>JAUMJK010000199.1:1348085-2696171 GCA_033558105.1 Coccyzus lansbergi | reverse complement strand
GGAAAGCCTCAACTTCTGCGGGGCGGAGACTTTCCCCCTCTCGGCCCCCCGCGGGTCCCGGCAGCCGCCAGCCCCCTCCCCCGCCGCCCCCCGGGCGCGAGGAGGAAGTCCCGGGGCGCTGGGGGGAAAACGGAGGAAAGTTGCCTCCGTTTGTTTGGTTTTTTTTTTTTTTTTTTTTTTTTTTTTTTCGTGTGGAGGAGGGAGGAAGGGAGGAGGAGGGAGGGGAGGAAGGGGAGCTCGGTGCTCTCCCCCTCCTCCGCCGGCGGTTTTTGGGGGGTTATCGGGGCGCGGGCTCCCCCCCCTAACCCCCTCCCCTCCCCCCTCCCAGTTTGGTTGGGGGGAGGGAGAGGAGGGGGAGCCCCCGGGGGGCGCCCCTCGGGTGACTCCCGACCGCTGGGGGGTTGCTTGTGCTTTAGCAACGGCCTCCACCCTTCCCCTCACCCCACCCCCCACCCCCCCCCCCCCCCCCGTAACAAAACTGCTGTCACCACCCCCCCCTCCCCCAGCCCCCATATCACGGGGTGTCCCCCCGCCAACCCCCCCCCCCCCCCACTTCCCCCCCTTATCCACCTGGGACCCCGGGAGCCCCCCCGGCGGCCAAGGACACGCGTGTCCCCCCTGCCTGCCAACCCCCCACCCCCCCAAAGCGGGCACAGCTGCCATTGTTGTCATTTATGGTGGTGGTGATGATGATGATGATTGTCGTTATTACCGTTTTAAAAGTTGGAGGTGCGCGAGGGGCAGAGGGGCCCCCGAGCCCCACCCGGGGGATAATAAAGAGAGAGGAAAGTAGTGGTATTGTTGTTATTATTATTATTAGTTCTATTATTAAGACCTCCCCTGCCACCAGACCAGGCTGCCCAAGGCCCCATCCAGCCTGGCCTTGGACACCTCCAGGGATGGGGCAGCCACAGCTTCCCTGGGCAACATGTGCCAGTGTCTCACCACCCTCTTGGTGAAGAAATTCTTCTTCATGTCTAGCCTAAAACTTCCCTCTTCCCGTCATCTTTATTATGATGTTTCCTACCATCTTTGTCTTTATGATGATATTAACTATCACCACTATATTTATTATGACGTTTTCTAACATCATCATCTTTACTACAATGTTTCCTGCCGTCGTCATAGTCATCTTTATGATGACATCTCCTATCATCATCATCTTTATTATGACGTTTTCTACCACCACCTCCATCATCTTTATTATGTTTCCAACCTCCGTCATCTTCATCATTATCAAGGCGTTTCCTATCATCATCTTTATGACATTTCCCCATCATTGTCATCTTTATTATGACGTTTTCCAATCATCACCTCAATAATCTTCATTATGACATTTTCTACCATCGTCATCTCCTTGGTCTTTATGATGATATTTCTATCTATTTCTTATGATGATATTTCTATCATCATATTCTTTTATTACGACACATGACATTTTCTATCATCATCTCCATTGTCTTTATTATGTTTCCTACCATTGTCATCCTCATCTTTATTATGACACTTCCTATCATCACCTCCATCGTCTTTATTATGACGTTCCTCCCATCATCGCCTCCGTCATCACCTCCTGGAATAGGCTGCCCAGGGAGGGTGGTTGATTCCCCTTCCCTGGGAGGTGTTTAAGGCACGGGTGGATGAGGTCTTGAGGGACTTGGTTTTAGTGTTTGATAGGAATGGTTGGACTAGAAGATCCCACGGGTCCCTTCCAACCTGGGTTGTTCTATGATTCTATGATTCACCTTCATTATTACATTTCCAATCATCATCACCTTAATTAAGACTTTTTCTACTATCATCTTCATCTCTCTGACGTTTCCTATCACCTCCACCATCTCTATGACGATGTCTCCTCTCTCTCCTAGCCCCCCCCCCAACCCCCCGTCGGGATGATGCAACGCGGTCGAGCTCCACGTGCTTCCCCTCCCCCGCCTCCCGCCGTCGGCTTCTATTTTTTTTTTTTTTTTTGAAATTTTTTTTTTTTTTTTAATTTTCATTTTTTCCGCCTGGAGGGTCACCCGGCGGCTGATTGATTCTCCTTTCGCCCTGCTCGGTCACTCGGGGTTGGAAAGTAAATAACAAGTTGACATCATTACCGCGCTCCGCGGCGCCCCGCCGCGCCGCTACCGTCACACCTCGAATAGCTGCGCACTCCAAAAAAAAAAAAAAAAAAAATCAACCCCCGCCGCAACACGGACCCCCCCCCCCTCCGCCTCCATTCCCTGGCGGCCGGTGTCCCCCTCAAATCCCTCCCCCCAACTTCAACCTCGTGGCGGATGCCGTCAAAAATAGTCAGATTATCTGGATGTTGCCGTGGTGTCTGATGAGGCACCCAAAGTCATATTTATCCGTATTTATTCGATTTATTTTTCTTTCCAAATGACCTTTTTCGGGTTTTCTTTTTTCTTTTTCTTTTTTTTTTTTTGGCCTTATTTTGACGTTATATGGAATTTCGTGCTCGTTATACGTTTACTCCAAAGCCTACTTATGTGATCTCACCGAGAGCTCTTATGGAAAAATATATGATGTCATCGGAGGCAGCATAACAAAGGCCAGGGCTACACATCCAGGGACGTCTTGAAATGAGAACTCTCAAAACACTGGGAAATGTTATTGTGGGATAGTGTGATTCGTTGTCATGTTCGGAGCCCAGACGCCACAGTGCGAGGCCATGGGCACTTAGACAGGCACTGAAGCAAATGTCTCCTGTTCTAAACAAGCTCCCACTCAATGCACTGATTTTTTCGAAAGCAAACCCAACACTAGGTTTTTATTATTTAACAATGTAAACAAACCAAAATCCCTTCAGATTTATAGCGAGATGGCATTCAATATTTAGTTCTTTTCATTTCTTTTAGTGCTTTTCATTTCTTTGTTTTTATTTTTGAAGTCCTATGGGCTTACAAGAGAGAAACTCATCAGAATACGGTCCCAAGTCAAGACTTGTGTGGCTTTGGAGGCTTGGTGGCCCTGTAAAGGAGGCTGGGGCCGTGAGCAGGACTTGGCACTGTGAGGTGTGTGGCTGCAGCCTGGGAGAGCTGTGGAAAAGCACCAGGGCGGGGGAGGGGTCCTGAGCCACAGGCTTTGGTGAAGGATAGCATTCCAGGTCTATCCTGGCCCAGCCTCCAAAGCTTTGCGTTTGATTTTTCATCGCTGAAGAGCAGCACGTGCTCATCCTACCCAGCCTGGATGCTCTGGCCATACACCAACCCCAGTGTTTGAACTTGCAGCTCAGAAAGCCAGCAGGACTCAGCTGGGCACATGAACATGACGAATATGACCCGAATATGCCAGCCTTCTCCCAGGCTGGCAGAGGCCAGCCATGCATGCTCTTGGATGAGATGCTCAGGGACATGGTTTAGTGATTGATAGGAACGGTTGGACTCGATGAGCCAGTGGGTCCTTTCCAACCTAGTGATTCTATGATTCTGCTGAACAGGCAGGGAGATGGAGAGAGGTGAGGAAAGATGAGGTAGTGGGGAACTGAAGATGTTGTGACGGCAGGGAAATTAAATTACAATTCATTGACTCACCCTTTTTCAAGTGGGTACAACCAGTGCCCTTTACTAGAGCACTGTAAGTCCTGCTGGACACGAGACAAACAGAAGAGATCAAGTCTGAAAGGCTGTGGCTGCTTACCTCTCCTTGCTTTCTGCTCTGGTTCCTATGGCCAGTCCGAATTGTCTGTAAGTGACTGTGTCTGAGCAGCAGCAATAGTGGGCATGGCCTGAGCCACACTGGGAAGCCAGGCAGGCTACAGCTAGCCCCGAGGGAGACAAGGTTCAATATTGATGTAATGCTTGCTGAGAACTTAAAATGAAGTCTATCAAGAAAGGTGTTTTTTTCAAGCTACGCTTGGCTGAGGGGAGCAGCGCAAGACCCATGAGAAAGTCTTGGGGATTTATTTCAATTAAAAATACCCCAACTACAAAGGGATGGTAGATTAAAGCATAGAAGAATGAATTGCTGCTCTGGCCATTGCAGTAATTTTGGCCTTTGTGTGATGGAAGACCCCAAAGCAACCACGTATAAAAGTAATCATCATGTTTTTAACAGTCTTGTTTTTTCAGTTTCATAGCTGATGATGTGGTGACAGCGATCAGTGGCAGTGCTGCAACCCGGCAGTGCCAAACGAAGGAAGCCAGAGCTGTGGTTTCTTACCCTCATTAAAATGGAAACACAAACCTGAAACAATCAAAGTCAAGGGCTAGCAGGGTTGGCCTACTGTGGAGATAATGGGATCATAAGACAAAATATTTTGCATTTTAAAAGTTGAAAGCCATGCTATTTTTCTAGTCCTTCATCATTGTGTATTGTGTTGGTAGCTGTTTCTAACTATGTTTTCCTCACACACCAGGTTTTTCTGTTTTCTGGCTATACAGAGTTCTCTTGGATAGTGAATCATTCAAAAATAAATAATTGGTTCTAATTTCACATATCTTATGTCAAATAATTCTAAAAAAAATCTGAAATATGGATTCATTATTTGCCCCTGTTGTGAAATGTAAAAAAGATAGGAATGGTTGGACTAGAAGATCCGATGGGTCCCTTCCAACCTGGTTGTTCTGTGATTCTGTGAAATGTGGATCTGCTGATCTCATTATTTAGGAGAATTAATATAAAAACTTTTGTCACGATAGTGAAAACTGAACTGATGTTTTAACTTGAATAGATGCCTTGAGACTGTGGATACAGGTGCAGTTTGCAATTCTTATACTGAAATTCATAATCTATAAATGGAAATGTGAACCAGATGATCTTTATGGTCCCTTCCAACCCAAACTATTCTATGAGTCTATGATACTATGTTAGGTACTAGTTCTGCAACACTCGGAAATATATTAAACATAAATTCTTAGGTCTCTTATTGTGAGCTGTCCTGCCACGCAGTTCGGGGTGGGAAAGTAAAGGCTTTTAGCATATTAATATTATTATGTTGCACGTCTGTGGGGGCAAGCTTTGATTTCTATCTTGTCAGCATCTTTACAGCACTTGATATTTTTCAGACAAATATTCTCATAGAGTCATTCATGACAGCAACTGCTCCACAGCATCAAAAACAGTTTCTCATTTAGTCACTTGTTAATATCAAGAGTTTCAATTTTAAAAGGAAATTCTGATTGACTAAGATATTTTCAGGAATTGAGACCATCACAGGTATTTTTTTCTTGGTTGATATCTTTGGACAGCCTTGAAAGCTTTTGCTTATTTCACGAACACTTGTGCCAGCAAGAGCCCTTGAGTAAAACAACATTATCAAAAGGCAAAGTAGAAGACCATGTTTCAAAGTTTTTTGAAGGCAAAAATGTCCAGAATATTTTGATTCTGCAAAGCAAGTATGGCCTGATCCTTTTTATCTCCTCTCTACCCCTTTTTGTCTCCATAGTTTGCGTCATGTGGCTTGTAATACCTGCACTTTCTAGTGCTATTTTCTCATCCACCTTTGTGAAATGTGAGGATCTAGATTCCTTGGACTCTAACAGGAATTTGATCTAATCTAATAGGAATCTAATAAGTTCTGATAAGAATTTTGATGCTATCATGCTGTTGCAGAGGTTGCAAAGCATGATGAGCTATTCATAGTTTCTTCCTTGTGCCATTATACAATCAATGCATATCTTCCACTGCTCAGGGGCACCACATATTAGGTAAGTGTTAGGGTGAGTGTATTTTTGCTTCTTTACATAAATGACAAGAATGTATTTAGTGATTATTCCAGAGTGCAGTTGCAAAAATTTAAATAAGTTAGGGCAATACTCCTATTTACTCTATGGAAGATATTGTTATGTGGAACATGTGTAATTGTTATTACTTAAGGTAAAATAAATCAGAAACTCTGATGTATGTAATCTACGCTCCTCTGATCTCTATAGTGGGCTGACACAAAGGGCAGAGCTAGCTATATGGGTCCCTTAGGAGTCTCAGATGGAACACAGATTTTTTTATGTTGCTCTAATTTACTTTTAGAGACAGTTTGGCCTCCTGCCAGTCTGGGATGGAAAGAAGAGCGAGGTCATCATCTCTTGCCTCGTCTTCCCTCATCCACGCAGTTCTGCCAGGCCCCAGCTGTGCTGTATTAAAGCCTCGGATGGCTCATAATCTCAAGCCTTTTTTTCCTCCCATGAAGAATTTTAGAAGATAAAGTAGTTTCACCTAGGAGCTGGCTGCAGAGAGTGAAACACCTAGAGAATTAACAGGATAACAGCTCCTACAGAGAAGCCAGACTCAGGCAGAGGTTGTGCTATGGATGTAAGAGATGTTAGCCATGTATCATCTCCTTTAGTTGCTCAGGTATTCTGGAGATATAAAAGTCCTAAGTATTATGATGGTGCTGTCAGATCCCCTTGTTCTGTGAGGATCATCTTACACTCTTGAAGTCAGCAGTGGTATCTGCCCTGCTAGTGTACCTCTTGATGTGGCTAAAACAAGGTGGGACCCAGGAACCTATGCCTGGAGAAGACCTAATCTTCCTGAAGACTTCTTGTTCCTACAGATACAGAAAGAGCCTAGCGGGCACTTTGTCAGGAAAGCCTCAGGGAGAGCCCAGTTGTTTGCACAAGGAGTGCACTTGCAGAACAAGCAAAGTAGTTGCATGGAGCAAGACATATCTGTGTCTGGATAAGCAAGTAGCTCAGCACGGGTGGGAGGGATGAAACAGTGTTTGTAGGGACCAGACATCTGCATCCTGCCAACATCAGCCTCCAGATGCTTTTTGGGGCTGGGGGTGTCTAGCTCCAGCTAGACAGTTGTCAGCTGGAGCAGCTTGGATACACTCTTAAGGTGCCCTAGTTGGGTTAGTTTCACCTAAAGGGAAAGCACATCTCATGCTCAGAAATTGTGCTGCTCTGCAAGCAGAAGCACAGTCCAGAATGTGTGTGTGGGAGAGTCAAGAGATTCAGTTCAGAAGTGTACTCCTGATTTAGACAAAGACTGCGATGGTTCCTTGTTTCTATTGACATTGTAGTGTGTAATACTTTACACTTTAAAAGGTTCCTCTTAATTCAATGGGATTACTCAGGACTTAAGGCATGATTCACTGCTGGAAAATGCAAGATGTATGCATTACTTCCCCTGCCAAATGTGAAATTTTTGATTCAAGAGTTCTAAGATGGCTTTTCATTACACAATCTCTATGGCTACTGAAACACGTGAGTTATGCTGTGTCATTTCTAGATGCAAGCTGTCATTTTGGGGATGAACGTGTAGAGGGTCAAAGGTTTTTAAAGAAACTCATATACGTGATGCTAATGCCGGCAGAAAACTAACCTGACTCGGAGCACCTTGTACGGCTAAAAGAGCTGCTGTGATTACTGGGGACGCTGGAAGGGACACGTAAGGAAAAAGAATGGAAGTTGTATTACCTCTGTGCTTGGCATTGATGGTGTGGCTACTACTAAAGTAGCCCCATTCAATTATCTGTATTTCATGAAGGACGATGATAAATTGGAAGGACGACAGAGAAAAGTACTAACAATAATGAACGGATTGGAAAATGTCTTTTCTTAGTAGACAGCAATGTTTTAACTTACCATTGAAATAACTCAACCATCTAGAAGAACCAATGTGTGGGAAAAGAGCTAGCAGGGGACTTTTCAATCTATCACAAAAATGCAGGGAGATCTACAGCCTTTAGTTACAGGGTTTTAAGGACAGAAAATTAACAACTTGTATAGATATTCTTTAATTGGAATCTTAAATCAAGCACTGCTACTGCTTTTCAAAAGGCACCAATGAGTCCTATGACCTGTCTTACAATGTTATATGCTCAGAGTAAACTGTCACAATGGTGCCTTCTAGCCTTAAAAATCTTCAAGTGTGGACTTTTGAGAAGAGGTATTTTTGAGAAGCCGAAAGTCTGGTTGTCTAACTATTTACCTATAAATCTATTTAATACAAATTTACATTAGAACTGTTGTTGATCTACTGACAGCATGGAAGTTTTACTTTGCCTTCCCAATAAGCATATACATTGTCTCTACAGGTGTGGGCAAAATGACTGTCTATTTTTAACAGGGATAGCTCTGAATAAAACAATCATTTTCCCTGAAGTATGGTGATTTCTTTATTCTCATATTCCAAAAGCTTTTTCTAGGACCTCATCCAAGAAAGAGAAGAAACAAAGAAAAGCATAATATCCAAGCCCTTCTCTCTAGAAATAAAGCAAATTATTACAAGGGTAATGAGTCAGACCTGCTTTTCAGGCATAATTTCCATGTAACTGCAGTTGACTTCTTACAGTTTACATAGGGTTTACACCCTCTTTTCCCAGGGTCCAAATGCTCTATGTGGCTATGAATAAGAACGCATGAGAGGCAGAAGAAGCTCAGTTAATTTTCTATGTTTAAATTTTAAATACAGTATTAGTAAATGTTTAAAAGACAGGCTTATGGTATTCAACATTTAGTAAAAATTAATATTTAAAAATTCAAAGTATACTTCCTAATTCCACACTTTGGCCAACTGTATTTAAAAACTGAGCATTTAAATTGAGACACTCAGATACCAAATCTATTTGAAATCAACAGTGGTTTTGCCACTGCTTCAATGGCAATATAATAAGGCCTTTCACATTCAGTGAAATAACTGAAGAACAGTGGCTACAATAGAGATGAATGCACCTCTAATAAGTAATATTTTTTGCATTATTGCAGTTCCTAACTAACACAGAAAGTCATTTGAAGGCCTGAACAGCAAAGAAGAAACAGGTTCTACAAATCAGTAAAAACCTCCATTAAAACCAAAATGATTCCTTAATTCTTTACTGTCCATATTCTCAAAACAGGTATCCCTTTTCATCTCTCAGTGCTGCCAAGTGAGAAGTTCCTTCCTCCCTCCATCCCTCCCTTTTCTCCCTTTCCTCCCTTTTCTCCCTTTCCTCCCTTTTCTCCCTTTTCTCCCTTTCCTTCCTTCTTCCCCTTCCTCCCCTTCCTTACTTCCAAGTCAGAGCATGAACCTCACGGCATGAGCCCCCCCCAGCAGCCCTTGTTTGCTGCAACCCCACACCTCACAGATGCTACAGTTCCTCCTTTTCACTGAATACCACGGTGCCTGGTTTTTTTTCTCACCAATTCCTGCATTTCCTTTATAAACGAAAGTCAGGAAAGCTAATAGGAATGAGACAGTTCCTATATGCCCCTTAGCCATCTCCCTTGAATATCTTCCTAATGTGACTAAGTTTAACCACGTATTTTGAGACTTGCAAAATCAGACTTGACAGCTTGAGATTCAAACCATAGCATCCTCTGCATTGTGTCATGGTGAATTTGTGACTGGCAATATTTTCACAAGCTGCAGTTGCTTATGATTTCTCTGTGTAATTGGCTCTGTGTAGGCTGCTGGTTTTTATATTTTTTCTTTGATTAAAAAAAGGAAATATTAAGAGGACATAACATTGTTCTGTATCTTCTGTACTAAAGTCTTTTGTTCTTTTATTTTCAAGACTTTAAATATTTCATTTAAATTAAAGTAATGAAGAACGTAATATGTGAGTAAAGTTGAAATATTTTAAAGCATTTACATATAGCTTCTTTCTTTCTTTCTTTCTTTCTTTCTTTCTTTCTTTCTTTCTTTCTTTCTTTCTTTCTTTCTTTCTTTCTTTCTTTCTTTCTTTCTTTCTTTCTTTCTTTCTTTCTTTCTCTCTTTCTCTCTTTCTCTCTTTCTCTCTTTCTCTCTTTCTCTCTTTCTTTCTCTCTTTCTCTCTTTCTTTCTCTCTTTCTCTCTATCTCTCTTTCTCTCTCTCTTTCTCTCTTTCTCTCTTTCTCTCTTTCTTTCTCTCTTTCTTTCTCTCTTTCTCTCTTTCTCTCTTTCTCTCTCTCTCTCTCTCTTTCTCTCTCTCTCTCTCTCTTTCTCTCTTTCTTTCTCTCTTTCTCTCTTTCTCTCTCTTTCTCTCTCTCTCTCCCTCTTTCTTTCTCCCTCTCCTCTCCTCTCCTCTCCTCTCCTCTCCTCTAATCTCCTCTCCTCTCTCTTCTCTCTCTTCCCTTCCTTCCTCCCTCCCTCCCTTCCTCCCTCCCTCCCTTCCTTCCTATGCTAACTAACTTATGTAAGTTACATCTAACTCTGTCAACCATGAAAGACTGGAGACTGCAGAAAACATAACTGAAATATGTGATGTAAGCCTAGGATTTTCATAAATATACCAAAAGTGGAACTGAAAGTGCCCTTGGGTAGATAGCAATTAAACTTACTACATTTCTTTTTTATAAAAAGAAAAACTTTGAACTGAAAACAAGCATCGGATACATTATCAAATATTAAATGCTTTTGAAAGAAAGGTTAGATGGAAAATGAACATTTCATATGAGTTCCATTGTGGTGTTTTTAATTTCTATATGCTAACAAATCTAGATCAAGCCCTTGTGGTAAGAATAGAAGCAGTGTCTTCATGTACTTATTGTGGTGTATTTATACATTTATGCACTTGCTTCCCTATTAGAACTTGAAGGGTCCTGATATTGAAATTATCCTGAGGCAAAAATACTTAAACCAATATGCAATATATAAAGGATTTTTGCAACACAGGGAAAGTATCAGGTTAAAAAGATATCAGCTAAAATGGTGTCTAATTTCAGCACTAAGTGTTCACAGAATTAGTTTGAAGATTAAGGTGAGACTGTGTTATTGTTAAAGCTGATTGCTCTGTAACTTTCCAGATAGAGAAAAGACTAGACTTTTTTAAAGTCTTATGGTCTCTCAGTTCTACAAATGCCAGTCCCTCCAGATGAACTTGGACTTAATTTGGAGTGAGAGCAGCTGCAAGATTTTCAGATATCACACAATTTCCCTAACAGCCTACATTTGCACTCATCAATGTTTATATTTACTATCGTAAGAGTAATGAGTAGCCCAGCTAGAAAGATTTATCTGCAAGCAAATGCCATGCGAGCATTTGAAACTGGAATGTGGTCACTAAATACAATATAATTACTTTTTATCTCTTTACGCTGGGTGCCAGGAGAAGCTAACCAGCTTGTCTTCCATAAGGATGAGCTTCCATGGAAGCTTCCTGATTGCTTGCAAAGGCACAGATTGCATAAAACTTTCTGGCAGGGTCTATGCCAACTTTTTGTGGTTATCTTCTCTTATGAAGTCTTCAAATTGCTCTAAAATAGCAAAGCAATCATCAGACTCATCAACCAAAACAAAGCTGTGAAATTACTTATTTTTCAATAGTATTTGAGGGCTCACAACCATAAATGTATGTTTCTATATATGTATTTGTGCACATCAAGAACACATACCAGACACGGTACACAAACCTGCTTCATTTAAAACCCCACGCTTTGGACATAACACATTAGGCTTTGTCGTGATAGGGACCCACCACAACAAACTGGACCAACATACTAACAATTCCTTCCCAAATCCTGTCAGTTTTAAGAGAAAGGCTTTGATGTTCCAGTTGCATTGCAGGGTTTTTGTTGTTTTGTGATATACTAGGACCCTTATTAGCATCCATCCAATTACAGTCACACACACTTTACTTCTCAGTAGTAACCGGAGAGCTTGAAGCCTGCGATTAATCTGTGTTTTGTCCCTGATCTACCCAAACCCAGGAACAAAACAACAATAATATTTTTTATGTTTTCCCTTTGTTTTGAGTGTAGCAAATAAATTTTATTTTCAAGTTTCTTTTTTTTCTCATAAGACGTTGTAGTGACAGAATTGTAGAGGAGCAATTTTCCCTTTATATTTCTAAAACCAGGAAAAAAAAAGTTTGTGTTGTCACCAACTTAATTACTTAAAACCTCCTCCCACATTGTCATCAGCTTACGTTATTTTAAAAAAATCAAACAAACAACACTTTGAAACATAGCTACATACTCCAATCTGTAACTCAGCATTGCTTATCATACCATTTTGTTGCTGAATCCAGAGAAGACCATGGGGAGGTGGTCTGCATGTGTGTGTAGAGCTGTACATACACATTTGCCTTAGAGAAAGATGTGTTTCCACAAGGATCCTCTAAAAGAGGATCATATAGTAGCAAGAAACCTCTAGCTTGGCAGATGTGCAGCAGAACTCCTTTAATACCTTCCTTACAGAAGCCAAGAGCCTCCCTAATTTGTTTCTGCAGAAGAACATGCAAAGCAGATTGTAGGCTTAATGTACTACATAGAGATGGTCCCAGAGTACAAAAGTGATCAAGAGACAAGAGGGCATCCTGTAGGTGGTATCTAATGTACTTCCCCCCCCCCCAAACTGAATTTTGAACTTTTTTTGTAGCGACTGTAAACATCTCACTGGCGTGATTGTATTATTTCCCAAACGGGTTGCTAATACTTGAGAAATGCTGTCAACAAAAAATGGAGTCACGTAAAATACTTATAATTTTCCCTAAAATTAGTACACCCTTAAAAGAGTGTGTTTACATGGCCCATCAGCAGAACAGTTAAGTACTTTCAGTATATTTTACTTGTATTTGCAGAACAATTTCCTTGCCAAAGTACACCAATGAGTGGGAGAGATTGCTGTGAACAAAGTAAATTAGAAAGAAATATTTGGGGAATTTTTTTCCCTATTCTTTGTATAGGATCTGGAAAGAAACAAAATATCTTTGACTCTAAGTTCAAAAAGACCTCACTCACTTCTCTTACTCCTACTAACTGCCTGTTTTAAGCCACAAGCCTCTATGGTTGTGAAAGAGTGTGAGCTTGAAAAGGAAAACTGTAATCAAGTCCAGCAGGTTCAACCTTCTCTGTATAGACATTTTCTGAGTTTCTGAAAGTCTTGGGGAGGATTTCTGGCTTTATTAAAATCCACAGTAAAATGGCCATAGGCAAAATTAGCATAGGCATAGCAATATACTTTTAAACTTAAAGGATTGTGTTGGGGTTTTTTTTTTTTTTTTTTTTTTTTCTTTACATTAAAGAAAGTGGGCATATTAAGGAATGTATGGGATTTCATACCACCAAAAAAAGAAATAAATTACGAAATTAGATTACTAAATGAATGCACCAAAGTAAAACTGGAGTTGCATGAGCATATATCATAAGAAATGAGCACATTTTTCCTTGAAATTGTGGGCAAATTCACTATTAAAGTAAAATGTCATATGTGGGCAAACTTTGCCAGTGAGGTATTTAAAAGTATTTAAATTCAGATTTTCATTTTTGTTTATGCTTCTGGTCTAGGATTTAATTTTTTTCCATTTCTAGTTAAGAATCTGTAAGCTCAAACCCTACAATTTCCTTTGTGAGAAGGACATAGAGTTGCTGAATAATTTACATTGTATTCATAAGATAAACCGCAAGTGCTGGTGCTTCTCACTCCCCCATATTTGAATGCTTTCATATTAATAATGCATTCATGCTCCTAGTACCCTGTGAAATAAGGTAAGGGTATTATTTTACAGAGAAAATGGCAAACACATAAAGCAATAGGGTTTCTGACTGATTGCAACAACATGATCTCAGTCAGGACATTTATATGGTAAACCATTAAACTTAAAGCAGAGTGCACATAGTGTGAACCTGTAGGCAGTTACTGTGGATGCAGTTGGCATAAATGACCATTTGGGAACAAGCTATAGAAGTACAGACTCAACTCACTCATGTGAATGGGATCTTTTATCCCTCAGCAAAGATAATTTGGATTTCAGTGGCACTTCCTTTCTGTCATACCTGCATGTGGAACAGGCAAAGAAATTGAGCTGATGCAGGGCGAAGCAGGTAGGATGAGGGTGATGGTTGATGTGCCAGTGGGCAGGGCTGGGGTTTGTGTGGACCTTGGAAAGTTGAAGAAATGGGCCAGCAGGAGCAAGTGAAGTTCAACAGAGGCAAAAGCAAAGCTGAGTTCCAGGCCTGGTTGTAAGACCCTGAAGCGGAAACCAGAGGGGCATGAGAAAGCTGATGGCAGACAGGAGAAAGTCTGGCAGAGGTGCCCAGGGGACTAGGAACTACCTTGCTTGAGGATGGGACAGGGCCATGCTGTTAGCTTGGCTTGGAGAAAGGGAGACCCCCTAGACTCCCTGCAAATACTCAGTGGAATAGAAGAGAGAAAATTGTCCCAGCTTTGATTTTGACCCCACACAGGGCAGAGTTGGGACAGATGACTCCATTTCCACCCAATGGATTTCAAGTTCACAGGCTGACTCTGCTGGGACACAGAGACTGGGACAAGACGAGCACCTCTGTTACAGCACTGTATCCTCAGGAGCCCAATTTCTGAGGCTCTTATGTGATGGCAAAGTGTTTATTTTACTTCGTCCTAAGAGTCTGCTGAAATGCAAAACCATCCTCCACATGCCGTATGGGAAGGCAGGAGTTTAACGCTTCCAACAACAATAAAATAGGAGAATGTTTGTTTAGAAATTTGAGCATGATTTTAATGGCCTAATATTAATTGGCCAAGTTTGAAAATGATGGTCAAATTATAAATTGAGCTGAGAGCCACAGAGTATAAAAATACAGTTGTATTTGCATTATAAATTTTATATAAATAGAGGGGGGAAAAACACTGAAATTTTTCAGGCTTGGATTCCAGCCACTCTGTTCACATGAAATCTGTTCTTTCCCGTGTTATTTTTCATTCCTGCGCCTGTGAAACTTGGCTTGGGACTGGTCATCTCTGTCTTCCACTGCTGGTTCCTCCCCCTCCAGCTTTTACAGCCCTGTGACCGTTAATTTGCTTTGCATAAGACAGATCAAGAGCAGGTTCAATGTTTCTAATTGTGACTCCCTCCTTCCATGCTGAAACCTGGTGTGGGATCATTAACAGGTGGGTTCCCGCAGAGTTATTTGGGTCTAGCATGGCCACAGCTGCCTGGAAGAATATATTATTTGGTTAAACTTTTTAAGCATGCCTTTTCCAGCCTGTGCTTGCCTGTGTGTGAACTGCAACTGCTCAGATCCCCTGGATGTTTGGAAACAGCTACCATGGCTGGCAGTAAGACACTAATTTTGCTGTGTGGTTGCTGTTCAATGCAACCCTTTGCACCTGCTGAATTTGTAGCCTGCTCATTTCTTCATCAGTCTCTGAAGAAAGGAGCGTGGAAAATACTGATTTTTTTTTTCCTTCTGGAACTCTCTTCACTGAGTTTTGGATGCTATCTGTTAAAGAAAATGTATCAGGCATGGTATGAGCTATACTGACTGCTTATCCCTTCCTTCCCATTCTCAAGTCTGCGTTTTCCTTCTTGTCTCTCTCTGCTAATGCTATTACACTGTTTTCGGCTCCTGTGTTCTTCCTAAGGTGCCTTGACATCTGCTTATTTATCCCCTGAATCAAAAGCAGTGCGTCCCCATTAAAAATAAAGTACCATATCATATTGTTCCCGACATCACTTAGGGTTTAGTTAGTTTATGTCTGTAGCTGTAAGAGTGGTGCCATAGGTGCCCTGGAATCCTACTGCATGCTGAGCAGCTCTGGGGGAAGCCCTTGGGGCGTCTTGATGGTGGCCACTAATGGAGTTCCAGGAGCAGCCAGTACTGGGCTTCTCATTTCTGCACGAAATGTTTGACTGCTGGCACCAGTGGAAGTTACTGCTTTGACTTCGATAAGGGCTAGACTGGATCTATGTAGGCTTTGTTGAAAACCTAAGTCAGCTCACAGAAAGTTTTTCTTACTTCTGGGAGGTTTCCTACTTCAACAGGTGGTGAAGAAAATGGCCTGGATTGTAAATTTTTGGTTGATTCTAAGTGAGGATGTTCTGACTTGAAATTCCTGACTCGGGCAAGAGGGAAATGTGTTACATAGCCTATCATAATACAACATAGCATCTTTTTCCAGAGTTTTGCATTCATTCAGACACTCCTAAGGGTACAGTAACAGACTGGATCACTCCTTGCTCTTCCTATCACTATCATTACCCTTATTATCCCTGCCTTATTTCGCTCATGGTGTGGTATCAGACTCAGTTTTCCTAAAGTCTCAAACATGTGGATTCAAGATGTGGGCTAGTCTTGCAGAGAGACACTGTATTTTTTACTTTCTCTGAAACTGAATAAGCAATTGCCGCAATCCAAGCTATTCTGCTGAATTAAATGAAGAAAAGATTATAAAACTGGAGACCCCCTATTGGTTGCAAAACCAGGCACGAGGTAAATGAATGGAGCAAGAATATGCTTATTAAATAGGCAACAGTGAATTAGAGGAAACCATTTCAGTTTACATTCGAGTATACTATGACACTCTTTATAGGGCCCAAATGAACTCAACACACACAGTATGAGGTGCAGAGATGGTAGAATGTACATGAAGGTGAATAGACACGCAAAACCAGAATAACTTGTTAGAATTTACATTGTTGCTGCCTTGAGGCTATAGCAACTATTTCAACCACCTTTTAGAAAGCCATTCAGCATTTTTTTCTGTGGGGTGGATTAAAAGACAGTTTTGTTTTGTTTTGTTTTTTTTTAAGGTCAGGGAACAATGCCAATCATAAATCAAGCTAATTTTGTGCTATTCTTTCAGAATAATGAGAGAACTCCATAGAAAAAGATACTGTTACTAATCATGGACTATGAAAGGAGGAGGGCAAGGTTGGGTTTATGTTCTTCTTACTTCTTTTTAATTATAAAGATCAGGTGACAGTCCAATCCCTGGTCCTATACATTTGTGTTGTGGTAGAAATTCATCTCTTATCACGCTTTCCTAGGTGACCCGTTGGAGTCTCCAGATTTCTGGACAAAGGAGAAGAGGAGAAAATCATGACAACAGGAAAAAATTATGCAAATAAATCCTGAGTAATGAGAGGGAAGGTGAGTTTTATTCACACTGTTTGGTTTTGACTTTTAACTCAAGTACTGAAAAACACTTATGAGTAAATCTATCTCTCTGTCTTTCTTCGGGGCAGAAAAAGTTCAAAGTGAACATGTGAAGTCTCCAATGATTCCTCGAGCAAAGACGTGAGAAAATTACCCCTCTTGGTAGCTTACAGACAAAAACCACTAGAAGTAAATCCCTTCTTACACATTTTATTATGCATTTAACCTCCTTCATGAATTATTGAGCAGCATGTGAATTAATAGTTTATCTTTTAAAACATTATCTAGTTTTTTTTAACAAATAGGGAATTGGATGGGCACTCATCCATCTTTTTACTACTTTTTTTCCACATTAAGGAGTGCTATACATTTCCATAAGCCATAACAAATAGTATCATTTGCTGTAGGATTTGCTGTTAGCTGGGACACAGCCTGTTGTCTGTCTTTCCTACAAAAAGCAGGGGAATTGCTATGCATTACTATCCTGCTCTAAAATCCCAGTTGCATCAAATACAGTTGTTAACTGCATTGTACCTCACCAAGGTCAGTACTGAACTTTACAACAGGAGGTGACTCTAACCCAAGTATTTTAGGATAAAATCAAGAAAGTTTTTTTCCTTGAAGGCTGCGTCCTGGTTGGATAGCTGGGATAGAGTTAATTTTCTTTCTTGTAGCTGGTAGAGTGCTGTGTTTTGGATTTAGTAGGAGAATAATTTTGATGATACTCTGATGTTTTAGCTGCTGTTGACCAGTTCTTGCACAGAATCAAGGCCTTTTCTGCTTCTCACACCACTCCATCAGTGTGGAGTGCACAAGTAGCTGGGAAGGGACACAGCTGGGGCAGGTGACCATAACTGACCAAAGGGATATTCCACACCATATGACATCATGCTCAGCATATAAACTGTGGAGAAGAAAATAGAAAAGGGAGACATATGTTGTGCTGGTGTGTATCTTCCCAAGTAACTGTTATGCATGATGGAGCCCTGCTTTCCTGGGAATGGTTGAACCCCTGTTTGCTGGTGGGAATTAGTGAATGAATTCCTTGTCTTGCTTTGCTTGCATGCGTGGCTTTTCCTTTACTTATTAAATCGTCCCTATCTCCACCCACAACTTTTCTCACTTTTACTCTTCTCATTCTCTCTTCCATCCTGATGGGGTGCAGTAAGCAAGTGGCTGTATGGTGTTCAGTTGCCAGATGGGGTTAAACCGCTACAGCACTTTACTTGAGAGGCAGGTGGTGGGTGGCAGGGGAAGGAAAAAATAAATATCCTTTAGTTACAGAAACAACAAAATAGCTCCCTTTTGTGTGGACTGGTTGGATTGAAGGTAGACCAGAAACAGAGGGAGGGAAAAAAGATAGGTCTGTTTAGTCATCTTGTACGCCACTGCATCTTGACTCTAATGATGTACCCATTGAATGGATTCTGTGTTTCTAAAATAAGGCAGCTTTCCAATAAGTGTGTATTGGTATGAATCCCCTGCAGCCTATGAAGCTATGGTTCTTATAGTAGTTGAAATATTGACCTTTCAAACTTTTCCTATTTTCTATCTATATCACTGCTTTTCCCTTTTTAACTGTCTTTGAAAACATAATAAAATGATTTTAATAATATTTAATTCCTGCTTACATCAACATCCTCCAAGAAATCTTGAACACTGTGTTTGTTCACTTATAGGATTTACTCAACATTTAGTGTGTATTAATTTTATCATTAACCCTTAATGGCTACTAGAACTTAGTCTATACATGAGGAGACACGCCTATGAAATTAAAATGACAAACCCTGTGGCTGGAGGTGTTCCTTGTGCCACAGAAAGGGTTCTGTTTCTTGTATATTTAAAACAGCTCTCCAAATCAAGATGTGCTGATAAAAAGCGTGGATTTTGCTTGAACAACTGCACCTCTATTAGGGTTTTGCTATCTCTATCAGTGGAAGATAAACTAACAAACTGCTTTCAGAGATCATCTTCTTGCTTTAGTATTAGAGCCAAGCCTCCATAAAACTTTCAAACTTGGATAAAAAAAAAGAAGATAAAGGAGATATTAGTGGTAACTGAGTTTGGTTGCTGTCATATAAGTCAAGTAAAAAGAAAATTACACCTACTCTGAGTGGAACAGTGATTCAGATTGTTCACCTTTAAGTTGAAGAGCCTCTAAAAGGAAATTTGGTTCTGTTTCTAAGTGGATGTGTGTGGGAGACTGACATTATCACCTTGCACTGAAGAAATGATTCTTTCGGTCCTTTTTCACAGCTAAATAAGACAAGCAGTGCTGGTTTAACAAAGAACCACAGACAGCAGGACTGATTACAGCCCATGTTGAATGAGGAGCTTGATTCAACAAGGTAAACGAAGGCTGGATTAATCATGGATCATATTTACCCTATCAACTGAAGCCCTTATGTTACATTATACCTGTCATTGTGCTACATTTCGAGAACATCAGCCCAAAGCTCAGATTCTCCACCAGCCTCATTAACCCTTGGAGCAGACTCTGCTGACTTTGAGGTCCGTACCAAGTCTCCTCTACTGCATGTGTGGTCACTGTAAAAACACATTAAAAGAGCAAGAGAGCAGCATGATTTTAAAGGTGTCAGTGTCTCTTTCTTAGCTATGTTGCTGAACCATATTAACTGCAACATGAAAGATTCCTTTATTTAGTAGGTCAGGTGTGTACTTTAAAACATCACTTGAGAGCTACCTTTGATAGATTTTCTAGTAGCTTAGGTCACCTAATTTGGGCTCCAAGTCAGAAGTAAACACTAGCATAAATCTCTAATTTCCCTACTCCAGTATTGCTTTAAGATAACGTTGTCTGTTCCATGACACTGTTTCCCAATTACTCAGTGAGATTTGGCTGCATTTAAGGAGATAAGGACCTCAGGAAAAGTTTTTGACATTGAAGACTTTAAGCCAAATGTTTTTATTAAGATCTTTCTCACACCGTGAATGTTAAGTATTTATATCCATGCTGAGCCAAGAAGAAGGCAGTGCTTAGGTACTTCAGCTGTGTTGTTTCTATAAAGTTGGCAGACTTTCTGACTATTTTAATGACAGCATAACTCTATTCACTTAACATGATATGGAAAATATATTATGAGGGGCCATTAAAACTCTATTTCTCTTTTTCCCTAATCTGCCTGAAACCTCTTGGAAATCACAGTAAAATACCTGAAAACAGCTCTCAGATGCATGTTTGCATACCACAACAAGGTGCCCTGCAGAACATCTCACAGGACCAGAGGGAGCAAGTGCTGAGAAGGGGGATGCTGTCTACTATTTCTTCCAGCAGCCTTTGATACCTTTGTCTGACTCTGCATGGTTCAGGGTAGATGTATCCATATGTTTTCTTGACAGGCATTTTGTGTACATTGCTCATTTTAACCAGATTTGAAATTTAACTTCATGCTAACAAATGCAGGGAAAGTTTGAGGAAAAAGGTTGGAAGCTTCTAACACGACCATAATAAATGCTTTAAAATATTTACTGAAGTTTCTTTGATTTGGCCTGAAATCATCATAGATTAAGTGTATCAAAAAGAGTAGAGGGATGACAAAAATGAAGATTTATTTTTTATGAGAAAAATAATATAAAGTCCAGGATTTCCAACGTGCATTTTCGAGCTGGTCTTCTGGACATACTTCTCTAGGAACAGGGGACGGGAAGAGAAAGAGGCCAGAGAAAATGAAACATGATCAGGAGGTTGAGCATGGCCAGCTTTTAAATCAGAGTGGTTTAAGGTGCATCAAGAGACAAGAGTCAGGTTTGTAGCTAGGATATGAATTTTCTAGGACAAGTATGATTTGCAGACATCCTTTCAGTGGCTGCAGGCATTTCCTGCTTTGGCTGCAATTTGCTCAGATGTGTAATGGAAAGAGGAAAAGATACGTGATGAAGTTAAATGCAGTCCTTTGAAAAGTGTGAATAAAAGTATGCATAAACCATAGACTGCTTTTAAATCCCAGTGGAAAAACGCATAAAGTCAGGAAATGGTATAAACTGGCATAAGTCTATTTGATGGTATTATAGTCTTTTACCTTAGGTGAATATTTGGCTCTTTTTTTGTTCATGCTGTGCCAAGACTTTCACACTCTCAGGGTGATTTTATTAATATGCTGTTTATTGAACCCCACCTGGCAGGGTTCAAGTAGTTCTTCAGAGATGCTGAAAGACCCAAGTTGACGCTGGAAACAATATGTACCCTGGAGGCTTTCAGAACTGGCCAAAGTGTTTCGCACTGTAGAAAATCAGACCCTTTGTGTTCATCTTAAATAAAGTTATGTCTTGCATTTTGTCTGATACGTTCATGTGTAATGACCTTCATCCATTAAAATGCAAGATTACTAATGAGAAAAAGTACGAAGAGCTGAGAGTACTAGGAACTGTACATGGGAAAAAAATACTTTAGGGCAGTATAATTCTCTTTGGACAAGGACTACTTCTTCTATTTTTCTTTAATTAACATCCAGCATGCTTAGACCTGGCTCTGTGGCTCCAGCTTTTATCAGTTTTCACCACTCAAACAACATAATAGATGTGTGCACATATGAAATTGCTAGCCACATCTTAAACCAGTACCTAATTTAGAGCATAAAATATATCCTAGTAAATTAATGGAACTGGCTATGTTTTTGAACACTGCCAGAACAGAATGATTGAGGAAGGAGGTATTGACAACCCTTTGAACTCATTAATTCTCAGATTGGTCCCCACAGACAAGGCACATGCTGTGGCGTGAAGGGATGAATATGAAGAATTCTTGATCCACTATTGAGCCAGGATACTCCTCCTGGACTTCCCTAGCACAGAGCGAAGGAGGAAGATGGGTAAAGTGATATCAATGCCCATCAGTCCCTACCTACACAGCATTTACAGGAAAGCTTATTTCCCAGAAGACAGGATTTTATCTGAGATTGCAGTACTGACTTAGAACCACATCATGATTTAATTAAAAATCTTGTACTACATGGAATTAATATGGAAAGGGTTGAAACCTGGGTCACTTGTAGATACAAAATGGAGTTATTATTAGGAACATGTAAAAAAAATTCTAGCCTTTTTAGTGGGCTCACTAGAGTGTGGCTCCATCCGATGAAAGATCATTCTAGACATCGCACCTGTACTAATAATATGTGCAGATGACAGAGAAGTTGGTGGGGTAGTAAATAAGTAAAAAAGCTAACCTGTGCTTTTCAAGCTGAATGGCTTAATTTGAATGTCAGGGTGAGCACAATGCATTTTAAAAAAGGTAAATGGAAAACAATGCACATGTAGCAAAATTGCAAGTTCTGGTTTGAGGATGGAAGACTGGGGAAGCAGTTGCACAGGGATGCATTAAGTAATCTGTGATAATCACCTCAAGGTGAATGCTCAAAGGAACTGCATGGACAAGAAAGCAAATGTCCCACAGGCATCTGCAGATATCTTGGATCTAGGTGGTACAAAACAGGGCACCAAGCAGAAAAATGGCTGTGCCTTTACATGTCACATTGAATGTAAAATATTATGTCCAAGCAGGATAGTTGCATTTCAGGAGGAAGCAGAAAATCTGAGAAACAGAGAGGAAGACTCAATGATCTGGTGGGTCTTTTCCAATCTGGTGATTCTATGATTCTATGATTCTATGAAGTAAAATCTACTAGACAAGCCTCATAATATGTAAAGAATTAACCTTACAAGTTTAGAAGAGAAGTTAACTCTGGATAGATACTTAAGCAGTGAACAGCTGTTTGGTGATGTGAGGTTTTTGATCTTTCCATAAAGGTATTATAAAATGCAATCACTGGAAAGTGGTGTTTGAGAAATGGAACTTCAGAATAAGATGCAATTAAAATTATCAAGTCCACATATCATCTTTCTACTGAGTGCTCCATTCTACCATCATAGTTTTGCGTCTCAAGAAATGATGAGAAATTGATGGCCAGCCACAATTTCAAATCTGATTTTAATTTATGGAAGAAATCTGCATGTTCTGATTAAACAAAAAAGCAACAAAATTAGCTAAGAACCACCTATGTACTAATTAAATGGCATTGGTTCTTATCTACTTATTGATTTCATGTTAATGAGCATGCCAAGCAGTCACTGCAAATGATCACACAAATGCAAGAATCAATGCATTACCCTTTAAATAATAAAAAAAAGTGAAAATAAACATAACCAAAACCTATAATAACGCTCTATTGCAAATCTATTACTGGTCTGAACTAAAATACTCATTTAATGAACAAAAATACCTAACCACATTAACTGTTTGGATGTATTTTGGTTTTCTTTGTGTTAGAGTGTATTTCATACCTCAAATGAATCCATCAACTGTTTACTTCAGAATGCCAGTCTTATTATATCCACTGTTATTCCACCAGCCTATAAAGCCTGTTTGTCTTTTACATTTTAAGGAAATAGAGAGAGTTTCATAAACACCATATGTGCTAGTGGAGACAAAAATTTCCATATTGTTAGGAATATTTGGTTTGTGCTATTGAAATAGCTCCTGGGTTTAGATGGGTCAAAATTCCTAAAACCTTCCCTCCCTAGAAATATATTATGGATGGATTTACCTTTGTAATATAACTTTTGTGGAAGTGAGTGAGAATTTCTTTATAAGGTACGGCACAGTTAGTAGGCCATTTAACCTTTTAGCAGAGCAATCACTACAAAAGGTTGGTCTGATAAGGTAGATAGTAGTTAATATGTTGTTAAGGTGTATGTCAATGTATTCGTTAGCACATGCATATGTCTAAACAAAAGGTACAAAGCCAATGTGATATTTCATTCACTGCTGAGAGCTAAGCTGCTGAAATAAGTAGCTTTAGCAATAGTAATGTGGAGAAAAGGTTGTACTGGCAATACTAGCAGGTGGTTACCTTTCCATTCATCACCCAGCTCCCTTGAGTCCCTGCTCTATCTGCTCTTCATGGGGGCTGTAAGATCCACATAGACCTAAAATTCCTGGGTTTGAAACTCACACCTCCGTTCACACCTTCAGTGAGAGCTGGACAAATCGGTTGACTCCTTCCACAGCGAAATACTAACATAAGTTATTTGGGTATTAACTTGAATTCTAAGATGAAAATCACCTGAGTCAACCCCATGACATTGGTTCAATAATACTGCAGGGGGGTGGTCACACTGTTTCTGATACAAGTTAGGATGCCATTGGCCTTCTTGGCCACCTGGGCACACTTCTGGCTCATCTTCAGTCGCCTGTCAACAAAACACCTCCAGGTCCCTCTCCTCCAGGCAGCTCTCAAGACAGACTTCTCCTAGCCTGTAGCTCTGCATAGGGTTGTTGTGTCCCAAGTGCAGGACCCGGCATTTGGCCTTGTTAAACCTCATGCCATTAGACTCAGACCAGTGATCCAGCCTGTTCAAGTCCCTTTGCAGAGCCTCCCTACCCTCCAGCAGATCGACACTTCCACCCAGGTTAGTGTCATCCGCACACTTGCTAAGGGTGCACTCGATGCCTTCATCCAGGTCATTGATGAAGACACTGAACAGGGCTGGACCCAGCACTGAGCCCTGGGGAACCCCACTTGTAACTGGCCTCCAGCTGGAGTTAACTCCAATACTCCCCTGTGATTACTGTTTGTGTCGTTATTTTGGTTTTACCCTCTGTAGTTTTGTGAATGATAAAATGCATTATTAGATATAGTGAAATATATAAAAATCTCTCCTTGAAAGTTATAAATTGTTAGATTAATTCAACTTGTTAAAAATTAAGTTAAAAAAAATAAATACCTGTGTACCTGTCACTATATGTGTTTGCACATGTCTGTGTGATTTTGGGGTACTTGTGTGTTAATATTTCTGCTAGAGGGGTATTTATCCAACAAACCACAGTCAGACAAGTCTCTGCTTTAAACAAGACTGTGACCATGAGATAAGGCACATAAAAAGTTATCTTGCTATCTCGTACTATCAGAGCAGAAACATGAAATTCTTATGGTGGATTGCTCCAGCAAGCACATTCATAACAAAATGCATTGTTGGAGAACTAGAGCCAGAAGAATTTAGAACAAAAATAAGAGGCACAGTTTATATTTGGAGGACAGTTAACCACTAAAACTATTTAGTAAACTGTGAGTTTTCAGAACTTTAAATTTCTAATCAGGATGTACATTATTCTGATGTCATGGTTTGTCTGACACCTTGCTGAACTCACTCAAAGGGGCTGATCTCATGCTGTGATGTGCAGAATCAACTGACTTGAAATGTCAGATGTTCCAGTTTGCATCTTTTTTTTTTTTTTTGAGAGGAAATGCTATATTATCTTCATCAAACACAAATATTGACAAGGAAGCACTTTGCTGGCTCTGAGTGGGAGAGAGCACTCAATGACCAACAAATGTTTTCATAATTCTATGAGTTTGCTCACTCAGTATTACTTAAAATTCATACATACACACAATTATAGACATATTTAAAATTAAATTGTACAGTCCAGAAAGCTGCCATAGTACTTTCGGCATCTGCATTTCTATTTTTTTTGTTTGTTTGTTGTTGTACTCACATAGTTGAAGAATAACAATGCAATGCTGTCATTCTTTGATGGGCAGATCTTCCAAGAAACCAATCAAATTATTTAAAAAACACTAATTGCAGAATGGAATAAGTAGGAAATCAAAGGCAAAGGGGACATATTCTTACATGAGGAAACAGGCAGGATATTAAGTTAACTCCATACTAAAATAAAGATGATGAATCATACATAAGAAAAAATACAAATAGTAGGACTTTTCTGTAACTGTCAAAAATATTTTCTTTTTTATGTGTGTGTGTGTATTTAAAACTCTTGCTCTTTTAATATCCATGAGAGAACCAAAGGTGCCTGGGAAAATAAATCATGTGAGAATTTCAGTACTGGTTGCTGCGGAGCCCAGAGGAGGTTTGGACAATGCTTTGGAAAAGTGAAGTGTTGTGGAAAGTATTACAGTGTGGTGGAAGAAGTAATAGTTTATTAAACATAAGGGCTGCAAAAATGAAATGATGTGTGGTCTGGCGAATGTTTTCTTTATAAAGTTATGCATCCTGCTCATCCAAAAATATGCTAGAACTCAGAGCTAGTTGAGGACCGGCAGCTGTACATGCCTGCCGAGCACAACAGTCAGAGAGAGTCAACGTAGATCTGCCCTTAGCGCCTCTCTGATGCAAGTTACAGCTATTTTTTTTCTACAAGTGGAATAATAGTGATAAAGAAAAGATTTTCAGAGAAATACTGTGCATCTTTTACCATTTATTTTAGAAAGATTTACCAGTATTTCCTGCTCGGTGAAAAATTGCAATTATTAAATTACACATAATGACAACACCAATGCTTTGTGTTATTACCTTGTTTCAAGATAATAATCTGCACCCCAAACCATGCATACAGGTCACTGTTGTCCCCTGAACTCATGCATGGATCACAGAGGCTAGGACTTAAGACCCTCTAAAGTAAAAGCAGAAACTGGAGCCCCTTTGAGTATTCATCTAAACTCGTCGGAAGTATGAGCTCACAGAAATAGTATGCAAAACAAATTCATAGCTCTCCTACTGCAGAGATAGCATGCAGCTCGTCTGCAGAGCTGCGACCTGACATCATTATGGTAGAAGACCAGGAAACACTTTTGATTCCTATAGCTCCCAGTGAGTCAACTAGTGTCACCAGAGCCCTTCGCGAAATCTACTCTTACTTAAGTACTAGTTGTTATGAAAGTGATTTTGTTTAAATTGAAACATTCTTTGCAAAGAGAATGTCATTTTCTAGTTGGAAGAATTCCCCCCTAAAATTCCATATAGAAAAAAAAAAAGACATGCTCCTTGTTTTGTTTTGAACAAACTTGTCAAAAACAGTTTTAGATGACTTCAGAAATTGTTCTGGCAGGTTTGAGTAGAACTTCACAACGATTACACAATGGAAAAGTCAGTTGGTGTGCTGGTGCAACTGAATTTTGAACACTCCATTAAACAAATAGGAACATGTGATGAAATGAAAAGAATGACACATTTTCAGGGCCTGAATTCCAGAGCAGGGGCTCCTTAGGGTTTCTCACTAGCACAGAAAGCAATATGTTCCTTATTTCTCAACCTCTCTAGGACAACCGGTTGCAATAGGAGCTTGAGATGAGAATCTGACAAAAACTGAATGAGGGAATAAGGGGATTCTGAAGTGGAAGAACTGCTCTTTAGAGCCTAAAGGGGAACCCTAAACAACTGACATAAATGGTTGGTGTGTCTGAAGACAGCAGGCGCCAAGTGGGCTAAATATATATATACACAATTCGCTAAATAAAATGCATGTTAAGAAATAAAATTAGACTGCCATCCTGCAAGAATATTCTAGTGTCATTATGGAAAAGCCATCTATATTTTTTCTGTCATCCAGTGTTAATAAAAAAATTATTACATTCATGAGCAAAATAATAAAAAATATCCAAAACTTTAAGACGAGCATCAGCTTCTTTATCTCTGCTTTGCAAAAGGCAATTGTTTCAAAGCTGCAATTCTAAATGCAGTACCTTTGACTTCAGCTAAGTCACTTAGTGATATAAAAGAACATTGTAGCTGAATTCCAAATATTAAATCTTTTTTTTTTTTCCACAAGGGAGGACTTTATAAAATAAATATGAGAAGTTTTTGAGGTGGCTGTTGTCATCAGCTGATGATGCCAGATTAGGCCTGGTATTGCAAAATATTCTAAAGTATCACAGCAATCCTTTGTGTCAGGCATTGGAAAAGGGTTTTCCTTAGTAGGAAGACAAATAAAGAATTTGGCAATTCCTTTCTAGACTTAATTGCCCTCGGCAGCACTGAATAATTGATGAAGGTATTTGAACAAAACCACCTCCAGTTGCAGCTTCAAAAGTGAGGAAAAATTGGCAACGTTTTATTCAAACTAAGAAATAGCTTCTTTTATTAAGTAATTCTTAAACAACAGGAGCGGAATTCTAGTGCATTTGTCCTTGTTATGAACTGCAATGTTTTTGTCTTGCAGGTAGCTCTGGCTGTAGGTCTTGGCTGCTGGTGCTTTGCCTGATCAAGAGGGACAGACAAAATTCACACAGTGACCCATCCCTGTGTAGAAAATTATGAGCATCACCTGATCCTAACACAATCACAGATGTCTACACAGTAATGGCATCACTCCAGGCACTGTGGTCACAGTCCCATTGGCAAAGGCCTCCTGCTTCTTATAGCTCGATGCACCCAGACTTGCAGGATCCATCTCTCTGGTGGGCCCTGTCTTCTTCAGCATTGTACGCGTTCATTTTTGTAAGAGTTTGGGACCGTCCTATCACAGATCTACGGCTTGAGTGCATGAGATGATAGCAAACTTTCTTTTGCCTTTTTAGAGACATTTAAAACTAAACATAGGAAAATATCCAAGATGTTGCAACCAACAATTTTGTAAATACCAATCATTACAGCAATAGACTTCAAGACACAATGAGAGGCATTTTTTCAACAGCAAATTATCACAAGTTAAGGAAGGAAAAAGAGTGACTATGCTATAATTCCCTAAACCACAGTGGTTTGGGTTATGGCTAGTAAATTCATTGCGAGAGTCTGAACAGAGTCGCAGACCCATCTTTAGGAAGAATTTTTTGTTTCTTTAAGTAAAATTTCAGTTTCAGTGCATTAGAAAGACACATTATTGTGTGAAATTGTTAGTGTCTTTTGTCTGTTTTTCAGCTACAATGCTGCATGCAGGGTATTATATCCAGCTATTCTCCCGATTTATGGTTCACTATTTCCCATGTTGCTTTCTTGCTACAAACCTACATGTTTTACACATAGTAATTAGCTAGATTTCATATAATTTCTTTGTATTCAAGTCTTTCTTTCCGTTTTCTGCACGGTGTAAACATATTTCATTTTACGCCGACTTCAGAAATAATAAAAACATGGAGCAGCAAGGCTATTGTTACAAAATTAATGAAAAGAGATCCTCCCATAGATAGCAATGAAGTGGGAGAAATTAACATAAAACCCTCATGAAAAGAATTATTTTACTGTATAAAACATCTATTTTGCAGCACCTACAATTGCAATAGCACTTCAGAGTACAAGCCTGAAGATTTTACTGTGTCCTTTCAGCTGCACTACAATTTACAGCTTGCTTCCAAGAGGAAAAGGCTTTTGAGGGACACAGTTAGATGACAGGTTATTCACTGATGCCAGAGGGTCAGGTTGCATGCCAGAGTTCAGTAGCCTGTCAACTCACTGCTGATAAGCAAAAATGAATTTTAGGCTGCCAATCTTTGTATTACTCTGCATAGCAGTAGTAATGTAGCACACTTGGATAACATTTTGAGAGATGAAGAATAAATGAGGGGCGAGTTTTTCTGAGGTGGGGACAGATCTGATACCAAAGACAAAATTTCTCAGCTCTTTAGGGGAGGTGTGGAATGGTGAAATAGCAAGCAATGGCCCTCATTCCTGAATGTGCAAGAGTGAGAATTGGTTGAGTTATGCAGAGCTTATCACAGACAAGTGTGTCCAAAGACAATACTGAAGATAAGCTTTTTGCCACCATTCTTATTGTGCTTTTTGCACTATTACATTCACTTCCTGTATCAGATGTATCTGTAAGAATGAAAGGCAACTACAAACAGGCTATAAATTATTTATTGTTCCCCAGCTTATTCTCAGGATAATAACCAAGTGCCCATACTTACTAATTCTGCATTTTCCATGGTGGGTTAGATGACCCACTAGGCTCTTCAATGTTCACTCCTAGAATCTATTATAGCAAAGATACACAGGACAGTCCTTAATATATTATCATAACAATTTGTACTGGTGTGTTAAAGACTTCTCTAATAACTGGGCGTACTACCCAAGCTTCTTATGCTTGAAGGTAAAACCTCCACAAGATTTTGAAAATCAAGCTTCTTAAAGAAAAGAAGCAATGAACATCCTATTCGGAATCACCTGTGTTCCTCTGCCGAATGCCAGCTGAGGATGTGAGGAATTCAAAACCAAGTCCACTATGGCTGAATGTTCACATGCCCGTGAGTCATATGAGATGAGAGCCAAGACAGTACCACCTAATGAGGTAGCCTTGTGAAATATGATAGCTCTATCTCTACAACATGTGTCTGATTTCCACACATCTATTTTTTCCTCCTGTTATCTCTAATATGTACAGGCAGCTGTAAACTGTCAAACTAGGAATCTGAACAGGGAAGGCTATTCTTTAGACAGTGCTATTTTTGCCTTAGAAATTATTATCCTGCACTGAAACCTTGATAATATGATTTTTTTTTTCTTAGCTGATGACCATTAGAATATTTCTGCAATCATATGCTAAATCTACTTGTGTACATTTAGGTATGCATTTTTGATAGGCAAGGCATCTAGGAGGATAATACAGACAAAAGAATTTAGACACAGCACCCATTTAGATTTCTTTCTGCATTTCACTAAGCACGTAGGCACCTTAAGCATCACTGTAAATTCTTTCCCTTACCTGCTCTTAACTATTAAGATAAAGTATGTTTCCCCTAAGGAACTTAAAGTCAGTATTAATGAACATTCCTGAAGAGGTAGAAAACTGTTGAGATTTCTTCCTAAGTAGTCACTAAGATATACAGATGGGCTGTTTGGGGCAGGGAGGAAACTCAAAAAGGCATCTTCTTTGTTTTTCTTGTTCAAGTGCAGCTGAGCAGTGGACTTGGTTTCCTTAACCAGCTCTCCTTTAATTTCCAGTTTGCATGATATGGTGAAAGTTTGCTTATATTTTAATAAATATTTTCTTTAAGAAAAATTACTCTTGGCTCACATTCCAGTCCTTTGCACTCTGAAACAGCAATTAAGCAATTATATTAAAGCCTGTAAATAGCAAATGTTTCCATTATAAAACCACTAACAGCTCCACCTCTTAAAAAAGTAGTATGATAAAAACGCCTCAGAAGTTCTTTGAAATTACATCTGTGACAAGTATCTTATCTTCATCTTTAAGATAGTGGGAAGAACAGAGGTTATGTAAAATCTATGTATTCCTTCCAAACCAGAAATTGCTCCAGTTTCCCAGATACCTAAATTACCTTTGCAAAGTTCTATTTACTATTACTCTATGTAAGGCACTGCTGATATTAAGGTGTTTTGGTTTTGATCACTTTAAGATGATACATGTTAATTTTTCTTGTTTCATCTCATCTCATTTGTGGTCTTCACCATCTCTTTCATTATACTCCAGATGTAAACAGATTGTAGCTGCACAGCTTTTTTTCCTTTGGTTCTCTCTCTCTTTTTTTTTTGTTTTTTTTGTTTTAAAACAGCAGCATTTTTGGCTCTGGCATTGACATGAGAATAATTACCATGTGGTCTCCATTTGCTTGTAGGTTGAAGACCCCCACCCTAGATCAAAACCAATTTTGGTTGACTGAAACAGAATTTCCTTGCAAATGGAAATGATGCATATCTGGCAACATTTCAGTGTAAAATGAGTCATCAAAACATAGTGAGTGTAAGCATCTTCAGCCTCCCTTCCCCCAGCTCTCAATCCACTAATGGCTAGGCATGTAATAAAGCTTCATCTTCAGCATGTATACAAAATACATAGGGGTTCAGAGATAAACACTTGATTACGAGGCAGTCATATAATGAAAAAGCATATAATTTGAATCAGATTAGGCTGAAATTAAAACTGCAACAAATTATTTGCCAGAGATTCAAGATGTTGAGAGAAAATTCACTGTTTTCCTAAATTCTTTTTCATCCTCTCTCACTCTCTCTCCCTTCCTCCCTCTCACTGAAGTTCTGCATTGCTGTTTATTTACTTGGCTTCTGATTTAAAAAAAAAAATTGAAGAAATCTACTGCCACTCGTACTTCGAATGGAAAGCAAAATATATAAAAGTAAATGCTGTCAATACTTAAAAATTTCTACAAACAGAAGTCAGAGGTAGTTGTGTAACTGCAAAGTGATACTTAGGGCAATATATGCAATCATTATATGGAAAAGAGAAGGGTGGAAAAAGCTTTGAAAGATCAGGAATGTACATGTGCCACTTCCAAAAGCTGAAATTTACAAAAATAGAATTCTTGGCTTGGGTTACTTAGTATCTGGGCAAGCAAATGACTGCTACCTGTTAGACTCACATAAGGCTTCCACAGCAAAAGCCAGCAGAACAGAGCCATTCCTGTAGCTGACTCAGCTCCTGAGAAAGGACCAGTTAAGTGTCAGCTAGTGGTAAAAAAGCATGATCATTAGAGACATACTCAACAAAAAAAAAAAAAAAAAAAAAGCCCCTGTTTCTAGTATCCAGCTTTGGATGAGTTCATTATCAAGGTTGTGACAAGACATCTCTGCAACTCTTCAGATTTCTGAAAGCTCTGTAGTAACTCGGGCAGAGAGGAATGAAATACCTGCAGTGGCTGTGCTGCTCCTTGTGAGGGAGGACCAAGGGTCCTGCCTGATCCTTAGCCCTGTCAGTTGCATTTATACCTCTGGTATATTTGACATGCTGACTGACTTCAACTTTTTTCAAAGAGGTCTTAGATGCACTCATTCTGCTTTGCATCAGAAGTCCTACTACCTTATTCAGGGAGTACAGGAACCTGCAGTAGTGCCCAAAAGGAACACTCATCTGTAAAGTTCCTAGAATGTGATTTTATTTTTTTTATACTCGCCTTTCTACACATGGTGAACATCGTAGTACAACTTATGAAAACTTTGTAATGATTGGAGAAAGCAGAAGAAAGGCTTTGCTGTAATAGTTTGGTGTCTTCTTCAGAGCACATTGGCAAATGTAGGGAGACTATTCAGTAAGAGATAAATAGATCTCGGTATGGCACACACACGTACATGCATACTCCCGTGCTACCCAGCATTAACAACAACTATATGCACCCAAACCCTGGGGTAGTGAACAAAAGCTATTAGACAGCTCAGACTACTGTTTCCCTACCTCTAATTTATATCCTCTTTTGCAGACTGAGGTGCTCTTTCTTGGTGCTGGCTCTGAGGGCAAGAGAAACTGTGAAGCTGTGTTAGTGCAGTGCCAACCTCAGGCTGATGTGCACTTGCACTCTGCCTTTCAGCTAGATCTTCAGATGGTGTCATTGGGCCAGTGCCACTGAAACAACTAGAGCAGTGCTAGCCAGCAGAACATGGGATTTGGCCCTGCATTTTTAATGCATGTGATGGGTTTCGACTTTGAGATAGGAGATGATGCTGAACATTTTAAAAGATACAGGAGTACAGAAAGTGTATCTACAATTTTTAAAAAAGAGAGAGGATTGTTTTATTTCTCAGTCCCCTCTTCTCTTCACTCTTTCCCAGTCTATAAAATTCTTTTGCTTTAGCTGGAAATTTGTGTTTACAGGCAGTTTGACTTTTTTATTTAACTCTTCGTGCTTGGCTTTGAAATTGCATTTATATTTTTAAAACATATATCTCATTGCAAGGCTTAATTTTGCCTCAGAATACACTGGTATCTCATGTTTTCTCTTGTTACGCCTTACACTCGGTGTCAGAGCTATAAAAGCTGCTACTGTTAATTCACATTTGAGGAAGGAACAAAGGGAGCTTTCTGCAACCCATGCACTTGGACTGTGAAGTGGGAATGGTGACTTCTGCAGCCTGCTTCTGCCAGGTGGCAGTCCCTCACTACACTGCAAAACCAAGCAAAAAAATTGTGAAAATATTGAAGGTTTCGCTACATTTTATTTTAAGGCTTTAACCTTGTGTTATGTTGATGGCATATTTAATTTTTTAGATTGTAAAGCCATACTGTTTTGAATTGCTTAGCCATTCAAAACCACAAAGCAACAGAACTGCCAGCTCCTGGAGGATGTTGCAGCAATGCCAACCTACTCTAATTGTAAAGTTTCTGCAGAATTTGTTAGTGTGATGCAAAATGCAAACTGCACTTTTAACAGATAGAAAAGGAAAAACTCCGCTAATAGGTTTAGATGAAACAAAAAGATATTAGAAATGCATTTTTGTTTCTGCCAAAGCTAAAAGCAACACTTACTTGTTTCCTCTAACAATACTTAACATTCATCTTTTTTCAAAGTCTTTATAATATTGCGTAGCTATCACTTAGGCAGCAGTCAGAGCAGATTAGGTAGAAGGAATATGTAGAGATAAGTTGTCCTTGCTTACTCCCAAGAAGCAGTGCAATAGTAAAATGCAAGGCTACACATTTTCAAATGTGTTCAAATTTATTCACTTTTTTTTCTTATCTCACAGAAGCATTATATGCCTGAGCTAATGGTTTTGCACTACAATATTGGAAATGGCATCTAACTCAGATTTCTGTTGAATTGATTCTGAAAAATGCTTGCACGCTAAAAAAAGACGAAGAAAAAACCCCTTGCTATATAGTTTTGGAAAGCAAGATTGAGATGTGGCAGATACAAAGACCTAAGAACAATCCTGGAAGCTCTGGCAAAAGACTTTTACTTCAGTTCTGAGGAGACTGATGGATAATACAACTTAAGGACTGGTTCCCCAACAGCTTTTTGGAACTGAAGTCAAAGAAATCTCTCCTGAATTCCCAGGATTAACATCTCATTTTATGTTGAAAAAGCTGCGTGACTGACTTTTATGTCTGCACGATCTGACTATTGGTTTCTAATATTCTAAATCCTCTTTCAGGCAGTAAGACTCTCCCAGTAATTCAAGCGGAAGCAAAATTTGCCTAATACTGAATACATCTTGATCTTTCTTCCAAATCATCAGATAAATATAATCTTTCTCTATTTACTTTCTGTACTTGAATATCTGGAGTTGCTTAGATCTACCAAGGCTGGATTCTGACTGCCTTTGAAAGATGGATTAAAGCTTTCCTCATTGTCTTCTACTTAACAGAAACACAGACGTGTTGTTTTAACAGCCCCCTTCCGCCCCCCCACCCCCCCACTCTTTTTTTTTTTTTTGTGTGTGTATTCTGGACACATAAAGCCCACCTGCTCTTCTGGGACTCTTCTGTTTTTCAGAAGCCCTAATTTGCACCTGGGCTGAAATAGTCTCTGGGGGATAATCAGGTGGCTGGGAGTAGATCAAGTACCATGTGCTTTGGCTGCACCTATTCATAAGCTTCTTCATCTCCAGCAGGCTAGTGATAACTACCTTTGTGTAAATTCTCATTAGGATGGGAAATCTTCTGTTAGGAAGATCTGCCTGTCTTATCTTTTATAAAGCAGAGACAATGTAAAGAGTGTGAAATTCCATATGCAACTGGTTAATATATTTTAAAACAGCTTTAGCAACATATAGATTGTATCATGGAGATAGTACAACAAAATTAATTTTATGAGCAACTTAATTTCTCCCTCCTCCTTTCCATCTACTTCTGTCTCTTTGAAAGTGTCAGCCTTCACATTTAGCTGCTAAGTTTCGTATCTTCAGTCAAGTTTGATCAAATGTGATGTGATGTTCAGGTTTCCCCTGGAATAATGTATTTTTATTTCTCCTCTTTTCTTTGCCCCACTGCATGAATTTATAGCACATATAAAAATCTCTCCATTTAATTCACTACTCCATTTTTTAAAACATTCTCCCATATACTTCCCTTTTGACTACACACTACTTGTTTCACCATTTAAAATTATTTTCTGCTTATATCCTAATTTTAGCAACTTGTTATTTCCTGCCTTTTGTTCGCTTCTCTATGACATGGCTCATACTGTTACTATGTTCTCCTTTATATTAAAAAATAAGTAAAGGCCCATAAACTGCCCTAGTCAACCTGCCCTGATAGAGTCAGCAGTCCATTAATTCAGTATAGGGATTCATGTGGGAAAATGTATAGCCTCACTGTGGAAAAGGCTCTCTGCCACGTGGTTGATCCCAATCTCTTTGGTTGCTGCTAGGTTGGTTACAAATTTTTCGCTTTGTCAGTTTGGATTTCATTGCAATTTGTGGAATATGTTTTCACATAATTCCAGTTGTCTCTGTTCTCATCATCATCATTTTAATCTTCTATGTCTTGGACGCTCGTTCATCTCCTACTTCTCCCCTGTTTCCTCTTTCACATGGGCCTGTCTCCTTAACATCTGCATTTCATGCACTGCCCTTGAAAAGATTTTGCCCCAGGCAAAAAGCCTGAGCCATGATCACAAGAAGCCTAAGCATGCTCGTGCTCTTGCTGTTACACTTCTATTTCTCCATCCCCTTAGCGTAAATCCTATTAGTTATGCAATGCCTATATGTATTTTGTGTACTCTTTCTGGGAAGTGCCTACAGGGTACCCAGCATACCTTCAGGCACAGTGTAATTTACAGATCACTGTAAATGAGAACAAGCTAAAAAGTAATACCATGTTGCCTTCTACTCCTCCTCAGTGATTATGTAATCTTGCTTTTCTTGTTACCAGTACCCATTTATTTCTTCTAATCCTTTCTCTCTACTATGCATTGCAGAGGCTCTCCCACTGTGAGACTACTTCTCTAATACTGGTCACAAAACATTTCAGGGATGAACTTTTCATCCTCCATGCTCTGCTTTTACAATTTACAATACTACTTTCCATGCTGTGTATATATGCGTGGTTTTTTATAGATATGTGTGTGCGTGCACGTGCGCACACATACACACACACAAAAAGGATGGAAGTTGCAAAATAAAAAGATGGGAAGCCATGCAAGAGACACAACCGTCTACTCTGTTTCAGTCCACAGTATGAGCCATTTATTCAGCTCTACAAAGCACCTACTGTGCAAAAAGGAGGAAGCCGTAACACAGAAAGAGCAGGTGACACAACCTTCATCAGACACTTTCCAGCATTTTCTTATCGAGATGTTGTCCAAAAAGTCAGGTAACAAAAATAGATTGTAAACATTATTTACTCCTGTTAATCCATCCCTTCCCCTACAAAAAGTCCATATGGCTTTAGCATGGAAACCTGTTTCTTTGACTGCCAGACATTTTACATCACACATTTTCATGCAAGTGACGACATTTACTGGTTAATTTAATCATTAAGAAGGTAATCATAGAATCACAGAATAACCAGGTTGGAAGAGACCCACCGGATTATCAAGTCCAACCATGTAATGTTTTATTCTGGTGGTTATTTTTTAAAAAAAGAACTTGTTTATAAAGAAAATGGATTCAATTTTTGTATCTTTGTTTTAAAGCCAACCGAAACCAGTGTTTTCATTTTAGGTATAATCAGAGAGGTGGAAACCAGCACCAGACTGGATCACAGCTTTGCTACATTTACTTGGAAAATACTGATATTTATATTAATAGTTTTCTCAGCAAATCCTGTACTTTAATTCAAAATCTTTTACTGTTTGGATTAGAAACGTATTATTAAAAAAACTATATAAAAGCTTAATTCACCAGCAAAACACTCGGCAAGCTAAAGTAGAGCAGCGCAATATTAGAGCAAGAGACAGAAAATAATAATTGCTTGACCTGTGCGTTAAAGAACAAAGACTACGATCACCTCCAGTTATATGCTGTAAGGCTTCAAAAGCTTCCAATTGAATCTTAAGATTCATAGGGTATTTTAAAAAATCAAATTTAGTTTATAACACTTATTAGCTTGGAGATAGGGTGGTAATAAATAAAGACTTGCAGTAGACCAAAGGTGAAGAGTTTACAGGGGAATGCATGTCCATCTGGCTATACATTGGTTTTCGTGGCTCATCTGCAGAAAGAAAGGTCAGCTCCAAGTCCTGCTGAGAGACAGCAGGCAGATTAACAGGGTGAAGGTTTCCTACATCCATGTACTCAGCCCCTTTAAACTTTGTTCAAAAATTCAGTCAGTTTGTGTACAACTCCCTTACTTGAAAAACATTTTACTCTCGAAGGTGAGACCGAAGTTTGACCATAGTAGATGTATCCTTAATTTTACTACTGAACATAAATTTATTTCATCTACAAGTTCTGGTGGTAGAGAAAAAATTTCAGATGAGATTCACCTCATGAATAACATGGAAAACTTGTGATGTTTATATCTTCCCCCTTGGCAACCTGAGAAAAATCATGACTAAACTACACATTTGTGAAATTCATTTCCTTTAAAAAGTGGAGAGCTCAAACAATTGAGGAGGAAGTAGAACAAAGGAAAACCAATGCTTATAGTTTTTTTTAAATATCAAACTTTTTTCACTCTCTTCATCTCTCCTTCCCTACCTCTTCTTAATGTTTCCTTTGCATGTGCCAGAGTATAAAGCTATTCCTGGGCACCCTTCATGAGCTGGCACTGCAGGTTTGGGGGCTGCCAGGACACAGCACTGCCATCCCAGACACGAGGTAGATGGTGGCAGGTGGGTGAGTGTGTGGTCAGCAGGTGCTCTCTGCACTGGTGCCACCTGCCAGCCCCAAACCCTATTTCATAGAATCATAGAATAGAATCATAGAATCACCAGGCTGGAAAAGACCTACAGGATCATTGAGTGCTACCATTCCTATCAATTTCAAACAGGCTGTGTCTCAGCCTTATTCATGAGTGTCCTGAGGCATCCCATGTCTCAACACCACGAAGAAGCTCACCAGAGGCCATGTCCCGTACCACTGTGATCTACAGCTCTGCCATTAGCTTATGCAGTGGTAGGGTCATTTCCACACCAGGCACTTTCAAGAGGAAAGGCAGTAATTTGAAGGTATGGTAATCATAATTCTGAAATCTGGACACAGTTAACAGTCCCTGCATGCTATCCTACAGAAAAATTGAACTGAAGATTGATGGTAACTTAAGTGGAAGAACAGCCTACTAAATCATACTTTGGCAACTCTCAGGAAACAAATTTCAAAACACTATTCAGATACTACAGTGGACTGCCCAGCGTCAGCTCTACTAGTTAGGGCATACAGTCACATGGCTACTCTTTAATCAGGAAAGACTAGTCTAGATCCAATCTGTGAACAGTTTCTCTATAGTAAGCCAAGGTTCCACACATGTCATGTCTTCTGCTCTTCTGCCTGATACACCTTTCTTCATTCTAGCCCTTCAGGAGTACCTGCAGGCTGTACCCGTGAAGGTAGTTTGCAAGACAATGATACGCTGGTTTCTGACAAGCAGATTTTGTAAAAAACTTAGTAGTTCTGGAGCAGCTGTTCTGGCAAAGGAAACTCTCCAGAAAATGGCTACACTGGTGCTCAGTTAAGAAACACAATCTATTTTTCCTAGGAAGCCTTCTGCTTAGGAGAAGCAGGTTACTGAGCTCATGCATCTGGAGCTCATTTACAGCTCAGCTGCAAGGTGTATAAAGGAAGAAGGCAAGAGGGGTGTCTTTTGTGGTGGGAGAAGGAAATAGAAATACAGGTGCTAAAGTAGGTGACTAAGAGGAGAGCTTTGTAGTCTTTTTGTTTGAATGCTAGAGAAAGGGGAAAGTGCAGGTTGGTTTTTTGCAGATTTTATTCCAGCAAACAGGAAAAAAAAAAGCTGTACTAAAACAAGAAAACATTCAGGCTAATATTAAACAGCACAAGAAGAAAGCAAATGCTATTTTCTGTTTCTGAGAAAAGAGCTCAACCAGTGCCATTATACATTTTTTTGGATCAAAGATACATGCTTTGTCTGGAGTCATGCTATGTATTATTGAGTTTGGCTCTGTTGGTAGTGTACCCTTAGGATGGAAAGATTGAGGCAGCTTTCAAAGACATCATAGGCGAGTGAAGTGAAGTTGAATTTGCTTCCACTTGAATGAAACATTCCAGTGAGACTTATAAAGGGCTGCACTGGAATTTTACAAAAAGAATGAAAGGTAAAACTACTGTAACCCTTTTATCTAGTGTATAGAAAATAATCTATAGGTTTGCATTTTCAGTCCAATCTCAGTTTCCATCTGCATGTTTCTGCACCTTTTTTTTCAATCTAATGTATGGAAATTTGTCTCACTTCTATGTTTTTACCTGCAAGGACAAAACCTGTTTGCTCTTGTTCTCTGTGCTCACAAGGGTTTTGGTCGTTACATTCCGCTGTATCAAACAACAAACCAGGAAAAGGAAATCTAAGGGAAAAGATTTCTATGAAAAATGCACATTCAGAAATAACTTGAGACTGAAATGTTACCCTCACATACCCAAGCTTAAACAAATGGTATTTATTGCTGCAGTCTTATTACAAGCCTGAACTATCCCTTTCAAAAAAAGTTAAGGTTGTGCTTAATCTTGGAGGTCAGAGACATATCCAGGTTCTCTGGCTCTAGAAAAGAATCTAAAATGCTTCTCTCTTCATCTTAGCCCTTGATCCCCACTTTCTTTTCTGCCGCCTGCCCCAGTCTACTAGATACACCAGCCCTTCATTTTTGTCTTTCTTTCCCATTTTTACTCAGGTTGTGCATCCACCTATGTAACCTCTTGTTATCTGCCTGTTTCTGTTCCTGTTGTTTCTCCAAAGTATTTTTCTTCTTACCCCATACCTTGGTTTTGCTTCATTCTTGACTATCTGGTTTTCTCCCCTTCTTCATTTAATCAAGTTAGCACCTTCCTCCACCAACTCAGTTGCCAGAAACACAGAGGTTTGGTAAGTGGAAGACAATTCTAACTCTTAGTTTCAACAGTAAGCATCACAGTACTGGTAGTAGCTGTTGACAGTTAAATGAAAATGAGTTGCTGGGAAGCTACACTCCTCTGTACATGCATATTCTACAGTGAAGGTCTGTGAGTTTTCACTTAACCAAGCTAGATCAGCATTTTTATTGGAATAATCAGAGGCATCCCAGGCCAATCTCTGTGACACATTTTAAAGCCACTTATCCACAATATGGAAGTTCAACAGGTTTCAGTGAAATAGATAATAACATATCAGATTTATATATATATAAAAGAGATTGCTTCATATTTCATTCTTGGGAAAAGGAGAAACTTTCTGAGAAAATTCAACTGAAATAAAGTTCAACTAATGTGTTTGGCAAAAACTTTCTGAGTGAAAAAAATCTTAGCATGTGAAACGACACATTACTTCTATGCATTTTCTGCAATAAAAGGCATTCTGAAGCTGCACAGTGCAGTGCTATATAAGTAGTCAAGATAGCTCAGAATAGGTTTGGGTGGCAGAACCAAAAGGAGCCACAAAATCATGTCTCTCTGCCTGGACTTGTACTCCTTGCTTCCCGATGTCACAAGTCCTGAAGAACAAAAAGCTTTTGCTCAACTCAAAACTGTTTCTGTGTGAATATTATGCGGGATAGAAACAGGACAGTGTGGAGGAGATCTATTCAACCAAATGCAGGTATTTATGACTGTGACCCTGTATGTATTTCCTTTATGGTTAGAGTGAAATATTATCATTTCTGGAGTGTGACTAACCCCATCCTACTGCAGATATCAATATTACAGTCTAGAACTGCCTCTATATTTTCATTGACTTTAAAGGCAGCTTATGGTAACTAGCTCAGATGAAGACACCTGAAATGAAAAGAGTGAGACAGAGAAATACCACTTTCCATTCACAAACTGGAAGATGACTTTTGCTCTCTTCAAACACATAGCAATCATGAAACCATTCTGAAGCATCATTGTGCAACAGAAGCCAACCACAACCTTTGAGCATTCAAATATCATGAATACACTTCATGGGAGCCCTCCAAAATGCTGAAGAATGAAGAGTTACATCTTGAAATCAAAATGCACATCTGCAATGTTAATATTCCCTCTTCTTTATGTGAAACCAACAATACTTCTTAACAGAGAGAATAACCAAATTATCCCTTACGTCACCATTGTAGATGGCCTGACTTCAGAGGAACCAGCTTTCAAGACCAGTTCATACAAAGCAGCACGACAATGTTAGCCTTTGGTTCTACACAGCTTTTGACTCCAAGTTGTGATGTCTGGAGAAAGACAGGGTGGGGAGCTTGCTGCGGTATCTCGTGGAATGTCTACTACTTCGGCTTGCTGCCGAAAGAACTGTGTAAAAATAAATTGCATTCTTACTGTTGTTATTTTTTTTCCTCTCTGTAATGCATAAGCATTTGTAATGGTTCTAGTAAAAAGCTTCTCAAGTGTGTTGTAGGCAGAAGCAGGAAATTTGGTCTCCTCATGGATCGCACACAGTTGGCACTGATGATATAGCAGAGGGGAAGGAAAAAAAAAGAAGAGAAAAAGAAATGTTTCACACTCAGCACTTAGAGGAGACTGAAAACAGAACATGCTTTGAAGAATTTCCTTGCTGCAGCATAGTACCTTGTAGGAAAGGCTTCACAGTCAGATTCAACGTGTTTTGAAGTTTCTCTGTTTGTTTAATCTTCAGGTCAGGTTTTGGCATCATGCTATGATTGACACAATATAAAAGAACAAAGGCCCAAACAAGGCAAAGGGGAAAAAAACCCTTAGGAACTTGTGGGACTTAGTAAATCAAACTGTCTAAGAAGTAGAGCAGTTTAGGTGCTTTAAGGACTGGTGTAAAGTTATGTCTGAGACCTGAAAAGCCATATTGAGAGATATAATAACCAAATGTCATGGCCTACCTAGGAGCCAAGAAATTATCTCCTTAAAATCAAGGCTAATTGCAGATAATGTGAGAAAACATTACTTTCCATAAAAAATAGTAAATAGAGCTAGAATGCCAAAAATCATACAAACCATCAGTGCAAACATTCCAAAAGTTTGTTACCACAATACTAATTTAATTAATGTGGTTACGTCACTGCAAATACCTCTCTCTTACAATTGTAACTCGGAGGAGGATGTGAAAAATTGTGAAAATTCAGAGTCTTCTCCATTTCTTGGTAACAGAGACTCCCTTTGTTACCATTTTGGACTACACGTAGTCTTACAACTTCTGAACAAGTTCTGAGGAAAATTTGGAGTAAATAAAGATTGCTTCCCTTCAAAAGCACAGATGCGCATTACAATTGGAGACCAAACCCATAGTGTAACATGAAAAATCCACACCTCTGGAGTTCAAGGAATAAGCATTTCAGAAGGCTACTATATCCCTGTAGTAGCATCACAGTGCTTGCTGTCAGGCAGATTGTCATCTACCCTCTCTTCTTTAAAAACAGAGGTTGGGAAAGAAGATAGGAATGGGCAATTCAGATCAGATGGAAATTTCACTGTGTCCAGTGACAGCAGCCTAAAGTAGATGCTTCGGGAAGAATGTATGAACGGTCCAAACACACTAATGTTTTTTGTGCTCATAGACACCTGCATCTCATAAACTTCCTGAACCACAGGTGGCAACTGTGTTTTTAAGAACAACAGCTTAAACAGTGTGCTGCAGAACTTCATCTAAGATTGTTCTCTCTGATGTATCCCTAGAGGCTGCCATAATGCAGACTGGCCCAAAGCTATGTCATCTGAGCCTGCTCTAAACAGCAGAGCAGAGCAGCTTGGGAAGGCACAAGCAGAAACCAAGATTTTATTCATTAAGCAGCAGTCTGAATCATGATATATGACATCCCCTACCCTCAATCAGAAATCAAATATCCTATATTAGCATTATCAGAGAGAGAGGCAAACCTCCCATTGTCTTTGGTGTATATGGAATTTTATTCCAGATCTTAAGTAAACAATAATAATAAAAACTGAGTCTGTGTCATTTACAGCATATAATATCTCTTGCTTGACCAATGCAAAGAATTCTGACTTTTGCTAAAGGCCACTCTTTGTTAATAATTATTGTTGACTATTGCATTATTCACAAAATTTTGTTAGTGCATTTGTAAACTATACTAAAAGACAGATTAAAGGTGAAGAGATGGAACCTGTTAAATGTATATGTACTACTCTTTTCAAAGCAAACGCTTTGGAATTAGTGCGATTAGGGTTTCTCATTGAATGAAGAATGTTAAATTAAAAATGAAAAAGAAAAGTGGGAGTCAGCTCTGTTCTTTTATTTGTTTGGTTAGGTTTTTTTGTTTTTTTGTCTTTTTGTTTTAAATGGGAGTAACTTAGTTTCTATTTTATCCAGTACATTATATTTCAAAGTTTAATAAAATAGGGTTTACATTTTAAATTATTTATATGCTATTTTTACTCTTACCATATTTTTCTGACCCTGTCAGACCAGAAATACTGTTTTAAAATCAAAATATCATTACAGAACTCAAAGCTACAATAAAGCTGCTAAACTGTGAATTCACTACTGACATATACTTACTATGAATTTACATCAGTATAGTACTGGGATTTGGCCCAATACATACCTGTGGGGAGCTTTATTCTATAAGGGGAGCATTCAAAAAATTGATACGTTGTAAAAACACAGTTTCCAATTTCCAACTGAAAAGATCAGAATGAATTATAACCACATTAGGACACTAAAAACCTTATTAGTGTGGTTCCAGGCAGTAGCAGGTTCTTTTTTCAGTCAATTCACAGAATGACCTTCACCTTTTTATGGCTCAGTTGCAGCTCAGATGGGGATTTGCACACAATGAAGCTGTTTTCACCAACAGGGTGACGGTTTTCTGTATCTCTGTTGTGTCAGCCTTGAAGTGATGACTAGTGGTGAGGAAATTATTATCTTAAGGTAGGATACATTTGACGGATTTCCTTTCAGCAAAGTAAAATCATATGGCAACACAGCTTTCGCTCAGGAGGAGGTACTCCAGGTAACAAGAGAATGCTTATGAGGAGGTATTCCAGGAAATGGTGACAAAGAAACAGACACCTGGCTTACCTGTTGGCACTGCCCCAACCAACAGCTGCAGCAGCCTTGCAGGTGTCTACTTCCTCTTCAAGAGGAAAAAGTGAGGCAGAACTACTTATTATTCTGATGATCCTGGGTAAAGAATGGCTGCATAACAGATGAACACATTACTCCTCATCCAAAAACCATCAAACTGAAACATTCGAGCTCCTGGTGACTCAGATAACAGCAAAGTTCCCAGCTATAACTGTTTAATGCAACCATGCATTTTGGAGGACAAGCCAGTCCCTGTTTTCATGTGATCTCACACATACTCCTATGACCAAAACATGCCCCTTAAATTCATTTGCCAATACTACCACCAACAGAGAAAATTCATGGCAATGGCAAGAACTGCATAAATTTCTATTAATTAAGACAGGAATTTAATCTAGAAGTTATAACATTGTAAAATACACTTGATCTGTACAAATTAAACTACCTTTTTAAAATTATAAATACAAATGTTACGTGCCAGTCAGCCACCATTAAAAAGGCTGGTAACTCATTTTAAATCCTCAATCTCGAAGGTTCCACCCAATAACTACATGTAATCAAACTATAGAAACAATCTACTTTGATATTGTCCCTTCACATGATAGCTGCTTATGTCCATTTGTATTCAAATTTACACAATCCCTTCTTTTTAACAGAAGTTAAAGAGTATATGCCTGAGTCTGCTTTGGTTTCTACCAAAGGCCATGGTGTAATCACTCCATGTTGGGGTGATCATGCAAGATATATTTCCTATACATCTGCTTGAAAGGCTGAATTAACATGATCTACAAAGAAGCTGAACCTCAGTCACAATTCTACTGAAATATACAGACTGAAGTTGAAATTTATTCTAGCAGAGGATTTTTGTCTTCCTCTTTCTGCCTAAAATGATCATATGCAAACTTTCTTGTTTTTAAGGCAGGAATGAAAGAGATAGTAAGGAATGGTGTATGTATAGCTGGGGTTTGTAATTTAGGCTCTAAAACAGATTATGAAGCCCAGAGAAACACATACAATGCAGTCAGGAATGTCTCAATGAAGGGACTGTCAAAAGCAATGACAGAGTGAGGAGTCATTTTGTCACATCATCTACTGCAGCTGGATTTCTACAAAGCTTGCAAAAGAGGTGGTAAAAAAACCCTATACATAAAATAATATAAATTTATGGTTTCTTACCTCACAGCTTAAAGTACAGCCCCACAGCTACTGCTTCAGGGGACTGAAGAAAGAGAAATAGCTGTGGTACCTATGAAACATTGCCTGCCTTTTTGGAGCAGCCAGCTGGAATTGGCTAAAACGCAGAATGTCACATCAAATCTCATACAGATGAGAGGTTTGCTTGCTTTCCAGTAGAGATAACAATCATGATGAGCCAGCAGAACTTAGTCTGCAGCAATATGAAAGACTCAGCATATGAACATTTACTAACTCTGAATAACATGATGAGCCAACCTGTAAGTGTACCCCACCTTCGTAAGGCCATGAATTTATTCATTCATGCATTTTTCCTTTATAAAACTGATGCCAAGAGCATGGTCTCTTTCTTCTTTTCTTCTGTGCACCCAATTCCTACTCTGGGTCCTAACAGTCACAGTTTCCAGTGAATATGGTATGCTGGCACCAAGACAGGTTGTTTTTTTAATCGACAGCCTTAGAGAGGATGAAATTTCCCATATTTTTTTCCTGACACAGCTAGCCGTAGTGTGAGAAAAATCCTCCACAGATGGGGGACAAGCTTGAGAAACAGCAGTACAAGAGGTAATATTTTATAAAGAAAATGATAAATGATTCCAAGAAAGAAATTAGGAAGCAGAGATCATCTCAGGCATAAGTGGAACAACACCATGATGTAACAGAAAATGAACTGTATTATTGTTGGTGGTTTGATAATGAAGGGAAAGCTGTGAAGCTCTCTTGTGACAATGCAAAAACATGAAAAAGACAGAGCATGTTGATAATGAATCCTGAATATTCTTTCTTTTCTCTTTCCCCTATTTTGTCACCTTTGGTCTGCTTGGCATTCACCCAAATTAGAAGACTGACAGTCATTTCTCTTTAATAATCACTCTTGGAAACTCAAGAAGCACTCCTTTTTTTAGGTCTGTCAACAGGGAATCATTAACACTGAAAGAAAAATATATATATGCTTAATTGTTTTTACGGAAATAAACACTCTGAGTACCCCCTGCCATTTAATGAACATGCACTGGGTTAATGACAAGGGCTGCTACCACTGCCATCTTTGATTACTTGCTAGTGGCAGATGAAAGCTTAAAACACATGTATTTTTTTTTGATAATAAATATGATTTTACTTTTTTTGGCTTCCACATCAACCCACCCTTCTTAAAGCAGGGCACACTGGCAAAGGCTGTCAAAATAGGGCTAGCAAGTAAGTGGAGTAGCAGCTCTCTTACAGAGTTTGATTATTCTTCTGTGAAAAGAGTCTGTAAACAAAACCTTTAGGCTTTTGTCTACTAAATAGTGCTTAGAAATTCTTCCAGCCTAGCATTTTTAATATGTGGGAACATGACTGCAGTAGGATTCAAGAGCACTCAACGTTTTTGAAAAGAAGGCAATTTATTTTTGTAACTAAATGTGGCCCCAGAAGCCAAAATGCAGGCAAAAAAGACCATTTTCCTTTTAAAGAAAATAAATGCTCTGTGAGAATGTATACTTTGAGCTTCTTAAAGACATCTTTCCTTTACCTTGACTGTACATACCAAGATAATAACAGAGCAAAAATTATTTTCCAGTATCAAAAGGTTTTAATATCAATTTTGAGTTTGCAAGTGAAATTTAATTGAAAACATATATTCAGGTCTTATTTTTCACTTCTCTGCTTTGTGCTGTGATAATAAGTGAGCTAGTTTGAGGCCCAATGTCCCCTTCAACTAACAATCAGTTCTTTGAGGTGGCTGGAACCTTTGAAATAATCTATGTACATTATGGGGCATGAAGACTCAAGTCTTTTCTCTTCCTGGAAAAATAATTGATTTAGAGTTGGCCATGCCTCAAAGTAGAAACCAATGAAATATTTCCATTGGTTTTTCCCTCCCATATACCTAGACCATATCTAGAAAAGTAAATTAAATGTTCCATGAACCATCCTTTGACCCTGCAGCCATATCCAAGTCCATTAAGATTTTTAGCCTCTAAGCAGGGTATCCATGCCAATGCTGTCATGTCGAGACAGTCTCTGGTTTGTGCACTAAGCTAGGAAAACATTTGGGAGGTCGATGGTGGATCCAGACCCAAGGATCCAGACCCCAACCAAGCTAAAGATCACTCTGGCTGTGTAGAAGAAGATAAGATTGAGTTCCAGTGCCTGTGAAGTTCCTCTGCCACAATTAAGTTATTAGTATGGATATAGCCATATGTGTCAAGGCAATTCAGTCAGCAGCTGCACCTGGAGTTTTTAACTGCTAGCATTGCTTAAATAGCAGCCTTCACTGACTAAAAGGGAAATCAGTTGCTTAACAGCGCTTCTCATATTTAGCACTAAATGGCTGAATAGTAGATATCAGTCATCCCCAAGTTTTTTTTGGTAGGTTTTAGCCTGAGGTTGTAAAAGTTATTGCCAGGGCGATTTTGGTGTGTGTCATACCATCTGAGATCTGCCAATCACTTTACCTCTAACATTAATGCCTTTCAATCATCTTTTTTACACTTTTGTCCTTATTTATAAAACACTTAAGTTCTAGATATGTAATTACAGAAAGCAAAGCACAATGTAATTTTTAAATCATACTCACATTTGGATTCTCCAAAGGGACAAGATTTAATAATGTGGTTAGCTCTTCTTCACTTCAGGGACTTCCTGAAAATTAGGGATTACTGCATCCTCCTAGTGTTAATCATCAGTCCGTATACGCATCACCAGCGTCACATCCACCTAGTAGGGATGGTGTTAAGTGTCTCTCATAAAAATGTAAATATCAGCCAAATAATTTTTGCAGGTTACAAATGCTGGTGATAAGCCCTGTCCACGCCTCAGCTGTTTCTGCCAACCTTTTAAATTCTGCCAGACTGCCAGAGTACTTCTAAAGAGAGAGATCAGTATAATCAAATACACGTGCATAATAAAGGAAAGACTAGAGCAATACATGTGTGTTACCTATGGCCGTGACAACACCTAAGTTTGAGCTGCCACCTGCTATAGGTGACTTCAACTATTGTGACCAGGCAGCAAATGACTCCGTGTTCACACTCACATACGCATGCATGCACACACAAACTTATCCATTACCCATCACTGGAAAAGAGTGACTTCTAATAAAACACAACTAACAATGCACACCTACATGGAGAAAACTCTTGGAAAGCAAGGATTAATATCATGAGTATCTTCTGGGGTAAATAAAAAGTAAAGCATACAGTTTTTTAATTGTAAACTTCTTTTGAAAATGTCCTACACGCTTCCCTCTTAAATACGCAGGGATAAAATCTTTTGGATTTTATTAAAAGAACCAAGATTTTCCTTTGAATTTCCATGCAGATGATACAATATGACTCTGTGAGATCTGAAGAAAAGCTCACACTGCTGCTTTTTTGGGGTGTAAGTTACTACTAGAATTGCTTGGAATAAGCTTTTTGATATAAAGCAAAATTTTACATTTTAGTGATTTTTTTCCAAAGGACCCAAATTTTCCTGTTTTTCCCCCCTAAATTATCCAGTTACAACTTCTTTTCAGACTAGTGTAAGAAAACAAAGATAGTATAGTTAAACACTAAACTAGGCCTTAACTTTCTCATAGTTTAAAATAACAGAGAAGATTATTATCAGATTTTTGCAAGGATATCAGGAACTCACAGTTGGAAAAAGAATATCAAAACAGAGGCTGAAGCCAAAACCCTCCCTTGGTAAAAGGAAAGTGAACTGCAGTAGACTCTACCAGAATCAGAAGGGCAGGTATGAAGTTAGCAGTGCTCCTCGAAGCAGTGCTACATTTTGCAGTTTCCCTTCTGGATGGGAAGACCTCTGTGGCAAAAGAGACATTATCAGGACTACCATCCTATGGGTGAGACAATTATTTCATCATTAATAAAATGAAAGCTTTTCTAAAAGCTGTATAATGTAATTTGAACATTCTCTACTTTCTTATTCAATTCAGCACAAAACCATTTTATTGGAACAAGCATAGAAGAGTTAAGAACACTACACAGTTTGCTCCTTTCCATCACTGTGCATCTCAGGTACATTTCATACAGAGTTCTTGTGCTCATTTTGGTGGATAGTGCATTTATTTTGAAGATCCATTTCTTAGACATATTAAAAATAATTTCATCTGAAATGCCCTTTGTCTTATTTTATTGCCATTGATTATGACACGGCCCTGAATCCTATTGCTAGCTAGGCCTCCTTTGCATCGTGCAGATGTTTTAATCAGGTGCTCTGAAAAGGATTCCTTACTCTCTTATTTTGTATCATCTCCTTTGTGTTATTTAGACATGGCACAATTACAAGTTACGAAGACACAGAATCATAGAATCACCAGGTTGGAAAAGACCTCTTGGATCATTGAGTCCAACCATGACATGTTTTACATTTCCAGTTTCCAGCTACAAGGCTTAGTACATAGAGACACTTGCTAACTGTGAGATCATGCAACCTTTGTCTTAATTGGGTAAACAGGGTGTTTGCAGTACCACACAGCAGGACTGGGCTAATTAAGTATCGTTCAGCTTTCTCTCTGGGGAGGTTATGCAACCATTGAACTATAAGCCATAGTGCTCCAGCTCAAAAACCATGTAATTAAGGTAGATATTTCAGGGAACGACTGCTCTCCCTTTCCAAAAGAAATGTTGTAATCAACCCACAGTGTTTTTGAGATGGAGTAAAAACTCACTGGTCTGAGCTTTTTGAAGAAAACTGCTGCAAATACACAGTTTTTTGAAATGAACTTTCAACTTACACTGGAGAACCCTCAGAAGAATTGCAATGGTGTTACGTAGGGGCAAACACGTCTGTGCTAGCTGGTTATATAGAAGGACAGAGAAAATGACAGAAAGCAACTCCCCCCTGTAAGAACGGAAACAGGAAACGAGGGCCACCAACGTTAAGACTGAGAGAATGACACATGTGATTCCTCATTGCCTCACATACTTTGTGAGGAATTTCTTGGCCTTATTACTTCAGATAAAACTTAACATGCAAGAGAACGACCAAGAATACCAAGGCCTTAACAAGAAATGCTCCTATGCTGAGATACTTAGGCTACAATTTAACTATGGAACACAGGAAAATAACCCAACTACTCAGGTATGTGAGTATCCCCTAGCTGCATCCTGTGTGTGTACTGGGAGAGAATGGCATGCTCAACAACCTGTTCTGATTCGTAGTCCTCCCCTTCTGTGTTTAAAATCAGTTGGTTCTCCAGATGGCATGGTCTGGGACTGCAGATACACAGTAGAAATACCTGTGGTGTAGTTTAGGTGAGGTTTTACAGAATGACTTTGCCTCTGGTGCCATGCCATAGCTGACACTAGAAGTGGTATCCCATGAGCCAAAATTGGTGTGCAGAGCTTCCTCACCCCTGAGAGGACAGTATCTTCATGGTAAATCTGAATCAAAAGGTATAATGATGAAGAAAGACATAATCCTAGTAATGCAATGATGAGCCTACCCCTTCTCTTTCACTCCTGTGTTGAATGCTACACATGGATAGTAGAAACAAATTTAACTTATCAGCTAGAGCAACTCCCAAATAACTATACATGAGATCTGAAAGAGACATCTGGATTTATGGATCTTCCCTTTGCCTTTGCGTATGGTTCTCTCCAGGGCTCTCTGATAGCTTTATCTTAGACCATGCAGATGGGGAAAATAAAGGACAAGAGGCCATCCATTTCACGTTTAAGCTATCAAAGCTGGATATGGCACTCAAGGCTAAGCCATACAGTTCAAGCTCAGAGCACTTAAAGTCTTTGCAGTATTCATTGGAATTATCCTCATGTCACAAATATGATACATTTCTGTTTGAATATACTGAAAGTTTCTATTTTCTTCCTTTCAGCAACAGAGAATAGAGAGGATGCATATCTAAACACCAAGAATAGCTACTCAGTTTTCACATTCAGATACCTCCCCAAAGCATATTGCCACAAAACCTGAACGCTTATTACTCTCGTTCCACCAGCCAGACATCCAACTGGAAAAAAATCTGAGTGCTTCGCTGAGGAGACAGCCATGGAGTAGTCTTAACAGATCACTTGTCTAGATCCTTTGCAGAGTAGGACTGTGGGTCATTATATAGCGTACACCTGTTCTAGACTTTAGATGCATCCTACATCCTTCAGCTCAGTTCTTAAAAGGGCTTAATCATGACAAGGTGACTCCTAGAATGTAAATAAAAAGCCAAAATTTTATGCTGACGTTCCACAGTACTTACGAGTGGCTAACAGTCTGGGAGTAAGAGTCACACAGACAACATATGTGCGGATATGCTTAAGCTGTCCAACAGGAGATACCAAAGCCATGCCTCTCTCCAAGTTTACTTATCACTATATAGGTCTGAGTTTGGTGTCAGAGTAGCATTACTGCTTACAGCCTGTGCCTTGCTGTCTGCATGTCCCTTTGGAAAGTAATTTCTAGCCTTTTATTCTATTTTAACACATGCCCAGAAAGAAAACAAATGCAGATGCTTAAGGAATTCTGAAAGTTGAGCTTAAATCCTTTACAGGTATCAGAGGCAATAAGTAGCAGAGGAAGACCTTGAATCTGTCTTCAGTGAATACAGGGGAACATCTTAACTAACCTGTAGATGCTTTACGTTCACTCACTGAAGACAGGATGGCCATGGGAACTGAGAACTGCTATTCTGTAGCACAGGATCTGCTACTTTGTCCACAGTTCCTTCACGTTGCCAACTGTTTCTGGAGACTCCTAAACAGAAAAGGGGAAAAAAAGATAGGATAATTTGCCTGTAGCAACTCCAGAACTCTCAATGGTCAATTTTATGGCTGCAAGACAGCATCCAGAAAAGAGAAGACATCTCTTGCAGTGTTTGCTGACCAGACCAAAAGCGATGATAGTACCAAATGTACGTAAACATGGATCTTCATCTGCACTTTAAGTGACCAGAAAATGTTAAGTAGAAGTTCGCTTGTAAATGAAAACATGAAAACCACCTTTGTTTTTATGTATTTTTAATAAGCACCACAAGTTAAGATCTTTAGAGATTTGCCTTTGGCCTAGCTAGGATACTGCTGTTTCCTCAAATACAAAACTGCTTAAGAAATGCTATCAGCTGCAGAATGTGGATGGCTGATCCACAGCCCTGATGACTAACAGAGGCATGTGGATACCATTTCTTTTAAAAAAAATCTTATTCACATGCAGATATATAACTACATTATTTAAACTCCAGGATTGTGGACACTGAAACAACATTTCAGTTTCCTGAAAAAATACTACTTTTCATTACTGTTACAACTGTTGTTTATGGTATATGCATTCTCTTTAATAATTTCTCAGTTCTTATTAAAAGTAAAGCTCTAAGCTAGTCTAATTAGAAGATCACAAGCCAAATTATGATCTCAATCCACTATACGCTTGCTTTATTTCCTCGGTTAGACAAACTCCATGTTCATTTTGAGATAACTATAAGAGCAAGTCTGAGCCAAAACTACAATTTAAACTCTTTCCCTGAGATCTTCAGTATCCTGTAACCCCCAAGTCCAGAAAAGTTGTTTTGCTTGGTGATCTCTTGTGCATTTAGATCATCATAAAAAAATGCTCTTTGCTAACCTAAGCCTAGCTAATGCATAGTTGACGGAAGATTTTCCTCTGTGTATTTTACTTTTGGAACACATCTGTCTGCCCTTGAATTAGTTTGCTCTCTGAACCATAATCTCCCTTTTATCCAGAGAATACCTGAAATGTCCTTCAGTTTTAGCAGTGCATCTTGAATCCAGCAGAGATTTCTTAGTACACAAAACAGATGAGAATTTGTTTCTACCCATTTATTATACCTGGAGCATACCTTCACAATCCCTTGACATTTCCTGTTTTGCTGACTCAGAGTACTAACAGAGTAACAGCAAAAGAAATATAAGTCATTTGAGCTATTCTGAGACTCCAAAGCCTTACAGCAATAAGTTCCTCCAGTTTGGAAAAAAAAATGTGAACTTTTAATTTGTTGTCTGCTACTGCTGGAAACAGAGTTACAGTATGAAAAGTAATTGCCTGTAGTAATGTTAGGTACATGTTAAAAAAATGAAGATCACAAGGTGGTTAGAATGAAATTCATGGAAAATCTGTGTTTATTCATTTTCCCAGAATTTACAGGAACAGTTTTGTAGGTTACTGCATTTTTAAATGCCATTCTGAAAGTGTGTCTACACTTCCAACATGTTTTCCAATTGAATTTTGAATGTATTTCAAAATTTTCTCTTAAAAGAGATGAAAAAAACCCAGTAACAATAAATATAGATGAACGCTGAAAAATGCGCTGAGCTTGTGTAAGTAGAATCCATTGCTATGAAAGTTAGAAACAGTGAGAAACAGGATTAGATGGAGTAGGGAGCTCTGACTGCTAGTAAAAAAAAGCAGCATGCAGAGAGACCAAAGGACGATTTTGCAATAAAAAATAAATATGCAAGCAGCTGCTATCAACACTGACATAAATTAAATGCCAGCCTAAGTTGGATTTTCAAAGGCACTTGGCACCGGTTTAATTTACTTCCTGCTGCAGTGGATGGAACCTCTGCTGGTGAGGTTAGCTGAAACCACTCTTCTGAAACCACGGCCCTGAAATAACCCCTACCTGTCCTGCTCCTTCATCCTGGAAAATACCCGCATCATCTTTACAACAAAAACTTCAGGACAGAAAATGTTCCTTTGCTGTGTAACCTTGCAGTAGCAACCACACTGATAACAAGAACCATGGTTTTTTTTAGAACTTGGTCTCGTGGGTCATTCTCTCTGCCCTTCCAGCAGATGCATTTACCTTTGTTTCCGCCAGCTCCTATGAACAGAGACCATTGGGCTGAGACTCTGGACTGGAGGAGAATTGTTCATCCTTGACAGCATAAAATATGTGCAGCTGAGCTGAGACCATGAACAGAGTTTCATTTTCTCTTTGCTCTGCTCATCTAAGCTAGTTCTGACCTGACCCTATCCCCTCAGGGTGCCAGGCAGTCTCTGCTTTCTGTTCTCTCAGCCATGTGGTGGTCCAGCAGATATACAACTCTTGGGCAAAGCTGGCTGCTTCCCAGTTACTCAAGACATCTGGTGTCCCAGCGGAAGGGAAGAGAGGCAGGTTGTTGAAGGAGGAATGCTAGCAGGGATGTGGGCAGGTTTACACCCATATAACTACCATATAGAACCTTTTTTGTGTGGGAATGGGCATGATTAGGATTTTGACTTTCTCATCAAGCCTTCCTTCCCCAAACCAAGTGCAACCAGACTGCTTGCCTCATCCCAATGCCATGTATAATTACTAGTGTGTGCAGTTACCACTCAGCACACCCCTCAGTGTAGGACAACAGATGGAGGGTGCCAGAGATGAAGGCTCAGGAGAAGCAGAAACGCTGGGTGAAATCTTTGATTATGTTAGCGTACACTAGAAGGGCTTGATTGAAATGTGCATCAGCTGTGTGGAGTGATGGGGAAGTAACTTGGCCACCTTGAACAGTTGTAGTAATAGACATACTGTTTCCCAAATCATGGGAGCTCTCTGAAGTTGAATGCCATCTGGCCTTTCTCTCCACCCAACAGCAGCCCTTGGTTCATTGATCTTTAGCAGATCTCCTAATGAACTTCAGTTTCAATCTCCCTGTGAGCGGGATTATGCCACTGTGACACAAGCAGGCGTTCAGCTCCTCACTCCTCACTCCAAAGCAGACAGATGTGGCAAGGGTAAGGGCTCTCCTCCTCCAAAACAATAGGAGGGATGAGTCTCATGTTTCTCATTCCCTGCCTGAATATAAGAATGGCAGAAAGCCAAGGAATAGCATGGTGTGCGTACCTATGCGAACTGCAACTGAGGGATGTAATTTTTGCCTCTTCATGGCAGCCCTTCACATCAGCCTAGCAGACTGTAGCTCAGCAGCTGGTAACAGTGTTTTCTCAGAATCTCAGCAGCATAAAACCATACACTTTACATTTAAGCTCAAACTCACAGAATCACAGAATCACAGAATCACAGAACAACCAGGTTGGAAGGGACCCATCGGATCTTCTAGTCCAACCATTCCTATCTAACACTAAACCAAGTCCCTCAATACCTCATCCACCCGTGCCTTAAACACCTCCAGGGAAGGTGACTCAACCACCTCCCTGGGCATGTTACTAATGTTACTAATACAAGGATTTCCATTTATACTTTTTTTTTAAAGAAGACTAAGACAGATTTTGATTCTGGTAATATGAATTCTCTTTTGACACCCACATCTATGAAACTGTAGTTAGCAACAGCGTGATTTCACATTCAATACATCCTTCTTATGCTTTCCTTTTGCCATCTATATCATGAATTAGTCCTTCTTCCTGTACTTTCTAAGAGAAGAAAGCATTCTTAAGGAGAGATTAAAATTAAAACCAAACCCTCTTCTATTAACCCTTTCTACTTTCTACCAAATATTCTTTCCTACTTCCGAAATCTAATAGTGCAGATTTATTCTGATTTAGTACAATAGGTCAGCACTGTGATGATGACATTAGACATGCTCACGATGTTACATAAAAATGGAGATACACTTCCACTTCCCACCTTAATAAAAGAGAGTTATAAAATTCTCATAGACTTGTCATATAGGGTGGATCCTTGAATAGTAATTAAAAAAATTCCAACTTTCTCTTGAGTGAAAACCAAAAAATGCCCTTATTTAAACCTATGACTGATTAATATTTGGATAACAAGCAGCTCTTTTTTTTCCACAGGGACATCATGACTTTCATAATGCAGTAAGTACATGAACGTGGATGACTGAAAATGTGGGTCACATAATATTAAGCGTTAAGGTAAAGGAATCAAGAAAGCATAAAGAAATCAATTGAGTTATTATGCAGTATATACGTATGTTTAAAGTCCAAGTTTCTTCAGGTTCATGCATTAAGGATTACATCTGGGCACAAAAGCGAATCAACTGAGAGGTATCAAATATAACAGGCTACCAGACTGAAAGTAACAAATTGACTGTGACTTGTGCAAGTAGTCCACACCATATGCCTTTCTATTCTAATGTTTCAGTGAATTGCTTGAGTAAATAAATTAATTGCACCATCATAAGGAAACACACATGGAATTTGCTTTACCACAAGGCAGAATGTAACTCGGTAGGTGACCCAAATGGATGAGCAACAGAGCTGTGGGGTGCTTCAGCAGAGTTCTTGGAAAGCTACCGTATTTGCTGCAACAGTAATTAGACAAGAGCTGGCAAGAGCTGATGGTGGTGCAGTTTTATTTAAAACTTGGTATTTGTTAAAATGCTTTGGATAACGGTTGATAGTCTTTGCTCAATATTCTTCAATTGTTCCACCAGCCCTGAAAGAAGAGTTAAGAGAACTCTGAAAAAGTTCCCATAGCAACAGCAAGAAGATGGGGCTGTTTTTCTCCTAGCCCTGGGTGAACAGCAATGACATGCTACTGTAGTGGATTGGCCCTCCCTGTGCCAGGCGGGTTTGCTCTGTTTTGCAATTTCACACAGAAGGGCAGTATTTTCGCTGCCCCTCAAATGAAATGACTGTTTTTCTGTTAAAATTATTATATTATTTTCCTTCTAAGGAGGACAAAGAACCTCTTTTTATTCTCAGGAACAAGAATGATAAAACAACAGCCTAAACACATGCCCATCCTACACTCCAAATAAGGTCAGCAACGATGCTTGATGACTGACTCCTCATAGCAATTCCATCAAATCCACACCTAAGCAAGTGGTGTCCACCCACCCATAAGACCCTGTTTTGCTCCTACCTCCTGGAATATTCCCAAGAGGCCTCACCTCTCTGCGGAAAGTCTAGGGTACCCTCTCACTGCTATTGCGGCCAGCAGTGTGTGACCTCCCCAGAGGATTCCCTGTGCATGGACTTCCTCTATTATAGAACAACAGAGATGAGGGACCAGGCTACGAGATGAAGTGAAATAGCCTACTTGAACCTCCCTAGTTTGAGAGGAGCACCCACAATCTTTTGTAGTTGCCTCCAGGAATGTACTGGCTAATCATAGAACCTGCAAAAGTTGTCAGAACAGTCAGAGGTTAGCACACTTCTCTGGGTACAGTGAATGTTTTATCTACAAGCATGAGTGTAGCAATACTTTCTAAGAGAGATGTGTTGCAACAACCGAAAAACCCAAGAGAACCAGTAATTCATGTATCCGTACTTCAAAAAAGGGTTTCAGAATACTGACCTTTACTATTTCAGGATCTCCCAGTACACGCAAAAAAACTACTCTCTTCTTAAGAGGAAAATTTACTAAAAAATACAAGTGTATGTATTACAATTTACGTGATCCCTATGTGCTTCCTCCTACACTCAGGCATTACAGTTGTCTTCAGTGTTCTAACGTAATGAAATACTTTCTACTGTTATAAAAAAATTAATTAATTTAATTGACTTTTTAATTAACTAAGCACAGTTTCTGCTTACTTGATGGACGAGTGTTTGCAGCTCTTTCCTCATCCAACACTTCCAACCAATTCCCTACATCTAAAGGACTTTTTCTTATTGAGGTTACCAGAACTTCTGAAATGTGTTCGCATCCCCAGAATGAATTCTTATACATGGAAATGTTGGGTTCCAGTATGTGTATATTACATTTGGTGTGCCAGGCTGGCATATACCAGCCTATTTTGACTAGAGGTTATAACTATGCCTACACAAGGTCTCCTGCCCACATAGGATGGTTTTCTTTTTTCTGTCATGCTAACCGGTACAACTGGTAGATCAGGCCCTGACTCAAGTGCAAAGGAGATTGCAAAGTAGTAAGAGCCTCCTGAGCTCTCCGGGTTTCCCTTTCACCAGCACTCCCCTGCTCCTCTGGCTAGTGTGGCTGCTGTGAATTCCTGGCAGAAAAGTTCAACACCAAAGGCTGGTGACCTGCTGGAACTGCCTGATCACGTAGAGTGCTTTTTTTAGTGCACTTCTGCAAGCATTTGGTGGTTTGTCTAGAATTTCTTAACAACAAAGAAAAAAGAACAAAGATTTAGATGAAAAACTTACTGTAAAATAATCAAGGCTTTTCTGCCTTTAGAGATGTAACTTTTTTAAAAAAATCCTCCCTTTGTTGTGAAATTCTAAAAAAGCCCAGGAAAAATAATTTGTGGATTTTTTTTAAATCATTTTTTTTCCTTTAAAAAAGCTCTGAAGCATTTTCAGCCATGTGAAACAGCTTATTTCAAGAAACTCATTCCTTTACAAAGGTGCTGACTTGCCAGTTTACATAGCAAAAATATGAACAGTGTAGGACCAACGATATGTATTTACAGACAGTAAAAGAATGTTCTAGCATCTACAACCAACAGGCACTTATCCATACTAAAGCATTGTTTTATCCAGAGTCAGGGGAACGTTTACGGTGACATAGAGCAGTAACTTCATTAGTAAATGGAATCATAGTCGTGCACTTTGTGTAAAAAGCAAACCAGGCCCTTGTTTTTTTTTTTTTTTTTTTTTCCTTGATTTTTAAGTGCCGATGTTATAGATTAGAAATGATGAACAGATGAAGAAGTCAATGCATCAGCTGACAATTTTGAGGGAAGCTCCCAAGTGTTAAACCAGCCTGCAGAGCCCTCCTCCTCCTCCCCCCCTTGTATTTCTGTGTCCTCAAACAACGGTGCAGAGAAAAAGCTCAGGCACTGCCGCCTCCTCCCCCCCAAAATAATTGAGTATGCCCTCAGCTCCCATAAAGTCAGCCTGCACAATCCCGAGGGAGGTAGAAATTCCCATAAAAGGATCATTCCAAATCCCCGGGATAAGTTTATTTGGCACGCTATTCAAGCAAAAGGAGCCTTGCAATTGTTTCCCTTGACCTTTTAACCCGCTTTTCTTATCCCAACAGAGGTCAGAGGACAAGAACCAGGCTCCCCTCCCCCAGGCTCTGGCTGCCCCGGCCCCTGGGCTCGACGAGGAGGCTCAGAGGGAAGAGTTTAACCCAGGCAGGCAGAAACAGATGTCTGCAAGGCGAGGGCTGGGGGGGGTGGAAGGCGAGGGGGGTGTAGGAAAGGTGACTCGAAACTCGTATTTATTTAATTGATCATTAAGCCCGGAAAGGAGAGAAAAATCGAAGGAAGTTTTCCTGCAGGCAAGGAAAGTAGTGGGGATTAGGGCACTTTGTGAATTGATACTGATAGAATAGTGTATATATATATATATATATATATATATATATATTTACCTCTGGTAGTTTCAGCAGGTCCTTTAGGAGGAAGTTTTTCACGGAAAGGGTCATTGGGCATTGGAACAGGCTGCCCAGGGAGGTGGCTGGTTCACCTTCCCTGGAGGTGCTTAAGGCACGGGTAGATGAGGTCCTGAGGCACATGGTTTGATGTTTGATAGGAATGGTTGGACTTGATGATCCGATGGGTCTCTTCCAACCTGGTTGTTCTATGATTCTATGAAATCTTAGCAATGCTCCAAGAGATAACATCTGACTCTAAGCTCCTCTCTGGGAGGGAGGGCTCCGAGGGGATTTAGTACCATTTGCGTTCCCCTACAGAAGCCAGACATAATCCTGAGCTTTGTTTACATTTTGAAGGACCCTCAGTTTCAGTTGTGGCAGAGCTACAAAGCCCCGAAGACCACAAGGCAGGCTGCTCCAAGCGACCCTCGCAAGGGCAGCTTTCCCTGCCCACCCCAAGCTAGCAGCCACGATGGCAGGCTCTCAGGGGCAAGGATCAGCCCTCTCTGCTTGCTTCAAGGACCTGCTGCCTTCCACCCATCTTCCCCGGAGACTAGATGTGGCTGGCGGGGAGGCTTGTAGGCACTGAAAGGGCTCAAAGGGTACAAGAACTGGGCACCGGAATGGCCTCCCAGGGATGTGGTTGAGTCACCATCTCTGGATGAAATGCTTAGGGATATGAACATGAAAAAGATATGGAACTGTTGGGATGGGTCCAGAGGAGTGCTACAAAGATGATCACAAGGCTGGAGCACCCCCTAAGTGAGGAGGACAGTCTGGAGAAGAGAAGGCTCCAGGGAGACCTTATAGTGACTTTCCAGTATCTGAAGGGGCTACAGGAAAGCTGAGGAGGGACTGCTTAGAAGGTCATGTAGTGATAAGATGAGGGTAAATGGCTGTAAATTGGGGAGCAGAAGATTTAGGCTAGATATTGGGAAGAAATTCTTCACAATGAGGGTGGCGAGGCACTGGTAGAGGCTGCCCAGGGAGGTGGTTGAGTCACCATCCCGGGAGGTGTTTGGAAGGTGGGCAGATGAAGTGCTTAGGGATATGAACATAAAAAGGACACGGAACTGTTGGAATGGGTCCAGAGAGGGCTACAAAGATGATCAGAGGGCTGTGAGGATAGGCCGAGAGAGTTGGGGTTGTTCAGCCTGGAGAGGGGAAGGTTCTGAAATTTTATTGTCATTGGGCATTGGAATAGGCTGCCCAGGGAGGTGGTTGAGTCACCTTCCCTGGAGGTATTTAAGGCACAGGTGGATGAGGTCCTGAGGGACATGGTTTAGTGTTTGATGGGAATGGTTGGACTCGGTGACCCGATGGGTCTCTTCTGACCTAGTTGTTCTATGATTCTATGATTCTATAGCGACCTTCCAGAACTCTAAGGGGCTATAGGAAAGCTGGGGAGGGACTGTTTAGAAGGTCATTTAGTGATAGGATGATGGGAATGGCTATAAAATGTGTGTGTAGGGGGAGATTTAGGCTGGACATAAGGAAGAAATTGATGCTGAGGGTGGTGAGCAGTGGCACAGGCTGCCCAGGGAAGATATGCCATCCCTGGAAGTGTCCAAGGTCGGGTTGGATCGGACTCTGTGCACCAGTGTGCAGAGTCTGTGCATCTGACCTAGCGGGATGTCCCTGACCGTGGCAGGGGGGTTGGAACTTGGTGATGTTTAAGGTCCCGTCCAACCCAAACCATTCTATGATTCCAATAATTCTGTGATTTAACAGCGGGCAGGTACCAGTTGGGCTTGCTGATCTCAAAGGTCTTTTCCACCCTAGCGATTCCTAGGGACTCCACGGCTGGGCGAGGAGTGCCCCTCTATTCGGAGGTAGTCGGTAGGCGCGCGCCGCCGCGCCGACCTCCCCACGAAGAGCGAGCAGGTTCGCTCGCTCCCCCGCCCCCCGCGCCTTTCCACCCGGGCGGGAGACCACGTGACCCCGACGCCTGGGCGGGAGGGGCTGGGGGGTGGGGGCGCGCGCCGGTCTTCCTCAGCGTGAGGCGGGCGGGCGCTTTTTGTGCTGTGTGTTTTGTTTGGGTTTGTTTTTATGTTTTCCAACCAGACTGTCTATAAATTTACTTTCGCGGCCGGGGCGGGAGGCGTTCAAGCGCGTCGTCGGGAAGACTGGAGGTGGGGAGGAATTAAAAACAAACAAACAAACCCTCAAACAAACAATAACAAAAACACCCAGAGAAAAGAGGAGCCCGGGAGGCGGTGCGGGCGGGTGTGGGGGGGCTGGGCGGCCGCCATCTTCCCTGGCCGCCCAGAGGCAGGGCTTCCCCCAGCCCTGAGGAGAGGAGGAAATGGGCGAGGAACAGGCATCTCTAAGAAATGAGCCAGGGGCGGCTTGCGTTGGATATTGGAACCGTGGAGTGGTTTGGGTTAGAAGGGGCCTTAAAGATCACCCAGTTCCAACCCTCCTGCCATGGGCAGGGACACCTCCCACCAGACCAGGCTGCCCAAGGCCCCATCCAACCAGGCCTTGAACACCTCCAGGGATGGGGCAGCCACAGCTTCCCTGGGCAACATGTGCCAGTGCCTCACCATCCTCATAGTGAAGAAATTCCCCCTTACATCTAGTCTAAATGTACCCCATTCCAGTTTATACCTGTTGCCTGTCCTGTCACTCCACGCCTTTATGAACAGCCCCTCCCCAGCTTTTCTGTAGCCCCTTCAGGTGGAGCCCTGGAACAGGCTTCCCGGGGAAGCAGTCATGGTGCCAAGCCTGACAACACTGAAGAAGCATTTGGCCAGTGTCCTCAGACACATGGTGCGAATGTTGGGGTTGTCCTATGCAAGGACAGGAGTTGGATTTGATGATCCTTCTGGTACCGGAAGGGACTGCAGGGAGAGTCTGTTCACAAAGGATTGTAGTGATAGGACTAGGGAGAACGGGTGTAAACTGGAGAGGGGAAGATTTAGACTAGATGTAAGGAAGGACTTTTTTACTCTGAGAGTGGTGAGACACTGGCATGGGTTGCCCAGGGAAGCTGTGGTTGCCCCATCCATGGAGGTGTTCAAGACCAGGTTGGATGGGGCCTTGGGCAGCATGGTCTAGTGGGAGGTGCCCATGCCCATGGCAGGGGTTTGGAACTAGATGACCTTTAAGGTCCCTTCCAACCCAAACTATTCTATGACTCTATGATTGTATCCTTGTGGGTCCCTCCTAGCTCTGGTTATTCTGTGACCCCCTTCACTGGTGTGAAGCAGGTTCAGCACTGGAGGTCCATCCCAGCCTAAGTCTCTTTTCTTACCATGACATGCAGCTGCTTGTCATGGGTCAAACCTGTATGTGGGTTTTCCTGCTAATTGTCCAGGCAATCTGAGGTGAGGGTAGTTAGTGTAGTGGGGCATCACTGTAAATCTTGCTTTGGTTCAAAACCATACCGCACCAGTAGAAATGTGTGTTTCTGCAACTAGCAGCTCTTTCTCTGTCCTTGTAATCCCTTGCTCACACTGTGGGTGCTGCAAAAATGGCCCTAAGTATGTGTTTTGGATCCAACAAAGCTATCAACTGAGTAGGTTACACTTATGTTCACAAAATGCTACGTAAATGTTAAGAATATTTCTTTCTAAATGTTCGAGGAGATCATGGAACCTTGATATAAGACGTGGATGGCAGCCTGTGAATACCCCTACAAATCTGGACGGTGATGGTGCATAGGTGCTGCACTGCTTTGTGCATTGAGAACAGGGAAAATCCCTCACAGGACAGCTTCACTTGAGTTACTTAGGAATTTTAGGCAGTGGGAGCTTGAAAGTGTCTGAACCAGGGGAGGTCCCTCACCAGACCACAGCAAGGACTGTAGGCCATCATCCTCTGAGGTGAATTCTCTGACATAAAGCTATGAAACAGGGGTCTGTCCCTCCTTATGCCAGTTGCCTTGTGCACTACCAAAATCTGTGAACTCCACTCAAGATTCTCTGCACCATGATCTTCCCTGTCAGCCCAGCAGGAGCTGCCAAAAGGAACAGTATGCTGAGCTGCTTGTCATCATAGTACCTCCTGGACTGGAGGTACCTCACCTCACCTAGAACTGAAAAACTTATCTCATGATCACTTTGTCCCAGGAGTCCTCCAGCTGTCACATTCCCCACAAGACCTTTTCTTTTGACAAAGAGCAGGTCCAGGAGGGCGCCTTCCCTTGTCGGCTTACTTACTAGTTGTGTGAGAAAGTTGTCTTCCATGCACTCCCAGAACCTCCTAGACTGCTTCCTTTCTGCTGTATTGTACTTCCAGCAGATATCTGGAAGACTGAAGTCTCCCTCAAGAACAAAAGGTAGTGATCTTGAGACTGCTCCCGGTTGTTTATAGAGGAGCTCATCAGCTTCTTGGCTGGGTGGTCTATAACAGACTCCCATCACAATATCTGCCTTCCTGTGGGCTGCTCTGATTTTAACCCACAGGCACATGATCTGTCATTACCATAATCAAGCCCGAGGGTATCAAAGCACTCTCTAACCTAGAGGGCTACCCTGCCTCCTCTCCTACCCTTCCTATCCCGCCTGAAGAGTTTGTACCCCACCATTACTGCACTCCAGTTATGAGTCATCTCACCATGTTTCCATGGTGGCAATGACATCATAGTCTCCTTGCCCTACGACGGCTTCCAACTCCTCCTGCTTATTGCCCGTGCTGCATGCATTGGTGTAAATGCACTTCAGCTGGGCTCGTGAGCCCTCATCCCTCATAAAGGGAACTCATTCCAAGGGTAAAAGTCAGACTGTTGTGAGTGATGTGGTGCTTCACAGGGAGGTAAAATTAGGATACACACAGTGGGCCAGTCTCTCTGCTGACCTAATCTAATGCCTTTCCAGTAATCTTAGAAAACAGCACTGATTAGTACAAGAAGTGACTCTTATCTTGGAACAATGGGAGCATTATTTCAGCTGAAGCAAGTGGAGATTGTAGGTTCAGTGTCGGTATATCTGATTTAAAAGCTTTTGGAATTACTTTTGAGAGTCAGAGTGGCACTGATGGAAAAACATTAACATCTACCCCTTTTCTTACTAATTTAAGGTTATGATGCAGCTTAAGCCCCAAGTTGTGTCACAGTTGAGTTTGGCAAGATAGCTTTTGTTGGGCTGTTTTAACATATTTAAAGAGTCCTAAGTCTAATTATGTTAAATCTTTTAAAGAAGAAAAGAAAAAACAAAGCTTTTTTCTGTGCTTGAGAAAAATGAAATGGCTATTGTAAGTCTACCATTAATATTACACATTCTGATAAACCATCTTTTGTGGAAATAATTATTAAAACATATTTTTATTTTTTATAGACTGTTTGATTTCTTTTGCTGGTGGAGGTATGTTTCCCAGTCTGTTGTCTGAAAGAAACTTGTGACAAAATGGGCAAACTGACAGGAAAATAAGACCTAATGATGGAGAAAATCCAAATGGAAAGCCTGCTGCAATTTGACAAGGATCCACTAGAATTACTGGACACACTACAGATGCTTGCATTCTCAACCAAGGTCATAAAATCCTTTTTTATTTTTTAGAGGGCTGTTGAAAATTCATTGTATAGCTGAACAAGATACAATTATTCATCCTGCATTATTTGTGATGTTATTATTCAGTTTGCCTCACTAATGCATATGCAGTCTTGTTTATCTAAGCTAGAATATCAGTAAGCTTCATTTTTTGCCCAGGATTTTTTTTTTTTTGGTACAATTACTATGTCATGGAACGAAGTGGGGCAGCCAGAACCACAGGGTCCTAGGTGTTCTTTTCCTGCTTAAGTAAAATAAAGTACTCTCAGTAGACTATCAGGAAAACTAAAAAGAAAAATATGCTACTGCATCAGTTGTGGTTATAGACAAAATTGTGTTTGTATCCATGTGTTTTTTAAGCATGTACTGGTTCATCAGCCTGTTTAATTCTTTTAAAAACTTTGCTGCTACACCCTAACAGGCAAGAGCTCCACATTTTGTACTGGAGGTTGACTGATAGCAGAAAACAGAACCCTTACCAGGATCTGATCACTACTTTTAAATATATGAGTTTTTATTCCTTTTAAGTGAGAAACGGTTTTTATCACAGGGGAAATTATCTTAGTTATGGTGGGATATGCTGATCATCATCAGATCCTTTGGTCATCTTTCTTTCCCCAAATAGTTCCTTATTTTTAAGGCTGTCCTACCCAATCTCCCACTTTCCCCCCTTACTCTGAGTGACAGAGGTTTTGATTTTATGGTGCTGCAGGGTGTATATTACAACTCACGGCTTGTTTTAACACTGAAGCAAAGTATTGAAATGTTGGGGTGCAGCTGGCTCTTGTTGTGAACGTTAAGCAATGTGCAGTGTTGCCTCACCATAGTGAAATCTCATATACAAAAGGTAGAGCTAATATTTCTATTTGTGACTGAAATTAAACCCTGCTTGTTTTCAAGAAGCATTCCTCATTTTGTCTTTTCAATGCTGTAAGGATTGTTGACCTACTTTTCAGGTGGAAAAAAGAGACAAGGAGGCAGCAAGCTGTTTTGTAATGTACTGTAAAATGATTTCTCTCCACAAGTACATAGACAGTTATTTACATTCAAATACATTTGACCTTCCAAATCTTGAGTAACTCCTTTGATTCCCTGGATGTTGCATATAGAAATAAGTGGTCAGAGATTTAAGGGAATGCAGCATTTGCTCCTGTAAACCAAATCTTTAGCATGTCTGTTTTTTTTCCTGCTTACTTGAAAGCGAAATTGTTATTGTTTTCCTGGATTTGTATTTTGGGGCATTGAGACAAGGGCTTGGATGTATATGTGATCCTTCAGGCTAAGACAAATTTAACTGTAGTGCGTTTAAGAGACCTGTGGGTGTGATGAAGAAGCAGGTTTTCAGAATCAATTAAATGATGGCATGTTGTACTGGAGGGGGAGGCAGAGGATCTGAAGGGAGTCTCAGCATGGCTAATACCATTTAGAAAGGGTCTCTACTGCAGAGAATCAGCAGCCTGTCATTCGCCACCTCCCACTTTGGTTTCACCCCATCATAGAGAAGTCAGAGCCTGGAATGCAAAAGCTACTTTCTCAGATTTCCTTCTGACATCAAGTACTGAATGTACTTCTCTGTCTGAACTGAAAATTTCATCACCTTTTTTTTTTATTCTTCTGATTTCACTCTCCCCCTTTCATTCCTTACATAAAACAGAAAACACAGGCAGGGGTAAATAGCCAGAAGGTCCTTCAGTGTAGGGGGGGGCTGGGATGTTGTTCAAGACAATTACTCTGGGAGACTGTATAGCTATGCAACAGCAAAGCCAAAGGAGCCCTGGGGAATAACATCAGCTTTATCTTTCTATTTTTTTTTTCCTTAGGGGAAAAATCCTCAGTAGGGTTATGAGCTGTCTAACTTGAATCAGCACTGTCCTAGTTCACAGCAGAGCGTGCAGAATGAACCAAGAGCAGAACACACAGAGCTTCTGCAATACATTGTTTTCAAAACCCAAGGCACATAATTTCCTGTGAAGCTCTAAAGAATGGAAGGGATAATATGAAACACAGACTTTTCCCTGGTAATCCTCTCTGTGTATATTCTGTTTCACCTTCAATTTCCCTTTGTCTCCTTGCTGTCATTCATGACTCAGCACTGCCTTTCATAAAAACCCTCTGCCTCTAACACGATGACAGCCTCACGCTCCTCTTGCAGGACTGCAGATCCTGCTTCTTTTGTCTGCCCACGTAACCTGACTCATCTCTTCTTGGATACTGGCCTTTGCCACTCACTTCCTGACAGTACAAAATATAACTCTGGATTAAAAAAAAAAAAAAAAAATCCGCTGAAGGACATTAATGTTGTAGAATTACTCAGCTAATTGTAACGCCAGCTGACGGGCAGGTTTCAGCCACATGTGAACCACAGTTCTCCTCCCGGCCATGTCTCCTAGGGCTCTGCAGTAAGGTTTTTTTGCTGAGCAGTGCTTCAGGCTGTGCTAAAAGTGGAGTCTTGCTTCCTGCAGCATTGTGCTACCTGCACAGCTGGAGATAAAGCCACCCTTCCCTTTATCTCTCCTGCTATGTTGTGGCAATGCTCAGTGCTAGTACTTTCTTTTGCTTCCACATCACTTGGAGCACCATCTCTGCAGGGCAGACATTTTGCTTCGCTTTGTGATTATCCAGCACCCCCCACCCCCCACCTGTGACAATAATGAAAGATTTAAGCAGTTGCCAGCCTAATGGTTCTGACATGCAGGCAAAATGAAATAACTCAGAATGGAGCTGGCAACCAGGAAACTTCAGAAGCAAATTGATCTGGCAAGGAGTTTTCCTTATGCTTCAGGGAACAGGTTGATCTGACAAAAATAGAAGTTGGCAAATAGATTACCTCTTGGAAAACAGCACATCGAGGTGGTGCAGTGAGATGAGGGGTGGTGTCGGATCAGGCACTGGGATGTGAGTGGGGGCGACTGGCTCAGTTGAAACGAGGAGCTTGAGCCCTCTTTGGGAGAGAGTTTTTGTCATTTGTGTGTTTCGTGAAACACTCTACAGGCTCATGGCTTTCTCCCATGGCTCCTATCACAGTCAGGACTCTCTGCCAGTGCACATCAGCCCTGACTTTCTGCAACGCATTTGGCTCTTGCTCGACACCATTGTGGTGTCTGTGTGCTTCTGACTTTTCTATCCTCTGCCTTTCAGGCCTCTGCTCTACCTCAGCTTCCTTACAGAACATGGGCAGAGTGAAGAGGTATCAAGGAGATTTAGCCTTAGTTACCCTTGTTGTGGTAGCTGCTGTTACATTTACCTTATGTTATTTTTTGCCTGCAAACCATCCAAATGTTTAATGCTACTATAAACTCCTAGTAGGATCTATCTTGTTGGCCTTTCCCCTCATCTTTACTCATGAACACTTGACCTTATCATCACAATTATTGAGCTGTGTACAGTTGAACCCTGCAGTTTAGTCTTCTCAGCCATGTGAGGAGGTCCTTCATTTTCTCCAGTTCCTGGAGACTTTCTTCTAACTGTTCATGAAGGGCTTCTTTCTCATTGGTTAACTGGGTGCCACACTCCTCATGTGACTGAATCATCATCCAAAACTGCAAGTCAAAGACAAAGAAGGATTGCACCTGCAGGTTGGGACAGACAGGACAGGTGACCCCAAACTGATCAACCGAGCATTCCATCCCATCTATGTCATACTCAGTGTAAACTGAGAGGCTATGAGGGTCTCACTGTCTTCTGTGATGGCTGACATCCAGTGACGACCTCCTCTGTTTGTTCCGATCTCAGATTTGTGTGTTACTGAATCCAGTTCCTGTGTCCAGCTTTCTCCTGCTGCTGGACCCTTACCCAGCCTGCCCTGCAGCATTTCTGGTGACGCGCAGTCATTGAGGGGTGGGGGCGTGACTTCATATATTTGTGTTATTTATTCTTACTATTACTGTAATATTAAATATGTAACTTTAGTTTTCCAACCACTCATTTTCCTTTCCCTGGGAGTGTTGTGGGGGGAAGGGAATTGGGAGTCCCACTGCATGATTTTAGCTGTCAAAATTGGCTGGGCCAGGGCTAAACTGTGACAAGGATCACAGAATAATATAGTAGATAAAACAGACTGTATATTGGAATTCTTGCGATTTTTGCATTTTCCCCTTTTCTTACTGTCTTTCTGACAGTTTCATAGTTTCCTGCTGGCAATCCATCTGTTGTGCTTTAAGTTAAGGTAACATATAAATCTCTCGGTAGTTATGAAAGCATTACAAGGAAAGGTTTATTTTTGTTTTTTTTTACATTGTAAAGCAGTTTGGAAAATACACAGATAAAAATGTCTGAAAGATAATGATGACAAGCTGTTATAATAATAAACATAGACATATTCTACTAGGAAGACTTCCCAAATGTATTTCAATTGTGTGCAGCTGCTAATAATGAGTTGTTCTGGTCAATGACATCTAGATTTTTTGTGTGTTATAATTACTATGTGATATAACCATGGTTATGAACGCTCGAAACTGTTGCTTTTAATTCATAAAATCGTAGAATTATAGAATGCTATGGGCTGAAAGGGACTTTAAAGATCATCTAGTTCCAACCCCCCCTGCCATGGGCACATTTCTCTAGTTGACATTGAATGCTGCTGTATTTTTTGCCCAAACCGTAGTTTATGGAATTCCCCATGACTTTGGGATGGAAAAGTCTAGATAATTTTGTGTGATGTAGGAAAAAATATGCCACGTTTTTTCTTTCATTTAAGAATTGCATCTTGCTTTTTATTTTACTCTTCGGTTCAAATCAAACTGAATTGATTACATTTAAAAGGTTTGTCATAGAAAGTTTTCTAGCTCTTGGGATGGTTAATGTATTACACAGTACAGTTTAACTCAAGGTTTAGTAACCAGCCTGTGAAAACAGATCAAGTTAACCTAAAAAATTGTTGATTTAGCGTTGGCTTTGATGGGTAACTAAAGAACCATTATTTACATTCAGTCTGACAAGTCTTAAGCCAGGCTAAAGTTATATATTTCATGAAAAATATCTTATGACCTTATGAACATAAATTGCTATGGGTGGTGAGGACTGCATTATGATTTAGAGTTTGAAAGACATTGCTAAACTTTAATGAAAACATATTTTGTAAGGTCGATTTGCCTTATCTTCTGTGGTCTTTAAAGCCAGTCTGAAGAGTAAATGAATCAAGAAAAAGGAACTCTTAATTTTCTCTCTGTCTTCCATTTGTTTTTCCTTTATCTCTTTCCCTTCCCATTTTACTTTCCTGTTTCCTTTAAAGAAAGTGAAAACAGTTTTGGTTTTTTTTATGTAAAGAAGTATATAATTCTTCCTCTCTGACCTGAATGAAGACCAGTTATTTTCTGTAGTATTAGTGGATAAAATCTAGTATGAGTAGATGGAGGGTGAAGAGACAAGGAGAAAGAACAGTCAAGCCAGTGTACTCTACCAGCTGAGGACTGGCTGAGCTGGAGACTCTTTCCATTCTTAAACCAACTTTTCTGAGAAAAAGACAAAGCATGTGAGGTTTAAAGAGATATGCACATTCCAAAATAATTAGACTATTTTCTGTATTGTGTTTTTTCATTACCCAGATCTCTCTGAGATCAAAAAGGAAGTGTTTCATTGCTATTTTATCTCTTTTGCATGTTTTTTTACAGCCTGTTCTTTGCAAAGTCACTTTCGCTTTCACATTGTTGGGGAAAAACATTTCAGTTTCAGTTGCCCCAAAATTTTAAAGAGATGTTTTTCAGAAGCAGTGGTTTGTGTTCAGTCACAGGGGAGCCTGAAATGTTATGCTTTCATGAAAATGTGAAGAGAAGACTTTTTAAAAATTTTGATTCTCCTAAAATTTCTCTGGCAAATCTGATTGTGTGATTACTGCAACTAACAAAGAATTGAAGCAGTACTAAAATAATAAGACAGGAGGGGAGGGAAGGAAGAGGAGGTGGTTGATTATGAATGTGAAAGCTTTATTTACACACAGAGGAACAATCAGCAGCTTTGAAAAAAGAATGCAGAGAAAAGCATACACACATTTTTTTGCATTTCTGTGTGCATAATGGTCCTCTGAAAGAATCAACCAATTTGGTAATTTTACTCCACAGAGGATTTGTTATGCTTGTAAAGAGGCAGTATTTTGAATGATGCTGTGTTTTTTCTTCTTTATGCTAAGTGCTTGTCAGTTTAAGTTGACAGAAGGGGGATTTTTTTCCCTGTAGTTATTCAGCACTCAGCATGATGCAAGGCTGGCTTTAAGGGAAGACACAGGGCAGTTACCTCATTTTCTGTAAAGCATCAACAGGTCACAGGATAGGTTAAACAGAGTTTTACTGGCAGATCTCAGGAGCAGCCCATAAAGTGGAGACATAAGTGAGCAGAGTTGGAAGTGTAGCAGCATGATGTGCTGCTGTTGTGCTGTTGGGAGCAGGTCACCTCTCACTGACCTGGTGCTGCCTCCCGATTATCCTGCACCCACAAGTTTGGAGATTGATCCTTCACGTGGTAACTATACTGGCCGTGACCTCTGTCATATTTAGTACATTGTGTTTTCCCCTTGGGTCTTAGAGATGCTGAAGTGGAGTCCTCGAGGCACTGGTCCCCACTAAGCACTTTGTCTTTCAGGTTAGGCGACAGCTGGCAATTGGCAGAAAAGGATGTGACATAGTGAATTATGATCAGTGAGTTTGCTGCGTTACCTAAAGCACTCGGTTCAGCAAAGACAGTTGAATGCTGGGCTACAAGCATCCATATAACAGCATGTTAAAATCATTAATAAGAGACGATGAATAAATAAATTAATAAATAAAAAATTCTCTGCTGGGTTAAAAACAGGTTGGGTGGCTGGGCCCAAAGAGGTACGGTAAACAGAGTTAAATCCAGCTGGAGGCCAGACACAAGTGGTGTCCCTGAGGGCTCAGTGCAGGGTCCAGTCCTGTTCAATATGTTTATCAGTGACCTGGATGAGGGAATGGAGTGCACCCTTGGCAAGTTTGCAGACGACACTAAACTGGGAGGAAATGTTGATCTGCTGGAGGGTAGGGAGGCTCTCCAAAGGGATCTGAACAGGCTGTATTGATAGGCTGAAACTGCATTTGAAGCTGGAAAAATCCATTAGAATTTCAGTTAAATTTAGCTCTTTTCATGTCACTGCTTTACATATTGTCAAATATACAACATACTTATTAATTGATGCAGCACCATGCACAGTTAAGAAGTATGTGGTTAAAATGGAATGATAATAATATTTCTCTTGTTATAAAATGCAGTGTTGCTTTTGGGATGCTGTTGCATGCATCTCCAGAGGGAATCTAATCTTTTATTTAAAAATGCTTTCTATGCAATATTTTAAGTCCTCTCTATTGATTTATCCAGAGCGTTAAAAAAATAATACAATGCTGCTTTAGATACAGCATATAATCTTTATTTTGAAATTTGCTATATTATGGTGAAGACACATGGTACTTCAGTGGCATATAACAGGAGAAAATACATATTAAGCAAAATATGCCATGAAGAGTGGATACTAAGAATACTAAACATTTTCTACTGTAATTCCTGTAATGAAAAAACATCTCTCTTACCGATGAGGTCTGGATAAATACTTAAGGCTGAAGTGTTTTCCATAGAAAGATGCAGATTCAGTGGCATGAAAATAGTCTATGGACTTGCAAGACTTTGCTGAATTTCATATTGAAAAAATCCAACACATGCAGAAATAATATGAATATTTTGCCTCGACTTTCAAAATGAAACATTCAGTTTTTTTTATTTCGGATTGATTTCCTGCCTAGAACTCTGCTTTCGGTAAGAAAAAAAAGCTCAGAATTGAAATGATGTGTTCACTGACAGGATTTTCAGTTCAGTGACAACTGCTTTTTCTGTCCTTCATTCCCTTCTCCTCCCCCAGTGGGTTTTGCAGAATTGCCATCAACTAAAAATATCCATGGTATTTGTAGGTCTCTGTCTGACTACTCTACTTCACAGATCTTTCCCTTTGCACTGTGTCACTCCAACAGCTATCCCACGCCTCTTAAACATTGATTTTCAGAATTTTCATGATTGCCAGTCGTCTGTCTTAACTCCATCACACTAAGTTACCTTTTCTCTGGTTTTTAAATCAAGTGACAGAGTCAGAGAAATTTCTGTGGGAGAAATTAATTTCCATCAATTTCTTTAGGTTTTTCTTTAACTTCCTGAGGCTTCAGGTTTTAGATACTGCCCACGGTGAATTGTGCTGTTTCTTGGCAAGCTTCCCCATGTGTTTCATAATATCATCAAGGCTGGAATGGTGCCTCCAAAATATCAGAGGTCTGATTTTCAGTCTGTGTTTGAAACACAGGAAACTGGGGGTTTTTTTGTGGCTCAAGGACCCAATTTCTTCGCCTTTCTGTCCCAGAACATGGGACTGAGAGGGGTGGCAGGCAGCTTTCCTGGCTGCTTCAGTTGATCGCAGAGTTTGGAGGTGCTGGAAGCTCAGCTTTCCCTTTCTACACATCAGGTATAAGTATTGCAGCTAAATGGCTTGTCAGAGGAAGCACAGGTCTGCTGCAGGTCCTCCACACTGAGACATTTTGCAATCAGAAGCAGTTAAAGCAGTGTGGGGGTCAGAGCCGTCACTGAATATGCAGTCTGACACTGTCTGCCGCAGAGGTTATTTCACTCTTCATCTCACCTGTTGGTGGGTTACACTGATGGAACAGCACATAGTGCCTAGGCAGAATGGCACCAGTTGACAGCTAATTGTTTTATATCAGAGAAACGTTGATGATACAGTACACAAGAGGAGTTCTTTGTATATGCATTAAATGCCACAAAAGGTGTTTCATTGCAGGTTCCTGATTGGAAAGGTCCAAGACTGTAAAGCAGTGCCAGTTCACTGAATTCATCAGGAAAATGCTTATTTTCATCTCTCTAGACTTATCACTACTAGAGGCTTGAAGTGGCAGTCTGTATTCCAGACCTTGCACTCCAGCAAGAGCAAACTTCAATCATCAACATAGCAGAGTGGCTGATAAATCACTGTGCAAAGGTTAACATGTAGCAGGAGGATGGACCGGCTCCATATAACTGTCATTTATTCACTGTTGTGCACTGCAGTTCTGATGTGAGGCCATTCCTTGAATGGGAAATTGCATTTTTTTTACATCAACATAAGCCAGGTTACATCAATTTTTCCCTTTCAGACTTGTCTCCTTTTTCAGGGATCAACTTTTCCTTTTCAGGCACATCTCCTTTGCAGGGAACCAAGAAGTGGTTGTGTCAGTCTTGCTGTGTTTGGAGATTTCTCCAGAAAAAGTGCTTTTGAAGCTGACTTTTGTTGCTGGGGGATGCTGAAGCCACTGTGTCAGACCAGAGGGACTGGTGCATGGATCTTTAGTAGCCCCCATTAGTAGCACTCAGTACGTACTCTGTCCCCGTGGTCAGCTCTGGCACTGATCTGAAAGCCCAAAATGTGGTGGAGACCTGGTGACCAATTTCTAAGCTGGCTGGGAGGACTACTTAACCTCTGGAACATGTGGCTGCCTTAAATCCTAGAAAGAATTTTGGCAGTGGACTCCCACCCATAGTTGTACCCTCTAATTAACTGACACTTGGCATCCATGTGGACAGCCTTCGGTCACACCTTCAGGCTGTAGCATGAACCTGCTCAAACATATCTTTGTCGCAAAACCATGAAGGCACCGTGGTGAGTCAAGGCTGGGACAGGCAGCCGGGGCTCGTCCCAGCCCCAGCCAGGAGCAGAACTGCTGGATGCACTGGGGCAGCCTCAGCCCTGGGCATCTGGCATCTTCCTCGGCCACTTCCCAAGGCCAGACTGGGATGTGGCCCTGGCTTGGCAGGACCTGTGGCAAGGCAGGGCAGGGCTGTGGGGAGATGGAGACCAGTCCTGCTGTGGCATCACGGGGACAAGGACTGATGGCCCCTGGGGGAGCTCAGATAGGGTCCTGGGAACTCATGGAGCTGGACAGAGAGCAGGTGGGTGGGCACACGCGGTTGTCTCCTGCAGATGATTTAGTGATGGGCTTATAGTAGCTGATAAAGCAAATGGCAAGTCTCAGAAGGCTTCTAATATATAACGGCTTATTTAGTCATTTTAGTTAAATCATTTATTTATGTGAACTGAAATTTGGCCCGTTAACTGTAATGTGTAGGTCTGGCACATGATCCGCTGTGCAGAGCATCTGACTCTCCAGGCAGAACTGCTTATTTTCAAGGATTTTCTAGGTTTCTCTAAGCTGTTTCTAATATAACTTTGTTAGATGGAGTATGCGTTTTATTTCTCATTCCTGACAGTGAAATACAAACCTTGTACTTGGGCATTTCCCACAAGGAAAAAAAACCCCAAACCTCTGCAACTTAGAAGTGTTGAATGCTGATTTACTGTTCATGTGTGAACAAATAAATTCCCCAGAAATCTGTTATTTGGAGTGCAGGGCGCACAGCTTGCCTCTGCAGCTGTGTGGCGTGTGGATGAGGTCATCCCTGCCACAGAGCCAGCTCTGTCTGCAGGCCTGGTGCCGAAATAAGCCCCAGACAGCCTGGAAGAGGAAGGAAAAGCATGCATGGAGGGTTTTAATTGTGATAAAATTTGGACTTTTGCAAGCTGTGGGATTTGTAGCATGGTCCTCCTCAGCAGCGATATTTCTAAAGCACTTTCTCACCTGCCTGAAGAGACAGCGAACGAGTAAACACATCTGTTAGAAAACTAGATCAAAGCAAATTGTCTGAACATGCACATTAGAAAAATGCAAATGCAAACAGAAATCTGTTATCATTACTCTTACTCTGTAATGGGCTATCCAGTCCAGTTCAAGCAACAGAATGTTTTTTTTGGTGACATTTTCTTTGAGTGGTACTTAAAGAAGATCCACGAGACCCTGCTGCGGGACCTAGGCTGAAGTCTGAGACTTTACAGACTTTGCATCTTTTGACATAGTGCAATATGTCATCATATGAATATACAGATGTTAATGTCTTAGTGTGAAGACATTAACACATTTAACATTTTGTGCAACTTTATGTAGCTTTTTTACACATTATAGTTGCATAATTATGATAAATATTTTTATCTGCCCAGAAGCTTTGGGAACAAGCTCAACGAACTGTGACTTTGTAAATTTTTGAACTCTCTCAGGGAAAATATGATAAATTATTAGAAAAAGATGCAGTACTATTGTGATGCTAGTGCTCCTGGCAGTCTGGGAAGCTTCAGTTTCTTGGGCACACAAATGGAAAAAAGATGAGAGATTTTCTCTCTGTTTCTCCCTTTTAATTTTTAAGCCCAAAACACACAGTAAAATAACCTGGAAGGCTGAAGAAAATGTGCCCACAGAGAGCGAAGAGTCAACTGCCCCCCCCCTCCCCCCCATCCCCATCCCCAACCACAAACAAGTAAGAAAAAGTAATGTGCTCTGTTGTATATGAAAACAAATAAGAAAGCCTACTGAAGTAGATTTAGGCATGTCATGGTAAATGAAAAACTGAAGTAAAAATTATATCCCAAAGAATCTGCCAGTGTGTCTTGTCACACAATGTGTTGTGGGTGAAGCTGGCATTAGGAAAGGATTTTATGTGTTACTGTCAATAAAGTAGCATTTAAATTATGCTGCAAATTCTTCCATGTTTGTCAGGAGAAAGAAAAAATCTTTAACCAAATAAGTAACCTTAGATAAGAATTCTGATCCTAGACCCACTCAATTTCACAGAAGAGAAGTCTGTTAAAGCAGTGTATGTTATGTTAGAGACAAATTTGATATGTCAGGTTTAACCCAGTCACTATAAAGACTGGGATTCTGTGGCACACAAAATACTATGGTTGTAGCACATAGAAGAGAAATTTCCAGGATATATATCCAGGACTTTACACTTAGATAATCACTGAAGAACAAAATATCATGAGTTGTGAATGATGGTAATGCAATTGGAAGAAAAGCCAATATATTTCCTGGAAATATATTAGTCTTTGTGAAAATGTTTGCTTCTTTTTGCAGGATGAATAGCTCATCATGACAAAAGCAACTGGAATAGCCAATAGTTTGGTATCTGTAGTGCTTGCATGTAATATGGAAGTCTATGTTTTTTACTTTTCATGTTCTGGGCTTGTCTTTCTTGTTTCTGTACAAAAAATTATACGTCTCCTTTTTTCGCAGAATGGAGTGAAAATGCTTTCTAGCACTGTCACTTTACCTGACGGTTTTCTTTTTACAGTGGCTCACTTACCAGTTTTTAATTATACAGATTGTCAGATCAGATCCTATTTGTTCTCTCATTAAAATATTAAAACCATTTTATCGTAAGGGAAATGATGAGTAAATAAAATTTACGTTTTCATGGTCAAACATTTTTTCTTTTTCTGAACTGCTGCCTCCTGTGTTTATTCACAATAATGCATGAGGTTGATTCTTGGAGTGTTAGGAGTCTGCAGAGCTGTGGAGAATAAGCATGTTTAATTTACATCACGTCTCTGTGTACATTAATCCTGGATCTGTGCACTGTCAGACTAGACAGCAAATATAAATTAATCTGGATGAGGTATGAGCACACTATCATACTTTTGCTAAATTATCCAACACAAGCAACATGATGTTTATGCCACATTTTGGCTTTGTTCTGACTTAGGGAAGGCAGAAGACATCTGATCCATCATTAGTCTGCCATGAAAAAAAAAAATCTTAAAAATAAAACCAAAACCAAAGCAGAGCCTGTGAGATGATCTACCATAGTGTCCTCTTAGGCAAATTGTTGAAAGATGAGATGGCTAAGTGGACAAGAAAGTGGGCAGAAGATTGCATGTACTCTCTGGCCAAAAGGGTAGAGTTAGTGATATGAAGTCCAACTGGCTGTCGGTTCCTAATGGTGTGTCACAGGTGTCATCTACTGTTTAATGTCCTTGTTTGTGAACTGAATGTTGGGAATCACTGGTTTGCAGTGATTTTGAACATGAGGGAGTTACTAGTACACTGGAGGGTGGGGATACCATTCAGAGAGATGTTACCAGGCTGGAGAGTTGGTTTGAGAGGAACTGAATGAAGTTCAGCAAGGCCAGCTGGAAAATATTGTACCTGGGATGGAGTGCAGGCTGGGGACTGATTGGTTGGAAAAAAAGACCTAGTGATCCTGGTGGATGACAAGTTGAACATGAGTCAGTAGTGTGACTGCAGCAAAGACTGCCAACCTCACCTTGGGCTGAAGGAACTTAGCCAGTGGTTCAAGTGATTTTTCCCCACCTCTATTCAGCACTTACTAAACTGTGCCTGGAGAATTGTATCCTGGTTTGACCTCATCAGCACCAGAAAGACGCTGACATGTAGGAATGAGTCAAGTAAAGGGAAGCCAAGCTGACTGGGGCTGGACCAACTGTTGTGATTTGTTCTGGTTGGAGTTGGGGCTTGGACTAGGCAACCTCCAACCTGCAGGATTCTACAGTTCTGTGTACCAGAATTTGCATCAGCTCTGCACTTCATGTCATGTGCTTACAAAACCTTAAACTGCACTTGCTGTGCCATTGAATCATGCCCTAATTTTCTTTAGTTGTGGTGCCATGACTGTTTTCCCAAGATTTTAGTGGCAGTACAAATCCTATGCGTTCGTGCATATTGGTCTTGCCAGTTGTACAGAATTGGAGGAGTTACTGCAACCTGAAGAATGTGCTGCCTTCCATTTCTGAGCTAAGGACCAAATACACATGAAAATGTGCCAGCATGAAAGTGTGCCTGCACATTTCCTGAATAAAGGAAAGTGCGTATCTGGGATGAAAGGGAGTTCAGGAAGATTTATTGATACTGTCTGCAAGGCAAGCAAAGAAAAATACTTAAAAATGACAAAGGACTTCTACATACTATAATCTGTTGTACTTTTAATTAAGAATGTATTATCTTAGAAATTGTTATGAGTTTTCAAAAATGCTATATCAGGCATGAATATGATGTACAAAATGCACAACCTATTCATACATGGTTGCATTTTTGCCACTGAAATTCTTTCAGTACGGCAAGGGAGTCTTACACTGCGACCTATAGGACGTAACTAACTGAACGAGTGAGTATCTCTAATTGTGTTGCTATATTTTGCTGCAGGATGATGAAGGGATCATTGGCATTGTCTTTCCTGTGTACTGATCTGGGAACAGTTTTCCCTATCAGGTGGATGTATTCTCTGAGTGCAAATGAGGGCTGATTTTGACAATATGAAAATTCAATGTCCCTTTTCAGCTGATGTATTTAGTTATCATGTGTTGCCTTGCAAGATGTTTTTTCTTGTTTACTCTCATTTGTGCAGTGTTGAGCATGCCCTCAGGAAGTGGCAGTGTGTCAGAGATTTGTAACAATAAATAAGCAGATTTACCAACACAAATCAATCAGGTAGATATTTTAGATATATATATTTTGGAACTACTTACAATATATCTTATCAAAATTCCTCTTTTATACAGCATCCTTTCTTTTAATACATTTGTTTGTAGGTTAAAAACAAGGAACCCTAATTTTTCTTTAAACGTTACACCAAAATCTAGGTTTTGGTGAGAGAAGAATAAAATCATGACGTGGATGTCCAGTCCTGAGGATACTTTATGCTGTGATGCGCCTACACACACTTACAGGAAACAGTTTAAGAAAATAGGCCCATTTTCATTTTCCGAAGACTGAAAACTTCACAACATTGAAGCATTCCTGAAGGATTCTTATATCTTAACAAGCATAAGAACTTCTGTTGTCTTTGCAACATATTTACTGTGGGTATCCAAGTTCAGGATTTTAATTATTTCCTCACTGGAGTAGTGCTCAGTGAATGCTCCTTTGGTATACAAATATTCTGAGTTACTCAAGGGAAAAGGAGTATTACATGAAATATGATGGAATTTGTTGAAGTGTTTTGACTACTAGTTGAGGTATTTTTAGAAATGATCAGAGAATCATCTGATTTGGAAAAGCTTCCTCCTGAGCCATGCGGTCCATGTTCCTATACTGTGCTAGAGCTGGGTATTTCTGTGCAATGGAGGAAATGCCGGCTGACACTTGCCAGTGAGTTTCCTGTGATTATGGCAGCTCTGCAGGGCTGTGGTAACTGCACGGGCTGTCAATAGGAAAAACCTTTGAATATGACAATGTAACAATGTGCTGTGTGGTTAGCAAAAAGGAAGTCTGTTTAATCTGACCCATTAAATACCTCACAGCGTCCGTCCTTTGAAGGTCCACTCCCATAAACTGGACTCCTGGATTTCAATGGGGAGAGCAGTCCTCTTGCTTTATAATTCCACTGAAAATCCGCATAAGTATCCATTTAGTTTCTATGCCATGCTACTAAATGAGTGGGAATGAATTAATGTGAAACATAAATCTATTTTTGGTGTTAAGGAAATCAGTCTGATATGGTTCTTCCTGACAAACACATACTGGCTACCATTTTGTGTCACTTCATCAAAGCATAAAGATGTTTACAAATGGGCAGAGTCATTAACAGTTTGCCAGCTGGCTGGCTAGGCTGCCCAGGCTTTAACTGTTGTTACTTCATTTTTGTGTGAGTCTCTATTACCTATATATCTTTGTCTAGCCCTCACCCAGCAGGTAAATTTTATGCAGCTGCTCTATCACCACCCCTCACCTACACCCCATCCTCCATCCTGGGGAGGAAAAACTTATGGGTTGAAATAAACCAGTTTTAATACAACAATAAAAAGAAAGACAATAATGATACTACTACCGCTGCTACTGATAATAATAAAATATACAAAACAATACTCAGCTCATCCTGCATAGTAGCTTCAGAATGCGTGCTCCAAGCATAGACTGTTGGGTGGTAGATGTATCCAGCACACTAGTTCCAGTGAACGTGATGACCACAGGAGGCACAGAGATCACCAAAGATGGAAACTGAACTCAGAGGACTGAAGGCTGAATATCCAAAGCAGGGGCACTGACAGTGAGCAGGACACTGAGAGACGGCTAACGCAGAGGAAAGGGTGTCCCCAGCAAGTCTTCCAACTTAGAAAGGAAGCATGAAATCTGTGGTACGGAATACTTCTGTCAGCCAGTTAGGTGTCCTGATTCTGCTTCTCCAAGCTTTATACACCTGCTTACATGGAAAGCTGGAAGAAATTCTTGGTTTCTTAGCAACAACTAAAAACATCAGAATTTTCTAACATTCTTGTCGTAATAAAATCTAAAGAAACATAAAGAAAAATTTTCTTCTGGGAAGAAAATTAGTTCTACCCCAGCTGGGCATTGAACACTGTATTATCAACATTATTCTCGTGTGGAATACAAAATGCAGAAGTTGATGAGAAGAAAATTGTCTATCCTGGCTGATTCTATCCCAGGTGAAACCAGGACAGTGTGTTAGAAAGGTTATATTGATATTAACTGTAATAGCTAGCAATTTTAGCTTATTTTAGTCTTACAAGGTGTGTGTAAAACTCTCATGCCTGATAATCTGGCTGGGGTGGAGTTCTACTAATACACAGAAATGTTTACCGCAGGAAATAAAAAGAAAGGTAGCTTTAAATAATTACAATTTTTCCATTGATGTGTGAGTAGTTTCTAGATCAGCGATCACTTTGAAAGTCTTAGAAGAAATCACATCTTTTCTAAATCATGAGCTGTTTTTAATCTGCATGGGCAACACCACCCTGATCAGCTCTTATGTGGAAAGTAGATAAAGGCTGTGGTGGCCTGGCAGCTTATTTTATGCAGAAATTTGAGCTACAGCAATTTACCAGTAACTTCACACTCCATATAGGGATCATTATGCTGCTTCTGAATTACCTAGGGCTTCACACCAGTGAATTGGCAAGTTTATATGAGATCCATTTGGTATCCACTGTGGTAAAACTGCTGGAATGACATCAGTGCTTACTTCCTAGTAAACTGTTGAAAGTGCTTACTGGAAGGGGAAATGTTTATTGCAAATACAGTTCAAGTAAGGAACTGTTTTTGGAAGATACTCAAACTGTATTCTGAAGCTAGCTTCAGAATAAACGTACAAAGAGACTGATTAATCTTATGACACTGGAGAGCATTAAATAGCTCTATGAATTAATAGTTTCTTTGAGCAGAGACTGTTTATTGCTTTGGGAAAAGAAAGTCTCTTTCAGCAGCAGGAGGCTTTTGAGTCCTAACACCTTGCTCCCCCTCCTGTGTTGGATTGTTTGTTTTTAACTTAGACTGTTCCTGTCTGCACTGACTCATCTGGAAATGGCGTTATGAAGTTACTTTGTGCCTTGGAGATTTTTTTTGTGAGAGAAGGAATGTACCTTGTAACAAGGAAATGTGTGGGGACAGGGAAACACAACGTAATTTTAAGTGTTCTTTTGATGGATTTCATGACAAGTTTTCTTTAAGGAACCACACAACAAGATAATCTTGGGAAAGACAAACTCTTAACTTACTTTTTTAAACCAAATTTGTTTTGATTTGATTGATTTTGGATGAATGCCCCTTTGCTGGAGGCATTCATATTGTTTAGACTTGGCTTTCAAAACTGATTTGGGAAGGTTTTCTTCCTCCAGAACAGCAAATATGTTATGTATACATTTGAGCTAACTTCTTTCCATGAATTTATATTCCTTTTTAACTTTTGATTTTCCAATCTTCAGAGTGGCATTAGAAGAACTGTATGCGTATGTGCTTGTGTGCAGATATATGGAATCTATATTTGTCGTTCTTACAAAGAAAACCTAATTTCTAGGTAGGGGTACGAGTACTGTAACTTGCAGATTGCCCTGTGGTAAACCAATTTAGGTCTTTTTCTGATACACTGTTCACAAAGTTTCATATTGTTTTGGATCTAGCATAACCCATTTCCGCTGTATGTGACAGTACTTTATTTAGGTTTTTTTTTGCATATATTCTTATCTCAGTATATTGATATAGGTTTTGCAGTGCTAGTTCTTGTCTTGCTTAGTGCGGCTCATTTATTTGCAAGAACAAAGCGGAGAAATGGGCATAGCTAAAGACAGCTGGGAAACAACAGATTCCGTGTAGTATTAGACAGATTAATGATCCATTCAGTGTAAAATACAGACTTTGAAAACAACTAAAACAGAATGAATTAGAAAAAAGAAGGAGTGCTTCCCTTCAGCCTTGATAAGAACAACAAAGCCTTTTGGTGTTGCCTTTTTAGTGGCTATCACAGGCAGCTTACGTAATTAAATCAGGTAAGGATATCCAGGCAACCTGTCATGAAGGCAGAGGCGTGAGGAATGGTGAGAGAAAAGAGAAAAGACTTAGAGATCAGAACACAAACAAGGAGGAATTGAAGGACACTTTTGGCTGTTGGGCCAATGCCCCATGTGTTGCAAGTATTAGATACTGTGTTATGAATGAGACAGGGGACTGAGAAGAGGTAAAGGTTGCCAAGCAAGTGAATGTCATCTCGGAGATCTGATTTTTATTTGTTCAGAACACTACCTTGAATGTATCTATTAAATCTAGTTTCTTTATTTGATAGGTCTGTTTGGTACATGTTTTCAGTAAGGCTAAAGTATCCAACTTAATTTTTTTTGTAAGTGATGTCATGAAATTTAATCTTGAAGAGACAGCGTAGGCTGTAAAAGCCTTACTGTGGGGTTGTCAACTGTCATTGCAGATACAGAATGATGCTTCAAATGAAGATTTGCTAGGGTTTGCTCTGGACTGCCTTCTTTTAAATAGGAGTTCATTAATAACATGCATGATGGAACAATTCACTTATTTAAAATACAGAAACCTGTTAGGCTAAATTATAAGTTCAGAGGAAGGATCAGATTTTAAACCATGTTTGGAAAATGGGAGAGATGACCCAGATCATCGCAATGGAATTTGCTGAGGAAAAAAGTCCCCTGGTGCTTTATTTAGGAGGATAAAATTAAATCATACAATGGGAATAACTGATGATATAACAACCAAAACAACAACAAATTGCCACAAATTCAGAGTCTCTTACTGAGCCTGGAGAAGAAGAGCTTAGGTGGCACAAAAGGGATTGTATCTGGCTGTGAGCCTCTTGTTGGGAAATGCTCTCGAGATGCAAATTGTCATGTTCCTGCAAGCAAGAAACCATAGTTAGTTAGAAATGGAGTAGAAAAGGTTAGAAACTGGGATCAGTGGGTGTAGCAGGAGAGATCGACAGAGTCCGTAGCTCCCCATGGTTAGAAGCATCCCTTTCATGCAAACGTTATGATTTCACCCAGCTTTTCAGTTGTCCCCAAATGCCACGGCACTCTGCTCGTCCCAGTGACTGGAAGAGGCAGGGACACTTTCATAATATTGCCTTTCCGGTGCACAGTTCAATACAGTGGTGGGGACAGCTTTATGAGCTGCTTCTTCCCCTCCATATAACCAGACCAATGTGTGTGTCTGCAGGTTCATGTGTGTTCTCTGGAAAAGCGTGAGGAAAATCAGAGTGCTTGTCATGAGAACAGTGAACTGAGCTTTTTCTTTGCTGTTCTTTTTCCTTGGGATCAGAGGAGGATCTCAATGAAAGTGCTGTGGGGGAGAATTATAGGATGCTGTGAAAGGGTTTGACATTTGTTTCTCAAAGGCAACCTAGGCATTTAGTTTCATGGAAGAATTACAAACAAGATGGATTTATGTAATTTATAAGCCCCAGACAGAGTACCAAGCTGTGGCTTAATGCCTGGGAAACTCATCTAATTATTTTATTCGTATAGCGGGTAAATGCTACTAGACCTGCTCCATGATATATGTCTTGGGCTGCAAATCCATCTGTGAAGCTGGGTAAATAGTTGAGCAACTAAAAATTCATCTCTGCCTCAACTAAAAAAACTAAAATACTTAATTTAAAATTAGTTTAGAGCATGTCTGCAAGAATTTCATTGACAGCAGTTTGGACAGAGAAAATACTAGAATTTGCTTGCAGGCTTATGGCCAAAATTTACATTTTTTCTGTAATTCTCTGGAAGTGTAAAGCTAATGTATGCACGTACTTGGAAACATGCAGAACATGGATGACTGAACCCTTCTTGGCTCCTTTCTCCGAAATGTGACAATATAGTTGTGGTGGGGGGAAAAGGCATAAGATTTTATTCTTGTATGGGTATTTTTTACAGAATTGTTGCTCCCCGGTGGAATTATAAGCAAAAATAATGGAGGTAAAGTGTTCTTTTCTGATTTCTTGGAACAGCAGAAACAGAAGAATTTCTGTATTTAGGAAAAGAACGTTATCTTAACTGGAGTTAAGCTATTACATTTAGCTATTACATTCATTACATTACACAGCTCCCTTTTTTTTGTTCATTCTGTTCTTGATGGTTTCTGAGAGTGTATTCTCTCACATTTCTCCTAACACCCTCCCGCACATGGACTTTCACAGACTGTCTGACTTAGTGATGTAGCATCAGACAAGAGTGGGGCTTAACATTAGCACTGACATTGTGTTATCTTCAAAATGTGGTCTTTCTATCTTCCACTCGAGGTGTTAATAAACTTCAAAAGCTACTTTCAATCTGAAATAAAAAACTCCAGGGATATCCTTAAGTATGTCGACACTGCTGCTGCATCTTGATGATCTTATCATGCAAAGGTAGAAAAAAAAGCTGATCTATAAAACATTCGCGGCACAAGTCACTGCAATTTCAAATTACAGATGTCTGGGTATTGACCCATGGATCATTTCAATTACTTGCTTCTGTAGATATGCATGATCCACTGCCAGCTTACCACAATTTGGTTCAGATAGTAGATAGTCAAGTGGAGAGGAATGTTTCCTTCAAGCTGTTGACATGCTGTCTGATAAATAAGTGCTTCAATGATGTCATGTTGACTTGCTGTGATGTGATGGAAAGTGATGGTATGAACTGCATATGCAATATGAAAAAACACAAGGTCATTTTCTGTGATATCATCATTCCCTCGGCAGGAAGTGTTGGTGTGGCAGAGTTGAGTTGTCAGTGCTGGGGTCCATCCATCAACAGTCTGGAATGAAGAAGGGGGACAGGCATTGAAAGCAGCTAATTTGTGGAATTTGTGCTCCTGAATTTCTGTGAGACAGTGGATGAATTCAATAGAAAGAAGAACTACTGTGTGTAGGTTCAGTCTGAGCAGAAAAGACCTAGTCAGTAGCAATACATAAGAAAGAACAGGCTTGGTTTCAGAGATATGACACCCCCTCACCTTGCATGGTTTCAATGGATAGTATGGAGCAAAGGATATATATAGAAAAACACTTACACATACATATATAAATATACTCCCTGTGCTTGTATACATTTGTATAATGAAACCCCTTATGTCTTCCTCCTTTCAGTTCAGCTAAGCCAGTTGCTGAAATGGAGCTGTTTCCAAGTGCAGACAGGGCTGGGGCATGCATTATTGACTAAAACACTCCATTCTGGTCTCCTGGGGCATATAAGCATTTCAAAACCATTCATAATAACAGAGCCCAATCCTATGCTGCAGGGCAAATGACTCTGCATCGAATGGTCAGCACAAAGCAGCCAGCCATGGCGCATCATATTACCTCCAACTTCTCCTCCCCCATGCTGTTTGTGTAGGAAGTGTGGTCCAACATTTTTTTATGCAGAATTCAACTGTGGAAAACTTGGCATGTCTATATCCCAAGCTACGTTACATGCGTCTTAGCCATAGTGAAAGATTTGGTAAAAAAATACAGGATTTCAGCTCAGAAAATTATCTAAAACAGCTCATGTACTTGTTTAAATTTCCTATTGAGTTGTCCTCCCCCTAAACAGAGGTTTATAGGAAATCCTGGTAAAGCCATAATTGTAATCATAAACAAATGGCTTTCTACAGTGCTGACCTTCTTCTCTAGAACCCTCCTAAATGCTGATGGCAGGGCTAGAGATCTGTATTAGGCACTGTGACAGCAGGAAGAAATCTGGCAGTCTTACAGTGTCATTTTGTGGAAAATACATTGGAGCTGCTTCTGGAATAAATTAACGTGAGAGCAAAGAGGAATTAAATAGAGACGAAAGCATAGATTTGCTTGTGATGATGTGGATGAGGGTAGCAATTGCAATGAATGTTTAGTTGCATGTCTCCCTTCTGTTATTGTGCTTCTGAGTTATCAGCAGATGTCATTGTTGATGGGTGACATCAAGCCCGTCTCCATTCTTTGGATCAAAAAGGAATTGTCACAGCATTTCTGTTCCTCTGTGGCTTGGGAGTTAGACAGATAAATGCTAGAAATTTCACTGCAAGTGACCGCATATCTTTAGCTAATGACATGTGCTTGTGCAGCTAATGCACTGGAAGATTGATACCTCATGATCAGATCTTTCTGTACTAAAATTGTCCCCAGAACATTCAAGCAGATTACATGGAAACACACGTAAATACATACAGACACATATAGGCATATGTATATAGATATATCTTAATACATAAGTGCCCAGGTACTGGAGGGGAAACAGAGAGAATGTGTGCATCTCAGCATGGTGTCTTACTGCTGTTTACAAGCTTCTTTTTCAATTGTCTTCAGTCCTCTGAAATGCTCCGGACTGACACAACCAAGGAGACCTGTACCTACACACTAGCAAAAAAGATAATTTTTACTTCTTGGATCAAAAAGAAGATAAAATTACTGACTGAAAAAAAAAAAGAAATGTTTCCTGATAAAAAACCAAGTATTCACTGATGCAGTTCATTAAAGCAACTATAAAAATATCTGGGGAACACCAAAGGACCTTCTTGTACTGGGAAATAAAAAATCTCACTAGTCTGCTTTGGAAGAAACTATAAGGCAAGAAAACATAAAGACTATGTCAAGGAAAGGGGTAAACATAACAGTGAATGTGCTTTCCAAAAATCACAGAAAGCCAAATAACCAGAGGCTTCATGTCAGCAGAATGTGACGGAAAGAACCATCTCTGCAAATAAATGTAATCTTTTCAGGCCAGTCCTTGTCCATATACATAGACATTCTGCTTTTTATATGAAATACATGGAAGCAGTTTAATTGTGTCTGGTGTTAAATTCCCCTTTCTGAAAAGTTTTTTTAATTTGCAATGTGAAGACACTCAAAGTATTACCATCTTGGTGTAACATTTTCTGCAAAGTGCTAAGCATTATCTCAGTTTTAAACATTTTGTAGCACTTGAAAAACTACAGACCAAAATGTTTTTCTTTGATCAGCCTTCAGTGATGTGTGTAAGATGACAGCCTTCGTAGAGACAGCTCTCAGTGTACTATTCCAGAAACACAAAGATCTTGGCTTATTACTGTGTTTATTTGTTGCTGGGTTTGCTAACAGCTCTGTAGCAAGCTGAGCTAGACCATCATAAAATTCTGCAAAACAAAAGAGGTTCTGCTATACAGCTGATTTTCCAGTCTGTGACAAGCACTGATTATGTACAAAAAAACTCCACAGATTCAGGGCTTCCTTAGGATTTGAGATAAATAAAGCTAAACTGAAGATGACTAGTTTGTAATTCTGTGGTGAAACTGTGAACAGGCACTGTTCCAGAGACTTAGGTTGTTGTGGATCAATAATCTCTGGGTCTGAAAAAATAGTCACCATACGTAATTTGAGATTACTCACATTAAATCTTAGAAAGCATAGATTACTTTTTTTTCACTAATGCCTTTGAGATTATAGCCTGCTTTGTTTGGAGACAATTTTGTTATGAGAGACAAGCAACAAAGTGAAGGCAAAAATCTGAAATTAACTGTGCCTTAAATCAGTCCTTCAAATAGGGAAGAGTATTATTACTGGGAATGCTTTTACAGAGATCCAGCCAGGGAATATTTATGTACATAACACAGCTGTGCTGAAGTCCTTTCAAGGAGAGGATAGATTGTTGTTTGGAGCAGAAAGCTTAGAAAATGTAGTGATCTAAGTCACAGCAATTAAAACCCATTCTGGTCCCTTTATCCAAATTCTAACATTAAAAGTAGTGGACCTAAAGATAAAAATTTCTGAGTCCTTGGAGGCAAAGATAAAGAGAAGTCTTAAGTATTCACTAGAAACTGTCACTACAAGTTTAGATGTTAAGTTTCTAAGCTATTGCAGTCATTTTTCACAGGGCTTTAGCACCTTGCCTCAGCATAGTAGCTTAGTGTTAAAAAAAGTAGTTCCATTATGGCAGTGTAAAAAGTGACACTATGCTAGCACATTTTTACACTAGCATTGAGTGGAGAGGAAAAGTACAATACTCTAAATTCAGTATATGCCTCTAAAATTACACATAAGTGCAACAAGCCAGTTTAAGAGAGCTTTTAACCAATAAGAAACAAGCTTTTCAGGATATATTGGTTTTGGTGGAAAGACTGTCTCACTACTTCTGGGTTCTGCAGCACTGATATGTGGGTTTTTTTACCATGATGCAAATAAAACAGAATCTTGGGTTACACTGTGTTATATTATGCTGTATTTTGGAGCACTGTAAAAATCCAGATGTTCAAATACGCATAATTCAATTACAGTAAAACAGCTTAGACTGTTGTAATGTGAACACACAGACACATGTGCACACTGTCCCTCACAATTCAAACAAATGACCAGGCTGTTCTAAATTTGGGGAAATGTAAGTTCTCATTTAAAAAAACCCAAACCAGTAGTGTGAGGAACACCCAGAAACCAGTCAGGCTCTAAATAAACAGAAATGAAGTTACAAGTTTATGTGTGGTTTTCCAGAAGTTCATTGTCGACAAGAACATAACCTTTGCTTTGGTTAGGACTCTCTCGTAGTTTTTTGTTTAGAACTATTGAATCATTCAGCTTGGAGGGAATCTCTGGAGATTATCTGGTCCCACTTCCTCTTCAAAGCACTGCCAGAATTGTGTTTTTTTCTTCCAGAATGGAGAGGTCGTCATTGCTTTTCTCATATTCACTCCTAGCAGCTTGAAAACTATTTCTGTTACTGTTTCTTGCCCTCCAGTATGTAGTACTGATAGGGCATCTGTAAGTGGCATCAATTCTATGTGCTGTCCTTCAGCTTAGCTGTATATTTATTTGTGTCTGGTCTGTAAACTGAGACCCTTTCTTGTGATCTGTGAGTGGAAGATACAAAAAAACCTAGTACTTCTCTTATATGTTCTCGCCTGAAATTCATTCCTCTCTGGAGGAGAAGGGCATATGGGGAGTTGTCCCAGATCTGCTGCTTCTTGCAACACAATGAATATTTTATTTAACTTTATGATTTGTGTATCTTAAGAGAAGGGCTTATGGAATGTTGCAAGCCTTAGCTTTTCATTAAGAACTTTACACCTACTTTGCCTTCAAAGTCAATGATGTTTTGCCAACCTTTCTTACTATTACTCCTCCATCATAAGGCATGACATATAAGCTGTAGAAAACTCTTTTCTGTGGAAAATGTGTGTTGAACTTGGTGTAGCTTTATTATTCTGACTCTTATACCATGTTCATTACTATAATATGTGAGTGCTTCCCAGTAGCATTTAAAGAACACTACTAACATCTGTCACACACTCATCTGCTCCTTGAGTGGAGCAGGGAAGCACTTGTGGTAGAATTTCTGGTGTTTTTTTAAAACATGTGCTATTCATTACTGCTAGTGAGGGCAAAGGTCAAAGAAATGCGCCTTGTGTTTGGGAGGTGCTGAGGTTTGTGAATGTTCTTAGTTCCTTAGGAATCCACTTCACAACTGTAGACCAACTCCTGAAATGATCTTTGCCCTTCTTGTAAAGCACAGCTACTAAATTTATTTTTACAAATAATTGGTTACTTTCTGAGGTTCACTGTTTTTTATAGAGGTCTGCTTAGTAATTTTCATGAGAGTCATGGAGCGGGAACTAGTGGATTGCTTCCACGTTTACAAAGACAGCACTTTTCTCTGGAAACAGGGTAACAGTTCTTGCCAGTGCCCAGGGGAATGGGAAGCAGTACAGGCCCTGCCACAAGAACATGAAGTTATCAAATAAGTGGGGTCAAGTCAAGATCTGCTGAAAACTTAACTGGTCACACAAATCTGGAGCTGTGTGGCTCTACTACACATAATTTTTCTATGGCAAAGAAGCAAATATTAATTAATTTTCCTGAAACTTTAGGTGATATTTTCTGGTTCTCTGAAACCTAGAGAATCCTTAAAATGAAGATAATAAAGATAGCTGTGATTCCAAGTATTTGATGTAGCTAAGATAGGCATAAAAGAGAATTTTTTATGTGTTTGTGGTGGTGTGAATGGTTGAAGTCACATTCCAGCACTTTCATTTAGATGAATTTCCACAGGTACTGGTGTTTTATGCTGGGATATGTTGTGTATTGCTGTAATTGACAAACACTGAGTTACTGTAATTGTTGCATCAATCAGAAAGAGCTGGAGTTTTCTTGCCAACCTGTTGAAAGAGGATTACCACACTTTTCGGTATTAGCGAGAAATCCCAAATTACTTAAATATAGATGTGCAAATGTTGTGAGTCAGCCTGAGCTAATCATTTAGGTTCTTCTGCATAATCTATGAAGAGAGATAGACACCTCTACATAGAGATTTATCTGACCCGTAGATGAAATGAATTGCTCTCAGGAGATGAACTTCTCTCAGTATTGATTATACAAAGGGAACCTAGACTGAGACTCTCATCCTTAAACATCTGTCATTCCTGTGCCTGCATTAGGGCAGATGAATCCCACTAGTATTTGTTCACTGACTGACTAATGAAATCTTCATAATGTTCTTCTGGTTTTGTTCACTAGCAGTTTCTTCCATGCTTAGGTTTATCTTCAGCTATGTTTTACCCATGAAGTACTTTACCTTACCTTATACAAAAGGGCATGACTCTATATGTGAAAGATATCTCTCTGTGGCATTACAGATTATTGGCATTTACGTTATTATCAAAATATTCAAATAACAGGTAGTAAAGAAAAACTTACATGGTACACCAAAGTAATAGATGCCAGATGAAAGTGAAGTTTCCCCATCAGATTTTGGTGGAATCACTCCAGAAAGACTCAAAACATTTTAGTAAATTACCGTTTGCTCCTGGCATCTTTTTTAGCAAATGTCTCATAATCTCTATAAGACTATATAACTCCTAGTCAAATGCTACAGATATGCCCCAGATGAGAAACCATCTTCTGTGTTCCCTCTGTGGATTGAGGATCATCTGTGCTGCTAAAAAGGCTCCATTCTGTGTTCTGGCATGATTTCAGACTGTTCTAAGTTTAGATTATGAGCATCAATTAGCTGAGGTTGTAATTGGCCTTCTTTTAGTTATGCTGTGAGCTTACTCAGGAATGATAGGGCGGATTGGAGAAGAGAGAGCTGGTGTCCAGAAGTAGTTTCTCAAGGCCTCATGTATGTAGTCTGGAGTTATTCCAAGCTGTCTGCTGACAGGTTAGGAAATGCATATATTGAGTTAAACCTTAAAGCTAGACCACATTATGATTAATCAATGCTGTGAAATTTGGTAAGGCCGTACATTTCAGTGGATGTTACAGAATAGATATTGTTTGCTACTGAGTGTGGACTTCTCAGTGTAGCAAAGCTAACCTAACTGTTCTGTTTGGCTGTGATACAGGCTTTTAGAAACCTGTTGGGCTTCTTTTTGTCTATGTTGGGTGTTTCAAGTACTGTCAATATTTCAGTGGCCACCCTTCCTGCACAGGGCATCAGAGAACCAAAAAGTACACGGTCAGTAATGAGGAACCGTCTTTTTATTAGCCGATCTCTTCAGTGCGCAGTGACAATGAATCTTCATTTCCTTCACCCTGCCCTTGTAGATGGAGTAGTGTTGACTTTTCCCAGTCTTTACAAGGAATTTGTTGGAGGGCAAGAATTTTGGTCAAGGAAAAGACCTGATCCTTTTTGATGTCTGAGGTCTGGAAGGTGTGAACACTACAATGTACATAATGAAGACTATAACACTTTAGTCTTTAAATCCAGGAAATGCTTAGGCTACAGATAAACTTTCAAAGTTTTGCAGACATTGCCTTTTTCATTTGTATTTCCTTGCAAAGCATTTGTGACCTTTCTGATAAATTTATTGATATCTTCAGAAGTAATACATCTGAATTATTTCATAGTAGACACTGACAATGCAATATGAGATTCTTGAGATGTACGATACAGTGATCTGTAAAATACCATTTACTTCTTGAAAATTAATCTTAATTTCACTGTTGCAAAGTTATTTGCACCTTTTAGAGCAGTGCAAACAATTAAAATGGCATTAAAACTCCTATTGAAGCTCCTGTTAAACTCCTATTGAGAACTCCTAAGTGTAGGACGACTATAAAACAATTTAATTCCTGCCATGCTGCCTTCTTGAACAAGTCAGATTTTGTCATACAGATAGCAGAAATTTGCAGAAATGTTAAGATGAGTTTTATCGCTTATTTTAATTTAGACATTGACTTCCAGAGGTGAACACCCCTGTTTTTCTGTTTGTTCCTGTCTGCCACTCTACCCTACTGCTCCCTGGGAAATTTTTATGAAGGACTTATCTATGTGGAAATGTCCAAGAAAATCTGAAGTCCTTATTACCCAGATCACATTTACCAACAGTGCTTTGTTCAGGAAAACTCATTTCTGCTGGTGCTGTCACTTCACAGTGGAAGTTTAAAAATAACAGTGAATTGATAACATGAATGTATACATTTTTTATTTCCCCCCCTGTGAGGTCTGTTTCCTTACATTTTGAACCAATTTAGTTTCTATTGATATTGTTGCCTTTATTTGTATGAGGCATTTTGCTACACAAACCACTAGCAATTATTTCATGTTTTCTTTGATCATAAATCTTGTTAGGCAGTTTAACTGCTGTGTGTATTCAAATGGGGTTTGCTTTAAAAGCAAATGGAAGATTTTCAGGTCCTTAACAAAATGCGATGAAGCCAGTTGTGTTAGAGACTTATCAGTTGATTTTGCTGCTCTAAATTTAAATGATCTTTTGTGTTCTTTGCTTTTTAGTATTTTCAGGCAAAGGCTGCAATTTATTTGCTGATAAATTTAGAATAATCCTGTGTGATGGGGTACTGTCTGGTTTGATAATGGGATACTGAGCTTTTCAATTCTAGATTATTTAACTTCATCCTTGAACAGAGTAATTGCAGAGAATCTGGTATCTGAGTGGCCTTACAGACTGTTCAACAACCTCGCTTTGTGATAAACTAGTGCCTGCCTGGCTCAAGAGAGATGAGCTTCCAAACTTTGTGATTGATCTTTACTATAGCAAGTCTTCTAAAGATTTTCAAATGCTTCTAGTAGTCTTTCTTCTGATGAAAGAAATGGTTGAGGTAGCTGGGGTGAGTGGAAATGAGAAGGTGTAAGGGGGAAGCAAGACTAATGAAATGAGTTATGTTTAGTTCAGTAATTGTGGATTCTTTTTTCACTGCAGTGGTTAGCTCCATTCTACAGGTCCTGCTTAAGTTTTGAGGCTTCCCTTGTTAGGTGACAATTTCAGTTTGATTTTTCCCATCAGTGTATAACTGTTGTGGGACATACTGCTTGCTTCACAAGAAATGAGTTTGCAGAGTCCTGAGTCCTTTAGCTAATGACTTTGTAGCCAGTTTCAGTTGTTTGCAGTGACCTTACACATTTCAGAGCATTTCTTTTCTCTGTTGTAAGTTTCTTGGAAATGAATAAAGACTTCTCAGAGACAACCTCAGGAAATTACTCCAAATTAGTAAGTATGAAAACCAAATTACACTTTTGTCATCAAAGATGAACATTTCAGACCATGTTCTGAGGCAGAGACCCTAGTGCAGTTTCTTTCGGTCTTCTCATGTGAGAGGTCAAGAAATCCATTTTCCATTGTCACCTCTCATATTTTTCATGAACTCCGCAACTGCAGCATTGCTTTAACTACTAGCCAAACTTGCTGTAATCCCAAGTGATCCTGCACAAAGTATTCTAAATCCAGTGACATAGTAACACATATAAAATACAGAAGCATGTCTGAAAAACATCTTAGAATATTCTCCTAAACAAGGAAATAGATATATACAATTTCTAAGCACACATAGTACTTCTTTAAATCTGTCCAGCCCATGTCAAGGCTTGAATGTCTCAAGACTGAGAGCTTAAAATATATGCTTTCATCTGCTTCAGCAAAAGCTTTTTACAATTTAGAATAGAAAATGTGACTGTTGTGAAGAAAACAGACGAGTGTACATTTTACAGGCATTTGATGTTTGCTGTAGTGTTTCTAGCTTTTCTGATCAAAACAGAGTGAAATCTATCCTAAGTACAAGCTTGAAAATATGTCTAAATTGCTGAAAAGTCAACAGTCAGTATTTTGGCATCTGTGATGAAATATATAGGTAGTAATACCTGGTTTTGAGAACCATGTATTAGCCAATGCCATACTGTAGGAAAGGGATCATCAGTTCTGTGAGCACCTCTCTGCAATTTGATTTTAACCCCAGGAGGAAACAGACTTGCATCCGTGAATACAGTCAAAACAGTTGTAGAGCTGAATTTTCATCCATCTTCTCTGGATAACTTGAAGGATTTGTACAGATATTTTGGTCTCTTTTCCTCACGAATAGCCTCTTTCTTTGCACAGTATGAATACAATTACAGGGCTCCCCAGAAACTCTGAGATGTCACACGTGTGAAACTATGTAGAACACAGAACAAGGAGAGGAAAAGCAAAAGCAAAAGCAAGAAAACACAGATAAGAGGCCCAGAGCTACATGCAAGATTATGAAGGGCATTTTTAAATGCTGTGTCTGGAAAGTTAAATAGCCAAAGGGATAACACATGGTTGATAAACTCTTTTGAAAATTCAGTTCTTACAATGCCAAAAAGGAAAGAGAAATATTTGGAAAATTTGGCTCCATGTAGCCCAGCCCTGAAGGAAAAATAGCCTTGTGGTATCCATGATGATGTTTTCTGAAAGCTGCCTTGTAGATCAGTTTCTTGGCTGACCCCAAGACGGGAGGTGTTTTCTACCATCTTCCTGAATGTAACCCTCCTCAGAATTTTTTTTAACTGAAGCTATTTTGGGAAATAGAAATTCTGCGACTGTAAAATGTACTTCAGGTTTGCCTCTAATTTATGGATTGCAAGGCAGGTTCTTCAGAAAGTCCAGTCTGGATTTATGGCTGGGGTCAGTGCCTGGATACTTCCCAGACAGACCTGCTGGGCAGGCTGCTCCACCGCCACTGTGAGCCTGGGGCTGTTTTAAATCCAGATTTTTCCCTTCAGCAACTTCTGGTGTGTAAGATTAATCTTTCAGAACTGCTAGGAGTAGGAAACTAGAGCCCTTGCTTAGCATGGACTTCTGCATTCCTCTTCCTACATACCCTGAAGATGTGCTCACTTCTTTTCCCTTAAACAATGATAGCAACTTTTCAAAGAAGGCATCCCTACTCTTCTGTTGTCCTTTTCACAATCAATAAAGAGAGTGAAATGTAAATATCCTAAGGGATGCAGCACAACTCTGAGTGGAAAAAAAAAACTTCCAGAAAAGCTAAAAACAATGAAAGGAAGAGTGTAAATTTGCTGATCTATGAAATTTAATCTTCCCTGAAATTATTTTTTACGATCAGGATTCTGATTTCCTGCTTCCAGCACACAAAAAAAACAATGGCTTTGATTGACTTCAGTGGCCTTGGTAAACTGGGCAGGTTTCTGAACTAGCTGAAAAAACACATCGGAAGCAGATCAAGCTTATTTAGAGTCTGAAGAAAGAAATCTGCTGAAGCTTCTCCCCATATGCGAAGGGAGAGCTATCTTCTTCTTTGTGGAAACTCCTACCCTCCTTTGGATTCTGCTCTCCTTTGCGGGTAAGGGGACTTGAACTGTTGAAGTCAGTTACATTACAGCAGTGTCAGTCACTGGAGAATTGAGCTCTCTTGGGTTAACAGATATAAAGGAGAAGGGTGGGGGAAGCACTGATTACTTACAATGAGCCACTACAGCTGTGGCAAAAGTCTGTTGTTTATATTTACACCTTTCAAAAAGGAGACTGTTTAGTGGTGTGTTGCTACAGCAGCATTTGGCTGCTTATTGCAACCCATAATTAGAGATTTTACAATCTGATGTGCCAAGTAGTGCATGCTCTTCACAAAATTTTTAAGATTATAATCACTTTTATCCCTGTAATTTCATTCATGGAAACAGTAAAAAAGCCAAAATACCATTTAGAAAGAAACTATCTAATCTCCTCTCAGGTTTGTATTCACAGCCATGAATTAATTGTAAACAAATAAGGTGTAGAACTTTAACTACGGTCCAGGTCTCATCTTGATCCCTAAATCTGTATGAGTCATGCAGTTTGTAAGCTGTGTGCCTTTCTTCAACTGAAGTCAGCGCTGAAAACCATCACTGGTTGGAGCATAATTAAAATTGGTCCCTCAGAGGATGATCTTTTTTCGTAGTAGGGTTCTGTAATTATGCATTAACTGGTTAGCTGTTGTGCTTGGGGCACTAAAAGCACAACAGAATTTATTTCTTTTCCCTGTATTTTTTTGTGAAAGCCAAGGGAAATTTTTGAAGAAGACTTCCTATTCAAAAGTCCATAAATCCATGCTGTGTTTTCATACATGACATCTGTATGCCTCCACATATGCAATGAAAATTGTCCAAATAAGAGCAGTCAAGCCATTAAAAAATCTGGAAATATCCCTCAGGAGAGAAGAGGAGGTTTTTTCCCTCCTACAATATTTTACCGTCATAGTGGACATCTAAAAATATAATAAAATAAATGTCTGACTTGATATGTTTTTAGCCTGACACTCAATAAATTTACTGGCGGTTGGCAGCTAAAAGTATTTTAAGACGATTGGTATTTTGGATTGTGCTGAGACTCAGCAGTGCTCTAGATGGAGCGTGTAGTCCTCTTGGACCTGGTCCCACAAAGTCTACAGCATGTCATCCTTGCCTGTCCTCCCTGCCGTACCCACAAGGCTCTGATGACGTTATTCCTGGGTTTCACATAAGCTAAAGCTCATAAAGCTGAAATTTTGCTTCAGATGAAGGCAGTAGTTACAGTCGATGAGTTTCACAGATGCAGTGGGCCCTCTTGGTGCAGTCAGGGAGCTTAAGGAATCAGATTTGTTTCCAAGATAGAAAGCAACAGTGTTACATGAAACTCCTACATTATTTTTTTTTCTTTTATTGTTTTGCAGGATGGAATTTCAGAGCATACAGAGAGGACTGGTAGTTTCATTTGAGTTGTTAATTTTAGGATGCTATCCCATGACCTGTCGACTGAAAGGAGCTGAGCAAAGATGGGAGGTGAGAATAGGCTGCACTAGTATGATGCGAAACAAAAAGACAAAGGCAAAAGTCTCATGATTGCTTTTAAATAATCAACACTGATGTTGCAACATTTTTATTAAAGTAATATTGTAATTCATTATAGTAATAAAAAAAAAACAGGGAAGGAGAAAGAAATGTCTGGTTGTTTCAAGGCAGTATGGTCACCTCAGCTTTGCCAAATCAGTAACTCTATAGAGATTAGTGCAGCTCCTTGTCATGTGAATGTCTATATGGTATCAGAATAATTTTAGAAGTGGCCTTTTGAAGCCTAAACAGAAGAGCAAATTGTAGTATAGTTTCTGCATTTGACATTTTGCTTTGGGAGACTGAACTGTCAAAGTGGTACTGCAACAAGACAGACACTGCTGAGCTGAAATTCTGCTCTTCCTAACTGGTACATCACTTTAGTGCCTCTCATATGACATCTCATTCCTATGAGACTGAGTAGGAATGATGTAGGAGTACTGTTATGTATACCCTATGTGAAATAGCTCTGCAAATATGCATTTAGCAGAAGAAATATAACCACTTGCATAGATAGCTTAGTAACCACACGCATTCAATTGCAGGCGATTAGCATTTGAGCAAAACATTTTACTAGAAAAAAAACTTTCAACTACTGCAAGTGAAATGTTAAATTACCTAAAGATCTTTAGGTGTCCCAGTGAATGGGTTTGGCCTAAAAAATGAAAAGCAAAAGAAAGACACTCAAAGCTTTTCACTGAAAAATTCAATTTTAAAAAAAGTTGTGCTGAAAATGACAATAAAGTTTAGCAGCATCACTCTAATTGTTGTGTAGATCTTAAAGAAACAATGAGTCTAGTTCATCAAACTAACACCATCTTGGTGGAATGATAATATTCCACTGGTTCTCCCCCAAATCTACTTATTTTGTCTCTGTACCATTCCACTCTATAGAAAAAGAAAGAAACTGAGGGATACGAAAGATCTTTATTCAGCTATTCTGAAGCACAGTCCCTTCACCTACAGAATAATCAGAATGTAGGTGAAACAAAAGCAGTAATTGCCCTTCCTTTTCCCAGAAGCAAGGGTGCTGCAGTGCCTTGGTGAGTACAAGAAACAAATTTCTGCACAAGTCACTAGCAGGCACTAGACTGTAAAGATAAGCTTTATATTTTGGGTTTCCCCGTGTGTATAAACTCTTTCCCTCCTGGTGCAGGTATGGTTTTACTGCATTTATTTGCATGTATTCCTGGAACTGTGAAAAAGTCCTTGCTTAGATTTATGGGTTGGTACGTATACATGATTTGGCTTCTCCTAACACTTTCTTCCCCAAACAAATGCAGTTCCTCTTGGTACGCGAGGTGCATGTGGCAGTAGTGCTGGCATCTAGTTTTGTAGCCTAACCTGTACTTCAGCATTTCTTCCCTCTCCCCTCTTACAAGCTGGAAACCATGGACAAGCACAGGACATGAACAGCAGCAGATAGATTACTATATTGTTTTCTCAGGTCCAGGTAGTTCATAGTGGTGTTTTCAAAGCAGGACAACCAATGGAGTATTCCACGTAGACTTGTTTACAGAAGTGAACCAAACCATCAGGTGCATAAGATGTGGTGAAAGCAAGGTTGACAAGGAAAGAAGAATGATGAGATTCTTATTTTTATAGAAATGTTTGCTATAACAGGGTGTGGAGCCATTTTTAGCTATTCAGTGGACAGGATCAAAATGCGTGTAGCTTTGAGGTGGGGGAGGAGGAGTAAAGTTTCTTTAAAGCTGTGATAAAGGGCAACTCTGGAAAGTAGCCATACTTATCCATGAAATGGAGAGGGTTTGTGCATATGCGAATACAGTGCATTTTCACCCTTCTCTGTGTTTCTTTTCAGTTTCAGAGAAAAGTTCCTCCTCTTCAGTCTTTTGCCGTCAACAATAGGAAACACCTCACCCAAACCTTTGGCTTTGCGTAAGTGAAAGTCCCTCCTGCTTAATCTCTTAGATGAAAGATACCTCTTACAGCTTTTCTCCTGAATCAAAGGGAACAGTGTCTCACTCTGCCTGCCCCCTCCTTCACCTTCTCTCCCTCTCTCTTAGCTTAGAAGCTGAACAAGGGGTGGATAAGACTAAGTTATTTAAAATAATAATTGGCTTATTTTCAAGATATTAGTAATAAGGATAAAGCAGATAAACACCACACATCCTTACTTTAAACACATTAGTAGTCTGAGCTATTTAATGGAGATCCATTTCTGGCTTCATCCTCATTTAAAAGAATCCTAATTAGGTAGGCAGTAGCTATTGAGAAACAGTGGCCTGATTTTACTGAGGGTATAATTCTGAATTTGGCTCTGGCTTCAGATCTGTCTGAGTAAGATTAGTCTCAGAAATTCAGAGCTTTCTGTTCTTGAGGCTTTTCTACAGTAACTTACAAATGTCACTGTTTATGACACTGGCGACATTGAGAAGCTATAAAACTATTGCTCCAGAAGTTATTTTTGTAATGTGCAATCATTGGGTTCCAGACAGTGCAAATAAAAAAGAAAAACAGTTCAGAAAATTCTAATTCTACCTTGAATAAAAGCAGTCCATAGTTTGTGGTTGTTTGTTTTTTTTTTTCCTAATTCTGGGAGCTAAACTTTAGTTCAAGCAATTTTATTTTCAGCTAATTCTCTCTGCAATTAGTTTGAACAGTATTCAGGTGGTTTTGAAATTATCCCAAATTAATTTCTTTTGATTTAAATTTAGCCATTTGTCTAGTGGATTAAGGAGTCCAGTTTCTGATGGGCTGACCTCCATTTATCAAGTGAATTTCTTGATCTTGCACATGTCAAATTGTATAAGAATGCTTTAAGAGAAACAAATGATCTAGCCAGTTAAACTAACTCAAGATAATTAAATATTGGCCAGAATTGTTTCTCCAAGAATATGGGAATGGCTGAAATCGTCTGGGGCAACACGGCAAAGGAGCATTTAGAGTGAACAAGAGCAAAATTTTAAAGTGAAAGAGAAACCCTGTGGTTTGATCAAGCCACCCAGTGAAAATAGTAGCAAAATACTTAATCTGCCTTTAAAATATATGAAGTGAAGCAGCCACTGCAGGTAACCTTGCTGAGCAGAGCTGTTAAACTGCTGAGCACTCACTTAATGGTCCATCACATGTTGTTTAATAGACTCACTCAAAGAACCAAATAGGTAAGCAGGAGGGATGAGCTGCTTGCACCAGCCATTCCTGTAGTTCTCCTATGAGCCATATCAGAATGAGGGGTGCAAAATTTCTTGTTTTAAGCTGTCATTATGTAACCTATACACTACACTAGGACATAAAGTTAAAAAACTTGTGTTAATTGCTCCCAGGTGCTACATACGGTACAAATAATTCATAAACGATCATCCCTGCTCTGAATACTGTAAGACTGATGAACATTTTATAGTAAGTAATTAAAAGCTCTGACACCCTTGAAGTAGTGAGTAAAATCAGCTGATGTAGATTCTGGGTCTTTGTTTCCAAGCTACCTGCCCATACAGTAGTATTCCTACTTATTTTTCCCATTCTCTCTTCTGTCATTATTGACTTTATGTCTTTAGACTGTAGGAGCATCTCCTTGCCCATTTTGCTGAGCATAAGGTAGATTTTAGCTTCAATTAGTGAAGACAGGTATTACAGATTGATTGTAAGAAAGTAGTGTGTTTTGTAGTACAAAAGAAATTTAAAGAGTATAATTTGTAATGGAGCAGAATTGTGCTCTCTTTGAACCCTATGTTTTGCATTTTCCATTCTCTTTATGGCCTTTCTCAAAACATTAATAGAAGTTTCTTTTGGACTGAAGGGGTGTTTAACCTTGGCGTTGCTGATCTCCTGTGTAATCTTTCCCATTCAGTTTCTTGAACAGCCAGATAAGAACAATGCTGAACTAGGAATGCAGTAGTGAGGGCATATTTTAGATAGCCCTCTTTTATGGATCAGAGGTACAGTAGGAAAAAAACTTTGAAGATAAAAAAAATCATTTGGCAGTTCAAGTTCAAAAATATAAAATGAATATTCATCTTGTAAACTTTAATAATCTTTAATGTAGATGTCTGCATCTGAACTAATTATCCAGTTAGTTCAGTTAGTCAGTTAGTCAGGGGGAAGTTTGGTTAATGTGGTCGACTGAGTCATTAATCTGACCAAATGTAGGTGGCTGCTACAGGTCTGAGATAAAAGACACCTAATCTATGAAGATTATATTGACAACATATTTTAGCCTAAATATAGGCATTATAGTCACCCTATTTAGTCATGCAAAATCACCTTTTTTTGTGAGAAATGTCTGAAAAAATTGAAGTTAACACCACTTTAGTTTCTATCTTCCTTTCTTGGAGTTTTATAAGCAATACATGTGCATATAAAAATCCAATTTTCAAAACCCATCCTTTCCAGGGAATCACTGAGTTGGTTTCTGATTATCACAGACTGGTTAAATGTCTGCTTGTGTGTTTCTCCCTGTTCTAGGCAAAGCACTGAGCAAAACTAATCAACAGCAAATAATCACCATCCACTAAAGACTATTCCTTTAAATACCTTGCTGGCACTTAATCCTCAAAACATGAGAACTTTACGTGTTTGGGTACTTTCTCGGACACAATCGGAGTGGGATGCAAAGCTTTAGTCCTCTTTCAAGGTCAGTGGAAGTCCTATGTATGTGTGTTATTACTGGCATACTGGAATGAAAATATTAGAACAAACTTTGTTTGCTCTTCTGATGAATAATATGATGTGCTGCTAATGTTGCAGCTCAGCCTGCTGGTGAAAACTTTTGGCTGATGACTGTAGCAGTCTGTTTAATCCAGGAGGGAACATGGCCTTCCCATTATGAGATGCAGAGCCTAGAGAAGCACTCAGCTGAAGCAGGAGTGTGCCTGACTCATTCTTCATATTAATCTGGCACTACAGAAGGATGCAGACATGGCTATAAAAAGAAAGCATATACATGCATACAGTCTGCACCACTCTTCCCTCCCCACCCTCGCCAATTGCTTATACAATAAAATTTTAAAACAAATGTGTTTTATAGTTTTGTCTGTTTATTGCAATAGATCAATGTAGTGCATACAGATTTAAGATGAAAAAGACATCTGAATTTAACACTTCCAAATGGAAAATCAAAACCAAAGATTATATTACAATAGCAGATTTGGAGATGAAATCTTTAATACAGTTCTATCAAGGACAAAGGGCTACCTGAGTAGGTATATTTCCTTTTTTTCTTCGAAATTCAACAGAAGGACTATGTTCCAACTATGGGCTAGAATAGCAGCAATATTCTCACAATGTGGATATTAATTTGGACAGCACGGCTTCAGCCCCAGGCTCCCTGTCAGCTGCTCTTCCAGTTTAACTCCCAAGTTACCTTGCTGCTTTAGCTGTAATTAATCACATTGGTTGAGGCAGCCCAAAATGAGAACATAGTGGGGTTTTTTTTGTGTGTGTGGAATAGATGTCCTCATTCTGAACCAACTAAATGTCACTGAATGCTACCAAGATGTTCTCAGTTGTATTTTAGTTTCTAAATCCAGTTTGGACAACTGTAGCATTTGGAGAATTTTTCTCTTGCTCTTTTCTTTTTTTCTTAAATTTTAATTCCATAGGCAGATAAGAAAGGAAAACGGAAACTCCTACTGGCCACTTCAGAATTGTGCTAGTAAGAAGATCTGTTAACTGCCCTTCTTATCTCACTTCTTTGAAATCAGATATGTTCCTAGGAAATATTGTGCTGTGTGTACAGCAGATGTTCAGTCACAGGAACTGGAAGATTGTAACAGGTAATGCTGTACCAGAGGTTTAAAGGCAAAAATTGGGGTCAAGTTAGAATTTAGCATAACATCTATTGTTATGAATGTGACTGCTCTCATCTGAAGTCAGAAACCATATGAATAAGAGTTTTCATGTTGATTTATAGGATTGCATTCCAGACAGGAGTGATTAAAATGTGAGTTCTGCCAGCCTACAGTGGTGTTACCAAATGGAGTAATTCCTCCCACTTCTACTTTCATCTATGCGTTTCCATGCCCTTCCTTGTTTGGACAGAAGCAACTATGTGACTTCATGAAGATGTAGATCAGGGATCAGATCTGATCTGTTTGAGAAGTTTTTGGTGGAGGAATGGGCTAAGTCTTTATTCTCAGCTGGATCTGAGTTGCTGCAACTCACTACATCACTGAATGAATGATGGTGGTGACATGGAGCAGGGATTCAAGTTTATAGCTCGGGGTTAGCATAAACTCTTTAGTTAGTGAGAAACTCTTGTTAGGTGGTTGGCTTTGGTTTGGCATAGGCTAACTACAAAACCATACTTTTAGAATGTGACTTGAGGGTGGAAGTGGTAAAAAACATCTTTCATTTATGAGAGGAGACCTCATTACTCTCTACAAGTATCTAAAAGGAGGTTGTAGAGAGGAGGGAGCTGGCTTCTTCTCCCAAGTGACAGGGGACAGGACAAGAGGGAATGGCCTCAAGCTCCGCCAGGGGAGATTTAGGCTGGAGATTAGGAGGAGGTTTTTCACACAGAGGGTCATTGGGCATTGGAATAGGCTGCCCAGGGAGGTGGTTGATTCACCTTCCCTGGAGGTGTTTAAGGCACAGGTGGATGAGGTCTTGAGGGACTTGGTTTAGTGTTAGATAGGAATGGTTGGACTCAATGATCCGATGGGTCCCTTCCAACCTGGTTGTTCTGTGATTCTGTGATATATACTTTCAGCACATTGTTTTCACAGGGCTAGTTGAGAAGACAGGGTAAAGAAGTTTCATCCTCTGTTAACTGGAGACCCACCACTGCCAAGTCTGAGGTCACTGCTGATCCAGAGATCATTGCTGCAATGGGTAGAAATGTATGGAGCCTAATATGAAAGTCTTCATCATTTAGGTGAAATCTAAAAATCTAAACTCTCTAATTAACTATATTACTTCTGTAGAGCAAATAAGAACCACAATGTTTAGATATACAGAAACCTATTGCTTTAAATATGTGCCAGTACCAGTGGGACTAGTGAGAAAGTGACTTATACCATGGAAGCAAGCATGATGTTAATTTCCATCTTCCCCCACTCCACTTTTATCTACCATTTTTGGGGTTGTGTGCTGCTTAGCCTGGTTAAAACAATCATTTGTAGCTAGTTTTATATGACTATGTCATATAGTAAGAGTCAATATTAAGGCCAAAGACTTTGCAAATTATTGGAAGATAGGTGACTGGATAGAACAGAGAACTTTTTATTTATTTTTTTTTAAGAGAAAAACTGCAGCACAGGCTTTTATAAGGCAACAGAGAAACTGGTGTTTTCTGGGAGAATGCTTCCTGCCACCAGCTGAGAAAATGCTGCAGCTTGTCCTCAGCTACCTTACACAAATTCGTGGGAAGGCAGCTTTCATTGGTTTCTCATAACTGCTTTTCAGTGCAATATCTTTTCTAGTTCTTAGGTGGCTTCTTTTGATGGGTTGGATAGATGTTACCACAACTTTTATCCAAACTTACTGTGAAAAGCTATACAGATAGCGAATTTTGGTTTGACATAAGTTCCTCAAATGACGTTCTGTAATAGCCTTAAATAACATATAGATGCAGGGCTAGACATGCATGTGAACAGATTTACATTTTTTTCTTTCTGTTTTTCTCTTTTGAACATGTTGAGTAAAGGATCTGTCCTTTAACTTAATGGAAGAAATTGTATTCCCTTTTGATCTTTGTCCCTTATCTTTCAGTGTAAATACATTATCAATAAGAAGTTTACTCCTCAATTGCAGTGGAGAGCAATGAGCTCATGGGCTGGGTGTTTGTCTCAAGACTGTTCTTTTGGTATTGGTGGCAAAACCGGTGGACTCTGCTAATTTTATCATGATGTGAATCTGAATTTGCAGATGCCAGTCCACTCTAAGCCAGGCTAACAATTCACTCTACCCATACCTGTTTATATATGCAGGCCATCTACTTGACTTAAAAAAGACAATGCGCAGCAAAACTACATTTTCTTCTTCCTTCTCTATTTGTACGTATGTATTTGGGCTAAATTGTGCATGCACATGTTTAACTACATTTTCTTTTGACCTTCTGGGGTTTGTAGGTGTGTATGTTTGGTTTTTTTTTTTTTTTTCCTACCAGTAATTCAGGCTCTCAGACAGGTTTAAACCATCTGCCTAGGAGCAGAACTCAGCCCATGGGAAGGGAGGTGGGAGGCTGAGGCTGCAGTGGCTTCTGACAGACTGACCTTTGCTGCTGAGGAGGGATGCTACACTGGCTGGGCATGGCCATAGTGGAGATAATCTTCAGAGACAGAACGTGTTACGATGCTTTCACCTTGTCAGGTTATACATTTTCATTTGCCACCTCTCAACTTGTCATCTAAATTTCTGATGATACCAAGCAAACACATTTTGGTAAATATCTGTTGAAAGGGTGGAGAAATTTGCTGTCTAGAATAAAATATGTTTCCATGTGCATCTGCCTTCTTCAAAAAGTCTAAACCTCTCTTTACAGCCAGGAATTAATGAAATTGACTGCATCTCTGTTAGTATATCTAAAAAATGTTACAAACTTGTAACAACACTTATTTGCCCATATTACTATTTAATCCCTGACACAACTGATTGTTCAAAGTTCCATGAGGTATTATTTTTGTCATAAGTATCTCCACAGACAGACAGCAGGATTTTTTCCCTGAAGGATGTAGGAGACATATCGGCTGATGCTGAAGTGTCAAAAAATATAGAAAACTCTGTCCTTTTTGGGGAATGATTCTGTGCCTTGTGGCCCAGTGAGTCCACGTACCAGAGAAGTGGTTGGTTTTCCTTGCTTTTTTCAGCTCTCCTCTCTTGTGTCTGGGACTGCAGTTTGAAGGAAGTTCCTCAGTTCAGTACTGATAATCCCTTACTGATAATTCCAAAGAGTTAAGAAATATCCTGATTGCCAGGGGAAAATACCTGTTGCCATGAGAATAATTAATTGCTGCTATGAAAAATGGATTTATTAATAAGGATGCCTTTACATATTAATGGTATAATTTTAGTCTACTCATCTTTTCTTGGGTGTTACATATTTATCAATGTAATTGAAATACACATGACACAATATCAGAAGTAATTGACATACTGGTTAGAAGCCAGAATGCAGCATGGACAAAAGTAGTTTTTGTATGTGAGCAAAAAATTCTCTCAATTTGTTTTTCCTCTTGGTTATCATCGCTGAATACAGAATTTTCTTAGGAGTGTATTGTGCAAAATTGTTGGTGATTCTTCAACTCAATTTGCAGTTTACAGGGGATGAAGAAGATTTATAATGAGAGGGAAATTTTTTTCCATTCAAAAAAGAAATGCTGAAAAGGGCTGTTCAAAGTTTTGGTAGCTGGAGTGTTGTCCCTTTAGGCATTTCTGTTAATAAAATATACTCATTTTGCATTCCTTTAATTTCCAAGGTAGCCTGGAATATTCACTCCTCCCAGAGATACTGCTCTGCCAAATGTTTCTCTAGTCCTTATCACAGATCTGACTCTTCCTAGTGATTATCCTGTTCAGAACTTTAATACAAAGTCATATAGCCCAGCTGTGATCATCTAGAAGCTGTGCCATTTCTTTTGACTTGGAAACCATCAATGTCACTTGAAATATTTCAGCTGAATTCAGTGGATTTTGAAGCAAAGTATCTACCCCAAAGCTGTCTTTGCTGAGATACATTGATTTGGGCTGAGTGCTTACCAAAGCATTAAGCACTAACACGAATAATCAGCTGGGAATAAGGGCAGATTCACAGACAATTATGGTAAGTCTTATAAATTTATTAATGTAATTTGGTGATTATACCAGTTTGTGAGTAATAGAAATACTATAGAGGAGGAAAAAATACTACCGGTTCCCAGAGAAAATTGCTAATAACAAAGGCCTTGGGGGAAAATATTCAGACAGAAAATAGATAAAGGATTTAACTTTAGAAATAAGTACATAGAAAAAGAGGGAAACAGCTCAGGTAGTAAAAGCTCAGATGAAGGGAAAGCCCCTGATGCTGCCATGAAAAGAACTGGAGGTAACAGAGAGATCTAGTGGTGACACTGGATAGCAAACAAGACATGACTTTACCTCTCATTTATATATTATGTGATATGGCAATAAAAGAGATGAGAACTAGCTTTAGGCTATCTGAAGATATGAGGGAGAAGTGGGAGTCCCTCTCTGTAACAAGACAGAAACTATTTCATTAAGCTCTGAACATCTTGTTACCAAAAATAGGTTATCAGAATGTGATTAGAAGAGAAAGAGAGAAAACTGGCAAAAAAAGTGAACAAAGAGAACTGAGCAGGCCAAGCTTGACTGAATCATAATTAAATGAGTTTCAAAATAATCTGTATTGGAAATGGTTAAGTGCTGAGAAGGAATGTGATGAGATGTAATGACATGAAATTAAAGAAAGGAAAATTAGATGTAGCATTGTGAATAAATTGAACTGAACAGACTGAGCAATTGTGGGTAAAAGAGAGATTTTGGCCAAAGACACCAGGGAAAACCCTCAGTTTTACACATTTTTAATGTCCACAGAACAGACGGAGTGAGGCTTTTAATGTCTCACTTAAAAGATACATGCAGATGGTGTTTTTTCATGCATTTGAAAAATGAATTTCTACATTTTGATTATGTTGTCATTAGCAGTAGCCTTACTCAGTAATTAGGAAGCTGGTTTCTAGCATGTGTGTGAGAGAGATATATTGAGAATGGAGGATGTTATCTCCTTGTTTCCACAGGGATATAATTAAATGCAACCAACAACATCATCAAAACAGGAGAAATTCAAACAATAACTATGCTAACTGGAAATGACTTATTGTTCAGTGAAAACCAGCTGATCTTCATCAGAAAAGGCCACATTATTTGCCAGTTCTGTCTGTGGCCAGGAAAGAAAAAGAAATTCCATGGGAAAAGGGTTTTCCGTGTAGTAAATGCAGAGTCTTTCCTAGGTAAGTAATTTTGAAATAAAAACAATTAAGAAATAAAGGCATATGTAAAGGACTAATCCAACTGAATTTTTCTTTCCTTCCTACATAACTCTTTAAAGCAGGAGAAGAAAAGCCAATTATGAAACTTTCTGCATGGAGAAAGCAAGAGCAAGAGTGTGGCATGAATATTTCCTCACTGGAAAACTGCTACTGCAGGACTGGTGTGTTAGAGTCAGCGATGAATGAGGCCTGGCTGCTGCCCATGCTTTCTGTAAAACAACCTTTTGGGTTCTCAGAAAAGGGAAAACAAAGCAAAACCAACCCCAAAACTCTTAGCTTTGTTCGACAAGGGGAGTTCCTTGTTTGGGAGGCTGCAACACCACAGCTACTACTTGTACCTCTTAAGAGTTCCTAGTCTTAGTGCCTGGAAGATGAGTTTCCAGGCCAGACTCCAAGCATGCCTGCAGAGACTGCTCTTATAAACAAGAAATCATCAAAGCACACCAGTCTGTCTTTGCTGCCACTTCCTGAATTACTGTCGTCCTTCCCATATATCCTCATTGCTTTCTTATTATTTTCCCTTCAATATATGGAAGAGTTGCTGACAAGGATGTGTACTTCCTGCTCTAACCTTTTTCCTCTCTATTCACCAAATCCCCTTAGTAGTTTTTCAGTCTTTTTAACTGAGTTAAAAAAACCCTGTCTTTGTGTTGTTTAGGCTATCTGTAACATGATCGGTACATTTTGCCTGAAAATTCTTTTTGTTTCTGACTTCTTATTTCTATCTTCTTCCTTTCACACTGCTCTTCCCTGCTTCTGCTTTTTCCACTTTTAATTTCAGACTTTTTCATCAAAATGCACTTTTTGTACTGACCAGTGGGACATCATCTCTTCTCCTTAAAGGCTTTCCTTTAAGTGATCTCTTGTGTAGATACCTGAGAGATTTCCATGCTTCTCTGGTTACAGCTGTTTGTGTTGTGGCCTCCATACAAACCTCATTCCCTGGGGAAAGAACTGCCTTTTCCTCCATTGCCAGGTTTAATACTGATTTGGCTGCAACTTACTTAAGGAAGAATGTCTTTGGCAGGCTGAAGTTCAGCCACAGGGTGGACTGTGCCAAAATATAAACGGAATGGTAGAATTTCTCAGTCTATTTCATGGGCTACTGATTGGACCAAGAGCTAAGTGTTTGAAGTAAATCTAATGATATGGTCCACTCACAAAGACTATGTGCAGCAGTGATATGGGCATTGGTTTCTCTTTTGAAAAGCCTCAAGTAATTGTACTGGAGAACAGCTTTGTTTTGGTTTGAACTTTTAATGCTATTGGGTTGAGAAGCAGAAGTAATCTTCTATAAAATTGGCTGATTACTTTCTTGTGCTGAGGAAATCAATGGTATTTTAAAAGTAAACTGTGCTGAACATAGGTGTTGCAGCATGAATCTCTTTTGCTTCGCTCAAGTTGCCACAGCAACATAAAATTTCCTTTCCTCCACATTAGCTCCCTTAAAATATACTTCACAAATTGTCTTTGAAGAAAAAAACATTGTGACATCCTGACATTTTGTGCTGTTTGCTCTCTTAGTATTCGGTTTTCTGTAGAGTTAGGTTTATTAGTGCAAAGTTACCTAATTCACAGAGAATGCAGCTTGTACAAATTCAACCTTAAGTACAAGGACAGAAATGAAAAGCTGGTACTGAATTAGTTACTGTCTCTAGACAGGCTGGAAGCCCAGAAAAACGTTTGGCAGTACTCCTTAGGGTCTGGTATAACTGGATTAAATAGTTTGCCTAGTCTCAAAATTCAGAAGACAAGCAATGACCTATTGGATATATTATTAGAGAATGTACAATGTCTTTAAAAGAGATTCTTTTCATGTTTTTCTATCATACCTCTGCAAGGTTCCAGCAGGATTTGAATTAGTTATCAAATGTATGTACATTATCCTGTAAAAGAAAAAAATATTTTAAAATATCTAGGCAAAAATGAATTTGTCTAAGCCGTCATTTATTGAAGGAATTATTAGGCTTAGAGTAATTATTAAAATAACTTTTATTTGTAAGGTTTCAGAATAGATTTATTTAAAAAATGGTCCCAATTTGTTGGGAAGAAAAAAAATCCATGTCTGTCACTAGTGTCATGTTTACCAGCACGACTCTTTCCATTGCCCCTTCTCATGGGCTACATCTTGAGAAATGGGAATAGTTCTGTACCTTGGCAGCTGATGTTGCATATTTAGCAGCGATGACTCAGCTCCACAGCACTAGAGTTTAACTGCAATTGCCTATGCCTGTGTACATCAAAAGGGCAATGATTTTTCAGCTTTTAAATGGACAGAGCTAGCAGCTGGGCCTCAGTGAACTTTTCTGCACATCCCTTTTTGACAAAGTGTTTTGGTAAGAAACTCTGTCACTTTTCATGAGGTTAGGAGGGAATGCCAATGTGAATATATGGAAATATGAGTGACCAAGGGAAGGATTTGTGCAAGTAACTATATTCATCTGTAGGAAGCTTGTAACAGCTTGTGGTTGTGTCTATTTTTGAACCACAGAAGTTGTAAATAAAGCCTAGCTTATCCTTTAAGAAGGTAGGTTTGCTGACTTGGAACAATAACAAAACCCACAAAACAAAATCATCTTCATAGAAAGCTTGGTAAATAAAATTGACCCTCCTCGCTTCTGCTATCATTTCTACTTACCTTCTTACCATGCTATATATGGATATATGTAACAATAGTAAAGACAGGGGAGGAAAGATTGATTTTATTCTCTCTGATGAGAAATAGAACACTTAATAGATGACAAATTGGGGAATATTTAATCTCTAGAGACCTAATCAAATGTGAATGAGTACGGGATAAAATGCCAGCTGGTGCATGGACTTTCTGTTCTAGCCAGTATTTTATTGTTTGTAATGGATTATGATCAGTTTTGATGCAGCGAATACTTGCTTTTAAATAAATGCATACCACTTCCTGCTACAATGCTAAAATATGAGTTTGTAATACATGCTGTTCCTTGTTGAAAAGTGCTGTAACATTGAAAAAAGGTTGAATTGATAAGAATTTAAGCATCAAAAAGCACTGTAGAGAGAATTGCAATGTCAGTTTTGCATCTGAATATCTGTGGGAACTTTATGCCTGTTCCATAATGAGTTAATTTTGATGGAATTCAGCATGGAAGCAACATTCTATAGTCAGGATAGAAAAATTCAATTAAGCAACTATTTTCCATCTTTTTTTCTCCAGGGAAATTCATATCACGAGACTTAAGATTGTTCATATAGTCTTACTATATCATTTTGGCTTAAATATGTTATAGAAAAATTGGGCTATGTTGGATAATGTGTCTTGTGTGGTAAAACCCCCTAAGTGCACACACACACACTTCCATATATGCATACCCAGTCTTTCAGTATAACACTTGCCTAACAATGCTTTTCTCCGAGGATTTTATTGTGATTTATAAAAAATGAATATGTTACATGTGTAACATCTGTAAAGGAACAAAACCTATCATTTATTGTGAAAGCAGATAAACAGTCCTGTGGAAATAAGAGCCAATGTTGTGCCAGTTTCAAGCACAATAGAAATAATAATAAAAAGCTTTTCTTCAAAATCTGTTGGAAAAAAGCCAGTCTCAGTCCTTAGCAAGACATTTTCCTGGTTCTTTTCATCACTGAGTGACTTCTGGTTAGCTTCTCTAAGAAGCATTAGATTTTTGACGGAATCTTTCCAGCTTTTCTTTTTTACACCATGGTAAATTATTCCAGAACAGCCTCTTTACATGCACTGTGCAGTTATCTGCTCTGTTCTAAAATTATCATAAATCTGAGGTACGGATTTTACTTTCCCTGAAACCATCTCTAAACCACAAAGAACCTCACAAAGCTAATAGGTTTGACCTAGAATTTCAGGAGCCAGGAGTGGAAAATGGATATCATTAGAAAGTCTTGAAAAACACATATCTCATTTCAGAACAATGAAAACATTTTTATTGTTTGGGAGCTGGCTATAAAGGGAAAGAATTACGAATACATTCTAGTGACTTTTAGAACCTTTTGCATTTTCCAACATTTAAAAGTCTTTTATTTTTTTAACAAGAAAAAAATTTCTAAATGTACTTACAAAAAAGCTTTACACGTGACTATTCATTCAAATAGACCCTTTACTGACAACTCTCCCTCTTCCGTGTGAAGGTGGGTGCTCTTATTGCTTACTTCTTAAATGGTGATGATGTGATTTGCAATGCTCCCCACGAATGGGATGCAAGGTGAAATCCTGACCCCTTTCAAGTCAATATCAGAGGATCCCACTGACATATCTAAGTGATAATAGAAATGGCAAAGCTTGTTCGTATAGAACACCAAATTAAAAGAGATGTTTTAACATCTAATGAAAGTGCACAATGAGAATAATCTTGTGCTTTGACAAATGTTGATTTTCTGTTTTTCACAAGCTGCATTTCAGGTCCTGGACCCAATTCTTCTGGACCATACCACTAAAGAAAAATTTGTCACACATGCCTTCTTTGAAGAGGTGAAATTAAATAAATTGGACTCAAGGGGAGAATGCTCAATAAAACAGTAATGCTGCTACTAAATCATGGTCTTAAAATACCATTTTTTAAATATTTCTAGAAAATGATTTCTAACTTTCCTTCATGTGTCATGTCCACAGGGCAAATACATTAACTTTTGACAGAGTAGCATGTAGGACTTCACAGGAGTTTCAAGTGTACAGCTTGACATGCTAAAGTGGCTTTTGGTAGCATCTTGGAGAGGAAGCTAAACAAAGAAATGCAATAGGTTGTCTAAGTAGTCTCTGGCTTATTACAATATTCTTTGAAATAATTTTAAAGTTATGCAATGATATGCTATTGGGCATAGTTTCTTGTCGTCTGATGCCATCTTAAAATTTCTCAGGAGAAAAAAGAGACTGAATGAGGTGGTGAGACAGAGATGGAGCACCATGTGTTTTTACAATGTGGCATCCATTAAACATGAGTGAAATAGCAGCTGCTGAGCTGCAATCATAGTAGGCATGACTGCTTCTCTATAAAATCACATTTCATTTATTCATTTCATCTTTCATTCCAAGACCCTGAGCCTTCACACGTTTCTCTGCAACTGTGCCTATGCACCTGAATAGCTACAGTGACATCAGTAGGGATTATTCACATGATGAAATTTAAGCATGAGAATGGAGTGTTTACAAGACTGAGTCCAAAATCTGTAGATAGCTGAGCTGGGAAAACTGGAAGTAGTGCAGTAATATAAACATTCAACTGCAGAAACAGAAATGCAGCCTATAGCATTCCTTTCTATATCCTTTTGGCAATTCCTGACTTCCTTGCTCAAAGTGAATGCTGGTTGAAAATTTGGTCCTGATTCATGGATAGGGGAAAAAATGCTCCCATTGCTTGCAATGGCATTTTGATGATTTCTACTCTTTTTTCTTTAGATAAATTGCATATCTATTGAAAAATATGCTTTTTCTATGGAAGCAAGTTTGACCAGTACACATACGGAAGACTGAAGGTTAGCCTGTTGGTTTGCATTCCTTCTCTCACCACCAGTCAAAGAGTACATTAAAAGGCATACAAGAAGCCCAGTATATCACACTGTACAGCTCACCTGACAACCAGCTGATCATAGGGTAGATACAATAAGCCACTGCATTCACTTTCTCTTCCCTATGTTCATTTGAATTGACAAATAATAATCAAGGTAGCGAGACTGTCCTTATCCTAAGTTACTGGATAATTGTTCATTGAAAGGGAAATACAGTATTTCTTCCTGTTTTTTATTAAATCTCGAAGCCTCCAACACTGTTAAACAAACTACAAATGCTCAGTGAGCAGCATTTGGAAAGTTGGAATTTGCTCCTGTGCTCTCCAGTTCTTACTTTTTTTCCTGTAATGGAAGAGTGGAAACCTCTGAAGGCACCAGAGTCTTTCATTGTTCCAGTCAGCTTAATTGCTGGAACATGCCTTTGGTTTCAGATCAATTGCTCTAAAGAGGAAATGTCACAAGAAAATTGATATACACTACAATTTATTTCCTTGGACATCTGTAAAATCCTATATGCTTTGCAGATTGAGATGTAACATTTGGCTCACATTAGGACTGGAAAGCCAAGGTGTAACAAGCATTGGTTCAGTTGTTCAATAATAATTTTTTCCATGCAATGAATCCTCCTTATCTTTCATTAACTGCCAATCAGACCCTCCAGCTGCCATGTGCCAAAACATATTCTTGGTTATTAATGTTAAAGCTACTGTTAAAACTGAGACTGAGAAATGAAGGAAAATACCCTTTCCCCCAAAAAATATATTTTTGCTTTTTCTTACTGGAAAAACTATTTGAGAAGGCATACTCACATTTCAAAGATATGTGAAGTGCTGTGAGACTGATTAGACTAAAACTCAATAAACTCAAGGCTGCTACATGTTGTTTAGAGCAATATGAAGCTTATCCTGTAGAAACAACTGAGAGACTGGCGCATTACATGTATCTACAAATCTATTCAATACTCCAGTAGAGGTGCTTATTTAGCATTGTTTGAAAGGAGCTGGTGCTAAAGGAAGATTTACTATATGTTTTTTTTCCTAGTAAGGTTCAAATGGTTTTAACTTTCACAAACTATTTCCCTTACTGGTGAAGGAAGAAAATTCTGGGTTCAAAGAACAAAAGGCAGATCAGGTAAGAAGCCAGGTCTACCTCCCCTGACTCCTGTTTGCTGCAGATATTTCTTTGTACCCTGCAGCATACAGATACGTTAGCATCAATATGCAGGGAGTTAGGCATGTAGTACTAATCTGAAGTTACTGACATGTTTGACCTGCAGCATCCCTGGGAGGGGATATGCCAGAAACATGAAGCTGTGAGACTGTAGGAGATGTGTGGACGCTTCCTGATATCTGTGCCATACTGAATACCTGTATTTCCCACTCTTTGACCTGCCCTGAAAACAAGCTCTACAAGGCCTGTGAAGCTAGGAAAGAGCTTCCTCTGTCTGAAAGGCAGGAACTGTTAAGACTAAGCCCTACGGAAGAGTCCAGATTCACAGCGCAGGGAAGGAAACCTCACAATAAGTAACACCTGGGGCAATGATGCAAGATGAAAGTAAGTTTGAGCTAATCTTTTCTTCTGGTCAATTCTGTTTCTTCTAAGTATAATAATTAAAATTGGCATTCATGTGACTCTGTGGGAGGAGACACCGATAAATTTCTTGGAACACAAAGTTCTGTTTTATCATTGTACTTCATTAACCAGCTTAGGTTTTTTTGAACACAGAAAGAGGGATGCAATTATTTTGGCTATGAAAAATACAATAATTTAATTTTGATATTTGTAGATGTTTTTGTTAGGAATTTCTCTGACACTTCTGTATTCTGTTGTGAATGCTGAATTAAGAGAGGGGGAAACTTACATTTGGGTGTCTCTTACAGATCTTAAATACTATCCTCTTCATGCTGATTTTCCTGTTTAAAGAACTGCCTCATTCATCAGAACTCTGTGCTGAAAGTGGGAAGGGAAAATCGTTTAACAAACACAAGAGAGGATCAAAATCAATGACAGAACACAAGAAGAAAATGATTACTGACTACTTTTAAGCCTGAAGTTTCTAGTTTCCTTTGACTTAGGGAAATTCTGACCACAAATCCCATTGTTTGAATGTTGCACCCTATTTCATGGAGATTTTGCAGCCCCCCTGCTTCCTTTATGCTTGACCTTTGAAAACTGGGTAGGATGGGGAGATGCAACATTTTAGAAAGTCTTGGAAAGTTTTTAAGCCTGCCTTTGTTGGGTTGTTCTGAACGAGTTATTTCCACAATGTGGCTCTTTGAGGAGGGCAGACCATAAATAGCACTGCCATGTGCATCAGTAGTTATTTTAAATGCCAAGTCCAAAGTTCAGCTTCTCAAAGTCTTTACTGGGCAGCTGATTACATGACTGAAAATCTCATTGCAAAGTGAGGACACTTACAGATGTAACTGATGTGACATTGTTATGCCAAGATTACCAAAATACTTTTAGTAGGTAAATAAGGAGGAAGTTATTAAAAAGTACTGGTTTCTGAAGTGTGAGGCTTCAGTAGAGTTAAGGGATGGGATTACATGCTGCTAGACGTCAAATATCTGCAATGTAGATGTCGCTAATCATCTCCCTTGTATATCTTTCAAGTCAGCTGGGAGAAAGAGGCACTCTTAGGGCTCAGCATCTAGACTAGCATGAAGCAAGTCAAACTGTTGAAGTATATGCTTCTCTCTGTTCATTATTGAAAGAGCTTAGGTCAAGTAGTTCAGTCAATGCCATGGACATCTTTTTTGTCCAAATGGATACCACTCAAGCTGTCATAAGTAAAAGTAGCTTTACATTTCAAAACCAAAAAGTGACAAATTCATGGCAAAACAGTGACTAACAAAGCAAGACTCAAGTTTTGTTCAGCAAGCATGAACCAAGTCTGGACTAAATTTTCAAGTAGGAGCAAATGTTACAAGCAGGGATAAATTAAGCAACTTTAAAAATTTTAAATGGATTTGCTAAAGAGAAAAGAGGGAGGTATTTTGAATTAAATAGTCAAACGTTTTAAAAAATGGAAAGTAAATCTTGTAGAGTTTCCAAATGACATATACTTTTGCCAGGATTTTGGGAAAAAACAGTTTGTGTGGTATGATAATGTTAGCACAACTTAAAGAGCTTTCTAAGTGAACTCACAAGGGTGAGTTCACCATCAACATTCAAGCTGTGTTGAAAAGCAAAACCACTTCCCAAGAGTGAATAAAAATCATATATTTTTTAGGTACAAACAGAAAACTTGGAGATTTTAAAACAAAAAGCAGTAGGAAAATCTCCAAGAAATCTTCATAGAGTCTAGTTTAACTTCAGCAAGTAAGTCAAAGCAGAATAGATGACTAATTTGTTCTTTTTACCTTTACATCTGATTGTTTCTGAGACTTACCATGTCTGCATAGGTTATTGCACCATCAGCACCCACTGGTGTTGTTCACGAAGAAAATTCAGAGCAACTCAGTGACTATGGGGAGTGAAACAGGCTTTGAATTTGGGAGGCGTCTAGGACAATGGATGCTCAAGGACATTGATCCTAGCAAATCTGTGCTGCTTATAGCATGGCACCAGGTACATCTTATCTTGTTTTGACAGTTACACCAAAGGATAATATATAGATATCCCTAAATTACCCCTTATGGTGTAATTCACATGAGTTCAACAGATGGTGGTGTGGGAAGGAGCCACTGCCTTTATACACAGGCACACATTAAGGCATCTTTCTAGTGCTCTTTGTGTCAGGGACTTGCTTGTTATGCTTCTGTCTTAAGAATTTATAGAGGTCTACAATTATAAGATCATTGAGCACTTCCTGAACTTTGGTTGTCATAAAACCCATGCAGCAGATGACAAATGGATGAATGTTGGGATAAGTGTCTTGTCCATGTTCACAGCAGGTTGTAATGAGCAAAGCAATTGAGCCTACCTATCCTGAACACCAGGCACCATTGTAACTTTGTGTCTGGAATCCACCCTGTGATCCGTTAAGATCTCCCATAATACAACATAGAATAATACATACAAAAATAAAAGTTTTGACTTATACTACTATTAAAAAAAAATAACAAATGTAAATACTGCCAGGTGATAAGTAAAGACTGTCGTTTCTTTCTCAGCAATGAAAGGACATGTTTCAAATTGTGTCATTCTTGCACATAGCCACATGTGTATATAGTTCTGTACCAATGGGGAAAAGAATTTCTCAATCAATCATCCTTGCCATTCTGCTCCATGGGAAATACAAAGGGTCGTTAACATCCTTGGTCACTCAGGCACTGTCTTTAGGGAAAGGATGTGCTCTTCAGTACAGAATAAAATTAAAAGCTATCCTAGGGGAGTCTTATAATAAATAATGCTAATAGATTAATCCTAATAAATCAATGGCAATGAAGGCAGATAAACATGATATAATTCACAGTATGGCATATTAAATAATTATCACATGGATTATTCAGTGGTTACTTGTGAGAAACATAGATTTCTGAAATGTTGTTTGTTTTGGGGACTAGTGAACAGGAAGAAATGGTTCGATTTGTCACATGTGCTCAATGTGACTCCAACATTCAACAACCCCCAGCCCTAAGTTTTCCTAGAAAATCTAATGGAAATCAAAATGTTCACTTTAATTTAAGGAGTCACAAACTGAAGTGTTTGGAAAAGGAACAATGAATTTGCAAATGATCAATGTCAACTTAAAGATTCATTTTCTACACTGAATATGTGCAGTACTTGTCCTTGTCTTATTAAGCTATTTAGTCAAAAATAAATCCATACCGCAAAGGCTGAACTTCATTCAGATTAACATGAATTTCAAACCACAGAGAAAGTATTTTCCCCAATGTATAGTAAGGTGAAAGGGTAAGAGGAAGCTTCATTTCACATAATGGGAATATGCAGCTATGTTTAACAGACTTCACCAAAGTCTTGGTGAAAGTGAGGAATCTTAATAAATAGGTTTTGTGTAGACCTTAAGGGCCAAATTCTGCAGCCATTTAGACTATTTCATATTCATAGAATTCAATAGGGTTGTATCAGGATAATTGAAAGAAGATGTGGCCCTAGGTATTTAAACTGTGTTGCAAAGTATATTAAATGAGAACTAAGGATATTTTTTTCTCCTTTATTCCCAAAGCAATAAAGTTTTCTTTCATATAATAGAAGCCTGCCTAAATTCTTTGGATGTGCTGCTGAACTTTATAATATTGGATAGGATATGTTAAATGTCTCAAGTAATTAAATATCTATGTATTTAAACTTAGTGTTTTTCTTAACTGCCCTTTGGCATGGCATCACCATCAGAAATTCATGTTTATGGCTGGAGTAACAGATTACTTAGAAGGTGTATAATTAAAGTACAAAACATGCAAGGAATTCCACACAAGAGGTAGCAGTAGTCACTGGAAAGGAAAAAAAAAAAAAGGACTAACCCACAGAGTAGGTTTATCTTTGAAGTGTAAGAAAGATCCTGCAGTTCACCCTTAAGAAATGTAGCCCACATGCTTCTCACCCTCTCATTTCACCACCCCTAGACATAAGATTGAACTTGTATGTACATAGATGTACACTGATAATGATATATATAAACATACGAACACACACATGCAAACAAATTTGCACACGAAATTTTGCACGTTGCTTAAATGTTGTGTTTAATTTTACTGTAAATAAGTAAAGATGGTGGGATGCTTTCCAGCGTAACAAATAAAATCTAGTGGAAGGAAAGCCACAGTGTGTGTATGGTACTATTTGCCTCTCAGTTCTCAGGCTGCATTAGGTCTGGAGAAATACCTGGCATGATGCCCCAGCTAAGACATAGCAGCAGATGCATGGATGACAGCCCTGACTGGAGCATCATTGTACCAACTCCTACCAGCAAGGAGAAGCAAGCCAATATGCTACTTTCTTTTTCTTTTTTTCTTTTTTCTTTTTTATTTTTCTGAACCTACACACTATATATTTACTCTGGGTGTTTTGAGAACAGCCTAGCAACTGTCTCGATGCTGCCTGTAATACGGAGCTAAGGAAACTCCCATAGTGAATAAACTTTCTTGACACTTTTGCTGCACCTTTCCCATTTATGGGACATAAACTGCTTCATAACAAGCCTATGAACTTAAAATGACTATCCTGCAGACATTTGGCTTAGTAGAATTCCATTCTCAGCTTTCACAGAAGTTGACTCTTTGTGAAAATAATATTACATCTGGTCACCTCAAAGCTACAAGCTGGTCAGGCAACATTCCAAGAGAAGGAATTCCACATTTTCATGCTCACATATCCTTAAATCCCACATCTAGCACAGATAAGGTTCCTAAAATGTTTCTTAAAATAGAAAACAAAAAGAAAAAAAAGGGAAGATGAACTGTAGCGGAATGTAGAAACCACCGTGTGTTGCTATATTAGCAATGCTGGGTACTTCTCTTTGGTTATCATGTCCTATTAGAGTTGTTTAATCCATGTATGTTCTTCATAGCAGGCTATAACTAAAGTAAGACTATAACAGAATTGTCACTGGAATTGTCTTCCATTTTTATCCAGCTAGAAACTCTGCCAAAGTATTATATGGCCAAGAAGTGGTTAGACTAGAAACCCATCTAACTCAGCTTTGAGAAGAAAATTGCTAGTTGTGCCAGCCTAGGAGAATGCTTTTGAGACTTCATCAACATGTCCTTAAGTCTTGCATGGTGAGAAACTAGTAAGTAAAGCAGGTAAATGAACAAAATTGTATCACTTCTCTATACAATGACACCTATTCAGGCTGTGGCTTCAGTGTGATAAAGTTTCTAATCCTGTCTACCAAAATACAGAACAAATTGCAGTATGAAATTTTTCTCCATGTGGTTCTGAAGTAAGTGAAAAATTATACAAGGATAGGCTGAAATTGGTCTGTTTGGTTAGTGGCTTTTCTTTTATTTTTTATTCTGAACTTAAAAGGAGAAAAGAAGACAATATTTCAGATTAATTCCAAGATCAGATCATAATTGATTAATCATCTGAAAAATAGTCTTTGCATTTATTGGAGGAGAGAAAAAGTAGAGGCATAAGCTTAAGAACAGCAGGTTTAAAAAAACCCAGTAATTGGAATATTAATTGGCTTTGTATGATCACTTTTGGGGCTCAGATGAGCAGTGTATCTGCTGAAGTGCATACCAGCAATGAAGTCTTCAATGCTACTTGAGCATCCTACCATCTGATCAAAATAATTATGAATTAATTATTTTGGAAAGCTGGACAAAAACACTGAAGAAGACACTAGCCGTCATATTATTTTGTAATTCTACAAATTTAGGGAATGAGCTCCAAGGATTTGCCAACAGCAAGTAACTCTCCTTCTAGGGTCTAGGGCAACTCTCCATCGTCAACCATCTGTGGGGACAACTCTCCATGGGGACAACTCTAAGCCTAAGCCTAACTCTGATGGCTTCTTGCAGACTGTTGTTCCTATGGAGACCTGTCCCATGAAGAGTTGTTTCTTCCCTCTTCTTCTACCACTGCAGCATTAGTACACCTATTAGCCCTATTTGTCTGTGTAAAAACAGACAAAAGGAATAAATAGCCTTATACATCACTTTCATAGGCTAGGAAGAAAGCAAAGGAAGCGTCAGTGTATAGTTCTTTTCCTCCAACACTCATTGGCTTGATTTTGTTTGGGCCACAGTATTTTAACAAAGGTGAACCAACTCCATTAATGGTAGCACCATCCAGCTCAGCACCTGAAGACAGCATGGGCGCTCTTAACAACATGCTAAGAGTTATGTTCTGCTTTACAATTTCAGTCCTCCACTGAATGGCACCATTCCTTATAATGTTATGCTCTGCACTTGTTATGATCCCTTAATATAGCTTATACTCACTGGAGGCCCTAAGAGTTTGCCCAAGGTCAGTCAACAAGTCAGTTGAAAAGCTGGAAAATTTGTGCTTGTGATTTCCTCTTCCCTTCTCCCACCAATCATTGGACTATCATAAAACACAGATAATTTCATGCTTTTGTGGGGGAAGGAGAACATGACAGCTTCCTTTTCAGACATCAAAAAATTCTTTAAAGAATTGGTTTCTCTGGCAACAGGAACAGGAGGAAAAAACTACCATAATTTTTTCCACCCTCACCTACTCATTTTTTTAATGTGATAAAGCAGATGGTTTGGATAATACAGGTACTATAGATGCTGATTTATTTACCGCAGACAGAAATATAAATACAGAAGCATATGCACTCTGCTGTGCTCAGTAACACAGTAAGACTTAATGACTTCAGAGTTCATACGTCTTTTATATTCTATGCATCTGTATCGACAAATACCATTATTTATTGCTAGGGCAAAATTAATGGCAGAGCTCACTGCGAAAACCATACTCACTGGAAACCAAATGCTGGCCAGCCAAATACTTCCCATATCCTCTGCCTTCCCTGACAGCAGTACTGGCTCGATGAAGTCCCAATTAACATCTTTGACAGTCATACAGTTTTTTTACCTGGGCAAATACTACTTTCTGTTAAGGTGTTATAAATCGGTCAGTACTGCAGATATGTAATATCAGAAGACTCAACCTTTTGCCTTTGCCAAGAAAATTAAAAATGCCTTGGTGATCTCTACTTAATGATGATAGGAAAGGAATTATTCTTTTCATGACTATACAAGACCCATGGCTAAAACACAGAAGTAGTTGCTATATTTGTTCCACTTTCACAATTTTGAGTGTTACATGAGCAGAAAACAAAATGATTCCCCTCAATAAAGTACTGAAGACCACATGCCCCTTTTCTGCAGAAGTTAATGACACTGGTAGAGTATAGAAGATAGTCTCGTCTGTTCAATGGTTATTCAACCAGTACTTCAAAACTGCAGGAAAAGCCTCAACATTATGTTCTTTCTTTTGACTCAATGTTCTTGATACATTGGAGAGCATGTGCAGAAGTTAAATAGAGGGCAGTTCTCAGGGTTCAGTTTCCATCATTTATCGTTCGTATATTCATGAGTAAATAATGCCAACATCATTATCAGTTTTTGATAGCAGCAGTGCTGCCAGTCTCTCTGCAGCAGACATACAAGGGGGGCTATAGCAGAGAGGAAGAGGATATAAAGGAATACAGAACCATTTATTCTGGCTCTGTTTCACTCAGGGCAGTACCATTTCCAGCCTTTCCAGACTTCATCTTGATTGTAGCGAGAGGACTTGATGACACCAAACTGAGTGGTGCAGTTGCCACACTGGAAGGACAGGATGTCATCCAGAGGGACCTAGACAGGCTGGACAAGTGGGACTGTGAGAACCTTTTGAGGGTCAACAAGGACAAGTGCAAGGTCCTACAACTGGGTCAGGGCAATCCCCATTTTCAGTACACGATGGGGGCTGACATGATTAAGAGCTGCCCTGCAGAGAAGGACTTGGGGCTGCAGGTTGATTAGAAGCTCGACATGAGCCGGCAATGCATGCTCACAGCCCAGAAGGCCAACCATGTCCTGGTCTGCATCAAAAGAAGCATGGCCAGCAGGTTGAGGGAAGTGATTCTGTCCCTGTATTCCTCTCTTTTGAGAGCTCATCTGGAGTATTGTGTGCAGTGCTGGAATCCTCAGTGTAAGAAGGATATGGAACTGTTCCAACAGGCCCAGAGGAGGGACACAGAGATCGTCAGAGGACTGGAACACCTCTGCTACGAGGACAGGCTGAGAATGTTTGGGTTGTTCAGCCCAGAGAAGAGAAGGCTCATAGGACATCTAATGGTGATCTTCCAGTACCTGGGTGGGTTTACAGGATAGTCAGAGAGGGACTATTCATAAAAGCTTGTGGTGACAGGATGAGGGGGAATGAGTAGCAACTGGAGAGGGGCAGATTTAGGCTAGACATTAGGAAGAATTTCTTCACCATGAGAGTGGTGAGACACGGGACCAGGTTGCCAAGGGAAACTGTGGATGCCCCATCCTTGGAGGTGTTCAAGGCCAGATTGGATGGGGCCTTGGTTAACTTGATCTAGTGGAAGGTGTCCCTGCCCATGTCAGGGGTTTGGAACTAGATGACTTTTAAGGTCCCTTCCAACCCACACTATTCTATGATTCTATGACTGTGTTGCAGGCATTGGACTACCAGACATAACTGGTGACAATAGGTACTTTCTTAATAAGCTATGCGAAGTTCCAACAGATCTGCTGAGTCAGTGCTTCAGCATCTCCTGTGCAAGGCAGAAGCACGTGGATGTTGTTATCTGAAAATTGTTAGTCAGAAGCTATTTTAATATGAAAAGACAGGTTATTTGGGCCATTGTGATAGAAGTTTATACTCAACCTTCTGTCCTCAGAAGACCATGCAGGCATAGGGCTTTCTTCCTTGCCCTTCACCATCCAGTGCAGCCCATTCCATGCTCACAGGCTCCTCTCAGCCAAGGTTAAACAATTCATGAACATAAATGATTTCTACTATGTTCCTATGTCCAGTTCACCAGCTTGGTAGATTTGCCTTTATGATCGTCAATACTGTAGAAACTTGGAACCTATTACTTGTAACAAGTCATAGGGCGAGACGAAATGGTCTCAAGATGCACTGAGGAACATTTAGATTGGATATTAGAAAAACATTATTTTCTGAAAGACTGGTCAAGCATTGGAACAAGCTGCCCAGGGAAGTGGCGGAGTTGCCTTCCTTGGAGGTGTTAAAGAAGTGTGTAAACCTGGCACTTCAGGGTATGGTTTAGCAGGCATGGTGGTGGTGGTCTTTTCCAGCCTTAATGATTCTATGATTCTTTTTCTGACTAATGAAAGTACTGGTTTTGGTCCAATGTGACTGTAATGAACAGAAATGGAGCTAAAACACTATGGCATTTCAGGAAAAAAAAAAGCATATATAATCACTTGACTGATGAAGACTTTCACTAAAAAAGTGGATAGAAAGAGTTCTTTAAGTTGTCTGAGGTGCAACAGAATAACTGCAGTGGGTACTTCTGAGAGATTAGAGCTCAGATGGTTGGAGAGGGCTTCCGAGTAGATTTGCAAATAAATCCTTTAGGGTCTTGAGAACAGCCAGTGATGAGTAAGCTATTTGTTAAATGCGTGCCAATGAAACTCCTGGGAGGTTTCTGGGCTGCAGACCCTCAAGAGCCAGGTGAGAAAGTCTGAGAAATGTGGATGTACGCTTAGGAGAGGACTGGAGAAGGTTCCTTCTCATTTTTGGAAGCATAGTTACTCCAGAATGACTGCTAAATGACAGATGTCTTCTGATGGTATGGCAGGAGATAATATTTAAATGTTAACCATTTGCACCACTTATTTTATGTTTTGTGTAGCTTTTCATGCATGTTTTTTTCCATAAAATATAAAAGATAATTTAATGTAAAATTTAACGCAATCATTTAAATACATGATGTCTCTCCTCATGGAATATATTTTACTTTTTTTAGTCTTAGCATAACTTTTCCTAATGAATTTTAAGGACAGAGACAGTATTTAAACCAGTATTGTTTCTTACTAAAAATAGTGACACTTATAAATTGTCAAAGTCTTTTTCTGAAGTTCTGAATTCCTGAAGTCTTTCACTGTGTCAAGCTTGTCTAGGGAAACTTTAAGAAAATATATTTCCACTATTTTAACAAAAGTTTGAGTTCAGTGGTGTTGTGAACTGCAATGTTAGAGGCAAAGTGTAATACTAAAGGAAAGTTGAGGCAACAGAGAAATAATTTGAAATGATAATTTTAGAGTCCTGTGCTGTTATTCTTGCCCTTTCGAGTATTTTTATTAATAATACATGTAATTTTCTGCCTTAATGCCTGCAACTATATGATTTAAAAATAAGTCTAATTATGCTTTAGAAACCTTGAAAGGTAAAATATCAGGACAGAAACCCAGCTGGAGCAAGACTGCTCAAAGAGGGACTCTCAGATATCATTTTTGATTTCTGATGGAAGGAGATGTGCCTGTAACACTGGAGATGCAGCAGCACAAGCAACATTTTTTTTTTCCCCAGTCCTCCTTCTCTCTTCTCTGTGCCCTGCTCTCACCACCATAATTTCAAGCTGCCATTCTTAAGTGTACTGAGAACCCATAAAGATGATAAATGGTTTTTTTTGTGTTGCCTCTTGTGCTGCTTGACACTATGATTGCACTGTCCCTTGATGCACTGCAGCAATGTCTTGCTGGGGATTATTGGTTTGAATGGTGTGACAGTATTCCCTGACCCACAAGATGTGCTGGGTTAGCACTCCTCACTCCCCTTGCCTTTCATTGCTGGGTGCATATGGAATGTGGGTGGCACAGTAGCTCTGTGCTGAAATGCTAGCACTCCCATGGGGCACTTTTACCTCAAATTCTGTTTCCTTTTATCCCTGTGGACACGTGCAAAGTTCATAACTTTATTGGCACACAATATCTTACATTTCTGACTTACTGATACGATGAAACGTATTTAATTCCTAATGGCATTCAGCCAGCTTTTGTGTCTGTAAAAGTGAACTAAAATAGCGTGGAAATCCTGTTCTTAGTACTTGAAAAGACAACTGTAAAATATGCTATGTATGTTAAAGCAAAATGCTTTTAAAGGCAGTTAATAGTACAACATGAAAGTCATAGTGTCCAAAAAAGGCAAAAAAATGAGATAGATAGTAGCCATTCAAGCTGTATCTGGCATACATCACATTTAGTACTCTTTCCCCATGCTCCCCTCTCGAATGTTTCCATAAAAAGGTTTTCTAGCATGAATGTGTGTACAAAAGCTGAAGGGGTCATGGGCTGAATTAAAAGGGAAGGCTTGCAAGGTGTGTTGGGAGGCTGTAGCGTCTCTGGTGGAGGTCTGAGGGTGTTCAAACACACACAGAGAAACCAATTTGGAGCAGAATTCCCCACTGCAGTCAATATTTTTGCTAGGTGGGAGCAGGCATGAAACTCAGACATGCCAGGTCCTCAAATACAAAGACTCCTAGCATGCCCTAGTAAAATAAATAAAGTTGAGTGAATACCACAACAGACAATATTCTTTCTTTTCCTAAGCAAACACCATGACTGTGACAAACAGAGTTATATTGAACAGTTCACTATTTCATACACTCTGCAGACTGCTAGTGCTGTTATCTGGGTGCCCACACTTCCCAGAAGCTGGGTATCCAAGGTTGTGTCTGTTTTTGTATGTTTTCTACGTCTACCTTGGTTTTTGTGATGCTTTCAGGTTTTACTTCTTCATCTCTGCAGAGGACATGATTTCCTGAAATGCTACCAGCTTTGGGGGTTGAAGATATGTCTGCTTCTCCTTACTGCAGTAAGACTAAAATTTGGTCAATGCCTTGTAATACTGGCATACGATATAATAATTTCTTGTGATTGTGGGGTTTTCCTAGAGAAAATGTCTGAAACTCCTTTCTGCATTGGCATTATAAACTGGATTTGTGGTTTTGATGTCAGGCAGCTATTCCAATAGTGTTGGCTTTTAGAAATGTCTTTGTGATAACATTATAAGCTCAGGAATCCCTGAACCTTCATTTCTGCCCTCTGGGCGAATTGATTCTTACCCTGCAGAAGGCGTAAGTAACACTGGCTACAGTATGCAGATGCTGAGTACAGAACAGGCAACTCTGTAGGTAGTGACAGCACCTCACTGCGGCACTTCTTAGATGGGGAAGAGTCCTTGGGATGCCACAGGAGTACTGAAGCAATGGGTAGGGGCAACCAGGCAGGGCATCTTCCCTTGTGTGCAAGGCAGGCAGAACACAAGTATGCCAATATATCACGTTTGCAACAGGGAACTTATATCTTCTCACTATGCAAGGGGAATTTTATAAAACCCCACTAAGGATGGTGTAAACCTAGCATCCTGAGACTTAAGAAAACATTTGCTTAGTTTCTGAATTTTATTGATTTTTAATATGTAAGAAAAAAAAATAGTGACAGAGTATGCATATACACACACTAAATGCAGCAATAATTAATTTTCTGTTGCTGAACTGGCCTCAAGCTCTGCCAGGGGAGATTTAGGCTAGACATTAGGAGGAAGTTTTTCACACAAAGGGTCATTGGGCATTGGAATAGGCTGCCCAGGGAGGTGGTTGATTCACCTTCCCTGGAGGTGTTTAAGGCACGCGTAGATGAGGTGCTGAGGGACATGGTTTAGTGTTTGATAGGAATGGTTGCACTCAATGATCTGATGGGTCTCTTCCAATCTGGTGATTCTATGATTCTATGAAAATGTTATGTCACACATTCCAAGAAAATAAACATAAAATTCCTTGTGTATAAATTGTTTCCCAAGAGAAACAAATCGACTTATCTTAAAAGTAACACATGTAAATCCAAAAAACCTGTGTGAATTAAAGGGATTTATAGGGATGCTAGTAGTATACTGTTGCTAGAATACTGCTGGCTAATTGTGTTTTGAAGAGTTTTATGAAAGACAGAAAAAGGAAGAAACCACTTTAAGACATCTTCTATATGAAAAATAATAATTTTTATAAAATGTAAGTTATATTAGTTGCAACTTCATCTGTCATTGGCTCTTTTTTATTAAGTATATATTTAAACTTTCTCTTGGCTGCTGCAGCATGAAATACCCACAAACACAGCCTGGGGAACTGGCTACCTAATGGTTTAGTGAAAGGAGTAAAGTGGAGTACAGATAGAATATTATCAAATGAACAAGGTGAGCAGCTTTAACGATGAGACTATTTTTATTTAATTTACATTACTTTTGGTTTTCTTTATGAACTGCACAAAGTACAATATGTTCAGACAGAATGTCACTCTAAAGCAGACAATAGGCTTTTAATAATTCAGCCTTATCAGAAGAACTCAAGATCAAATCTGACCCTATTTCTCAGATTAGAGATGTATTTTATGGACTATCTACGTGCTTGTTAGCCCATCACCCCTTTCCACTTTCTGAAAAGAGGGCATTATAGAAAAGGAGATGAGAGGAGTACATAACAGACAATGTTAGAATGATATTGAGACATGAATTTTTTTAGCTTGACTTCTCAATTAAATAGGGCTTATGCAATTGTGTCTATACCTTTGAAACCGATTAGAAAAGTTGTTTCTGAAATAGGAACAAGAGGTTTCTGTTAATTCATATACATAATAATAGAGCCACTGAATCATGGAATGGTTTGAGTTGGAAGGGACCTTAAAGTTCATCTAGTTCCAACCCCCTTGCCATGGCCAGGGACACCTTCCACTAGATCAGGTTGCTCAAGGCCCCATCCAGCCTAGACTTGAACGCCTCTAGGGATGGGGCATTCGTGACTTCATTGGACTACCTGTTCCAGTGCCTCACCACATGCACAGTAAAAATTTCTTCATGAAGCATAACCTAAATCTCCCCTCTTTCAACTTAAAACCATTACCCCTCATCCTATTACTATGCTCCCTGATAAAGAGTCCCTCTCCAGCTTTCCTGTAGCCCCTTCCAGTACTAGAAGGTCACTATAAGGTCTCCTCAGAGCATTTTTTCTCCAGGTTGAACAACCCCAACTCTCTCAGCCTGTCCTCATAGCAGAGCTACACAAGACCTCAGTCCATCTTTGTGACCCTCCTCTGGACCTGTTCCAACACTTCCATAGCTTTCTTATTTTGGGGATTACAGATCTGGACGCAATACTCCAGGTGGGATCTCACAAGAAAGGAAGAGAGGGGCAGAATCACCTCCCTCGACCTCCTGGCTATGTTTCCTTTGATGCGGCCCAGGATACGGTTGGCCTTCTGGACTGTGAGCGTGATTTGCTGGTTCATGTCCAGCTTCTGATCAACCCACATACCCAAATCCTTCTCTGCAGGGTGGTTCTCAATCACACCTTCCCCCATCCTGTATTGAAACCACAGATTGCCCTGACTCAAGTATAGGACCTTGCACTTCGCTTTGAATATCATGTGCTCATGGCCCCAATTAAAGCTACATTACTCAATCTAAAATTTTATAACAAAAGGCAGAGATGCTTCATTTCAGTGTCCAGGTTATTAAATGTTGACCCTGTTAATAAGGAAACGAAGTGTCAGTGCAAACAACAGAGCTAAAATGTTCTTATATCAGATGCTACTCACAGATGTTACTCACACAGCTGTTAAGAACTAAATGATACAAAAACTAATCTAAATCTCACTAGCATAGAGGAGTGAAGTAGTTCCCTCTTCAGTAAAGAAACTTGCATATATCAGCAATATCTAGAAAAACAAGTTCTTATCTGTCATTTGTGAAAATTTGTAGTGATTTCAGGCAGAAAATCATACTATACTGCAGTCCTCATATGGGAGGTCCTCCAGCCCTCTAATCATCTTTGTGTAGATAACTGTTAAGCAAACTTGGAAAAGGACACTGTCCATACCTAAATGGAGGAGTTCTACAAGAAGGGTTTCTAGGCTTGGAAAAGGTGACTACAAGGGCTGGAAGAGCTTTAGTAAGCAACAACAATTCACTTTTTCTCATAGAAGAATGATGATGCCTCTTGAAAGACAAAATATTTTTTTTTTTTTTTTTTTTTTTTTTTTTTTTTTTTTTTGCTAAGGAAACCTAATGAAGCCATGCAACACTTTAAAGGGATTTGTGGAATCAAAACCACAAACAGGTTACAGCAGTCATTAAATTTAACATGCTTGACATTGCCCCTTACAAACACCAGCTGCTGCAAGCTGAGGAGCTACATCCTGACCATTGTAGTTTTTCTTGTGTGATGCAGACTTTTTCTAGTTACTCACTGCTACTGATACCATAGGCAGCCCACTAGTGTGGGTAACCCTGTGGGCTGATCTGCTATGGCTGTCCTTATGCTCTATACATTAATACATTTGGAGGCATCACACAGCAATGGTATCAACCACCCAGAACTATTCCAAGCAATCCGACTGCAACTCACCAGACAGATGCCATCACTCTTCAAAATTTATTATTATAACCTTTGTCGGATTTTCCAATCTAAGTACCTGAATTACTGAAGGCAAATGCAGTACTGCCTGGGGAAGCAAACAAACAAACCTGAACATCTGAAAAGCTGCAAGATAAATAGATTCAGGAATGCTTTAGCTTTCACCTCTGCAAGCCAAGAAACTGATTGTTATGCATAATAAATTTAGTTGCAGAGTGGGTGTTTATATAAGCTCTGGGAACCTCTGTGAAGAGGAAAATAACCATACAAATGTTAGAAGTGACAAATAATGTAAAAATCTATTTTGCCTTTTAAATTTTCAGCTATTTAATCAATAGCTATTTTTCTCTTTATGCATTTGGTACTGAATTGTTAGATTCACTTTCCAGTAAAAATTGTAATAGAAAGCCTTATGATCAATATGGTATTGTCTGAATTGTGAAATTGTTTTGTTACACTTAGTGATCACATTATGTTCCTATGGCCCTGTTATTAACACCATATTGCTATTGTTGCATCTCAAAATTTCTAAGCATGGTACAGCTTCTAATTTCTTTCCAATTTTATAAATAGTAGGCAGAATAAAATAACATGAAAGGGATGCAAGTACTGATTGAGTATATGAATAAGATTGACTGCATGCTGTATGGCCTTTCACCTTCATGCCTTTTTTAAAAATGTACATAGTTCACTTGGTCAAAGATTACATATATTGAGTAGATGCTGCTTTTTAGAAGCCTGGGGTAGATAAGTCTATTGAAGCAATCAAAGGCCTGAAGATGCCAAGATTACATTCTGGAGATTCCCAGTTAAGACAAAGGGATGAAAGTTCCTTCTCTTGAGAATAAGAATATATTACAGAAGATGATGTTATTTCTTCCCTTACTGGGTTTTCTCCAGGTACCCATGTGCAACACATCTCATGGGCATCTTAACATCCAGAACCAGTCTGATTCATGTACTTTCACAAGTTCTTCACATGCTTGCAACAGGCTGTTTTGTAGGTCTGCTGAATTGCAGGACGAAGGGTATAAATACAGCTTGAAACATTTCATATGTACTCACAGTGACAAGATGATATGCATTTATAGAGTGGCTGCAAAAATGCAAGTTTTGTTCCAATAATTATACCTGTGTCTTTGAAGGAGAAGTTCTAATAATAGGGTAGAGTATTCCATCCTATTTTTAAAGAAAAATAGACAGAAGGATGACATAAAGCTTGTAAATTCTTGGGAAATATTTCTTAAATATATTGTCCAAGCAGCAGTGACAGTGTAATAGTAAACATGTTCCTGCTGTGTGGTGTGAATTTCTGTCTGGAATCACTACAAATTTTCACAAATGACAGATAAGAACTTGTTTTTCTAGCTATTGCTGAAATATGCAAGTTGCTTTACTGAAGAGGGAACTTCTTCACTTCTCTTTGCTAGTGAGATTTAGATTAGTTTTTGTATCATTTAGTTCTTAACAGCTGTGTGAGTAGCATCTGTGAGTAGCATCTGATATAAGAACATTTTAGCTCTGTTGTTTGCACTGACACTTTGTTTCCTTATTAACAGGGTAAAATTTAATAACCTGGACTTTGAAATGAAGCATTTCTACCTTTTGTTATGAAATTTTAGGTTGCATAATGTAGTTTTAATTGGGACCACGAGCACATGATATTCAAAGCGAAGTGCAAGGTCCTATACTTGAGCCAGGACAATCTGTGGTTTCAATACAGGATGGGGGAAGGCGTGATTGAGAGCCACCCTGCAGAGAAGGATTTGGGTATGTGGGTTGATCAGAAGCTGGACATGAACCAGCAAATCACGCTCACAGTCCAGAAGGCCAAACATATCCTGGGCTGCATCAAAGGAAGCATGGCCAGCAGGTCGAGGGAGGTGATTCTGCCCCTCTCTTCCTTTCTTGTGAGATCCCACCTGGAGTATTGCGTCCAGATCTGTAATCCCCAAAATGAGAAAGCTATGGAAGTGTTGGAACAGGTCCAGAGGAGGGCCACAAAGATGGACTGAGGTTTTGTGTAGCTCTGCTATGAGGACATGCTGAGAGAGTAGGCTTTGTTCAGCCTGGAGAAGAGAAGGTTCTGAGGAGATCTTATAGCAGCCTTCCAGAACCTGAAGATGGCCTAAAAGAAAGCTGGGGAGGGACTTTTTACAAGGGCATATAGTGATAAGACAAGGGAGAATGGCTTTAAGTGGTAGGGGAAAATATTGATGCCAGACATTATGAAGAAATTCTTCATTCTGTGGTTGATGAGACACTGGAACAGATTACTCAGGGAAGTTGTGGATGCACCCTTCCTGGAGATGTCCAAGGCCAGGTTGGATGGGGCTTTGAACAGACTGATTTATTGGAAGTTGACCCAGCCCATGGCAGGGAATTGGAACTGAGTGATCTTTAAGGTCCTTTCCAACACAAATCATTCCATGACTGTATGATTCCATGATTCTATGATTCTATGATCCTATGATGATATATCTGAAACTCTTTAGGCTCTCAAAAGTGAACCATACATATTCAAATGCCAGCCTCTGTTTAATTCTCCCTCTAAGTCCAAGACCGTCAAGAGAACTATTTCCATGTATGTGTTTATGCAGTGTCTGAAATTCTGAGGCTGTACTCTGAGGTGGGATCTCTTAGCATAGTCATAGTGCAGGTATTGACAGGTAAATATTTGCAAGAGATGCTACAGCCTAGCTGAATTCTGTTCCCAGACTTTTACATTTTCTTCCATCACCTAGCAGCAAGACTACGGTATCAGGTCAGTATTCTTTAAGCAGATAGCTGAAATTACCTGCTAAAGCCGTATTTCAGCTTGGGAACCTACACTGTGTTTCTGAGATACTTTTTTGACATTTTTGAAAATCCTCAGTGCCTGTTCTGCAATGAAATGTAATCTGACCAAAGTATCTCATAAAACTGTAATATTACTCTCTAATGATACTCACATACTGCAATGTCTCTCTTCCTTGCACTTTAAATTCCTACCATTTTTATTTGATTTCAAAGTTCCTAATAAAAAAGGCCCATTAGTAAGAATGGTTCCTTGAAGCATTCAGCTTCAGATTCCACCCAGCTACTATGTGGTGTCGTTAGGCATTTTGAGTGCTCCTGAGTAACAATACAAAGGGCATTTCTCAGCATCAAATGTCTGAAAGCGTCTGATAGCGCTCACAAAAGTGGGAATAGGGATGAACAAAATTGTTTTAATTCAAGTACACTTAGGGGTAGAATCCACACAAATATCCTTTTTGCTGAGATTACAAAGTAGGGAGAATGACACACCCTCCCCCACCCCCACCCCACAATTTTTGCTCTGATTTTGACTCATTTTATCTGCTTATGCAACTGTAAGAGTGAGATGTGTCACTTTTGACTGGGGGCATTATGCCATGAAGATGTCTGGCTTGGAAAAAAAAACCATTTATGCTTCTGCAGACTTACAATTGGTTAGGGTGAGTTTAAAGTTTTCAGTCTAGTCTGAAATACCTGTAGGGACTTAGAAAATTTGGAAATTTACTACCAGCAAGAGAGAGAAATGGGATTAAAACCCCCCAGCTAACAGATTGCACAGATCTGGGAGGAAAACTTAGCCCTAGTAAAGCCAGTGACTTTGATGGAGTCAGGTTTTCAGCCCTTCACAGTCCTTATGGGAAACATGCTCAAGGTCAGTTCTCCAGGGCTTTTCCCAAGCGCTTACTTTTGAGCAGCTTGAGCAGCCTGAGACTGTGCTCTGGGCTGGTTTCAGGCAGGTTCACTGATCTCACAAGGGAAGAAAAAACCCCATGGATACTCTGTTGAAGGAAATCGCTTAATATTTTTATACGTAAGCACAGAATGCTGTATACATGTTTTTAAAGTTCTTATTCTTTTGCATTTTTACGAGGAAAATGCTCTCAGTCTCCCCTCTCAAAGGATGTAAATCTACAGCTTTTCAGATCAACTGTCACCTCTCAGCTGTATATGCCATGTCATACTTTTGACAACAGTCAGAGCAACATTGCAAGATATTGGTGTGACACATGGTAAAGCAATGTGTCAACAGGGGACTCTAAGCAAATGTCTGTAGAAATATTTCATACTTCACAGAGGTAAAAGAAGAGAAAGATGTAGAATAAACTCAGTTACATCCAGGTAGCTTGATGTTTTAGCAAAGGGCTTCATCTGCATATATGAATTCAACTCAGGTGAGTATTTATGTCAGTGATGTAAGAAGGAAGAGGCATGTTTGGGATAAAAACCCATTTGGACAGGGACTTGGAGGACGAGTCAGTCTAGGGTAGGCAATGTGCCATTCATGGAAGCACTGGCTCCTTCCACGCCATCACTGACATTCAATTAAAACCCTAACAACAAGGCTGCAGTTAACACTGGGCTGGGGGAATGAGGCAGCCTGAACCATCATGGCTAATCTAGCTTTGCCCATTTAAAAATCAATCAATCATATAAATCCATGATATTTTTAGTTCTGTGGATCAGATCCATATTTGAGCCCTCATATAAATTCTGGTTCATTTATTCAAATATTGTTGCTAACAAAAGAGCTAAATTTGCTAGGTTTGTGGTGGCTAGCAGGAGATTAATGACACAAACGAAACAGGTAGTGCTCATTTGGTACATATTATCTGATGCAAGTCCTTTCTGTATCTTGGTTTTCCACTGCTTCATTTGAAAAGTAATGATACTAATGATACTAACGATACTAACAATACTAATCCTATGATTTAAATGCTCTAGCATCGTTTGTATATACAACACACCATCTGTAGTGACAAATAGTATTTTATTCTGGGATTTTTTGTTTCCTTGTTTGTAACATTTTGGTCTTAATTCTATTTAATTATCATCCCAATTATAGTGACTTTTCATGTATTTGTAGTGGGTTTTTTTTGCTCCTCACTCAGATTGCTTCCCATACATCAGTGTCAAACTCGCTTGAAGAACACTACACGCAGTATGACAGCAGATTACTGATTGCAGTGTCCTTTGTGAAAGCAGCACATCCTTGTGACCCCACTGACCTCCCTCTGCAACCCTGTAATTTAGTATTTGACCTATTTGTATTTCCTTCCCTCCTCCAAAAAGGCAAAGCTACCACTGATGCTGCTGACGGTGTATGGTATAGGTATCTAAACTTTGTATTTCCCACAGATTTAACTTGCAATTTCTTGGTATTTTTAATCTTTCCCCTAATTATATTTATAAAATCAACATGTAGGTTTACAAACTGGATAATATGGAAATGATTCCTGTGGCACTATTGGCCACAGAACATGTATATGAAAAGATCTTCATATACTTGTCAATATAGAGATGGTAAAAATATTGCAGCATTCGAAAATTAAAGATCATGAATTGATGCTGTCAGTCCAGTCAATATTCTCATTTTTGTAGGGAAAAGCATAAAAAAGGCAGATGCAATGCAAATAGACATAACTCTTGAGTCTAAGAGAGGGGCACAGATCTACAGGCAGGACACTGTGAGGCTTAAAGAGTTTGACTTCATAGTTGTACTGATGGAAGATTTGGAAGCTTTTTTTGAAGGATTACACAGAACCTTAAAGAACGGTGCAAGATTGCCCTCTTTGAAAACTGCATTACCAAAAAGTAAAAAAGAGAGTGATTTTCTCAGATTACTGTTGATGTGCAGTGATAGCAACATTATGGCTGAACAAGAGACATTTTCCATGGGACAAAAAAACTAATTTAGGCTTAAAACCCCCTGATATTTGATGAAATTTTAAGATCTGAAGCCCAAAATGCCAGACTTCTTTACCAAAGATAAAAAAACCCCAAAACCCAAAAAATGAAACAAAACCCAAACCAATTAAAAATTGAAAATACAGTAAGTTTGCTGAGGGGTTGTATATTGCTAGACTAGCAGAACCAGAACCATAGAACTAAAGCATTTAAAGACCATAATAAGAAAATGTGTATTGATTTCCTGCTAATATCCATTCCAAAACCAGTGACAGATAAATTAAGTTATATGAATTCATGTTGATGTGTCAGGTTATGTGACAACATGAGACAAAATAAAATCTAATTGTGTGATGCACGTTGTGTTCTACTGTCACATTTGACTATAGTGATCATCTAAAACTATCTGACAGGTGTACCCCTGAATGGGAAGAATTGCTTGAGATGTTAAAATTGAGCACAAAAAGGACTGGCAGAAGCATTGAGGGAGACCTCATGATAGCTTAGAAGCTGAAAGACTATTTATTCTCTAAATGTACACTATGTTGTTGTTGGGAATTTGAAGAGGTCTTCGTAAAGCAGATCCTGTACTGGCAGACATTCTTGTTTTGAAATGTCATCTTTCTCATGATTGTCTGTCAAGAACATATGAGCTTGCAATAAAATCCCATATCCACTGATCTGAATTCCCAGTGGATCTGATTTGTTGTTGAAAAGGGTAAAAAAATCCTCTAATCCAGATGTACGAAAAGCTGTCATGTGTTGCCTCCAGGAAACAGGCTCAAATTTATTCACATTTCTTCTAAACCACTAAATAAACATGGTTTTGACCTGAATAATTAGATGAATAAATTCTCACAAACTCTAATGTTATTTTATTCTCAAATTAATTTTTTAAAGTTATGTTGAGATTTTTTCTTTAGTTATTAAATTTGCATGAAAGGCTTTTGAAACAGAACGTGGGGAACTCACAGTCATATTAGTATGAACCTGGCTCTCCTCCTAAAGTCTTAATGTATGCCTGGATTTTCCCCTTTGGTGTTGGACATCTCTTTATTTATTTCTATTTTAAAAGAAGAAACTAGCACATACTTTTTGTTTTATCTCTGTTAGCCAACATCAGGAGGTAAATATTCAGAATGGCACAGATGGATTTAGATTATTGATTCCTTCTAGTTGAATAGTAAAGGTTAAATTCCCAAGGCAGCAAACTCCAAACATCCTCATAGGATTTTCCTTTCTACTGTGTCATGAGCATTGTTTCAGGACTGGAAATTTTTTTAGCCTTGGCAATATCATACTGGTAACTAATACTCTGAATGATTTCCAACTTTGATGCACTTTTCTCTTCTTTCATTCCTACAGATATCAGGCATAGAAGAAGAAAAAAATTTGCATGAGAGAATTAATGGGAGTGAAAAATAATACTTGTGGAATCCTTCAAATAATCCACACACTTGGCCAAACTTAATTACGAAGCCTTGGTTTCTGATGCTATTTTAGCACTCCTTGCTCAAAAAACACGAGTGTTACATATCAATTGTATTTAGCCAACTTTTGTGCCTCATCCTGTAGTATCTTAAAGCAATGTTTGGGTGGACCATATTTAGTGTTACTGACAGAATGAGGAAAAAACAAACCTATTTATTTCAATTTTTTTTTTTTAAATTCAACATAGGGAAACTACCAAGGCAAAATTTTACGCCTAAATATGTGAGATAAAATTTAATTATAGTAGATGGCAGTACAGTTTGCATACCAAGTATCTCCAATAACCCCCTGTGGCCAACCATCATTCTTCTAGACTAGCAAACTAGACAGTTGATACCAGCTAATATTAGAAACTCATTCATCGTTTAATAAATTTTCTTCAGTTGTATTTAATAGCTGAACAGATTACACTGAATGACAGTGTACAAACTCACAGGGCTTAACTTAAAACAAACAGCATTAAAATGCAGCAGTTAATGTAGAAAATTGTTTTCAACCACGTGCCTTTCTGAATGTCTAAAATGTTTGGAAAAAATACTGACTTCAGTGTTACTAGTTATAAAATATCTATTTATGGCACATTTAACACTTAGCAAAAATTTCAACTAAACTACAGACAGCGTCCATGAACACTGTAAACCCTAAAGTAAAGACAGCCCCTCTGGTGGGCTAGATTTGTGCATTTCAAGATACCTGCAACACACATCCTGTAGACATCTGCACCTCTTCTCTGAGCACTTGTTCTCCAGGCAAGGGTATTTTGGGTATGGGGTATGGTGGAGGAAAATTTGGAAAATTTGGCTACTGCAGAGTCCTCCAGCAACTCCTTCCAGCACTGTGTTCCAGAATATTCTTGGGTTTACTGAGAATGAAATTCTTAGAAGTAAAGAGCCAGGTCAAAGAAGAGTATCTTAAAATCATTGACATAAGCTCATATTTAAGGCCGGATACAAGTGCATTTTCCACCTCAAGCAAACCTTTACCTCTTAAAAATATCTTTCCTGGCTGAAAGGAAGACTTCGACAGTTAAATCAGCCTGCTTTGCAAAATAATGGCCTCTTAACATGCCATGTTTCATTGGAATGAAAGATATACAGAAATGAAATGGAAGCTGGAAAAGAAATTTGGAGGAATTCAGCTCATGAATAAAAAACGTCATAAAAAATATGTTTGAATCATACTATTCAAAGGATGAAAGACAATTAGGAAGTGACATTTAAACAAAGGACATTTTTGTCCCCTGTAAATATTTATACATATTTGATAACTAAAACCACAAGAGGAAATATAATTGCAAGGACCATCTGGATGGTATGTCAGGAAGGCCAAAGAATTATTATTTTTGCTTTTTATGTCTCCTCCCCAATGAAGTTCCAGTCACCTTCTTCTGACCATTTGGTCCAGGAGATTCCACTCCATCCTTCAAGGCTTTGGTCTCATTCTTCCAATAAAGAAACAGAAATGGTTTGCTCCAGAGCCTGACAAAACCAGTCTTTATATAACCTTAACATTTGATGTTCTATCATGTACAAATTCTCCCTCCTTACAGAGGACTTTGAGGATTTGCCAGCTGTTGGGGAAAGCCACAGGGATTAGACATCATACCTGTATCTCAAAATGTGATATTTTATCCTTCCTTCTTTTATATAAAATACACATTTTATACAAGATACTGTGCATCGTAATACAGCTAGATATAGAAAAGTGTTCCCTACAATGCAGGTATTCAGGAACAGCCTTTTGGAAATCCTGTATGAAGATGTTTGGTTTCTCAGCAGTTAGGGATGGGGACAACAAGGCACAATATCATTTTTTCCTGTAAATGATGTAAATACTGTTACAACCTATCACCTTTTTGAACTCCTATTTTCCCTATGTGACAGGGTGTTCTTTCTGACAGTGTGTTTAACCCTAAGAAGCTGTGCATGCAATCTCTTTATGTTGCATTCAGAATAGTTATTTGGCATGTAATAATTCTCCCTTACGTATCTAAGAAGACGGGTTCCTATTATTGAGATTTCTGAACAAATTGATCGTGTTTAGGTGCTGTGTCACATCTAATTCGGAGATTCAAGGGGGAAAATAACCTCCTTTATTAATGACCAGGCAAAGTAAGAGAAAATAATTATCTCACATTTATTTTCTATACCTGATTTTTACCCCACTAGAGCAAAGGTGAGATTACACTACTCTGAAATCTGGTAGAGAAAGGACATGCAATTTAAAATTAGTTTATGCCTGGTTGTCACTCATCTTTGGAGCTCATCGAGGTAGCAGTTCAAGAACAGAACATCAGAAGCCTTCATTGATTTATTTTCCCAAATTCCAGCTATGAAACACATGTTGACAACGGTTTATGTCTACTGTTTTCCAAATTTATGACTGGTAAAGTTTAACTAATCTCAGTAGAATAGCAATATGGGTATAACTCAATGGCTTTTCTGTTCAGGAAATTTCAGGTAATATTCAAGAAACTCTAGTACCATTCTATGAGTATCAGTTGATAAGTGGCTATATTGATACTTATCATTTATCAGCTGATTGGGGTTGTACTCTGCAGAGCTGACAGGTAGGAGAAAGTAAGTAGCTTTGGCAGCTGTTTCTTTCAAACACAGCTATCGGCTCCCTAGAAACAGTACAACTTTAGACAAAGCAATTTAAAGATCAATCTAGTTGAACTGATGCAATCTGTTAATGCATGTACCTTTAAATTAGCTAAATTGACACAGGCAACATTGCAATCGATTTAAGTGTGTCTACGTTAGACTTAGCTTTAGTTCAAGATAGATCTAAGTTAAGGTAAGATCTATTGTAGTTAAAATGTTGCAACTTTCCAGTGTGGACAAAGCCTACCCCCACCTTGAAGTTAACAGCACTCTTAACAACCTTGAAGGTTATTTAACTTCTTTTAAATTTTTCTCCTTGCTAAGTTATTTGACTATTGACTCACAATGTTGTAGTTATCTGTGTGATCTAATCAATTCTTTAAAAACAGAAGACTAAAGTTATGATTTCAAAAGTCTGCATTCAAAACATTTGAATACAATTATCACTCTCCGTGTGACTTCAAGAGGACTGTAAGTGTTTAACGTTTATAACAGACACAAATAACTCTCAGACCATATCACTTCCTTAGGGTTTTAGCTTTTGGTTTTAGAAGTTTGGGTTGCAGGATTTGTTCTGTTTTGTGTTTTCTGCATTTGAATTTCTTTACATATGACCACTCTTCTAATTTAAAACAATAATTTCGACAAACCTTAAAAAAGATTTCTAAATATATTCTCCAAATTTTGTTTCTTTTGACATTTGATACACATGGAAACTAAACAATGCACAATTTAGCAAGCTGTATATTTTTGTACACCCATTCTCAGCTGCAGTCATCACTTTGCTGACAACCATCTGTGTCAACCTGCTTTTTCCTTCCTATTTTGCTCAGCTGAAATGAAAATAAATTGACAGAAACAACTTCTGCAGGGAAAGTGCAAATAAGTTAATAGTGGTGGAATATATCTCAGCATCTGCAACACATTCTTTTTCTATGTTGTTTTATTTGTATTCAAAATTAAAATGTTATTTATTTCAAATCAAAGTAGGAAAAGCAAGCACAGCTTGTTTGCTTACAAAGCAAAAGCTCTTGCCAGCCCAAGCGATCCAGCAGAACACAACATCTTGACTGTTGAGCTGCACAAAGTGAGGACTGTTGAGAAGAGACGATGATGCCACCACCCATCTCCCAGGGCTGGCACTTGAAAAGGACTTGGAGAACGAGATCAGCTTAGGAAATGTCTCATTTCCTTTCTGCACAGTCCTCTCAGACCATGTTCTTCTCTGTGTTCTCCGGGCTCCTCTTAACCTATGCTCACCTCCTGTTTAGAGATCCCTTGTAAGTTTATTTATCTGTCAAATCAGGGGTTGCAGAAAAGGAACACAAGAAAGGAGATAGAAAAATTGCCTTGAGGCTTGAAATCAAGCCAGACTTGTTGCAATCTGGATTTGGTTTCAGAGGTGCTTTCCGAAGACAACTGAAAAATATTTTTGTGCCTTGGAAAGTCATATTATTCAGCAGTCCTTATAATTATGTTTTAAGCTCACTAACAGTTCTTGTTAAAATATTAAAATATTTTCCAATAACCTTGTTGTTATTATCATAGTCCGTACCTGTGAACCTCTTGAATTTGAATCAGCCTTGCAGAAAGGAGCTCAGTGATAGGTATATCGTGGAAATAATCTTGTGCAGCAGTGCTAGTGGAGGTTGCAGAACAAAGCTAAGGTTGTACAAGACTCTCAGTTTTTATTTGCCCAAGCTAGAATTGAAAATTTAATACATTTATTCAATAAGCATACATATTAATGTGTAGGATGAAGTTCTGGTTCTATTTAATTCAGTGTGAATTTTGCCAGTGACTTTAGAGTATCAGAATTTGACATATCCCTTTGCAGCTCTTTCTTTTACACCCATATTGTAAGACCACACCCCTGCATTGTCTATCCGAAATATTCTTGTCAGTCTACCAAGAGCCTTTTCAAACCTCTCTAACCTCTCAGCAGTGTTTAATCATCATTTCTCAGTCTGCAGCACTGATTTTTCTCTTTCTGTCATAAACAGGCATTACCCATAGAAATTACATTAGGCCAAAAAGGACACAGCCGGTAGTAGTCCACAAATAAGTTTAGCATCTATTACACTCATCTAACTAGAGCTAAGGTTAGAAATCTCTACACTACAAATCCATATGATTATGACAGTTTTAAAAACATGCACTGGAATTGTTCTTTCTGCCTTAGAAAATGTCTTCCTATCAAAGATACAAAGCCCATAGTCTGAGGATACTACTACAGACCTACTTGTCCATCTAAGGGGTCTTAGCCAGTGGTGTTTAAACTATAGCCCTGGTGCTAAGAACAACCCTGAGAAGTTTCCACAGAATCTGAGTCATAAACAGCCAAAGAAATCTGTGCATTAGAGCACAGATTTTTCTAACTCAGCTACCATTAAGCTAATAAGACCTGGCATACCTTAATCCAACTGTAATTCACAGAGGTCAAGTGGCAGATGTGTGCAAGCTTGTGACCAACTCCAACATTTTGTCGAAAGACAGAATAACCATCCAAGTCTGTGGTTGGCAAAGCTTAGGCCCAGTATAAACATAATTAAAAAATGAAAGAAAATAAAAATAGAATGAAACCACCAAGAAGCAGCTCTCGGTATTTCTGCAAAAAGCTGTACAATATTGCTTTAACTTTATACTTTGAGGAGTCTAATGTGTTAAGTCAAGCTAGAACTTTTGCTGATAGGTCTGTACAACTTTTTACATCTTTCTGTCTTTGTGTTCACAGTATTCATGCCGTTTCTAAAAAACTCCTGACATCCGTGCAGCAAAAATGAGAAAGACCTCTATGCAAACTAAGGGTGACTGAGAAGACCTATGTGGAAGCATAGGTACCACCAGCACTGTCTCATCTCATAACAGACTGGGTCAAATTGTAGGACATTCTCCACATAATGCAGCTTTAGTAGAATCTGTACTCACTCTGCAGATGTCATTGATATTATTGCTGTTTTCATGGCTGGATGTGGATTTAATGCAGAAGAAGAAATAGGAAAGATTACTTGCCATTAACATTGGCAGGTAGAAATTCAGGGTATGTGGCAAAGAACTGTCTGCAGAGCCCTGTTTCATGTATGAACTTCAGCATTTGTTAAAGGTCTCAGTTCCAGCCTGAACAGCACTGGGTACTGCATAACAAGTAAAATAATAAAAGCCACTCTTTTCTGCACAGTGATAGAAAGGAGTCAGTACTATTCTCTCTTTTGACTATAGAATGAGATTGCAAAGAAATTATGCTATTTAGGAGTGGGTTCAACACACGTAAACAAATTGTCAGAAGCAACAGACACTTTGACTGAAAGGCTTGGTTGTGTTTTCACCCGAGGTCTAAAACAAAAGTCTTCAGTTATTAAATACAGAACCAGTGTTTAGTCAGTTGGTAAAATTTCAAGAGCTAACAGACTAATGAATGTCAATATACAAGTATATGGGATACCAACAGCTCAACTTTTGTCATTCACCTTTTTACGGTACTCATGTTATAAGTGAATGCAAAAAATAAGCTACTCATTTTAAAGTACCAAGGAAATTTCAAGCTGGATTTTCTTTTGTCATTCAAGTGTTTGCTTGCAGACCAATATTATTCAGCACAGTAAGTATGTGTATCTACCTATATATACTTAATATACTTAATGTCAAACTCTAGTGCCCATGTTATATACTTGCTACTAAAAATAGCTCTATTACTTCACGGCAAGCCTGTAAGAACTTCCATATCATGATTGCTGTGAGGGAAATCCCTGCTGTGGTATTTTGTGCTTAGCACATCTGGTTCATGTTTTTCTGGCAGTCTGTGCAAAGATAACATCATAAGGGGGCTAAAAATGCATGTGGCAGTGAAAATGCATTAAGATGACATTTACATAATTATTTGAAGAACATTCTCGGAAGCAAAACTGCATGAAGGAAAGCAGGTTAAATGTTTAAAATATTGAAAGGGTAAAAAGGTCAGAACAGTTCTGTGCAGGTGGACTGTAATCCAGAAAAGCATTTAAAACACATGCTGGGGAGGAAGCCGCTCTTTGCTGAAAGCTTCAATGAATAGCTGCAAAGAACAACCCTTTACCACACTCCCTTACAACTTCTTGCCATAAAATAACTATAGAAAAATCTCAGAGGAAAATACTTCATGCATTTCTTCTACTTTTCCTTTTTCATGGATTTTCTCGTAAAAGGATCGAGTGGTCTACCAACATAAATAATTGTGGAGGAAATGGGATTTTTTTGGATGAAAAGACACATTTGAAGAAAACAAGTTTATCCATCAAAAACTGCTTATTGTCTTTCTTAACCACTGAAACTTGGTTTCATAAATGTTAATTGCTCACTAAGTCTTTAACTATGTAGTTAAGCTTTCTGCTTAAAATGTAAATATTGGAAGAACTGTATAGAGAACCTTCTCAGTCATTAATGTTCATTTTAAACTGCCTCGGGTTAAAATCCTGTTAATATTGAGACTGAATTTCAGAGAATAAATACGATGCCAAGACAATTGTAGACCTTTCAGCTATCTCAGACAAACTAGTGCAGTGGCCAGTATGAAATTCTCTTATTAAACAACAAATAAGGGCAATTTATAATGGCAATCAAATTAGCATTAACTAATTTGGTGAATTCTGAAGTATAGTGCTTGCTGCATTGACATCAATTTAATATATTTGAAAAACCCATTCAAGAAAACATCAAATAATGTTTAAATGAAGATTTAGAGTGGAGCAAAATCAGTAACCACAATAAGTACTTTAAAAATGTTCAGTTGCCTCAAAATGTGGCTCTAAACAGGCACTGTCCAAGCAGATGGTTCTTGCATACTCTTGACTTGTATCGTTTAACCATTTGCGTTAATTTGGTGTCGTGGATTCAAATAAGATCTTGGGTAAAAGACTGCTGTTCCCGTGCTGTTCAGGAAAACGAGCAGTTAAACTGATTCACGTTTGTGTAGGAAATGATGTTTTGACAACAGGAACCTCAACAATTTGTTATTAGATAGACACAGATGTTGAAAATGGAGACTGGACAAGTTCAGTGTGAAAATAAGGCCATGCAAGATCTTCTTAGATAGCTGGGTTTTGCTCATGCAGTACTGCTGCAGACACAAGCAGGAGAACTGGTGTCTTCCAAGGCTGAGTCTTGTCCTAGGGCATGCAAGTCAAGCTGAGATTTTCCTGACCATAAATAAATGATTGCCCCAGAGTTGGCCTAAAGACAAATGGTGAGGATGAATAGTGAACCTGGCTTTCATTTCAAGAGCATCATTGGGGATACTCATATGAAGAAGGTATATTCAGCTGGTGACTCTTACCTTGTAAGTAGTTAATCCATATTACAAATGTGCTTTTATAAAGACAAAACCTGTGGATATCAATCATCTAAATTTGGAACATTACAATACACAGAATAGGAAAAATGTGGTTTCATTTTTTAATTCCTCTTCATCAAGATAGTGGCACTAAATCTATAACTTCAAATTCTGTTAGGGTGTGCTAAATTCATCAAATTTGGTATAGTTTAAAAATGCACTGTCAGCAAGACAATTGGAAGAATTTTTACAATCTCTCTTTTTTTCAAATCAGGAAAAATACAAAGAGCTAATATTAATTCAAACATTTTTTTCTTTCTACATACAGGCTGTTGGAGTTAAGATAATGTTTAAGATAATGTTGCATTATAAGATAATAGCTGAAAGGCTGAGTAAAGGGTTAAGAAAGAGGTAATGTGATGCACATTCACCTAATGTGGAGAAATAGAGGATGATGAGATAAAAAAAAGGCAGGTAACCTGAGAGTGGCTGGGGACAGGGTGGGCTGGTGGAAGCTTCTGGCAGCCTTTGAGCTCCTACACTGACCCAATGCACGTTGTCATTAGCCCTCTAGCCAGTTTTTCCTTCAAATGGAGAGGACAAAGTCTGACTGCTTGTTAGGACAATGTCATGAGGACTTACACAACAGCAAGATTTCTGGGCTGTGCTAAAGTACAATTCTATATTCTTGGTAATGAGACTGGTCCCTTGGCTCACATCCCTAGGAACTTCCATACAATTATTTTTAGTGAGTGCATTTCTTTATTGTTTGTGATACGTTGCCCAACTCAGAAGCAGCAAAACCGAAGCATCTGATTCAGCATAAATGCTTAATATCGAATAGCATCCAATATACTTCAAAGGTCTAGACCGAACATCAAGTCAATACCATTTAGTTTAATGTACCATGTAAATCCACTTAAGAGAAAAATATTAGAGAAAGGATGAAGCAGTTCCATTCCCTCATCTCCTTCTCTCCACAAGAAAAAAAATGTGCTCTTTGAGGGACCTTTGTTCTTTAAAGAACTTCTGAATCTTGGAGTTTTGCAGACAAGAAAATTATCACATAAATGTTGCTAAGAGAGTCCACAGAATTATCAATAAATGCTTTTCAGGCAATTTTTAAGCATGAGAATATATACATATATATATATATATATATACAGCTTCAATTATCAAGAGCTGTCAGATTTATAAGTGACTGAGAATCATAGTAAGCATTAAATAAATAGATATAATAGTTGTTAACAATGACACAGGTTGTAATTATTAGCTTCCAGGATAGTACCTGAGTGTTTCCTACATGTATTTCATTTGTATTTTATTGTGCAAGTGCAGCTCTCTGAACTCACCAGGGCCTTTTGTATCCACAGGTGACTCTTTCACAGTGGGAGTATTTAGTCAGCAAATGCCTTCAGGTAAGCATGGCGCATAGCTCTCACCACAGGGGAGCCATGATGGCGACTTCTTCAAGATTTGCTCTAAAGTCACCTTTCCACTGCAGGACTGGGCCACGTGGAGGGTGAAATGTTTTTCTTGGGATAAAGAAGGGATGAGATACTGGCAATGCCAATAACATATAGCATGAAAAGATTACTTACAGTACTTTGTGTTTACTGATGCTTTGTTTCTTTTCTATGTCCCTTCCCAAAAAAATTACCTCTTTGGAAATATTAAAAAAAATCCATGTTTATGATGGTAGGTTGCTAAGGTAACAGTTTGCTATTTTGTTGAAGAGCTGTCTCCCTAATCTCATCTCAGTATTCATATCTTATCTGTATGCATATTATGAAAGCTTTCTGCAGATTTGTTCCATAAAAGGGTATGAACTTAGTGAATTTGAAAAGCCATAAAGGAAAGGAGCATTATTTTTCTAAGCACATTCACAACAAGTACAGACATTGAGGGAACCACTGAACCCAGAAGCAGAAAAGGGGGCCATTTAAAAGAATATTTTGTCTATACTTGTTTAACTTGTCAGGATAATGCAGTATTTCAAATTTAATTCAAAAAGTTATGCATGCCTCCTTTTTTTGTGATGAAGTGAAAACAACATTGCTAGTGAGTCATGTATAATCGATGATTGCTGTTTTTCTGATATGAATGGAAGAAGGTGGACCTGAATGTTTTATGCTGTATTTTTTTTTAAAAAAATCATTTTGTTTACTGCAATTTATTTTAGATTCCACCGAAGTAGAAAAAATATTTTGTTTCTTCAGCCTCTAACCATCTTTCAGAATGACTCATGCAGGCAAATTCTGCTGGTGGAGGACTGTCTTGCTTTTTTCAAAGATACGACATATACACTTGAAAGAAAAACAAGCACATGATTGAGTCATTGTTCTTCAATGCCTTCAGCATGAACCTTGCCCCACACTGTAAGCATACTTATGTTTCCAGCACCCTCAGAAAGGACCACTGTTTGAAGTACATATGCACTGAGCTGTTTTGAGGATCTGTAGGAAATGTGAAGTGGAGGTTCAGAAGTCAACGAGATCTGATTACAATCAGTTCCCAAGAAAGGGCTTGAGAGAAACTCTGTGTTCTTAGAAACATCAGAACTGTAATTACTTTCATTTCTCCGGCTCAGCAACTAGGATCTGATCTCTGATAAAACCTCTAGTTATTATTTACCATGCTGGGTTAAAGTAAATTGCTTGGATTTAATTTGATATATATTTTTTTGTCTTCATATGATTGAGTGAAAAGTCTGTAAGGGGATATCTATAATCTGTGAGCAGTACCTAATTAACAACTAAGGTTTCTGTCAAGATCATCACCAGGGGGTTATCAAGCTGTTATGATACTCTTTAGAAATATAAATAAACCAGAGAAAATGGCAACAAACAAAAGCAACTATGTTGTACTTTGTCAATATTATTTGGGCTCCAAACACAATCATGTTTACTTTCAAGAAGCGGGATAAAAGGCATACTGGGTATGTTACACCAAGTCATTGCTCTGTGTAGTCTAACATCTTGACCCCCACAGGAGAAGAGGTAGTGGAAATGACTATATTAATAATTCAAAGGATCTATTATTCATGAGAAACATTTTCTGGGATTATTTCTGTACAAAACAGAAGATAGGTTTGGTGAATTTAGAGGGACAACTAGGGAAATTCAGACAAAAATTTAAAGATAGAGTGGGAGAGAAGGAGTTGTATACAGGAAACGAAAAATTTTCTGGCCTCCTTGCTTAACTCAAGGCTCCCTGATGTGGAATACAATGTCTTGAAGCAGAGGGAGAGGTTGACCGTAGGAGGGAAAATGAAACTGAGGAACAGTTAGGTCCACAAGAACACAAGAAGGGACAAAAGGATGACAAGGGAGAAGCAAAGGAAAGCTTTCCCCATCCTTTGCAAGGGCTGATGGAAGGAGTCAGGAGAGAAAATCCCAAGAAGTGGTGTAGCAGAGCAGAAGACAGATGTCTGTATGCTGCTCTGCAGATTTCAACAGATGAATTGGGAGATTCATATCAATTCTGATTATTTGACTAGAAACATCTTAAGAATGACATCTGGCAGACTAGGGTTGTGAAACAGAAAGGTGAGTCATTTCCTGGCCACAAGGACAGAAGAAATGAGTATGACATTTTTCACAATCACAACTGATGGCAGCCACAGTGCTCACTCATAAAAATGTCTAATCTTCTCAGCCCAGACACTGCTTGGTCTGAAACACACACACACACAGTGCTGAAGGAGCCAGTGTACCTCCTCTATGCCTTAGATGTACAGTACTTACTGTGGCAAAAGGAAGAGGTATCTTTCCACTATGGCAAAATATCTCACAGTATCAGGATTTCCAGGAAAAAAATAAAAGAAAACTCTGAGCCCTCTCTCCTTCCTTGTACTTGAGGATATAAACTGTTCTCCTTTCTTCTTCAGGTTTCCCAGGGAATTACCTCAATATCCTGGGAACTGGAATGGCTCACGTTTGTTGGAAAGGGCTGGCAACAAAGAGTGATGCTGACGCAGACCTCAAAAGAAATGGTGCAGTGTGGGAAGAAGCTGGTGTATGTGGAAATAAAAGCAGTTCAGTTAGATTTTGAAGGCTGGTATTATTAACAGCATTATTCAGCTGGCTGTGTATTAGAATGTTTCCTTCTCATTACTCTTGTTGCATGAAGAGCAAAAGAACAAGGAGGGAAAAGTTGGAAGAGGGGTATTTTGCAAAGTGAAAATAGATTTCCAAAGACGATTCAAACCTCTACTGATCACACACAGCAAGAAATTCCGCACTACGAAATCCCCCACTACTAACTCTCCATGGCAAACCCCTCCCCCAACAAATAGTGCATTATTTGCTCTCAACAGAGTAATAACTGAGCTGTAAAACATCACTACGATATATTCTATACCAAAAGTACCATGAAGTACACCCACCATTATTTTTAACTAGGAAAACCATAAAGGGGATATATAAAGGCAGAGTTACTGTTATTATGTTCCCTATATTTGTTGCAATGCATTCTGCTTCAGGGTGCGGAGAAGGCAGTTGCAACAGAACTACAGCTTTTCCTAGGTAGCATCATGTGAAGCCTTAATTGCCTGCATCACTTGAAAGGCTTTTTTGAGGCTGCATTTAAAATTGTCTCTCTGCTGTTCGCCTCTTTTCTCCTCTGAGCAGTGGAAGCTGTTTTCCGATCAGCATTGTTTTCATCAAAACCATACTGCTGTTTTTGCTTTTTTTTTTTTTGTGTGCACATAGCTGGTAACTGTAAATACTCTTCTGGCATCCTTAGCATTTCTCATTGTACTTTATTGCCTCTCACACATGACAGGTGGCATGTCTACCAATACGATCAGCAGCGTGAGTGCAGGATAATAAAAAAAGGTTTCTTGTCCCTTAATTTCTGCTGGTAACTTTTCTCTTTGTTCCATAAGCAAATTTGTGGGGTTTATTTTGTAGCTTTTGGGGGTCTTTTGTTGTTTTTATTAGGTTTTTTTTTCTTTTTTTTTTAAGTGTTTAGATATAGTCTTATTGTTTAGGAGAAAGTGATATCCATTGCATCTTTAGGAAAGAAAAGAAAATTATGGTAGTTGATCTATATGGTGGCAAAACATCATCAAGGTGACTGCACTGAAGGGCTTGTAATCTAAATCTAAGCTACTAGACAATAACAATGGCAGTTTCTGCCCACAGGAATCAACTTGAAATCCAGCCCCAAGTGGCTTATATCACTGTGAAAATGCTAAGAAGCATTTGAAAACAATCTTCAAGATACCTAAAATAATGCTGCTTTGAAAGAGTTTAATATAACAGCATTCGTTTTATGTTTTTTTTCTTCTTTATTTATTGATATAGAAGAAAAAGAAATTACCTCACTAGTGGCATAACTATTTTTTCCCCCTAAAGCTTTTCTTTTTTCTTATATTCTGCAGCTAGCTGGGTGTGCTGCAGTAATGGGAAATGCTTCACAGGTATCCTGGCCAGTTATTTCTACTAGCTCATATTTCTTTCTATGAGACTGTCATGTCCTGTTGAGGCAAGAAGCATCTTTTGCTGTGATTCTACCTCGCCTTCTGTATAACAGGAAGAGATATGGGGGATGGGATACCTTGTGTACAGTTATTCATGTTTTCTAGAGGGCTAGTGTGAATACTAAACCAATAAACCCCCCCCAAAATTAGTAGGATGAAAAAAGGAAGAATCCTGCCCCACAAGAAGAACTTAACAACAATACTTTAAAAAAAATATTTTTCTTCACACCTTTGCAATGCAGTTTACATTGAGGATTTTATTTACATTTTTTTTCCCTCTTAAAGCTACAATGCCATCCTTCTCCTTTTATTCCTTTTATACCCTAAAATACAATTTTCTAGGTAGAAACATATGATTTTTTTTTCCTGGTTTAAGATACTTGGCGTACCAGAAATGAAATGGTAACAGAGAAGATGCTCATTAGCATATAGGATGTTTCTATAAATTCCTAACCGCTATGGGACATCTCTGGGTTAGATCATCTCCCCCTGGCTTCCCTTGGGCCCCTTCTGTGCCTAATTATTTCTCATAAAGAATCTATATTGTAACAGTAAGATCTCTGCATGTATACCCACAGGAAGCGCAAACCAAAATGCTTCTCAGCTCCATCATTTCACTCTGAACAGAAACCCTTCCCCTGCTTTCATTGCCATACCTCGAGAGCCCTGCTGGCACCCAGCCCTGTTTTTCTGAGTGGGTTGGTGAGTCATCAGCACTGCTCACACAGCCAGGTATGAATCTGAGGGAGAGCAGAAAGTGAATGCAAGAAGCAATGGTGGTTGAGCAGCAGGTTTGTCTTCCCCACAAGAAGCTGTCAGCATACTCTTTAAGGAGATGTAAAAAACCTTCTTTCTCAGAGAGGCCTTATGTTTTGAGCCAAAGTGTCAGGAAGGATCACCAACTTATTTTTAATTTCTTCTTTGATTGCAAAGCCCAAACAACTTGTGGATGTGGCAGAGCAAGAAATTTTCACTGTTTTCCTGGATGTGCCCTGAATGCTCTTCAATCTCCCAGAGAAATGCATGCAAATACTCTCAACTACTTCTTTAGGAACCCCATAATCCACCATAGCTGACTCTCTTACCGGTAGTCAAGTTCAAGCAATCCCTCTCAACTTGCCTGAATTAGAAAAGATCAGAAATAATATTTTTTTAAAAAATAGAATGAAGGAAATTCAGAAAAAAACCCTTTATTTTCTAAGGACATGGCTAGAAACTGGAGAGTAGGGGGGTACCAAACTTACCACTTTTAGAACACTCGAAGATCTGTGTGTTCCTTGTAGTATCAATATTCTAAGTACAGTGATCTTTCCAAATTGATATGCTTGGCATGAAAAATTTCAATATTTCAGTTTTTATTGTTTGTTTTAGTCCTCCACAGAGAGTGCTCAGTAAATATAAATGATCGTTCAAAGTTTGATGACAGAGATAATGACCAATAATTTTTTCCTGATGGAGCTTTCTGAAGGCAAATCTGAAAACACAGAGGACTGACTTCTTTTGGAGTCCTAGAGTGTATGAATTTACTCCCATAGGGTTACCAGTACTCACTCCATGTTATTTCCTGTGTTGATCCTAAAGCAATGTATGTTTATTAACAGAAAGTTTTTATGTATAACTATGGAATCATAAAACATGAAAAATTAGTGCATCCATTTTTTTTTTGTCAAATGAAGTATAAATAATGAGAATACAGCTTAAATTCTGATACATAAAAAACCCTAAAGGATCTATACACACTAAGAGTACTGTAGAAAAATACCTGTTGTTGTATTCATTAAACAGGACTGAGCTTAGACTCATCTGATAATTTCATGCAGTGAAGCCTTTTCTTGTCTGAAAGTAAAAGTCAGGATAAACCTACCCAGCTCTACAAATTACTCAGGTAGATTTAGTTTTTAATTTCTGATCTGATATGCTATTTTCTGTCATGTTGGATATCACTGTCTATGTGTCATCTGATACAACCACCTTAGAGGCCCAGCTAGTACTCGGCAATGCAACACTCAGCTTGCAGTCTGAGGGTCAGCACAGATTTCACTTCTCCAGCTCTACCCTCTGTATTGCATTGGCAGCTCTGACTGTGTCCATGAAGACGGTAGTTCTGTGCCCCAGTCCACCCTATTTGGTAAATCAAGGCACACTCACATCCTAAGGGAGATTGTAGGGACCTGATGGTTGGAAAGGAGGCAGCAAGGAAGACAGAAGGATGCATAGTAGAACTTCAGTTCACCATGCTGAAATAATGCAGTGAATTATTTAAAAAATAATGTCAGTACATTCCTCTGTTGTTAACTGCCCTGCATTACTTACTTTGTTAGTTTATTCCACCCTGCATATCATAGAAACATAGAATCACCAGGTTGGAAGAGACCCATCGGATCATTGAGTCCAACCATTCCTATCTAACACTAAACCATGTCCCTCAGCACCTCATGTACCCGTGCCTTAAACACCTCCAGGGAAGGTGAATCAACCACCTCCCTGGGCAGCCTATTCCAATGCCCAATGACCCTCTGCGTGAAAAACCTCCTCCTAATCTCCAGCCTAAATCTCCCCTGGTGGAGCTTGAGGCCATTCCCTCTTGTCCTGTTCCCTGGCACTTGGGAGAAGAGGCCAGCTCCCTCCTCTCTACAACCTCCTTTCAGGTAGTTGTACAGAGCAATGAGGTCTCCTCTCAGCCTCCTCTTCTCCAGCCTAAACAACCCCCGATTTCTCAGACGTTCCTTATAGGGCCTGTTCTCCAGCCCCTTCACCAGCCTCGTTGCTCTTCTCTGGACTTGCTCCAGAGCCTCAACATCCTTCTTGTGCTGAGGGGCCCAGAACTGGACACAATATTCAAGGAGCGGCCTCACCAGTGCTGAGTACAGAGGGAGAATAACCTCCCTGGACCTGCTGGTCACACCGTTTCTGATACAAGCCAGGATGCCATTGGCCTTCTTGGCCACCTGGGCACACTGCTGGCTCATGTTCAGTCGCCTGTCAACCAAAACCCCCAGGTCCCTCTCCTCCAGGCAGCTTTCTAGACGGGCTTCTCCCAGTCTGTAGCTCTGTATAGGGTTGTTGTGCCCCAAGTGCAGGACCCAGCGTTTGACCGTGTTAAACCTCATGCCACTGGACTCTGTCCAGTGGTCCAGCCTGTTCAGATCCCTTTGCAGAACCTCCCTACCCTCCAGCAGATCGACACTTGCACCCAGCTTAGTGTCATCTGCAAACTTGCTAAGGGTACGCTCAATGCCTTCATCCAGGTCATTGATAAAGACATTGAACAGGACTGGACCCAGCACTGAGCCCTGGGGAACCCCACTTGTCACTGGCCTCCAGCTGGATTTAACACCATTTCCCACCACTCTCTGGGCCCGGCCATCCAGCCAGTTTTCTACCCAGGAGAGTGTGTGCATGTCCGGGCCAGAGGCTGACAGTTTCTGAAGCAGAATGCTGTGAGAAACTGTGTCAAAGGCTTTGCTGAAGTCCAGGAAGACCACATCCACAGCCTTTCCCTCATCCAGTAGCAGAGTGACTTTGTCATAGAAGGCGATCAGGTTGGTTTGGTAGGACCTGCCTTTGGTAAACCCATGTTGACTGGGCCTGAACACCTGGTTCTCTTGCATGTGCTTCGTGATAGCACTCCTCATGAAAGCAACTGCTTTTCTGTTACTGTTTGCAGAGTGCCTAGTGTGATGAAACGGGTATTGATCCCTGTTTGATAGCCTAAGTACCACCACAGGTGATCTAAAAAGCAACAGTAGCTCTTCAAATGGATTTTTATTTCATTTCTTATGATAGAAGGATATATTCTATATGATATTTTTGAAACGTCAGTGCTAAAAGCACTACAATGAGTAAAACATAGCTGGATAAAGACACAAAGAAGACCATAACTGACAATTTTGAGTGCTTAGTTATTTAATGAAATAGAATTTTGGTGACATATAATCTTAATTTTTATTACCCTCTTATACACCAGTGCAAATCCTGAGTATTATGCTCTTGTTACGGCATAATCAGAATGTAGCATTTATTGTGTACCTATTACTGGATATTCTTAGCATGTGATACCCTTTTCAGATTGTGAAAAAATTCCATTGTGTCAAAGTTCTTAGGGAAAAGACTTGCAATTAGAAGAAATTTATTTTCTATACTTAGAACCATCAGGATAGGAGCAGCTGCCTAAGATGGCTACAGGCTGGTATTTTCTGGGAAATTTCAGCGAAAAGTTTCTGAGAGTGTGAGCTATCAGTTTTCCATGAGTAAGTACTGTTGCATTTTACTGCCTATTTTTACCGTACTAAATGGATGTAACATGAGACCAGAAGACCATGGCAAATCTTAAGAGCTGGAATACGTAAAGCCTTCTGAAATGCTGACCCTGCCCTTTGGTATTGCAGAAAACTGTGTTAGAGGCCAACCATGAAACCATACTCAGTCTGTTCATAGCATTTTGCACGGCCACCACTGCTCCTATTAGCAGAAGTCTGAGCTCTGCATGCTGAACAGACTGTCAGTGTGAAGCCTAAATTAATGTATGGGCACGTATTTGCTCTTGTGCTCATGTTGTCCATGTTCCTCACTATATTTGTTTCTGTCTTAATCTTTGCTCAACAGTGGTGATCAGAACTTCACATGGTTTCCTAGATGACATCTCACTACAAGATATATGACACTATTCCTTGTCTAGACTTGAAATGTTTTCCCTTTGTACCCTAAGATTTAATTTAACCTCTTTACTGCCATATCCCACTAAGGGTCATGCACATCCCATGATCAACAGATGCACAACGTTCTTTTCCCCTCACCAGTCTTCTTAACTGACAAGTTCTGCGTTCATGACTGTTAAGTTTAAGGTTCAAATTGCATTTATTATTATCATTTATTATTTCATTATTGAGCTATTCTATAAATTCTATAGTTCACTTCTCCCCAGATCATATCCCAGTCATCCGCTGTATTAACAAAAAAATATTTCCAAATTTTATATTATCCATTCATTTCATTAGCATTTTCTGCTAATGCCATTAATGAAGTAGTTGAATCTTTTCCAAGATACATCCTTGAGGAACTCCACTAATAAAGTGGCTTCAGCTCAACATTTCCCTTGTTAGTATAAAGTATCGTATCTGTCTTAGTAAGTACCGTGGGTGTTTCAAACTTGTTGAAATAAACTCCATCTTTTCTTGTAAAATATACAATATCCTTTTGGTTATTATATAAATTATTTCATTTAAGCTCAATAATGGAATATCCTGTAACAACTGTTATTTTATTAGAGGTTAATCTGGCACAAATGAACATTGTCAAGCCCATTATGCCTTCTTTTTCGTTTTTGATTCATATTACAGATTTCATATTTCCTCTGGATCCCCACTTATTTATTCATTCTCCCATAATACATAGTTGGCTATGTTCTTGCTGAAGCACCTAATGTGTGCAAGTGTGCTTTTGGCACTCTCTTAGAGAAGGGAACATATTATTTTATTTTTAATATAATTTTTTTTAGAACTATACTGATGCTGGTCTTATCCAGTGTATGAGGATGTGCAAAACTGCTGTGTTTATAAAACTCTCCTCAAGTCACTGTTAACACACTGAGTCTATCTCTCACCTGCCATGCAGGAGTATGCTTCAACTCTTATCAAGGTGATGAATGAATGAAGGTGATGTTCCTCTAGTTAAAATACCAAAGTTACCTTCCATTTCTCCTTCTTTCCGCAAAGTAACACATTTTCTTCTGAATTTCTGCTATTTATAATTGCCTGTCTAAAATTCTGTTTGCTTAATTTTCTTTACAAGACCTAGTTCAAATGGATTTTTTGGCAATTATTCACTTTCTCCTTACACTTGATGGCTTTTAAGATAGAGCTTTCATTGTTGACTAGTCATTTTAGAACAAGAACTCCCTCGTTAAATACTACACAGGCTGAAAGGACTCTATAGTACTCATGTAACAGCATGAAAACAAGAGGGACAATCCTTGTAATGAGAAATAGAGGTCTCCATGGAAATGAGGTCATGGAAATAGGATGAAAAATAATTCACTGGAGTCAGTAGACTGCTAATGCTACTCAGATGTATCTCATGACAAATGACAAATGCTAGAAGTGTTGTAAGAGCTGAGCTACAGTATTAGATCATCTGTGGGAATACCCTCTTTTCACTAAACAAACAAAACAAAGAGTTAGTGTCTTGCCAAGACAGTCTAGATTTAGATGAATCACCTCCATAGCTGATTTCACAGCACAAACAAGAAGAAGACGTTAGCTGTTACGCAGTAAACTAGAATCTATACAGTTATAACTAGTTGTTCTTGACAATACCAGTGAGATAAGGAAACCTTTTTTTTTTCCCTAGAAAAGATACTGTTAATAAACCTTTATGGAATTCACAAAATTGCAGATTTTTTTGTTAGCTTAATTTAACTGTACTGTTATAAGTATGGCAATTCTTTGTGAACCACATTCAGATTTAAGAACATGACTTGTCTAAATTCTAGTGTATGTATGGCGTGTCTAAATAGTGGCTTAGGTCATACAGCCTTTATCTTATAAATCTCTGGCTTTACTGGAATCTTCTGCCAAATAGGAATAGTATTGGAGAGGAGGTGAATCTAGTAAAGCATCAGGTGTACGTATTGTTTACTATAATAGGTTACTGCATATTACAGAATACTGTATATTAATAGTGTGTTTTAGGATACACTTCAGATTTTTAAAATTTGGTTCTTTATTCAATTTATCACCACAAAAAAAAAAAGTAAGAATGAGAAAGAAAACATATGATAGAATAGTAAAGTTAGAGCTACATCCAAATTTGGGGGTCCTCTGTGAATAATGTATTTTTATTTTGTGTATTATCCTGATTTTGAGAAGATCTTCCACCGTCTCATTTGTAGGTAATTCAACTGGAGATTAACACATACTAAGCGGATGAACGTAGTTTACGAACATTTTGTTCTGTGGGTATACATGGGAATGAATGTATTTTAAGCAGTTTCCAGAAAAATGCTCCTTGTGACAGCACTGCAAATTATGCTTTGCCTATGTGTCTGTAAATCATGGGAAAGTCTACACTGTGACAGCTCTGTGGGACTTGAAAATATCTGGTTGATGCATACATTAGTAAAATTCTATTCAAACTAGTTTCTGCTTTTGCTAAGTGGGCAGAGTCAAAGGTTTAACTTAATTTCTGACAGTGATCCTTTCAATTAGGTAGGACAGGTCCCCAGCTTCACAAGAAGCTGGCCAAAAACACCCTTGAGTGATTTCTATTTCCTGGCTTGAACCTCCTTGCTTGCAGTTTGCCAACTAGCATTTAGTCCACAAATTTGTCACTCTCAGTCTTTTGGGACTGTGAAAGTTGCTTTCACTATGTCCTTATTTCTGCTTGCTGAGCATTTCCTCCTACTTCTCTCATGCCAATGATTTCCACTAGGCCATACTGAACCATGGGCTTGATATATCAGGCTCTTGGGCATTCATGCTTTGCAGCTATTCAGTGTTGCCTTACTAGACAGACCATCATTTAACAGTTTCCTTAGATGGTTAGATTTACCACTTCAGTTGCTAGGTCCACTGTTTTCACTGTTTTGCTCCCTTAGCTGGAAGGATCACTGAGAGCATAAAATCAGCCTATTTGCATGGTAAGGCGTGGTGCCAGACCTAAGAGATTCCCTTTCCCCTTTCGTGCCAGGCTACGTGATACCATGTTTACGAGCTTTGCAGGTGACAGCTATTAAGAAAGAAGGATGAGAACAGATCAACTGTGTGTTTTCTTCTTAACTCTCCCATCTCTGGTTCTCCGGCTTCCTGAGTCCTTGAGATGCAGAAAACAGGCTGAGCTACAGCCAAAAGAACAGATCAGCCAGAGACACAGCCTACGTTTTCCCAGAGAAGGAAGTTTTTCAAGTCAATGAAGAAAAACACACCCACCCAAACCAACCAAGATCTATGTGCTTGCAATACCAATATGGGTACAAGCTCTAGTTTTGCTGGTTTTATAGATTTAAATGGTCTTAATGAATTCAGAAAACAATTTCCTTTTTTAATACCCAGAGCAGCACCTCTGTTTCTTCTGCAGAAATGAAGGGAAAATGTCTATCTGCTACATCTTTCCTGTAGACCAGATACATATATCTGGGGAACAGATGACACACACTAGCCTCAGAGGGGATTTATGGACAGTTACTCCAATGACAGTCACCTCCTTCATGGCCTATTGCAATCTTTTCTAAGGCTGTTTTCTATTATTTTCTGTTAAGATTCCTAGTGCAGAAGTGTTGTCTACATTATAAGAAATAAATGTGTACTTATAAGGCAGATGGATGTACTAAGGCAGTAATTGTAAGTGCTCTCTCTTCTCTTCCAGAGGTGATGGCATGAAGAACATTCTAGCATTTGTTATCTAAAATTATATTTTTGTAATAACTCAATTTATTTAAATAATATGTATGTTTTGTATGCATATGTCGTATAGTATTTTAAAAATAACTTTGCAACAAATACATAGGCAGCAAAGAAAGATTGCTAATACATTGTTTTTAGAAGATACCTATGTTCATTTTACAGGCCAGAACTCTTACTAGCTCTGACTGAGAGAATACTTGCTATAATTCATAAAAAGACCCAAATACGTACCCACACACATAACCACCCATCTCAGACCAGATGAAACCCCAATGTTTTATGAAAGAAAAAGAAGAGAAAGAATTTATCTGTGTTATTTGTGCAGTTGTTGCTAATGACATTCTGGGTTTAAAAATAAAATAAAACAAGAAATACATTTGTATGTTTTTCAAAGGTTGATCCCTTACTGTTATTATTTGGGTTGATTGTACATTTTGTATGCTACAACTGTTACACCGAAACAATTTCTTCTCATTATGCTAATCTGGGATCAGCACAGTTTTTCAGTAAAAAATTGATGGTTAGAAAGAAAGTTATTCTGCTTTAGTGTAAGACCAAGATACCGTGTCATTTTGGGTAAAAACAAGCAAGTAGGACATGTGAAAATCTGCTTGGATTGCTTGGCCCAAATTTCTTTAGAAATCACTTGTTTAGCCCAGAAGGAACTCCTGCCCACCATACTTCCAGCAAAACAGTAGTGGTTAGTTCAGAAAAAACTGTTTACCTTGTGATATACAGGAAATCAAATTAGTGTGACAATGTTTTTTTAATGCCTTCAAAAATGTCCAAATGAAGTTCAAGAGCAGAGCCAGGATCAATAGTGCTGGCTTATTCTACTGATTGCAAAGCACTGCTGGTCAGGCTGTTCCCCTGACTCTCCCTGTCCATTCAGCACACTTACGGAGCCTTCCTCTCCAGCCAAAAAGCTGTGATCAGTGAGGCAAAATCACTGCACTGGAAGGGAGATGCTTGCCAATTCACGTGTCCCTTCAGACAGAGCAGATGTGCCTCAGGAAGAGGGAGAAAACAGCTGGCTTAAGACAGTGCTGCCTGTAAAGATAAAGGTAGGTAGGAGGAGATGGGAAGCTCACAGACCCTGTTGTTGCCAGGAGGGGTTTCTTGCAGAGATCTAAATAACTAATCTCTGCACGGCTTTTCCAGCAGTAAAGACCTCCGTTTTCATCCTGTAAATGTAACTGCAATAAATCTCTATGAAAAGTCCACAGCATAACTGTCCACTACATCCTTAGAAAAACTGCCATGAAACATTTCTGCTGCCATGGTACAATAAAGCTCTGAGGCCAAAGGGATCAGTGATTCCTGTAATATTTTAATTCAACACCTACATTTTCAGAGCTATACAGGACTGTAACTGTGCAGATTAATGTGGCTTAACTTTCAAAGAAAACAAGTGGCCAAGTTGCTTCACAATTCTGAGCATATCTGAGCTACAAGGATCCCCAGGTAGTATTTTCTGTAGATCTATTAAAACAGTTAAATGCCTATCAGTGGGTTAACAATTAATATATTTTATATTGACTACTAAGGTTTCCTGATATCCTAGCAATACACAATATTTCCCTTTGATTTATTGCTAAACAGCATCACTCATATTGCATGTAAAAGAGAAATGGCATATAGAAGGCCATGGTATGACCCTTTTGGATCTGCTCTGCATAGCAAAGGCATGAAGAAACAGATAGAAACCTACCTCAACCTACAGGACTAGGTGACTCCAGGTACAGGCCTTCTCTAGTGATGTTACGTTATTGAGTACAGACAAAATAAAAACCGGGCCACTAAATTGGACATGCTCTCCTGGCATTGCTCATTGGGTATTACTCCAGGTAGGAAGATGTATTTGATGCCTGGTGCTGCTCTGTCTGCATTGTGCAGGTATTTGCATTTTATCCTTTGACCTAAGAGGTCGTACCATTGGGGCAATCAAGCATGTATCTCTCCCCCAGAATACTTAGCTCACCACTTTCTTACTCCTTTCTACTTGTGTATTAGGACATTAGAGCCCCAAGGTGAGGATTCAGCTGGGACAGAATAACCTGTGGATAAGGACAGAAAACGAAACTTGTGTAAGACTGACACATGCAGGGACTACAGTCTTTTTAATCTCAGACCCTTGTCCACTTCTCGGAAAAGTCCCAGTGTGTATGAGTTTCTTAGACCACCATAGATAGGACTCATGTTGTTGATAGGGACAGGTTTGGCCTAGGAGCTGCTTGAAGTCACTTCTGCAAACCTTCCCCTTGCAGTCAAACCCTTTGGACTGCTATGGAAACCTCTTTCCAATATGCTAAACATGTACAAATTGAATCTGCACATCCAGCATTTTTAAACCTGACTAAATATGTTGATTTTAAAAAAGAGATTAGATTTAAATTAGTCTTCTGCACAATAAACTGTTTTAAAATACTTTAAATTCTGAATAACTATGTTGTTATTAATTAATATGGTGATGCTAGTATTTTTCTTTATTGGTGAATTATCACAACTGATGTGTTTGAATTATTCTAGAAATCTTTCCATTATTTTTTTCTATAAATATTCATTCCTGCACTTACATTTTATTATTTGATGCTGAGGCTGAAGTGAAACATAATTAGTACCTTTTAAAGAAAGAAAGAAAGAAAATCTCAAAACCAATATTCTGTCTCCTCAAGCACTATACTTTTTTTTTTAATCAGCTTAGCACTAAATGATACTCAGGTTTTTCACCCTTTAAGCAGATTTTGGTATGGGTCATGCATTCAAAGATTGCTGCAGATGATAAAAAGAGTCAGACTGTGTGCTAGAAAATTCCATAAGGCATAGGGAAACAAAAAAGAAGTAAACTGCTTCCTAGTGGCGTTTCCAGTCTTAAGATTGTTACTGGATGATTACAATCGCTACACCTAAGGGTTTGTTCTTAGTTAATTCAGCTAAAGATAGGGTATGAGTTTAAAATGCAACTAATCCTAAAAGCAAATAAACAAACCAACAAGAATATCCTTCCCATGGGAACAGTCTTATTCCCAAATATAAATACTTTCAAACTTCTCTTTCTAATAGGAATAAATCTCATTGAAACTGATGGTGGTAACCACAATTTTTAGATAAATTATTGTGTTTTCTTTCTAGCACTTGAATTACTGCCTTCCATCCCTGGTCTTTCCACCTGTCTGTATCAAATCTCAAAGTTTTAGATAACCATTTTAGGTCAAACAGGTGCATAATACTCAACAAATGATTGGAAGGCAACATCATTCTACTCAAGTCATATTTGAAGTGGAAGAAAGTCACGTAAATCAGTTCCAAATTACAGTATAGGAAAAAGAACATAAATGAATGTATGAATAAGATATAAGGAAAAAGCCTTCTGTCAAAAGCAGAGTCGCTTGCAGATGTCTAACATTCACAAAACACAAGCCAGACTTGACATGTAAAAGGTAAAAAAACATATCTCATGCTAGAACCATCCAAACCCTCAATGTATAGTAGTTACTGTTAGTTTCTGAATAAGGGAGCTGGGATAGTGTCAGCAGTTATACAGTCTTGCACATCAAAACATCTATGGGGGGAAAAGAAATAGGGGGGATTTTATTTATGCCCCTTGCACTTTGCTTGCTTCCTTTAGTCTGGACACAGTTTTACCTATATTTCTCAGTTTTTAGCACTAAGAATCGATTCTGAACTGACATCCCAGTACAGGTTGTTGCTTTCCTTGTTTGTTGGTGAAGGACCAGAAAACTACTTTGGATGAGAAGTGGTAAGAATGCAAAATTTGCCACATATATTTGTCTGTCTTATTGACAGCTAAGTAAATATGGGAAAAAATAGTCCTGTGAGGTCATATATGCTACTATGACAGGTTCAGAAAACCTGAACCATTGGAACAAAAAAAAAGGAATACAGTATTGTAAGAAGTGATATGAGAAAAAGGGATGGGCTACTGCTTATAGGAAGGAATAAAGCATTTTTGTAAAGAAAGTACGGGGTTTAAGTTGATGTGAGGGAGTTTCTAATTAGACATTAGGAAAACTTTCCAGTTGTAAAAATACAGATGAACACTAGAATAGGCCGCCTGAGGATATCATTAAAATAGGATTGATCTTACTTTTAAGCAGAAAGTTGAGTTCGCTATATCGTGAGGTGTGTTTAAACTGCAAGACTTGGACATGGATACCCAACTAAGGCTAGGCAATGCTGCATGAGTCCTGGTGATGCCAAAACATCATGCTAACAAGGGCAGGGAAACAGAGGTTTCCATTAGCATCCCCACTCCAGATAGGCAGAAAATGGGGACTGTGGCACCCCAACAGTTTTATGCCAGTCATGAACCTTGCTTTTCAGTATTACATTCTGTAAACCTCTACCAATAAAAGGCAGTACCACAAAGGGAAGGAATTTGCAAGGCTTTGAAGGAAGAATTGACTTGAAGGGAAGCAAGAAAAAAAAATTATTCAAATGGATTTTATATTGTTGGATCGTTTCTAACAAATGTACTCATCCTTAGCTAAATATTCATCACAATATTTAATCTTAATTTCAAAATGTCCTGAAACATATCTGAATCTTGATCTCCAGTTCAGTTTTCAGTGTGATCTTAATATCCTGAGGGGAAAATGCAGTACTTGCACGTAAAACTGTGTGAAAAAGCTTTTCCCAATTCAGATAGAGTTATCAAGATTAAAAAACCCCAAATCCTATTCCACATTGGGATGCACCTCTAAAAGCTTTTAATAAGGAAAAAACCCTAAAAATTGGAAAGACTGATACTTATATGTCAGTATCAACAGTGGAGACTAAAGCTCACCACAGAGTCGTGCACATTACAGACAAGCACATTGGCATGAGAGTTTGATTTGGCCTGCCCTTCCCAGGTTCTGCTTTTTACAGAGGGAGACTGATGGAATGCAGCAAAGACTGATTGAGGACAATCAGCTAACATGGGAAATCCAAGATCAAACCTATTTAAACCAGGAGGCCAAAGACATGAACCTTGGTGTGCCATGCTTCAGATGAGCATCACTTCCATTAGGCTTGAGTTTGATGTTTGTCTCCACAATCACCATTTTTCCTTTCCCCTCATGTTCCCCATGTGTGTGTACTCTTTATCTACCCTGTCCTCCTGAAACTGGTGCCTGTGTGCTACAGCAGGTTTTATTTATAGCAAGGTCATATTTCTTGTGGAAAAAAAAAAATCGCAAAATTCCAGTTACCTTTATTTGCACCCTAGGAATGTGATAACTTTAACTGTTCAGATATGTTCAAATACTTGGACCGGTAACTCTGCAGTGCATGATAGACACTCATTCACTCTGCGTGCCTTCTGCTGTTACAATGCAGTGACCGCTGCTAAGTAGATCTAGTTCAAAGTCATCTCATCAATCACTTTAAAAGCCATGAAAACTAATTTCTAAACTAAAACATTTTCAATTCATCTTTCATGTGTCATCAAGATACTCTGACTTGAAATTTCTTATTATCTGTCTCTTACCTCCCACCTCTGCAATCACAGCACTCGTCACTCAGAGAGAGAAAGCTGCAGAAGGCTACATTTTGATAATGCTGTTCGGGATTTTTTCCATTTTTTCTCATTAAGAAGTCAGTGTAAGAGCCACAGCTGAAACCATTGCAGAACAGTTGAAAATTCAATCCGGTGTGAGAACTCTAGTATTTTTTATAAGCAGATGTTCTAACTGACCTGTCTTTAAGTACTTCAGACCTATCAGCATCTTTTCAATATCATAGAGTCATAGAATCATAGAATAGTTAGGGTTGGAAGGGACCTTAAAGATCACCTAATTCCAACACCCCTTCCATGGGCAGGGACATCCCACTAGACCAGACTATCCAAAGTCCCATCAAACCTGGCCTTAAACACTTCCAGGGATGGGGCATCCACAACGTCCTTGGCACTCTGTTCCAGTGTCTCACCACTCTCATGGAGAAGAAATTCTTCCTAATGTCTAGTCCAAATCTACTCTACTCCAGTTTAGTCCCTTTCCCCCTCATCCTATCACCACATGCCTTTATGAATAGCTCCTCTCCAGCTTTCTTGTAGGCCGCTTTCAGGTACTGGAAGGTTGCTATAAGATCTCCTCAGAATCTTCTCTTCTCCAGTTTGAATAAGACAAACTCTCTCAGTTTGTTCTCATAGGGAAGATACTCCAGCCCTCTGATCATCTTTGTAGCCCTCCACTGGACCCGTTCCAACAGCTTGATATCCTTCTTATTCTGAGGATTCTGGAACTGGACACAGTACTGCAGATGAGGTCTCACAAGAGAGGAATAGAGGGGTAGAATCACCTCCCTTCATCCGCTGGTCACATTTCTTTTGATGCAGCCCGGGATATGGCATACCTTCTGGTCTGTGAGCACACACTGCCAGCTCATGTAGAGCTTCTCATCAACTAGCACCCCCAAGTCCTTCTCCGCAGGGCAGCTCTCAATCATGTTAACTCCCATCATGTATTGAAATCGGGGATTGCTCCAACCCAGGTGCAGGACCTTGCACTTGGCCTTGTTGAACCTCATGAAGGTCTCACAGGCCCACTTCTCCAGTCTGTCCAGGTCCCTCTGGATGACATCCCATCCTTCTGGTGTGGTAACTACACCACTCAGCTTGATGTCACCTGCAAACTTGCTGAGGGTGCACTCAATCTCACTGTCAATATCATTTATGAAGATATTAGAACAGCACTGGTCCCAGTACTAGTTGTATCCCTGGGCTGCAGAGTGGGTTGCACAGAAGCGTGTCCAGGCAGGTTTTGAAAATCTTCAGAGAAGATTCCCCAACCTCTCCTCGCTCTCTCACCTCACAGTAAAGAATTTTTTTTTCTCACGTCCAAGTGGAAATTCCAGTGCTCCAGTTTGTGCTCATTGCCCCTTGTCTTGTTGCCGGGCTCCACTGAAAAGGGTTATCCTCCCTGCTTGCACTAAATTTTTGTTTTCAAATCTTCCATGCCATGGTGCATCAAAGCATTCAACTTCTTTGTAATTCAGACTAAACAGTAGCTATTTCATATCAATGAGAATAGGATATGCATGATAACATGAAACTGGGTAACCTTTCAGTAAGAAACTAAAAGCAAACCACTGCAGGGTGATACTGACTACAGAGAATTCTGAACTACAGCAGATCTAGTTTTGCAGGATGATACTATATTAGAAGAACTGTTAATAAGTAAAATAATTCAAATACGCTTAAAGATTACAAACAGGAAAAATCAAAGACATACTGGTTTCTATTTGCATTTTATGTACCACTCCCTGGTACACTGAAAGTAGTTATCCTCTCTTCTAAGCCATATAACTTCAATTCAGATTTTCTTATGTTCTTCACAGATAAACCTAGTTCCCTGTAGATGTAATTATTTCAACTAATAGTTCAACTGAGTAGCCTGTGCTCATTTCCAGCATTGACCTGTCCTTTGTCTAGTAGAAAATCTTATTTTTTCTTCATAGACAGGGCTAAAGCAATTTTTCACTTAGATCAATATTTAATTTTTGACTTCATTTTTTTTTCTCTGACAGTTGAACTGAACAGCAAGAAACGGAAAACCAGGAAGACATGATCTCTAAGATTTCATCTGAACATTGGTAGGTTATATACTACAGTTTTAGAAGTATTCCTTTATCTTTTCTGGCAAATATTCACTTTTACATTGGAAAAATATGGAGTTGAATAGGTCCCTAAAGAATTCTTGTGACAAAAATCATGTGATATGACTGTGTATTATTAATAGCAATGATGATGCCAAAATTCATTAAGCTTTCTTCTAGCACCTTGTAAATTAAATTGCCTATAAAAAAGAACAATTTTTGAAACTAATTTTCCCATATTCCCTTAAATAAGGAAAAACCTACCCCCTCTAACATAAACTAGAAAATCCTTTATTCTGACGTTCAGACACTCTAAGGAGAAATATAATGTAATGCAATGTAACATAACATAGCATAACATAGCATAACATATAACATAACATCAATTTGTGACATTTATATTTAAAAGAAAAATAATAAAAAGAGAAAGCCAAAAAAATGACATCAGAAAACATTAATTTCCAAAGGTATTGATGAACATTTCACTATTAGTTTTACATATATATTTCCTGTTAACTTTATTTGAAAATTATATTCCATCATTTAATTTTGGGTTAGAAATTTAAGAAGGGCAAATTTAATCATTTTGTGTGCATTTACTCTATCACTATGCAGGAAAACAGAGAATAAATAATAAAACGTGTTCATATCTTCACTGGATTTATTAAACAGTACAACCATTACAGTGGATATTATCTGACTTTGAAAAAAGTCCTGCTAGACACCTGATATATTCCAGTGTGATACAAGCACTTCTGTAAAGATGAAAGAGAGAATTATTAGTCATCTGTATATGAAAATAAATATTTTATTCTGAGATAAATATCAATGCATCTTGCTGCTCAAGTGATAGCTCATCTTACAGGGAACAAAAGATGCCTTACTCTCTGCCCAGCACCTCCCCTAAAATCTGACATAAGTTATTAATCCAGAAGTGCTTCTGACTGCCGTCAAGGGAGCTCCTGCTCTTTAGACAACTGCAGGCTGTGCTGAAGTTCACTGACACCATGTGAAATGCCCCACTCAGGGCATTGCTGACACTATGGGAGGCTGGCAATGAAGACACTGAACTTCCCAGTGCACCCATGGTGTGCTGCAAGGACATGAAGCATCTGGCATCTTGGCTTGAGGCTTTCCTGTCTCCTGCCTCTGCAGGAGGGGTAGCCAGTTTTTGAGTTGCTCTGGGAAACTGCTGTGGGGGAAAGGAAAAAGGGAACTCCGAGACATTATTTTGAATCAGACTAAGTTACTTAGTGGCATTCATGGCTCCGATGTGCTAACACAAAGGAAGGGGTTATGTGCAGCAGCTTGGGGAGGAATGAGAGGAGGGAGATGGGTAGGCTTTCAGGTAGCATCTGTTTGGATACTTGGGTGTTTATTCTCTTTAGACCACAGACTCAAGGTATAAATTAATCTGAACCCGTCTGGTCTGAAGAATTTTTGTTGAATTAGACTGCATAGGCAATGAATACAGCCACTGTCTGATATTAGGTAGTGCGAGCCTGGTCTTATAAACTACAAGAACTTAATTCACTCTTTACTTCTACTTATTTCTACTACGTTTAAGAAAAACAGATCTATAAACAGCATTCAAACATGCAGCCTGCTCACAGATGTGGGGGTTTCCTTTGGGACATGTTCCTTTGCTCTACAGCAGCACTTGAGGGCTCTTTTCACTGCAGGAAGCCCAGTCAACTCTTTCTAACCCGAGGGTAGATCTTTCTTATGTGGCCAGAAAAGGTGCCTATTGAGCCTCTTTCCAAGTTCATTTCTTCCAGAGGTGAAATATGTTTAACAATCCCTAGCAGCACAAGTTACCTCATCATTGCCTCTTTTTTACCCAGGTTATTTTTATTCAAAGCAATGTGGTGACTGTCAAGCATAATGCTCCTGACAGGGCGCACAGTAGTGTCTAACTACTCAGCATGATCTACGTGTCTTTCCTTTATGGGTGAGCAATCAGTGCCACATACGGTATACTGAGCATTCTCTATGGGCTGTCATTTTTTATTATGCATATTTTAACTTGCTAATTACCCTATCCATATGTTACACGTGCTCTTAATCTTCAATTAGTAGCAGAACCTGTTCAGTTCCTGCTGTATACTTTTTAATACTATGTTTGGACGTTCCTGAAGGTGGGGATTGAGTTCCAGACTAAGACACACTGGGATCCATTTGTGTTCAGGTTCATGCTATAATAATAAGAGGTCTAGATGATGGAAATCAATGAGGCAATACAATTAAATTCATCATAACACAGACATCCAGAGGGAAATTCCTAATTCAAAGGTGTCTGATTTCATGTGAGCTGAAATGTCTGAGCACTAGCACTTTAATTTGGACATACTTCTGAGGGTATTTCTCCTGTTCTTCCTTTTGCAACATTTGGTTCACATCCTGGAGGAGTCCTGGACCACCAGCAATAAGATTTCTTTCAAATAGTACTCAGTCAGACTACAGCCCCTAGAAGCACTCCTACTGAGCTTTGATCATTAATGGATGAAGTCTTCAAGTCTTCACAAGAGCTGATCAGAGTCATGGCTCCAATAATTATACACTTTATTCAGCTGGGTTATCAGCACAAGTCCATTGACTGATAGGTCTGCTACAATGTATCACGCTACTTGTCTTGACTGGTGGTAGCTCTCAGTTGAGGCTGGCAAGTATGACACTGGAGCTAAAGGTACGTCAGACCCTCTGGGGTGGGAGTGTGAGGCCAGGCAGCTTTCCCCAGGATGAAGATAAAGATGCTTGTCATCTTCACTGGAAGAGCCCTGCCTTGCTGTTGTTGTATATAGTCAGTGGAACTGTTTTCTAGCTCCACTGCCTGTCACCCTGCAGCCTACACTGTGAATGCAGATGCCCACATGTAAACTCTTTAAGCTCAGTCTTAGCTATAACCTGAATTCCTACTTTCACCGATTGCATTTCTCCTTTATACAGCAGCACCTGAACTTTACATGGATGTTTGCTAGGTCTCTGATGGATCACAATGTGATGCTCCTTAGTTCCTTTCTATTGCTTTTTGGTCACAATCTCACTCAGCTGCACTGCTTCCGTACTTGAATTATGTGGTTTGGGCCTTCATAGCATTGCTTCATCCTGCAAGAGCAATTTATTTACAATTTGCTTCACTTAATAGAAAATACTCACCTCTCAGTATCCCAAATGAGGACTGTAATGTCAAAATAGAGCCAAAAAGTTTTTCTCTTTTAATCTGTGACTTTTGCAGTCCAATCTGTGGGGTTTTAAATATATTTTTATATATATATATATATATATATATTTAGCACTTTACCTCCTGCTAAAACTGTCTTTATATTCTGTATATCAAAATTTCTCATGCTTATCTCATTCCTTTAAGGTCAATAAACTAACTGGGCTGGCAGAGCAGAATTCCTAAACTTTGGTAAAATGCCCTTCCTAAACTTTGGTAAATATTCCTAAACTTTGGTAAAATACCCCCAACTGTCCTGACTCAAAGGGTTAAAAAAAGAAAATATGACTTAGTATTTTTTCCATTTAGTTTTGATATGAGCCCTTGACTAAGAGGCTGGTTTCAAATGGTATCCTGCATATTGGAAAAATCATATTCCTGTGCAGTTTAATTATGTGTTTTTAATTTATTTTCTCTGATTCTCCAAAGGCAAGTGCATTATTGTGTGTTGTTACGTAATATGCAACCATGTGGAAAAGCAGCAGACGCACCTTTGGCAAATGCCTGTGTAATTCTCCAAGGTTTTCACCCATGTTTTCACAGATGTCCTCTTAGAACCCATCTAAACTCCCACAGCAAGGTTTTATAGATTATTTGTACTCATTGGGACTGGTGTAGTATAGAGCCAAGTACGCAAAGACTGCCAGCTGGCCAGAATATTTGATAAATGTGAGAACAAAAAAAATCCCACTCATAGCAGTGAAGTGATCTATTCCTGGAACACCAGCTGGATTGCTGTAATAAGCTATTAAGCCAGTGTAGTAAAACGAAACCCAGATTCAATATGCAGATTATATAGCAGATCTATTTCTTGTACAGCATGGTTTCATTGCTTTAATTTTAATTTATTGGTCACTTGTAATGATTAAAAAGATAAGCAATAGATTGACTTATAATTCAAAGATTTTGAACTACAATGCCCCAAACAAATTGGACAGGACTGTGCCCCTGGCACCCTTAAATACCTGCTTCTGTTTCAAATGGCTCAGTGAGGCAGAGTCTGGCAGACTTATTTTACTAAGAAACTATGTCTTGGACCTGGAACTGAGGTAAATGGTTACAGCAGACGATCTGAGAAAAATGCACAATAAAACCTAAAATGCACACTTATGTAAAGCAGTATTTCTTTTTGCAATAAAGAAGAATTTGAATATCTAAAAAGAGATGACAATTGATCTTCACGGCCATGTGTAATAGCACCATCTTGTGATCCCTGCCAAAAAAATTAAAAAGAAATATTTCAACTGGAAGCTGTGCTCTCTGATAGCTTAGTCTTTTCATGTGTGACTAATTAGCTTGGGATTGATATATAACAATAAACTAAACATTCAACTATAGAGAGTGTAGTAATTGAACTTAGTTGAAGAGTGCATTAAAGAACTGGCAGGATTGAGATGCGTGACTTTTGCAACCATTGTCTTTCTTGCTGATGACAAAGGAAGAAAAACACCAAAGGAGTCCTAGTTCTACTATCGTACAAGAACAATCAAATGGCTTGCCTCGTTAGACATGCTATTTCTTCTCATAAAATAATATTGTTAAGGATATGCTGAGAATCACAACTGAACAGCATCACCACTAGTAAAAGTATACCAATCATCTAGCCCATTAGCTTTTTCTTTTAGTTGTACGCAATGGGGACTTCAATATTTTCATAATCTGGGGACTGAGAAACTGTAAGAGTGGCAAGTAGAAGAAATCCATCCTGTCTGCTCTTCATTACGACTGTCTGAATTCCAGATGAAATAGAGGGAGAACAGACATCTGAGGGTGTTAACAGAAAACAAAAAAACCATCACACTGACAAAGTATGTTTCCAAATGAGGAATTACTAATGTAGCAAGGGTTGGTAGCAAATAAATCTGTTCCAAGGTACTTAGGAATACGTCTCAGACGATACAACCTATGGTAAAGTTAAGCTATGGTTACAGGTAATGAATGTCACCAACAAGGAAAGCAAGCAGGGCCACATCTGATTACCTTTTGGAGCATAGGGTATGGAAACAGGGCAGTGGCCAGCAGAATTTTCATTTAAGACTTGATACAGCCAGAGTTTATTCACATAGTGCCTTTGTTTTGTAATGCAGTCAGTCTTTAGGGATACCATGAGCAACGAGAGAGTCTTTAGGGATGTTTGAGCAACGAGGCTGGTGAAGGGTCTGGAGAACAGACCCTATGAGGAATGACTGAGAGAGCTGGGGTTGTTTAGCCTGGAGAAGAGGAGGCTGAGAGGAGACCTCATTGCTCTCTACAACTACCTGAAAGGAGGTTGTAGAGAGGAGGGAGCTGGCCTCTTCTCCCAAGTGACAGGGGACAGGACAAGAGGGAATGGCCTCAAGCTCACCAGGGGAGATTTAGGCTAGAGATTAGGAGGAAGTTTTTCACACAGAGGGTCATTGGGCATTGGAATAGGCTGCCCAGGGAGGTGGTTGATTCACCTTCCCTGGAGGTGTTTAAGGCACGGGTGGATGAGGTCCTGAGGGACATGGTTTAGTGTTTGATAGGAATGGTTGGACTCCATAATCCGATGGGTCTCTTCCAACCTGGTGATTCTATGATTCTATGATTCATAGGTAGTACTTCATATATGAGTCTCATTCTAGCAGCTGAGGTGATTTTTAGTTGAGTTCAGTGGATCTGAGAATATACAATATCTGACTGAAGCCAACCAGTAAATCTGTAAGAACAAGGGAACATCACTTCAACTTTCATTTCCCGTGCGAGATTTAGTGAGACTAATTAGAGGCAAGGAAGGATGTATTCTGAGTCAAATTTCTCTGCTTGACATTTCAAACCTGGTAAATATTAAAAAGACCCCAAACCTACCAGAGTTTTATTTATTGTGTTCTCTGGTTTCTGCAATAAAAATATATGTGATACCTTTACTATCACACACAGAAACCAGCCACCATTTTTTGTGGGGCCAGCCACAGGTTCTTCATGCTATGGATCCTCTACAGAGTTCACAGAAGCCTTGCTAAGCGTTCTCAGTTGCAACAGCAAGGAAAGAATCTCTTTTTTTTTAAACGCTGATTTTCTAGCTTGGTAAATTCTCTATTACAGCTGCCTATAACACAAATCAAAAGCATTACTTATATCTATTAACCTGGGGACCTTACCAGTCAGGCAAGAGCATTTGCAGAGATGGCATTCATTCTTGTAGAAGCCCTCCCTCCTTCTGAAACAGGTTATGTTTAGCACAGGTTAACAATATTTCAGTTTTTCCTGATGCAAAGAGATTCGGGGAGGGGTCAGGGGGGAGTTTACTGAAGCTACCTCATTATGAATTTCTGAAGACAGGTGAATTTTGTCTTTGAGAAATATATGGTACACTATATATTCCTTTGTGTTACAAGACTTCAATTAAGTCACCAGTCACTTTCATTTCCTTTTTTTTTGTGTGTTGTTGTTGAGGTGTTTGTTTCAATTGCAGCCACTGAATATATCTTCCCACTCTGGCCTTCACAACAGACAGCTTCAGTTTTGTTAGTGCTTACAAACACCTGAATAAGCGTTTAGAAATGTTTTAGAAAATTAGGCTTTATATCTAACAAACAAAGAAAAAAGCATGTTATTACATCACCAGGATAGTGTGTATTAATAAGGTTAGTGATCCCATATGTAAGATAAATGTTAATATATGGCCATTTTCCTTCTAGCTACCTATCATTCCCACAGGCAGTTTATTTTGCATCCTGAGGTTATTAAATTAGGTTTCAGTATACTTTCTGGGTGTAAGTAGATACATAAACGACGAAAACAGCCTAACAAACTACTTCAGAAAACAAAACCACAAATTTCTGGTGCACTGGGTTATGAATCTTGGTACTATCAGGGCAGCATTCACACCCACGAGTTGCCTGGCATGGTGTTTATCATGACACACAGCAGATGTTACTGAGATGAAAAAAAATTACTGAAAAGGTAAATCATGTTCACACCTATGTTTAGACTTTACTGAGAGTTACTGTGGCTCATTAGTGCTTGGCATTCTTCCTGTTTTTGATCTGGCATGCCCTGCGATAGCTCGGGTCCCAAAGCGCTGCTGCCATGGTTAGCTCTATGTTAGCAAGTTTTGCATCTTAGCTGTGCTGTTTCTTGAGCAGAGGACAGTTCCTTGTGAAAATACTAATTTGGTTTGATGCTAATTTGAGGATCTCTGCACTTTGTTCTCATTATATATCATGGTAAGCTTGGAAAATTGTGAAAACTTTGGGAGCAGAGGGAACATGTAAATGTCCATAACATACTACAGGAGTAGTCATGTTAACTGAGGCTCATGACAGCAAAATCCACAAAACTAAAATAATAGTAATTTGTGGTGCAACTTGAAGAATGGAAAAGGAAAGCTCTTACCAACAGGCATAGGCATGTGCTATCCTCTACTAACTTGCAAAGATTCAGTCCAGATAAATGACTTAACCTAAAGATTACATATATGCAGATTAAATTCTGGTTATATCATTTTTCAAAGCTTATGAATTTAAAAACCAAGTTGGCAAGAATTATTTGGCATGTCTTAAATTCCTTGGTTGATTTAAGATCAGCCAGTAATAGCAAATGCTATTTTCCTTTCCTGGATGTGTCTTCTTCAGGGAAACATCTCATTTTTCTGGCTTTTTTTGCTTGTTTGAAACAGTGGTCCACAGAAAGCCTGTCTGAATATATTTAAGTGTACAAGTATCACAAAGTAATCTTACATGCTCATCAGACTGGCAGTGATGCCTGGCAGTGGCTTATGGCACATATGGCAGCTCATTTTACAGCTTCTAGATTCTTACTGTGGGCAAATTGAAGGAGAATTAATTTTATGACAACATGTAAAACAACAACATTATTTCTCAATTTTGTTTGAAGATATAGAGTAGAAGAGTCAGCCACCTTTTAAATGATTCATATAAACTGTTCTTATTTTTATAGCCATTGCTATACTGCCAGGCAATAAGAAAAGAAAAACCTGCAAAGTGTTCATTACATCTATTAGCAATAGAAGGTAATTGTCCATAGAGGTTACCATAAAGCCGTGTTTGAATTCTGGACAGGAACATGAAGAAAAGAAAATAAAACCCAACAATCAAATGCCATACAAGACTTGAGAAAGAAATTGTTTGAAAGACATCTGGGAATAAATATTTAAAATTTTACTTGATTTGACCTATTTACTGCACACTTCTACAATTATTTCAGTTGATTACTGCAATTATTCAGTGAAAAACAAATTCATTAACTTTGTTCCATAAATAAAATCATGCTAAGTGTATTTTCTAATCACCGATCATTGTTTTTAGATTTGCAGGGCAAGGATGAATACATTAGATATCAGTATGCTGTGTTTACCAGGCTATACTTATCATTTAAGACTGGTATCACATTATAAAATTAAATCACCCTCTATCACAAGCTTTGAAAAGAACTAAACAATGGAAATATGCAAAACAGTTCAGAAGGATGAGGATAACTATTTTCTGGCTAGAGATGGATAGTTGTTACAATACTTTAACCACAGGGCTGCATGAAGAGGCTTTTTTAGCAGGACTGGGAAAGAGGCTGGAAGTTGAACTCTTCATGAGCAGAACTACCCCATGTTCATTGGCTGAAACCAGCTGATCTGTTTTTTCCTAACACAGTTTTTCCTGCTAGCAGTAGAGCAATTAGAAAAGTATGAATTTACTTGTGGCCTGTCTGATAATACAAGCACTTATATGAAGTAAAATTAATGCAAGTCTACACTTTTGAACCTTGTAGTTTTTTTCACTTTGTTCCTAGAACTAATGATGAGCAAAGCTAATGTTGTTCCTTAAGAAATGGTGTGCAGAAATAGTTTCTATAGGAAAGGAAGTACCCGTCCTGAGCATGAAATAATGCAGAGATCCAAGAAGCTCTTGCTTTCTGGAGAATAGCATCCTTCTTGGTTTTTTTTCAAGTCCTGAAAATATTCTTAGCAACATAATTCGATATTGTGTAGAGGACAGCTGAGATGCCTTTATATTTTCTCATTCTTAGGATTCATTTCACCAAAATTTGGGATATTGCAGGCTACTTCAGAAAAAAATAAAATTGGAATGACATGTTTCTGACACTTTTTCTACTCAGTTTAGAAGAATATGTAAACTCCTGCCATTTCACAGGAAAAAAACAAGCTTCCAGCAAAATTTCCAGCTACAAATCTGCTTTAGCTGACATCATGAGATAAAAGCTGACTCCCCAGGCTCCTTTAATTCTGTCACACCACTGTTGGGTTGAGTTATCTTTTCAATCATGTTTCCCTGTATTTCATACATCCTTTCTCAGATCCCAGCCGACTCCATCCCCTTCACCCTGCTCCATCTCTGCCTGGAGAGCATTTAAATTGCTGAGCAATGTTACACATACACGTAGGGAGGTGGGAAGGAAGGGATGGGAAAAGAAGCAGAAAGTTGTGTTTAGCAGCATTTGAAGATTATCCTAAATGAAAGACAACAGTAAAGGTCCATCTCAGAGAGACTCAATAGAAACTGGACAAGTTCTCTGTTTCTGCAGAGTGTCAGATGGAAGGAGGTGTTCCACAACAGCTTTGGTCAGAGTCTTCTTTCTTGTAAGCAACAAATGAGTTGAGGAGGTACCAATAAAAGCCACTTCACACAGTATTTTCGCCTGCATTATCATCTTCACTGGTAATTGACTGGCAATTCTGTCAGAGTAAATGTGCATGATGTTATGATCTTTAGTCTGCCTAGAGCCAGTTTGTGCTACTCTTTCTTTACAAGGTTTCAATCCCAAGTTACGCTTACAGAAGTCTTTCTGTTCCATCTGCTCAGTTCATTGTTCAGGGCTACATTTAGAAACAGATGTCACATTTTTGTGACAGTGCAGGTGAAAGGGACATTGCTTTATTGATTGAAAGTCCATCTAAAGAAGCACCATAAGCAGTGATGGGAATTTAATCAGTCATTTAGATCCAAAGAATACATTCTGCTTACTAAAGAAAGTGGGAAAACCTTCTCACCTCTGTTTTCCCTTGTTCCAGGATGAAAATAATCTGGTGATTAAGAGAAGCTGCTATTAAATGCTCCACAGTTCACAGAATTAAAGTGAAGACAGGAGTCAGTGAAGAAGGACTGAGTTCAGAGCACAGTTTGTACAGATTGATTGTATATGACAGAAGAATACCTGGTGTAATTAGGAACACTTTTGTACTTACTGAGAATTTAAGCGATTCTCACTTGCAATTTGCTATCTGTATGTGTGTACATGCATAGTACTATAGGTAGGCATTCTAGGTTAGTGCAACCTTCACAAATGCACATAGAAATGCTAAAGGTACCGGTCAGTTTTAGAGTGCCTGAAGCATATGAAAACCATAAGTAAATGCTTTCTTCATCCCATCAGCTTTAATGCACAGGCAAAGTGGTGGGAGGAATGTGATGGCCAATTGCGGGAGGGGCACTTTCTCAGACATTTTTTATGATTTTGCACATATCTCAAGGGATAAATTTTCACTTCATAAACAAAATAGTACTTATCTGGACCTCCCACGGGTTGCAAATTAGAGAAATATCTACTAGTCAGAGATTATAAATCTTACCACTAGAATCATTCAGTCTATAACACAGATGATGGATTTTGAATTAATCAATATTCACAATGCAAATAAAAAGAAATTATCTAATATAGAGATAATAAATACTGCTGCTGAGTTTTCAAAAAAATTGGGAAATCACTTCTGCTTTCATGGTTAGAAATAAAAGACAGATGAACAAAATTCTGTTCCCAGAGCAGGGAATGCTGTCAGCCATTCTCTTTAAACTGATTAAATAAAATATGCGTTTTATTTTTTTGTTAAGGTGTGTTTCTCAGTTGTATTTCTCCTCTATGATCCTGTTTCATTGTTTTAGCATCTTTTCTGAACAATGGATATTATGACTGGGTGCAGCAATGCAGTAATACCAGCACCAACTGGTATGCATTACATTGAAGTAAACTGGGTAACTGTAGTGGAAAAGATACAGACTTGAAAAATCTATAGAATTTGTAGAATGTGTGATTGAGCAATATGCAACGTAAATTAGAGAAGATGTGCCCTTTTTGCTCTTTTTTCCCTTGTAACTTCCAATACAAACTCATGTTGATAATTCCATATTATGATGCTGCCACTGGTAAGCTCTGCCAATGGTGCATTTGATAAGCATTGTGGTGCATATATGATCTTTTCTTTTTACATATTTCCTTAAAATACACATAGAAAAAGATCACAATTCACACAAAACCAAACAAAGGCAGCAATAGGAAAGAATGCCTTTACTTATGTTATTGTAATACTGGAATGGTAAAGAAAATCTGAGCTTGAGAAACACATAAATGTTGTGAACTTTGTTAAGGGAAAAGGATCTCTGAAAAGTTCATGTAATCTTACATTATTTGTACTTTAATTCGCATCTTGAATTGCTTGACTGGATTCTAATAAAACCTTTATGAAATGTCAACTGCAACCGATTCTCTGGGAGTACAAAACAACACATTTAAGTTTCACACACTGAGAGCATTTAAATAACTTATGAAGTGTACCTCTTCATCATATTTTAAATTTATGTAAATCCTTTTAATTCTTTCCTGGTTTCTTTTTTGAAATCAATGGAAGAATAAAATTTGGCATTTGAAATAAGCTATTATAATGAACAGAAAATTCAACTATTCAAATCTAATGATATTTTTATCCCTCATTTTTTATTTTCTTATTTCATGGAAACAAAAAATTTCATACTAAGTGAACTTACTGATGTGGTTTCTTCTGTTGGAATGCAGATAAAATTCATAGTTAATTTGCAAAGGAATTACTGACCTCTTGGTTTGCCTGTTGGAAGGCTACTTTCACAGGAAGTATCTTAGTATTTTTTACTCTATATTGACTTCACACAGGCATGTAAAAGGATTTACATAAAAGCACAGAGGAAAATCAACAGATACTATTAGGAGATATTTACTCAGCTAGCTTAACTAGGTTGCCAGCTTTCTGTGCCAATACTTTAGTAATGTACAATCTCCTACCCAGAAAAAAATGCGAATAGCTTAGACTGAGAGTTAACAGTGCTAGTGCGGTGGGTTGACTCTAGACACCAGGTGCTCACCAAAGCTTCTCTATCACTTCCCCTCATCAGCTGGACAGGGGAGAGAAAACATAATGGAAGGCTTGTGGGTCAAGATGAGGGGAGGGAGACACCACTCACCAACTACCATCATGGGCAAAATAGACTTGAGGAAATTAATTTCATTTATTACAAATAAAATCGGAGCAGCATAATGAGAAATAAAACCAAATCTTAAAACCCCTTCCCTCCACTCCTCTGCTCTTCCTGGGCTTAACTTTATTCCTGATTTTCTCTACTTCCCTCCTGCAGTGGTACAGTAAGGTGAGGAATGGGGATTACAGTCAGTTCATCAGTTGTTTATTCTGTCGTTCCTTCCTTCTCAGGGGGAAAACTACTTGTACTCTTCACCTGCCACAGCATGGAGGGCCTCTCATGGGAGATGCCCCTCCATGAACTTCTCCAACATAAGGCCTTCCCATGGGCTATAGTCATCATGAACTGCTCCAGCATGGGTTCCTTCCATGGGCTACAGCACTTGGGGAACAGACTGCTCCAATGTGGGTCTCCTACAGGGTCAGAATGTCTGTCAGCAAATCTGTTCCAGTGTGGGCTACCCATGGAGCTGCATTCTCCACCTTCTCCAGTGTGGGGTCTTCTATAGGCTGCAGGTGGATATCTGGGCCACTGTTAACCTCCATGGGCTACAGGGAGACAACTTACTTCACCTTGGTCTTCACCATGAGCTGCAGAGGAATTTCTGTTCTGTCATTTGGAGCACCTCCTACCTTTCAATCTTCATTGACCTTGGTGGATGTAGAGCTGTTTCTCTTGTATATTCTCATTCCTCTCTCCAGCTGCAATTTCTATTGAGCAGTTCCCTCCCACAGCTTCCATAAATATGTGGTTTCAGAGGTACAACCACTGTCACTGAAGGGCTCAGACTTGGCCAGCAGTGGGTCCATATTGAAGCTGGCTGGCATTATCATATCAGACATGCGGGAAGCTTCTGGCATCTTCTCACGGAAGCTATCCCCCGTAGACCCCACTACCAAAACCTGGCCATACAAACACAGTATAGGTAGATAATATTGGAAATTTGTTTCAGCAGGTATGACTCATAAATTTTAGTTAAGTGTATGTCATTTTTGTAGTCTTTTTCTTTTTTCATAAAGTAGGACAAAATGATTTAAAGAAGTTTGGTGATATTTACCACTACAGCAGCTTTGCAAGAATGAGTCAGACTCTACATTTACTTATGCACTAAACAAAATTATTTCCTGAAAGTGCATTGGTTGGCCGTAGATCTGCAAGGCTTTACAAAGAAAAGCTGGTGGGGTGGACATCATTGTGAGTTAGCAGTGGTAAACAATATAGCTTGTTTCTCAGACTGCTGATTTTTCAGAATACTGCAACAAAATGTATGCACATATTTTCATACAGAAATTGCTGAGAGAGAAACATACACAAAACACATTATGTAGTGCTGTTTTCCTTCAGAGAACAACTAGGAGGTATAAATCAAGCAGGATGACATTTCTAGAAATTAATTCATGTAAACCAAAACCAATGTAGATATTAGCAGATAAGCATAAATCCATCAAGACTCTATTCAGAAAATTAATAGTTTAACAGATGATGCAATGTTCTAGAAAGCAAGAAACACTCTAATATACACTGGTCATGTCACAAAAAGAGATTTCTTTCAGGCTAAAATACTAAATACATCATCAGCTAAACTCTGAGCTCCAGTATCACCTCATCAGATAAATTTCATCTGCTAGCTATAGAAAAATTTCACGAATATTTGAATTTGAACAATAATGATTGCATTCAAAATACTTTGAAAACCAGTGAAAGGAGTGCCTCAGAACCTAGTCCCTTTGGAGTTAATGATACTAACTTCAAAAGATACAGAATATTATCCTCCCTTCTCAGAAAGTAGAGCCTGACTTATGGCCAGGCTTTCTTATTAGGAAATAGTAAGCTGTGTAATTTTTATTAATAGTGTTATATTTTAGTAGAATCCATATATCTCATATATCAATTTCCCCCCCTCCCCCCCCCCCCTCCCCCCACTTCTGGACATCTATACTTTCCCTTGTCCATTTTTAATGTTTACCTCCTTTCCTTTTATGTTTTAATCTCCCTAACCCACTCTGTTTCCTCTGTAGCCTTCAGATAACTACAAGAATTAAACACAAATAGCCCCAAGATGACTAATTCCTAGGATAGACTAGGTCATGGAAGTCATCATATCCTGCAGACTAATGTGCAATTTATGTACTGTTCTTCCCAAACCATGTTTCCTTCTCCCCTTATATTTTTTTCTAATCTGTGGTATTGTGGTTTTTCCACATATTTTTCAGAGAAAACTCTGTTTATTTTCTTTCTCCTGTCCAGTTTTCTTTATCTTCTCCTAGGCATGAATATTCATAATTCATATTTGATTATATTGATGGTGACTTTTCTCGGCATGAAAGTTTTTGTATGAATCAGAGACATTTCTTCTTCATAAAACTGAGGAATGCAAAACAGCTAGACCTCTCAGATCAGTAGAAACCTTTAAAACTTCCGCTTCTAAATATGCCTTAATAACCATAGCAAGTGCTCATATTTTAGGATATAAGGCAGCAAAGAGAATAGAGAACCAATTGGAAAATAAATTTCCTGTGGAAAAAGAAGTCCTGTTTAAAAAATGCATTTAATTTGGATGTTAGAACCATCAGCATTGAAGAGGATGCAACAGTATGCAGATACATTGAGTATAATATTCACCCAAATCAGCTGAAAAACCTTTGTCTTTGGGAATTCAGTGCTTTCTGGAGTAACGACTGACCTACACTGCAGCCAGTCAATAAAGAGGAAGCTGGACATCCTTTTACATATAGAATACAGTGGTGAATAGCAAAGGTATCACAATCAGAAGAGAGAAAAGTGCTAAATATGATGTGTTGATGCACAAAAGTGCATGTGCTGCTATGTGTAAACTTCTTACGCTGGGTGCAGTTATTTTCCCAATTTCTAGTCATAGATAAAGAATTTATATGATTAATTTAAAAATGTTGACAGGAGTTGGTAAGACACATTCTTTTGATCTAGGAGAAATGTAGCTTTGATATTTTTAAGAACTTTGTTCATGATAAGAAATGAGGACAACAGGTTTAATTAAAACGCTTAATCTATATATGAAATCCAATTGCATGAGATATATCTAAAAAGTATTTCCCAACCTCCAGTTTGAGCTACAACTGTGAAAAAATTTTTAAGTCAACATACTGATGTATGAAACACAACTGTTATAAGGAACTATGATAAAAAAACATAACAAAAGATTTCTCACATGACATGTGCACGCTGAATTGTACCTTTTGACATCTATTGTTAAATAATTACTTTAGTTACTTCTAAATAAAAGAAAAAGCAAATTCTCTCCTCTCCAACCCACATATTTCTATTCTGTTTAGAAAACTAGGATAGTTTACAAATTCTTTACACGTGCTTGATTTCTTCTGCCTTCCCAGAATACTAATCCTGATTTTCTGCAAAATAAAACCATGTAGAGGTTATAGACATTTTGGTATTGCCGATCCTTGAATCCTGAGATGTTGCACTTGTTTTTAAGCATATAAGGATCAGCAATATCCTTCATCTTCCAGCAGTCCTGGATGACTGAGGAGGTACCACTTGACTGGAGGCTGGCTGATGTAGTGCCCATCTACAAGAAGGGTCTCAGGGAGGATCTAGGGAACTACAGGCCTGTCAGTCTGACCTCAGTACCAGGGAAAGCCATGGAACAGGTGATCTTGAGTGCTATCATGAAGCACATGCAAGAGAACTGGGTGATCAGGCCCCGTCAACACGAGTTCACAAAAGGCAGGTCTTGCCAATCTAACCTGATCACATTCTATGACAAAGTGACTCGGCTGCTGGATGAGGGAAAGGCTGTGGATGTGGTCTTTCTGGGCTTCAGCAAAGCCTTTGACACAGTTTCTCACAGTATTCTGCTACGGAAACTGTCAGCCTCTGGTCTGGACAGGCGCACACTCTCCTGGGTGGAAAACTGGTTGAAAGACGGGCCCAGAGAGTGGTGGGAAATGGTGTTAAGTTCAGCTGGAGGCCAGTGACAAGTGGTGTTCCCCAGGGCTTAGTGCTGGGTCCAGCCCTGTTCAGTGTCTTTATCAATGACCTGGATGAAGGCATCGAGTGCACCCTTGGCAAGTTTGCAGATGACACTAAGCTGGGTGGAAGTATTGATCTGCTGGAGGGTAGGGAGGCTCTGCAAAGGGATCTGAACAGGCTGGACCACTGGGCTGAGTCCAGTAGTATGAGGTTTAACAAGGCCCAATGCCAGGTCCTGCATTTGGGGCACAACAACCCTGTGCAGAGTTACAGACTGGGAGAAGCCTGGCTGGAAATCTGCTAGGAGGAGAGGGACCTAGGGTTGTTGGTTGACAACCGACTGAAGATGAGCCAGCAGTGTGCCCAGGTGGCCAAGAAGGCCAATGGCGTCTTAGCTTGTATCAGAAATGGTGTGACCAGCAGGTTCAGGGAGGTTATTCTCCCTCTGGACTCAGCACTGGCGAGGCTGCTCCTTGAATCATGTGTTCAGTTCTGGGCCCCTCACCACAAGAAGGATGTTGGGGCTCTGGAGCGAGTCCAGAGAAGAGCGACAAAGCTGGCCAAGGGGCTGGAGAACAAGTCTTACAAGGAGTGACTGAGTGAGCTGGGGTTGTTTAGGCTGGAGAAGAGGAGGCTGAGAGGAGACCTCATTGCTCTCTACAACTACCTGAAAGGAGGTTGTGAAGAGGAGGAACTGGCCTCTTCTCCCAAGTGACAGGGGACAGGACAAGAGGGAATGGCCTCAAGCTCCGCCAGGAACGGTTGATAGGAATGGTTGGACTCGATGATCCGGTGGGTCTCTTCCAACCTGGTTGTTCTATGATTCTATGATAGGGGAGGTTCAGGTTCGACATAAGGAAAAAATTCTTCACTGAAAGGGTCATTAGGCAATGGAATGGTCTGCCCAGAGAGGTGGTTGATTCGCCTTCCTGGAGGTATTTAAGGCATGGGTGGATGAGGTACTGAGGGGCATGGTTTAGAGATTGGTGGGAATGGTTGGGCTCGATGATCCGGTGGGTCTCTTCCAACCTGGTGATTCTATGATTCTGTGAATAACAAAATGCATATTTTCTTAGGGGACAGCTTGAGCAATGGACAAAAAACAGTATAATCATGTACTATAGCCAACTATTTTATTGTCATAAAATTTGTTGCTGTGCTTGGCTTGCATCTCAGGCATTCTTTGTACTTCCAGCACAAAGAAGCTTAAAGGAAAAAAAAAGGGATCATCTTTCTGTCATGTAACTAAACACAGGTCATTGTTGTGTTTCATCTGGTTCAACTCAAATTATGAGAATTCAGTTTGTTGACTCTTCTGAATGAGTTTCACACCAATCTGACAAGGTATTTCAAACTGCATTAGGAGATAAACATGAAAACTTGACACTGACACCAGAAATAATTTACTTAGAACAAGGTTCTGAGCATCTGCGGGAGATTAAATTTGGACTCAATTTTTTAAGCTGTATATACAACAGCTCATGAAACTACAAAAATTAGTAATTTCCACCTCAAATATTAAGTCTTATAAACTGCAAACAAGTTGATGGCTTCCGATGCAAGTTCAACAAACCACCTATTTGTTTCATCTTCCTGCAGCTAAAGTCTCTGACACAAACTTTTTGTTAACAATCTCTTTTAAGCATACAGGATGAGTATGACTGAAATGAGAATATCAGTCATATTCACGTGCTTTTCATCCTTTAAAATTATGCAGAAAATCCATTACAATCTGTATTCCTTCATTAACACTGTAGGTTCATTGACTATTACAACCAATTAAATTGTTTTTCTGCCATCATTCAAAATATTTCCTGTGATGGGCTTCATTGTGTTATTTCTACTTTATGTATTGATGCCTCTGAAATTTAGAAAAATGAAAGAGCCCAGAAACATAACAGAAATCCTCAATTTCTTAAGGAGGAAGTAAGACATATAACACAGAAATGTCACACCCCTCATCCATCTGCCATTCTAGGCAGTGAGTCTTTCCATGGAACAAGACACTAATACCAATAAGAGAACTTATTCCGACGACTGCTTCATGCTTCATATTAATTATGAGGATGTCTAATAACAATGAACACTCAAAGAGAATTATCTTATTTTTCTAAGGAGGACACTTCCTGAATGTATATGTTGCAATGGAAAAAGGTCAGGTCCAGATCTTACTTAAGGTTTTTTGAGGGTTGTTTCCAGTGTAGTAATTTGATTTATTAATTTTTTAAAATTTATTTTTAAGCAGAAGACTTATTTCAAATAAGAAGACTTATTTTCAAATAGAAAGCAAATGAGTGAATCCCTCTGCCTCTAAGTCCATTCATTAGCTCTTGATGCAAACAGAATCTTAAATGCATTCATAGGAGAGACAAGGCAATTTTGTCCTTTTGGTAATATTCTGTGGAGAGATCAATAAGAGTAAAGAAAAGTAACTGTATTTCAAGTACTGCATTTTAGGCACTTTATAGTTCTATCCTCTTATGTTTAAAGGTAGATTGTATTATTTTTTTCTGACCAAAGATTAAATCCTGAAGGTCATGTGAGTATTTTGAGACAGAGACAATACATAACGAAACCTCGTGGTATAGGCTTGTCATTTTCTTCATTCCTTGTCTCCTCTGTTATTTTTTGACTGTTATAGTATTCTTCAAATATATATGCCACTATTATAATAATGCAAGAGTTTTACTTCATACCTATGCCATTAATATACATCATCAGTTGGTTTTCAAGAACATGACTAATACACTAACAATAGCGGCTTTTATAATCTTGTCATTCACAGTGAGCTAATATTCAAAGAAACTTGACTTGCCAGAGACTCACTATTACAATAATGATTAAGGGCTTTCAAAACCTCGAGTGACTGTTAGTATACAGAAATTACTCTTGCAGAAGATTTGAGGGGAAAAAAACACCCTAAGTATGATTTTTTTTTTTGTTTTTTTTAAACAGATGGTTATCACCATGATCAATTGTAATCCCACATTGTCAAGATACAAGTAAACAGTTATGCTTCAAAGTATAAATTAGTCAATGGAAAACCATAAAGAAATTCCTTATTCACTGACTGTGTTAACTACCTAGCTAATCTATTTGGAAGTGATGTGTGTCTGAGCATGTCATTCTTTGTAACATCACTTGTCAGACAATCCCAATGCACATCATAGAGAATGTGCCAGAATATGGATAAGACGCAACAGTTCTTATTCTTAGAGAAATATGGTGTCTCCTAAGTTGTTTTTTTTTTCTCCTAATGTTTGAAACCCCTATTTGTTCTCTACTGTATTCACAACAATGCTCTGAAATATCTACACAGTAAGGAAAGGTAGAGCTGAAGTAAGACCACTATCTTGTTATTTCCAGTAGAAGCTAGGAATTGTGAGCAAAGATTAGACCGTGCTGCGTTCTCACCTACCTGCAAATCTAGACAGCAACTTTGCATTAGTTCTAATACTAATGCTGAGTTATGAGATGGAGATAAATACAAGTATATGAGGGAGTGTCTCTACTTCTAGAAATACAATCTAGAAAAGACTGCTCCTAATATAGGTGAAAAACATGAGCTTCTACCAAATGCCATTTATAAGTTTCATATGATAAGGTTTCAAGTGTCATCAGGAACACAAATGGATAACAGGTATTTTGGTTCTGTTACTAAACATAGAAAATTGATGGGGAGGAGATGCAAAACCATTATTTCGTTCAAAATGAGTAAGTTCTGGTAAGATAGAAAAGTTGTAAAAGCCCTGTTAGCAAGTTAGAACTTTTTCTATTTAGCATATAACATCTTCAATTTAACTTAAAATAGACATTTTCAAAAGAAGAATGTCACTTTCAAATGGACAATTGAGAGAAGACAGATGTGATTTAGATAGAGACATCTGTCCAAAGAGAATTTCCTGAAATATTTAACAACAAGTATCTTATTAAAGGGTGAGTGGTACGATCCATTTCCTTCCTGGGGTTCATATAGACTTTTTCTCATCACATGACAAGAAGCGATAAAATTAATCTCTTTATGTTCCTACAAATCAATTTTCAGTAGTGGAAACATCATTAGCCGCACATCAGCTGCACAAAATTTGTGATATTTTGCCCTGTGACTTGATTATCCTACAGTGATGCCGCTGTGATAGGCATTAGGTTATAAGGCAAAAAGACATTTCCTTATGGGAATATACTGTTTCATTCATTTGAAGGAAAGGCATTACTTAAAGACACAATAACCAAAGGGATTTTTCTCCACTGAAGGTGGTCAGAAGAGGGAAAGGAATTGATATGAGTCTTTTTTTGCAGAAACAGTTTGCAATGATAATGACTTTCGAGAAACCAATGTGTCGACACCAAGACTAACTGTTTAGGAAACCTAACACTATAACCTATGGTTTTGAAAATATAAACTGCAATTTCTCTCTCTGTACTCGCTAGAAATTGAAGGCAGTTGGAAATCTCAGCAATTCATGTGAAATGAATATCTTCTAGAAGAGTGGAAGATATAGGAAAAAAGTGGTGAAACTATTTAAAATTTAGACATTTTACTATAAATATATTTTTTAAAGATCACAGGAGAGGAGAATCTTTTTCAAAGAGGCAACTTGCTTTGGGCTGATAGCTTAAATATAAGTTTTGTTTTGTTGCTTTATCCTGCACCATCTCATCCCTTGAACCAATACAAGGTCTGAGATGAGAATAAAATAAAAGGCAGCAAGAAAAATCTCCCCTAGCAACAAAGACATAACATTTAAAAAATTTCATACCTGAAAACAGTGTGACAAAAATATGGAGTGGTGAATTTGAAGTTAATAGGATCATAGAATCATAGAACAACCAGGTTGGAAGAGACCCACTGGATCATCGAGTCCAACCTTTCCCATCAATCACTAACCCATGTCCCTCAGCACCTTGTCCACCCGTCCCTTAAACCCTTTGAAGGAAGGTGACTCAACCCCCTCCTTGGGCAGCCTGTTCCAATACCCAATCACCCTTTCTGTGAAATTTTTTTCCTAATGGCCAGCCTGAACCTCCCCTGGCGTAGCTTGAGGTCATTCCCTCTTGTCCTGTCCCCTGTCACTTGGGAGAAGAGGCCAGCTCCCTCCTCTCTACAACCTCCTTTCAGGTAGTTATAGAGAGCAATGAGGTCTCCTCTCAGCCTCCTCTTCTCCAGGATAAACACCTCCAGCTCTCTCAGATGCTCCTCTTGTTCTCCGGCCCCCTCACCAGCTTTGTTGCTCTTCTCTGGTCTCAGCCCAGTGGTCCAGCCTGTTCAGATCCCTTTGCAGAGCCTCCCTACTCTACAGCAGTCAATACTTCTACCCAGCTTAGTGTCATCTGCAAACTTGCTAAGGGTGCTCTCGATGCCTTCATGCAGGTCATTGATAAAGACACTGAACAGGGCTGGACCCAGCACTAAGCCCTGGGGAACACCACTTGTCACTGGCCTCCAGCTGAACTTAACACCATTTCCCACCACTTTCTGGGCCCGTCTTTCAACCAGTTTTCCACCCAGGAGAGTGTGCGCCTGTCCAGACCAGAGGCTGACAGTTTCCATAGCAGAATGCTGTGAGAAACTGTGTCAAAGGCTTTACTGAAGTCCAGGAAGACCACATCCACAGCCTTTCCCTCATCCAGCAGCCGAGTCACTCTGTCATAGAAGGTGATCATGTTAGATTGGCAAGACCTGCCAGTGTGCATGTGCTTCATGATAGCACTCAAGATCACCTGTTCCATGGCTTTCCCTGGTACTGAGGTCAGATTGACAGGCCTGTAGTTCCCTGGATCCTCCCTGTGACCCTTCTTGTAGATGGGCACTACATCAGCCAGCCTCCAGTCCAGTGAAACTTCCCCAGTCTTCCAGGACTGTTGGAAGATGATGGAAAGGGGTTTTGTCAGCACATCCACCAGCTCCCTCAATACCCTACGATGAATCCCATCCAGCCCAGTAGACTTGTGGGTGTCTAGTCGGGACAGCAAGGCTCTTACCACCTCCTCTTGGATCATGGGGGCCTCATTTTGCTCCTCTAGCTCTGGCATTTGTACGCAGAGGGAACAACTTTCTTTACAATTAAATACCGAGGCAAAGAAGGCATTAAGTGTCTCAGCCTTCTCCTCATCCCCTGTCACTGTTGTTCCTTCTGCATCCAATAGGGACTGTATGGTTTCCCTAGTCCTCCTTTTATTATTTATATATTTGTAGAAAGATGTTTTGTTATCTTTCACAGACTTAGCCAATTCTGATTTCTAGTTGAGCTTTAGCCCTTCTGATTTTATCTCTACACTATCTCACTTCCCTCCTGTAGTCCACCCAAGAGGCCTGTCCCCTCTTCCAGAGCCCATAAACATTTCTCTTCTTCTTGATATCTCTCAAGGTCTCTCTGTTCAACTAAGCTGTTTTTTTCCCCTGATGGTTTTTTTCCCCTGAACATGGGGATGGCTTTCTCCTGAGCTGCTAGGATTTTCTTTTTGAAGAGCTCCCAGCCTTCTTGGGCTCCTTGCTCTTAAGTACTGTCTCCCATGAGACTTTGCCAACCAGCCTTCTTAAGAGTTCAAAGTCTGTCCTCTGGAAATTTAATGTTACTGTCCTGCTAACCACCCTCTTCACTTCACCTAGAACAGAAAACCCTATCATCTCATGATCACTTAGTCCTAGGCATCCTCCTGCTGCCACATCCCCCACCAGACCTTCTTTATTCACAAACAGCAGGGCCAGGAGGGCACCTTCCCTTTTTGATTCATTCACCAGCTGTGCAAGGAAATTGTCTTCCATGCACTCCAGGAACCTCCTAGATTGCTTCCTTTCTGCTCTGTTGTACTTCCAGCAGATATCAGGAAGTACACTTCTTCACTGCCTATGCTTCAGTTCACGCTATGGACAGGTCTCTGAGTCCTTTCAGACAAATATAGATGGGAATATGCATCCCAGTATCATACTTAACATCCTCTACACACCAGCAGGAACTTAGTCCATGGGACAAAATGCCAGCAAATGTGACAAAATCTCTTGACATGCCTCCAGTATGGATGGTACGTCCTTGACAGCAAATGCTTTGCTTTGCATAACTCTTGTCTTTGTGTCCTCTACTTGCTGTTACAGCTAGAAATGTGACATACCAGTAGTATTTGAGATAGTGTGCTCTTTAATGTTACATGGGTTTTGCACTGTTACTTAACCAACTGCAGTGTCTTGTAAGCAGCTAATAGAAAATATTTTACCAGAAGAAGTAACCCTATTAAAACAATAGCTATCAGCCAGTTGTACAAAGTCTTGTAAAATCCAGCATCATTAATTATTATTTCATTAATAACAATTGAAAACTGTACTTAGTGCCTCCTCTCTCTGTAGCCTATGATAGAATTGGTTGTTGAATCTAGCCAATTTAAAGATTGACTGGAGGGAAGCATGTTAAAATTAGTCCTAAACTAGAGTTAGGATGTCTAAAAAACAGGGCAACTATCTATATGCTACTGAAGATGGAGACACAATAAAGCCACCATAAAATGGAGTGAGAGACAGTTCTTATTGAGAAATAAAATTAGAATCATACACTCATAAAGTACCTAAAGATCATCAATCCAACTCCCTGTTCCTTGCAGGACTACCTAAAATTAAACCACATAGCTAAGAGTGTTGTCCAGATGTTCCCTGAGTCCTAACAGGCTTCATGTCATGACCAGTTCACTGGGAAGCCTTTTCCAATGACTCACCACCCTCTCAGTGAAGAATCTTTTTCCTAATGTCCAGTATGAACTTTCCCTGATGCATCTTCATTCTGCTTCCTCATGTCCTATCTCTGGCCACTAGATAGAGATCAGCACCTTCCCCTCCACTGCCCCTCTTGAGGAAGTTGTAGACTGTGATGAGGTCATTTCTTGGCCTTCTCTTCTCCAAGCTGAACAAATCAAATGGTATCAGCTGTTGCTTGTAAGTCTTGCCCTTGAGTCCTCTCACCAACTTGGTCACCCACTTCTGGGCACACTCTATTAGTTTGATGTCCTTCTTATACTGAGGCACCCCAAACTGCACACAATACTTGAGGTGGGGCCACACCAGTACAATGTGACAGTCACCTTTCTCAAAAGTCTGGCTATGCTGTGCTTGATGCACCCCAGGGTGCCATTAAGCCAGCCCCCTAGGTCTCTTTCTGCAGGGCTGCTCACCAGCCTGTTGTTCACAAGTTTGTACATATAAGCAAGATTGTCCTATCCCAGGTGGAGAATCTGACATGTTATTGTGTTAAATTTCATACAATTGGTGATGGTCCAGCTCTCTAGTCTACTCAGATCTCTCTGGGGATGTACACAAAACCTCCTAGTTTAGTATTGTCAGCAAATTTACTTCAAGTACATTTGATTCCTGTGTTCAGGCAATTTACAAAAACATTGAAGAGCACTGACCCTAAAATCAAGCCCTAGGGAACTCCACTGGTGACTGTTTGCCAGCCTGATGTAATACCATTTGCTTTGAGGCCAGCTTGTTAGCCAGTTGCTCAATCCATGTGTTATTGAGCTGTCTGGCTGTATTGCTGGATATTTCATCAGAAGGATACTTTGAAACACACTATCAGAAGTTTTGCTGAAACCCAGATTTACCACATCTACCGGCTTCTTGTGGTCAACTGCATGCGTGACCTTGTCATAAAAGTAAATTAAACTGGTTAAGCAGGACTTTCACCTCATGAATCTGTTCTGGCTATGGTCAATGTCTGCATTGTCTCTTGAGTATTTTTCAATAACTGCCAGAATAACTTTCTCCATCATTTCACCAGGCATAGAAGTAAAACTGACTGACCTGTGATTACCAGGATCTCCTTCTTGAAAACTGAGACATTTGCCAGTTTCCAGTTGACTGGGACCTCTCATGACTCCCAAGATCATTGAAAAATAGCGAAGACTGATCCAACAATGAAGCTATATGACAGTAACTACCTTCACCCTAATGGTAGAAATGTTACAAAGGTTTATTGCTTGAGCTTTAGTGTGATAGAGACAGTCTCAAAATGGGAAATCAATAATTTTTCAAAAACAGTCAAACCAGAATAAAGATATGAAAGCACAGTGACAAGAAGATGCCCAGTAAATACATATGTATTCTTTCTTGTGGAAATGCTATACAACAGAATTATGACATTTTACCCTTTGTGGTGTCATTCAAAATATCTAATTAAACATTAATCCCATGGACTTTTATACTACAATGTCCTCCCTTCTTTTTAATTCCACAAATGATCCCAAGACATAAAACCAAAGAGAATTTTGACTTTTTTGGGGGGGGAAACTGAAAGTTTAAAACAAAAATTGCTACTTTCTATGTGGGTTTCTTTTCAATAGAAATTATTTTCTTTTCTATGTTTGACATTTTTCTATTTTTGCTTGGCCTCTATTGTAAAATGAATATTGCATTAAATCTTAAATTATTCACTCAAGAGGGAATGGCAATCTGGCTGTTTTCCTGTGATGGTGAAATAATACTTAGGCAATCAAATATCACAGAGATGCGTCTGGTCTAAGAATAAAACAGAGGGACTGGGGAAAAAAGTATCAATCTCCTTAGAATACAGGGTCTTAAATGGAGGAAGTGCTAGTCCAAACAGGTGTGCATGACAGAGGTTATCACCACAGAAAGGAAGATTTCTTACATACCTATTCAATTAAATACTCCATATTTTCTTAAAAACTGAGAGGGAGGGACATACATAAAAAAAGAAATCTCAAAATCAAGAACTAGGAACCGTTTTACTTTACTCGTTAGCTAATGGGAGCACTTCAGGCACTTTGGAAAAAAATTCAAATGAGATTGCTCTCTGTCTCTGTTAATGGTATGAGCCCTCATATGTCAGCTACAATCAGTTTGAAAAGCTCTCTTAACTTTATTGGTGCTTTACTTTATACTGTCTAGGAATAATAAGTTTTTCTGGCTTCATTCTTGGACAAGTACACTTAGAGCTTTTGGCAAAGGGCAGGAGTTACCTGTCAAAATACTTGCTCAAAGGGATTCTGTTTACATATTTTATGATGAGATGCTTTACAGTGAAATTTGCAAGGCATGGAAGGTGTCCTGCATAGATAAGTTCAGCAAATAATTTTAAAATCCATCCAAAACTGAGTTGCCCATGAAAATTATCCCTGGGATGTAACTTGCAATCAGCAGTAAAAACACAGTATGGGAATGCAGCATATAGACACTCACACTCACAGCAACTTCAACAATCTTTATTATAGGGAATATAACGTACCCTTTACTGTGAGATTCTCACGAGTGAAAAAAGAGCATCATTTCAATCCTTGCACCCTGCAGTTCACTTGGAAAAAGGACTGGTGGGACAAAAATATTGACTTATTTAACAGATATTGTAGCACAGGTTCTTTTCCTCGCAGCTGAACTGAATGGATGCTCACAAATTCTTCTGCTTTGTAACTGGCCAAAAGAGAGAGTGGCCATCTCCTTCTCCTAGGTTCAGCTGCATAAGAAGGAGTCTGTTTCCATTTCATATAAGGCCAGAGAACCTCATTCATTTACGCAAAAGTGGAGCTGTCTGAGGATCTCATCATGATGTTGGAATGCTGAACCAAAGAGAGCCAGTGCAGCTGTGTTGCATGATACTTCATGGAATGAACATCCAGTTATGGGTTTAGGGAATGAAATATGGGGGAGATGTCAAAGGTTACTTTTCAACTGCTTCCTCTGGAAGGAATGCACACAATAGTCAAGTCTAAACTAGAGTTGATACTCTCCAAGCTTCTCTGGTCCAGTCCTTTCCATCCTTGGGATGCCAATTGCCTGTGGAGGCAGAGAGAAGCTCTTTGTAAGAGCATCACAAGATTTTACTTTTCAGTCAACTCCAGGAACCTTGCCTCTGTTCACTTTAACTTGAGGATGATGCCATAAAATATGAACTATTCTATTTTGTTTAAAAAGTAGCCCACATAAATAATGTAGAGGTTTTTTTTTATTGTTCAAGAGTAATGAGTTGTCAGCTTCCTCCCCACTCTTTCCTTTGCAGAATGAGATTCATACATTATCTTTCAAAGGAAGCAGTGCTGCTGTGACATTTAGAAAATGCTGTTCTAGTGTATGTGTATATATTTTCAAAGGGACTTCAATTTATGATGTAAAATTGCTTAAGCAATATGAACAAAACTTATTTCTTTATGCTTGCTTTATACAGTGATGAGTCTAAAGGTCATTTCACTTAAATGAGTAGATTACAGGAAGGAAACAGTCTGTTTTCAGATCGGACACTGACTGGAATTACTTTTACCAGTCACATGTAGGAGCAGGGTACTTTGGTGCTGAAAATGTTGACAAAATCTTGATGCAGAGTCATGGCAGGGAAAGCAAACTCATAGCAGGGTGAGTGCATGGAGAGAAGATTAGGAAACTCCAAGAAGAAGCTGTGAACTTTTCACATACAGCGTGACAAAGTCTAAATGACTCATTGCACACCAATATGCAAGGCAGGGCAATAAGAGAGGATAACAGGGTCTTAAAAAACCCAACTATAAATAGCCATTTTTGAGCAATAACTTTGATAGCCCCAGAATCACCCACCAGAGACAATGAGGGCAGGTACAAGCCAGCAGAGCAATGTCTTTGGTGGGGCAGCTCTGGAAGGAGTAGATGGCTTTAAGAGAAAATAAACTTTCCTTCAGCTTAGGTATCATGAAGCAATTCCTCTTCACTTGCCAGGCTAATGCTCTGTGGGCTTGAATTTTGAACCAATTATCTGTACAGCAAATGACATTACATTTCAGGCAGTTGCCCTGCATCATGTGCTTAATTCCTCTCTGCTAAATTAAGAACTGAAGGATAAAGCTGGAAATTGCTCTCCTCCCACACAGGGTCCAGAGCAGTGTCTGACACACTGTATTCATGTCTTTGTACCTGCAGAACAAAGCTGCTTAAAAAAGTAAAATGACATCTTCCCGCCCCCACTCGATACACATATCCCACCATTAAATGATGCAAATAAACCTGTCTGTTTACATAGCAAAGACAGCTGAAGAGTTAGGGCAATAGGGAATTAATTGAAGAACTTACTCGACAATGAAGGCCCTTATGAAAAGGAACTCAACCATTAAATTACTTGCAAAAGAAAATGGTAATGGTGATTGGAGCCCTACTGAAAATAAAAGCCAAATGAGATGGAATTAATAATTCCCAGGATTTATGTATAACACCTTATATTCCAGAATTTCTTGCATAACTAAAACAACTTAAAGGGAAAAAGAATTACATAAGAGAACAACGTGTTAAAAGAGAAGAGGCAAAAGATATGAATATCTCTGAAGACGATAAAAGCTGGAATGACGGTAGCACACCAAACAGCATTTTACATGGCTATTGCTACTTAAATACCTGACAGTTCAAATATATCACACCTTATCTCTGAACCTAAAGTTTTTCCTATCCTTCTCCAAGCAAACAGATTTTACTACTTGCCATTTCACGAAGGAAGAAACTGAAGCAAAGGAAGAGAGCTATGTTGCCCAGTGTTGCCCACTTCTTTGTATCTATGACTATGAGGAAGTACAGGCATCTCAGCTCTCTGGAAAAGATGTTGAGATCATAATATTCTGCTTTACAAGTGGAGAGGAGCAAGTAACGAAGGGGTAAAATACTGCTGCATTGACATATTCTTGTATAGGAAGGGCTATGGGACTAATGTAGTTGTGTGGTTCAGGGCAGAATACAGGATGCAGACTGACTGTGCTTCCACTGTGCCACAATTTTTGCAGGGTACCACAGTTGGTTTCTAGCTTAAAGGAGAGATGACTGTAAACATAGTTGGAATAGCCAAATATCTATGCAGGGAAAGGGGAAAAGCATACTGGAGCTACAAAAAGAAGAGGTTTGCAGACTGCAGCTCTTCCCCCACCTTTTCTCAGCACTCACGATACAAAACTAAGGAAATAAGGAAACACTTGGAAAAGAACTTTGCCTACTCTGAATCTGACAAAATAAGATGACTGGGGACAAAGACAAAAGAAAAACTGTTTTTGTCCCTTCTTTTTGAACACTGAAATATACAGTACTCAGTAAGGTGTTCAGAAAGTCAGAGTTTGCCTGGGGCTTTCATTAAAATATTGCTTGAGGGAAGGATGAATAAGACAAATAATACGTTACTTTGGCTGGAGCGTACTGCTCCACATAACAGTTGTGTGACAGCTTGAATTCAGTCAGATATTCAAAATGTAAGTATTGTCTTTTGGCTGAAACAGGTTTATTTGCTGGAGCTAGTTTAACCTACTAGGAAATTTGTTTGCAGATGTACTAACTAGGAAAAAGGGTATGGAGGGCTCAGTTGGTACTCCCTGTGGTGAAGATTTGTTACCTGAAAATAAACACACATAAGCATACCTACATATCTTTCTGAATAATGCTATAGGAAGAGATATCAGAAATCCAACTCCTTGTGCAGAGCCTGGAGATACTTTTTAATCACGTTTATGTTAAATTTTGGGTTGTGCCAGACTTTTCTGACACACATAGTCACTGACTGACATTTCTTTTTGAGACAAAGCCTCTCATGGGACTTGACCTGTCTTGAGCTCCCACTTGTCTGAATATGCAAAAACTGAGACACTGATGAGAAATGAGATCACAGAGGAGGATCTGAATTTCTATTCACTAAATAGATGTGAGAACATAAGAGCTGTCAGACTTAAGCAAACTTAGGTATACCTTTTCACTGAAGGTGTCCACTGGTATATGAGGTCCAACACAAAAAACCTGAGACTAACCCTGTAGCTCAGGAAACAAGAGTGAGGGCAGAGACAAAGAGATGGTTGTAGAACACATCCTGACCTGTCACAGTGAGACAAGGCTCAACTTGACCACTTCACTGTGTATGAGTGGATGCATTTTCTTTCTCTCAGTTGGAAAATGCAAGAGTGAAAAATGAGTTAATATCAAGTTTTATGTGAAAGTGAAGAAATCCATGACAGAAACTTTACAATTATTGACTGAGAGTTGTGGTAAAGAGATCCCAAAGATCAAGAAGGTGTTCAAAGGAACCCATTTTTTTCAGTAGAAGTGAAGGCAAAAACAATGGAGATTCTCAACAGCCCTTCAGAAAATGTTTTGCAGAACCTCTTTGAATGTTGGTAGTATGCAGCTGTGTGCTAGTTTAGAAGGGAACTATTGTGAAGCTCATCATAGTTGATTTTTTTAATCTGTTAGATAAAAAACAGTCACAGTTTTTTTTTTCTGTGTGTGACTGATCTTGTATGCTACTTTGGAAATGGCAGTCTTCCAGCAGGTGATAGTTTATGGTAGTTTAGGGACTTGGAACAAAGTTTGTAGTTAATGTTTAGCTTTAACTTTGGTGACCCTATCCATTCTGAATGTGACTAATCCCTCCTAAACCTCTCTTACTGTGTTGGTCTCCCAAATGGCCCGGGAATATGGCAATGATTTCCACAGACTTCTTTTTACACACTGAAAACACTGTGAAAACACAATTCTTTTTTGTAACCTTGCTGCCTAGTGAGTCATGAGCTCTCTGCTGCTTCTTGTTTTATTAATTCTGCAAGTTTCTCATTTTATAGACCTCTGTCACTGTAAATTTTACTCCTACTCATCTCTTTTCCAAGCTAAAGAGCTAATCTTGTTTATTTTTTCCTCATAGTGGAAGCTGTCACATTCCTTTGATTGCGTCTGTTGTGCAAACGTTAACCTCTGTAGCTCCAGGGCACTTCCCAGCAGTGAATCAGAACTGCACAAGTGCCACTGAGGTTGTAGAAGCACCGTTCAGGTAGTGTATAACATCATAATGATACTTCTATCTTTTGTTTTTATTTCTAGCAAGACCCAAACTGTGATTTGTCTTTTGATCAGTGACCAGAAGTCAGTGCCATGAAAGTGCCACCAGTCCTGACTGTCCCTGTCCACTCACGCTGGGTCTCCCCCCATGCTACCTCCAGCCCAGGACCCCATTTCAACCCCATACAGGTCTCCCCATATGGTGTAGCCATCTCTAACTGCTCTCCAAGATCATATTCTTTTGGAGATCATCTACGATTAGTCCAAGACCTCTTTCCTAGAGTGGAAGTATTTAACTTGGTGAATATGGTTACACATAGAGTTGTTTCCCCTGCCCTTATGCATTATTCTGCACGGTTCTTAAATAATTTTCCAGGTCTTAAATTGTTTTTTCCCCAAGTCTTTTTGGTAAATTAATAAGCACTTGATATTTTTAGCATCTCAAGACATCACACCTTCACTGTTTCTCTGGAAGTTCCTCTGTCAGTTATAAATATACACCAAATAATTTTGTATTGGCCACCAGCTTTGACATTTCACTGGTTTCTTCCTTTCCAAAGTCTCGCCTTATTCTTTTCTCAGGGGGCCTACTATTTTCTTTCCATGGCTGAAGAAAAGACTGGAAGCCCCAACCATTCACACTTTTTTTCTGCCCTCTGTGATCCAAGGAGTTTCATTGCTGGGGAAAAAAGTGAGAATGAAATCTGACATCACAGCAAAGAAAAAGGTAGCATTTTTTTTGCTCATGAGGAATATGAGTCCCTGGGGTATGTTGTTTTGCTTTTTAGCAGTATCTTTACCCTCTTTACACAATTTAGCTTAAGCAATACATTAGATAAAATACACAGTTGAGCATTCCCCATAATCCCTATTTAGAGGTGGATTACACCATTTAAGTAGCTGATGGAATTTTGACAATACTTACAAAATTTCCTTGAAGGAATGAAATAGATTTCACAGAATCACAGAATCACAGAACAACCAGGTTGGAAGGGGCCCATCGGATCTTCTAGTCCAACCATTCCTATCTAACACTAAACCAAGTCCCTCAATACCTCATCCACCCGGGTCTTAAACACCTCCAGGGAAGGTGACTCAACCACCTCCCTGGGCAGCCTATTCCAATGCCCAATGACCCTCTGCATGAAAAACCTCCTCCTAATCTCCAGCCTAAACCTACCCTGGCGGAGCTTGAGGCCATTCCCTCTCGTCCTGTCCCCTGGCACTTGGGAGAAGAGGCCAGCTCCCTCCTCTCCACAACCACCTTTCAGGTACTTGTAGAGAGTAATGAGGTCTCCTCTCAGCCTCCTCTTCTCCAGGCTAAACAACCCCAGCTCTCTCAGACGCTCCTCATAGGGTCTGTTCTCCAGCCCCTTCACCAGCTTCGTCACTCTTCTCTGGACTTGCTCCAGAGCCTCAACATCCTTCTTGTGCTGAGGGGCCCAGAACTGGACACAATATTCAAGGAGCGGCCTCACCAGTGCTGAATACAGAGGGAGAATCACCTCCCTGGACCTGCTGGTCACACCGTTTCTGATACAAGCCAGGATGCCATTGGCCTTCTTGGCCACCTGGGCACACTGCTGGCTCATGTTCAGTCGGCTGTTGACCAACACCCCCAGGTCCCTCTCCTCCAGGCAGTTTTCCAGCCAGGCTTCTCCCAGTCTGTAGCTCTGCTTAGGGTTGTTGTGCCCCAAGTGCAGGACCCGGCATTTGGCCGTGTTAAACCTCATGCCGTTGGACACTGCCCAGCGGTCCAGCCTGTCCAGGTCCCTTTGCAAAGCCTCCCTACCCTCCAGCAGATCGACATTTGCACACAGCTTAGTGTCATCTGCAAACTTGCTAAGGGTACCCTCAATGCCTTCATCCAGGTCATTGATGAAGACATTGAACAGGGCTGGACCTAGCACTGAGATGAAATTACATTTCATCTATTATGTAATCAGTATTACTTTGAAAAACATTATTTGTGCCTGATATTTTTGAGAATATGGCCTTTTTCAGGTTTCATCACAGCTGTGTGAAGATTATAACAATTCACATTCCCTGATGTTTGACATGTTTTCCAATACCTCCACAGCAATTTTTGCAAAACTTTGTGTCAGACATTTCCTCTTCCATGTATACTCCTTTCTAGAAGAAAGCAACCAGACACATATGTCAGCTGTCCTGCAGAGTATGGAAAGATTGTTAATATTAAGGAAGAAATGTTGAAAATTAAATCTATGGCACTCCACTTTGTAATTGTGCAGTACTTAATAAAATCTCAATACTGGAAAACCTCCATCTAAAACTGAAAAATTCTTCTCCCTCCAGCATTTAAAGGCTGGTGCTTGAATTTATTCCTGACTTTTTTGTGCATAGGATATACAGAAACCAGCTCATTCTAGCTGAGTAAGAATGGGCAATAATATCACATACAAAGTCCATTAGAAATGAAAGTATTTTATAGCACACAATACAGGAAATTTGATCTACATGTTCAAGAGGGAGATGACATCCTTTGATTGCTTGCATAGAGAAGAAGTTATTCTAAATGACCCATCATTTTCTATTTAAAGAATATAAATTGTATTCTGGAAGAACTGCTACTCAGTTTATATATATATATACACATATGTATGTACACCTACACAGATGCAGAGAAGTGACTAAGAGCAGCTTGAAAAGGTTTCCCTAAAGGGTTTCAAGAACTGAGTTTGTGTTCTTGTGACACTGCTTCACCTCTGAAGTACAGCTTGGAACACAGATATGCCGAATGAAGGAGTGATTCAGGAACGTAAAGAAAAAAAGTAACGTAACATACCAGCAGTTATTTTTTAGAGCAGAACATCTAGGAAAGTCTAAGATGAAAACAAGGTCTCTTTTGTATGGGTTAGCCCAAAGCATTAGGATAGATGAACAGAACAAGAATCTTGCCCAACAAGTATGGAACCCAGCAACATCATTAGGCCATTTCTTGAAATGTCATCAAGGTAAAAGCAAAACCAAAGGTAACAACATTAGGATAAGTTAAAAGGTCAAGCTGTGTACAAAAGTAAATAAATAAGGAAGCAGGTACAGAAGCTTGAGTGAAAGTAGTATTAAAAGGAGAAGAGAGGAGGAAAATTAGAGTTTACGGGGGAAATTTAACTTATAAATTATGAGTAATAAGGCTGGTTTGGATCTTTGAACAATACATTTCCTCATGCATGCTGTCTTACATTACAGTGTAAAATTAAGGGGGGAAAGGGAGGTTAGTTTTAATTTTTTAGTGGCTCTTAGCTTCCTACTGTGTGTTGGAAAAAGAGCAAAAGGAACAGTTGGCTGAGCCCCCATACAGACTCCCTTCAAATGCTGTCAACTGGTTAAAGAGAGCACATGGCACAAATTGAAGATCCATGTTGGATGGGTTGAATAGAAGTGGCTGAAGTAGGCTTGAAGGGCATTTTCACCCATCTTGTCCTTCACTGCTTGCAGTGTTGCCATATTGACTCTGCTGATTCATCTCGTTATACAGTATAATATTGACTCTACTCTAGAAAGGATGCAGAAGACATGCAAGTTGGGAAAGGAATGAGAGGATAACAGACATAAATACCATATTTTTTGGTTACACTTTTACTCCAAAAATCGCATGAATACTTTAAACATGACTTTTACTGTTAACAAAAAGCATCCAAACAAAACACTCCATAAAACAATATAGCCTATGAGGTTTCCTAAAATCAGCAAAGTATGTGAAGCCTAATTGCATGGATACTTGAGTGTGTGGACCCCTCTATGAACACAGTTGCCCTGCACTCTTTGTTGACTGGTTGCCCCTCAGAGCAAGAAAGAGCTGGCTACTGGCTGCTGTCACTTGAGAAGTGCTACAACTTTGGAGCCATGTCCTCTGCTTGTCTGGGAATGTAAAATTTCCTCTTTATTTGTTTAAAATTGACAGTGGTTTAATGTCACTGGAAAGAAGAGGCAGACTGGCAGGAAGCCCAGATAGGTAGAAAATGGCTTTTTTTTTTTTTTTTTTTTTTGAATATTCAGCTTTGGCAAACTGTTTAGCCCTGGAGTAACTGGGTGCATGAGAGTCAGTGTTTTAGTTCAAATCAACTGAAGTGAATTCCCTGTTTGTCCTCCTGTCCCCAAACGCTGATTTGCACTACAGCATTGTCTTGGAGCATGCAGAGTAGTGATTTCCAAAAAAAAAAAACCCAACCCATCAGAACATGGAGGTACGCTCCAAAAGGGTACCTACCTGCTAAAGAAAGGTACATTCAGATCATGGGGGAGCCCAGAGCTTGCTGAAAGTAAAAGTCCTCCAAGCCTGTGTCAACTTCAGGTCCTCAGTACCAAAGCAGCATCTGTTTTTCCTGATGGATTTCTATCAGTCCACACTACTCATTAGTGAAAACACAGTTACTGCAGTTCAAACCACCTAGGGAATAAGATTGACTCAGGTGCCAGTCCAGTTAGCCTAGCATATGAAAAAAATAAGTCTAAAATTGCAACATTTCCCTCTTAGTTGTGCCCTTAGGCAACAGAGAAATATTAGGATAGGAAAACCTCAAAACAGATGTTCCCACCTTCTCATTCATACCATTTATAGTCCTGTTTATTCCTAATAGCCCTGCTCATACACGTCAGTTTGCTGTAAGCTATGAAATCATAAGATGTGTTTTAAATTAAATTGAGACAAAATCGTTGCTTTTGGTATCCAATGCTAATCACCTCCTAGAGGGTTTATACTGCCAATGGATGGAAAATACATATTTAATTTTGATAATATTTTTGGTGACAAAGTCATTTAACTGATGACAATGAAGGCTAAGAATGGAAGTAAACTGCACCAGACAAAATAATTATTGCCTGCTAGAATTCCCCCCACCAAAGACCACCTGCATTATTCATCTGCATTATTTATATCATCTATTAAACTGTGCATATTTTTAAAGAGTTTAGTTACATTTTCAGAGTGACCTATTCGAATAAAAACAGTGTTTTCCTGACTCTGGTTTATAAATCTCATATAAAATATATTTTTATAATTTAAAAACTAAACCATGAATGGCAGTCACCTGAAGCGAGAGGAGGTAAACATATATACTGAGATGTAAAGGGCTCTTCTCTGAATTGTCCTGGTTACTCCTGTGTTTGGCATGCACAATCTATCAGGGTTAAGGTGTATACTTTTTCAGCTATTTTAGCTTAACTTCCTCCTATGGCTTCTTAAGCAGTTCAGTTTTGCCACAATTTTATAGACTCTTATGTGAGAGGTGCTGATCCACATCAATATACAGTCCTGCTCACTTAACCCAAGTTTACTTTTACAAGGATTTGGAGTTATTCAAAGTAGGGCACCCTGCAGAGGCCTCTTCTGCAAGGACAGTTACTAAGTGGACAGTAATAAAAAATTAAAGCAAGTATTCAAATCCTTTCTTGAGCTTTCACCGGCATTCCTCTCAACATTTAAAATGTCTGTCCTCTATTCTCCTTAGATCCTGCTCTTAGAGTTGCATCAAATGTGGCTTCTGTTTTTGATCTGAAACAGATTGCTCTTGCCATGTCTTTGTACTAATGATTTCTCAGACATTATTCCCAGAGAAACTTAAGCAATAAAAATTCTTTTGTATGTCACAGGAGTACTACTTAATTCTAGTCGCAACAGATATAACTGCATGTTAAAGAGATGGTACTTACATGGCAGCTGTACAGAACTAATGAAATTTGTGGTTGCTATTTTCAAACATATTTCTCAAAACTAACACATCTAGATCTTATTGATACTATTTTCAGTCTGATGATTTTCTATTACGGTGGCTTTAATGTAACACAGAGGTGCTCAGTACTTTTGGAACAAAAGTCCATTGCTAAAAATGGATTTAAGTGTCTGCTATAAGTATCAGGAAACTTCTGCTCCCTCATAGGTTATTTTATACCCTATACAGTTGAATCGAAGGAAGGCCTTTGGATTCAAGTACAATATAGTGAATATCGCAGCCAAGCCCTATCTGTCAGTATGCGTAAGGGAATGTTTCCATTTTCATGGTATAGATCACTAGTTATTTGTCAGTAGAAAAATTGATATAAGAAGGCAAGTGGAAAATGATCAGGAAAATAAATAAAGAAAAAACAATGATCCTCCCAATGCCTTTAATTAATGACAAAGGCATGTTTTTCCAAGAGTCTGCAACTCTCTGAGACGCTGTATGAGTTTTAAAGCATTAAATCCAAATGAATTTATTCCAAAACTGAAATCAGCTACATTGGCTCATACTTTGCCTACCACTGAAGTCCTGGAATGGGTTCACAGATATATGTGAATTGAATACATGCAGAATTATGATCCTTATATGACTGGAGAAACTCAGCCTAAAAGTAGCCAACAACAAACCAGAATCACAGTATTTATGAGTCACTGCTGTAAAATGGAGACAGAAAAGTTTTGGGTTTTTTTTTTAACCATAGACATTTGGCCTCTACCTCTGAAATTCAAGGGCTTTTGCAATCTTACACCTTGTCCGCATCCAGGCTTGTGACCTGTAGAGAGCTGTAAATCTTTCTTTATGGGTTGCGATGCCTCTTTGTGAATAAGAAAGTAACTAAAATCCAAATAATTTGTTGGCTTTGTCCTTCTGCTTCACAGGAAAGAACAAGGATGTCCAGGGAAATTTTCATATAGTATTTTATATGTCCTGTCAGTTTTATGGATCATTGAGGTATTTGTACTGTAGCTTAGCCATACAGTTCTCTACCTCGTTGTCCTTCTAAAGAGAATTGATTGTTAATGACTTCTTTTAATTTACCTACTCTTGGGCTAGCTTTTTTTTTCACAATAGAAATTATCTGTGATGTGGTTACCATCTACTTTCCTTAATTTTTTTTAAGAACTGAAAAAAAGTCCAACAGCTTCAAAAGGTTAAAAAAAGGACTAGTTTGTCCTCATGTATTGTTGGGTTAGCTTTAAAAAGATTTTTAAGGAAAATTAGAGAACAGCATTCAATTTTGAATAATTCATGCAGAATGATTTAAAGTCTAAACGTGACTTTGTTGGAGGCATTTGTTGGGTAGTTTGGTGTTTTTTTTTTGGTTTGCAGAAAACTGAAAGATGGAGAAATTTGTTGTATAATTGCAATTTATATCATTGAAAAAAAATAGGTTTGTCTTTAACCTAGATGCATTTTAACTTGTTGTCAGAAATGAAGTTTATAATATTTTCCAATCCTTTCTTAGCACTATACAGGTTTTTTTAGACACACAGATACATTCATCATGTGAAAGAACACTGAAGCTGTGTCTGAAGACTTGAAAAATTGTGTTACCGTAATCTTAATTTTCAATAAAACTAGTCAGACAAGAGGATGATTACCATTTACAAACAGTAATGAAGCAGTGAATTAATTTTATGAAGATGAGATGGACTGAAGTATTCGAAAATTATCATTATCAGCGCTGCATATAGCTGTTCATAATCCACATTTTGACTATATCTTTATTTAATCAGGATAAAACAGCCTACAATTCCTTTTGGAAACATAACAAGCAGTATGCAAAACTCATAATTCTCAGGGAAATTGTTAAACAATTATAAACATAACACAAAATATCAATGGATATGATGTATTTTAAACACAATTACGATAATAAAGTATAATCAAATATGTGCAAGCAGTAGCAATTACTAGTGCATATCATTAAGCCATCTGCTAATTAATCCAAAGAAATAATACGGTTTCTTTAATAAGTTCCAGCATTTCTCTTTGAAGATGTGTATAGAAAAATAAGTGGTTTATGTCTGATGAAGCAGGAAATAATTCTGTGAAACTAGAGCTTTGCCTAATAACTTAGAACATTAATTAATTAAACATCTCAGATATTTTTATTTAACTGTGGTCACTACTGCAATGATTTTAAATATCATCAGGCTGCTGGGGGCAAAACCTGCAAGGGGAGAATAAGAATGCGGGAGTTGCCTTTGAACAGAAAACAGTTCATAACAGTCAACACAGCGATCACAGAAGAGAAGAGGTCATCTCCAAAGCCTGAAATGACAGGAGGAACTGTAATTGATTTCAGGAGACTGCATATGGGACGGGAACACTCAGTACCAACAGATTTAAACTTGTTTAGTTTTACTACAGAATTCAGAGGATTTATGTAACTGTTCCATCTGGCTAAATACCTTGTAGATAGTGTCTGGTATTTTAAGTATCAAACATTTTTCCCTGTCATCCTAAAGTTTGCTGCTACACATACAGAATGTGTTTTGCTCTTATACTCTCACGTGAATATCTCTGAACATTTTCCTTATTTTCTCTGTGAAAAGGTCCGTTCAGTCAAGTACAAAAGCCTACCCCGCTGTAAAGAAATAAAATAGAAAATATCTTGTAAGTGTAATGTTCCCTAAAGATTTAGAAAATAACCTTGAAAATGCTCATTAATAAACCTGATGCCAAGTCTTTTGACACAGTTTCATTTTCCTCTTAAAGAAGAAAAGATGTTGCAATGTCGTGCTTTATGAATTTTGTAGTGTTTGAACTACTGTTGTTATGAATGCTAAATTAGCAATATTTGTTTTAAAAAGGACAGCTTATGCAAACCCTAGGGTGAAGATGACAGTGTTTTTCTGAGAAGGAAATGGGGGTTGTGAGAAGGTGAGGTGAAGAAGAGTCGCTTTCCATTTCTCTTGAAGGAAACACTGGAGAGATTTATCAGTTGGCAGGTCAAATGCAGAAAATATCATCTGATAAAAGGCTGTGGTCTGATCCACTAAATCCTCTGAAACACTACAAAAGGAAGTATATCACAAAAAGAATAATTTCAGATTTAAACCTCTGTAAAGGTAGAAGCATTTCACATGGATTTTATCTGACATTAAGATTAAATCAGCTAAGTTAAAAAAAGAAAAGGACTGCTTGAGTGTTCATGGTTCTTGATTTTTCAAATAAAAGGAAAACGCGGACTTGCATGTCTTCTTCCTTTGGATAAGGGAAACAGAATATCAGAGTTTCAGAGTGAACTTAAAGGAAAGAACTTATAGTGATAGTATAGTTGTGACAGAAGCATTCACATTCCTGTTCATCATTCCTATGCCCTCAAACTTTCCTCAATTTCTCTTTCACTTTTAAAACATAACAGTGGACAACTTTTTTTTTTCAAATTCTCCATAGAGCCCAATATGCTGGCAAACACATTTATATGCAAATCAGTTATATTGAAAATGCTATGTGCTATCTCCAAGACTCTATCAGAAATGAAGCATTCATGCCTCAGAGAGTAATACTTAGTTAAATATTCCAGTGGTTTTTGTAATGTGACTGAAGTGAATTATGGAGAACTGTTGAGGGTGAGAAATGACCTTTAAGCCCATTAAGTACATAAGAGGCTGATTGTTGCCCAGACTTCCAGGACAGCAAGTAAATGCATCCAGAGCAACCCTAGCACTTCTGCACTTTTTTTATTATTAATCTTGTCATTTTACGAGTTCCTTACTCTTTGATGAAAACTTCTGTTCCCCTTTCAATTAAAATTCTTTTCCATGTTTCATGTTTCTGCTTTAGTTCCGTCATCCACGCTATGATTAAAGGTGATGCATTATCAACATTAACTTATCATACATCATTTAATACTCAAGACAGTTTTCTTCCTTTTTTTTATATATGAATTTTCCCCCCTTGTTTCCCTTTTTGTTAAATTCCATGAATACTTGAATTTTCAGTTTGGTTTTATTTATCTCTAAAAACGCAAACAATTTTTTCCATGAATTTATAACTCTTACATTCAGAAAAAAAAACCAACAAAAAACCACTGTAGAAGGTTAGGTCTTTCAAATTTAGTCGAATTATCTGCTTAGAGATATTTTGTAGCTCTCTGGTGTAACCCAAGCTGGAAGAGGCACTGTGGATTTTGGATGAGCTGGAAGAGGAAGCATAAACTGTAGGTAACTGGTAAGCTATGATGGTGCCATGAAGTGCCTCTCAGGACCTAGAAGAAGGGCAAATCCTTGTCCATATATCAGGGCTGATGGAAATGTGCCAGCAACAGCCTGATCTATCAACATTTGTGTGGAAGGAAGGAATAAGCCTTCTCTCCTTTCTTGCATGCTGGGACGTGACTGGCACGAAAATCCTTATCCCACTTTGAGTATTACCATATTCTGCCTATATCCATGAAAAAACTGTGGGTGCTTTTTGAACACGAAAGCATTGCTTAGCATAAATGAATTTATAATTCTTCCTTGCCTGTGCTTGGTGAAATGTGACAGAAGACAGCTCTGAAACAGCTTATAAAAGTTAATTCTGAAAGAGTTACCAGTATAGCATATTATTAATGGAATTTCAGTTATGAAAACAATGGAAAAACAAAGGAATAAATGTTTAGAAATGTCTGAATGAAGAAGAAGTATACTCTATTGGACTTTAAAAAACATAAATGCTTACGATCTGCCATGTAGAGAAAAAGGAATTTCCAAATCCACTACTTGCCGGTTCTGTAGACCTCTGGAAATACAGTAAATTTTATCTGGACTCATAAATACAAATTTTGATGCTGTTTTACTGGAAATGACTTCATCTGAGTTTAGACCTCTAGGTCAAATCCTCAACTTCTGCACAGAAAAGAGAACTTGTAGATGTGCTTATGAGAAACCGTGTTTCCAGTCTTTGCAGCTGGGAATATATTTCTGTGCTAAGCAGGTCTTGGAAATTCTTGAAGTTTGTAGGAGACAATTTCTTGTCGCAGTGAGCCATACTGATAGATCTTGGTCTGCCCAGTTTCCTGAGTAAGGGGACCATGAGAGTGGGAACAGTGACTTTCCGTTTGTGAGCACTGAAATTGACCACATTTGTGGGCACTGACTTGCTGTATCAACCAAGTGTTCACAGGTCCATGGGACCTGATAGGATTCATGCTAGTATACTGAAAAAGTTAGCATATGTTATGGCAGAGCCTCTTCTCTTGATATCTGTCAAGAGTCCGTGGAGCCTGGGGAGGTCCCTGATGTTTGGAAGCTAGCCAAGTTTATTCCAATGTATAAAACGGTGTGAGGGAAAACCCAGGAAACCACAGATATGTTGGTCTAAGCTCAGTTCCTGAAGAAATTATGGAGAAGATTATACTGGGTACTGTTGAAAAGCATTTAATGATTAATGCAATCATCAGGTACAAACAACATGGATTTACAAAGGGAAAGTCTTGTTTAATTGATTTGATATCCTTCAATGATAAGATCACCTGCCCAGTGGATGAAGGGAAGGCAGTGGATGTAGTGGATTCTAGTGAGGCTTGAGATCCTCTCCCTCATAGTATTCTTCACAGCTGTCCAGCTGTGACCTGAGGAGGTGGGGGAAGAACTGGCTGAAGGCCATAGCTCAAAGGGTTGTAGTGAATGAGGCTGTATCTGGCTTGCAACTGATCAGCAGCGATGTTGCACAGGGTTCAGTTCTCTTCAACATAATTATCAATGATCTGAATGCAGGAGTTGAATGCACCATTAGCAAGTTTGCTGCTGGTACCAAAGTGGGAAGTGACTCTCTTGAGGGACAAGGTATCTCACAGAGGGATCTAGATAAATCGGACCACTGGGCAGTGATTAATGCTTAATGAAATTTAGCAAGTCAAATAATTGGGTTCTGCACATAGGATGGAGTTATGCCAGGTACAGCTATAAAGTGGAAGAGCAACCCTGCAGAAAGGGATCTGGGGCTGCTGGTTGACAGCAAGCCATGAGTCAATAGTGCGACCTGGCAGCCAGTCCCTATTCAGGACTGCTGTGGCCTTACCTCAAGCGCTGTCTCAGTTCTGGGCCCCACAATTTAAGACAGATGTTCGGGTACTTGAATAAGTCCAGAGGAGGGCAACCACGGTGGTGAAAGGGCTGGATGGAATGTCCTGTGAGGAACAGCTAAGGACTTTGGGTGCAAATCTTGTCTGATTTAGAGACAAGGAGGCTGAGGTGTGACCTCTTTGCACTCTACAGCTTTCTGAGGAGGGGAAGTGGAAAGCAAAGTGCTGATCTCTTCTCCCTGAAATCCAGTGACAGGACACAGGGGGAATGGTTCAGAGCAGTGCCAGAGTAAGTTTAGATTGGACATCAGGAAGAATTTCTTTGCCAAGAGGGTGGTCAAACATAGGAACAGTCTTCATAGAGAGGTACGTGATGCCCCAAGCCTGTCAGTGTTTAGGAGGTGTTTGGACAATGCCCTTAATAGACTGTTTTAACTTGGTCAGAGATGAGTAGATGAGGCAGTTGGACTAGATGATTTTTCTAAGTCCCTTCCAATGGAAACAGTCTTTTCTATTCTATTAACCCAGAAAGACCATATCAGATTTTGAAAAGACTCCAGTTCAAACCCAGCAGTTCTGACTAAGAAAATATTTAAGCTCAAGTAATTGCCATTGACTCTGAAGAAATCATCATCTGCTGTGCTCTCATATGCTCTCCTGGTCCATTGCCAATAAAATCAGATTCAGAGTCTGGTACTTGGTCTGGTCCTGTACGGCAGTTTTTACATTGCAGCATAACTTGGGATTTGACTCAGTCTAATTTCAATCTTTATTTTTGTCAGTTCAAATGAAGGGTTTACCATGTCCAGGATTTGATAGCTAGAACAATAACCTTTATAATAGCACTTACTTGCTTTCTGAAGAGTTACAATCAAAATGGCCACGTGCCCTGGAGAATCCTAAAGGTTCGACACCATGTGTTATATGATGTTAACTTTCATTAAATGCCTTTTGTTAAATTTTATTGTCAGGAAAATAAGCCATCACATCCAGTTTTGATACTATTTTATACAAGGACTCCCAATCCTTCAAAAACAACGAAGCTCTGCAGTTTCCCTAGGTGTCTAGTTGTCATGGCTAGCTTCCCCCTAAAAAAATTTCATCCTAAAATTAGAGTTAATATATATCCTACTGAATCAACTTCCAGTTAGACAAAAAGAGGATCTCTTTACCGCATTGGAGTGAGAGTAGAGTCGACAGTTTCCTTGTACAGTATCTGCCGTTATTCCTCTTTATGTGTTCTTCCCCTAATAGAAACCATTTAAAATAGATATTCTTTTATTTTCTAGATATATACTTGTGTATATAGATATGAGCCCGTAAAAAATATGAGTCATGTTAAAATTATATTCCTTGTATGACATCCAGCAATAACATAAGAAAATGAGAAATGAGAATGGAAGTAATTATCTAAAGAAATGCTACAGAGATATGTTGGAAGGAATATTTACCACCATGCAGGAAACTTCAGCAAGACTAAAGTAAGCTACAAATATCTCAGGAATCCTCCTGTGAATTCTGTTTTTCTTAAATGCAGCTTCTCAAGGTACAGCACTGATGGCATGTTTCAGTCTCTCTGAGCACAACTTTTCTATTTACCAGTATTAAATTCCGCATGCTGGCCTTGTTTTTACCTCCTCATTAAATTATTTTGTAATCTATACATGTGCTCCAAGTACCAGCTTTAAAAATCCTCCTGTTTTTGTCATCTGTGAATTCTGATGCATTCCATATCAAATAAATTTCTAAATCACTAATATAAATGTTAAATAGAAAATAGCTCCAGGCAACCTCATCTGTCATATTCTGCCAGGGGTATCCTTTATCATTCGTTATGATCCTTCAGAGGCTTGCTTACTACCATTATTAATCCATTTTCCCTGACCAGTCTTCATATCTCCCTCATGGCTTTCCTTACTAGTTTCTTATGATCTATGTTTGGAAAAGTACTGCTAATATATATGCAAATCCTCTTCACGCTGTTAACCAGTTAACCATATCAGATAAAGATCATATTACTCTCTATGAATAACAACTCTTTGGCTTCAAATACCTTACTGTATTATTTAGGTATGAAAATTTTATCCCAACTCAGACAATATTAGAGTTGGCAACATCTACTTTCTTAGCCTTTTATTTTTTGGTAGCAAGATGGTTTCTTGTTATTCAAAATGGAATAGATCAGAGACTTCTCCCAGGCAGTTGAAGTAATTCCTTCTCTAAATCAAAGTGATTTCACCTTCTATGTTTTTCTCAGCTGTATCATGCTTACTAACTTGCTATGGGTGCTGCTTATACTGTCAGGTTCCAGGAAACAATAAGGATCAGCTAACTGTTCTCCTTCTCTCAACAAAAGCAGAGGTCAGGTATATGAAGTAGGCGTTTAATTATCCTGCCATTATCCCATCACCACAGAACGATTGCAAGGAACAGGCTGGTGCTCCAGGATGTGATAAGGTGGATTTCCTACTGGGACAGGTAAGCAGAAGTCAGCTGCACCATGACAAGTGTTATGTGGCTGGACAGCTTGTAAAACACTGAACTAACTCCAGGGAGAAGGAGGAGGGAGACGCTGTGTGCAGGAGCAAAAATGGTAGTTTTTCTTCCTTCAAGGCCATGGGAGACTTTATTCAGATTAAGGTAGTTCAAGACTCAAGGAGTGATGGAGCAGCAGACTGACTCTTGGGCTACATGTCCCCCAGAAGAGGAAAGGGAATGGCTAAATGCACAACCCCTCTGTCTCCAAAGCTCAAAAATTACATGAAGAAATTTGGAGAAATTTCTACAGTGAGTGAATGTGTATGTGATCTACCTTCAGTTCCTCTTCCTGTATTTAGTTACGGTACCTCTTTTCTGTTATTATTACATGCACCTATTTGAAGTATAGTACAACTGTTATTTTAAGAGCAAAAGACATTTAACTGTGTAATTAAACATGATAAAACAGGTGTTTTTTTTTTTTTATTTTTAATACTGAAGGAAATGAAGGCAATCCACAATACATGTTATCTCCAGCCAAAGTGGCAAAGGGGTGTATACTTATTTTCTAGTAAGAAAAGCCTGGCTGATCTTTCAAGAACTTATGGAAATTTCTGGAGTTAACCATCTTGCTGTGCAGGAAGGTTGAGAATTTTGGCAGAAGCTATGCTTGGCTAAGCAGGCAGTATTTTATTGCACTAAAACATGAAAGTAAAACACACAAGAGGTAGAAAACTGTAGAAGCATCAACAAAGAGTTAAAAAAGCATTTCCTGGATACTTAGGGATGAAACCAGGAAGTCCAGAGCCTGTTTGGAGCTAAGAAGCATGAAAGACGTGTAGCACAATAATAAGTTACACAGTTTGCAGAAGGAAACTACTTAAAAATATGGCTTCACTATGGGCTAGAGGGGACTTATACTAACAATCAACCTTCTCCCAGACATCTGTTGAGGCTCTGGAACAAGTCCAGAGAAAAGCAACGAGGCTGGTGAAGGGGCTGGAGAACAGACACTATGAGGAGCGGCTGAGAGAGCTGGGGTTGTTTAGCCTGGAGAAGAGGAGGCTGAGAGGAGACCTCATTACTCTCTACAAGTACCTGAAAGGAGGTTGTAGAGAGGAGGGAGCTGGCCTCTTCTCCCAAGTGACAGGGGACAGGACGAGAGGGAATGGCCTCAAGCTCCACCAGGGGAGATTTAGGCTGGAGATTAGGAGGAGGTTTTTCACGTAGAGGGTCATTGGGCCTTGGAATAGGCTGCCCAGGGAGGTGGTTGAGTCACCTTCCCTGGAGGTGTTTAAGGCACGGGTGGATGAGGTCTTGAGGGACTTGGTTTAGTGTTAGATAGGAATGGTTGGACTAGAAGATCCGATGGGTCCCTTCCAACCTGGTTGTTCTGTGATTCTGTGATTCTGTGTTTACCAGCACAGTTTGAGAAGGAGGGATACAGAAACAGCCCAGGATCAGGTCAGGGACTCCTTAGAGAAGCTGAACCCATTGTGATTGGTGGAGATAATGGGATTCACATAAGGATGCTGACAGACCTTGTAGATGTGATGGTGACAATATTATTCTCAACTGTGAAAAGCAGAGTCAAACAGGGCGGGTACTTTAAAGTGGAACAAAAGCTGATACTATGCTTGTTTTCAAAAAAAGGCAAGATTAAAGTCCGCAGGAGCAGTAGGTCTGTCAGGCTCACTTCAATCCCTGGAAAAATCATGCAGGAGGTTCTCTTGACATCCTTTTCGAACCATGTGAAGGACAAGAAAGTAAGTAGGAACAGTCAACACAGATTTATGAAGGGCAGGTCTTGTTTAACCAACTTGATGACCTTCTGTAGAAAAATAATTGATGGGTGGATAAGGAGAGAACAGTGATTTTAATAAACATTGATTTCAATGACACTTTTGGCACTGTGTCTCACAGTATTATTGTTTGTAAGCATAGACGGTGTAAGCAGGACAAATAGGCTGCTAGAAACCCGGCTGGACTGGTAGGCATTGAGGATAGTGAACAGTGGCATGATATTTGGCAGGCAGAAGGTGATGAACAGGGTAGTCTTGTACTCTGTACATCAACAGTAGGGTCCCCTTTATTCATTGCCCTCATCAGTGACCTGGATGGTGACCCATGGGGAATTCTCAGCAAATTCACAGATTAGGGTCAGTGACAGACACAATTAATGACATATTATCAATTTAGAGACACATTGGGAAATTTAAGAACTGGGCTAACAGACCCTTTATGAAGTTTACCAAGAAGTACGAAGACTTGAATCCAGGATGGGAATTCCTATGCATCAGTACAAACTGAGACATGATGGGCTGGCCAGCAGGTCTCCTGAAAAAGACCTGAAATATCCCACTGAAAATGTCATTACAGTGGACTCCTGGATGAATAAGAGCCCTGAACTTGATCTTGTTGTAAATAAAGAAAATTATGTAATGAATTTCATTAGGAGGATTATAGTCAGCAGGCTGGAAAAAGCTAGCATCCCCCTCTACTTGGTGCTGATGAAGCCACCTCTGCAATATGGGGTTCAGTTTTGGTTGTTCCATTTCAAAGACATGATGGAGAAAATGGAGAGTGCTCAGCACTGGGTTGCCAGGTCATAGACCTGCAGAAACAGTCTGAGAGAACTTCATTTATTGAGTGTGCTGAACAGGGGGCTAAGGGGCAACATAATTACAGACTACAAAATTTGGATAGTGAAGCCAATGTATTTTTGGTAGTGCAAGATGATACAGAGAGAGTCTATGGTCACAGACAGTGGCTTGGTAGGTTCAGGCTGAACATTAGGAAAACCTACTTGACTGGGAGGATGGCACAACGCAGGAATAGGGGCTCATTTTCTTCCTTGGAGATTTTAATGATTTGGGTAAACAAGGCCAAGGCCTATGTTGGGAATTGCCACTAGTCTGAGTGGGATATTGGACTAGGAGATATGTAGAAATACCTTTCAACCGACACTTCGGTGATGAAAATGGCTTCTGGATATTACTTTTGTGTAATTATATTACAGGAAACTGAAACATAATAAAAACATTGATCTCGAGATTAGGTAGATGTACAACTTCTGCTCTCTCTCCTTGTGTTGCACAGTAGTCTTGGAGGCCTGCAAATCTGAAGAGGTCACGTTAAATGGCATGTTCTTAAGAGAAACAGGATGGAAGTTTTAGCCTAATTCAAGCAAATAGCAAAACCCTTTTTTTTAAAAAAATATAAACATATGTAATAAAATAGAAGAAACTATAAGGTAACAAGTTGTGAGAAGACAACTTCCCTGCTAGAACACGCAAAAAAATAGCTTCAAGTATTGTCTGCATTTTTCAGAATATGAAAAAAAATATGTAACAACCCAAGGAAGGTTCTGGCCATCTGTACAGTATGTGAAGTGAAAATGACAAGTACTAGACAGAAAATTTCTCTTGGGAGATTATGATTTTCCTTGAGTTGTTCACTCTTACATTGTTACTGCTGCTGCTGACAGTAACCTTTGTGGAGGCAAAGCCCATGATGTTCAGGGAATTGCAGCCAATGCAGCGTGTTGGTTTACTTACCTTGTGGCAATTTATTTGCCCTCTGTACTCATCCATAAAGCAGACTCAAAACTACTGTCTTTGTTCTGAATGTGGTCAGTGCTTCAAGTGAAAGGGTACCCAAATGTACACCTGCAGTGCATGTGAAGGAAATTGAGCAGATTTCCAAACACACTATGTGACAGTTAGCAACCAAACTAAATGATAACAGGTAAAATTAAAATTAGCTCATGTGGAGATTTGTGATATAGCAGCTGGATTAATTCATCCTCCTAAACTACCTCAGGAGCTGCCACATTATGCTGTAGTTTAGACCTTCAACATAGCCCCCAAGCATCCACAATTCTAGTGAAGAGCTCTGAGACTGGATAACTTGAAGTCAAGATTTCCAGAAAGCAACTACCAGATATTCTCAAATTGATCAATATGCTAAATGCGGAGTTATTCTGAAAATGACTGTGGATGAAATAATCAATAGTGGATACAAAATAAGACCCAATCCGATAAAAAAATTCCATTCGCCAGTGATCAAATCTCACTGCAGGTGCATTCAAATTGAATGACTCATTGTGAGGCACTCTGTTGCAAGGATGAAATCATTGGAAGCTTGTCAGGCTTCAACTGGATTCTCCTGGGAAGGGCAAGTTGCTATAATCCTGAATTTATAGCACTGCCATCCACAACAGTGTGATAACTGTTGTTGATAACTATTTTTGTAACATCATCTCTGGGGAATAAGAAGGCAAGCATATCTCAATCATACTCTTTGGATTTAAAAATGCAGTAAGGATACGAAATACAGAAATATCTAGATGTCTCTGACTATGGCATAGCTGGTAGTTGGTAAGCAGTATCAGTCTAAGGCTCAAATTCAGATGAAAAAAAAAGCATCTTCAAAAATTTTTCTTGAAGAGATGTGTAAGGTCCTGAATTAGCTTAACTTATAAGGAGTTTGACTGTCCTTGGCAAACACATTTGCTTTCTTTGTCTTTGGGACTGTTAGGAAGGAGACCAGAAGAAAATCAGAAGTTGCACTTCAGGCTTCTGGTCTACCTCTACTGTCTTTCCCCAGAATGACTTCCAAAACAGTTGCCAAACTGAGAAAGATACTCAAGTTACGTGGACTTCAAATTATTTTAAGGTGACAACCCGTAAGTATAGTTACAACAGTATAATGCATACTAGTAATATAGTTAGCCAATAATCCAGGTACTGTACAAAGATTTCCCCCTTTTAGGGTTTGCTTTGGACCCAATGAAAAATGGAGCAGTATTGCCTCCTGCTGGCTTTGTATCTCTTAGTCTTATCTGCCACGTCTCAGGAAAGTTGCCCTGAGATCTCTGAAACATTAATATTAACCTAATGATGGTATAGACTGCTTCAGATAAGGTCTCTGATTTAAGCCTAGGAACTATTTCAATTTAAAAGAAAGTGAAGGAGATGAAAGTAGTAAATGGCTCTCAAATACGTGTTCAACAGGAGCCATGCATGTGTTTTATCTTACAGTTCTGCTTGCCGAATGGGTAAGGATGTTTTTTGACAGGTGATTTCATTTGATACTATAAAAAAACAGAGTATTCTTTTTGCATTGATATTACGCTAAAACCTCAAAATGTCCTTTGATTCAAACATTGTTCTGATTCAAAACTAACAAAATGCAATCACAAGAATAATTCATTTTTCTGGTGCTACCTCTTTTCCATGGCTCTAATTTGTACCAGATAGATACAATTTTAAATTGCTCATGGGATGAAGAGCCTGATAAGTCATTATGTTTGTAGCAAGAATTTATGCCTTAGTACTGCTGCATATATCCAGCATTCTCATGCAATCTAAAGAGAAGACTGTAAGTCAACATGCTGAAAATATTTAACATAATATATATCATTCTTTAAGAAAAAAAGACAGTGTTAGATTGGTTGTTAAAATTATAGCTTTTAAGAAAAAAAGATCGACCTAATAATTGCAACAGCACTGCTCATCTGCCCCATACTAGATGTTGGTAGAGACTTCCATTTGTCCACTATGGTAAACAGGACTGTTCCTGAATAGCTACTGCACAAGTGTTCAGAGCTTTCTAAAAATTCAAGGCACATACACTGATTTGGGATTACTAGGCATATACTTGAACTGTGCATTCTCAGCCCAGCAGTGATCCACCCATGCATCCTGTCATTTAAACATAGTCTCTTCAGCAGCTCCACAGATTCCTCTCTTCATAAATTCACTTCTCAAAGATATTTTTCATTCAGACAGTCTTACTCAACACAAGTCAGCATGTGATCATTATATTTAACCTTGGACTATTTGTGCCTGAGGAAAACATGAGAAAGCCATTGTAGACAATACTGTATTTGCTTTACATAAATGTGTAGTGCCAGATCGCAACTATATAGAAACTATATAGATAGGTTTCGGTGGGGATTCAGAGCTTTCAAATCCTTACCACCTTAAAAAGCAGAATTACCATGTAATAATTTTTGCTGGTAATTCAAAGGAAGCACACTCAACAGGAGTGGATGGGAAGATTCAAGACACAAAGTGAGCAGCTTCCACAGCTAAAGGTTCCTTGTAGAAGGAAAGAACTTGCATTGGGAACTTGAAATGCACAAAATGCATTCCTGGAAACAGGAACCAAGAAGGGAAATCATAGCACAGATGTACAAGTGATCATAACACTCCTTGACTGAGCTGATAAGATGAAAGAATTCATAAGCTAGGTTCTTGAACTCATTCAAACTTGGGTGGACACAAATGAATACAGTATGATGAAGCATAATTGCTAGGCAGAACGTAAACAAGTTTCTAACTCATCAAGAAAAGGGACAAAACCTAAGTGCTAAACCCCAAAATGCCCATAGTATTTGGTATTAAACTATATCCCAGGTTCCTCTCAAAGTCTGGTTTCAACTTCTATATATATAGCTAATATTTCTTCAAGAATATGATAAATGACATGACAGGTTGCAGAGTCTTGGCAAGCAAAAGTGAAGTGACTCATAACTGTAGCTCATCTGTTCACAACAAAAAGGAGATTTTTCTCATGGAACACCCCTACTTGCAGTTGCATGGATAGCCTTCATTTACAGTTGTTATTTGCACCTGTGCTGTTTGAGGACAACAACAATATCAGATACTACTGCAGATGGAAATGACTTCATGGAAATGTGAAAAACCATATGTTTTCTCTAGTAAATGGAGGAAAATATTTTAAAAATTGTGTATGGAGCAGAAAGTATGTAAAGGTTCTTTATCAGACTCATGAAGTTATTCCTCTGGGGTTTTTTAGCCACGACTTTGTCTCTGTAAGCACTTGCATAATCTCAGACCACCTCTTAGCTTGTTCGGTCAACTCAGTTGATAAGGTATTCTGAATAGAAATAAGTTACTTTAAATGACCTTTTCACAGCACCTATTAAAATGCTTGCTGGATTTTAATAGCAGATTCTGGGCAATCTGTCAGCCAAAATGACTTATCCCCGTATTGAATGTGGCCCAGAAAATTACACCGGTTTCTTCTAGTTAGAGTTTTATTTTACATAGAGAAAATGTTTTGTTGCAAATTGTTAACTTTTCGGGCTAGCTGCTCCTTAGAATGTATTGTATTAAGCAGAGTATTGCATTACACCACACACATTATGTCAATAACCACATAGAATGAGCATTGTCTTTCAGATGTTCTCTACAGTATTATATTTAACTGCTTAGTGTAGTTCTTATATGACTAATGTAATTAAGATATTTAAGTTAATTATGTAATTTCTTTCTCATTTTTTTGGCAAAACCCACATAATTCTCTATGTTGTAAAAAACACATGGAAAAATATTACTGATGTATTTGAGGACACATGGTTTTGGAAGCATTACTTTAATCCCTGGGAAGTTATTTAATGAAAATGGATTTTTCTACCTCAAGGATATCTTAAAAAAAGACCTTCTCATAAATATTTGATATAGAAATGTCCTTACAGTAACAACTGCTAAAGCTCCATCTTAAGTAATAAAAAACTAAATAACGTTCACCTTTGGCTAATTATGTTTTTTTTCCTTCTAATTTTTTTACTAAATACCAGCTGTGTGCTTCCACTTTACTTCTATAAATATCCTCATTCATCCCTGTGGAATGACACTAAAATTGTACCAGATGTGAGTTTGACAGATGCCTTTTAGATGCAGATTTTACATTTTATATAAAGTCCAGTGACCTACTCACTCCCTTACTTTTTTTAACTGCAGTTAATGCCACTGAAGTCAATGGAACGTAAATGAACATATTTGCAGGGTCAAATGTAATACTAGCTGAACAGAATGACCAGTAACTGATGCTCAGGAAAGTGAACTTAGGCCAGTAGAGCTCATTTGCTGGAAAAGTTAAATTACCCATTATCCACATACACCTGGCAAATATCGGAATTCTAAAGGCCTAATGCACTACTGTGTTACACCAGCTTTATGTCAGGGAAACCTCACACACCTAAGTAGGGAACTTTAAGAGCCCAGGGGCTAAGGGTCAAATTCCAACACTCTGGAGCCCCACCCCTCTTAAACCAAACTGTTTTAACATATTTAGTGATTTATTTCCTGTTTTAGTGTCCAGCCACCTTTGAAGTCATCTGAAATACCTAAATGGAATGCATAGCACATTTACCCAAATGGAAAATTAATCTTAAGCTTCTAGCTTCTACTGCTCAGATAATATTTAATAGGTGCTTATAAACCAGAGCAGGAGAGAAGAACCAGCTCCTCTTTTTTGACGAGCAGAGGAAGTCTTGCCATACCCTTAAAAGCAAGGGTTTAGGCAGTTATCTGGGAAGATTGGTTTTGGCTTGTGAACACTCTGTGAACAGAGATGACTGCAGCATCCAGACATCAAAAAATGTGGGATTTAAAAGGTAAAACTTTATTTCATTTTTTCCTGCCAAAGCCTGTCAACTGTCCTAAAGCAGGTCTTCTTTCAGCCTCCCAATTGCCATGTGCCCTACTCCCACAGCACTCACCCCTTAGGACTTTACCAATAAAGGCACGGGTAGACAAGGTCCTGAGGGACACGATTCATGGTTTAGTGTTTGATAGGAATGATTGGACTTGATGATCCGGTGGGTCTCTTCCAACCTAGTGATTCTATGATTCTATGAATAACATGTGAATGTTATCTGGTTATAGCTATGCCATGCTATCAAACTTGTTAAACTCATTTTAAATAGTCTAATGTTAGAGAATTCCTGAATGCTATATAGATATTCTCACTTGGGATTTGTTCCCCAGAACTGTTGCTCCCTTTCATACCTAATGATTTTCCAGGACATATCAAATCTCTACATTTTAGAAGAAAGGAAAGAAGTGACCCCATCTCATGGGATTAATTGCATCAATATACAGTGACTTGTAGCTTTTTTCCTTCTTCATTCTTAATTTTGGTATCCAGATAATTCTCATTCTCCCTTTGGGCAATTCCTGTCAAAAGCAAAATTATTGTTCTACAGTGAAATAGGCACAGACTGCCAATGTGTAACAAAATGTCACTGCCTACAGTTGCTGTTACGTGGAGCCTTTCCCAAGGCTACAGCTCTGGCAATCCTAAGTAATGTAAATCTTATTCACAGTCATTTCCCCACTGCAATTAACAGAGACCACGTCTGCTGGTCTGAGCTCACAATTTTATATTTTATAGCCTTGTGAGCAACATTTCTGGGCTTTCCTCAAATATATTCCTCCGAATTGTGTATGCTCCTTTAGGAACCAATTTCCTGACATGTACCCTTACCCAGATTTTGTATAGTCCCATAATGAAAAAGAACATGGAAAGAGAATTAGGATTGAGTTCACCCAGCTAACATACAAAAGTAATTTGTAAGCTGGGGCTCGATGGGGAAGGATGTAGGTGGGAAAAAACACTGGTTTGTAATGAATGTTATTGAAATGCTCACAAGCCTAGGTAGTTGCTCACAAGCCCAGTAACTAATGTATCTAATGAAAATATATTCTTACTCCAACCCCTCTGTCCCATATATGTTTGTAAGCATCTATCAGTAATGAAGCAAATAATCGACAACCTGGCAGTCTTACCAGGTTGTGACAGAATAAATAATATTTTGCAATAGCAATTATTATTTTAATGACATTAGGTAGCATTAGCTCTATGGTAACAAGCAATGGCACATTCTGTACAAACAGATAAGCCTGCTCTTCCTACGTCTGTATCTGGGGTACTGCACTGAGTTTATTCTCAGAGGGAGAAGGATCTGATTACTGAGATAAAATAAAAATCATGCATTACAGTCATTATGGAGAAGAGGGAGGGAGAACGTTAAATGTATTTAAACTGCAGGAGGTCACAACAGCGTGTGCCAAAAATCTCTGAACATGTCAGGATTGATAACAGCTGGAAGCATGAGCAGAGCTGTTTCTAATACACTGTTGAGCATTTAAGGGGCCAGGATGCTGAGTTTATCTCTGATACATCAAGATTTTTCTTTCTATTTCCAAACACCTCCCACATAATGTGTATCTCTAATGATAAAGAGGCTACACAAGTGCTAAACAATAAATCAATTTCTTACCTCTAGTGTAGACAAGGGACAAAATTTCAAGGCACTGGATTATTCCTTCACACTCTTGAGGAATAACTAATTCAAATCCAGGGTCACATTCTTAATGAAATGATGCAATAGAAAGGAAAACTCGGAAAAACCTCATAGTTTTCAAATAAAAACCTAGCACTTTTGAATAAACCCTCCTGCAATAATATCAGAGAACAAGTCCTTTAGTCCTTTTACCTTGAGGTGTAAAATCTGAGGGAAGTGTCATGTGAGCAAGACAGACTGACGGCATTTCAAGCCACACCTGAAGTCAGAACCTTCAACACTAAAATGCAGGTGTATCCTACTCTAAATGGTCAAATTCTAATAATCAGCATGATCGTACATTTTCATTTTTTGACAGCCAGTAGGGCCAGTTCTTTGATGGTGTTTATACACCTCTTATATAAGGCAGCCTATTCTAAGCATTTAGAAGTCCCAGTATTATGTTAATGACCAAATTTTACAACAAATACTTGCCTGGGTTACAAATTCTAAAAGCATAGACTAAAAGGGATACCACCCATAGCTAGTACACAGTAGTATCTTTTAGAGGAGGTATGCTTGAAAAGGAAGAAACTTTCCAATTTCTGACAGGCTCCTTAGATCTTCCTTGTGTCTACTGCATTAACTTTCAGTTTGAATTAGCACAAGAGGTACTTGCAGTATCAGTGTCCAGAAGTAGGAGGAAGAGATATTAGTTTCTGATAATATAATATTGGTCCTTCTAATTAATAGTATTTCCTATATAAAAATCCCAATTATTTCAATATTATATTTATTTTACAACAGAAAGACTGAGTCACAGTTTGACAAAATATTGCCTTAAGATGAGGCTGGGGGGTCTACAGCAAATATTAATGTATGACCCAGTCCACGATTCTTGTAGAGAGTCAGCCTTAACCAGATCCTAAGCCTACAATGTAGCAATGAGAATAAAAACAGACAAATCACCAATTTTTACCCCACCACATGCATGAATAAATGCCATAACAATAGCATAGCTTGCAAACACAACAGTGGGCTTTGTAACTCAAATGCTACGTTTTATGAGGAATGACACAGAGATGATCTCTAATTGTGCACAGGCCAAGGAGTCATCAGTCTTTAATTTATATGATGTAGTGATGTAAGACTTTCTGTCTTTCCTGCAGATGATCAGTCGTGTTGGATGTAATGGGAGCTATATATGGTTACCCTAGTGAGGATAAATCCTGCAAATTATTCTGGCATAAGACCAGTAAAAGAATGATGAGGTATTTTTCCCACAAGGCAAGCCAGATACTTAAGAGTTTTCCTTCAAGCCAAATCACATTTTGTAATAAAGTACAATTCAAAACCAGAATCAGAACAAAATCAGCCACAAAACTGAGACCAAAACTGTGGCTAATTTACAGCTTGTTGGAGGGCAACTCGTCATATATATTTGCCATAAGGATGCTGCTGCCTCAGTGGAACCTGTTGGGGGCAGAGAAAACTGGGTATTAGACTTATAGGGCACTACTGGAGATGCTTGTCAGTTCAGAATAAAACCAGCATGCTGCAATGTTTGGTTTAAGGGTTGGCTGTTACTTCAAAACTGGAGGGAGATCACTGGTTGATGGTGGGCTTGGGCTGCTCTGAGTGGGAACACTTGACAAGCAGTTACTGTAGACCAGGGAATGTGTTTCATGTACTAAAAGTGCTTGATGGCTAGGAGTGAGGAGTTTGGAAGATCTGTTTACTGGTAAAAAGTTTAGATCAGTCTCTTTTTCTAGCATACGATGGTTTCTGGCACAGATGGGATGAGCCAGGAACAAGATAACAATACTCTAAGACCAGGCTACAGTGAGAAGTACCTACAGAGAGTTATTTTCTGTCTTGCACAGGACACTTGGAGGCTGGATTCATTAGTGAGTCTAATGAAATTACTTGTATGGATCAGAGAGTGTAAGTGTGGATGCTCAGAACACTGTGAAAAAACGCAGCATCACTTTATTGTAACTTCCAATAGGGCTCTTCTCTTTTCCCTTGCATAATCCGAAACTTCTTTGATTTACTCTTTTACAACCTAAAAGAAGCTAACTATGCTACTTTAGAGGGTGACATGTCCTCAGTCAGTTCTATCTCACATTGACTCAATGTGAAACAAACAAGAAAAGGTCAAGAAAAAAACCTGAATATAGAACTACAAGCTATGCTCAGGGGAGGAAAAAGGGAAAAAAGGAAAGATGCAACAGCATTTGCTGTCACTGTATCATTTATAGCCAGGTCAAGGCAAAAAATCTTCCTTCCTATCTTGATAAGCCATTAGTAATAGGTCAGGAGTCAGCTGCTTCCCTTATCGACACCAGGAGCTTAAATGTCAGTGATTAAATGTTTCCATGGAGATCCCTTGAGCTTCGCTAATGTGAGCACATTATTTACACCCACTCTCTGCTGGAGAAATGATAGTGACAGTGCGTTTTCTTGTGCCCCAGCATACCTAAAGCAAGTTGTGCAGATGGACACTGAAACAGCATCTTAGAACACAGAGCCAGGTCTTGGGGATGTGAGAGACACCTGTTTTTCTGATTTTCAGAAATGGCTCTTGCTGGAAAGAAGCGGCTAGTATTGTTGGTGCTACACTTTGGACAGATGACTCCAGTGCAGGGGGACTGTCACAGCTGCTCAGGATTAACAAATGAATTCTTGCAGAAGGCTGCAGTAGGTAGTACATCAACTATGTGACCTACATACAGTGCACACAGTTTAGTTGTTAATTTATTTCAGCTGGAGAAAGAGCAGATAAATTCACTATCAGAGGAGTAGGGGAATATCTTGTTTGCCCCAAATTGGTTCAGCCTGGTTCAAGCCAATTATTTTGTGAGGGAGTCACTTCAGAGTGACTTCCTCCATTAGTACTAACCACTAAAGTGTGAAAATTAGTGGTGCTGTTTTGAGGAATATTAATCCGACATTTAAATCAACTCACTTGCACTCCTTTCCACAAGCATGTAAATCACTAAGTTATGATGATAGAGCTGTAAGTGAATTTTGATGTCATGTGCACAGCAGTTGTAAAGCATGTCCTTGAATATTTACTTTCCAACTATGGTGATGTGGAAAGGAGACATTTTTAGGCAAAAGAGAAAGAACTGCCATGTGACTTGTTGCAGCACCTTCTGCAGTCTGAGCAACTGCGAACAGTTGACTGACAAATATTTTGTTAGGTAATCTAATCAAATAAGCTGATGTATGTTAACGTGGTAGAATACACAACTATATATTTTAAAGCAGTATAGGCATGTTTACTCATAACCAATAATAAACAATACAAATTTTCAATTAAAGAAAATTTCATAGTGATATCATCCTTAGACACTGATTGTTGCGCAGATAAGGCAGTTTCTTCCATGGGCTGTATCCTCCAGCATTATTAGAAAATGTATATGACAGAAATATCTGAAGTTTATATCAGATCACATACATCACAAGCAACTTAGATTCTCATCTCCTCTACTAGGAGCCTTTCCACTAAGGATTTCATATGAAGTGCCCCAGAGCAACATATCCTTCTTCCATTCCCTGGACTTTCTTGGCTTATAGTATGGAGCATTTCCCTGGCTCTGCTATAGGTGTAATGAAGACTAGCTGAAAAGTTTTCCTTCCTTCCTTCCTTCCTTCCTTCCTTCCTTCCTTCCTTCCTTCCTTCCTTCCTTCCTTCCTTCCTTCCTTCCTTCCTTCCTTCCTTCCTTCCTTCCTTCCTTCCTTCCTTCCTTCCTTCCTTCCTTCCTTCCTTCCTTCCTTCCTTCCTTCCTTCCTTCCTTCCTTCCTTCCTTCCTTCCTTCCTTCCTTCCTTCCTTCCTTCCTTCCTTCCTTCCTCCCTTCCTCCCTTCCTCCCTTCCTCCCTTCCTCCCTTCCTCCCTTCCTCCCTTCCTCCCTTCCTCCCTTCCTCCCTTCCTCCCTTCCTCCCTTCCTTCCTTCCTCCCTCCCTCCCTCCCTCCCTCCCTCCCTTCCTCCCTTCCTTCCTCCCTCCCTCCCTCCCTCCCTCCCTCCCTCCCTCCCTCCCTCCCTCCCTTCCTTCCTTCCTTCCTTCCTTCCTTCCTTCCTTCCTTCCTTCCTTCCTTCCTTCCTTCCTTCCTTCCTTCCTTCCTTCCTTCCTTCCTTCCTTCCTCCCTCCCTCCCTCCCTCCCTCCCTTCCTCCCTCCCTTCCTCCCTTCCTCCCTCCCTCCCTCCCTCCCTCCCTCCCTCCCTCCCTCCCTCCCTCCCTTCAATATATGGGTAATTATCTTATGGCTGATAAGAACGCTTGATGTACTTCGATGTACATGGCAGATGTACTGCTTCTCCAGAACTGGGAGTACTGAATCTGAGGACACGTGCAAAGGACATCTCCTTTCCACTGGTCCCCTGCTTGTTTACTTTACCCTTGCAGTAAAGTAAACAAGTGCAAGGGGAAACAGAGAGAGAGAGAGAGAGAGAGAGAGAAAGAGCTAGCTTAGAGACCAGATTCCAAGGTCTCAACCACATCCTTAGGTTCCAGGCCCCAGGTCAGGTCACTGCCTGTGGGTTTGAACAGAGTGCAGGAGGTAATGCTGCTTCATCCTCCCTGGAGGCCAATGGTTAAACACCCTCCCAGAGAGTAGTTTTGAGGTCTCATTTGCCTGGAGAACATGAGCTCTCTTAATTCATGCCTTAGATGAAGGGTTTAAGTACCGAGCAGAAAGATTACTTGGAGCTGATATGTCATTTTTTACTAAGTTCCAGGATTGACACCATTATTTTAAGTTCCTCCCCACTTTAAAATGATAAATCTATATAACAGGGAGCTAAAGAGCACGTCTGATAGGCATTTTAAATCTAGACACCCAACAGAGAAAAAGATTGCCACATACTCTTTGCAAAAGAACATTCCATTCTTTTTTAAAGAACATAGAAGAATACAGTGTAAATGTCTGTATTTTTGCTTCTGCAAAGGAAAAGCAAACCACAAAGAAAATACCTTGCACTGTGACTCAGGCTTTAATGTCTTTCTCATTTATTCATGTGTTTTTACACTGTTGCTTGCTTTTTCTGCAAGTATCATGGACCTTCTTAGAGGTCCAGGACTTGCTCCAAATGTTCAGTGTAAGATTTTATATAATATTTTATTTTATATTGTACTCCTGTCAGTATGGCAGGTTTTATTGCTGTGCTATGTTGCTTCCTGAGCTGTGAGACACAGTCTACTTGCTGTAGATCTCTAACATGAAAAGAAGGATTGTAACTATTGATCCTTGTCAGGAGATACATGAAAATCTAACACTTTAATAAATCCACAACTTTAACAAAATGAACACTGAATTTCAACAAGTTCTGAGACAGAGAAAATCATTAGTGTATCTAGTTCAATAATCTGACTGCAGCTGCTCTGCAGCTTGATAGCACAGAGAAACTTTTCTTTCCCACCATCTTCTCTCAACTGTGTCCTTTCATTTTCTCTTACTAAATGTAATTTAGCTTAATTAAGCTCTTTTTCAGTAATATATTTTTATTTTTTTACCAGTGATTTTTTTTTTACCAGCAGATTTTTTCTGGTCCTTGGAAGGAAAAATGATAATAGTATGTTTAAAAAGTTACAGGACTTAATGTAGAGATAACAGCATTATTATAAGTACATGCAGACATGCAGAAAATATTTTAAAACCTTTGCCACTGCTGCTTAACACATTAACGAATTTACATGGGACCACTGGAACAAAACAGCATTAATCCTGATATAAAGCAAGAATTCCCTTTCATCTGGATTGATATTGGCACTTCATTACTGCATTTAAGTAAAATATGTCCAAACAAAATCTGGACTTCTTACTGAATAAATGTGAAATAAAATGATGAGTAGCACTACCTTTTGACTGCAGTGTGCTTGTCAGAGTAGCTAGACTAATGCACAACACAGAACCATTCAGAAATATTCAATTTCTGTTGTTCATAGCTTGCTTATTCAAGACCTTCCCTGTTCAATCTTTTACACTAACAGAAGAAGGAAACAGGCAGGTAATGCACCTGAGGCCTCCAACCTGTAGAAAACTGTCTTATCTATGCTTCCATTTTTCCTCATGCCCATGTGCAATTTCTCCTTGTTCTTACACTGAGCGCAATGCTGCATTTTCCAGCAGTTTGTGTAGGAGATTTGTTCTGACTTCTTTTCTTTCTTTATTATTTTTTTTTTATAAATGGGAATTAATTCATTTCTAGGTTGTAAATAAATTTCCTCAGAGTGCTTCTGCTATACACAAGGCTTAATTATTCAGGTGTAATTCTCAGTATGACATCCCAGAGGGATTAAAGACCTCTTGGTTTGTATAGTTCTTTGGGTGGTGGCATGCAGGAGAGTCTCTGCTGGCTGCTGCGATGGGCTAGTGTTACTGCCTGTCCTGCATCTCAGCCTCAGAGAAATGTATACTCCTCTGTCTGTATTTCTGTCTTCTGTTATAAATGGAATAATAAATCTGCACACACACATCCTCTGCTATGCTATATGACTGACTCTCTAGCTATTATTTGTTTAATGCATCACTTCATTTCAAATACAATTTTTTTCCTAGAAAAACTTGCAATTGTGGCAGCTTTTTTTACTTATACAGACAGTAGGCTTTGACTTTTCAGTATCTCTTCTTGTTATGCCTATCTGTAGTAAGGTAAAATTCCACGGTGCTGGCACAGGCACACATTTTGACATCCAACATTACACAGAGGTGCTGTAAAAACCATCAGTGAGACTGCTGTCTCATCAAAGAATGGCTTATCAAGCATTTTATTTGATTTTTTTAACATCCCCTCCAGTAGTTTGATATTGCTGAGTGTAACCATTAGACTGGATATTTACTATGGTGCTGTTGGACTTGCACTCCTAGGCAATCTGCGTAGACTTACTACAATTAAAATTTACAAAATACTCTCTGTAATTTGGCACTGTATGCCTAAAATATTTCATTATTACATCTAAAAATGGTCACTGTGATTGTGTCTGAGAGCTTGCCTAGTTCCCAGAAATATAAATAGCAGTCTATACTAAAGAGGTTGTTTGTGCTGTGTACAATGATTGTTTGTTGGCTTTTTGGATTAATGTGATCAAATTTATTAGATTTATTTCAATGGGATGTATTTAACAGTAAATTTCCACTGAAATTATGGAAATTTATAAACCTAGTTGATTTCATCAGCTATTTTTCCAGTGGAAAGAAATTGGGAAAAGGTGTGTACTATCAGGGTGGAAGTTATGTGCATATGTCAAGAAAGATAGATATCCTATTTCAAATTTATATTTTAAAAGAAAGCCAGAAATTTAAATTAAATTTCACAGTCTTGCTACAATGCAAAATGAAATATTTATAAAGAGAATTTTTTTGTACAAAAATCTCATGGTTTTGAATTTCTGATTGTTTCTAAAGGAGTTCAGATCTGAGATGAGGACTCCAATGTGAAACTGAAAGCTGTTCTCCACCCTGTAGTCCTAGTGAGCTACTATAGATGCCACCAGTTCTCTAGACAGAGGTTTCCATTCCAGAGGGGATTCCAAGCACTCTTGATCAATTTTCTGTTCCAGTAATCTGATATTATGAATGGGTTATTTTACATAGATTTCTGTCATAAGTGAAGTGAAACTTCTCTGATATCTAATGCCTCTAAGAGATCTAAGTTTTTACCTTAAGCAAGTTCTCCATTTTATATGTTTTAAAGACTCTGTGTTGGAGCTGTATAATACCTATTTCTGCAACTACTTAGTTATTAGGATTATTTTCATGTATTTCTCTATTCTGATCTTATTGAAGATCTCTCTGTTTTCATATTGTGGGGTGGGAAATAAGAGATCTTACTCACAGTATTCTTCTTTCACTAGCATATTTTCAAGATGGTTGTGAATATTCTCTAAAATGTCTTTTGTTCTTGTTTTCTGCCAAAATAGTTTCCTAGCCTTGAATGCACGTATGAATCTTACACACACAAAAACAGTTGCCTGATGTTCTTTTTCAATTGTGTGTATTTCTATTCAGATAACCATAGGGAGTTTGAAGTGAAAGTTGCCAGCTGTTCCTTTCATTATAACAAAGCAAGCATTGATTCATTGGAATCACACTACAAATTTGCCTGTATATTCGTGTTATGGCAAGGCAGAAGTGTGCTCATGACCAGCAGTGAGACTTATAGAGCTAGAGATTTTTTGCCAGCTACATGCCTCAAAGCATTTGCATGCACTTGAGAAGTATTATCACTGACTTTATGTCACATTTTTAGGAACAGGTATTTCCTGTACCGTGCTCAATGTTTTTTTTTCCTTTTTTATTTAGATACCTGTCACAGTGGGAGAGTAACAAAGTTCCAGAAGGGGATACTGCAGTTAAAAATTTCCAGCTTATTTTTATTTCATTTTAGATTTACTTCCCTCATTCCTTCTAAAGATTGGTGATGTTGTATTTCTTATTTCCAATTGTTTAGTCATATCTTTCCATTAATATTTCCTAAAGCCATCAGAATACCCATTGCCTTGTAATATAGATGTCAGTTTATTTTGGTAGTGTTACTGGTAGTTTTCTCTTACAATTTTTTGTTGTTGTTGTTCAAAACATCAGTATTTACTTTGTAGTGTTCAAATTTTAGCAAGGCTGGATCTCTTACATAATATAAATTGTCAAAATCAGTCTTTTTGCACTGAAGTGCTGAAATGCTGTCTTCTTCCTTTTACTTCATAGTAACATTTAATCATTATTTTGTTTAAACAGTTTAGACGTATGCCTCAGAAGAATTACTGTACCACTTGCCCAACTTCTGGTTCTTCTGACTTCAGCATTGTCTTTTTACTTCTTAGATTCCTTTCCTGCCTCTTCTTTCTAAATTTATGCAGACTTCATTAAGAACAAAGCCCCTATAGCACCAAGAGGAGGCTTCTTCCATTGGAAGCAACCAATGCATTAGCTGATGGAGCTCCTAATCTGTGTCCCACAAGCCCACAAGCCACCAATCACCTCCTGCTCTCTGAGACAGGGGCTAGAGTACTCAGCATGCTCAAAATGTGGTCATAAGAGGTGCTGTCAAATACATGCTACCAGTATTTGGCCTTTTAAAAATTTTAATTTAGCTCTTGTATCTATTAATAGAAATTGTTGTCCCATGCACAGTGTCACTAAGTTCACGTATTCCCTGTTAGTTTAGCTGAAGGAAATAGCACTTCTGAATTTTAGACTACATAGTTTTGCTTGGATGTCTACTTGTAATTCATAAATTCCTAATTGTGTTTTGTCTACACAATTTAAATTTGTCTGGGTTTTAATTTTTTTTCTCTTTTCTCTAAGGCTGTGGAAGTCTCTGCAGCTTGGTGCATTCACTAATGTCCTGCTGTCTACTTGGCATACCATCTCCTATTTGCATGCTGCTTTGTCTTTGCATCTGGTGCTTCTCTGGGCTTTCAAAATCTTTTCATTTTTTGCCATCTTGTGTTACATTAGTATCCTCCATGCACAGTCTCGTTCTCTCAGCTCCTGTTTATTTCCGTGATATATTGTGATATGATTGTTTTGATCTGTCTTTAAGTTTTGCAATAATGATAACCCCTTGTTGCATTTATGCTCAGTAGCTCAGGTTACTTCATGTAAAGGGTACACTTACCAGAAGTGATGCAGAAGATACAGGTACATTTCTACGCCCACCGGCTGGGTGCTGAGATAGAGCTCTATCTAACCTTGTTCTTCCTTCAGGATTTTACTACCATATGCCTACATCTTCCCTTCCAAAATCTTCATCTGCTTCTTTGCACTATGCATTTGGTATTTTAACTTCTTGCCTTGTTTTTTTTGTGCTGTTTATCTGCTGTGGTTCACATTCTGGACTGAACTTGGCATATTCTCTAACTTTCCATTTCTCCAAAGCATTTAGTTATTAACATGAAAGCTAAAAATATTCTCAGCTGTTCTCCTGTATCTTTGATCCCTGCTGCTAGTCACAAATTCCCATACCTTTTAAGAACTGTTAGTTGCATGGGTCAGCTTCTCTTTTGCAATGTGGCAGTATTCCAACTGATTGCTTATTCAATGATGGTTGTTGAAAAGGTATGTATGTATTATCTCATCTCTTTGGGGAAATAAAATTCTTCTGGATTAGTTCTTGTACTGTACATGGGTACTCCTTTTTGGATGCAGACATGTCTAGAATATCATAGAATCATAGAATCATTAGATTGGAAAAGACCTTAGAAATCATCAACTCCAACCATACTTGTCTACTATTATATCATGTCCGCAAGCACATCACCTATCTGCCCTTTAAATACCCCCAGGTTTGGAGACTCTACCACCTCCCTGGGCAGCCTGTTCCAGTGCTTGATAAACCTTTCTGTGAAGAAATTCTTCCTAATGTCCAATCTAAACCTCCTCTGATGCAGCTTGGGACCATTCCCTCTTGTTTTATCACCTATCACTTGGAAGAAGAGACCAACACCCACCTCTCTGCAACCTCCTTTCAGGTAGTTGTAAAGAGCAATAAGGTCTCCCCTCAACCTACTTTTCTCCAGGCTAAACTCCCTGAGTAGCTACTTATAAGACCTGTTTTCCAGTCCCTTCATAAGCTTTGTTGCTCTCTGGACTTGCTCCAGGACCTCAATGTCTTTCTTGTAGTGAGGGGCCCAAAACTGAACACAGTATTCAAAGTGCCGTCTCACCAGTGCTGAGTACAGGGAGAGAACCACTTCCCTGGTCCCGCTGGCCACACAGTTTTTGGTACAAGCCAAGATACTGTTGGCCTTCTTTGCCAACCAATGTGGCAACCTCTATTCATAATATGAATATTGCATTGTAACATTTATTTTCTTTTTCCTTTTATCAAAACCTATTCTTGTTGATTACTTTTAACACTTCTAACACTGCCTATATGCAGTGAGCATTACTTCCTTTTTCTGACCATGAGTAATCTTACTATGCCCTCAGGAACAGATTACCTTTGGCCATCATGTTCAGGGTAAACAACAAAGCAGGAAGAACCAAGACATCACAGTACTCAGACTTTTGTTTGTCCTCTATAGACACTCTCTTCTCTCATCAGACATTGTAAATAAATCCCTAAGTTAGTATATCTCTCCTCTCCCTGCGTAATTTTCACACTTTATTTAATTGTTTTTGGAGACTTCTGCTCAGTGTCAGCAGGGGTTGCACAAGATGACAAGGTCTCAATTAGCACTCCTATAGGCACAAACCAAACCAAATAGAGGAAAAGAAAAAGGGAAAAAAGAAAGAAGGGAGGGAGAAAGAAATGAAAGCCTGATCCTTCCCACTTTAGCAGTTCATATGGGATTGGACCTATACAATCATAAGGTATGCATGTGGGATTTTTTATCCACTGGTTATTTTCATGACATCCAATGGTATAAGTGCACAAAAAGCTTAGCATCATCGGTATAGTAAGGAATAAGCTTGTATTTTAAGTATAAAGGCCAAGAAAAAAACCACAATCAGACACCCTTGCCTCAGCTTCTTTAAGTTTGCATTTAACCCTCTCTGTAATTGTTATTTACTTGTAATGAGTCAGTAAGCTATTATAACTAAGCAGGAGGTTTATTTATGCTATGCACACTCATGAAATGATGTTCAATAGGACTGCTTCTGTTTTTATAGTTACACAAGCATGAAATCAATGATCAATAGTTTTTTAACCTCTCAATAGAGCTCTGTTTTCAAAACCACATTTCCAGCGTGGTTTTCCTATTCATTTTCTAACATAAGTAACGATTCCTTAAAAATAAAATGCCATTAGTTACACATCAATATAAATGTAGAAATGTGACTACTTCTACCAGAGATAAGCATGAATTTTCCATTCAAAGTTTGTTTCAGTTTCCTGTAGTTCATTAACTTTACTTTTCCTGAAAAGCTGAATTATACAAAATTTCAAGCAGCCTTTGGGGACCATGAATAAAGCCTAAAAAAAATCTATTGTAGCTAGGGAGTTCCTGGTGAAAAGTCATGTAGTTTAGTGAAGTCTCTGACTTCTGCCTGGATACCCCAAATTATTGAGGTCTATGACTGTCACAATATGCTATTTATAGAGGACTGTCTATTTCAACTAGATAGTCACATTTTTATTTCTGTGACACATATCTGTCAGCTCTGATTATGAACTTAACAGTCAACTGTGATCTTTGTGATGAACTCACTTCATCACCTGCTTAGTGCTTCAATTTAAATCTCTCATAACACTTTAAGAGAACCTGAGGAGGCAGACTCATGAAAAATGCATTTTACTTTTTGCTCTCAGACACATTAAGTGCCATAAGTCCTCAAATTATATGGATTAGATAGATCCTCTAGCTGTTTTTTTGCAAGGTAATAGCTTGTATTTAGACTACCTATTAGAATCATAGAATAATCAGGTTGGAAGAGACCCACCAGATCATCGAGTCCAACCATTCCTATCAAACACTAAAGCATGGGATATGTTGAATATCCCCTGTGATATAGTTGGGCATAGTTGGTCATAATTGTCCCGAGACATAGTCAGGGTCATTTAAGTTAGGGTATATTGAAATTCATAGTGCCTCCCATTCAACTTGCAGAGTTAAATTATCATTCTATAGAAACCTACTATGAAGACAAGAAAGAGCAAAGGCAAGGTCCTTTTCCATCAGGCAGCTTTCCAACCACTCTTCCCTAAGACTGTAGTCTTGCATGGGGTTGTTGTAGCCCAGGTGCAAGATGCAGCACCTACCCTTGTTGAACCGCATACAACTGGCCTTGCCCCACTGATCCAGCCTGTCCAAATCCCTCTGTAGAGCCTTCCTACCCTGAAGTAGATAAACAGCCCTGCCTAGTTTGGTGTTGTCTGTAAACTTACTGAAGTTGTACTTGATCCCCTCATGCAGGTAATTGATAAAGATATTAAACAAGAGTAGTCCCACTACTGAGCCCTAGGGAACACTGCTTGTGACCAGCCACCAACTGGAGTTAACTCCATTCACCACAGTTCTCTGAGCTTGACCATCCAGACAGTATTTTACCCAGTGAAGAGTGCACCTGTTTAAGCCATGAGCCACCAGCTTCTCTAGGAGAATGCCGTGGGAGGCAGTATCAAATCTTTATTAAAGAGGGATAACACCCTCAATGTCTCACTCATCCACTAGATGGGTCATCCTGTCATAGAAGGAGATCTGGTTGGCCAAGCAGGACCTACCTTTCATGAACCCATGCTGGCTGGACCTGATCCCCTGGTTGTCATGCACACGCTTGGTGAGCATTTCCTTTCCTTTTTATCTGTGGGCAGACAGTGACCCTCCTTTTGGCTATGGTAGCTAGACAGAAGAGATCCACATTCTGTAGGTGCCACAGAATGTCCTTGAAGATGTCACTGGGGCCAAGATGCAAGCATGCTCCTGTGTCCTGTGGCTGCACCCAGGAGAGACCTAGTTGAATATTTGGAGCATAAAGCATGGAAATGACAACTCTATCTGGATCCTGCTCTTGTATTTGCACTATGTCCTGCTGAAAGGGAGCATAGGAGCTGGACACATGAATCTATTCTCTGGTTGCCTGGGAACAAGAAGACTGTGTGTCTTCCAAGGATAAATTTTACTATATTCTGCCCTATGCTCCCCCATACCTGGTCATAGAGAAGAACAAAGTTTACAGGTTTGGAGTGAAGATTTTTGTCTTAAACTAATGGATTAAAACAAAAAAATATTTACCAGCAATTGCAATACAGAGATGCTGTGAACTACAAACTGTCAAGTCACACATAAAAGAAATGTTAATGTTGAACTTGAATTCTAGCTGTGCTCATAAGCTCCATAAATCACAGCTATAAATAGACCAGAGTTAGTGCCATGGGGAAAGCCTCTGAATATTCATAAGGCTCTCAGTTCATGTTTTGTCACTAGAATGAACCTTGAAAACGTAAGCAGTTTGCATGCAGTGAATCAGTGGCAAGGTAATGGCATTATGATAACAAAGTACATCAGTGTGATAAACAACTGATATCTGCAGATCAGCTATAATGTATTGTCCTTGTGGGTAGAGAGAGAGTCATTTATTCAAATGTCATAAATAGCTACTTTGATTAATAACATTAGTTGCCCTTGATAAGATGCTGCTTTTTTTGAGGATGTCTGGAGGCTAAATATATTATGATATTCAGCAAAGAAGAAAATATTTTTTCATATTTCTTACACATTCTGCAATTATTACTTGTTACTTTGATGGCATCATGGAAGCAAATGATAAGCTATAAAAATAAAATCCTTTCTCTGAAGATTTTATAATGTGAAGGACACCAAATCTTCCTTCAGAAACATCTATTTATGTCTGAATAATTTTTTTCCAATGAATGGTAAATCCCCTTTAAAAGTGTTTTAGAACAATCATGCTAATCATGTTTATAAAGTGGATCTAGTAATTATTTTAAGCAGAAGAGCTGATGGAACAGATATAAAAATTAAATTAGCATTTAATTTTACCATTTCAAGGAATCCTTTTTTGTTGCCATTTAAAGAGGAGAAATCCCTTCAAATTACAGTTCTTTTTAAATATCTAAAAGAAGAGAACAAATGCTTTAAAAAAAGACAAAGTAATGTGGGGAAAACAAATTTTAGCTCAAGTTGAAGGAGCTGGAGAGGAAACTCCACGTGTGTAAAAGAGAACAGATTTTATCTCTAATTTGTTATACAAACAACAGGCAGAGATAATATGCAAGTAGTTTAGATGAGAAGAACAAATACTGATAAGCAGCTTAGTTTTGTGAAAACTGAAAGGAAACCGATTGCCAATTGCCTGCAGTTATAAAAAGATTTGCTTGGAGGCAAACCCCTTCTGAGGCCCCTTCTGGTTACACTGCTACATGCGACATACTGATGTAGTTTAATAGCTCAGGAGGATTCCTGAATATTTGTTTGAATTCTGCAGTAGGAGTCATTTCAATTGTATCAAAACTGAGCTGAAATGTATTAACAAATAAGTGTGAGAAAATTTCTAATATCACTCCTGGGCTTGCAATGCTTTACGGCCTCATGAAGGATAATGTTTTTCAAGAAGGTTACTTATCTGCATATATTATTTTACTTCAAAAACTGCTAAAAAAATATCTTCTGACTAAGCCTCTCTTTTTGCCTGTTGGATATTATGGATTTTATTTGCTTATTTGATGGCCAAGTTTCTACTGATGTTTATTACTGCAAGTTCTGAAGATCAAATGTGTAATGGATACTGAGCTGCAGAGGGGAAATGAGGTCACCCCAACTCTGTCATTCATAGACTGGGTCTTTACCCAATCATGATGTAAAGTTCAGTCATCTCCTGTGAACTTGTGCAGTTTATAACTAAGGGTGAAACCCAAGTTGCTGAAAGCTTATTGCAAACTGAAAAACCTTCACTGCAAGCAGGAAAGTAAAAAATAGCAGGAATCCAACATGAATCCAAGATTTTCAACTTGTGGGCTTTCTTTGCAAAGGTGGCTATGAAGACAAAAATATTTAGTAGCTAATCGAGCACATTTATATTGGTTCATTAAAAAATAAAACCACAGTGACTATCGTACCAGAACTGTGAGACAGATTTGAGGACATTCATTTTTATTTGAATCATTCATTCTAACTGGGCCTCCAAGAAATCTCAGATATGAGATTTTATTTTCAAGTATAAGCAAGAGAAAAGTGATAACCCAGGCCAACAACAATTTTATCATATGTACAAGAAATGCTGAATAAATACTAAAATACAATTCAGTATTATGAGAGCTGTATTGGATATTGTATCATGTTATTCAGTGCCTAACACATGTAATGAAATTTTTTTTTGTATTTTCAAAAATCATAACTTTATCTCCTTCTATTAACCTAAACTTTCTGAATGCATTATTCCCCTAGTGCCTCTGAAATCAGCATTTCTCTATAATACACTTGAGATACTGCATTGGTATTCCTGCTAGCTTCAGAAACTCAGTGCACGTTACTTTTCTTTTAATGACTGTAATCTCTAATACAGCAAGTTCAATGAGATGAAAAAAAAAAGGCAGAAAATTAGTCATAGTAAGTTGGGATGAGCCTGTTCTAACAAATAAATTAGAAGTGACCCATCATAATACCGACCTTGGTATTTGCAACTGAATCAGCCTTGTATTAGTTGATGGACCTGCTCCTAGTCATTTGGATCCAGCTAAGTGAGCATCTCAAGGTCAGAATTCTTGGGTTCAGTTACTCACCCTGGCATGAATTATGGCCTGGGTTTAATCCCTTTCTCTCTGGAAGTTTGCTCCATTAGTAAGCTGAGGCTGTTTTATTTCATGGAAGTTTTGTGTTAGCATCTGTGATGCACTCAGAGTCCTCAGCAATGAAGAGCATGAGCAGTTTAATGAGAAGAAATGCCTTTCCTCAAACTAGGTACAACAACGAAACAATTGCACATCAGAATAAGTGCACCAGAAAATATTTATCTAAGAATTAATATGCTACTGGGTACAGTAGTTAAAGACTTCCCCATGAGTGTAGAGAAACCACCTAAGAGAACTTCCTGTCTCGAAAACAACCCCAGTTGTCTGGAGAGAAAGAAGTGCAATAAGTGTTATTTTTCTGGTCTCCCTATGCACAAAGACACCCATAGCAAGGCACAATTAAGGTCAATGAAATTCTTTCAGCAAATACTCTGCTGCTATTTGACGAAGTGTGTTAGCAGACTTGTGCTATTCTAGGATTTAATAGGAAAGTAAATCTACCAGACAAGCTCTTATAAAGAAAAATAATTACATAATTCTGATTTAAGTATTTTCTGAGTAGACATTACCAGTAATTCTAAATGTGTTTCAGAATGTCTTACTACTTGAAAGGATTGCTCTGCTTTCAAAGCTTAACTTGGACTTGTACGAGGACTATAGGAAAATGAATTTATCTTAAACTGCTGTCATTTAAAACAACATTACATTAGTCCTAAGACATTCATGAAGAAAACAATATAAATTTTTACTTTTATAACTGACAGACTCAGGCATGTGGCGAATGAGCACTTTCCCACATTTGACCTACAGTCTGGTTTCATGCTTCCCTCTGGCAGTAACTAAAGATCAGAGAGATTAGCCTAGACTTTGAATAAAAAGGGCTAAATTGACTCAGGTGTAGCAAGAAAGTATTCACATGTTCCTCCTGAAGCTCAAAGCAGATTCAAAGGTAGGATATGAGGCATATATGTGTCCCTGCTGATTAAAAATTAAATTTAAATATTTAAGACTGCCAGCTTCTGACTATTTAGATGTGAACCCAAACAAAACTGTGCAGCATCAATTCCAGACAGAAAACAAAATCATTTGGAACATACAATGTTTTTAATAGAAAATATGAGAAAAGAAAAAGAAGTTTTTTAATTCCTAGGTCACAAGCAAGCAACCTCATTCTGTTTAACAAAAAGATACTATTATTTTTAAAATATTCCCTGATAACAAGAGGCGTGTTGGTGACAATTTAACATATACTCCTGATTCATAACCAGAGATGCCATTTTGGCTTAACCTGCGAAACTTCTCCAAGATTTATCAGTCACAAGAAAAAAAGTCCATTTTGACCTCACCAATATTATTTTTGACACAAGAGAATACAGACCAAGCAATTAGTAGTACTCTTCCAGTCTTCACATTATGTAGTTTTTCCCTATTAGTCAGTTCACATCTTTCACCTTTCTTCAATAGTTTTTAATAGGACCATTTCTCAGTACATTGCTGTAATAAACAAAATCAATCAAAGATAGCTACTGTGATGGAAAAAATTTGTCCCAGTTTTCAACTCACACATATTACCTAAAGCTCAGATCAAAAAAGATCAAAAAGGCACTTGCATCTATTGAAAGTCAGTGATCTGCCACAATCAGTACTACCAGCGTTTTATCATTTCCTTAGGTCAGTCTTTTCTGCAAGAATTAAAAGACTTTTATAATAGAAAAGAGCCCTGAGATTTAATTCACAGAGATTTTAAGCTTATAGCTGTAACATTAGATCTCCCTGGGTGTTTTCTCTGTGTTTTCCATGTGGCACTATTTTTTGTGTCATTGTACCAAAGACCACTACAGCACTCCCAGAGAATGATAATAATGATGTGGTCTTGACTACAGAATTATGAAATTTCTTCTCTGATATAAGGGAGAACAGCGCTTTACAACTAAAGGATTAAAAATGTAAAATAACTTTATGATCAGGCTTCTATATACACTGTTCAATAGCTCCACCAAGGAGTAAAGGAATTCTTTACACAAAAAGTGGATAGCAGATTGTAGATCTGCAATGTTATACTTTGGGCAACAAGGAGTTAAATTAAAATGATTAGGGCTTGCATGGAAAAACAGGTAAGTAGAGAATATCAAATGAAATAAGAAAACCTGTCATCCGTAAAGGGGATTATGATGAAGAGAAGTTTTGAGTTTTCCCTTTTGTAAATACACGTCTTATTCAAAGATTATTGTAACATAGATAATTTCATTATGAAACATTGCTTACAGAGCAATTAGAAAATGGTGCTAGGTATAGGGTGGGCTTGGTCATTGGGTTAGTGTTTATTCCATGTAGGCAGGAGATGGGGGATTGTGAGGAACGGCAGAAAAGAATTCCAGAGCAGAAGCTGCTTCAAAGTGATGCTGTGAAAAGATGTTGAGCAGTACTTTTTCTGCACAAACCATTCCCATGGTGCAGTACAAAGCATATTAGTAAAACTGACACAGCAGATGTTGAATAAAAGGCATTTGATAGGCGCTGGCCCTGACCAACTGCAGACTTCTGCAGTTTTTAGCATCTAGGAAAGAAAGTCAGTCACTATAACAAAGGTCAAAAGGAATATCTGAAACCAGCTCTTTTACAGTTTTCAGCATCATTGAGCAATGTCAGAAGCAGACTTCTGGCACCTATAAATGAAGCTGTCATTCTCTGCTCCTTTGTTATGTGTTTCTTTGGTTTTGCTGACTTTATTGTAGAGTTCGGTTGGAGACTGAAGAAGAACTGTAACTAGAGTGGAGTGTATGGGATGGAAAATCTGGTATTTTTTTCTGTATTGGTAGATTTTAACCTGCAGTTCTACTGATAAACAGATGTAGCAAGAATGTAAGACATTCAGAAGTCCCCCTAACAATCTTGCCTCTAGTAATGGATTCTTAGGAGAAAGAGGATAAGTACAGACTGACCCTTTGACTACCATAATACACCATATTTCAGTAGTTTACTGGTTTCTTAAGTCAGTGTTTAATATTCCAGTGAAGAATGTAATATTGCTGTTAAATGTCTCCTCTGTAATCTTACTTTGGTATTTTTGGATCTCATTTATATTTTTTGCCTTTGCTGTACTAAGTAGTTCCACCACTTACATGTACCGGATGAAAAGAACAGTTCCTATGTTCAAAGTTGCAGTCATTTCATGCCTGTTTAATTTTTTTTTAAGAAAAAGTGAATGACTGTCTCTATTCACTTTCACTATCTTATGTTTAAGGACTTTATAGATTTCTTCTGTTATGACTTTATCCACTTTCCAAGCAATCTTTTCCCTCCTTCTGTGAAAGATGAGTTTTTCCTATTTAACTTTTACCCTTTGTAGATGATTTTAATATGGAATAATCAGAACTGCATGTGTAAGTGCATGAATGACAGTGCAGGTGCTTGAGTCATATAGGCAGCAGTAGAATGACATCTGTTTAATTCTCAAGGTATTTTCTAATATTTTCTGATGTAATATTTTTTTCTTTTCTCCTCATCTTCACCATTAAGCTGATGTTTTCCAAGGACTCCATAAGTCATTAAAGCCCATCACTCTGTAGATGTAATTTAGAGTATCTGAGTCTAAACACCTAACTATGCCACACATAGGAAAAAGGAATGCCATGTCTGTCTAAAGCTAGGAAAGCTAGGGGATATGTTCACGCCACCTTGGATTAGTTATATAAAATATTTGGATTCATTTAGGACTTTTAAAAAATTCTCCCTACCAGAACAGTCAGTCCATTGGCAAAGATGTTTTTGCATATTTCCAGGATTATGAAGAAAAAGAAGGTGACAGGAAGCTGCACTGCATGGATTTGTTGAGGTTAAATTGTACCTGACAAGACTGAACACTTTCTATGATAAAGTAACTAGATATATACAGAGAGGAGCATTCATTTACTCGGAATTCTGCACCAATTTTGATGCTGTCTTGCACAGTATGCTTGTTTCAAAATTAGGATGTTGTTGTAGATGGGTGGACAACTTGTTAGATGAAAAACTAGTTGGATGGTTGGTCTCCAAGAATGATGTTAATGCATCATACTCAACCTGGATATTTGTGACAACTGGAGAACAATAGGGATCTGTCCTGAGAACTGTTTCATTTAACAGCTTTATTGAGGATATTCGTTTCACATTTGGAGGTGGCTCCAGACTGAGAGAACTCTAGGCTTGAGGGCAGAGCACCCATCAAAGGGACCCACAGAGGGTGACTGAACATGTTGAGAGGAACTTCATGAAATTTATCAAGCACAAATGTCAGGTGCTGCCTCAGAGAGGGCAGGGTCTTTGGACTGACATGAGCTGGGGCTGGAGGGGCTGGGGAGCAGCTGTGTCGGAAAGGCCCTGGGATGGTGGTGGGCAGCAAGCTGAACAAGAACGCAAATTCTCCACCAACTTATAATTAATATGTAGAGCTGCCTCCCAACATTAAACAATTGAAAGGTTTCCATTACTTTTAATTATCTGTTTCCCTCATCAGAGGCCTAGAAAACTAAGATACAACTGTAAGAATCCTGTGGATTTTTTTCTTTGGTCTTCTGCTTTGCAAGATGGTAAGATTTTGAAAGCAAAAAAGGAGAAAGGTTCATTTAGATATTAAGCATTAGCTGCAGCACTGTGCTCCAAATTATGTTTTATTAGGGCTCATTTTGAACATACAAATGTATGAACATATATCTAGCTCTCTCTGCATATTCTACATGAGAAAAATGTATAGTTTAAAAAGTATCATTATAAAGTTATTATATAAAACATTTGTGGTTTATATGGACAATGTAAGTTATTAATTGGAGAGTTCTTCTAGGGCAGGGGTCAGAAATATTAATTTACTCTTTCTTATTCTTTATGATGACTATTACATGAGCTCTTTCCAGACAGAAGTAACCAGTCAAGAGGTTTTCCTGGATTGAGGGAGAGATGGAGGAACAGGAAATACCAGAAGGAATTGTGTTTACTGGAATACAGTATTACTAAGAGTTGTGAGGGCTTCTTAATGCATGTTGTTAATCTTTACATGTACCATCTTGATCTGCTGTTGTTGTTAAAAGACATATCCCAAATCAGAGTTTGAGACACCAGCTTTGCAAATTTACTGAAAATATTTCTTTATAGAGCAAATATCAATTTATTTTGGAAGGACCTTTGACTGGGTGATGATTACTAGTCATCCATCCTCAAAAAGTCATGACCTACAGGTGGAAAAATCCCCAAGTTCAATTCCAAGATGATTTGGGGCATTATTCCAGTAAGGACACAGCAATTTTTGTTCCATTTTATTTTATTTTATTTTATTTTATTTTATTTTATTTTATTTTATTTTATTTTATTTTATTTTATTTTATTTTATTTTATTTTATTTTATTTTATTTTATTTTATTTTATTTTATTTTCTGTATACCTGTGCAAACTTGATCTATTCATGTAAAGCTCCACAAATTTTATCAGGGTTAGGTTATTTCACACACATCCAGAATCTGGCAGAAGATTTCTTGTTTGGAATATTTTTACTGGGGCCCTGTAATAGAAAACTTCGAGAATACGGTTAACTTTATATAATCTCAGAAAAATTAAACACTACTTTAGAATATGACCTTCCTAAGCAGTCCAATGAAAAATGACAAAGGCTCAAAATCTTTGGGGAAAATTCTTTGCTGAAGACCTCTAGTTCCTTCAGACATTAAGAGAGCTTGTGTGTATCGTATCTCCTATCTCCTATGAATAAGTCAAGAGCATCTTGAATACCTTTATTTTTTTACGTGTTAGTAATTTGTATGGATTTGGAAGCTAGTAGCAAGTCAGTAAACCAAAAGGAATGTCTGAGCTGCTTCTGATTTTCATCTTGCAATGCTTAACAATATATTTCATAATATGTGGAGAAGAGAGGAATGTTTAAATCACATTGCTAAGAAATTACCTTATATCCATGGCCAGATTCCTTATTTTGGGCCTGAAGGCAAAAAGGGCTGACAGGTGTTCCTTATTCTGCGTGGAATTCAGCAGTTGAAGCATGAACCTTGCCGAATCCAAACAGGTTCACTGCATGCAAGTCCCACATGATTTGGTTAAGAACTAAGATTGTACCAGAAGCAAGGCAATGATTGGTTGCCTTGGTGAGAGAGGTTTTCACCTCATAAGAACTTTGAGTTTAGCTATAGGCATAATACATTCCTTAATACTTCTCTATATATAAAATAAGTGTCTGTTTCACATGTCATTATAAGCGTGCAGTTTTCCAGCACATCTCTCTCTACCTGTTAATTTTAATTTCAAGATTTTACTGGAGAATTTGCTGTACCTTACAGTGAAAGCTTAGAAAGATACCTTCCCAAAAAAAAAGCTGGGCATTTTTTTACTCCAAGGCTGATTCTTCTTGCCTGAAGAACTTACCTGACTATGGATTACATTATAAAAGCTGATTTCACTATCGTCTTGCTTTTTAGTTGAAAGAATTGGGAAGACAATTATGGATGTGTCTGCTGAAGTCACCAGAAAAGCTTTGCTTGTAACTTCATGACAGGAAAGTGTTATTTCCAACTTTTGGTGACAATATGGGGATGAAAGGCTCAAGGAAGAAGACCAAGAAGGCTGAATGACAAGAAATGTAAAGGTCTCACAGAAGAGAGAGAAAAGTGCCACAAGAAAGAATCACGAAGCAGAAGAAATTAAAAATGGTTTTCGGGTCATTAGATTCAAATTACAAATTTTGAATTTGGGAGGTGATATTCCAATGCATATTTGTTAATTGTATCTCTAAGGGTGCTCCAAGCAAATGGTTGGAAACACGGTGTTAAAGAAAGAAAAAGCTTAATGAGACTGCTGCTTTTCAGCTACAGTCAATTTTTCAGTTTTCCGAGAAGAATTTCCTATGCATTTGCATATTACCTAATGAGGTTACTGTTTTAGATACTGCAATTGATGCTTAGTAATTACAAGGGTTTTTTTCTGGCAACACCTGCATTATTCATATCACAGTACTGCTGAGAGAGTTGTACCCATTTCCCTAGGTGGCAAGAACAAACATAACCCTTGTCCAAAAATGCATATCATTTACCTAGACAGCATACAGAAATCATAGGACAAGGAAAATAGTAATGTTTTACTTTGAAAAGACAGACTCAATAGTTAAGTGGGGGTAGGATTCATCTCTATCTATTTACAGATGTGTTTTAAATGACTAATCTGTTTTCTCTTTGCAGGTAGCGGAGAGAAAGTGCAAATTATCTGATCTATTTCAGAACACTATCATAAGGTATAATGAACAGTACCCTAGAGGTGCCTGTTTCTGTATGTTAACTGTAGCTGATATTGAGACAGGTAGCTTGGAAGGGACTTATTTTTTCCAAAATGGAAAAATAATGTCAGACAGCATTAATTTCTCCCTGTCAGAACTTTTTAGAGGACTTCTATCAGCTTCGCCATGGACAGAACATTTATCTGGAAAACTATTAAAAAAGCATGAATTACACTCAACACAGAGTAGTTAACCCTTTATTAGAAAGAACACTTAGAAGGATCTTGGGGAAATATGACTTAAGCTTTTACTCTTCCTACTTCATATACTGAGAGTCAGTGTACTAAGTAGGCAATCTGAGATGAGCTTTCTTTCTCATCTTGGTGCTGTTTCATCATACAAGAATAATAACTTATAAGTACATATAAAAACGTTTAACACCATTTGGTCTATACACAATGCTATAAACATGTTATATGTTGGAATCATAAAATGCTGCTACTAGATCCCTCTGGTACTTTCTGAAAAAAGTGTAGGAGCAAACAATCTAAATTTATATTGAACATCTAGAAGTCGGTGACCTGGTGTAAGTGGGGGAATGGTTCAAGTGATACCAGTACCTGATACAGCTAGAAGCCCCCTAAAAGGGCAGAACATCAAGTGAGTAATAAAACAGGTGTACTAGATATGTCCTTACAGACTGATAACTCTCTGCACCTGAGCCCTGCCCATAGGTTGACCTTTAACGCATGGATGTTGTGAAGCAGAATGAACACAGAAAAGAAACTGGCTAATCTGTCTTCCTGTGGCTGAAGGGATTTTTTTTCTTATTCAGATCTTAAGATAAACAAGTTTATCTTCAAGAGTATAGAAGTAACCCTGGGCTCCGAGATATGTCAGTATTAAACTGGAAGAGCCTTCGGAAAGCAGAGATTTAAAGGAGCAAGTGAAGTGGATAAAAAAAGCATAAATCAGCTGCAGAAAAAATGGTAGTAGCCTTAAGGTGAGGAGGGGTAGAGGTTGTAAATAGGGCTTGGTTGTTCTCCACTGCAATTCCCCTCAGCCTGCAGTTCCAGACCTAGGAGAATGGAGAAATAGTGGTGTGTGACCTATGGTCAATCACTTAGATCTTTTGGTGGTGATGATGGTGAAAACTACCCTAGCTGAAGCAGCTGCAGTACTTTCAGTTTGGCAAGACCTGCCTTTCATCAACCCATGCTGAGTGGGCCGAATCACTTGATTGTCCTGTGTGTGCTGTGTGATAGCACTCAAGATGACCTGCTCCATGACCCTTCCTGGCACTGAGGTCAGACTGACAGGCCTGTAATTGCCTAGAACCTTTCTCTGGCCCTTTTTGTAAATGCTTGTAACATCTGCTAGCCTCCATCCCAATGGGACTTCCCCGGTCAGCAAGAACTGCAGGTAGATGATGGAAAGGGGTTTGGCAAGCACTTCTGTCAGCTCCCTTAATACACTCAGGTGAATCCCATCCAGCTCCATGGACTTGTGCATATCTAATTTGCCTAGCAGGTCTCTAATCATTTCCTCTTGGATCAAAGGAGCTTTGTTCTGCTCTCCCTCTCTGTCTACTGACCCTTGGGGTGGACAATCCGGGGATCATCTTCTCTTACTGTTAAAGACTGAGGTGAAGAAGGCATTAAGTACATCAGCCTTATCCTCATCCTTTGTTACTGTTGTTCCTTCTGCATCCAGTGTCCAGTAAGGGATGAAGATTCTCCTTGGCCCTTCTTTTGTTGTTGATATATTTGTAGAATGGTTTTTTTATTATCTTTCAAAGAATGGTCCAATCTAAATCTGAATTGGTCTTTAGCCCTTCTGACTTTATCTCTATGTGTTCTCACTTTGCCTCTGTAGTTCCTCTGAGATGCCTGCTGCCCCTTCCACTAAAGTTCCTATATTTTCCTCTTTTTCCTGATTTTCCACCAAGAGCTTTCTGCTCACTCAGTCTGTTTTTTTCCCCCAATGGGTCATTTTCCAGCACAGGGGGATGGCTTGCTCTTGTGCTGCCAGGAATTCCTCCTTAAAGAGAATGCAGCCCTCTTGGGTTTCTTTGTCCTTCAGGACTGTCTCCCACTGAACTTGATCGAGCAGCCTTCTAAATAGACTGAAGCCTTCCCTCTGGAAGTCCAAGGTGGCAGTTCTGCAGCCTCCACTGACCTTGCTTCTTCTAAAACTGTGTATTCTATCTTCTTGTGATTGCTGTGCCTCAGGCATCCTCCAGCTGTCACATTTCCCACAAGGTTTTCTCTGTTCACGAACAGCAGGTCCAGGAGGGCACCTTCCCAAGTTGGCTCACTCACCAGTTCTGTTAGGAAGTTGTCTTCCACCTTCTCCAGAAACCACCTAGGTTGTTTCCTCTCTGCTGTATTATGCTTCCAGTAGACATCTGGTAAGTTGAAGTCTCCCACAAGGACAAGGGTTGGTGATCGTGAGATTTCTTCCAGTTGCTCATAGAATAAGTTGTCAGCCTCCTCATCCTGGCTGTGAGGTCTATAGCAGATTCACACCACGATATTTGCCTTGTTGGGTGAACCTCAGATTTTCACCCACAGACATTCAACCCTATCATCACCGTCAATGAGTTTGAGTCTGTTGAAACTCTCTCTAACATAGAGGGCTACCCCACAACCTCTCCTTCCTCACCTATTGCACTCAAAGTGTCTGTAACCAGCCACAGCAGCACTCCAGTTATGTGAGTCATCCCACCATGTTTCTGTGATGGCGCTTATACCATAGTCCTCCTGCTTTGCAATAACTTCTAGTTCCTCTTGTTTATTGCCCACGCTGCGTGCATTGGGGTGGATGCACTTCAGCTGGGCTGATGATCCCACTACAATCCTAAGGGGAATAGACTTAAATCTTAAGCAACTACTCACTGAAGTAGTTGGCCTCAAGATAGTATGACAATAAATAAATATTGATAAACCAAATTTAACGAGTCTCAATTTCTTCTGAGCAACTGCTTATGAACTATTGCTGTTCATGTTTATCTTTCTCACAGTGCATGAAAAGGTTCTGCTTCATTTTACTGATGTTCAGAAAAAAACAAACCGAGCACAAAAAACTGGGGTGACCTTTGGAAAGCAAGCAGGAACATAGCAACCACGGTCATGGTAGGCGAGATATCCTCAGGAAAATACAAGACCATAGAGCTCACACCACAAAAGGTGCTAAAGCACTTCCTCACCATAGAAATGACCCCAAAAATGATTGTGAGAGAAAGCAAATGGAGAGCTATGCAGAGGCAAAGACAATTACTCTCTTCTCACACTTTTACAAGGCTACAAGCTATAAAGCAGCAGTCAGTGCCCTCTTTCATCTCTAAGGCTAACAGGAGCTATGACAGCACTGATTACTGCTGTATGAGACGTTCACTGATGGCACCAGAAATAGTAATACTTGGTAAATAGCCAGTGGCATGCAGATTTGATGGCAGGCAAATTAAGCTTATTTACGAGAAGTGGTAGTTTTCAAGGGTTATGCCGGTTCACATTCAACTACTTGCCAACAGCCTAATAACGATAAAAAAAACAGAATTAGATAAATGTACAATCAGGCACACAGAGAAATGAGGTGATATTCTGCACCAATTTATTTATTTATTTATTCATTCATTCTTTTAACCCCATACTTAAGGCTAGAATTCAGGGCAATTGAGGTTCTTTTTTTTGTTCAACGTTACAATATAAATTCAGTTTGGAAGACTGATTAAGAGTCTTCCCTGGTTAAAAGGGAAGTATTAATGCTTCAATGTCTATATAGAAGGCAAAAAAAAAAAAAATGAGGTTGCACTGATTAACTTAATTATTTCAGAGCTAAATGAAAAGTTCTGCTACAAAATTCTTGTTGGCTCAGTTGATAGGTAGATTGCTGCCTGACAGGTCATGATGTTGGATGTGGCATTCAGCTTAGTTCTTTTACACTAGCTAAAGGGATGTATTGTTTTCACAGAACTGCAAATCATCTCTGCATATAATTTATGCTTCTATGCACACAACACTTGCACTTCATGGTCTCCAGGCGTTAAAAGTACATTTTCCTCCTGGTCTTTGTTCTCAGTTCTGTATTAGCACAGCGCTAGTGTTATCCCTGTAAGTAAATGAAGTTGCAGTCTGGTTTTATCTGCAATATGGCTACGTTATATCTACCCTGTTTTTGAACCCACTGAGATTTTTATTAAGGAATTCTGAAGGTATGAAATATCACCATATAAAACAGAATTACAAATATTTAATGACAGTTATTTAAATACTACAAAGTGTTACTAACAGGATCTGCTGGGCAGCCATTAAAATCTGATTGATTTCTCAAAAATTCCGATTTTCGATGGAAAGATTAGGAAATTAGATAAGAGTTATTGTGTTTTATTTCTTTTTAATCCAAGGAACAGTACACTAGTAACATATATGACACAGCTACTCATATCAAACTCTTGGAGTCTGTAGTTAAAATGCTAAGTTCAAATGTGTCCATCATTAGATTCTGGAAGTTTTTCATACTTGGCACTAGGAATGGCAGCTAATGTTGATATAATCAACTTTACTTGAGCACAAGCAGGTTACAGCTTTGAAACTAAAACTAGTTCATACACTAGCTAAGTCATAATTTACTATGGTGAGTGACTCCAGCTACAAGCAGTTGTTCCCAGCCGTATTTGTTCATACAATGAAATCACACCAAACATTCCTCAGGTACAGTTTCACCATATTCAGGTCCATGTTAGACAAACATGCATGTGAAGGTCTGTTAGAAACTGTAGAAATGCATACTTGTGGTGGTAGCTGGGGTTTTACAGACCCTTAAATGAAATGTAAACAAATGTCAAGATTAACAACAAAAGAATCATATACCCAAGCACGTTCCTTGAATTCTTGGGAGTGGCCAGCTGCTCAAAGGCAGCAAATCTGTGCAACTGTTTCAAGGCTGTCTTAGCTATATGTATTTGATATCCAGGGCATTTTACATACCTCAGGTATTTTTAAAAATGTATAGAAAAGGCAATGTTAAATCCCATGTTCCTAAAGAAAGAATACATATACTGTTGGTGAAATATAATTTACATGGCTGGAGTTCTTTTTGTTTTCTAAATTAGTATCAAACATGCTGCATCAAGTCCTGCCATGTAGCAGTGGGAATTTTATTTAGATGTAAGCAAGCAGTCCATGCTCTGGGTAAAGGTAGATTATCCTGAAAGACTGATTTTTTCCTAAATTCACCTCTGAGCATACTTTGTATTATAATAGAATGCTTCGTATCCTAATACAAAGTTGTGCAGGGGTTGTGTAGGCATGGGGTAAGGAAGACCAAGGTGCAGCTGGAGCTGAGTTTGGAAGGGGAAGTGAAGACTAACAAGAAGGTCTTCTACAGATACGTAAATCAGAAAATGAAGGTTAAAGAAAGCGTACCCCAAAATAGTGACCTCATATCAACAGAAAAGGAGAAGGCTGAGGTACTCAACAATCTTTTTTCTCTTGTGTGTCTTTCTTCTCTGACAACCACTCTCCTCATCTCTCCTGGGTCAATAGACAACAAAAAGGGAATCGGGGGGTATAGGCCTTGCAGGGTTGGGGAAGATCAAGTTAGGCTTAGACCAAACATTAGGAAGAAATTCTTCACGCTTACTGGCACAGGTTGCTTAGGGAAGTGGTGGCTGCCCTATCCTTGGAATCATAGAATCACCAGGTTGGAAGAAACCCATCGGATCATCAAGTCCAACCATTCCCACCAATCTCTAAACCATGCCCCTCAGTACCTCATCCACCAGCACCTTAAACACCTCCAGGGAAGGCAAGTCAACCACCTCCCTGGGCAGCCTGTTCCATTGCCTAATGGCCCTTTCAGTGAAGATTTTTTTTCCTTATGTCTGAACTGCACCTTATCCAAAGGCCAAAAATGCCTCATTCTTGACTTGTATCCATTGGCTAGGATTGAGACTAGACTATATGTTTTACCTTGTCCTGCTATCACATAAGCCTTATGCTGATTTCTGAGGCACTCTTAAAGATTTTAGAGGGGGTTATGGTTCTGTGCAGGAAAGAATGGGGAAGAAAGCAGCCATGACATGAGGCCATGACAAGGTCTTATAAACCTTCCTGTTACCCTGAATACATAGACATTAATGTCAGATCAGGTCTTAGGTCAGCACAATGATCCAAAGCAATGCTTTCATTTGGATAGAACAGGTGGAAAAATCTGATCAAATGGAAACTTCCTTTTTCATTAACAATTTATTTTGATGGAAAATGTCTGCTTAATCCTTGTAATATACTACCAGACAGTCCTATAAGTCTAATTCTCTGTTTATACATGATTTAGAGAGAATGGTCATCAGCCAGGTTGCTTCAGTGCTTTGCCATTACAGCTCAGCTCTGACTTATTTGCCAGATGATATGTAAGGTGCCAATTGTGGTGGTGAACAGTGTGAACTGGTCATTTGCTCACTTCACACGCACCACAGATCCTTGGAAGTGTTCAAGGTCGATTAGGATGGGGACTTGAGCAGCTTGGTCTGGTAGGAGGTGTCCCTGCCCATCACAGAAGGTTTGGAATTGGATGATCTTTAAGATCCCTTCCAACCCTAACTATTCCTGATTCTAATACAAATCAGATATGTCTATGCTTCCATCAGGGATTATACCGATTCTGGTAGCCAAACTAGTTGATATATAGCAAATTCATCTATTCCCCTGTGATACTGCATGGTGCCATAGGGATAGACTCCCCTTTTTCAGGAAAAGGCAGCCACATAGTTATTTGTGGTTCTTTGATCCCACTGTTTCTAACAAATCATAAGGCTCTGATGAGTCAAGCGAGACATTAATTTGCATGTCATATACCAACATTAGTCATCTTTAATTTGTTTCAGCATGCAAAGCATGCCCATAGGTGAATTAAGTACTTAAAATTACATAATTTATAACATATTAATATATAAATATTACGTCATATATACATTTAAACTTTTTCACTGGACACTTTTAAACTGATAAAGATTATAGTACAAATTCATTGGTTAACAAAACAGCAATTCACTTCTTGCATATTTGCCATAGGGAATAATGGATTATTGGTTGTTGCTCTGTTTTGCTAAAACTCATTGTTTTGTGCCACCATGCCCAGAATGCTAAGCATTGAAAGCATTGCAGCTCTTGAAAGGACTATAGCAGTGCATTTATTTCACTCAGTACCATGTGCCTACAGAACACTGACTATTCCCAAGGTGGTAAATTGTTAACGAGGTAGTTAACAGAATGGAAGAAGATAAGGACACAAAATATGGAATAAGAAAGATTATTTAAGTCCAGAGTGGGAATAACTTTTCCTTCTGTCCTTCAGATATTTCTGTGCTGTTTTCTTAAACAGTGTGAACTTCAGTTAATTTTTACTGGCTCATATAATTTTAAGAGTGACCCCTTCTAACCCTGATGATTTGCTGGTATATTAGTTCATACTATCTTGTGTTAATGGCAAAAGATGTCTCCATTGCAGAGAAGAAGGATTTCTAATTTATGACAAATTACATGTCAAAATTTGATTTTGCTCTAAGTAATCTGATCAAGCAAAGCTTTAAAATTTCTTGTGAACTACAATTTTTTTGGAAGTTCTATTTTGAAACAACAGCAAATGTGAATTCACTGACCATATGTTCCCCAGGACCTACAGCAATGCAACTGAATTTCTTTAGATCTAGATATACTTCATTAAACAGCTGAATGCACCTCAAAGTTCTAGGAGTTAAAGCCAGGACTGCTGTGGCACCAGCTCCATGGAAGAGCATGACTATATTTGGGTTGCCCTGCATCCTGACCTGCCTCTCCTTAAAGCTGGATGCACTCAAGGGCACCCTAGCTCCTTGCTGAATTTTCTAGATCCTGTGACCTCCAGTGATGGAAGGTCACTCAGCAAAAGATACATCAACCAGAGGGTTGAACTTGATTCTGCAAATGCTAGTCAAAAATGTAAGCTCTCTCTAGTTTTACTTTTGATGAGCAAGTAGGGCTTATTGTGCTTTACCCATTCCTATGAGAATAATTTAGAAGCTGCTTCCTGTGAACCTATTTAACCTCACCATCTTGACAATGGGCTACACGGTCCCCTTGTGACAATAATCTTTAGTATCTTGTGTTGTCTTACTTCAGAGAGCCAGGAAATCAGTCTGGCCCATAGATGAAATTGCAGAAATAGCAGTTAGAACAAGCAAACAGTTTGGGAAGTAACCATATTTGATGCTGGAGCTATTGAAAGACAGCAAACGTGAAACCTATGAATATTGGTTTCACAAGGTCACTTTTCAGAGGAAAAGTGCGATAAACTGATCTTTTAGAAGGGGAGATTTTTCTTGATTTGAATAATTTATTTTTACTCTTGACCATTATTATATTGGTTGGTGATAAAGCATATCATATGAAATAATAACCTGGTATCATAGCAACATAAAGGAAACTAGTCTTGCAGATTCTGGAGAGGCTGATTTAATTGCAGTTAGTTAATGCAAAACAATTGTTGAGCTGACACCTATGAATAGGTTTATTTTCCAGCTGAAAAAAAGTGGTTCTACTATCTGATGTGACATTGTGCCTCTATGTTGCTTCAGGCTCCTTTTTAAAAGTCTCTAGAAGTCAAGTCTTTTTTGTAATAACTGTACTGTTAAACAACGTTGTTACGGTCTTGGCTCTTTAACTAGTTGTGCTGGAAAATATTTTCTTTTCATTTTAATGTCAACCACCAACCCAAAGTTGTCATTGCAATAACATTGAAAAACTTATGTACCAGCTAACATTCCCTGCTGTGGAATCCTGTTTTTTTACAGAGGCAGATGAGAGAACAGCTATTTAAAAAAACAGCTCACTCCATTGTGCAAGATTAAACTAGGGTCATAATAATAGAAATTCAAACAGTTTTTCGATGTGTGCAAGTGGTTCAAAATTCATCTTCCTGACCTGAAATACTGTAGTTCTACCACCGGTGTGGTGGGAAATTGTAGATATAGACCTTAATTCTTTCAAGAAGCAACAAATATTACCAGAAGTTCCAGCAGGGTAATTAAGTTTTCCTGCAGAATATCTGCAAGCACGTTCACCTTCTTGATTTTTAGCAAACTGACACTTATGTAAATAAAATTATGCATTGTTTAGGGAGCCCTTCCTCCCTAAAACAGTTGTCTCAAAATTACATTGAGGTAGAGAGAATACAAAATTCATTGCCTGGAAATAAGACATACTTTTTACAAGGTATGTCTGAGAACTCCAGAACATTTGCAAGCATTTTTGCCACTGTAATTTTAGGTTTTATTCAGAAAATTTTGTTGTTTTTACACCATCTCAAAAGCTGGTTTTGCCTCTAATAATGCACATCACAGTGCCATCTAGTGTGGGAAGAGTAGAATATGGAGAAGAAAATGAATGTTTGGAGCTTAGGTTTGCAGGAAAGCAAAAATCAATGCCATACGCAGCCCTAATTGACAAGGATTATTGTTGCCTTTAACAACCATGTCTCTAATTTCAGTAGCTCATTGCTAGACTGCATGCTAGCACCAAAGACAGAAATATGATGTGTTCTGTATTTTCCAATGCACAGACTTGCAATTGTGGCATAATACTTCATGGAACAGAATTCTTTATTCGGTGCTTGATTATAAGAAATTACCTACCTTGAACTGCCTGCATAGAAGGGCCTAAAGCATTTAAAGAGAAATATGAGAGGGACACCGCTTTAATAATTTATTATTTTGCAGTGAAAATTTCTCAGAAAAAAACCCCTGCATACATCCACAATTAGTTCTTTGGATACAGCTAGGCTGTTACTCTCTGGATGAGACAATATATTGCAACACTACAAACAGGAGAAACATGAAAGTTACATTCCAATACTGAGAAAAAGTTTTCTCTTTTATTACCAGATCTCATCATGGCAATGGACATGGGACACTACAAGTACAATTTTTTCTCTTGACTATTATTCATATGTTGGTTGATGAAAAAGCTTATTATATCCAATATTAATATGGTAACATAGCAACATAAAAGAAATCAGTCTTGCACATTCTGGAGGTGTTGATATAATTGCAATTAGTTAATGCAAAACAATTGAGCTGTCTGCTGATCTGTGGCTACAGGAAATAAGGTTGTACATGAGATCTAGAGTAGTCTTTGAAGTGCTCCTTGACCTTATGTGTATTATAATCAATTGAGCTCCATTTCTTGCCTGAGATAAACATCCCTGAAAATATTTCATCATGGTTGGACTCATTCATAGAATCATAGATGCTCAAGTCCTGTGGAGAAAGACTTGGGGGTGCTCATTGATAAGAAGCTTGATATGAGCTGGTGTCATGGTCCACTCGTAAGCAGACGCGTGATGGTTCGTTTCATTTATGATTTCAGAGTGCAAAAATAATTCAAAGAGAGTCAAGGGAGTCAAATTTCGATCTAAATAGGCACTTTATTAATTATGCCCATTAAATGACTTACTATAGAAAGAGAGAACAAGGAAAGAGATAGGGAGAAGAGGGAAGGAAAAGGTGTTCATAGCTACCACCACGGGTCCACAGATGTCCAGAGTCTCTGAGTGTCCCAGTCCAGAAGGCGTTCCATTGTTTCGGTCTTTGTTGGAGGTGATCCCACGGTGGAGGGGGGTCTTCTGTCTTGGTCTTCCATTGCCCCTCTAAATTCAGCTGCTCCAGTGCTGTCTTTTATGCTAGTCAGTGCACCTGTAACCTGCCTTTTCCTGTGGAGATGTGCCAATCTCCACCTAGCAGGCCACGCATGCCAAGAGAGGAGTGTCTGCAGGTCTCCTCCCCTTGCACATGTGCTCCTTCTGGCAGCGGTGGTTGACCTGGGGTCTCCTGATGAAGGCCGATAGTCATTGTCACCTTGCACGCATGCTCTGTTGGCTGTGGGTCTGTGGTCATTAATCTTCCTGTCTTTTCCTCCTTGCTTCATGGATCTTTCACAATGGTCAGGACCAAGGAGGTTTGAAGACAGGTACAAAACATTTTTGAGATAAGGAAGCAGGTACAGGTAGTTAGGTACAAAGCATTTGTTCCATACCAGTTCTGGCTGAGTTTCTGAGACCAGTTTTCTGAGACCTGTGTTTCTGATTTATACAGTCAAGTTCTGAGGCTAAAAAATGAGGAAAAAATGAGGAAAAATGCTGAGACAGAAATCGATCCTTTGACCGACTCTTACAGCTGGCAATGTGCATTCAAAGCCCAGGCCAACCATATCCTGGGTTGCATCAAAAGATGTCAAGGGATGCGATTCTGTCCCTCCATTGCTCTCTTGTGAGACCTCAGCTGGAGTATTGTCTCCCGTTCTGGAATCTTCAACATAAGAAGGAAATGGAACTGTTGGAACAGGTCCAGAGTAGGGTTACAAGGATGATCAGAGGGCTGGAGCATCTCTCATAACAGGACAGGCTGAGAGAGTTGGGGTTGTCCAGCCTGGAGAAGAGAAGGTTCCAAGGAGACCTCCTAACAGCATTCCAGTCCCTGAAGGGGGCTACAAGAAAGCTGGGGAGGGACTTTTACAAAGGCATATAGTGATAGGAGTAGGATCAATGGGTACAAATCGGAGAGGGGCAAATCTAGACTAGATATAAGGAGGAATTTTTTCACCATGGGAGTGGTAGGGCACTGGAAGAGTTTGCCCAGGGAAGTTGTGGATAAGCAGAAGTGCTCAAGGGCAGGTTGGATGGGGCCCTGGGCAGACTAATCTAGTGGGAGGTGTCCCTGCCCATGGCAGGGGGTTGGAACTAGATGATCTTTAATGTAGTTTCCAACCCAAACTACTCTAGGATTCTATGATTCATGGATTGGTATCGATGGCAGCAGGAGTTCTGGAGTTGTCTTCTTTGAAAACACCTTTTCAAAGAACTGAGTCCATGATACAGCACAGCTTGATTTTCTTCTTTCTTTCATAGGGTTGGATAGTTACACATTAATGAGGAAACGGTATACTTTGAGAAGATCACTAGTTACAGTTGTAATTCCTATATATAACCAAGCTTTGGGACTATGTTGCAATAAGAGGTACAGGGTTTTCCCTGAGCATACTGCAAACTAAGGCTTCTTTAAAATATTCTTTACCCTTCTCAGACAATCTGTTCCTTATGCATGCCAAGTGGTATGACAAACCTCTGTATATACACCTGGATCCAAATCTGAAAGCAAGGTCCTGATCCTCTGACTTCAGCAGAGAGAGTATTGCACTCATGTTTACACATTTCTAAGAATAAGTACAAAAATACTAATGTGGAAGTCTGATAATTTTACACATTCTCATCTTCAGTACTTTCCTAAATGTTTCCTGATTCTCTCAAGCTTCCATTCTGCGTTCACTTTCCTTTTCTCCATGGGCACTCTCTCTAAATGAGAGGCTGATAGACCTCCCATTATTCAGAACTAGCTTTTGTGCTTAAACAAAATTATTACTCTGAATGTGTTGATTGCAACAATTCTGACAGAATAAGATCTTCTAAAACTAGATGTGAAAAAAGGGACATGCACTGCAGGACAAGGTTTTAGCAAAAGCAAATGCTACATAAGCATTTCCAAATTTAATGAAAAAAATATATCAAACATTTTACTTGTGTAATGGGAAGCCAGGTATTCTTATGCTTTATGCTTCCTGCTCTCAGCTTAAATGCAACTGTAAAATCTTCTGGGAATATTTTTTCAATACAGATGATGTAAAGGACTTTGGAGGAATCATGCATATATATAAATATATATATAAAAACAGCATATGATTTTCTCTTTGTCTAAAGAGAGAGATATGTGAATAATATATCAGAGACTGTGAAGATTAAAACATGTTCAGAATTTAAATTGCTTGTATATTTAATATTGATAAATCTAATTTACAGCATTTCTGCTCCTTCTTTAACCTAGAAACAGGATTAATATTCATGAGCTTACTTTTGGCAATATGCAAGTAATTTTGTAAGTCAAATTCACTCAACCTGTATTTGAATGGAATATTTACTTTTTCCATAATATCTTCAATTTTGTCAACACTGAAAGCAGATCATAAGTTTCTTTTTAAGGTTGGTAAAATAAATCATTAAACTGTTTTGATATTCAGCAGAATGGTATCCTTGCCCACTCCCCAAGAAAATAACAAAACCCCTCCAAACACAGCAATAAATAACTTTATTCCAACCTGGCAAGCAAATTCATGGCAACTAGTAACTTCTGAAACTATAGCACTAATATTTCTGTTGTGATAATGGGTAAACAGGGAGGATACCAGCTACATTCCTTTGTGACATAGTGAAAGCGCTCCTGGCAAAAAATAAGCAGTTTTATGTATCAAATATTCCATCTCATGCTGAACTATTCTAAAGGCTAATTTTGTTAAAAAGGTCTACAACATTTCCATTTTTCAATTATTAGGTAAATGGTTTGCTGCGTTCCATCTCTGTTAGCTGTCACCAAGGGTAGCTTAGCCAATGATGATTCAGCCTTTGGTCAGAAGCTCATTGTACTGAGCTTGCTCTAGATGTCATAAATACATCTTGTTGGGATGTTTCATTTCTCTCACTTCCCTGCAGGCAGCCCAGACTGGAATGGATTTATGGTCTTTTATTTATGGACTGTCTTTGCTGAAAGGCCTACAAAAAAAGAGCAGGCTTTGCATTTTGAGAGATCCAAAGTTGCATACTATGTACATCTTACTTTAGCTATTGCACTGATTTATGCTCAGCAATATCTGAGGTGGTCTCTCTTCAATATCTTTTGGATCCTGAGATATTTTCTTTCATTTTCTTGTCTAGCTACAAATAAGAAAAAATATTTGCTATAAAATTTTGATTGTCTTTTCGTATGAACAGCTCTACTGAGGTGACCTGGAGAGACTTCTGAGACTCTTTGCTGTAGCTAAAGTTATCAATTCTGTACAGTATAATTATCTCTGTAAATGTCAGCATATCCATTGCAAAAAATCTGGTGTATTTACTGCAAGGATTCTTTTAATAGATTACACTTATTAGAATACTCCTATCACATCTCCTAATAGGTATCTACAGCCTCCAGCTGAGTAGAGAGCACAGAAATCCTGATGAATGGACTGACATACTTATTTTTAATCATGTGTTTTTGCCAAAATTTTTATTATCTTTTTTACTTCACAGTAGCAGCTGAATTAAACTGGATTATCTTGGAATTGATGAAAGTTTTATCAATTAACTAGATGATGACAGTTTACACTCTAGATTTACACATTTTTGCATGTGCAATTCTGGTTTCTTTCCTTTTTTTTTTTTTGGCTCTGAAATGCAAGGAAGAGTGCTGCAGCACACCACCTTGCAAGCAAAGATGGGAAGGTAAAATGAGGATGGATGCCTGTAGCTGAGCCAGGATGAAGTCTCAGTGCTTTAAGCAAAACTCGAGCTCGAGACAAACAAGAATCCTTTCATGGTGTTCAGGACTGTGATATACATCCCTGCTTTGTTGCTTCATTATGCAGTTGCGTAAAGATAATTGGGAGAACTATGCTAGATTTTTCATCAACAAGCACTAAAATGTGATAAATATGTTACACGGTATGGCAAATGTTAGCATTAATAAGCTGAAATGTTGACGAATTACTGTTTATATACTTGACATGTAATAATTGCTTCATTTATCATCTGAATCTGGAAAACTTAAATAGCAGGCATTTATAATTAATTTTCTCCCCTTGCAAACTGCAATTCATTCCACACTCAAAGAAGTCAGTGTTAATTTCTTTTCCATCAGCCACAGGCCATAAGTTAATGCATTAAAAAAAATCAGAACATTTAAAATAACAGTCTAATTAAATTATATTCTCTACTGTTGGAGAAAAACACATGATTCTTCAGGAGATAATCAGTCACCACAGTAAACACCATTTAGTTCCTCTCACAAATCTGTGTCTACCCCCTGGCAATCTTAGACTGTCAAGATGAGGAATTCACTTTACTGAACAGATGAAGGATATTGACTTCGGTCTCATTAGCAATCTCAAATGAGAATGACAACGGGAATTCATTAAATAATAATATTTTCCCATACACTGAATTTCCCTTACCATACAGAAGAATATGCTTTATTCAGTATCTGACAAAGCCCACATTACTGATTCATGCTTCCCTGCTGATGAGCTGGATAATGCCATTTCCTTTCAGTCTTTCCTGTTTGAGCAGCAAATGCTTGCTACTGCTTCACTGAAACCAGTAAGGCAGTTTATGCCCACCTTAGCTCAAAATACTGGATGTACCTTGCCCCAGGCTGAATCCACCCAAGTACCTAGGAAGATCTGGAGACTTCAAGGAGGACCACATCAATCAAAGCAGCTATGCACAAAGCACTCTTCAAAAACAGCAGGCACTCTCCCATAGAGTGGCATGGAAGAATCTTGTTAAAGACCTATGGGCTGTTACTCACACAGCTTTGGTAGGCAAAGAATGCCTGGATAGTTATAAGAGATCCACTTATTGTATGCAGCTGGGAATAACTGCCAGAGAAAGGCTGTTACTACACTAGCTAGATTTCAACATCAAAATGAATTCAGGTCTCCCACAAATAGCTACCCATTAGACCATGCATAGTCACTTAGGCTGTGTACCTACATTCAACAATGTAACTACTTCGAGGGTTATTTTATTATGGCATTGTTAGAGATGAAAATTAATTAAGTTGGTCTTTTTCAGCTGGTAGACATTCTCACATCGTTAATATAATTAAATTCTGGCAAGAGATTAAGTATCTCATTTTAAAAAATTCACCTCAGTATAATCTATTTACTTTTAATGATGTTTTTCCATCTAAGTACTAATAAGAATCTTGAGATGCTAAGGATAAGGATGTTTCACAAGATGAAAATAATGAGCGCTTCCTTGTGTATAGCCACTACTAATTATTTTGCAGTCCTATTTTAAGAATGGTTTTTCAAGTATTTTTAATTTCAAGATCTTCAGGGCAAAAGAACATGTGACTTCTCATACTACTCCCTACCCTAATTAGTAACTAAATTCCACATACAGAGAACTAAGCAGAATTGTCAGACTACTGCTTCTCCTGCATTCTTGCAATTCTCTCTTTCACAAAATACCACAGAGATTGGGGGCTTTAGGAAAGAATAGAAACCCATCTCTTTCAAGGTGAACATATTCCAGAATTTTCTCATGGAAACTCAGGAAGGTCATTCATTTATTCAAGTTATTAGATAGTCCTCCCGTTGGTATTTAAACTTTCAAGAGATTGCTCAAATAGGAGCACTTACTTTTCCCTAGAGAAAGGAAAATCTATCAAGCTGCACTGGAGGTGTATATAATCCTTAAATTTCTGGCCCCTGCTTCCACAACTGTTTAGGTGTTTTGCATTAAAAGGTCACAGGAAAATATCTACAGAAGCCACTCAGGGGACTTCACTGCTGTCTCTTCCCAGCAGAGTGCCTTTGCCAACAGGTAATCGAATCATTTGATCCTATTTTGCCCTGCTTGGTGAGGCAGCAGAGAGAGGAGGGGAATTCTCTCCTTCTTGTCAGCACTGAAGTCACTGGTAAGGAGCATTTGATTTCATTCTGGCTCAGCCCATACCATTTTAAGATGATGTGTTTAAAGGTGAGTGGCAGTAACTCCTCTTAGAAGACTACAGGAAAAACCAAAAACTTAAGGAATTTTTCTGTACTGAAAGGGATACGTGTAGTATCTAAGTCCCAGAGATAATTTTAGACATGAAGTCTAATATTACATAAATCCCTTCTTGTATCCCTTACTTAGCTTTAACTTAGCTCTAGCCTTAAATGAGAGATAGTATGCTAGCATTTCTTCTTAGCCAGCTAAGATTCCCTCTTCTCAACCTGTACCCCTTCTTCAGCTTACTGACCATTGTCTGCAGCTGCAACTTCAGCTCCTGAAACCAAGCACCCAAGGGAAATATAGCCACATCCTTCTCCCTTTGCTGATCATGTCAGGAATCACCTAGGGCTGTTTTAAGAAGTCAGCGTAACCTAGGCTCACTAAATCTGAAGATGATGTGTGCAGTAGAAAGGAAAATCAATCCAGATTTCTTTCTCGTAAGAAAAGCACTGGTTTCATATGAAGAGACATTAAAATCATGCAGTTGACTGGACATCCTTATTGAGGCTGGAGTATCTGGGCTTTTTGCCCAGTGGCTGTTTATAAAGCTTCAAAGAAAAAAAAGGAACAAAAATTTGTGACACTTGAAGTAATAAACAAGAAATTTCTTCAGTGAAAATGAAACTACCAAGTCAAACTTCTAAAGGCACTTCATAATTCAGATACATTAACAATAATTATTTTTAACAAATTGTAACTGCATTTTAACTACACTGCAATTACAGTAATTGTATTGAAGTTAATGTGTCTGTACTATAATGCACACTTTTCTTTTGTTAAATCCAAGTCATCAGGTGAACTAATTACAATGAAGTATTTGAGCTACAAGATAACCAGTCTTTGCTGACAGAAATCTAGCCACGTTCATCATCACAGCTAATTACAATTTGTACTGTTCTCTGAAGAAGATCTTTGGCCTTCTCCAAGAAGCAGCATGAAAAATCCTGCAGTTACGAGGGAAATAGGGTGTCAATTTAAAACACAGGAATTCACACTGAAGGACAATCTGTTATCCTAATGTGGGATAAAATCATTTACCTTCATTACTTTAGATCCAGTTTCAAGTTTTTGTTCTCCTCTAGATACAACAAGTATACTTATTCAAGTACCTGAACTTATAAGTCCTTATTTATTCAGAGTTAAACAATATAACTAATGAGATTTTTTTTAAGTTATCTCGGGTCACTGTGACACGGTCTTCCATATTGGACTTATGAAATTCTTGTGCAAATTGAAGCAATTCTTTAAGAAAATTTCTATTGAATCAAAATGTTTTTATTTTATCAAAAAGTAGTTTTTTCCAGACAAAATCCTCAAGAATTATCTATATCATTGGTAAGGCAGTGTTCCCACACTGAAGACTAATATGTTCTTTGAATGCACTTAGAGACCAAATCCAAGGGATGGGGTTCTGCTAATCACTGAAATCTAGCTGTAAAATTTTTGCCCTGAGATCTGAAGGTAAACTCTCATCAGAACACAGTTATTCAAAGAATAAACAGTAAAACTTTCTTTATGTTGGGCTAATTTTAAACCAGTGGTGTAAACTAACTAAGAAAAAGCAAGTTGAGACAGGAACCACTTTCTGAGAGCATTGGTCACAAAACTCTGCTGGATATATCAGCAGATCACGAGAAGTACTACTGTTGCAGCTGCTCTCTGATTACATGGGTATATATAAGTTAAATATCTCTTAAACACCTGAATATTTTCCACAATGCAAATCTGGAAAGTGGCCTCCCAAGCAAAAGAGGGAAAAATTAATTTCTTTTAAATAAAATAAATCTCCTCTCCTGCTTCCTCAGATTATCTTCTCTTTTCTTTACATTCAAATTCATTGTAATGTGGAGTTTTTAAATTAATAAATTGAGGCAATTAATATCAATCTAAGAAAAAGAATTAATTTGTCAGCTCCTAGGAGTTGCCAGGCAACAGACTGCAATATCACCAGTCAGTTGCTGGTTAGCTTAATTACTGTCTAAATAAATGTTGTTTAGGCTTGAATTGTCTCCTATACCATGGTCTCAAGGTGAAGTCTGCTAAGCCATATCCTCACACAGAAAGGACAGCAAGCACTAGGATTGCTACTTCCCCCACATAATACAAACTCTCTTCTATTATCTAATAAAATAATATCTTCCATACACTTTTTACACAGGACACAAACTTCCATTGCAACAATTGCCTTTTCCAAAGGTAACTGGACACCTCATCTGATAGGGGGATAAAAAAGCTCATTTTCTGCTGATCTGCACATATGCAATTTTGTCTTTTCAGAACAATATGGGTCTATTGCTCACATTTATCTACTAATATGAAACAATCACCTTAACCTGCACACTTAACCTGGATAGTAGGAGAGGGTAAACTGGAATCCCAACAGGCATTGTTGGAAAAAAAGACCTGAGCTGTTCAATAAGAATGCAGTGGAGGCAGACTTTCTGAAGCTTTTCTTAACCCACTTCTTTATGTGAAGAGAAATGAAGAAATTCAGACAAGATCTGAAACAGGATGTTAAGCGGACTGTGGGAACCTTAGCCAAAATTGTTGTCCAATATATCTTTACGCATCAGTCACCTAAGTTCAGTGTATGCTTGAATTCGACCTGTGCTTCAGATGTTTCTAATTCTTCCTTTAAAGCTTTGTAACGTCTTTGAATTGAACACCTGTGCATCTTCTCTGGCTTGAGGTCCTAAATCTCCTACTTTTTCTGGCATGCTTGGAGATGATAACCACTCATGAGTGAACACGGACCCTCATCACAGAACTGTGGCCAGGAGGCTACCATTATTACTGAGTATCTGGTTGGATACAAGTGCTGGGACCAGTAACACTGGAGAAAATAAAAGCACACAGTTAAACATTCGGTATTTCTCAGGTTTGATGGCAATAATACAAATTCTTCTAACCAGAAAAAAAAATCCTGGGCTGTTGCTGAAGTGGTACACTATAAATTGATGTAAAAATTTTTAAAGTAAATGAACTCTCACATTTCTCTCAAGTTTTCACCTGTCAAAGGATATGAGTTTCATGGTAATGGTACTATCTACACTTTCAATGTACAATTAAACATTACAACATTTGATAATATTTCTCTCCTTTCATTGTATAATTAAACATTACAATATTTGATAATATTTCTCTCCTTTAATTTGTGCTATTCAGTAGCTATATCTAGAGATACAAATTTATAGGTAGGTACTGTGAAATACAAAGTTAAAAGTATAAGTTTTGGAATAGAAAGAAGTTAAGGGTTTGGGTTTTTTTCCATTTAAATTAGAAATCCCATACATCTGCTTTTCTTTTAGCAAAAGTATGTCTGTGTCTGTAAACTGAATGTTCGGTCACCAAAAAAAAAAAAAAGTGTGTTTTTAATAAATGCCTTTAAATAGCCAGGCCTATTGCAAATAAAAGGAAACTAGAGGAAATGAAAACTTAATTCGATGTTTAACATAATTTTAACTATTAATGACTAAGTCACATTTTTTCATGGTCTGTGTTCTCCAGTGCTTCATTTATTTCATACTTGAAGATAATATTCAAAGTTGGCTGTATGGCCAGTCCCAAGGAGTTGTAGTGAATGGAGTAAAATCCAGTTACAAGTGGTGTTCTCCAGGGCTCAGTAGTGGGGCCGGTTCTGTTTAATATCTTTACCAATTATCTGGATGAGAGGGTAGAGTGCACCCCCAGTAAGTCTGGAGATGACACCAAGTTAGGCAGGAGTGTTTATCTGCTTTAGGGTAGAAAGGCTCTGCAGAGGACTCTGGGTGGGCTGGAGCAGTGGGACAAGGCTAACTGTACGAGATTCAACAAGGCCAAGTGCCAGGTTTGGCACTCTGGTCATAACAACCCCATGCAATGCCACAGGCTTGAGGAAGACAGACTGGAAAGTTGCATGTTGGTGAAGGATTTGGGAGCAGCTGAATGTGAGCTTGCAGTGTGGTGGCCAAGAAGTTCAACAGTATCCTGACTTGTATCAGGAATAATGTGGCCAACAGGACTAGGGAAGTGATTGTCCCCCTGCACTCAGGAGTAGTGAGACCGCACCTTAATGACTGTGTTCAGTTTTTGGCCCCTACTACAAGTAAGACATTAAGGTGCTGGAGCATGTGCAAAGAAGGGCAACAAAGCTGGCAAAAGGTCTAGAGCACAAGTCTTACAAGGAGCAGCTGAAGATATTGGTCTTGTTTAGTCTGGAGAAATGGAAGCTCAGAGGACACCTTTTCACTCTCTACAAGTACATGAAAGGAGGTTGTAGCAAGGCAGGAATCAGTCTCTTTTCCCAAGAAACAAGTGATAGGACAAGAGGAAATGGTCTCAAATTGTGGTGGAGGAGGTTTAGATTGGATAGTGGGAAATGTTCACTGAAAAAGTTGTCATGCATTGGAACAGGTTGCCCAGAGAAACGGAGTCACCATCACTGGAGGCATTAAAAAAAGTGCAGATGAGTTGCTTAGGGGCAGCGTTTAGTGGTGAACTCAGCAGCGTTAGCTAAGTGGTTGTACTTGATGATCTTAAAGGTCTTTTCCAACCTAAACAAGTCCATGTTTCCATGATAATAAGATATCATAAGATCAAGTTGAAGATGTAATAAACAGAAAGTGAGGAAAGTGGGTCCATCATGTTAAATCAGAGAATGTGTGTAGCTATGGCAATTTGATAAATAACCTTTGACAGCCTCTGACTCATGAACAATAAACCTCCATCAGTCTTTAAATTTTTGCAAGTAGTATCTTCTATTAATCATTTTGCTGGTGCTATTGAGATATCTTTGACTTACCAAACTGGATTTTGCCCGAGTGTGATAATTAGTACATAGATTTTAATACATAATAAGGCCTATAGTCCATGCAAAAAAAATTATAATATTATTTGCCTGAAGACAGTGCTGTTGATAAGCAGGGATTGTTGTGCTACAAAGCAGCATAATCTTTAATGCCTTTTAGCAGAAAATTTGCTCAACTGTCTAGACAGTGCCAAAATAATGATTCTACAAACAAAGATAAGCAACTACATTGAAGCATAAGGCACCCTTATGGAACACATACCAAACATGGGAAGGGATGAGATATTGGTAAGATGAACTCGAAGAGACTTTTATCTGTTTAATGATTAGCGAACAGTAATCTCATGATCTTGTATTTGCAGACAAATGGAAAAAAGCTGCAATCATTTCTGAAAGACAGCTGTAGCAGCTACAGAATATATAATAGTTGTTTACATTAACGTGTGTGACTATAAACTGAAAAGGCTGAGGAAAGTGTAAGCTTGTCATTCAACTGAAGTTATTAAGTGGGACAGTAATCCTCACTACACTATAAAGGAGGTACCTGGAACAGCAGCAAAACATATCTGACATTAATGAGTCAGATTACAGAACCATAAGATTTTGCAAGAGACATCCCACCTCCTCTCAGAGTAGGGTCAAGTAGAGCAGGACACCCTAATTCCTTAGATAAGATAAGAAATAAAGATCTCTCCATGAGTAGCCTAGCAATCTAAACAGCATTTCATAACTCACAGAATTAATCTTTGCTAGTCAAGGAGTACCTCAGTTGACCTTGAGACAAAAATTTGTTTAATCTTTTAAATGAGAGATTTGCAGAGATTCAAGTCTGGCATTTGGACTATTTAATAAATATTCTAACTGAAAAGTCACTATGATTTGCAGAAAAAAACCCCCGTTTACCTCCTATTATTTAAGACTTTTATTTGATGGTATAACTGTACACTTTATGCTTAAAAACACCTAAAACAGTTTTCTTATGATTTCACTAACTGGGGAAGGTAATATAGGTTAAGATGATATGTAGGACAGAGAGGTTAGTGTAATACAAAAAGGTCTTGTGAGACAGTCTTGTCTATTTTATGGTAAGGTGAACTAAGGGCCAGATTTGGTCTTTACATTGGTGAATGGCAACAGACTTGACAGAAAACACTTCAGGCCTTATTTGTATGATCCTTATTTGCATTTCAAATGTCAAATCGATCAAAACTTAACAGTATCGTTGACGTTAGATACTTCAATTGATGCCTAAAAATTTCAATGTAAAGTGTTGAATGAGACCAAAAAAGAAGATTTTTTGAGTTCCCACAGGTCAGAGAGAGTGAATTTTGCCCAGATGTATTAAGAAATAACATTAAGTCTCAAATCAGTTTCTTACTATTTTATACAACCATTTTTGCCAGGGGATTTACTTTCATACATGTACTCATGAGTTTGCACATTAGTTCTGATTTACATAATGGATTAAGTGTCAAGTTCAGACAATAAAAACTGTTGATGAGAGCCTAAAGGATGTTCTCAAAGTCTAAAATTGGGGACTTTGTGCACAGCCTGTCCTCCCTTCTTGTTTTAGTCTGTGCCATGCTTCAACTGAAAACCATCAGCTGATTTGAATTTTTTTTTCCTATTTAAAGGGAACACTTTATACAAATTTTGCTTATAATTGACATGGCTATAACCATTACTTTCATTTTATTGCCCAGCATTTTCCTGTGTGTCAGATCTAAGCCAGTGTTCTTCTGTATTTCAACCTTCATATCTTTTTGAAGGAAAACTAATAATTAAAAAATACTTCAGTTTAAGGGATGCACAATATCTATAACTACAGCCAGAATTTTGCCCAATGGAGGAACAAGAGATTTAAGCACACTGCAATAGAAGAAAATTAACTGGTAATACTCACTCAAGAACAAATAAACAAGCAGAGTATTGCTTCATATTTGCTGAGAGCGAACTGAAATTCCATCTCATTGAAAAACTTGGCTACACTTTAAATAGAAACAGAACTTAGACTTAGCATTTACCAGTACATTGGTTTTTGCTTTCCAGAGGAATGTTCTTTTTCTTTAATCTCTGTCACAGGATACCCAGTCATAGTACTGAAATGTGGAAAATCTGGGACTTTAGTGGCTTCTTTTTTTAACCCTTATGCAGTTATGTCATTCAGATATACTCTAGCACTTTATACAGGGATTAAGACAGTAACAAAAATTGTAAGTTTATTAACTCAAGCAAAATATTGCCAAGAATCAAAGGAAGAGTGGTTAAATATGAACTGATTTTAGTTGCTAAAAACATACAACTGAATCTGCTTGCTTCCTTTTTTCTATTCTGTACAGCATTCTTCTGAAGTTCCTCCCTTTCAGCTGTACTGTGAACCTTCCACAACTGTTGCCCATCCATTTTCACTCCAATGAAACAATTCTTCACCACTTGTTTATCTCTTGAACCTTAGGCTCACTAACCTGCATTCCTCATCTCTGACTGCCAACCACCTCTCTGCCATTTGAGTACAATCCTGTTCTCAAGAACATGGATACCCATAACTCTTACTTCCTATACTCTTCCATTTACCTTTCCTAATTTTCCTTTCAGTGTGTTTTTTTGGAGAATCTCCCAAAGCGGATGTGGAGGATCTGGACAATAGGACAGAGTGCACCCTCAGAAGCTTTGAGGGCAAAACCAAATTAGAGGCAATCATTGATATACCAGCAGGCAGGGCTGCCATCTGCAGAGATCTTGGCAAGCTAGAGTATTAGACTGAGAGGAATCACATGATGTTCAGTGCAGGCAAATCTAAGTCCTGCCTGTGACTGTCATGAAGCAAGTCCCTGTGCAGATACAAGCTGGGGACTGTCAGGGAAGCAACTTTGCCTAAGAAAATGTAGTGCACAAAGCTGAACATAAGTCAGCCCCGTGCCTTTGTAGCAAAGAAGGATATGATGGTGGCCAAATATTGGAATGAGTTACCCAGGGAAGATGTAAAATTTCAGTTCTGACAGATAATCAAAACCTGACTGTGCAAGACCTTGAGCAACCTGACGCAGGCTGGCCCTGCTTTGCGCAGGAGGTTGTAGCAGATGACCTCAGAAGTTGCTTCCAAACAATTCTATTCAGTAACAGTAACAGCTGTCCTGTTACTATGGTAGAATTTACAAGGATATTCACTTTAGTGTTTTACATATTAAAGTTTTAACTATGTTCTCTACAATATATAACTATTTCAGAATGAAACACTATAGCATCACTAACTGCATAGAGAACAATATTTTTAACATAAGAATCAAAAGAGGAATATTTTTTGTCTTTCTTCTTTATTATCATCCACTCATATTACTACCTAGGCTACTGCCCTGAAGCAATGGCCTGCTTGTCTGTGGGAAGTTAAGGAACTCAGAAGACTATAACTGTATAACTATATAACTTAAAGCTCTCTCAGCTGTTCCTCATAAGGCCTGTTCTCCAGCCCCTTCACCAGCCTCGTCGCTCTTCTCTGGACTTGCCCCAGAGCCTCAACATCCTTCTTGTGGTGAGGGGCCCAGAACTCAACACAGGATTCAAGGAGCGGTGTCACCAGTGCGGAGTACAGAGGGAGAATAACCTCCCTGGACCTGCTGGTCACACTGTTTCTGATAGAAACCAAGATGCCATTGGCCTTCTTGGCCACCTGGGCACACTGCTGGCTCATGTTCAGTTGCTGTCAATACCTCCACGTCTTCTCCTGGCAGTTTTCCAGCTAGACTTCTCCCAGTCTGTAGCTCTGCATAGGGTTGTTGTGCCCCAAGTGCAGGACCCGGCATTTGGCCGTGTTAAACCTCATGCCATTGGACTCAGCCCAGTGGTCCAGGCAGTTCAGATCCCTTTGCAGAGCCTCCCTACCCTCCAGCAGATCCACGCTTGCACAGCCCCTCCCCGGCTTTCCTGCAGCCCCTTTGGGCACTGGAAGGTCTCTGTAAGATCTCCTGGGAGCCTTCTCTTCCCTGGGATGAACAACCCCAGCCCTCTCAGCCTGTCCCCACAGCGCCCCCTGCCCGCCCGCCTGCGACACAGCGCCACCTGCTGGCCCCGCGGGCGCCCAGCACCACCGCTCCTCCCGCCCCCGGTTTAGGAATCACCCTGCGGTGTTCAGAATTTTTATGCTTCTATTCGAAAAGAGAGTCTTATCTGAACGCGGTTGACTTATTTAATCAGAAAATGCCGCTGTGTTAAGAGCTCGAGATGATGCTTAAATATTTGGTTGAGCTTTGCAGGCAGTCCTATGAATTTTAATATGCAGGTAATTTACTGATTTATTTTTTTTAAAAATGCTAAGGAAACAAACGTGGAGAATGTATAAAATGAGCTCCACTGTTAAAAGCATGCTTCGATGATTGCATTTTGCAAATAAAGATAGCAAAAATGTGTTTATTTTGCCATGCAAAATAAAGAGCTCCTTTCTGGCAGTGATTCCATGAGCAGTCTGCTTCTGAGAAGGTAAACAGGAAAGATCAAATCATCTCTTTTTAGTGACTCAGCTTTATTCAGCTTAGCAGTTACAGACACAGTAGCCTTCAAAGTGTTTTATTGCTGTGAGCATGCACTAAGCCAGATCCTAGTTAACTGCACTGGGACTATTAATGCATATCTAATTTGGACATGAATTATTCAACTCCCATTACTTTGGGCATTATTAAAAACCTTTAGCAAGTCAGGTAAGTGGATAAAAGAAGATAAATACATTTGCTGCTCTGTAAATGCTCCACATTTGCAACAGTGTAATTACACTGCTAGGGGAGATGGAGTATTTGCTGATGACTTACATTATAAAAACATTATAAAAATAGGTGAGAACAAATCATCACTTCAGTCACATTTAAGGTCAACTGTGACAGGCACTTGTGCTTATCACTCTCTCAAAGCTTGACCAGACTATGAAGCTTGTTTCACAAGCAAATCCTTCAAGAAACCCACTTCCTTGCTTCTTGAAAATCTGTGATTTCAAGCAAAGGTGGCAGAGACTGAATTACTGAAGAGAAGAAAGATAGCAGCAGTGAGGATTAATGACAGAAACGCTTTGGGGTATTGAAGATCTTGTCTGAAGGGCCTTGTGAGATACAGACAGGCTCTGAACTCACCTTAGGAGTGAGTAGAGTTTAGGATCTTGGACACTGCCCTTCAGAAAGATTCTGTCTGTTCTTCACTGACAGGAAACTTAGGACTCAGTAAGAGAGCTATTAGGGCATCTATGGGATGGAGGTGAGCCTGGCTTTTTATATGAGTTCACAGTCTGCAGCGGTAGATCCATAGGGAATGACATTCTGCCACGGTGTGGCAGAAGTGGCATACCATTAAAGAGCCAGAAGATCTTGCAGGCTCACAGGAAACTGCTTCTAGACAGAAATTGTTCATGTAATGAGTTTATAACGCACATTTTTAGGGAACAGGGTGCTTGTGGGGTTTTTTTTGCATCATAGCTACTGCAGACCAATAAAAAATTTAGCCACTCACTTAAGTAAACTGTAACTTAAATGTTTAAGCTAAACGCTTTTAGGTATTTCTGTTGACATGTCCTTAAATGCTTTGCCAAGTTACAGATCTCTGGAATTCTGCCATCAGCATTGCACGTGACTGCTTTCAGCAAAACCACATTTTAATAGGAAATCCTGAACTGTGCTGGCAACTAAAAATCTTGTGCGGTGTATAGGGGAGCCTATGAACAGCACAGATGTGGATATAGGCAAGCTGCAAATGCTTAAAAAATTATCTTATTTATTTCACTCTAGTAATAAATAATTGGAAGGAGTCAGCTCAAGAGAACTGAGCTTTTTTGCAGTATGATTCAAACAAATAGAAATTATTTCAGCAATACTCTTTGGAAACGTGTTCTGCCATTTGACTTCATTTATTCATATCACATGCCAAGGAATATTAAAATACAGCCAAACACTTCTTTATGCAAGTGCTTTCTCTGTACTAAATGCTAACATTTGTTTAGCTGTATGGTACCTACTACTATAACAGCATAGCTCTCCATCATCTTCTGCATTAATAGCTAGCAGAAATATTACCCATTATTGTAAATGGCAATATTTATTCTCCATTATGTCTAAATGAAATTCGTTTATTCATCATAGTTGTAGGAAGAACGTTTTAATACCATAGTCCAGTACTAGTCACAGGAGAAAGGCTAGTAGAGAATACTTAGACTACTGAATACTAAAATTAGATTAATCTCAACTAATTTCAGCCTTTTTCTTCTGCTTACCTGGGTTTTCTTTATTGTGTTTATTAGAAGGTAATCACCTACAGAGGGCAAGTCATTAGAGAGAACCAAGGCAGAAAAATCAATTCAGCCCTAGATATTTGACTAGAGAAGTTTTACCTTACACGTCTTCTATTTGGAACCTTGTTTGCCTCAATGTTCCTGATATTTACTTGTCAGCTCAACTTTCCTGTGTGTTATAATTCTTTCTTTCTCACTTGATCAAAGCTGATCTACCCCACGTATTTTGTCAAAGGAAAACGAGGGAAGAAAGTTTGAGCTTTCTTCTGGATATTGCTAGGCCTTTTATCTTTCATAACTGGCATGAAATGTACCAATTCAGAGCTGGTTTTATTATGACTTACACAAATCATGTCTAATTCATTTAGCCTTTACATTAGTCTTTCCTGTAAAAAAAAAAAAAAAGCAATATATGTCTCAGTAATTAGTACTTGTCTGGCAGCTTTAAGGTAAGTTAAAATGAAGCTGTCAGTTTCATTACAACTTCATTTTGACAATGTAATAGGAACAAATTATTATGCATTAGATAGGCCAAGATGTCTAAGAAAAATGTGAAGGGTCATTAATAATTCTCACCAGGTCCCATTTACTATAGGAACCTCTGTCAATAGCATATATCTGCTGTAATATGCTGGCTCATCTGTTATGTCTACCAATACCAAAAATGATATCAAGACATTGCTTATTTCCTTGCATGACAAACACACTGAGCACAAACCTCAGTGCCCAGGCCAGGTCAACAGAGTTTTGCATAGGAACGGGCCTTGTGTAGCTTCTTATCCGGAAACGGGGCTGGAGTTCCTCGGTCTTTCAGAAGTTTTGAAAGGGCTGCATTAGAGTATGTACACGAGGTCTTTGTGATGTGGTATGCAGTTTATCCTAGGAAAGAAAAGAAATTAAATAGAGAATTTCTCACTGTCTTGAAGATACTGCGTAGATGATGACAAGTAGAATATTTATTGTGGGTCTCTCCTGCCATGCTGTGGTGGACAATTTCCATCTGCCTACTCTAAGAATTCCTGAAATAGGAACAGCAGTAGTAAAGAATCTCAAAAGATCTGAGAGGTCAGGAAAATTTTACACTAATTGAAGAGAACTGAAGCTCTTTTCTCAGTTGGTGAGGATATGCCACAGAAAAAAAACCAGCCTGTGTGTGTGTGCAGTTAAATGCCTTCAAGCTCTTTTCCTTGGCATTTTGTTGGCTGATAAAGAGATACACCTAAGAATAAAATGCACATATGGGACATTTATTTGTCATACCATCCCTGACAAGTGAAATTTCCCATTATACTATAAATACAGAACAGCTGTGAAAACCTAGACAAATTATTATAAGCAAGTATAGGCTGGACTAGAAAATGGAAAGTAATTATTTTGGAAATTGAGTCTTAAGGCCTTAAATAATAACATAGAAAGTTTAAGGAAGGTCTTTATGCTAATGTATTTTTCCTAAAATTAATTTTTTCTTGCGGTACTGGTGTCTTTGAAGACAACTTAATCTTTTTAATTTATTGATTACACTGAAAAGATAATCATCAGTAATACTTTAAACATCTTACACTGACATAAGTTCAAACGTGAGATCAGATAATTCCAAAGGGTTTAAAGTATGTGTGTAAGCAGCGTGCAAATTGTAACATGTTTTTCATTGTTTTGGCTGCATCAAAATACAGACTGTAAAAAAAAGATTGGATAAAATCTGCTACCTGTGAAACAGTGTTAATCGAGAGACTTATCCAAAGATTACCAGATTATGTGACTGTTTGTCCTATGCAAACACAATGGAAGGCACATATCAAACATTTTATAACCAAGATATGGTGCAGCACACTATATTAAACAAGTTACTTGGAAATAGGATTTAGAAGGTTTTCTTCTCAAAATGTAGCTTCTATATAAGAAATTAGATGGAAGATTTATGTAGTCATCTTACGTCAACAGAGAGGGATATATTTCAGCTGCTGAAATCAACATAATTCCTCAGGCACATACTACAGAATAATTTAACACAGTTGGTGGCCTGCTCTTAAAAAAACCAAATACTAGAGCAGCAGGGATTCTGCAGGTCAGGAAACAATGTGGGAAAACCTGCTGGTACTACGCATGGTGTCCTCATTTCAGTGAACAGCAATTTGAAACAGTCTCTTAAAATCAGTAAATACATAAAACCTGTCTGATGAATTTCCACTTTAGTCAGTTAGCAGCAAAGATGAGAGATAATAGTTCACTTTATGTCTCACCTTCAGTAATTTATGATTTCCAGTGCTATATAACAGCATCTGGATACTTAAGAAACAAAATGTGTTGAAGCCTTTTTTATTAACAATAATCTACAGTGACAGGTCATATTCTTAGAAAGGCTAGAATTAAATTTAAAATATCACCAGTACAATTATAATAAAAATGGGCTTCAAAACTGTATTATATTATGCCATTCTTTGCACTTAAATTGCACAAAATGTCAAGTTAACATTTTATGTACTTCAGTGTGATAATTAATTTTAATTAAATTCTTTTAGTACTTATAATACTCTTTAAAAGCTAGAATGTTTTAAAAACTGATAGAAAAGCATTGAATAGCCTGCATTGAGAATTTCTATGGAAATATGTTAATATTTAATATACTTCTCTACCTTTTCCTTCAATGTCCAGAAGAAATTTTCCTTTTTTTCTTCTCTAATCCCAGTCACTTCAAAAGCATGTCATCACAATAGAGGCAAATGCCAATCATTGAAAGAAAACAGGAGAAATAAAAGAAGACATTCTACTCCTATTTCACCATAATAGTTACCCCTTAGCTGTCATATTTATTAAGTAAAAATCTACACATTCTCTTCAGATCTGGTGCTTGAACCTAGGAAGTCAGAAGGCCTTTATCATTTCCAGTAAGTCCAAGCCTGGGTTTAATATGTCAGACTCACACTGAAACATAGCACCACGTTGCCTTTATCCAGTAGCACAATTCATTGACAAACCCCTCTTTTTTGATTGCACTTTTTTTCAATGGCAGGTTTAAACTGAATTCTAAAATAACATATATAGTTGACTCAAACTATCCCACAGGGCTGTTTCTGTTCTTGCCTGAATTTGACTTTTATTAGTTTATGTAAAGTCATTTTTCACCACAGGCTAAGAATTACAGCAATGTCAATTTTCCTCCTTAACAAAGCTGGTTCCCGAAAGGGCAAGTGACTACAGGGTCCAATTGCTTGAAAACTATTTCCAAAACATGAGAGAGAGAGAGCAAAGAGAAGATGAGATTTAATAGTATCTTGCATTTATCCAGGAATTTAAAATTCTGAAATTATGATAACTATTAAGAATGATGAGGCATATCAGTACTGTTAGTAAGCATAGACTGGTCAAAGGACTGAGCTAACAGTAAAGTCAATGGAAAAAGCCATACATGATCTAAGGGACTTACCCAAGGTCACAATCAAGTCAGTTGTAGTGACAGCAGTCACGTGTATGTTGATGGAGGGCAGTGCTATCTGCCTAGAAAAGAAATGTATTATTTTCCCCATTTCAAAGATCTGCAATTAATTACCCATAGGGTCTGTTCTAATGCAATTCTACTCTCATTCTGCTGACAAATGTAGAGAGTAATTTTCTCTGGCCTTTTTTTTTTTTTTTTTTACAGTACAATGGCACCCCAGCCCCATCCCACCCTCCTGCTTGGTAACAGTACACAGTATTTGAAATTTTCCAATACAGATAGTTTGAATTTTTAAGAGTGCAAATACAATCCAGTATTACTTAAAAAAAATCCAAACAAAAACCGACCCTCCCAAATCAAAACAACAGAACACCTTTTATTTCTTTGAGTTGAATTTATTTCATCAGGAACACCATTCTCTTCCTTCTTCCTCCCTCCCTCTCCTGATTCAAGGTTAAATAGAAAAACCCTAAACACAAGCCCAACCAAAGAAATTTGTGCAAAAATAATTCTTTATTTCTTTTCACCTTGATTTACTATTAAATTATCACTTTTCTCTTTTAAAATGCAAGAGTATATTGTGTTTTTAATTTGGGATAACAACATAGTAGCTTTTCAGTTTTAGAGTATATAAGGTAGCATTGCAGTTGTTATGCTGTAGGAAGCCTTGACTGGTACATGATCCGCACTTGCAATTTCCAGTTCGTCCTATGTATTTCCCCTGCATATTGCTGTTTCCTAGCACAGAACCACATGAGGTACTAATATATTCTCTGCCACAATCTTATTTACAAACTATCTTTCTACCACTGAATTCAAAGACACCTCCCACACCTCCCCAAAAAAGTCCACAACAACACATCAGCCCCCTCCCGACTTTTGTGTGAGGCAGAAGCATTAACGGGCATGGATGTAGAGGGTTTTTAACCTACATTTTATCTTGTTCTCAGAATGCTGACTCCCTAAATTTCGCATATAACAACAAATGTAACCTTTACTTATTATTAAACAAGAGAAAACTTCTCATGAAGCTCTTTTATAAATTAAATCTGCCTATGATGTGTATGACTAGATGGTACTGACACTCCCATAGGATCACTTTATCATCTTTGTTTTCAATTACGCCATTCCTTTACTTTTTTCCTCTTATTATGATCAGCTGCCTGTGTTTAACAGATGTTCCTTCAGCTTTCAGTGCTTTGGACTAGAAGATCCGACGGGTCCCTTCCAACCTGGTTGTTCTATGATTCTATGAAAAACAGTGATGCTAATCTGTACCACACAAGGTGTTTGGCATGATGTGTGTTATCATCCCAGCATAACTGTAGTTGAATCAGTAATGTGGAAAAGTACACCTGATCCAAAATGGACACAGTCATTAGAATAGCTGGTAACTTGGAGAAACTTATTTAGACAACTGAGAAATGGGCAGATAAAAAAAAAAAAATTGCGAACTTCCTGAAGATTGTGAACAGATTGTTTCTCTGCTTACTTCACTGAACAGCTAAAACTAGCAAATGTTATTTGTTACATGTAGCTGTGACTCAGCCCTATTGATTACTTTTTTTGCATGCTACTCTAAGTACTAACAGAGCTAACCCCGTATTTCATTTGGATGCATGGTATTTGCTTTGTTTTGCTGGGGTATTAATAGACATATGGATGATAGAAATGATATGAGATAAAATAAGAATGAATGCCCCAACTTACTAAACAAACTGAATGAAGCATTGTGGATGTTTATTTCTGGCATGATAGGAGAACTCTATAGTGGAACTCTCAAGTATCTTTAACAATCTCTTGTTTCAACAATATTGTTACTATTTGCTTTATAGTGATACTGCCAGTGGTCGTTATAGATTAACCTACAGCTGAGTTCTAGCAATGTAAAATGACTGAGCTGAGGATCAACCCTACAAGTTCTCCATCATCTCCCTTTGAAATTTCCTTATTACTAAAAATAGAGAAGAAGAAAAGCATATTCAAGAGGTCAAAAATGAAATGGTTTCTGTTCTCAATACCTAAAATATGAACAATTTTCATAATTGGAAACTCTTGGGTTAGAGGATCTGTAATGGATTCAGGGTTCACTGATTATTGTCAGTATGCTATTAAACTCTGCGGGGTGATAAAGGAGTTTAGTTACTGACCTGCTGCTGAAAATAGAGCAATAAGTGGTTTTTTATTTTATGAAGGAAAAGAGAAAAGTTGCTGTTTTTATTACAGAGCTATGAAATGAAATTATTGTTTGAAATGTCCAAGGAAATGCAGGGCAATAACAAACCATCAATATCTTTTTAGTGCACTTCATGAAAGAATATTTGGTAAATAAAGTCTATGGAGAGTATAGAAGTGGCATTTGTGTTGAATTTCTAAACACCTCCTTTGATTTAACTTTGATTATATTTTACGTACATAAAATACTTTAAAATATAAAGTATATTATACAAAGACATTAACATTCTTTTGACCAATATGAATGTCTTCATTAGTAAAATAGCATACATGATAGTGTTCAGTACACAACAGAAAAGGGACTTACTAGGGAAACAATAGTTAAGAAACGTGTAAGTCTTGGTTTTAGAGTAGAAAGAGAAGGAAAGCAGTGAAGTTGAAAATCAGTTACAGAAACAAAGAAAAAAATTCAACCTCAAACGAATTCTTCTGATGCATTTTTTTTAAAATACAGAAAATATTCAACTATATTTGACAACACATTTCAATTTGCTGCAGAAGCTGATTCTGAGCGTTTCCATAGGACTCTAAAGTTTCTGGTCCTAATAAAATAAGAAAGAAATGCTCATTTAAAGAAGTTTCCCACAAAAATTCTCTATATTCTTGGCAACACAATCTGTATGAACTGAGACCTGAGGGGTTTAGAGACAAGATGTCTTGGAGTCTAAATGTTTAGCCAGATAAAAGCTTCTTAAACACAGAAGTTTATAACATAAAACTTCATTTCACCTTTGGGATCGTGCTTCCATTAAGGCTGCTGTTTCATATTCACTCTTTCATTCGTTCATTCATTCATTCATTCATTCATCATGTTATAATGAGCTACTTCTGAGGAGCAATATGAATGTCTCTTCTCTCAATCTACCCGGAGACAGAAAAAACAGGAGGAAAATAACTCTGTATAATGCAATCCATTTTCAGTATTTTCTTTTACTACCATCCTTCTCCGATCTTATTTGTATTTCATAAAAGACACACAACAGATGCCTTCCCCTAATCTTGATGTCCTGGCAATTTCAGATTGATGGAAAACTCTGCAAACTGCCCCATTTCACATTGGCTCCAAGGGACACAAGGGCTCCAAAGTGTTTTGTTTTTTTTTGTTTTTTTTTTTTTAATTTTCTTGTAGGCAATGTCTATAAGAAACAGAAAGAATAGACAGTGGAGAGTAAGAATAGTGTCAAAGCGCACAGATCAGAGTCATAGGACATTAAAGTAAAATGTGAGAAAACAGAAAAAGAATGAGTGGGGCTAAGGCTATAGATAAAATAGTTAGTAGATAGTAGTTATTATTATACATTGAGTATTACTGGTTTCCAATCAGCCACAGACAAGAACTGTTAAAAATTGCACTAAGGCATATAAACCTGTTCCCACCTCAATTCAAATTCAAATATGCCCCATCAATTTGAATGAGTTTTAGAGCATGCCTGCCCTACTATAAAGCCATCCAGAGAAAACACTGACTAGATTCTAATGTCTACAAGCTGCAGGTATTTTAACAGATTTACTTTACTTTTTTGTTCCTTACATTGAAGGTCACAAAATGTGACCTTCAGCTCAGAAAGCCAAAACAACATCAGATACAGACTCTTCTGAAATTTAATTAACAAGTCTTAACTTGTTAAGACTTAACTTGTTAACAATTAACAAGTGCTTAAATTCTACAAACTATAGGCAAATAACAATGGAACTGGTAGGTTTACATCACTGATTTGACTAGTTTAAAGACTATGAGGTAGGTGCCCTTGCTCATTACAAACTCTGAGGCAGACCCTGCTGCAAGCTTCGTAAAGAGTAAGATATACTTTCTGCTGCCATGAATATCTGCAGAATTTTGAATTCAGTTTTCATTTCCTATTAGTAGTACTAATCTGGGGTTTAATGCCTTTGTACTTTGTTTATCTGCTACCAAGGATTTTGCTCTGACAGGTTGTTTAAACCACTGCAATCCTTTCTATTGTAACTAGCTTTAATCACTTTTACCTTTGCAGAGGTGTTTATGTGCTGTTAATTTAGTTACTGTTAACGCTACTTCTTCCTCATTTTCACTACAGAATATTAATGCTGTTCAAGGCAAAAATTATTTAACAGCATTAAGCATTTTGGGAATGTGGAAATAATTGAAGGATAAAAAAACTTTAAAAATTCATCTGGAGTGCAGGGGTAATAAATGCAAGACTTTCTCTCATATGGGAGAAGGATTGTTACTGAGAATGGTAAATTCCACTTTTCCTCTGGCTGAGGGGGTTTCTTTCTTTTCACAAAAATGATGAACAATTACACCAAGAAAGGAGATAATAAAGATGAAGATGATTCAAACTCACTTCATATGTCCCTATTATTCTTGGCAATAATTGCTTCTATAATTAAGGACCCTTGCAAGGTGTTATAAAAAAAGAGTATAGGAACGTTTTCTCATCTTAGTTTCCATGGACCTCGGTTTCCACTGAAGGCTTGTTAATTCCTGGAAGTTTAAGAAAGACAAAATTGTCTGAAAGTATCAACACACAGATCCAATTTTCTTCCAGTAATGTCAATGAGAGATTTTGTTCAGCATCTAAAAATACCAAGACCCTTGGAAGGTCCATACTTATCAACAAACTGACAGCATTAATTATTCTAAATATGTCTGTAAATGTAAAACCTCTGATAATAAGTGAATTCCTCAACTTTGAAATCCATGTGGCAAGACCCATTCACAGATACAATCTAGGCTTAAGCTCAAGTTCAATTCAGAGTCAATTATTCCACATAGATGTTCATGAAGGAAGGCAGTGGAATAGTTCTTTCCATAATTAACTTGAAAAGTCTATATTTTCACAGACAGTGAGCTGGTTATAATTTCTTTCGTTGTGTTCATCAGTATTTGCATTTCATTCTCAGGAGTTTCTATTCTGGTCTTTACAGAAGACAAAATCTTCTTGAAGGCTTATATATATTCAGACATTTTTTTTCCAAATTTAAGTGGCAGGAAGACTTTAGGAGCTGAGGTTGTGGAGAGAGAATGGCTACTGAATCTAACCTGAGATTCCTTTAGGTAATTTCACTTATAAATTGTAGTTATCTAATAATTTTTCAGCTATCGGTTTTGTTTAGTTACACATGAGGAGGAAAGGATGATTGCCTGTGAAAAAAAACCAGTTTTCATCCTATACAAATTATTTTAATTCTATCTAGAAATAGCAAATATGAGCATTTTGTAATGAAACACACAAAAACACTATCTAAATTTTATTTACAAATTATGTCAATTACAACCTTGAGGTAATATAGCAACTTCAACCACAATAATAGTAATTCAGTTTTGCATCATATTTTAAAGCTTCCAGCGAAAATAATTTAAGGAAAATTTCCAGTCTAAAACATCTAACTACATGCTGATCCATCAGGTTAAACTGTGGGTTTAAGTATCACTTCACAATGTATAGCTGAAGGGCATCCAAGTTTGAACAATGCAGATGAAGTCTAGGATGAAGCTCGTGACATAGCATCTGATTTAGTCTATATGGTATATTGCTTATGTCATCATATAATATATATGATATATTGTATATATCATGTAGCCTGTGATAAACATGTTTATTTTTAGTGATACAGTCCTTCAGAAATACATGACCGTACAGTGTCACATATTATTACTTAAAGGTAAAAAGCAGAGAATGTAACTGTTTATATGTATGTATTTAAAATCCACTCTAGGTTTTAAACAGTCAATGACGTTAAAAACCCAACATGTTCTGCTGAAGGCAGGAGGGATTGGTTTATACTTATGAATCAATGACAGAATGGTCCTGACCTTTTGGATGAACCAAGTTTGGAAGGTTGGTTGAATTACTGTTTAGACTGCTAAATGCACCTAGAACATTTAAATGCTTCGTGTGTTACTTTAAAATATGAAATTGTGTTTTTTTCTCTTTTCTGACATTTATTCCAAACATATGTGATTCTAGCGTTTTAAGTCATACCTATTGGTTGCATGCTGCAGACCTGGCTTCTCTGTACATATGGATTAAATTACATGCTGGGACACTGGTCAGATCTTAACTGTGATCTGATGATCATCAGATAGATTTTACCGTTCTTAAGCGCAAAGGCTGAAGTATACATTGAACCATAAAAATCCTGTTTAGAGTAGTGTTAAGGGTTTGATATATTCCCAGTAATATTCAAGAAGATGAAAGCTGAAGCTGTTAATGACGAGAAAGTGTTGTGGAACTGAAATCCTTACTTCCCAAAGGCAATATCTTAGAAGAAAACATGACAATCAGACTGCTTAGAATGGATCTCAGAAACTTCATGAACTTTGTACACAGGCAGCGTCATAGCTATGTGCTCCTTACATGTAACACATTTGCCATGTTGTGAAATCGTCATGTGAACATTACTTTAAAATTCTTAATTGTAAATACTTACAAGTTTATTTTCTATTTTATTGAAAGAAATGCTTTCCTGTCATTATTTTGACAAAGAATATTTTAAAGTTTTTTTAAGAAAATGCGTTTTCCCTGAAAAAGTTGTTGTTTCTGTTTTTTCTCATGGGAAGATATCATTAATCTTAATAGAGAAAAAAATTGTATACGGGGAAGATAGATTTATTAAACCTATAATATAGCCAGAAAAAAACCAAACCACAAATAACAGCTCTTACACATTTAAAGCTTTATTCAGAATCGTTTACTTTGTTTCATTTTTATTTGTTATTACTTGGCATTTTTATCTTTGGCTTTTTTATCTTGGCATTTTTATCCTTTTTCCCTGCTCATAATATTGCAAAATATCCTAGGTATCAACACTTTTGTATGGAGTAATATTACTGTTATCCATTTTCCGACAAGAAAAATATATAATCACACAAATTTAAAATTAAACGCAGTAGCAAGAATGAAAAAAGAAAAATTCTAAATGGATTAAAATATTCTTCAGTCACTAAAAAAACCCAGGAACTGTTCTATTTCAAACCTTTGAGGGGTATTGTAAGAAAATTTAAAATACTTTTATAAATTCATTTTTACTATTAATTTTGTTTATTTTTCCCAAAAAAAACCTCCATGCAAAAGTTTTCAAATTTTGTGCTTAGTTGAAAAACACTGGTCACAATTATCTTGGAACTGGCTTGGATCTGTGGAACTGTTCAAACCAGAGAAGAAATAAATTAAGCTGAATTTACTTTTAGCAGAAGTAGGCTGATGGTGGTCTTTCAGAGAGGGAAAGTCTGTCATTTTGTAAAACTTAAAGTTTGGAAAAAAGAGACAATAAATACTCATTTTTTTTCCCTTAAGGGATATTTCAGTTTTGTTTGGGTCTCAGCCTGTTCACTGCTAGCTCAATTAACTTTAGTATCATCAGAAATATGCAGCTTCACAAACTTACTATCTTAAACTTGAGCAACCCAGATAAGAAATAGTTGCACTAAAAATTTCAGTTATTATTTTGGTGGTGGTGGGAATGGGACAATGAGGTGTGTTTGTCATGTGTGGGTTTTGATTTTTTTTTTGTCTGGTGAATCAAAGAAGAAAATACGTAACAAAACACCCCAAACTCTAAAACCAGTCATTTCAGCACACATCCAGAAAATAAGTAATTACAGTTTGTTTTAAAAATTATTTTCCTTAGTAATTTCTTCCTAGGGCTTAGTTTTTACACAATCTGTTCTATTTAAGGAATTAACAAGACAAGCATGTACAATATTTAATTAAATTTGTTTTGTATTAGATGTCACCAAATGAAATTCATATATTTTCCAAGATATTTACGATCATAAATTTTAGTCTATTCACTACTACTTTAAGATACTAATGCAAAACTGTCATTGTTACTTGTAAGCAAACCAATGCATCAGCAGCACATATGTAGGCTGCAAAAAATATAATTTTTATGAGCCCTTCATGTTTTACAAACTAGAACTCTATGAAAGGGTAATAATTCTTCACTTGAGATATTCTTGAAAAACCTATAGATCTATTCTAAAAACCTATGAGATACTTGTACTTACAGTCAAACTTGTTTTGCTTTTCATATCCAGTTTGATGTAGCTTCGTTGATTATTGCAATGGTTGTCTCAGAAAACCCTGCTTCTTTGTTTACAGAAAGATAAGACCAATCTCTTATCAGGTATGAGATGCATTTGTGAGTGGAAGCTTCCTGAAAAGATCAGTAAAGAACAACTTCTCTTGCTTTTGTCTTTCAAGAGTGTTCATCTAAGCAGTATATACCATGGCTGTAAAAACTGCTCTGTTAATTCGGGCCAAATATTATATGCTGTGATCTATGTTAATATGTAGAAGTCATAAACCAGTTTCGTTCTAAGCAGTCCACAGATGCATCATGCTTTGTAGGTACATACATCTTAAAGTTACTGGAATTGGGTGTGTATTTCTGGTTGCTCAGTTTATCTGACTCATAAAGGCCCTGACTCAATATGTTCGGCACAATGACATTTGCAGGGAAAAGCAAGCATTTGTTATGGAATGCAAAACCAGATAAACAGGAATATAAAATAAAGGACTAAATGTCAAGCATTCCAACACCATGTTTTTCATGTTAAAGTATTCAAATACAAACTTCAAGAAGTAATTTGGAGAAGTAGCTCAACAGCAGATACAGAAAAACGGTGTAATTTGAAAATAAATATTGGAGAAGTGTCTACACTTACTTTCATTGCATGAGAAGATCTAAAACACAGAATGAATGTTACCAGTGACAGAGGAAGAAGAGGATAGAAAAGAGGATCTATCCCACTCCACTCCCCTGCCGTGACATTAGCAATTTGCTTAACACAGAACCACTAGGTTGAAAAAGACCCACAGAATCATTGAATCCAACCATTCCTATCAATCACTAAACCATGCCCCTCGTCACCTCATCCACCTGTCCTTTGAACACCTTCAGGGAAGGTGACTAAACCACCCCCTTGGGCAGCCTGTTCCAATGACCAATGACCCTTCCCATAAAAATTTTTTTCCTAATGTCAAGCCTGAATCTCTCCTGGTGGAGCTTGAGGCCATTTCCCCTTGTCCTGTGTCCTGTCACTTGGGAGAAGAGGCCAGCACCCTCCTCCCCACAACCTCCTTCCCTTGTCAGCTAACTCACCAGTTATGCGAGGAAGTTGTCTTCCACGCATTCCAAGAATCTCCTAGACTGCTTCTTTTCTGCTGTATTTTACTTCCAGAAGACATCTGGAAGACTGAAGTCTCCTACAAGGACAAGAGGTAATGATCTTGAGACTGTTCGCAGTTGTTTATAGAAGAGCTTATCAGCTACTTCTTGTCTGGGTGGCTTACAACAAACTCCCATCACAAAATCTACCTTCTTATGGGCTCCTCTGGTTTTAACTCACAAGCACTCAATCCTATCCTCACTGTAATCAATCTCAAGGGTAGCAAAGCACTCTCTAACCTAGAGGGCTGCCCTGCCTCCTCTCCTACTCTTCCCGTCCCGCCTGAAGAGATTGTACCCCACCCTAGCTGCACTCCAGTTATAAGAGTCATCCCACCATGTTTCCGTGATGGCAATGACATCGTAGTCTCCTTGCCCTACAGCAGCTTCCAGCTCCTCCTGTTTATTGCCCATGCTGCGTGCATTGGTGTAAATGCACTTCAGCTGGGCTGGTGAACCTTCAGTCCTCATAAAGGGAATAGTGTTCATTCCCAATTGACTGGTCTTTGGAATAGCTAACCCCTCAGTGCCAGTTTCACCAGATGTACTGACCCCCACTTGCTCTGTGATGACATACTGGTGATCCTTGCCAGCACACCATCTCTCAGGCACTGGAGTTCCATTTCCAGACTCACTCCTGACTAGCCTGGCTTTGTCTCCCTCCCCTTCATAGAATCATAGAATCATAGAACGACCAGGTTGGAAGGGACCCATCGGATTTTCTAGTCCAACCATTCCTATCAAACACTAAACCAAGTCCCTCAATACCTCATCCACCTGTGCCTTAAACACCTCCAGGGAAGGTGAATCGACCACCTCCCTGGGCAGCCTAATCCAATGCCCAATGACCCTTTCTGTGAAAAACTTCCTCCTAATCTCTAGCCTAAATCTCCCCTGGTGGAGCTTGAGGCCATTCCCTCTTGTCCTGTCCCCTGTCACTTGGGAGAAGAGGCCAGCTCCCTCCTCTCCACAACCACCTTTCAGGTAGTTGTAGAGAGTAATGAGGTCTCCTCTCAGCCTCCTCTTCTCCAGGCTAAACAACCCCAGCTCTCTCAGCTGCTCCTCATAGTGTCTGTTCTCCAACCCCTTCACCAGCCTCGTCGCTCTTCTCTGGACTCACTCGAGAGCCTCAACATCCTTCTTGTGCTGAGGGGCGCCGAACTACACACAGTATTCAAGGAGCGGCCTCACCAGTGCTGAGTACAGAGGGAGAATCACCTCCATGGACCTGCTGGTCACACCATTTCTGATACAAGCCAGGATGCCATTGGCCTTCTTGGCCACCTGGGCACACTGCTGGCTCATGTTCAGTTGGCTGTCGACCAACACCCCCAGGTCCCTCTCCTCCTGGCAGTTTTCCAGCCAGGCTTCTCCCAGTCTGTAGTTCTGCATAGGGTTGTTGTGCCCCAAGTGCAGGACCCGGCATTTGGCTGTGTTAAACCTCATGCCATTGGACACATCTAGTTTAAAGCTCTATTTATGAGCCTAGCTAGTTTTTTAGTAAAGACTTTAGTACCCCTAGGAGACAAATGTGCCCCATCCCTAGTGAGGAAGCTTGGGGATGCGTGGGCCACTCCATGATCAAAGAACCCAAAGACTCTCTCATCACACCAGGCTTGGAGGCAGGTATTAATCAAGTGATACTTTTTGACCTCTTGCTCCTCATTCCTTAGCGTTTGAATTGAGTTAAACACTACTTGCACTCTACAGCCCTCCGTTGTTCTCCCTAGAGCCCTGAAGTCTCTCTTAATGGCTTTCAACTTTCTGCGCTGTGTGTCATCATTGCCAATTTGAAATACTACCAGAGGGTAATAATCTATCTCTTTCACCGAGGAAGGAAGTTTGCTAGTGACATCCTTCACTGATACTGAGGATGGTGCAGCCTAGGAAATGTTTCTAGGCTGTGGGAACCATCCTCTTCATCTTTGGGAATGTATTCCACTTACAGTGCTTCCCATTTCTTTTTCAGGGGAACATGGGGATTTGTTGTCTGAGTTGGGACAGGTTTCCTGCACCGGGCAGGAACTTGCTGCCATTCTCCATCTCTTGTTCCCCTAACATTGCAGTTCGCAGGTGGGTGGTGCTCAGCCACACTAGCTCCAGCAGGCCGCTGAGTTTGTGAGAGGTCCCTGCTCCACAGATCTCCCTCTCACACTCCCTGATGGTCCTTAGCCTATTTACCTCCTCCCTCAGCTCTGCCACCATGTGAAGGAGTTCCCCTACATGAGCACAGCTTCCACAAGTGAAGCCAGACCAGAGGTGTGAGACAGTGTGGGAAGGGGGCACTGCCTGCAACCCAGGGTCTGGGTAGCTGCATGCACCCACTGAGGCTCTATCTGGGTGGTAACATCCATCCTGGCTGCTGCAGCACCTGAAGCAGCTTTAATCTTCTGCTGAGTGGCCACCATGGTCCTCAAACCCTTCTGGCTAGTCTCTAGCCTCTCTCTTTGCCCTCTCTGCTCACCCTGCCCACTCAAATTGCTACTCAAACTACCCTGTTACACTAACACACCCCACACCTGTTTGATATGCTCCTGTTCACCATGCTCCAGGTCACTGTGCTCCCAAGGAACTGTTTAAATCTCCCACAGAAGCCACCGGGACTTCCCTCTCCAGACAGGACCTGTGTGGCACCGCAATGGAGCAGGTAGTGCAGTACCATGGGATTTTTTAATTGTTTCCTCAACCTTATGTAGCACAACCAGAGAACTAGAGGGGTGAGATGGCACACAATCACCCCAAGGTGTTCTCTGTGTAATTGCAGTTGAGCTCTGTAAATTCATACCTCCTCACACTGAATTGTTATGCTGGGTGAGAAAAATGGAAAGTCCTCTTCACAAAAACCCTGATATAACACAACTGATATTAGAGGAAACCTTCAAATAAAAGCACCCAGTATGCTCTAATTGGCATAGTACAGAGCAATAAAAAAATGATTTTATAATAATGTTACAAGCTTGACTGTAGTAGCTGGATCTGAAGTGTAAAATCCTGGTTTCATTGGCAGCATTATGAGGTTCATCATTGACTTTACTGAGCCTAGATTTCAGCGGTTGCACATTATGACTTGCTGAACCCAAGACGATTTGCACCAGTTAAGGATTTGGCCTGGATTTGCTGAGCACTGCTAGGCTTTGTACTATAGACATTTGTCCACTGGGGATATGGTTAACCATCTGTTTGCTTTACAGGCAAAACAATATCCATCAAAAGGTCAGAACTCCCTGTCATGACCAGCCCCAGGTGGATTTCAGAGACTGCTCTTGAAAAGTACCTTAATGAAATGCAGAAGACAATATATTAACCCATAAGCCACTTCACAGCAAAGAAGGGTATTTGACATTCATATTGAAGAACATATGATGGTTTATTCTTTCCTCCATTATTGCTGCATCTTTTATTTTTTTAATAGTTTCAGACATAACTTTAAGCATTAATTTAGCTTTGAGGCCACATTTTAATGATAACTGTATGAAATATAGTCATAGACCCTTTGTAAAGATAATTTGATACCAAACAGATTCAGCATTTCTTTGAATAATTCATCTTGACCTTTGGATAAAACTCAATATGCACTTAGGAGTACATTATATCTTCATCACTCAGAACAAGTAACTGGGGTAAGATGACGAAAATTTTCCTCAAATACCATGGGTGCACTCCATTATAAAAAATCTAGTTTCCTCATCCATAATACCTTTGATCCATTAAATGTGAGTCCTCCATCCCTTGCCACATCTCTTCTTCCTCCACTTAAACTAAAAAGAATTGTGTGCAGCAATGCAGGAATGGCATTTCATTTCCGATAGTCTGCTTCGCCTGTGGTACTGTAGAATTTGCCCCATTTATCCTGTGATGGGCATGACAATCATCCTTTACCTAACTTTTTATCACTTACAAAAGTCTCTCATCTTCTGTTGTTTGTTGTCTTCTTTCTCTGACAGAATTATGAGTTAAAGACAAAATGTCATAGCTGGAAGCATTTAAGTGCAAGGTCATCAAAGAGAAAACACACTTTTAAGGGGACATTACCTCAGTAATCTCCCATGTCTTTTACTCCTTATCAGAGAACATTGTACCAAACCATAGTAGTCCTAGCTGTCCAGTTAAGTAATTTTCCAGCCCTTCCCCAGGCTCCAGGAGCCTCCGAGGCCAGCTGCATCAATGGCTTCAATGGAGAGACCAAGTGTTATTTTCACATGTGTTATACAGTGTCTGAAAGTGCCTCTGGGCTTCTCTGCACCTGTCCTGGCATCTTCCCAAAGCTCACTAACCATAAGAGAGGTGGGATTTGTTGCACAGCCTCAGCATTAGGAGGTGCTCCTTCTCTGTATGCACAAGGTGAACTCAATAACTCAGAGAAACTAAATATACTTTCTTATTACAACAAAGGACAAAAGATGCCAAACAATGTGAACCATATAATTTCATGGAACCTTCGAGTGCACATCGTAGCTCTGTTATGAAGAAAAACCATACTAGTTAGTACCAACACATATTCATAAGTTAATTTTGGCAGTTGTCTGAACTGTAAAATAAAATGCCAGTGATCACCATTCAGAAGTCTGGCATTATTCCAGAGCATTGCAGCAGAAGCAATATTCCATATTTGTAGCGTAGGGAAACTGCAGAATCTTATCTTAAATGCCGTTGCAAAGACTGACTTTTAATGGGTATTTCAGTAACAGAACAGACGATGATTTATACAACAAGAAAAACAGAAGGGGGAGTAACACTAGAGGAAGGAAGTGAAAACCATTACAAATGTATGCAAAAGGTAGATCAGAAAGAGTGCTTGAGCATTCAAACAGGACATGCAGCTCATTGAGCACCATATGTTTGAGGAAAGATTGACAAAAGGAAAAATATAAAGTCAGATTATAGGCACTATGCGTTTTTTATTATTATAAGTAGATCTATTAACATGGCCATTAATAAAAAAATAGCAAACTATGTCTTGAAATAGCAAGAAATAGCATGCACTGAAAGAAACATGAAGGAATCAATTATTGTATCCACCACAAAATTTACAGAACAGGAGCATAAATGTATTAGGCATTTCTTATCTCATTATTTTATTATGAACTACATAAAGATAGAAATCTATATGTTGGCTACAATAAAAGAATAAAAGACTATGCCATACCAAAAACTTTTATTTTCCATTTGAAAGGAAATTCCACTTGATATGCAGAAAGCAGTGATGGGTATGGATAATTGGACCAGAAAACACAGAGTACAAAAAGCAAAACTTTAATTCCAATGCTTTGCATTAGTGTGAATCTCATGATGTTGTTATAATAGCCATAGCATATAGTGTTGTTCCCATTAGGAGATACTGAGTCCTGAGATTAAAATCATGGACATACATAAATACCGCAGAGGCCCATTTCAAAGTCTTGGAGTCTTAATGTAATTGATGACTGCATTAGCAATGTTCTCTTTGAGACTCCAGGTAAAAAGTGAGGTAAGTAATCAACAGATTAATAGTTTTTACAAGCAATTCTCAGAAGAGCTTCCTAGAAATATTACTGTCCTTGTGCAAACAGCAATCCAAAGCACAGAGAGAACATAAGATCTGATTACGGTCGCTCAGTAAATCTGAAGCATAGCTGGGAACAGAGCATGAGATTACTAACTTTCAGCCTGGGACTCTTAACTGCATAAAAAAATAACTGTTGGCTGAGATCATATTACTAAATTACATTGTACTGACAGCATCAGAATAGCAGTCATCAGACAACCATTATATTTGTACAATATTTGAATTTATAGGATCTGGTCTAGATAATTTTTATGGATTTGAAATAGAGTAAAGTTAGTGGAGTCTCAGTGGAGTCTATGAAAGTGCTGTTAGATCACGGAGAACCATGATATGGATGCTTGAGGTGAAACACAGCTTTCTGCAGTAGGATGAAAGCATAATTTGTCACAGAATGAATTCTCTAAGAGAACATTTTGATCGCTTGGGATGATTCCAAAAATGCAAAGCTTTTTCTTCTGTGATAAAACCAAAAATCCTGCCATAAAGATTTCATTAAGAATTTCACTATTATTTGTTACCTAATTTGAAGTTTGATACACTTTAATATCATGCTCTTTGATGCTCTTCTGCTAGGATAGTCAGTCAAAACGTACACAGTATTGCAGCAAACCTAAAAAAGGCCTTGAAACCAACAACAAATCCTTATATGTACTCATTTCAAGCCTGACTTGAACTTCAATGTGCAGAACCTCTCAGACTGCACCTGCAATCTAATGGAAAAAATAGCTGGCTGCAGCGGATTCAGTCAAGACTACACCAAATATGTTTCAATTAAGTGGTGGCTGATACCAAACTGAGTGCTGTAGTTGATACACTTGAGGGAAGCTATGCCACACAGAGGGACTTTGACAGGCCTGAGATATGGGTCAATATGAACCTCATAAGTTCAACAGGGACAGGTACTAGGTCCTGCACCTGGGTCAGGGCAATCACCAGCATTGGTACAGACAAGGTGATGAATGAATGGATTGAGAGCAAACTTGCACAGAAAGACCTGGGGATAACAGTGGATGAAAAATTGGACAAGAGCTGTGTATTGGGTTTGCATAGCAAGATTTTGGTAGCAAGGCAGGATGCGTGGGTGGCTTCTGTGAGAAGATACAAGAAGCTTTGCCCATGTCTGACAGCGTCAGTGCCAGCTGGCTCTGTCGTGGCTGAGCCAATTAGTGATGGGAGTAACACCTCTGTCTGAAAGAGGAAAAAAAAAATCTGCTGCACAACAGGGGCTGAGAGAGAGAAGTGAGAATATGTGAGAAAAATAACTCTGCAGACACCAAGGTCAGTGAAGAAGGAGAGGGAGGAGGTGCTCCAGGTACTGACACAGATATACCCCTGCAACCTGTGGTGAAGACCATGGTGAGGCAAGCTGTTCCCTGCATCACATGAAGGTTAACAGTGGATCAGATATCAATCTGCAGTCTGTGGAGGACACCATACCAGAGCAGGTGGATGCACCTGAAGGAGGCGGTGACCACATGAGAAGCCCATGCTGAAGCAGGCTCCTGGCAGGACCTGTGACCCCATGGAGAGAGGAACCTATAATGGAGTAGGTTTGCTGGATGGACTTGTGACTCCATGGGGGATCTGTGATGGGACAATCAGTTTCCAAAGGAGAGCAGCCTATGTGAGGGACCCAGGCTGGAACAGTTCATGAAGAGCTGCAGTCCCTGGGAAGGATTTGCATTGAGAATGTTCATGGAGGACTGCTTCCAGTGGAAAAACCCCATGCTGGAGCACGGAAAGAGAGTGAGGAGGAAGAAGAATCAGAGATAATATGTGATGAAATAACCATAACCTCTATTCCCCTTCTCCTTGTGCTACTTGAGGGTAGGAAGTATATAATTCAGAAGTGAAGCTGAGCTTAGGAAGAAGGGAGAGGTAGGGGAAAGATGGTTTAAAATTTGTTTTTATTTTTCATTATTCTACTCTGACCTTTGATTGGCAATAAATTGATTTCTCCAAGTCAAGTCTGTTTTGTCCATGGTGGTAATTACTGAGCGATTACTGCCCTTATCTTGACCCATAAGCCTTTTGTTGCAATTTTCTCCTCCTGTCCAGCTGAGGAGGAGGAGTGAAGGGTGGCTTAGAACTCGCCACAAGCTGGCAATGTCTGATGCACTCCAGAAAACCAGTTGTATCCTGTGCTGCATTAAAAGAAGTGTGACCAGCAGGCCAAGGGAGGTAATTCTCCCGCTCCAGTCTGATCTCAGAAGACCCCACTTGGGTATTATATCCAGCAATTCTGGGGTCTCCAGCACAAGAAGGACATTGGCCTGTCAGAGTGGATCCAGAGGGCTGGAATAACTCTCCTCTGAAGCAAGGCTGAGACAGTTGGAATGGTGTAGGCTGGAGAAAAGCAGGCCCTGGAGACACTTTATTGTGACCTTTCAGCATATACTGAGGGCTTGTAAGAAAGATGGTGAGAGACCTTTTACCACTTTTACCATGGCCTGCAGTGACAGGATAAAGGGCAATGGCTTTAAACTGAAAGTGGGTAGATTTAGACTGGACACAAGGAAGATTTTTTTTACAATAAGATTGGTGAAACACTGGAACTAGTTTCCCAGATGATTTGTGGATGCCTCCTGATGGGAAGTGTTCAAAGTCAGGTTGTATGGGACTCTGAGTGACTTCATCTTATGAAAGATGTCCCTTGGGCAGGGGGGTGTCAGACTAGTTGACCTTTAATAGTCTCTTGCAGCTGAAACCATTATGGGATTCTATGAATTGGTGACTGTATCACCACCAGAAAACAAAGAAGAGCAGCCTGGCCCTTATTTCAGGTTTTGGAACACATTTCAATACACTGATTCTGGGATTTAGAGAGATCACAGATCTTGTTCGTTGTCTGTCTCTCAAGAAAACGGCTTATTCTACTGCCCACTCTGCTACACTTTTTACTTTAATGAGTACAGCTTGTAAATTGCAGCTCCTGGCTCTCCATATTAATTAGCTTGCCATAAGTAGCTTACAAGAAAGAATCTTTGTTCCAATTTTTTCGCTGTATATCTGTTACCTTTCTCAATACTCTCACAGTGAAGTAAGTCGACCCAGGAACCCATTAATGCACATATTAATACATAAACTCCAACCATACTAATTATGAACTATGAATTATGCAGTAAATGCTGTAACCCAATTCTCTATTTATGATATGGAGTCTCAATATACTTCTAAGATGAAATGCTTAAAATGAGCTTCATATTTAAAGCATCTTTTTAGACTCTGAAGTCATATTGAAAGATGTAAATGAAGGCTGACTGCTTTTTAAAAGAAACCATGATACCATTATCATAATAAACAAATTTCTTTCTGGCTTTAAAATTTGGTAATTTCTTGCTAAAATAATTGAAGCAATAAATAAAAATATAAAACTCCTGCCATTTTGAAAATTTTAAAAATTTTCTTGGAATGACAAGTTGGTTAATTGACACTTCTGAATTAACATAATTCATCACAAATGGAACCATAAGGAGTGTGGGATGGATTTTCAATATAGTTTTTAGTGAGGACAGATTTTTCTCAAGTGAAAATAAGTAGTATTTTTGTTTAGCTTCTCACAGGTGAAATTACTGAAGAACTGAAGCTTTAGAGCTCTAGATGGTTAGTTCACATTTTTGCGTCCCATATAAGAAAGTCAGAAATCGTGGAGTTTGAGATACAAAGAAAGAATAGGAAAGGACTTTTTAACTGACTTCCTTATTTTTATTCTTTACATTAAATATGTAAAATGTATTTAAAAGGCAGGGAAAAGTGTTTAATATAAATCATTAACTGTAGTGATAATGTGGTGGTTTGACCTTGGGTAGCTGCCAGACATTCACCCAGCTCTCTCACACACTTTCCTTATTAGGACAGGGTAGTAAATACGATGAAAAAAAGCTTGTGGGTGGAGATAAAGACAAGCAGATCTCTTACCCATTAGCGTCACAAACAAAACAGACTTGACTTGGGGAAAATTACTTTAATTTATTGCCAAGTTAAAATTGAACTGCACAGTGAAAAAAAGAAAAAACCCTAAAACTCCTTCCCTCCAGCCACATTTTTTCCCCAGACTCAACTTCGCTCCCTCATTCCTGACTCCTCCCTTACCAACTGTTGCAGGAGGGGATGGGGAATTGTGATCAGTCCCTCACGGTTCTTTTCTGCTGCTTCTTCCTCCTTACAATTTTCCTCTGTTCCAGCATGGGTTCTTTCCATGGGCTGCAATCTTTCAGGATAAACCTGCTCTGGAAGTGGGTCCTCCTTGGGCTGCAGTTTGAATATCTGCTCCGAAATGTTGTGTTACACAGGCAATTGCAGAATCTGCTCCAGTGCCTGAAGCACTTGTTTTCCCTCCTTCTTCTCTGATTTTGCTATATGCAGGATTATTTCTCATGCTTTTTTCCTCCCTCACTCCTCACTGCTGTGCGGAGTTTTGCTCTCCCTTAAACGTGCTTTCCCAGAGGCAACACCAGTTAGGCTTATGGGTTTAGTTATGTCCTCTGGTAAGTCTGTTGTGGAGCCAGCTAAAAATAGCTGTGTTCAGCACTGGGCAGCTGCTGGTCTCTTCACACAGGGGCCACTCCTGTAGCTCCCTAAACAATCCACTTTAGGTCATAACATTTCCCACTACCAAAAACTTGTGATCTACACCTAATACACACCAACACTGGAAGGACATCCTTACATTTCCCACTTAAAAACATATAAAAATGCCATATTTCTGCTGCAATTTACTGTAGTTCCTATTATATGACAGATTATTGAGGGCAAAATGCTGTCTCACAAAAATATTTGTTATTCCATTGTGGGAACAGGTGCAATTCAGGTCCCTGTACATGAATAAGCAGTGCATTTTTTTGTTTCCCATGACCATGGCAGTTACTCAAGCATCAGTGCAACAGAAGAAGTTTAAAACACTTTTCCACCCTTCTTGGTGGGGAGGACAGATAAAGAGCATAACATGGTCTGAATTGTTGTGGGACAGGGGATGTCTGTGCCTCCTACTGAAAGTGCACCACTTCCCAAAGAAGACATCAGTTTCCCATTTGACAGAAAGCTAGTTAAAAATAACTTAGTCCTGTGTTAAGACATTCTTTCTGGGTGACTGTGACAACTGCACCTTTGCATTTTCACCTGCTGTCCTCAATTATGAAATATGTACAAGGTTCTGAATCCAAGACTCCCTTCTCTTGAATGTTCGGTGCAAAGACTTCATGAACTTGTTAGTTATGTAGACTCAAAATCATGGATGCTTTTGTACAAAAGAGCCTACCACAGCAGAAAGAGTGAGTTCTGCCCTTCCTGAGCTATATATATGAACATTTTTGGGGAGAAGAGGGTAAGCGTGTTTTGATGTTACTCATCAAAAACCCTGATAGGTATAAAATGTTCTGTGCTCAACATTGGTTAGTGGTGAGCTCAGCTATCTATCTACAGTATGTTGGCAGCTCTGAATTTAATATTGCAGTAGCTAACTCCACTTGGAATTCATGTATGATGTACCTAAAACTCAGTTGTTGCAACCTAGCCTCACAGCAGTGCTTGAAGATAAGAAAACTATTTTAAAACTGATCTTCTGCCATTTTTGAAACAGAGACTTGAGTACAGAGTGTTTAAAACCTGAAAGACCTGTCCAGTCACTAACCTATGGAATGTTCTCTTTGTTTTCTCATGGATTTGTGGTATTTTGTATAAAAGATGAAATATTAATTGCGTAGAAAATTTCCTCTATCTCTTCTAAATCTGAAAGAAATGCCCTCAACACTCAACTATAACACTAAAACTTATGGAATTTCTTCTTTGGTCACAACAAAGATTTAATCAAAAGAGAAAATCCAACAGGAGACATTAAATCATTACCTTGAATATCCAACATACATTTAAGATACAGGTATGCTGGCCTAAGCAGCTGTCAAGATAAATTAAAAAAACTATTATTTTAAGAAACTTCCTAGAATTAAGACATCCAAACTTTAGAAACATTAGCATAAAGGAAGTTATGTGCAATTCTTCTGTCAAGAAGATAGTTCTGTATCAGATTGTCAATATCTAACTATGAATAACGTGTTTCAAGAGCTTAAAATGCTCTTGCAACTGAAGATGGAAGTTGAATAACTAAGACTTTTTGTGACTCTAGTCTTTGCTAAAGCATTTGCAAAGTGGGCATAAAACTTCCTTAAAAGTCTTCAGCATATACCTACTGCTTTTTTTTTTTTTTTTTGATATCTTAGAATTTTTTATCAGGGCATATCCTTCTAATTCTTCTAAATAAATGGTTATATTGAAACTATTTTTCAGTATATATTTTGTATCATTCAAGTGCTAGGACAAAAGAATTATCAGACTTCTATGCTTGTTGTCTAGTCTGCATGCCAGGTAATGCACATCACTTGCGATGTTGTGATCACGGAATCCTTCCCCTTTAATATTTGCTAAAAACTTTCATTTCCTCATTTATAGCCTATGTAAATCAGGTTTATCTAACAGAAAGAAGAATACTCAGTCTTACCAAGCACACCTCTTGAGCTTAAAGAAGTTGGAAAACATCTATTTATCCTAGGCAGATTTATCATTTAGTTTAATTGAAAAAAAAAAATGATAGTAACCAGATTTCAATAAAAAAATATACCCACAATACCTCAGTAAGCAGGGACTTAAAAAGTGTACTTATAGGAAAGCTTCAGTAAAAACAAGAAAAAAAGGATTTTACTCTTATGATCTGCAAGTACATAAAATGCTGCTGGAATGAAGAAAGAAATAATCAGTTCTCCATGCCTAGAAAGGATGGAAAAAAATTCATGGTCTTGAATTACAATCAGGAAGATTTAAGACAGATATTAAATAAAATTTTCTAATGACATGGTTCATGACACAGTAGAAAAGATTGCCTGAAGAGTTTTTGGAGCTTCAGTCATTGGAAATCTCTACAGACAGGATAGGTAAACATCTATCAGAGTCGACAGGTACAGCTGATTTTGCCTGCAGGCGAAAACATAGAGTAACTGACCTCTTGAGGTCTCTTTCAGCCTATTTGTCTGTGATTCTGTGATAAGCAGTGATTTAGTCTACAAGTACCTTCAGAACTTCAATAGTTGTGTTTATATAATAAAGTACTCTTCAAAAGGACATTTGGGGACATGTCAATATTTTTCTGAATTAAATACATATGCATGAAAGAAGTAGAGCTCAACAACTTTTTTTCTGATCAAAACCCCCTCACATATTAAACAGATTTTCTCAAGACTATAGATAAATTGTATTTGAATTTCAAGAAAACCACATTGCCTCCCTCACCATTGTACATAAGCAAGATACTGAAACACATTTAAATGTCTATCTTCTATACATGCTACAGGATATGATTTTTGTAGAGCTGCTTGCTTTAGTGTTGTTCACTTAGCTGACAGTGAGGAGATGGTATACCTTTGCCTGACTAACTGCTCAACGTTTCATCTGTATGGTTATTATAAGGAACTCAGCATTCTTTAAGAGTGAGTAATCTCACCAAATATCTGCAGTTGCAGACACCTGCACATCTACGTGTGAGAATTCCTTCGGAGTCAGTGGAGAGGAACAGGGATTCAGCACATCGTTCAGCTGACTTATTTTCAATGTCTTCTTTAGGACCAGATGATAGGTACCCTGGAATTTCTTATTTATTTCCAGTGACAAGGAAGGAAAAAATAATTGAATAGTTGAAAAGTGGACATCTGTATTACACAGATGTATAAATGAATATCACTGTTCAGTGCATAGATGTTTATGTTGTATACAACCACTTCATAATCTTTCACATACATTTCCTCACACAGCTTCCGTGGAACAGAAAGAGCTGTTGGCTTCTTTTTGAAGATTTGGAAATGTAGCCCAGGACAGTTAGGAGACTTGCTCGAGGTCACACTAGAAAATTCAGTGGAAGAAAAGCCTGAACCTAAGTTTGTGAAGTCTCTGACTGTGCAACACTGGATTTTCCTTCTTTTTTTTTTTTTAACAAAACATGTGTTTCCAAGATAGTCATCATCACAGACCTGTCAATCTTGCCACTCTTGACTTCATCTCTCTGAGTAAGAACTAATTTACTTAGCAAGATTATTAAATGAAAAAAAAAAGAAAATGACTGTGCATAATCAAGGGTGATAAATCTTTCTAATTAGGATGTTGCAAAGCATTTGAGAATTACATATAAAAATGGTCTAGTGGTATAAGGATGACAAATGTGCAAAAATACAAATCGTCAGAACAAGCATCATCTCACAAGCTTCCATATGGAAAACCTTTTTTTTTCCTGATTTGAAAATTAATAAATTATCTTCCTATTATATTCAGCTAAAATACATGTACATACACTTGTATTCAAGTGTTACATGTGAGGTCATACTTACACGATATCAGCATTTTTGTATCAAACAGGTTTCTTCAGAATGTCTAGAAAAAGGGAAACAGAAGTATGGAATACTACAGATGAATGTCTAGAGCTTTAAATATTTTTTTTACTCAAGAAGGAATCACCAAGCAAATTCATAAGGGCAAAACCATGGTTTATCTTCAGCTGTATGGCAAGCGGTACCATTCTGACTAGAGAAGATGCCGAAGAAGAATAAATGCTAAGAGAGTATTGTAAATTCTAACTTTTCCTCAATTCAGTAGGCCTTGGTGCCTACAGTTTTGCCATACGTACCTGAGGCAAAATCCTAGTCTAATTTGAGCTGAATAACACTATCACCTTGGTTTTAAGGCAGGAAACATTTCCTTCTTGGTTCAAATGGAGACTGGATTTCTAGAAGTTAATATCTGAAATGTATATTTAGTGCTTGAAATGGAAAGTATGGAAGAGAAAGGAGTAGAGAAATAAAAGAGCAGAGAAAATAACTTTTCCACAGTGTTGATAAAGCATGCAACTAATAATCTCTAGGACACATGCAAGCACTTTGTGAACATAGTAAAGCCCTAGTTTCTTTTCCAGCTCCCATGAGTGTCCAAAGGTATGTCTGCATACAGCCAACTCTTCTACTAAACTCATTACTCTTACATTCGGAATAAATCTCACATAAGCTAATATACCATGCTTCCCAATACACAGAGGCTTCAAAAGAGCATGAAGTACAAGTCCCTTGGTAATTCTGATCATCTAATGTTATTATGAAAAGATATTTTAAGGTAAAAAGGAGTAGAAATCAGAAATATTATGGAAAGTTCTGCATATTTTAGAAAATGTTACTGACAAGGTTCTTCAAAATTATATTTAGAGTTAGCATAGCTGGTTTTAAACTAACCAGCGCATGAACCTCCAGATCAAGGATAATGCTGGTAATGATAAGAAGTAGCTACAATGATCAGGTTAGGGTTTTTTTAATTGATATATGTGAAAAAAATACATCCATTAGCAGCAATATTTTGCTCAGACTATAAAATCTTACCCAATAACATCAGTGAGAAAAGTGGCAATATGCAAGTACTACTTCATCTTTCCAGCAAAACTAGATAGAAGATCAAGGAAAACTGAATTAAGCTTCCTCATGTTAGTATTTCTGTGGACAAATCAGCCCTAGCACAGGCTGGAACAAACCCTTAGTTAAGTGCAGATGGTACATCTGTGATGCGGTCTTTAAATGCATTACACAATAATTACAGACTCTATTTGTTCTTCTAATTCAACACATGTGAATCTTTTATGTATTCTCCATGGGCTAAGAAAAACTATATTCTCCTGGCAAACTTCATGCAGAAGTCCTTGATTAAGGAGGAAACTTTTTCTCTTCTGTACAGAACAACAAATTTATGGCAGAATATTACTCTCCATAAAAGTAATAATTTGAGAATAAATGTATGGAATATTGGTCTTTCTTGTACAGATGTGGTTTTAGTTATCTGGTCTAAAATCCAAGTAATTCAACTTGCAAGCTTTTTTCTAAAGTAAGACAAATATTTATACCTAAAATCCACTTCACGTTGATAAATACTATGGTAAGTATAAATGCTAAAATCTATATGGGTTCAAAGAAATATATCGATAAATGTAAAGATTGCAGCAAACAAATGAAACTCGTTTCTTTGTTTAATTTCCTCAGATTCTTCCTATGATACATAATTTTAAAACATATTTGGAGATAATAATGCCAATTAATTTTTCAATTAAGGTTTTCTGCATAGGAATCTTAGCTTTATTATGTTTTATACATGCCATGTTATATGTCAAGTGGAGGTTTTGCAGCATTTAACTGCACAGACCACACAGTTGGTCTGCAGGAAGACTGGGACCCAGCTGGCGTTGTTCTAGAGCTACACTAACAAAATCTTACATTTCATTAATATCTTCACCATTCTAGCATGAGATTTACTATGTCTGTTTTTGTAATTCTAGTTAAATATGCCGCTTAATGTATTTAAATATCTTTTGCAATACTTTGTCTTTACCTTATTATTCTGCCCCTACTCTTTTTGTCACCAAATAAAACAAATAATTCTTTATTTCTCTTTACCAATTTGTCTTTTTATATCAAACAGAATTGTGAAGGTGGTTTCGCTCTAGGAGTGTTAGGGTATTTTTGTAACCTTTTCTTCTTTGCTTAGCCTGCAAATTCCAGATAAAGTTTGCTCTTTTGAATTAATGTGCATGGCTGTTGTATATTAAAGTCCTTAAACTCTCAATCAATCATTTTCCCTAATTGGTTCTCATTATTTCTCAAACTTTGCCCTTTCAAAATCAAAATCCCTACTTACAGACACACTTTATTTATCCTACTGTTTCATTTAAACTGGATCAGCTAGGGATCATTAGATTCAAAGCTGCTCTCTGCAGAAGGCTCTTTTATAATGTGACTTGTGTTGTCAGGTATTTTTTACATCCATATCTTACAATTTCTATTAAAAAGTAGCCACTGAAGATACAGGACAACTACTGAGCGAAGAATTTTTGACATTAATATATCATATGCCATAAAGCCCCATCTAAATCCAATGGTATTAAAATCACAAGTTCAGGCATTCCAAAACAGGAATTATAATGCAAAATCTATATTATCCTGAGAATTAATTGTTCCCATTTTAAATGTACATCATGTTAAGATATTCAGTGATGCGATCAAATCTCACATTTCCCACAGGATTTTCCCCTCAGGTGGAACACAAAAAGCATGAAGACGAAGCTATATTCCTTTATTGGAAATAAGTATGCCACAGTTTTGAAAAAGCTGAATCTGAAACTGGGTTTGTTCAGCCTTGAGAGGAAATGGCTTAGAGGAGACCTTACTACTATGTACCAGTACATAAAGTGTGTCTACCAAGAGGATGAAGGCTTCCTTTTCACAAGGAGTCACGTATCAAAGACAAGGGGTAATGGATATAAGTTGCTCCTGAGTAGATTCTGATTGGACTCCTCCAGAAAATTTTTCGCCACGAAAAGAGTTAAACATCAGAATAATCTTCCCAGGGAAGTCGCAGGTTCCTCTACACTGGACAGTTCCAAAGCTCAACTTGACAGGCTCCGGGCATCTTATTTAAACTATACATCACCTAAAACTTCTGGACCAAGTGATCATTGAGATTCCTTCCAACTTGGTATTCTTTGCTTCTATGACTGAATCTTTCACCCAAATCTTTACACAAATGTATCACAAAAATGGCAAAAAATAGTGTAGTCCAAGAGACAGGTTCACTTCTCAGATTCAGTGATTGCAGAGTGTATCTGTCATGTACCTTCTGGGTTCAGTAAGCAGCAACATGAAAAGTACAACTAATTATGTATCTCCAGTTTGGTGCAGCAAATTACCATGAAAACACAATTCCAGTATTTGATAAGTAGGCATGTGACAGTCTTCTTCAGAACTCTAGACTCATAGACAGTTTTGGGCTACACTGGTAGATGTTGGTCATGGCAACTAAGGACCATACAGAACATTACAGCTCAGATTTCTATGTATTTAGGACAGTCTACCTATATTTTATTTTACCTTAAAATGAAAGCAGATTCCAAATACTCCGAATGTGACTCTTGAAGACTTTCTTCAGTGGTGACAAAACAGTACCATTATTTAGCAGTTCATAATCGTTTTTACCTGCCCATTCCCAAGAAGTTCTTGTAGGTGAAAAGACTTAGGCAACATAAAATAAAGCGTTATGTCTGTGTGTATAATAAATACAATACTCCAATATGATTAATTTAAAATGAAAATCTTTCCTCAGGTGGAAAAAGATAATCAACATTTCTTCTTTTATAGTCTGCTCCTACTGCTCACTTTCACATTGAATAGATTTATTTTTAAAGAAATTTTAAGTGAATCATGTTATTTGGAGTAATTTGCTCAATTCTGAGAAAAAATATTTAGTAAAATCAATGCGGTTTTTTGATGGCTGAAGTCTTCTAAACTGTTGGGCAGCACTTTATCACAATGTCATTTATCACTAGGAAATTACTTTGCTTCCTCAAAGTCATAAAATTTTAGTTTTGGAGGGTAAACTATCTCAGCATTGTGATGATAAGATGATAAAGGAGATGGGCATGCTCCAAAAGCATGAGCTTTCAAAAACTGTAATGTTCACAAAGAGTTTTACTGCTCCTAAAACATACAGGATGAGTTTTGTTATTTTGTCAGGAATGCCTCAGGCTAGAAGGAATGAAATGAAAAAAAAAAAGACTTGATGTCATTTCTGATAAACAGAAAGCATTAGTTTTTCTGTTTGTAAAAATTAAGTACCATGCTTTGTATCCTGCCTCACAGAGCAAGAGAGAAACTATAGTATTTTCTTATTATTTTATTTTTAATGGCTGGGAAAAACTATCTTTTACAAAAGCCACAGTCTGGTTATTTTCATCCCCCCCCCCCACCCCGGTTACTGTGACAACCATAGAATTTTGGTAGGGATAAAATATTTGACAACCATGTTATTTTTCTTCTTTTAAAGTCTTCATGGCAATACAAATGATCAGACAGGCTTTATTAAACAAGCCTGAGCATTATACAAGCATGAAAGCTACACAAATGGTTTGAGCAGGTCAGGAAAATGGTATGTCCTGTCAAGACCACGATATAAAACAACACAGAAATTTGTCATTGCAGTATCAAGCAATAAACCTGCAATTTTATTTATTTATTTATTTATTTATTTATCTATCTATCTATCTATCTATCTATCTATCTATCTATCTATCTATTTATTTATTTATTTTTGTAGGGATGGAAGGAAGGGTGTTTCCCGCTAGGGTGCATGGACTTAATATAAGTGGGAAATGGTGTGCAAAAACAGCTCAACATCAAGATCAATGCAGTATCAGCCTGACTGCTCAATTAAATTAGGGAAGTTTAAAGAGCTATACAAAAGGCAAACATTCTTTGAGGATCCATATCTTGCTCTACATCAAGACATCAGAGACATGCACCCTTTTTTCTTGATATGAAAACGATTAAGCAGTTTTTGACAAGACTGAGGACAGACCTTTTCAATTCATGGCACTATAATTCAAATTGAAAATGCAGCACTTCAAAAAAGAGTTTCATTTCGATTTGGAACTAAAAGTAAACTTAAAAAAAGTCTCCTGGAAACAAAAATGCTTAAAATACATCACTTTGAGGGGATTTTTACTTAGCTAAAACCTAGAAACTGTAAGAAAAATGTTTTAATTTGGTAGATTTACAAAATGTATACTATATATTGTTTTTACAGTTGTTAGTTCATGATATATCTCGAGCATTATATTTCCCTATAGCACTACTACTGGCATATGACAGTCAGAAAAAAATAAATTTTTTCATTATTCTTAACATCAATTCCAAAACCTAAATTTGTCACATTTGAAACACTGCTCTTCTTTTAGCCCTATGTCAAAAGGCTTGATCACAAACAGGAGATACTTTAATGCAAGTATCAAATGGCTTCACTTTTTGTTTTCAAAGCTTTCTTTACCTGAGGTAATTTTAATTAGAACTAAATATTTTCAAGATGTTTCCATTCTATATTAAAAATACCTTTCCAATTACAAACATTTAGATGGAAGAATTCTGATATGTTCAGTTGACTGTAAGTATTTATTTTCCATATTTAACTTGTGTATGGAGTATGCACAAGAACTTATGTATATTGTAATGTATATTGTGGAAGAGCCATCACACTGTATCACCCCTTCACTATTAAGCTCTGAATGCTTCAAGCTGAACTAAATATTCAGAGTTATTGTGAAAAAATCTTTTTTTTTCTCTTAGATGAGACAAAATGGACAGCTCCTCTAACTACTAGTTCTTGCCAGTGATGGCCTCATGAGTACCCACCCATAAATACATAAACTGGTACTGGGCGAGTTACCAAATTTCATCTGCTCAGTGACATTTGTAAAGACAAATCAGACATATCAACTATGTTGCTTAAGATACAGAGTTCAATATCCCCCTTGGAGGTGATCAGAGGGAACTCTGATTACTAGTGTGGAGGACAGATTAGCCCACATTTTGATAGGTTCATTTTGTGTGTCTGTCTAAACTATTAATAATTTCTTCTTTTAGCCAAATTAGGCCATCACAGTCTGGATGGTAAATCACTAGTTGGATGGGCAGAATCAGAGAGTGGTAGCGAGTATGCAGCACTCTGCATGGGTGCTTGTGACAAGTGGATACCACAGGGTTCTGCACTGAAACCTTTCAGTTTTAATTGAAAGGCTGTGATGAAGTGCACTCTTCATGACTGGGGAGAACTGTAAATATGCTAGAGGGCAGGGCTGCCATCCAAAGGGACCCAGGCAGGCTAGAGGAAACAGCAAATAAGGAACCTCAAGAAATATAACAAGAATTATGCTTGAAAAGGAAGAATCCCAGGCACCAATACATGCAGAGGACTGATGGACTGGCACAGTTCACTGAAGTATTTTCTTACAAAGACATCAGATTTGCAGATACAAAAAGGTAGGTATTGGTACCAATACCCTCATTTGTGTTGTCTAGTTGGTCATATCCTCCTAAGCTTTAGTATAGCAGGGAATGATACAACTGTCACTAGCCTCTCTGCTCTTCTGAGAGGCACAAAGGACAGCATCATTCTGGAATTTATCGCCATGTGAACAGAGGTGAACAAAGCAATTTACATGGGGTCATTCACTACTCTAATGAGTTTCCACATATGTGTCTATCTGCACATACAAAAGCACAGGTACATATTTACCCATTTTAGTACAATTGGTAAAAGATCCAGGATAAAGGCAAAGATATGGATTTTCATTCTGTTCATTTCAAAATTAATTAACCTTGAAAAGAGAACTGTGAACAATAGAAGCCTGAATTATTCAGTATTTTAAAGCTTAACATTTGCAACACAGAGCGAGAAAATTCATAAAAACAAATTTGCAGGTTCAGCTTCTTCTGAATTGTCATTTTTGGTTCTATCACATTTGGTGTTATTTCAGGCTGAAGGACATAATGCATAAATGACAGCCTCTAGAGCACATCAAAAGGTTTCAGCTTAATTCAGGGGAACACAGAATGTTTTTATACACCATGCCTTTATACACCTTACCTGTAGCTATTTTTTGTACAAAAAATGTCACTGTAAACATTGAACGGGCATATTAAGACTTCTTACTTATTAGCCAGATACTTTTATAAAGGATAGATTCATTATGTTGTAGTTCTGTCATGTCAGATGCTGTTTTCTTAAATATTGTGCAAATAAAGGACATAGAATCATAGAATGGTTTGTGTTGGACAGGATCTTAGAGATTGTTCAGTTCCAGCCCCCCTACCATGGGCAGGGACACCTCCCACCAGACGAGGCTGCTCAAGGCCCCATCCAACCTGGCCTTGAACACTTCCAGGGACGGGGCAGCCACAACTCCCCAGGGCAACCTGGGACATTTGATATCGAAGTGTGATGTGAGCTGAGAAGAACTGATATGTGTTGTGTAACAGGCTGGACAGTTGCTCAAGACTGATGATAATTAAAAAGAACTCTCATAATTGTGTGACATATTCCTTTTAGACTCCACACACATTGGCTAACTCTTTGTACAGCCTAGCCCAAGAGGACCTTCACCTTGATATGCCTGCCTCTCCTCAGCCAAAACTATAATGGCGAGTACGGCAGCAAATTGAATTAATAAATGCATGAAAACACTTTTCATACACATGTACAAAGCAAATCTGACATTGTCTTTTGAGGCAATTACAAATCTGATTGGCAAAGACAACATCAAAAGCATGTCATTTGGCTTTTTATTATGGGGCCTTCTAACTAAACTGACATTCAGCAATAATCAGTGTAAAATATTTGTGTCATCCAGACTGGAAAAAAATAATCTTGGTAACTATACCATCTCCAAAACTAATTGTAAAGGAGAAATCATAACAAAAATCAATGAGTTCAGTGCTATCTGTTCTTGACTCAATGTCATTTAGTTTGTGTATTTGTAATTTAGAAACAAATAGTATAATCACTTCTTATGAAATTTCCATATAACACGATTATTGACTTAAGTGATAAATAATATATAGAGAGTTCTGAATCACTCAGTAATTTGAATTCATTTTTAAACATCATGCATTTTAATGCTGCCATATGCAAGATTGCACATCTAGGAACACAGAAAGTAGGTCACAGTCACAGGACATGAAAATATTTCTTGGAAAGCCTATATCTATAAAAGCCTTAGGAGTCTGTTGAGCAACCTGCTGAACACAGGTTCCTAGCGTAGAATAGTGACTAAGACTAATGTAGCTCTTTACTATGTAAGGTGAAGACAAATAACATGGACTATAGATATCATATTAAATCTGTATGGTAGTATTGACACTATTATTAGAATACCATGCCCAGTCTGAAGTTACTCACCCCAAGGTCAGAAAGTTTCTGAAAATCCCAGAAGGTTCACAGAATCTCCAGTATAGCAAAACTTCACAAACAAATCTCTGCCTGGTTAATTTATAAAAGTAGATAATTGTGGTCGACAAGTAACCTCCCATTATATCCCAGATTTATCTTCAGATGGATCTTGATCTATCTTCAAGTGGATTTCAACATGAAAGGCAGTCTTCACCTGTCCAAAAGGTGGAAAAAAGTTCAATGTCTAAACATTAATAAATACTGCAGTCAGGCTAGAAACAAGGTATGCACTTTTAAAGTAAGCCAACCACTAAAAATCTTCCCTGAAGATGTGTTGATTTGTACATTATTATCTTTTCTGATATAAAGAGAGATTGCCTGTCTAAAAACATGTTGAAGTTCAATCAGAAGATAAGTATAGCATATACAAAACACAAGACAAAATTATGGTCTGTTTGGAACAAGAAATCAGACCAAATGACTGAAGTGACAAGAGGAAGCTGGGAATATGCCAGTAAGATATATCTTTATTGGAAAACTTATTTTTGCAAACAAGTTGAAGACACAGATTTGGAGCAAGTGAGACCTTGGCTTTGTCCCATTCTATATGAACCTGAAGAAGATGAGAGTCCCTGGAAGGAAAAATGTATGTTCATTCATCTAATAGCATTGTTTGCCTCTGACCTTTCTTTATGGGTATCTCAAGTTCAATACCTTCATAATTTGTCTTGGTTTGTCTCCTTCATTTAGTATTGTGGACAAAACTTTATTCAGGAGTATCATTTGGACACCATCTTTGATTCTAAGGCTTTGATCCCTCGGAAATTGAAGTTTGTTTAAATCTGCATTCTTTGGAACACTATCTCTAATATTAAGCCTCTTCTAACCATTCATGCAGCAAAACTCTTATAATTTGCTATCTAAAACATGGAGACTTCTTTTCTCTGCTCTTCATGCAATAGGAAATTTTCATTTGTCAACAACAAAGTAGAGGGTGTTTTCCCAGTCTTCTGGTTTATCAATCTCTTTTCTCTTTGTTTTCCTGAATTAGCTTAACTTCCACGCTGCATCAACACAGAACATTAGGTTCTAGTTCAACACTGAAAAATCCAGTTCTTATAGTCAGTCAATGAAGTCGGCATTTATTCTTTATTTCTTATATTTTAAAATAAGTGCCATCATGCTTTCTATTATGTTTCTTCTTATGTCTGGGAAGAATGCCCAGTGAATCTCTCTAAAGCTATCCCATCATTCCTGTCATAATGGCTGCAGAGTAACTTTTTTTCTCCTCTGGGCACTTATAGGCACTATGTAGCAGTTATGACCCAAGTATATGGTCTTTGAAGGAATGTTCAAAGCCATAAGAAACCTTTTCATCCTGCATTCACATACATGAGGATTTGTCCACAGAAGGCATACTTTCTGGCACAAATTCATTCTTCTTTCTGGTTTCTATTGCTTTACTTGCAGAAAGAAATGATTACGGGAGACATCTTTCGAAATCATTTCATTTACCATGGTAGGTGCTTTCAACTCCCCTTGAGCAGCAGCAAACTACAGCAGACACAGGCTGGATTCATAGCTCAGACAGAAAATTAAAGACTAGTATCCAGCTAAGTTCTAGGTATTGCTTTCTTAACTCAACTTCTGCTAGCAAGAAATCAGAACTGAGAAATCAAAGGTAGGCCAGCCATCTCCCAAACCTTCGCAAGCCTATAAGTACAGTTAAAATACATTAAAAATACATATAGTATTACATCTGAATTATTGCGTATCTCATACATATGACCTTCCACGTGTATGTCCTGAATACTAGTGAATACTGAACATGCAGTGTAAGTGGGACACGTAATAATCTGGCCATGGATTCGCTAGCAAAACAAATAAGACTACGGCTCTTCAAAAAGCCCATATAGTTCAAATATAAGTTTCACCGCTGCACTTAATAAGTGCTTCTGAAAAAAATATCTACAGACTTCAATGAAGACCATGGCAAGCAATTAGTTTGCAAAGTAAATATTTAAGTAATGGTTTCTATTAAGCTTTGGTTTTTATTTGGCAAATGCACTTGAAAATACATTGTTTTATTCATTGTTTGAAGCTTCCTCTGAGGGTCACTGGCAAATCAGTCATTCTTTCTTATTTTGTTTCATTAGTAAACTGGCAGAAGGTACACTCTGCCTCATCAACCAGGTGATTAATGAAATTTAGTGAAGATGGAGATCTGTGACAAGTGGTGTCCCTCAGGGGTCCGTACTGAGATCTATGCTGTTTAATGTCTTCATCAATGATATAGACAGAGAAATCAAGTGCACCTTCAGCCAATAATGTGCTCTTGCAGCCCAGAAGGCCAACCGTGTCCTGGGCTGCATCAAAAGAAGTGTGGCCAGCAGGTTGAGGGAGGTGATTCTGACCCTCTATTCCACTCTTGTGAGACCTCATCTAGAGTATTGTGTCCAGTTCTGGAATCCTCAACATAACATGGATATGGGACTGTTGGAATGGGTCCAGAGGAGGGCTACACAGATGATCAGAGGGCTGGAGCACCTCCCATATGAGGATAGGTTGAGAAAGTTGATGTTGATCAGTCTGGAGAAGAGAAGGCTCCAAGGAGACCTTATAGCAAACCCTTCAGTAACTGAGGTGGGGCTAAAAGAAAGCTGGGGAGGGACTGTTCACAGAGGCTTGTAGTGATAGGATTAAGGGCAATGGGTATAAAAAATGGAGAGGGGCAGATTTAGACTAGACATAAAGAAGAATTTCTTTCCCATGAGAACGTTGAGGCACTGGAGCGTTTTGCCTAGGGAAGTTGTGGATTCCCCATCCTTGGAGGTGTTAAAGGGCAGGTCGGATGGGGCCTTGGGCAGCTTGATCTAGTGGGACATGTTGCTTCCCATGGCAGAGGGGTTGGAACTGCATGATCTCTAAGGTCCTGTCCAACCCAAACTGTTCTGTGATTCTCTTTTAAACAGGACTGGAACCAGTGTTGATGCCTGGGGCACAATGCTAGTCACTAGCCTCCCATAAGACTTTGAACTGCTGATCACCACCCTCTGGGCTTGACCATTAAACCAATTTTAAATCCTTCCCACTGTCTGCTCATGAAACCTGAATATGAGTAGCTTGTCCACAAGGATCATATGGGAGATATCACCCAAGTGCTTCCTCCTCATCTCCCTGGCCAGTAACTTCATCATAGAAGTTTATCAAAGGTGATCAAGCATGACTTTTCCCTGATGGTTTTCTTGCCCTTAGTGTGACTGGAAATTTATTTCTGCATAAGATGCTCCATCACCTTCACAGGGATGGAGGAAAATCTGATCAGCCCATAGTTCCTTCGGTCTTCCTTCTTTTCCTTCCTGAAAACAGGAGTCTCATCTGCCTTCCTCCAGTCTCTAGGCACTTCTCCCAATGACCATGATCAATCAAAGATTATCAAGTGTAGCTCCACAACGACATTGGTCAGCTCCCTCAGCACTCATGGGTACATCCAAAGAGGGCCCATGGACTTAGATTTATGCAGTACCTTCAATTTGCTTACATATGCTCTAACCTGATCCTCTTCCAACAAGGCTACATTTTCCTTGCTCCAACTCTTCCTCTGGTCTTTTGGACCTGGGATTCCTGAAGGCTGGCCTTCCTAATAAAGTCTGGGGCAAAAGTGACCATCAGTACCCCAGCCTTTTCCATGTCTTGTCTAACCAGGTCTCTTGTCTTGTTGAGCAATGAGCCCACATTTTCCCTAGTCTTGCTTACCTCCCATCTACTTATACAAACCCGTCTTCTTGTTCTTATGTTCCCAGCCAGATTCAATTCCAGTTTGGTTTTAGTTTTCCTAAATTCATCCACGTGTGCTTCTGTATTCCTCCCAGCTTGCTGACCTTTCCTTCCACCTACTGAATGCTTCCATTTTTGTTTGAGCTAGGAGCTACTTGATAATCCAAGAAGGCCTCCTGCCTTTTTTTGCCTGACTCCCTATTCATTTAGATGCACTGCTCTTGAGCTTGGACAAGGTGATTCTCAAATATTTACCAGCTTTCTTGGGCCCACCTTTGCTCCAAGACCTTATCCTATAAGACTATTCCAAGCAGAAATTTGAATAGGGAAAAGTCTGCTCTCCTGAGGTCCTGGGATGTAAGCTTATTTTTCACTCCCCTTCCTGTCTTCAGGATCCTGATTTCCACCATATCATGGTCTCTACAGCCAAGTCTGCCTTTGACCCTCAAATCCCCAATGATCCCCTCCATGTTGGTAGGAATTCTACCTCTCCTTGTTGGCTCCTCTATCACTCAGAGCAGGAAGTTTTCAACAATGCACTCCAGGGTGGCTGAAGCTGTAGTGGGCATCATCCATTTGTTCTTTCTGGTCAGGTGGCTTCTAGTAGACACCGACTGCAATGTTACCTTTATTTGTCCTCATTTTAGTCTAAAACCTTAAGCTCAGTTGTCTCCTCATCCCATCTTTTCCCAAGTGACAGGGGACAGGACAAGAGGGAATGGCCTCAAGCTCCGCCAGGGGAAATTTAGGCTGGAGATTAGGAGGAAGTTTTTCACACAGAGGGTCATTGGGCATTGGAATAAGCTGCCCAGGGAGGTGGTTCATTCACCTTCCGTGGAGGTGTTTAAGGCACGGGTGGATGAGGTCCTGAAGGACATGGTTTAGTGTTTGATAGGAATGGTTGGACTCGACGATCCGATGGGTCTCTTCCAACCTGGTTGTTCTATGATTCTATGATTCTATGATCCACCTCCAGGCAGAGCTCCATGCACTCCAGCTGCTCTCTCAGATAAGGGGCAACTCCATCTCCTTGTCTTCCCAGTCTGTCCTACCTAAAGGGCCTGTATCCTTCCATTGCAACATTCAGTCATAGGAGCCGTCGCACCATATCTCCATGATCCTGACAATACTGCAGCCCTGCATTTGTACACAGATGTCCAGCTCATCGTGTTTATTGCCCTTACTGCCTCTATTAGTAAGCAGTGACCTTGAAGAGGCACCCAGCACATAGAGTTCCTGGAGAGGGTTTAGGGGGTTATATTGTACCCAGGGTGATAATAATTTTTGCCATGTATAGCTGAAGAGGACTGAGTAAAGGATTAGGATTGTTTAATACTGTAAACTAAATTAGTTAGCTAGAATACAGTGGTTTATATAAAAGCAATAAATATTTTTACCATTAATTATATCTTCTTTATCTGTTTGCCTGAAATTACAATTCAATATTGTAATTATTCCTTTGGGATAAGAAGCAACTACTTAAGATGCAGTCATCTTAATTTAAAATCGATTAAAACCAACTCATTAAACAGAAATAAATCAGTACTACGCCCAGTAGCTCTCGCCTCACAAAACCAGCATGTGGCGCTGTCTCCTATAAAAAAAGAGCACAGACTGTAGCAAAGCCGGTCTTCAAAAAGGCTTGTCCTTACGTTGTCAGACTGCTCTGAAGCACAGGCAGGATAATAATCCCTGTGTTTTTTAATATAAGGTCAATGGTCTGCATTTGGAAGGATTTATCGGTACTAATTCTACAAGTTCTATTAAGAGATTATTTCATTTATTGACAAAAAAGTGAGCAAAATACACAACTGTGTATCTGTTATGTCTATGTGGTTATGGATTGTAATTATCTTTAAAGATTGGTTGCTTTGAATCATTTTTTTAACCTCTTTAAAATCAGTGTATTTACAAACCGGTGTATCTGGTCTTTCAGTCTATCAGCTATTTAGCCCAGAGTGGGTTTTAATTACCTACTAAACTCTTGAGCTACCCAGCCTGTTTCTTAATCTCCAAGTAAGGGAACAGGACCTGTGTGAATACAGTTTTACTGGAACTGAACAGCCAGTCTTTTGTGTGCTAACCAAGCCAGCCCTCACTAAAAAGGAATTCACAGGCTATGCTGATGATCTCTGTAACCATGACCTTTCAAACAAAAACAACAGAGTAAACTGTGTTTTCATGAACTTTTTAATTATTAAGGGCTCTTATGCCCTTTGCTACCAGACTTTATAAAACAAAAGAAACAGGATTTGTACCCTTCTACTTAAAGCTGGGGTTTATAATATACAATGTAAATTGCACTAGTAGTAACATGGAAGGGATATATCTATAGAACCACCTGCCCTCTCTAGATTTATATCTAATCTACAAATAGTTATGCATTTTTTCAGGTAGTTCTTACAATCTGCTAAAATATGTCAAAAGTTGAAAGCACTTGGTGTACCTGTAAACACTATGAATCAGTGAAGCAATTTTGTTTTCCTGACTCAAGGCAAGAAATAGTTGCAAATTTTTTTTGCCAAGGCTTAAGAAAACCTATTTGAAAGTAAGTCAGTTGAAACTGGTGAGTCCGAACTTAGTGTTGAGGTCTGAATGGGCTCATCATTATTTGTCACAATATTGCTAGGACTGTCAATTTATTTCTGTGCTGTTTTATAATGTGGTTTGTTTTTTGTTTGTTTGTTTGTTTGTTTGTTTGTTTGTTTTTAAATACAGAGATGCTGGATTAGGTTAAGTAACCAATTCCCTAGAGGCAAGAAATCAGTCAGAATTGGGAACAGCATTTCTGAGCCACTTATGACCTCTGCTCCCTGCAAGAGGTACGTGTTTACTCCAGCTCCAAAGATGAAGATTTTTAGAGGGTGGCTGATATGGTCTTACTTGCCTAACGAGGGCATTTCCAAAATAGCTGGAGGAGTATGCTTACACAGTGAAAGCAGCAAGGCAACCTCTGTGCCAGGATGTGGTGGCAGGTGACCTCCTCTTCTGGTAGCTGCACTCCCTCAAGGAGTGTGAACTGTCATCTCAATTTGTTAACACTTGCAGGAATATAGCTTACTGACATCTTTCAAGTGAAGATTTCTGGTCAGCTGACAAGAGACACTATGAGGTGCAAAGTAATATCTGAAGTAAAATTGTCTTGCTTCCTATTATATTTGTATTTTATCTGGACTTTTGACAAAAACTCTCTTTTTAATCTCTGCTCTTTGTAGTAAACTAGTAAAATTATGGCTAGAGTCTAACACTAGAATTTAACTATAGATTTTTAAATTTAGATTTAACACACTTTTTTGTACTTTGATTTCCTGATATATATGGGTGTATAGATACAGTGTGGTAAGAATAATGACACTGGGGAATATGCTTTATTTCATGTTTATTGACATAAGAACATCCATAAAGAAAGGCATTAAAATTAGTACAAGTGAGGCTGACCAAACACCTTGCCATCTTTTGACCAGACTTTGGTTGACCTTTCAGATGACCACTCCAGTTATGCTAAAACTTGTTCCAATAAAGAAGACTCCTGCAGTCTGTTTAAAAAATGGTTTGATAACCACATTAAACTACTACTTATAGTAGTAATGAACCCAGCATTAACTCCTGACATGGCCTAAAGACCACTTATTTCATACAACCTTGGGATTACAAAGTTCAGAAGGTTCAACCACAGGCTCCAACAAGAAAAGATCCTCTTCATCTTTCCAGTAGCGCATACTTGCAACGGGAGGAGTCCATACAGCATACTCAGGGTGAGGAATGTTGTTCCTAACCTCTGTGCTACATACTGCAGCATGTGCTCCCAGCCTGGAAACTGAAGGTGCAGAGGGAGAAAGGCTGTTGGCTTGCTGCATGCTGTACGGTAGACATTCTAAAGCTCAAGGCACTGTTTTAACTTAACAGCTATTACCCAGAGGTATTAGGACTAATTACTTGTAGATTTTTATTTTAAATAACTCTTCAGCGGAGACTTTGTGGGTTTCACCTTGGGACAAATACTCACTGCGATGTTTCGCTGTAACACCAAGCTTCAAAGACTAGATCATGGAAACACAGAGTTGTAGAAAAAAAGAATCATAGAAACACAGAAGCATAGATTCAGAGAAAAACAGAATCGTAGAATCACAGGAGCATAGATTCATAGTAAAATAGAATTATAGAATCACAGAAACATAGAATCATAGAAAAATAGAATCGTAGAATCACAGAAGCACAGAATCACAGGAAAAGAGAATGACAGAATCATAGAATGACCAGGTTGGAAGGGACCCATCCGATCATCGAGTCCAACCATTCCTATCAAACACTAAACCATGTCCCTCAGGACCTCATCCACCCGTGCCTTAAACACCTCTAGGGAAGGTGAATCAACCACCTCCCTGGGCAGCCTGTTCCAATGCCCAATGACCCTCTGTGTGAGAATCACAGAATCCAAGTATCAATCACAGAGCCACAGTATAATAGCAGAAACATAGAATCATAGAATTATAGAAACATACAAACAGAATTATAAAAACATCGGATTGTAGACTCACAGAAACACAGAATCATGAAATTAGGGAAGCATAAGAGTCACAGAGCCACAGAATGGTTTGGGTTGGGACGAGAGGGAATGGCCTCAAGCTCCGCCAGGGGAGATTTAGGCTGGAGATTAGGAGGAGGTTTTTCACGCAGAGGGTCATTGGGCATTGGAATAGGCTGCCCAGGGAGGTGGTTGAGTCACCTTCCCTGGAGGTGTTTAAGGCACGGGTGGATGAGGTCTTGAGGGACTTGGTTTAGTGTTAGATAGGAATGGTTTGACTAGAAGATCCGATGGGTCCCTTCCAACCTGGTTGTTCTATGATTCTGTGATCTTCTAGTTTCACACCCCTGCCATGGGGAGGGACACCTCCCACTAGATCTCTGCCTTCTTGACCCCCAGATATCTGGGTTTTTCTTGGGAAAAAGCCCGAAAGAGAAGACTGTCGGAATAAAAAAAAAAAAAGAAAGAAAAAAAAGACTGTAGTCTCTTTTTTTTTCTTTTTTTTTTTTTTTTTATTCCGACAGTCTTCTCTTTCGGGCTTTTTCCCAAGAAAAACCGAATATATAAAAAAAAAAAAAAAAAAAAAAAGAAAGACTGTAGGAATAAAAAAAAAAAATACAAATAACACAGAGTGAAATGAAAGAAGAGAAGTGGAAGCGCAGGGTCCCAGGCAGCAGGCAGTGCCGGCCGGGGCGCTCGGGGCGCGGGAGGCGCGGGGTCCGCCTGCCTCGGCGGGGCCGGCCGGCTCAGCCAATGGCGCGGGCGGGCGGGGGAGGGCTGCGCGCCGGGGCGGGCGGGGGAGAGGCGAGAGGAGTTGAACGATCGAACTTTTTTTTTTTTTTTTTTTTTTTCTTTTTTTTTTCCCCTCCTCTCTCGTGTAGTTTGCGCGGCGCGGCCCGGCACCGAGCGGCAGCTCGCCCTCCCTCCGCCACCCCCCTGCCCTGCTCGCCTCTCCGCGCCCGCGGAGCGATGGTGCGGAGAGCGCCCGGCGCGCCCCTCGCCCTGCTCCTCTGGGCGGCCGCCGCCTGCGCCGGCCCCGCCGCTCCCGGGGCTGCCGCTGCCGCCGCCGCCGCCCGCAGGCAGGACGAGGATTTCTCCGCCGCCAGATGCGCCTCCAGGTGCCTCAGCCTCCAGATCACCCGCATCTCCGCCTTCTTCAAGCATTTCCAGGTAGGGCCCGGGGCGGGGGTGGGGGGCGCGCCCCGCCCAGCCTCCCGGCGTCCCGGAGGAGGCCGATCCCGGCAGGTGGGCAGCGCCGAGCCCCGCGGGTCCCGACCGAGGCGCCCGCCGCTCGCCCGGGGGCTCCTCGCTGCCTCTCGGCGGCTCCCGAGCCCGGTCCTGTCTATCCCCGTGTCCCTCGGCATCCCCGACCCAAAGGGAAAGTTTGAGTTTTTCTTTTTTTCTTTTCTTTTTTTTTCTTTTGGGTTGTGTTGGGGAGCGCTTGATACTTGGTTCCCACCTCCTGGAAGGTGAGGGTGGGGATAGCGCTTCTTGTTCTGGATGAGAAGGGCACGTCTGTGACCGACGGGAGAGGGGAATTGGGATGGAGGTGGGAGGAAAAAGGGGCTGAAGGAGCTGGAGAAGTGCGGGGTATAAAATGAAATGAGAGGGATAGCGGGACCCGCGCTGGAAGCAACGCTGGAAGCGATAGAACACAGCGTGTTACGTGCCTGTTCTTCCCCGTCTTCTTACACACGCACATTCCCCTTCTCCCTTCCCCACCTGTTTTACATTGAGGAAGTATCATGGAATCATAGAATCGTAGAACAACCAGGTTGGAAAGGACCCATCGGATCTTCTAGTCCAACCATTCCTATCTAACACTAAACCAAGTCCCTCAAGACCTCACCCACCCGTGCCTTAAACACCTCCAGGGAAGGTGACTCAACCACCTCCCTGGGCAGCCTATTCCTGTTCTTCCCCGTCTTCTTATACACCCACTTTCCCCTTCTCCCTTCCCCACCTGTTTTACATTGAGGAAGTATTAAACCGAGTCCACCCCGAAGAAATCATAGAATCATAGAACAACCAGGTTGGAAGGGACCCATCGGATCTTCTAGTCCAACCATTCCTATCAAATGATGGAAACCTTCACGAACTGCCAGCACTCCTCCCTCTCTAGCCCTCCCCGAGCCCCTTTTATAAGGACTGGCCCCCCGCGTGGGAAATGAGCCACCTCCACCTTTCGGGATGGCTCAGGGATGACCGAGCCGGGACCGCTTTGCCCCGTGCTTTCCAGTCAGCTGGACCCTGGAACCACTCGGGAAAATACTTGGGGCAAAGCCCTAAAGGCAGGTCTGAGTGATATTTGAGGATAACCTGATTTAAAAAAAAAAAAAAAAAAAAAAAAAAAAAAAAAGTCGGTGTAGAAAGGAAGCTTAACATGTTCGCTTCAGCGGCAGCAGGAGCTGTTCGGTGCCTGTCACCGGGTTGGGGCTAAAGACTCCTGGAATTTAACCCCGGGGCGGGTGGGGAAGGGGCTGCTCTGCCCGCATGCCTGCCCCGCCGGTGCCCAGGATTCCCGCATCCCTGCTCCATCGGCGCTGGGGATTCCCGCATCCCTGCTCCATCGGTGCTCGGGATTCCCGCATCCCTGGCCGCCCGAGGCTTCTGGCTGCCGCCGCGGTCTCCGCCTCGCGGGGTGGCTTGAAAGGACGGAGCCCATTAAACCAGTTCATTATCTTGGGGAGGGATTAGTAATTTTTATTGCGTTGTCAAGCGGTTGTAAGTTACTTGTTTTACAGTTGCAGTGGCCAAAGAGGCAGTTTAGATGAAGCCAATTCTCGGTGAAAGGCTTTTTTTTTTTTTTTTTTTTTTTTTTGTGTGTGTGTGTTTTCTTGGCAAGATTTCTTTTCCGACGTAGAACTGCTGACAGAATGCATATTATCAAGGAATAGTGATTACGTTTTAATTAGCCGGGGTGAAATAAGAAGCAAGTTGCTCAGCTAGGACTTGATAACTGGCTGGTGGTTGTTTGTTTTTTTTTTTTTTTTAATCAGTTGAAAATCTTGGAGTTTTAACCCCAACCTGCTAAAGCACACACAGTGATTTATCTAAATTATCAGAGATTAAACTCCCACTAGACTTGGAACGGCTGTAATGTTTGGAAGATAAAGTGCCCTCGTTTATAAAAGTTAAGCTTCCCATTGTCTTTTAATGAGGGGAAGGAGGAGTGTTTTAGAGTACAGCAAGCTTCTGATGTTCTCACAGGAGACTGATAATACACCGTGGACTGTGGGACAAGTAGATCTGGGCCGTATTATTCTGTGAGGGCCAAGGGATACGATGTTCCTTCCACCTCCCTCCTTCCACACGCCCCCTCCTCCTTTCATCTCAACCGGTAGCGATTTTTAGAGTTCTTTTCATTTCAGAGGTGCCCACTTATCTTGTAATCTGATTCAACCTTTTAAGCGAACTAAGCAGTAGCTCGTCCTAACTGGAGCAGAAATGAACTGAAGAGTCTTCCAGTTAGTACAGGAATCGTAAGAAGGCTGACCCACTCATTTCCCAACCCTGCTTCAGATACAGCCTCAGCAGTGCAGGTCAGGGAGACAGCAGCAGGGTGCTTCATGGGAACGGGAACCCCACACACTTCAGAGAAGAGTTCATTTCACATAGTTCATGGTACCCAACCCTTATCACTAATGACCTTCTACAGGGAATGAGGGCCAAGAAGTATGAATAGGAAATCAGAGTTATTTCTATACCTGCTGTCTCGCTTGATTGAATGCCAACTGATTTTTTCAAATTTCTAGAATGCTCACAAGAGACTTCAATTTATTGTCACCGTTGGAGAATTTTCACTCATTTTTTCTTACCACCCCTGTTTGTGAAAAGGTCAAGAGAGGTATTCTTTTAAAAAAAGAATCTATTTGTTAATTGACATTTGGGGAGCAGTTCTAAACCTGTTTTAAAGGTGCATGCTCAGATGGAAATTATTTTAATCAATACACAGGACAAATAAGTAAATAATTTACTTTTTTTCCCCATGTAGGATATTAATATGAGTTACAAGAAGAATTAGTCATATAAATCAAAAGTCTGTGATCTTCAGAATGTCCATTGAAGAGGTGCAGATGCCTCCTTCTTGCTACAAAATTTCTATGACCAGGAGTTTTCCAGTTTTGGGACCACTGGGGAATTATGGTAGAGGTTACACCAAAGGACTCTTGGGATCGATACAAGAGATACCACATCACATGGGCATTACAGCCCAATGAAATATGTACATCTTACACCTATCTGTGGCCTATGTACAGGCTAAGTTTCACAAAAAACATGCTGGCACGAAGTCCTGTCACAGGAAAAGCAAACAAACAAACAAACAAATGTAAACAGTATGGGTCATAGTGGTTTCTTCCACAGTACTGAATGATGTTCGATCTATGAATGCAGGGACTCCCATACACCTCTTCTGTCTTCTTGGAGTGTGTGCAGCTTAAGCTTTAGCTTGCTTTGGGCTTCTGCAGATAAAAGAAAAAAAATTTTGTCTAAACTGTATAACTTGGGCCACTGGGCAGCACTGAATGAAGCATTCACTGACCTGTGACCAGAAAGAGTAGTGAAAAAAAGAACATGGCTCTCTAGCCTGATGTTTAGGAGACACACTTTTAGCTGTTTCGGGTGTTAAGACAGGGGGTTTACAATAACTGTTACATAACACATATGAGGAAGTTGTTGGAGCATTACTGGAACCCATCCACGCTCCTGGGTGACTACATTGACAAGAGGAGTGGAGTTCCTACTGCTGTGCTTTGTTTCTGGGAAAATTCTTTTCAAATCACTGGAGCCGGGGATGATGACAAATGTTCTTGTGGCAGCCAAGAGCATGACAGCCAAGTGGCCTGCCTACAGTGAAGATGTGGATTTGAACCCGACAGTCCTGTATCATAATCAAGATTGTACCCATTGAGCTTTTGTCTAAAAGAATATGTGTGTTAGTGAGGAATCCAAAAGCTGTCTTTCTATCCCTCCTCTATTTTGAAATGAAATAAAGGATTGAAAGGGTTCCTGGCTCCACAAGAAACATCAAGATTTGGAAGCCCATGTGCAAGGATGCACACGGTTTTGGGTACTGAGATTGTAAAGAAAGGTGATGTTATTTCCCTCAACGTTTTTACTTTAAGGTTGTTTCATTCTCAGCATTTTAGCTGAGAAAATGTCAAGAATTCTAACTTGATGTACCCAAAGTCTATTTATGAATTTAGCTTAATAGTAAGGTAGTACAGGAGGTAAAGCCCTCAGGAAAATGAGGTCGCAGTTACTGCACAAGTTTTGTATTCTTGAAGAGTGTGGATGTAAATAGGGACCTAATATAGGTAGCTGGAAAAGAGGCTTGAATACTCAGATTAGTTTAGCTAGGGCTTTTTCTATATAACCTACCATTTTAGTGGGCTGAGATTAAATTCCTTGCATTGCTGCCTATGGGTGTAGCCTTTCCTATCTGGGATATTAGTTGTGGATGAACTACTTCCATTTTAGGGGAGAAGGTATGTCAGTGACCTTTAGTGTTCTGTTTTCAAGTTGAGTGAAAACATAGTTTGCATTTTAACTTCTGCTGCAAGCCATCTGAGCCCTGTTCAGAAAACAGAATTATTGAAAGTTTTCTCTATGAACAAGAGCTTGAACATCAGTGTAAGCACATAGGCTGAAGGTACAGCATAAAAATGTTATGGAGAGCAGTGCTTGGTTGGACCTGTGAACTCATAGAACTTTTGTCTTAGTTGCCATCTGTTACAGACCTCTCAAATGTCTTCCTGCTTAATATGTGAAACTCGACAAGTTAATTAAGGTAGAGGAGTCTTGTTTACTGAGTCAGAATCTGAGAGAGTGGTAGAGCGTGCCAGAGGATGGAAGAGTGGCAGCAGCAAGAGCTTTGTGGATAGTTACCAGTAAGACTGACTGGCTGTGTTTGCTCTTTGGAATCAGAGCAGAGGAACAGAGAGAGGCCATAGCCTCTCAGGATCACAGAGTAGTTGAGGCTGGACAGCACCTCTGTTCAGTGTTTAGCCACCCTCACTGTAATTTCTTATATGCAGATAGAATTTTCCATGTTTCATTTTTTTCCTGTTGCTTTTGCCCATTCCCGTTACTGGGCACTGCTGAGAAGAGCGTGGCTCTGTCTTCTTTACTCCCACCCATCAGTTATTTGAAAATATTGATGAGAACTGAGCCTTTCCCATTCCAGGCTAAGCAATCCCAGCTCTCTCAGCCTCTTCTCAGGTGAGGGATGCTTCATTCCCTTAACCTTAGCGGACCTTTGCTAGACTTGCTCCACTAAGTTTCTCATCAGCACTGGACCCAGAACTCCAAATGTGGAGGAATCACTATCAGAGTAGTTACATTTTGCAGATAAAATGCACGTTGAATATTCTTACTCACTTCTAAATCTGTTTTCATTATTTAACTATTTACATTTTATTACTTTAGTTTATATGTGACCACTTATGGTTGTCAGTCCATTAAAACCAAAATGCTAGTGCTATATCCATACTTCAGATGTTTTCCCCAGTATTTTTACATCTTGCTGTGGGGTTTTTTTCTTATTCTTCAATAGTAAATTGAATTTTAGCAAATTCATTTCTTTATTCTTAAGAGGGAAATCCAGGTACATTGGGATATATACATATAGTGTGATCCAGATTTGCACATGCTGCTTGAATAATCTAAGATACTGCTTTAAGCTTATTCTGTTAGTTACTGTTTAAAAATGTACAGGCAACAGTGTGGATGAGCTTGGTCACATAGGTTTTCTGTACTATTGTTGCAGTTGATCCTTTTGATACAGGGTAAACAACGCTCAATTGGTAAGCCAGTTTCATGATATGTGAAGGGAAATTATTGAGAGATTTCCCCTTATCATAGAATCACAGAATTATAGAACAACCAGGTTGGAAGAGACCCATCGGATCATCGAGTCCAACCATTCCTATCAAACGCTAAACCATGTCCCTCAGGATCTCATCTACCTAAACACCTCCACGGAAGGTGAATCAACCACCTCCCTGGGCAGCCTATTCCAATGCCCAATGACCCTTTCCATGAAAAACCTCCTCCTAAATATAAGTGTCATTCAGTATAAATCTAGTAGCAATGTACTGAAAATTACCATTTAGGAATTAGTGCTAAGTTAGACCAGCTAAGGCCAACTCATAGTTGTTTTTGAAAGGGTGGAAAAATGTTCTTTCAAGCTAACAGATCTGCATGTTGCATAATGTTCAATAGGGAACAATATATTCCTCATAAGAGGGAGCAATAAGGCCTTTAAAGTTTAGTATGTTGAATGACTGATGACTATATGGTGGTAGGAGGTTATTTTCACTGTTATAGATGAACTGTTGCCTGTCAGAACAATTGAAATTTTTGAGGGAAAACAGGCAATGCTTTTCAATAAATAATAAAAAGTTCTCAGATTTTATATCTGCAAGCAAATAGCATGCAAGTGATTACCTCTAGATATCCAGTACCAGATTTACCTACAAGTCAGGCAGCTAGTTGTCTACATGCCAGCACATCTGCCTTCAAATTGCTTGTAACTCTAAAGTGACTGCACCTGCAATAATCTGCAATCGATTCCAGATGCAGGCTGGGCTGTAGAGAAGGCTGAAAGTGTAGGGTGCGTGTGCCTCTTTGTGCTCTACTGTAGAGAAGATGGAGGTAATGAAGAAACTATTTATTTTAAGTGTCTTGAATAATTCCAGAACCCTAAATTGCTTTTCATTAGCTCTTTTGAAAAGAACTGTAGTACTTTTGTATCGAGATATAGTAGAGATTTTTTGTGTTTTCCTGGAATGTTTCAGTTCCAATGGATAGGCTACTCAGGCATCGAGTTTGGTTATATCTTTTTAGATATGCTCACAATGTTTTCTACGTGTAAGTTAGCAAATGTGTGCCATCTGCTTGTGCTGCCATTTCCTTTCCAAAAATAGTCCTTGCATTAAATGATTCTGACTTTCATATGTCATACAGCCTCATAAAGCACACTGCTGTTAATTTCTTTCTACAGACAACTTTAACATTTGTCATTCCTCTATGATTTTCTCAAAACTTGTTAAAATTCCCAATCATTCTTCTGTTTTATTGTTCAAATGTCACATGATCTGGATAATTACTCTGGCATTTGGTGTACTCTTATTATTGAGAACTGCTGTCATGAATGAGAGGCGCACAGATCTTCTAACACCGTCTTATGAAAAACTTTGAAGATGAAAGATTTGTTTGGAATAATGATGGTTTCAGCTAGTGAAAACACCCACATTATTCCCTGTATTGTGGAACTTAGCCACAGTTAGTCTTTGCCGTGGTATCCAGATACAATATGAACCTCACTGTTTTCAGCGGGAGTTGCACTCACTTTCTTATGACTAAATTCCAATCTCTTTGGCATGAGCGAAGGCTTGCACAGTTGATGTGAGTGCATGGTTTACAGAGCTTTGGTCATTGTTTTCTCTCAGTTTTGATTTCTCAGTTTTGGGACCTTAACCTTGACCACTGTTTTCCCAAGTTGTGACTGTTGGGCTGTGCTCCAAGTGGGAGCTTTACATACAGTAGAAGTGAACTGTATGAAAATGTAAGGTAATGGTGAGCAGTTGTATTGAACAATAAGAGTTGCCGAGATAATTTCCTCACATTTTACTTGTGGATGCTTACACATTAAAAAAAAAAATTATTCATGCTATCTTGCTTCTCTTAATGAAATCAGAATTGCTTTTAATTTGGTAAATGTACCTGATACCAAATGCAATAGAATCAATATAAACAGTGCTAAAATGTTTTGAGCAGATGTTTAATGTATGCAAAACATTGGCAAAGTATAGTTTTACCGTCACAGGATTGTGTTGGAAAGGGGGAGGAGATGTTGCTTTTGAAAAGCATTTGAAAACTTTAGAAAGATAAACACTGAGAGTTCTAAAATGTAGTTCCCTTTTCCATTCAAACGTATATCCTTTTACTAGAGAGTGAAATGATATAAACTAGGTAATGTTTACCTTAAAATTATGATTAAAACATTATTCATTTTGTGCGTATGGGTTTTCCGTGTGTCTAACTAGTCTCTGAGCTGTATTTCAATGTGCTTGGTTTAGTAAGTGTCCTATAAGGGAAAAAACCCAAACATAATACATTTTTGAGACAGTTTGAGAACCAGACTGATTTTCTAGATACTGAACATTTGTAATTTTAAAGGTCAAGGTTCTTAAGAGCAAGCACTGAATTTGTGTGTATCCATGCATGGAGATTATTATTCACATACTGGTCTTTCACCTCCACTGGGTGGAAAGGGACAACTATCTGCAGCCAGCTCTCTGCAGAGGACATCCCTGTGGGACAACACTACATATCCAGCTCTCCATGGGGTCAATTCTATGTGTGGAGGATTAACTTTTAAGGTTGGGATTAGAATTAGGGTTTGAGGCTTCCCACGGAGAGTTGTCCTGTGGAAAGTTAGCTGTGGAGAGTTGTTCTAGGTCCCCATTGACTAATCTTTGTGAATTTTTGCTTTCTGTGATTATCTGCATTTGTGTACTTATCCAACTCCTATAAACAACAACAAAAAAATCTGTTATTTAGAATCCATACTTTCAAAGACTGAAAAAATGGTTAGTGACTATCACAAACATAATGTAACAGAACAAAGACGCATTCATAATGATATTAAGTAGTCAGCGCCTAGCAAATGTAAACATTGTACCAAAAAAGCACTTGTCTAGGAGTTTACACCAAGGATCTTCATTTTTTGACCTTTCCCACAACTAAGTCTTTATAAGGCCTTATATTCTAAAAACCTTTGAAGTCCATGAAAAACTCTCTGTTGATTTCAGCAAGATCTCCAACCATGCACGAACACTGTGTTCATACAGACTTTGTCAACAAAGAAGATGAGTGCTGTGCACTTGGTATCCCATCCCTAATTGTACTCCTGTTTTAGTCTTTTAATGTCCAAGAGGTCATAGGACATGAAGATGGAGAACTGGGGGTGTTGAAAGGTGCGCAGACCCTTTAAACTTGAAAGTAGATTCCTATTCCTTTCATCTTTGATTAAAAAGAATCACATGTTCATTTTCACCTACCAAAAAGAGTATCAGATATTTTCAGATTTGGGGAACAACCCCAGCTCAAAGTTTTTTCAAACTTCTGTCAACTACTGTGAACTGTATTTTCACCAAATGTCTCTTTAGAATGTCAAGGAGGTATGACAGCAAAATTCTCTGAAGATATTAATGTATGGAAAACAATGCAGGAAAAGGAATGCATCTTTCACTCCCCCCCCACACTCCCCTCCTTGTTTTTTTCATTCCCTTGTTGCCTTGTTTTTTCTTGGTTTGTATGTTGCATCATGTTCCTTTAGAACAGAAGGGACTTGACTCAAGCTTGTAAAGGCACTGACTCCCCTGGTAAGCGGCTGAGATTCCCGAGGAAGGCATGGCTCCAGAGCTTGCAGTAGAACTGAAAGAGACAGAGAATTCCTGAAGGGAGAAAACTGGAGGTAGATGACCTCCAGCAAACACAGAATGCTGAGAAGAGAAATTATCTAGGAATAGAGAGGATTGTAGATTTTACTGTGACACAATTAATTGAAACTAAGACTTGAAACAGAGAACAGATACAATAGGCATAGGAAGAGTTGTTTGTAAACATTTTTGATTTCTGTTCTTAGCTGCACAGTTGAATTATTTTTTAAAAAGGTTAATTATTCTTTTTTGTAGTTCATTGAAAATGTGGTTGAAAATATTTTTGTTTTTATTGGAAAATCCATTTACAGGTAAAACCTCCAAGAAAATTCACCAGTTTGTGGTTCTGTCATTTATATCAATGCAGGGAAATAAACATCAACTTTGTTTTATACTGGGCTGCGCAAGTGTGCAGTCTCTCCAGGTAGTGCTGCTGAGCTATGGATAGCTTCTTTTCAGCTAGTTTTCATTCATTTCTTTCCTACAAGTAAGTTGGGTGTCTGAAGGCAGTTTATGGGCTGAGTATGGCACCTCACTCCTTGTTTCTGTCTTTCCTGAAGACTTTAAGCACATCAATGGATTGTGACAAAAGAGGGACAAAGAACAGGCTACTGTGGCTTTTGAATGATTCCTGCTCTCCAGAAATTATGAACTTACTGTCTGGACAGTTTTCATACAGTAATAGAATCATAGAATCACCAGGTTGGGAAAGACCCATCGGATCACTGAGTCCAACCATTCCTATCGGTCACTAAACCCTGTCACTCAGTGGCTTGTCTACCCATCTTTTAAATACCTCCAGGGAAGGTGACTCAACCACCTCCCTGGGCAGCCAGTGCCCAATGAACCCTTCTGTGATTTCTTTTTTCCTGATATCCAGTCTGAACTTCCCTGGCGCAGCTTGAGGCCATTCCCTCTTATCCTGTCCCCTGTCACTTGGGAGAAGAGGCCAGCTCCCTCCTCTCCTCAACCTCCTTTTAGGTACTTGTAAAGAGCAATAAGGTCTCCCCTCAGCCTCCTCTTCTCTAGGCCAAACAACTCCAGTTCCCTCAGTTACTCCTCATAAGACTTTTTCTCCAGGCCATTCACCAGCTTCTTTTCTCTTTACATGCTCTAAAGCCTCAATGTATTTCCTGTAGTGAGGGGCCCAGAACTGAACACAGGATTCAAGGAGCGATCTCACCAGTGCTGAGTACAGAGGGAGAATAACCTCCCTGGACCTCTGATACAAGCCAGGATGCCATTGGCCTTCTTGGCCACCTGGGCACACTGCTGGCTTATGTTCAGTCGCTGTCAACCTACACCCCCAGGTCCTCCTCTGAGCAGCTTTCCAGCCAGACTTCTCCTAGTCTGTAGCTCTTGCATAGGGTTGTTGTGCCCCAAGTGCAGGACCCGGCATTTGGCCGTGTTAAACCTCATGCCATTGGACTCAGTCCAACAGTCCAGACTGTTCAGATGTGTTTGCAGAGCCTCCCTACCCTCCAGCAGATCGACACTTGCACATAGCTTTGTGTCATCTGCAAACTTGCTAAGGGTACCCTCAATGCCTTCATCCAGGTCGTTGATGAAGATACTGAACAGGACTGGACCCAGCACTGAGCCCTGGGGAACACCACTTGTCACTGGCCTCCAGCTGGACTTAACACCATTTACCACTACTCTCTGGGCCTGGCCATCCAACCAGTTTTCTACCCAGGAGAGTGTGCGTCTGCCCAGGCCAGAGGCTGACAGTTTCCGTAGCAGAATGCTGTGAGAAACTGTGTCAAAGGCTTTACTGAAGTCCAGGAAGACCACATCCACAGCCTTTCCCTTGTCCAGCAGCCGAGTCACTTTGTCATAGAAGGCGATCAGGTTAGTTTGGCAAGATGTGCCTTTCGTGAACCCATGTTGACTGGGCCTGATCACCCGATTCTCTTGTATATGCTTCATGATAGCACTCAAGACCACCTGTTCCATGGCTTTCCCTGGCACTGAGGTCAGACTGACAGACCTGTAGTTCCCTGGATCCTCCCTGCTACCCTTCTTGTAGATGGGCACAACATCAGCCAGCCACCAGTCCAGTGGAACTTCCTCAGTCTTCCAGGACCGCTGGTAGATGATAGAAAGGGGTTTGGCAAGCAGAAAGCTTTCAGCCAGAAAGATGTTCTGGTGATGGCAGCCTGCTTTCAGGAAAAAATGCTTTGATTTACTTGCTTGTCTTCTGCATTAAATAGCGATGCCAGTTCTTTAGGGAAGCTTTGAATCTTGTGCATGTACTCTGTGCATTTTCAGGAGTTCTGGATTTATTGTATGACACATACATAGTGTAGTTTGGCCGTGTGATAAGCGAAGAACTGTACATATGTTTTATTCCCATACGGCAGAGAAAGTGAAGTGGCCTCCCTAGGGCACAGTCAACTGCAAGGATATTGTCTTTCAAGTCAGAAGTTTGACAAGCTGATTGCAGTTTAATTTCTCAAGTGGTTACAACTCGAACTGCAAAACTAGCCAAGGTAGTGAAGACTTTATGCTTTTTTTTTTCTGCCTATGAGCCTTGCAATCTAGCTGCCTTGGATCCTATGATAATATAATTGGGAGGAAATAATAAGATTGGTTCAGGACAAATGTTTCTTCCCAGAGATTCAGAGATTAAGGTTTATGGTGAAGCTTGGGGGAGAATAACGTGCTTGTTTTATCCAGTGCAAACATAGTTTAACCTTCTTTCCCCTACTTACAAGAAGTTATGAGCATAGTTCCGTTTCTTTTGGATTACTCTTAGTGGGATTTATCTTCACATTATTTTATATTAAAAAAAAAGGATCATAGAATCACCAGGTTGGAAGAGACTCACCAGATCATCAAGTCCAACCATTCCTACAAGTCTCTAAACCGTGTCCCTCAGTACCTCGGTACCTGCACCTTAAACACCTCCAGGGAAGGCGAGTCAACCACCTCCCTGGGCAGCCTATTCCAGTGCCTAACGACCCTTTCTGCGAAGATTTTTTTCCTTAAATCAAGCCTGAACCTCCTCTGGCGGAGCTTAAGTCCATTCCCTCTTGTCCTGTCCCCTGTCACTTGGGAGAAGAGGCCAGCTCCCTCTTCTCCACATTCTCCACAACCTCCCTTTAGGTAGTTGTAGAGAGCAATATTGAGACACAATAATGAAGACACAAATAATCATGCTTCATGTACATAAACATTATTTCTTATCTCACCTTATGATTTAAATGATAGATCTGGGGTTATACATAATTTGTGGTTAATTGATAATATTTTTAAACTGTTAATAATTTCTTTGTACTACTGGAACATTCCTGTCAGGCCTTATTGTGCTTTTTTTGAACCTAGGAACCATAATTTCATTTCTTAACCTCACTTGCTGTAAGACTTTGGGTTTTACTGGAATTTAGTACATGGATGAACAGATATGTGAGGCAGCAAATACTTGAAAGCTAAGGAAGGAGAGATAACGATAATAAAAATAACCATAATGACAAGAACAACAATAATAATAATAATAATAATGAAGATAGTATGTCCTAATATAGTGACTGCCAGTCAGTTTTCAGAATATGTGTTCCTACATGGAAACTAGTTCAATGAGGTGGAGTTTTACTCCAATTGGATAGTATGTATAGCTCCTTGAAAACTGTGAAATTGCATTACTGCGTAACTACAGCTAGACAATAATGAATCACATCATTACCTATCTGCATTTTTCTTAGTCACAAAGAGCATGTAGTACGTTGACATTTGATTTGTATCTAGCAATTTTGGGAAGGGAACTGGAACTGGGAGAGCTTGAGGCTTTCTTCTGTTTTGAGATGTCTTTCTATATAACTATGAACTGAGAGATTATGAATTAGCCAAGTGTTGGTCAGTCTGTATCTTCAGTAGGTGGAAAGAACATTTGGAGTTAGACAACTGACACAATGAGGCAAAAATCATCCAATTAAGGAGGTGTGTGTCACTCTTCATAGAGTACTTACTAGCAGCTATGGGACATGGATGTCAGAATAAATAAGGAAAGAAGATGTTGATTTTTGCAGCTAGCAGCTTATTGTTGGATTTTCCTTTGAGTTTAAAAAAATAACAGGGTGAAAGACAGTGGACTTGTCGTAATTTTCATGAATTTTCTCCAATAAATCCTTATTGACCAAATGAGGTAGGAATGTATTCGATGCTGCACATGCAGAATATTAGCTCAGTTTGTAAAAGATTTTGTTTAATCATAGGACCACACACACATATGTGTGTGCACTGGAGAGCACTAATGCTGTCATTTCATTAGTGATTAAATGTGCAACAGCAAATAATTATTTCAAGCCTCATTCTTGTGTTCAAAATTTTATTTTTCCTCCTTAGAAAAAAAGTACCATTGTAGGCTGATGTCAAAAGTTTAAACTAACCTTAATTATTTTCTAAATTGTAGAACAGAATGAACACTGAAGAGTCTCCTAAAGAATACTCTCCACCTTCATTTTGGGATGGAAAGCATACCTCATAGGTAGTTTTAAAGACTAAAGAGCTTTCTGCATTAGAGTAGTGTAAGCTTATGTTGTTTTCTGTAGTTGGAGACCTTTCAGCCTTGTCGCTGATACTTATCAGTTCTTCCATTGATGTGATTAATAGTTTAATACAAAGTTTAATCTTTCTTGAAGTTTCATTGCCAGCCTGAGCCCTATATCCTTAGAGTTGATGGTACTGTAGCCAGTGGTTTCATTGGAAATAAGCTTAGACCAGTGCAAATATACTAGATATATGTGCTCAGTTCATGGATAAAACCAAGAAAATTCCCGCTATGCTTTTTAAAGACAGTTACCTGGAATTTGTTAAGTATCGTTTTACCACCTCTTTGCATCACCCTTTACAATTCAGAGTGGTAGCAAATGATACTATGCCATTAGGACAAAGTAAATCCACATTGTCATTTATTTGTCAAATGCAAAGTACCTTGACTTCAAATTAAGATATTTTTAGAAGAAATTCCTCCCAAAGGTAAGGGAATGTAGAAGCAATTTTTGGTGTAACCATAGCTGACTGCCACTAACAACAGTAAAAAAAAAATAAAAATAAAAATTATGTTTCCCATTTACTGATTGTTACTCGATGTATCCAGGTGCCCTCAGGAATTCCAAAGCATCCCTGCAAATTTCATCAACAGACGTGGCTTATCCTCTTAATAATAGCAGCAGATGTCAAATGTTCATGCCCTTAAGATGGTTACTCATACCTAGTAGATCCATCTGGTTTAGATCGAGCCTCAGTCAACTTGTTCTCATCCATGACCTTCCCACTGAGAAAGCAAATCAAGCAGAGATCCTCAGTCCAATGAAAAAGAAACTTGAATATTATCAACATATTTGTAGTACCACAACCCACTTCACTTCACTGTCTTTCTTAATTGCTTTACACAGGTGAGAAGGCAGGTAAAATGGAGGGAAACATAATTGGGATAGAATTGCTGGAGCATGCCAGTGGTATCTCAGGCTTTCCAAAGATGGAAAAAAAGAAAAAGAAACAAAACTTTACTATAAAATGCCTGCTTATGTTTCAAAATGTTGACTACTGGTATTAACCTCACTTGTCCACATTTTATAAGCTTAAGGATATACATTGTCATCTCTTTCTTTTGTGACTGTTAGTTTAGATCAAAGATATAAAAGAATATTCTAGGCCTCAGAAATTGTGTGATCCTTGCAGTGGAATTATGTAAAAATTCCATATCCAGTTGCTTACGTTAACTGGAGACTTTAAAATGCTGTGGCTTGGGCAGGAATACAGGCTTAGCTTTGACTTCTCTCATTATCAGCCTTTGAATAACTTCAATGCAAATTAATCTGTCTTAATTTTTAACTCTTTCACCTGGTGCCAGAAATGTCTGAAATATGATGGACCTGTCAGGAAGTGGTTGCTCTGCATAGCAGCTATATCACTGGCAACCAGACGTGTTAGTGACAAAAGCTTCAGCGCTGCCTTGAAGAGAGATTTATTTTCTTTTTATGGTATGTCTTCATTAGCTAGTCATCAGACTGTATTCTAGAAAGCTGGCACATGAAAGGTTTTTATGTTTGTGGAATATTTTATGACAATATGATAAGGCAATGTACATCTTCCATTGAAAATTGCTACCATAGAAAGATCCAGTTATTATCCCGGTAGCTCCTCAAATAGTAGAATTTTATGATGGTTTCCTCTCTCTCTCATCTGTCCTTTCACGGTGTTAGTTAAGTTACAGGATGGTCTAGAAGACTGGACTGCAGCAATTGTCCAATATTTCTTGTGGCATACAGTTTGTAAAAAAAATGGAAAAAGGAATAGAATGTAATCTTCTGTAACCTGCATTAAAAGGCTGGCACTGGTCTCAGGAATATACTATTGATGTTGGAGGACTGAAGAATCCCAGCTAGGATCAGGTTAACAGGCATGTTAAATTTCAAGTGGAGGGGGCAAGACTCACCCACCCTTCTTTGTGCTCCCCCACTTGATGCCTGTTTTTCATCTGTTGTCAACACAATGTCATTGCAACCTGTGCTGTTCCAGGAGCTGTTGTGGTTCCTTAAAATAGGATAGGAATAAAAATGTGTTCTGCAGACAAATATGAACAGGGTTTACATGTCTGGGAGCTGGGTAAAGAGAGCAGCACTGGACTGGTCAGGAGAAGGGAGTCAGACTTCTTCTTTGTTGCATGGTAGGATTAGGAGGAAGACATTTTTTACATGATGTGACAATGTGGTATCTGACCAGTATGAAACTGGCATCCAGCAGTCTATTACTGGCTTATTGCAGCTTATGTGTTGGCTTTCTGCAGAACTGAGACCTGGGTTGGGAAGGGACAGGCTAAGGGCCAAACCAGTGGGAGCAATGGAAAGAATTGTTAACTTGCACGGTGCGAAGTGTTGTTGGATTGTGCTTGAGAGATGAGACAATAAAGTTTTGGGCTAATTAAACTGTACCCATTACATCTTGTCTCTCTTTCTGTAATGTCTACAATGAAGACAGATGTGTGGAAAGACTGTAGCAATTAAAATACATCTGACTTCCTTAAGTGCTTCTTTTATTGTTGTGGTAAGAGTTTTTTTGCATGGCTGACATGTTTCCTTGAATTAGTGTTTTCCAAGTGTATGTTAACAACATTGTGTTATTTTTTTGTGTAGATTGAAGACAGGCTATTCTGTTTATGTGTGCAAAGTTTGTTTTAATTTGGGCAACTCTTTAATTCTGGAATGACCACAGAACCCTATTGCAAGTGTTTCTAGGAGATCCCAGGACTGGTGAGGTGCACTTCTCTCACTGAGCCCGGTCTTCTTTGAAAAAAGCAAGAAGTCCCCAAAGACTGTTTTAAGCAACTATTATTGCTCCAAGGTCTGTATTAATTTTGACATGTGTTGTTTTTGAGAGCTTTGCAATGTCCTTCAATAATTGATGTAAAATAGGATTTTTGTGTAGAAAACTTTATCTATAAATATGAATGGGTCTGTGGAACTACCAATGTGTGATTATAATTAAATTCAGTCTGCATATATCAGCAGTAGAATTATTATTTGTGCTGTTTTTTCACTGTTGGGTTTACGCTTTTCTGCATGCTTTTACAATAGTAAAAAGAACTTGGGATAGTAAAACAAAATATACTGACAATGATGGTTATTGAGCTTGTTGCCTTCATAGATCCAAGAGTAGGAATTTTATAGTAATATATCAAGACACTTGGAATAAGATAGGGGATATTTGTCACAAATGTTTTCTGTTGAGAAAGGTACTGCATCAAATTTATTAATATATCTGTTTGTTTTTCTTTTAAAGGAAAATAAATATATATGTATCTCCATCAAGTTGTTGTGGATATGGCTGCGACTACTGCTTGAAACATTGAATATCTTGAAAAGTAATCACACATGCTAAAGAGAAAGGAAATACATTCCTAAAAGATATCATGTGAATTTTATGCAATTATATTGGCAATATTTAGTATGTTAAGTACAAGAGAGAACATTAAATTTAATGGTGCCTGATATTGAGTCATAATAACATGGTTACTGAGGAACTGTTAATTTTTAAGGGCAGGTGTGTATACATACTCTTGCCAAAGATATAAATGTAGTGTATAATGGTGTCCCTCCCCTATATACCAAAATAGAAGAGGAGAAAATACAGCAAAGCATCACATAGTATGTAGTACAATGCATTTAGCAGTTTTGTAATCCGAAGTGACTCCGTGACAATGCAATCTGCATGGAGTATCCTGTGTTCATGTAGTTTATAATTAAACTGTTTATAATGGACATTTTAGATGTTCTAAAAATGCATGGTTGTTGTTCTTTTTTAAAAAATACTTAGTATTTTAAGGATGTGAGACATCAAAACCCTAAGCATTTTACAAGTCCAAAAAGGAGCATGGTCCTGAGTTACTCTGAAACACTGTGGCTGCTGAGGAAAATTTAGTATAGTAGGAAGCACTGAAATACTACTCTTATGTGTTTGTGGAATATGTTAGAAGTGTCTGATATGCATTTAGACACTAGTGTTTTGTTCAAATTGAGGATAGATTAGAGTTTGCTTTTGGAGTGAGTCTCCTGAGCATTGTGATCATCTTTTTCACGTAGTGGGCTAAGGTCTGAGGGTACATGCAGTGGATTTCTTCTGAGTGAACATAACTGGAAGAGATGATTCAGGGGGAGCTAATGTGCTTTAGGGACTACTGGTTATTGTGTCTATGCGACCACACTAGAACCAGTTGAAGGAAAAGTGAGAATGGAAGTTGGCATATGCGTACAGCAACTATAAAGTTCATCAGCATCAGCTGTTTTGCTTAACAGATATGTTCCTGTGGTTCATGTGATTCCTAGTGTGGAGACACCCTCGGGTGTTTGTAGGTGATTCTGGAATGATCAACTGGTGGGCAGTGTAGGGTGAGCACAGGTGAGTGCAGCCTGTGGTAAGTGAACTACAACACATGCTGTTGAGAATCACCCTATTACAGAGTAGTAATATAGACTATAATTTTCAGTTATAAAGTTAAATCAGCACTAAAATCAGCACGCATGCATTTCTGAAACCTGGAATATTACTGATTTTTGGGAAATCGGTTGCTTTTCAAGTATACTAAAGTAGGTCATATATGTGTAAATTTGTATTGTATTTTGCATAGGAAAAATTTTTTTAGAATGTATTTTAATTTTGATGTTAATTTCCCAGCGGGTTACTTTTATGTCACATCCTTAAGCTTGCATATACTTTTATTGTCTCATTATTTCATTTGTGTAGCAAATCAATTTTATGACATGACAAAAAAAAGGCACATTAGCATTTTGGAAGGGAAAAGATTTTAAAATAGAACCTCCAACCAAATAGTCAACAAGGCATCTTTAACTTGCTATATTAATGCAATTATATTAGTTTCTCTTAAGTTCAACTGGATTGCTTAACCCCAAGAAATGTGTGCAGGATTTGGCCTAAAGTGTATACCTCAGTGTGAAATTCCATATTTAATTTTAACGTTTTCAAGTTAGTGTCATATTCCTTAGTGAAGTTTATTTCATCTGGATTCTTTTACAGATTGACTGAAACTTCTGCTAAGTAGAATAAGACCTCAGTTGAGATCAGTTCTTAGAAGTGGTAAGAGTGAAGTCTGTGAAACCACAAGAAGGCAGTCATAACTCACAAGTGTGGTGGAGACACAAGGATTTCTGTGGCTCATTTGTTTTTACAGCTTGTGTTTATCTAGTAGTTTTTCTATCCATTTGAAAAGACATTGCTGTAAAAAGAGAAAAAGGTGTTTCATACTTGAGATGCAAATTTAATCCAAGCAATATGTAGTCTGTATTTTCAAAACTACAGATCTCTTGCTTTTTCATTCATAATGGCCTTTGGATTTTGATGACTGTCTTTCTAGGAAGCTACTAATGGTGACAGCCAGGGAATGAATACTGTTGTGCCTTACAATTTAGGTGTTGGCTGCTGGTTTTCCTTAGTTTCTTTTGCAATTACTCTGATCTTTGTTTTTGTTTTTTTTTCTGTGTTTTCATTTTGGTAGATGTAAAGTTTTAAATATTTCAGTGTAAACTCTAATGATAACGATCTTTAATTTTTAATAATGAAGGTTAAAGATGACTTTGCATGAACTCTTTATGTTTATCAATGCAAGGTTTAGATCAATATGGTTCTATTTTGTACCCATTTGTCTACAGGAAGACCCACCGTGTTACTGTGGGAGAAGTTAACACATTACAGGTGATGGCAGCATTAGAGTAAGTCCAAAAGAAAACCCAGCTAGATTTTCAAAAGATTATTTGTGAATACCCGTTTTCTGTTTTTTAATCCAGATGTTTAAAATTAGACTGCAATGTTAGTCAGACTGTTATCCATGATTTTTTTATCCATTAATTTTACTTTATATTTATAAACTGCAGTTTTGTCACTAGAATAAATTATTAGGCTGATCAGTTTTGTGACTATTTTTTACATTGTCACCTCTTTAACTAAATTACTTTGAGTTAACCAGTAACCAGCATTTACTTTTCTACAGTTTAGGCATCCATGGTATAGAAATGGCTTTTGTCAAGGAGGCTTCTGTACATTTGATTGAGCTCTTGAGTGTTACAATGGCTTGATATAGTAAGAGAAGAACTTGAGGTGTATGTTCCAAAATGTGTTCCTGATTTTGGCTTCCTTTTTGAAATACTGTTCATCCCAACTAATAAAAAGAATTGTATGTGGTTGTAAGATGGCAGAGGGAATTTATGCACATAGTCAAGCTTAATGCTGTATTCCTGCAGGGGTTTATGTATAACGCATTACAAAGTTATCCAACTGTCTGATGGCAATGTATTAAACAATGTGACTAATGTCAACTAGGTACTGTTTGTTCTTGTACCTGTTCTCTTGTAAAAGTCCTATTTGGTGATTTTTTTTGTTTGTTTTTGTAGATTTTTTTTGTACTTGGTTGTTTTGCCTATTTTGAGCAGTCTTTATTTGGTTTTGTTGTTGAAAGTTTGCTTTGTGCTTTTCTAAGCAAAATCTAAGGACATCTCTTAAAATGCAGATGTTATTACAGACCCCAACACACAGTCTCTGCTGTCAGGCTCAGTGAGGACTGGGACCTGGAGGCTAAGGGTGACCCCATCACAGGCCATAGCCTTTCTGAGGGGAGCAACCCCACAGGGAGAGCAGAACTGGGTTCCGGTAACAGGGTCATCAACAGCCCCAGGCAAGGCAAGTGATGAGTCAGGGGCAGCCAGGGGGAACTTTGGAATGAGTGGGTTCATGGTGCACTGGGTGAAGGCCAGAGCTCAGATTGCTCAGAGGGTTGTAGTGAACAAGGCTGCATCTGGCTGGTGGCCGGTCAGAAATGATGTTCCTCAGGGTTCAGTTTTAGGGCTAGTCCTGTTCAGGGCTCTGGATGCATTCAACTCCCTTGATTCTTTCAACGGAGAAGAGGTCTTGCAGAGCTATCTGGATCAATTTGAGCATTGGGCTGTGATTAATGGGATGAAATTTAACAAGAATCCTAATGCTGGATTGTGCACATAGGACAGAGTAATGCTGGGCACACGTATAGATTTGGAGAGGAGTGGTTGGAGTACAGTCCTAGAGAAAGGCGCCTGGGTGTGCTGGTTGATAGCAGGCTCAGTAGGAGTCAGCAGTGTGCCCTGGCAGACAGTACAGCTAACCACATCCTGGGGTGCATCAGACAGTGTAACTAGCCAGCCAAAAGAGGTGATTATTTCACTGTATTCACTGTTGGCAAGGTTGCCCCTTGAATACTGTGTGCAGTTCTGGGCCTCACAATTTAAGAAGGATGTGAAAGCCTTTGGGTGCATCCAGGCAAGGGCAACCAATCTGCTGAAAAGGCTGGAAGAAATGTCCTATGAGGTGCAGGCAAGGACTCTGGGCCTGTCTGGTTTGGAGAGGAGGCTGAGGGGCAACCTCATTGCTCTCTACAGCTTCCTGAGGAGAAAAAGTGGAGATGGAAGTGCTAAACTCTTCCCCCTCCAGTGGCAGGATGTGGGTGAACATTTAAAAGCTGCATTAAGGAAAGTTTAGACTGGACATCAAGCTGCATTTCTTTTGCTGGGAGTGTGATCAAACACTGGAACGGGCTTCTTAGAGATGTGGTTGATGCCCCAAGCCTGTAGGTGTTTAAGAGACATTTGGACAATGACCTTAATAACATGTTTTAAATTTTGATCAGCCCTGAATGGCTCAGGCAGTGGTTGTTCAGTAGGTCCCTGCCAACTGAAAGTATTCCATTCCATTCCATTCCATTCCATTCCATTCCATTCCATTCCATTCCATTCCATTCCATTCCATTCCATTCCATGGAGATGGGACCACAGACGGGGCTGGAGACAAGACCTCAGCAAGGGTTTCCCAGGTCCAGTTAGGAGATGGGACCAGAGAGAAACTACAGGGTACATCCAGGAGATGATCTGCCTACGGCATAGATGAAAGACCCATGCAGGAGGAAGAGTCAGAGAATGGCACAGCTACAGCATAGCTCATAGAAGGACTGATGACCCCAAACAGACTGAAATAGGACTTCTGGGCCCATGGGAAGGAGGTGAGGATGGACACCCCTAGTAAGGCAACTCAGGGTTTTTAAGGTGTGTTAATGTCTTTAGGGCCCTGACACTTGCACAAATTGTGAAACACATGAGAAGGGTGAAAACATCAGCTAACTTCTCTGGAGGAATCAAAGCTATAAACTGAAAGTTAAGGATTTTTTGAAAACAACAAGTAAGACTAAAGGTACTATAATACTGTACGAATTATACCATCACCGATTTTGAAAGTTGCATGCTCTTGTTGTCCTTCCATCTCAAAAAAGTATAGTAGAAGTAAGAAAATTAAAGGGAAGAATATCAAGGGAGACCAGAAATATGGAAGGAGCCATTTGCTGCCACTGTATGTCCTTCCTGCCTTTCCTGGTTGGAAGACAAGTAGGTACAATATTTCCAGGCTTGTATTTTATGTGTGGTTTTATTTCATTTCATATTGGTCCTCTTCTATCCATGGCTTCTCCAGTGGATGATCGTCAGACTTCCTGTAGTTTGGACAAACGAGTAGAAGTGAAAACACATTTGCATAAATTCTTCTTGAAGGAGCAGTCTTGTTTTGCAGAGGTAGACCTCATCATTGGGTTTTATGACATTACTTCACCATCTCACCATCTCTGACTCCAATAAGTTCCTGTTCATTTCTACAGAGTGGTTTAGGTTTGCTGTCTACATATCAGTTTTCACTCTAGTCTATTGTTATGAGTAATTTCAGAAGTTTGTAAGGGCTTAAATTTGGTCTAGTGAAATTCTTCTGGGGGAAGTGTTCAACCTGTTGTTTAAAAAGGTATTATCTTGATTTTCCTGCTGTGAAATGAAAGAAAAATGTCTGACAGTTATTAACATGCAAAAGGATAACTAAATACCAGAGCCCAGGAGAGGTAGGACTGTGGTTCCCTGGTCCATACATCTGCTATAAGCTCTTGTTTAATCTCAAGAGAAAGGCTTTGAGGTTTGTTTTTTTTTTGGCATTTCCTATCTGCTGGGTTTGCTATCTCTTGACATTAAGTGCATATGCTTTTCTGTAGTTCATTCCTAAGTGCATACTTACTTACTTTGGTATTGGGGAGCTGGAAAGTGTAGTTTGAATTTGTTGATTCCATTCTTTACAATAATTCAACATTTTAGAGTTTGGCCTGGGAACAGAGCACTGCCATAGATAAATGCTTATATTAATTTGTTTCTTAAAGAGTGTGCAGTTAAGAAATGTATGTCAGGCACCGTATAAATTATATTTTACCATTACAAATAATTTCTGCTGCTGAGATTTGTGAAAGGTTAAGGAAAATGTTGGGAGCCTACGTCTTTTAATTCATCATTGCAGAAGCTGTTGATTTGTCTACTCAAATGCTCTGGGTTTTGTTAGTGGGTTCTGTAATTTGAAGAGCTTATTTCTATGCTATTTTGTCATTTTAAAAGAATCAGTGAGGTTGTCAGGAGTGAGGTTGTCTCTGAGAGACAGCAGTTTTACTCTAAAGTGAATTGAAGACTGGGTTGGGGAGAAAATTCTTCCAAAACTGCTAATGGGCATACAGGTATTGTCAGATTAAAGATAGTTCATTTTTCACAGCTGATTTCTGGCATTTCAAAAGAAGGGTTATTTCTATTAATATAATAATGGACAGAGAGGCAAACGAAGAAATTACATTTTTTTTTTGGTTGTTGCTCCAATGAAAGGGCAGTTTTTACTTGCTTGTGAAGATTATTAATATTTTTCCTTGGGGCACACTGTAGATAGATGATGACTGATTCTTCATTGCCTCTCTACATCTTACAAGAGATGCTGCACAACTTTACTTTCTTCCAAGACATAAGAGGGCACAGAGCATAGATATTCTGTTTAACTGCTTAAGCCCAAGGGACATTTGTGGTTTACCAGAGGAAAGCAAGCATGTGCATATATTTGTTGATATGAAGCCTGGTAAGACTGATTAGAGATGCCAATTTATCAGTTTCATTGAAAATACTTGTGGCTTGTATTTTCATGGAAGATTTGAATGATAAATCTTGTAGTATTTATTGGATTTTTTTTTCCTGTTCCTCTGTCTTTCCTTCTATCTTTGCTTTTGTAAACTCTTGCTTTTACACATGTCGAACAGTCCTAGTCTTTGAAGGTCTGATTCTGTTTGTCTGCAGTTTCCTTTCTGGCAGACTGAAAGTGTGTGGTGCTCAGGTGGTGGCCTGAATTCCTGTTGTCTCCATCTACTATATGATGCTATTTTAGTCTTGTCTGACTGATACCTTTCATATGATGTGTCAGTGCTGGGAAGTTTGCCCCATTGATCAAAATTTCTTCTTCTCTTCAGTGCACAGATTATGATACTTTAAGGTTGCCTTGAAGGTACATTGGTGGAAGGCTCACAGATGGGTAGAAACAGTGGCATTTAATTCTTCCTCCAGGCCATTTCTGCACAGCAGATTTAAATCACCACTAAAGACAAAGTCAAAACTCTCATTGGCATAAGTCAAATCAGGATTGGGTTTGAAAAAAACCAGATGTGAATGAACTGAGGATGTAGTCTGGGAGTATGTAAAATGCTGCAAATAAAACACAAATTTCTGATAGTTTGAAATAACAGTTTCAGCCAAGTACACTAGATGAAAAACAGAAAAAAAGTCACTGCTGAATGTGTAATGTAAATTAACTGTTTGCTGAGATGCAGAGTGGAGGAGGAGAGCATTCATTTAGCGTTTCAGCTTCCTCTTACACCTTGTTTTCAAAGTCTGTAGAATTTGCTCTTTCACCTTCTTCAATTAAGGGTCATTCATATCATGTTAGTTTGTACCAAGCTGAAGTCGCTAAACAATACTTCTATGTTTTGCTTAACTTTTTTTCAAGTGGTAATAGTTTTGAGTAGAAAAATGAAAACATTTGTAGACGTTAAAATTATGAAGTAGGAAAGCTGCACATCTGGGCATTTATGGTGTTGTCTGAAGTAACAGATGTAATTCAAAAGCAGGAGTGCTTTTTCTAGTTCAGTGGAAAGCAGCAGCATAACTGAAACAAAGGGGTGAGCTGCTACTAATCTGTTATTGCAATCAGCTAACTCTGTCACATTTTATATGAAGAAGAAAGGGGGGATAAATTGAAAGCAGCACATAAAATATTGTTCTAACATTACTGCTGACTAGATCTGTAAGTGGAAATAATAAATCCTCATACAACACTGAGGGTAATACTAAAGTATTCCCACTAGTGTATGTTATTTACAGCTGTTCTAAAGTTTTATTTCTTCTATTTATGTCTCTTTCTTTTTGAAGGAGTTGGACCTGACACATTGCTCCTAGGTAGCTATACTTATGCTGGCAAATCTCAGTTTTATAAAAAATTATAAAAAATTTTAAATTCTACTGCAACAGCTGATAAAAGTGGTACTGTGAAGTCAAGTAATGATTGCATTATAACCTATTGGGAAGATAAGACAAAATAAATACTCATAAAATATTGAAATGAAATTCTATGAAATAATTTTTTTTACATGATCCTAAATAAACTTACAAGTGCAAAGGAATGGATATATCTTTACGTTTATAATCCCCAGAACTCCTTAAGTAATGTAGGAATGGGAATTTTTAGCATTACAGTTCACAGGAAAAAAAGAAAAAAAAGAGCATAAATAAAAGTTTCTGAAATTCAGAATAAAACCTGAAGGGAAAACATAAGTATAACATCCATTAGCTTAGTTTTTAAGGTACAAGAATAACGCACAAGTTCAATGCTGTAGTTTCTATTCCTGAATTTCCCAATATATCTAAACCAAATCTGTGTTACTGACTTGTCTTTACACTATATCATATGTATCATATCATTTATATACACCTATAAAATATGCTTAACACTCAAAATGAAAACGGTAGTTTCTTGCATAGCTGAAACACACACTCATGTAGTCTAATAACCTTATTCTATGTCTCTTTATCCCACTAACAGAAGCTTAAGAGGAATTTGGAAGATAATTAGGACAAGAACATAATTGGGGAAAACCATGCTTGACCCTCTTGATAAACTTTTATGATGAAGTGACTGGCCAGGCAGATCAGGGGAAGACAGTGGATGTTGTCTACCTGGCCTTCAGTAGGGCCTTTGACAATGTCTCCCATATGAACCTTACAGAAAAGCTGTTGATGTACAAGGTTGATGAGCAGACAATGGGGAGGACTGAAAACTGGTTGAATGGCCAGGCCCAGATTATGATGATTAGCAGTGCAACATCTAGTTGGAGGCCCGTGGCTGGCCAATGGTCAGTACTGCATCCAGTCCAGCTTAACATACAACTGCAGGATAGTGAAATAGTTTGAATTGGAAGGGACCTTAAAGATCACCTAGTTCCAGGATCCCTGCTATTGGCAGGAAGTCCTCCCACTAGGTCAGGTTGCTCAAACCCTCGTCTAGCTTGGCCTGTTTCAGTGCCTTACCCCAACCACAGTGAAAAAAAATTCTTCCTAATATCTAATCTAAATCTACCTTCTTTAAAATTAAAACCATTGCCACTCATCCTAGCACTGCACTCCACTATTAAAAGCCCCTCCCTAGCTTTTCTGTAGGCCTCCTTTAAGTACTGGAATACTGCGAGAAGGTCTTTTTGAAGCCTTCTCTTCTCTAGGCTGATGACACAAAACTGGGAGGAGTGACGAACACACCACTGGGTCATACAGCCCAGTGGCAGTGGGAGGGACCTCTACAGGCTGGAAAAATGGGCTGACAGGAACCTCATGAAGTTCAGTAAGGGAAGGTGCAATGTCCTGTAGCTGAGGAGAAACAGCCCTATCTAGAAATGTATGCTAGGGGACACCCATATGGGAAGCTGCTTTACAGAAAAGGTGCTGGAGGTCCCATGGACACAAAGTTGAACATAAGTCAGCAATGTGCTCTTTTAGCAAAGAAGGCCAGTGTCCAGTAAAGGGCCACAAAGATGGTAAAGGAACAGGAGGATCCCTTTTGTGAAGAAAGGCTGAGAGAACTGAGACTGTTTAACCTACAGAACGGAAGGATGAGAAGAGAGTCTCATCAATGTATAGAAATCGGTGGAAGAAAGATCCAAAGAGGACAGATTCTGGCTCTTACTGGTGCCCAGTGACAGGACCAGAGGCAATGGGAACAAACTGAAACACTGGAGGTTCCCTCTGAACATAAGGAAACACAAAGTTTTAGTATGAGGGTGACTGAGTGCTGGCAGAGGTTGCCCAGAGTGCTTTTGGAGTCTTTATTCCTGGAGATATTCAAAAGTTATCAATCTGGTCATGGGTAATGAGTGGTAGGTGTCCCTGCTTGAGCAGGGTGTTTGGACCTCCAGGGTTCCCTTCCAACCTCAATGATTCTGTGACTGTGTGATTTGAACAATCTTTGTAATCACAGAATTGTAGAATGATAGAATGGTTTGGTTTGGAATGGAACTCTAAATGTCACCTAGTTCAACCCCCTCTGCCTTGGGAAGAGTAAACTTTCACTAGATGGGTTGTCCAAAGCTCAATCCAACCTGACTTTTAATACTTCTAGTTATGGGACAGTCACTGCTTCCCTGGGTAATCTCTTCCAGCATCTCATCAGCCTTACTTCATTATGTCCTCTTTTAGTTTAAAACTATTGCCCCTTTTCCTGTCACTATAATTCCTGGTAAGAAGTCTTTGTCTATATTCCCTTCATATATTTAAAGGCTGCAATAAGGTATCCCTGCAGCCTTGTCTTCTCCAGGCTGAACAACCTCAACTCTCTAAGCTTTTCTCTATAGGAGAGGTGTTCCAGCCCTCTGATTACTTTTGTGGCCCCTCTCTGGGTCCACTTTAACAGGTTTATGTCTGACTTGAAGTAGGGACCCCAGAGCTGGATGTAGTACACCAGGTGAGGTCTCATGAGGGTGGAGTAGAGGGGGACTATCACTTCCTTTCACCTACTGGCCACATCTTCGGAGCTTGTGTAAAGGTGTGGCTACATAGTTATATGAAGACCTACACAAACGTGATCTCCTTCGCTAAGAGGGATCCAGCTTCAAAGTGTAGGCTTCACAGATGTGATGGGAAGCTACTGTATTTAAGCTTGTTGACTTTGCTGAGATCAGAATAGAGTACTGCTGTTGTAGTCTAGTTGGCTTAGTTACAGTGCATGTCCATGTATCTATTTCTGCTTCTCAATTGTAGTTGTTGTACATCCAGAGAATAATTTTGGCTTTATCTCTGTGATTTTATACTTAAAAAGTTATGTATATATTATTTGAAGCTTTCCCTATTAAACCACACACCCACATGCACACACCCACAAAAGCAATCCCAAAACCCAACAAAAAAAGAAGAAAGTGTAGTCCATCTAGTACTTTGCATTTTGGCCTACCTGTATTCCTCTTCCCTGAGGACTGATTTCCAGGTCTATAGTTGGTGCTAAAGATGAAAGCATAGTACAATCACCTTAATTCAACCCTGTGCAAATATCTTGTTTAATTCCTTTGAAAGGATGTCCTATTATTCCCTTATAAACTCACCATTGTAGTCAGGTAGTGAACTACAAATTTACTGGATCTTATCTGTTTGGTTTCTAGATTATACGCTTATGAATAACAGAAGAAATACATTCATACGAATTAATAAGTGCATGGACATTTGATCTGTGTTGTTAAGTTTTATCCCATTTCTGTTGTTCAGTCCACAGTCACTCAGATTTTGCTGATGTTGATCTTCCACTATACAGAAAGTGAATGAATATTTTGTCTCATCATTTAACCCTACAAACACACGTGTCTGTTTCCAGAGCTGTGTTTTTTTCACTGGGAAATATTGTTTCCAAAGTCGACTCTTTGAAAGATTCTCTAGTACAAGAGCAGGTTACTGTTTGTCCCTGTGCCAGTTGCATATTTATCTTTGTATTCTCATGATGTTATCTTTTCCTTTAGCTTAAATTATTTTTTTGCATGTGATACTGTATCAGTTTTTTTACTGCAGTCAAGACATAGGAGAGCTACAGTGTTTCGTAATGTGGGAAACATCTTCATTATCAAAAATGTAAAATAAAACTGGCATAGTGGAATTGTGGTGAACTCATGTTGCATTTAGTTGAATTTTCCATTTACTTTAAGGCTGTTAATTATTTTTCCTTGATAATTTAAGAATTGTGCAATATTGAAATGTGGTTGATGGGCTTTGGATTCATTAATCACTAACAATTCCCTTCTAGCTCTTAAATAGATGTATTACCTTTGTTTCCTAGCAAGTCTAGATAGTGTCTACAAGGATGGACTAAAAGATGTCTATGGTCACTTTTACATCAACCTGCTTGATGAAATGCCTCCCTAACTTTTCACTAGTTACTTGACACTTAACCGCGCCTTGTATCCAACAAAAAGGAGTTGGAGTCAGGATTGGTAGGTACAGTGTTGTGATCCAACATTCTTGTCGAAGAGGAATTAGAATGTGAATTCTGTTTAACCCTGTTAGGATGATCATATCTAATCTTAAAGAAATAACAATGCTAATCTATTTTTTCTTTGTCTTTCAGAACAATGGGTCACTTGCTTGGTGCCAGAATCATAAACAGTGTTCAAAGGTATGTCCTTTTTTACCCCCCTGTCATTTAAGCTACTTAGGTGCTTTAAATCTTCTGTCTGTAGATTACTTTTAGCTTGCTTTCGGAAGCATATGTTTATTTTTTATTTGGAAACATCAACCTATAATAAAATATTCACAATTAAAATGGAGTGATTTACTCTTTCAGAAAAAGGAATCATGTTTGAGGATAAGTATCAAGCTTAGTTAAACTGATATAATTCTTTGGTTTTCAACAAACTTGACACTGGTGAAACTGGTGTATCATTTGTATTATTTCAGTTTTTCTGGTCATAAGAGAGTAAACACACCAATCACTTTAAAATCGTCCTCCAACAGCACTGAGATACGGCAACATTCAACATTTAATTTAAGTTAATTTAGGTATTTAAGTTTTAGCCTAACACTGAATGTCTGAAAAAAAATTGGAACAAATCCCAGTGGTTCTACTGATGCCCTGTCCTATCCCAGCGCTTTAATCCTGAAATTCTAGAAGCTAGGTGAGCTATTTGTCAGCTGATTCTTCAATGCAAGAGTCTTTCTACAGTGTCTGGATAGAAGCAACAGTGGTTTGGGAGCTTTGGTGGGTCTAAGTGGAAGTATATGTTCATGTTCTGACTGTTGGTAAACATGGAAGGTGCATCCACTGGAACTCTACCTGAAGATGACGTAGGTAGTATTTTTGTCTTAATGCTTCTGAAAATGTATTTCTCCAGTAATTTAGGCTTTTTAACTTCGGTATTTATTCATTATTCTGTGAAGATCGTACTGCAAATGGGATTAAATCCAAGTAGTATTGTTCTATATTGTTTTAATAATCTAATCTATGTAAATGCTGGTGCTAACCCTTGCTTTTATTATATGGCAGTTTCTTCTCTACAATTAAAGAGTGATATTACTAGTTCACTCATCTAATTTCTGTTGAAATGAATGGGATTGGAAATGGATCAACTTGTTATTGACTGTCATTGACATTGCAGGAAAATAAAGTTGATTGGTTTTGTCAGTATTAAAACCACAGTATATCAGCTTTAGTATATGAAGAGAATGGAATGATTCTTATCAGCTGTGCCATGCTGCCAAGTGCTGTGCTTCTGTAATGAAATTTTATCATTCTTAAAAAAAACCCCTTAGACAATCAGAGGTGCCTAGAATGTGGATTATGGTAACTGAAGTGCCTTTTCGAGAAAAGTGTGAGCATCTTGCCCAGTTCCACAGTGATCACAATGTCGTTGTCTAGCTTTTAAAGCAAGGCAAAGATTATAGAAACATGTCTCTGAATCACTCCTGAGTTCATAGATCCAGTTAAGATGGGTTCTGAACGTATTATAAATTTAAGGTTTTCCTCAGGATTGTATTAGTCTCTTGAAATCAGTGTAAGAATGCTACACAGTAATATAATTTTATAATACAAAATGCAACAACAGTTATTTTTTTAATTACTTAACATATAATTTACAGTCATATTACTGTACGTTTTCATTGTTTCATAGAAAGATTTTTCCTTAAGAAAGCAGCTGTACCATATTTAGAAAAAGTAATAAATAGAAACTTGGTAAAATTGTTAGCAGAAGTGAACATTAGCAGAACGTTCTCTTTTTTTGTGGCAAGATGTTTATTTTTTGTGTTTTGCAATGCAAAGTCAGACAATTGCCTTACCTAACCAAAACTTTGAAAGCAATGAAGGGAATTGGGTTGGCCTTTTAAAAATGCAAATTCTTTTCACTCCTTCTCAGCACCTCAGTAGATGAGTGGTATAAGTGTGATTCTGCTAAATATCTCAGTTGTCATTTTTTTTTTTAAAGGACTTTCCCAGTATCTGCCTTTATTCTGTGGTTGTGGTGTTTAGTGACATAGCATTTTGAGATGATTTATGGCAAAGTACAGATGACAGCGAACATCGTCTGCTTTGTTGGGGGGGCTTTGAAACACAGAAGCACCTTTTGTTTGCTAATTGCTTGCATCTGACACACAGTAGAGAAATTTTATTTGGAAGTTACATCAATGTGTCAGGCAGTAATAGAGCAGTAAAAGATAATGCAGTTAGTTGAGTAACTTTGTTATTTTACTCTCTTTGAATAATCTATAAGATGGAAAAGGTTACAGTGTAGTCTATGCTCTTATTTGTAACATAACCAATCCCAGTTTTTTATAGAAGCATTTTTTTTCATTCCAAGGACAAATAGAAGCCTGTAAAAGTAGAAGGTCCTGGATGGGAAGTGAAGTTATGTAGAAGAAAATGCCATCATCAAGCATCCATACAGGGCTTTTGTATGTGTTTTCTCCTAGTTACAAACAGCTCTGATGTCTACTTTGGCTTTACCTAGACTTGAACTAGCATAGAGCTGTTCTGAAGTCTCTGTCCATTATTCTCTGAGAGTAAGATCAGCCTGACATAAAATTCTGTGGAAATTTTGTAGCCACAGTTTTGTATATGGAATAATTAGGAAAAATATAATAATACTAGCATACAAAGGAAATTACTCTTTTCCTCACGAGAGTCTGTTCTCTTTAAATTTAGGGATGCTTCTGTAGTTTAAGACAGCTGTTGGTAATATATTTTTCAAGTTCCTGTACAGTTAATTCAAGCTATTATATCATTCCCTCTAAAGCAGTTGAAGGAAACAACTATTAGTTAGAAGGTGAATACGCTTAAGAACTACTGATTTTTCAGAGGTGCAAATCTAATGAACTAAAATGGTTTTAACTCTCATAGGAACAGTGGTACATGGCTACCTACATCCCAAATATCTCTGTATTTTTGTTATTTTAATGGGCACATCACAAAAGCATGACTGTGAGCAGCAAAACATGTATCAATGATTTTTACATGTAATTTAATTTAATTAGATTTCCCCAGAGGTCTATTTTACAAGATAAAAGCATAAGAGAGATCTTGAATATTAGCCCTGCTTTGACATGAGTTGGGTAATTTCAATATGTTAAAAATACTCTATCATAATTTGGAAGACTATAGGATCATGAAATAAATTGCCATTTGCCATTGTAGTGGTTTTTTTATTCACTGCCATCACACATTCCTACTTGTACAGATTTGAAGCGGACTAAGGGTTTTATTGGGATCCTGTCAATTGCCTGGTTGACTGACTTCCACTGCACCTATGAGTGTTGAGGTAAAAATGACACAGGAGTCAGTTAAGTTAGCTGTGAATGTTTTTGGACCTAGATTTGAAACCATTTTTTTGTCAAGCTTTGTCCATTGTTCTATTGTTTTGTTGGAGCTTATGCCCGTTGTATTATTTTATAGGTTTTTTTCTTTCTTTTTTTCTTATATTCTTTTCTCTTCTACTGTGTTAATTCTTCTCACTACTAGTTTATGGTGGACATTCTTTTTTAAAAAATAATCTCATGACCTCAGAAGAATAACATTTTTATTAGAAATTGAATAGTACAAATAATTTATTTTAAACTCTAATTACAGTAGCTATATGATGTGTTTCAGTTTCTTAAAAAAATATTATTTGGCATTGACATTTATTGTAAATTTAGGCATTTTTCTACAATTTATCCAGAAGAAAAGTGTTTGGTACTGTTGTTTAGAATTAAAATAGTTCTCAAGAATTATTGTAAACACAAACTAGTATATTTTTATGTGATAACATCCATATGTTGCTCATATATTGATAACAGTAGTGAATATTAATCCAGTAACTACTTGGTCCTGAAATTGGTTCTTTTAATATTTACTATACTAACCATGAAGCTGAGTATTGATAAGTTTGTGGGGTTTTCTTTCGAAATCAGAGTAAAGGAATAGACCATTTCAATTGGAAGAGACCTACAACAGTCATCTAGTTCGAATGCCTCACCAGTTAAGGGCTGACTGAAAGTTAAAGCATGTTATTAAGGTGCATAAACAATGACAACCATGGACATCAACCACCAGTCATCAGCCGATGTAGCCCCATTCCCTACAACCTTCTAAGCTCTGCCCCATCTGCCAATTCCTCACCTAGTATGCTTTGTACCTTCTCATTTCACAATGTGACAGTTGTCCAGTTGTAAAGAAGGATGTTTTGAGGGACTATATTAAAAACCTTACTAAAATCCAGAAGAACTGCATCCACTGCTTTTTCTTCATCATCTAGGTGGATGACCTTATCATTGAAGCCACATAATGAAATCTGTATGGATTTTAGCTCCTTCTGCAAGCATAATTCTCACTGACATTATTGAGAAATTCTAGATAGAGAGATGTGTGTTCGGTGTTAAGAGAGGAATTTTGCCCAGTTATGGACGTTATTAGATTTGTGTTTTCTGGAGCTGATCTTACACATCTTTACTTGCAGTTCCCAATGTTCCTGAGGGTAGAAAATAGTATTGTTTTTATCTTACATATAGACATTGTTATCAGGCAATTTCATTATATTGCTTCTTAAAATGAAATACAGTTTACTTAGTGGGTTCAGAAAAAAAGCAGAAACCTTCCACCCATTTTCACAAATGATTTTTTTCTTGTGTTTCTTAACCCACTCACCATGTACATGTACTGCTTGCACGCAGGTAGAGGGTCTGTTTCACTGCTCTTGTTTACTTTGACCAGTAACTTTCCCTTTATGTGATCCACTTGAACTAAATCATTACTAAACCATTAAACTTCTTGATCAGCTTCCCACTAACACTCTGTGTGGCTTAAGGTACTACTCAATGTGTGAAGCACTGTCAGAGTCTGGCCTGTTAAGTAGTGTACTAGGAGCACTCAAGTACTTAAAAGATGATAATTCACACTAGAGGTTTGCTCTGTTTGAAGAATGGCAATAAACAGTTTTATGTGATGTTTTGAAGTGCCCCACTGGCCTTACATATGCTGTAGGATTTAACCTTCAAATCTTAACATAATTCTTGTTTAAAACTTTGCCTCTCTTTAACTTATACTCTGAAAATGTAGCATTTTTATTCTTTCTCTTCAGCAGTGCCACTATTCTGTATGCCCAGCTACCTGTTTCTTACAAATCTACCAAGTAATCAGTGAATTGTTTAGGTTGTAAGGACCCTCTTCAGGTGTTCTAATGCAGCCCTACTAGTCAAGCAGGGTCAGCTATACCAGATTGTCAATGACCAAATCTAGTTGAGTTTTGAGTATATCCACAGATGAAGACCACAGCCTCACTGAGCAACCTGTTCCAGTGTTACACCACCCTTGCAGTAACCAAGGTTTTTCATTTTCTGCTTTATAATTTGTGCACATTCTGTTTTGTCTGGTGGGCATGACTGAGAAGAGCATGGCTCCCTCTTCTTAATTGCCTCTCACTAGGTTATTTATAGACATGAGTAAGATCCCTCTGAGACTTCTTTTCTCTGGATTGAATATTCTCAGCTCCTTGGGCCCCTCTGTATATGACAGGTGCTCCAGTCCTTTAATAGTATTCACTGCTCTGTTTTTTTTCTTCTCTACTTTTTCTACTTTGTGATTTTACTAAGCCCCAAATGACTGCTGACATTCACAAAGCTCCTGTCCTGTCCTTACCTTCCATTGCCTTCTGTTTTATTAACAGCAAGTCATGCTAAACTGTATGTAAATGTATAACATTTGCTGTTCCTGCAGTGTTTTGCCAATTTGCTTTTACGGTGTGAGCTCCACAGTGCTGAGGCCATTCTTCTCAAGTGCTTGAAAGCACTGAGCCCAGATCAGGTGCCTCCCTATAAAAACAACAGTAAGAGTTGAATGCTAGTGAGAGTAGCATGAAATGACAAAATGCCCTACATTGATGATCTTCTAGTAAAAAATGTATCTTAACCCTACGGGGGTGAAAAATGACTGGAAGAGGCATTTCAAGAGAGTTTGTGAAGTAGAGAGAATATTTTTTTACAGCTCCTACACAAGTTTTTGTTTTTGTAAGCAACTGAAAGTCAAAAGACCAGTAGGCATAATTTAGAGCCGCATGTGCAGTGACATTTACAAGGACGGGAGATAAATGGGGATCATCATAATGCACTGTGAATTGCAGTACAACTTTCTTGTTCCTAGCAGCCAAAGCAGTGGTTCCTGATTGATTGGTTCTGCAGGAAGGCTGAAAGGCTATTTTTAAAGTTTTCACAACTGAGAAGAAAATGTGAAAATGAATAACTTTACAAATGCTGCAGCCAAATAAACACACTGTTTCATAAAGACAACTCTTATTTCTTTTACACACTCCTGAATCCAGTCTGAGAGCAATTGTTCCAGGCTTCCAGCTGAGTTCTTTCCAAAGATAATGCAGGTGGAAAGATGAGTTAATGGTTTAAACAATTAGAGATTTGATGCACTATTCCATCTGTCAAAGCCCACTGAAATGAAAGCTCACAGTTTTAATTTGTGCCTCCAGCATCTAACTCAGTCTGAAATGGTGTCGGGGATTTGCCCTGCCCACAGTACTGTCATTCTTATGGTAAATATTCTATGCACACATGCTGGGAGACTTTTATAGAACATATTAGTGTGCATTTGAGAGATCATTAGCCCGAAGTAGCCGGAACATTCCAGGTTTCTTAGCCTGGAAACTCATATCTCTGCTGGAAAGTATGTTGAGCCACTGTTATTTACACAAGAAAGCTACAGCCGCATAGGGATAGCTTTGTAAATTTAAGAGGAATAGTGGTTCTTGGTATTCTCAATCTATTGTGATTTAAGTACCACCCATGAAAGGGTGAAATAATGGATGTTTTGACTTTTGACTGAGAAGAAAAAATTAAATTCTTTCTTGATCTGCTAGACAGAATGCTTTCCTTTCGTCTAGTAAAAGATAAAGTAAAACCGTTTAATAAAACAGAGTTCATAAGGATTAATCAATTTATTGATGTACTAAATACGTAAGACAATCCTAAGCATATGAAAAACAAGAAGGCTGTTGTAATACTAATCACTTATATTGTTATGAGTGATTTGATTTTTTTATGTTCATTTACAGAAAGGTAGAGGAGGCTGAAAGAACCATAGTGGTTTGATGATTAAAGGTGAACTAGCTAAGAAATAGGTTAGCTGTAGTTTCTGGCTATTTTTGTTTGGGGAAATAGAAGAAAGAGCTTTGTGATTCAGTGTTTTCGTTTATAGAAAGCATTAGTGTCTAAATGCGCTGTGATGACGGGAATTCCTTTGTTCTCTAAGGGTCTTCAGAACTGACAAATAAACTGAGTTAAAATCCAAACAATGTTTACAGTGCTTTGTAATTCTCTAATGTATCACTCAATATTTGTAAATATCAAGGGTTTTTTTTTTTTTTTTCCTGGGTATCAAAAGATCAGTTGTATTAGGACATGGGACATCGAAATAAATAGAAGTGAAGAACATTCGTATTCTTCACAGTTACCATGTTGGATTACGTCAGTTGTCCTTCCAGTCTGATACTGTATTACCAACTAGATTCTCCATAGATAAGTAAACCTGCAGGTGTGGAAAAAACTGCTGCTAGAAAAAAAGATTACTGAAGCTTACTACTTTTTTTTTGGGAGGTACTGTGAAACATAAAGTGTATGTCCTTTCCCAGACACAAGTTTTTATATCTTACAGCTCTTACTGTTTGCTAGGTTGCTCAACTTAAATGTTTTTGCCTTCAAGAACAGACTCTAGACCTTGACAGAAGTTTTCCTTGACCTTCACTCTGAACAGTCCTGCTGATAGCTTTCTGTCTCTAAGACAAATGGTTAGAATCAAGTTGTTTCAATTTTTCATAGAATCATAAACCACTTTAGATTGTAAGGGACCTTTAAAGGTCATCTAGTCCAAATCCCCCTGCACTGAGCAGGAACATCTTCAACTACATCAGGTTACATAGAGCCCTGTCCCACCTAACCTTGATGTTTTTTCCAGGGATGGTGCTTCTACAGCTTTTGGGCAACCTGTTCTAGTGTTTTACCGCACTCATTGTAAAAGATGTCTTCCTTATATCCAAGCTGAATCTACCCTCTTACAGTTTAAAACCATTGCTTCTTGTCCTATCACTACAGAATCTACTAAAAAGCTCTCTTTAAGTACTGAAAGGCCACAATAAGATCTTGCTTGAACCTTCTTTTCTCGAGGCTAAACAACCCCAACTTTTGTCAGCCTTTCATCATAGGAGAGGTATTTCATCCCTCTGATCATTCTTGTGGCCACTTTGTGTGATCATTTTTCTTCCGCTAAGTGATTATCACCACTGCTAAAGCCCTTAGGATGGGTTGCAAGGAAAGGAAATATAATGTCTGTATAAATACTGGCTGTCTGTCCCTGTGCCCTAGGTTCTCACTGAAGCATAATTCTGCAGCATTGCTGATTAATCTTCATTGCAGGTTTACAGAAAAGTTTGGCTCTTTTGAAGCTTGCTTTTCTGGCTAGTATTGTCTGGTCTGCTTGCTAACAGAGGTAAGCAAATCTGATCACTGTGCTGTTTGAGATGTTAACTACTGCATACTGAGAAGCTGAGCTAATGCCGAGCATAACCAGACAAAGATTAAGTAGCCCTCTTTCACAGAGAAGGGACACAGAATTGTCATTAATGACTGAATTGTGCCAACACTAGCTTTGGGGATAATAGCATAGCAGTCTCAACTCCACTCTCAAAAATGCAAATGCTGGCTTTAGACCTGAAGTCTGCATACTCTGCACCATATACAGACATACACTACAGCTAAAGGGAGAAATGAGTGCATGGGCGCTCACATAGGCACACATACCCGACAGATATTTATTGAAGCTGGCATGCTGAAGCACTAAATGCTTCTTTAACTTAGCTTTATCTGCTTCAGTGAACACTCTTCAGAATCCAGGGACATTCAGACTGCAGAACCCTTTATTTAGAGGTATTTGAGCACAAAAATAATCCCTTCCTAGAAACTTTGAAATAGCAATGGAGCTGTGCAGCCTAATCAACTGTAAATTTTTGTCATCTAGAAAGTAATTGATTAAGAAACATCTAGCAGAAGGCTGATCATCACTGGAGCAACATTGGTCAGACAGTAAAGGCAGACAGTACTACTAAGACTAAGAAAAATTATAAATACATTTACTTGAAAGCAGGCAAAGGATTTATCCTTTTAAATCCTTGAAATTCTCCCAGGTCACTCATCACTCACTTTTCTCAAAACCTGCACATATTTTTTTCTGACCTTTCAACAACTTTGCACTCAGTATGCAGAGGGTAATGTAAAACATGAAAGTGTAGTTATCTGAGATTTTGATTTTCCCAATAGAATCTTAGTTCCCTAAGCTCAGATGCATGAATTCCTATTTGGGAATTTTAATAATTCATATGAATGAGAATTCTGTACAAAATTTATAACTTTGCAATTGAGATCAGAATCTTAATTTTATCTTATTAAATTATGTTTCATTAACATAATTCCTTGTGCAAAACAGTGAGTAATATCTGTTTAAATGTATGGTCCTTTTCTCCCGTTGTGGGTGTTAGATCGAATATAGTTCTAGTTAAGTGACAAAGACAAAATGTACTTTCTTTGACCTTTAATGTAGTAATAAAACATATCCAGACCACTGTAAAGGGACAGTGCCTGAAAACCAGATGCATGTCTGTATCTCAGCGTTGACCTTAAAAGGAGTTTTGCTTGACTAGACCCAGGACATTATTCAAAAACCCACTGAAGCAAGGGATACTTTCTTTAAAAAAGCTTTATATCCTTCCATAAGGCAAGATTGTGCTTTTTCAAGTGACCCACCTTGGAGTTTCTCCATTAAAATAATACTGAAGGAGATATAAAAATGTACTTAGTTAGATAAGGATGATAACTGTCTTTGGGGCAAACAGACAAGGATGTAAGCACCCTTTTCTCCACATACTCATTGAATTGTAAGGAAAGCATTGAGCTGGATGTTGGAGCTATGACTAATTTCTAGTTCTGGGTGCCTGCAAAGAAATGGGAAGCTATCTGAGCATACAGGTGTTGTCTGTCCTAAAACAGAAGTGGGAGGCCTTGTTTTGTAACACTAAGTGTGATATTTAATCAGACATTAAAGACTTAATTGCCTTTTAGCACTTTCTATATATTAGAATAACTCTCTATGCACAACAGAAAATACTGTTTCTGAGATCGTCCAGTGTTGAAGAGTTGTGCCAGGGTTTTTAAGTAAATCTCGTTGAATTTCCTTAGAAAGTTCTGCTTAAAGTCTATTTTTGATATAGTCTCAGGTTAATGGATCTAAAAGGAAACTGGTTTTGACAATTCTTCCATAATGATCACACTTACTATATGGATTACAAACATACATTCTGATCTTATCAAATCAATTTTTTTTAAAAAATATTTCAATGACCTAAAGAATTTAAACACACAGAGGATACATTGAACTACAGATGCAATTGCCCAAAATTGAGATAGTGGTAGGAAAACACTCAGGTCTTTTTTCTGATACCATAACCTTTCTGAAGTCACTTATGTATTCACAATTGAGTATTTCCTGCAATCTGATTTAAAATTCCTTTGCATCCTTGTGTTATACAAGCAAACAGTTACATGGGGTGTAAATTGCAGGGAAAAGTCATAGCCATATTTCTTCAATGATGCCTTATATATTTAACGTGAATGGGAAATGTGAAGAGGAGTTCTGGGTTCCTGTTCAGCCTGAGGAATTCCCTGTGCAGGAATATCAGCAGGATCCGTTGCACTGAAATGAAAGAAAACAAAGTTTAACTGTTCAGTGTTATACTATTTTGATACTGGTGCACACTTGCATAAAAGGGATTTCCTCTTTCAGGAAAGTGTTTTCAAGTTATGCATTTAGGAATGAAAAGATTAGCATAATTAATTGTGGAAAGGGATGTTTTCTTTGGAGTGTGAACCTAGATATGGAATTATGAACAAGCTTCTTTGCCCCAGAATATCTAGCATTGTGTTTGCTTTAAGATGTAAAATCTGTGGAATCCAACAAATGTCAGATTTTTTGATCTCTGACTTTGGATAAAGAAAACAAGTAAACAGGTGCCTATGTTTTTTTCTAACAGAAATTATATCCCTATATACAAAATATATTGAATATAAATATCTGCAATAAATCAGGACGTGAGCAGGAAGAAAAAATTCAGTTATAGCACTTGGGATTTGAACTGTACCTTCTGAAGACAGTAGGAATTTTCCAGAGTTAGGAATGCAAAATCGATTTTTAAAGCGCTTCCATATTAGGAATGAAATATTTCCAGGTTTATGGTTTATGTAAAAAGTTTAGCTATATTGCTGGTAACTGAATTTTGAACTCCTTCATGAGGGAAATAGACTTTTTTTTTTTTGTTTGTTTTACATAAATATGAACTCTGTTAGCCCTAGTAAACAATAAAGATACTGGTTAAATGGCTGTTGAAACTTTATCAGCGTTTTCAACTTGATTCAGGCTTTAACATCGCATGAGTTCTGTTCTGTTGCTCTTCCTAGTATCTGTAATTCTTTCAATTTGTCCTGAGAATGCAATACAGAGCCCTAAATGTGTCCTCATCCTGGTCCGTGCAGCTGTTGTTAGGAGAGTTAACCATGCTTGCTTCTGGGTGGCAGGAGTGCTCATGGGAGGTATGGTCAGACCCAGCAGGATGACATCAGTCTGGCTACAGTTGTTAATTTTTGTTTAGGTCTGGACAATGTTGTATCTGTGGGTATTATTACTCACTCACCAGATGGCAGGTATAAAACTCCTAAAGGACTATAAGCAAAGGAGGGAATTGGAGGTGTTTTGGGTGAGATTTTATTGAAGGTTGGGAGTTGTAGCTGTAAAGTAGCACAAAGGCAATGAGAACCAATGAGTTACTATTTAAATCAATGAAAACATCACCAAACCTGTCTTTGCCATCTTGGAAGATCAGCACATACCTCTTAAGGAGCTGCTGGCGTCTCAGAGAAAACATCCAACATCTTTCTACTGGAGATCTGTTCTGCCATATATTATTTAGGGTTCTTCCTACCTTTATTTATCACTGAAGGTGTCTATGTGACAGAGCTGTTGTGTTTCTTTAGAGTTCAACTGTTCCTGCTGGACAGTTTCCTCATGCAAAGTCACCTTTCACGACACAACTCCAATGATAATTGCTTCCAAAGTTTTTTTCTGGAGTCATTATGCAGAAAATAATCACCTTTAAATCACTCATTTTCTTCAAAAGATTAATAAATCTTTTGGTTTCATAACTGAATATTTTAAAATTAATCTATAGTTACATAATGCATTTGAATAACAAATTAATGTTTAAAAAAAGAAGAGATTTGGTTGGTAGCTGTCATGCCTTGTTTTTTCCTTTTAATTTCTGTCACTTCTGTAGCTTTATTGTGTGGAAATACAATTTTTGTTGAAGGATAATAGTGGTGTATAGAATCAAAATATGTACTTCTTTCAATATAATACCTGACTGTAGGGGAAATCATCTGATTTTCATGTTTCCTAGGTTTAAGAAGGGTTTGAAAGTATTTCAGAAAGAATTTAATTCCTTAAATGGCAAGTAAGTAGGTCATCATCATCTTCAGGGAAAGGCTTATTTGCCCTCATTATTCCTCAGTCCAACATTACGCAAATTCTTTTGATAGTAGACTTGAAAGTAGTTATTATAAGGAAGTGGGTGTATCTATACGCAGTTCTTTAAAGATGTACTTTTAATTTCTTTAAATCCAAACAACAACATCAGCAAAATAGATTTACAAACATTATATACATGGATGTTTTTAATCACTAGTACAGAAGATTGAATTAATTAGAAAGTTAGCTATTTTTTTTCCTTTTTTACTGCTTCAGTGGTAGGAAAATAGTCAGATGTAAACTGTTTTTAAAGTGTTTGTGGAGTGTATAATGCATTTAATTGCTATTTAAACTTCTGGGTTTGGCAGGTCATATAAAAATGTTAAAGATATTGGTAGTATTCTGTGAAAGAAATAGAAAGAGGATGGTGCAGGCAGCATAGTGGAGTAGGATGGTCAGATACCCACATCTTTGCTGAAAATAACAGGAGTCATTCCCACCCTGCCAGCAAGATCCTTCTACTGGAGGCTTGTTGCACCTCTGGTATCTGCCTAAAAAATCTTCCCCTGGATAGGAAGTGAGCTGTGGTTTTTACTTCACTAACTTTTCTTTTATTAAAAAAAATGGAGTTGTTCACTATGGAAGTAACAAAAGAAAGAAGATCTTGTAATATTTTGAAAGTTTTTACTCTCTGAGTAGTTAGAATTTTGTGGGTAGATCAGTGCCATTCAGTCAGATGCATGCGTGGCAAGTGTGTTTACACAGAAACTCACTTGATTGATCTGTTAGTTCAGAGTGACATTTTAAGTACATCGCAGTTTAGTTTTTGCCTTTTTTTTCTGGGAAGAGGCTGAAATACTCAATGCAGTTGTACTTTTTATTGCAGTTGTATCACATAATGTATGTAGGGAAAAGCTTCTGAGTATGTTTTTTTAGTGCTGTCATGGTAAGCTAGTGCATTTTTTCTTTATTGCTCACATTTGTTGGGTGATGACAGGTTATCAAACGCTACAGGGCTGTTTAACACCTTGCTAGAAGACAATAAAGAAACTTGTGACATTTGCTTAACAAGAAGCACAGTGTGTTTGGGGAAATCTGTCAGTGAGAAGACAGGCCTGTAAAGATGTCAGGTCTATTTTGACCTTACCACCTCTTGTTTGTATTCAACTGTTTCAGCTTTGCAAATGGCTCCACATTTGGTACTTGAATCGAAAGTAGACATCATATAACCTGGGAAGGATATGAATAGGTTTTGGAAATGTTTTATCGTGTAATGGAAAAGAAAACCATTTTTGTAATATCTGCAGTTACACTAAAAAAAAAAAATTACACTTTCTGTTCGTGGCTCCAGAATATTTTGAAAGGGAGTAAAAAGATTTTCTTATTTAAGTAAATTATATATGTTATTTTGGCATTGTCTGTCAAAGTACTAAATGTTGTATCAAATGCAAGCACTACTGATGCATGGTGCTGTGTGCCTACAGTAATCTGAGCTCCTCCTAATGATGTATGGCATTCACTTTGCAGGCTCTCTGCTATATTTTATCCAGCATTTGGATAGCATGATATTCTGACCTTGTCCGATCGGTGATCTCATATACTGTGAATGTTGCAAGAACAGTAAACAAAGCCTGGAAGAATTGTCAGACTGCCAAGTTGTATTGTTCTGTATCTTTTCAAGACAATGCCACAGAAATATATCTGTCTTGACACCTCTGTCTCTTGTATTAAGAAAGCCTTAACTAACTCTTTATTTCTATGGTCTACCATCTAAAAATGCCACATCTTATAAAGAGAACAGGTGAACAGGATTTTTAAGACAGACCTCAGGGACATGGAGTAAGTTAGTCAAAAATAACAGCAGCTGTCTAAGAGATTCCAAGACTGACAAGAGTGCTTCATAAGAAAAGTGTATGAAGCATTTAAATAGCATTTCTATATTATAATTTATAAATATCTGTGAATTCAGGTAGTGTGTAAATATATGGTATGGATACGTTGAGTAGAATACTTTTTTTTTTGCATGAATCACACAGCTGTTTGCAAATGTCAGTGATTGCAAGAATCTGAAGCAGTTTTGGTTTATTGTGTTTTCTTTTCACCTTCCTCTCTCACCCCCTCAAGAAACCTATAAAAGAGAAATGTTCCACTCTGTTCAAACCATATAAGGGTTTTATATCTAACTTCTTTAGGGTCTCTGGAAAATAGGTCTCTAAATCTGTAGGTAGTTTACTTTCAATTGAGTATTGAGCTAGTTTTATTTGGTTTATTTTAGTTTAATTAATTTCAGATTTTCATGTATGAAAGATGAACACTGGGATATAGAATCACATCTTGATAATGTGGTTGTACTTTATTTAAGCTTTTCTAACTAGTCTCATTTTTAATGGGAAGTTGCTATGGATGGTACACATCTTCAGTAGGTATTTAAGAACAATGAGAACTTCAAAAGTGAAGGAAGTATATAACAAAGTGGCAGTTTGAATAGAAAGTGTGATTATACAATACTTTTACTGAGATTTGAGTGTAAGGTCTCTAATTTATTTATAACAAAGTTAATCATCTTCTAGTTGAACAGTTAAATACTGAGGACATCTCTTTTTTGAGTTGTCTTACGTTTTAGCCAATTGACAGAAGATAAGCTTCTGTACTCATCCCTCCCAGCACTTTCAAAGCGCAGTGGAGCTTATTATAAATGAATGACTCATACATAGGGTGGAACAAATGCACCATTGGTAGCCTACAGAGATAATAACACTGACCTCTGGTCATTTTACAAGAGAACTCTCTCATGTAGGTCGACTTCCCACTGCTTTAAACCCAACCTAAATAGACTATTCATGGGGAACTGGATTGACAGATTAGAGATTTATATGCACAAATATAGGCATTAACAGCATGGTCTCTGCAGTTCAGGACACACCAAGTAGTTTAAATATATGACCACTGAAAGCAGAGAAACATTTTTCTGTAAAGAAGTGGGTTTGTAAACTTCCTTTAGACTTACTGAAATATGTAGGGCAGTCTAAAAGCCCAACCTTGCTGTCTGTGTTTATGCTGGACTTCCAATAATATTAAGTTGTTAGGACATTAGGGTTCTGATAGCACTGGCGTTTCATAGGTGACATTGCAGTGGGGGAAAAGAAGACAAGAGTTGAGGTTCTAAGTCAATATATGCTTAAAAATGCACTTTTACTGCTTCCCTTTTAATATATGTGTAGACACAGAAGGAGTAAGCAAGAATAATTTTGTAAAAGTACAAAGTATAACATTTGCCAAATTATATGGGTTTTAGGAGGATCTTGAGATACCAAATTTAGGCTTTAGAATATGAAAGGGATAAAGTGCACTAGTTCAAATTTTTACACCACAAGGTATGATCTAAGTGTGTCAAATACCTTCATATTCCAACTGTAATGTAGTCATGTAATGCAGTTTGTCAGTAGAACTCATCCACCCAGCGTGTTCTAGGAAGAGATTTAATTTGTGCCCTTCTGCAGAAAGAGATGTGTTATTCTGCCTGTTTTTAACAAAAGTTTATCTCAAAAGGCATGATTTGAAAGTAGATTACAAATTACTGAAAAGGTATTTTTATTGTATAGTAGCATTCCCCCACAGAGGAAAGAAAACCAAGGGAGAGGAGGAGAGACACCCTCCTCCCCCTTCCCTAACACTAATGTAAAGAAAAATACATGAAGAGACAAACTGTTTTTTTCTTCCTTTGCTGTTATTTTTTTTTAAAGGGTGAGACTCTTAATAGGTTATTTCTGGTTTTTCTTGACCCTTTATAACAGAGCACTATGAGATTCAGTCAGATCTCTCAAAAAAGGCTGGTTTTTTTAAATGATTATACTTGCAGAATATATGGCAAGTGCATCAGTAGTACCAGATTTATAGAGAGAAGTAGTACATTTTGTTGGAATTTTGTATGAAAAAAAATGATAAAGCTATGAATAGGAGTTTCAATCCAAATGTGTATATACCGACATTATCCGCTCAGTCAACTTTTATGTGAGATATAAGAATTTTCAACTAGATCTTGTAATGTAAGCTACTGCAATATATTTTCAAGATGCTAATTATCTGAAACTGTTTTGATATCATAGTTTTCAACTTCTACTGGAAGTACAGAAATTATTACTTGTTCTTACCTCTTTCTATGCTCTGTTCAACATCTGAGAAAATAATTCTTGTTGAGTGGTAATGCAGTATGTATCTGTATATCCTTATATATTTGAAAATAAATAGATTTTATTCTTACCAAAGCAGATGAATCAATGTTGAAAATGCTATTCAATTGCCTGGCTCAGGCTCTTCTGACACCTGAATCCAGAGATCTTTACTTGGTCACACTTCTCTCAGGACAAATCTAGCAACAAATCTTGGGGATTTCCTTAGTTTGTACCCAGGCAAAATTTCAATGAAAGTCAAGTCACTGCAGTGACAGAAAGTCTTCTTCCAGCATCTGGGTTCCAAACTTGCAGTGATTTTATGTTTGCAAGTTGCAGGAGGCAGCTGTGAAAACACACACATATCCATTCTTTCTGACTGGTTAATGACAGAGGATTCTACTAAACCACCTTGAGTAGGAAAATGTCAGTTTTCTTCATAATTTGTATTCCATATCTAGACTTTTAAAAAGTAACATAAAGTAGAAATTGGTATCTAGGAAAGACAAAACATTTTTACTTCTTATTTCTGCTGCTTTATCTATGCAACCTGGCATCTACCTATGCAGAAATGCACAATTCTCATATCTGCTAATTTAACTTTCTTCTTAAATGCCATTTGTTTAAACATTGGTGTTAAAATGCTGTGTTCTTGGAGAACTTTTTGATTCTTCAAATGTGTGTATTAGGCTTAACCTTTGTCATGACTTTTGCTAGCATTTACAAGGATGTTGCTTTGATTATTAGACTTGCCATCAAAAGGCAGAAAAGAAACACAAACGTTTGGCATCTTCTGCTTCCAGGTGTTCTACATGTCATCTCACCTTATCTTTCAGCTTCCATCCTGTAACACCATTCCCCTAGAAAAACATATCTGCCTACCTTTCGGTCTGTCTAGATAAGTAGAGGCTTAATTCCCTTCATAAAGGAAGCATTTTGTACGTTTCATTTGTATCAAAGTGCAGATTTAAATTCTTATACCTATATCTCTTCTTGCTTTTGCTGCTTCACAAAATGATACTTTTATACTATCAGGGTATATTTGCTATGCCACAGTGAGAAAGTTGTGGCTTAACACAGATGCTGAAATGTATTTGGAACTACTGCCTCTCTTTGAACTATGGAAATGGTGAAGATGAGTTCTTAATCTTGGTGAATACTTCAGTTCCTATGAGCTTTTTGTCTGCTTGTTTCTTTAACATTGCACAATATTTTATAATTCTTCTGTCTGCTTGAAATCCAGTTTGAGTCATCCTCATTTTCATGTGTGTTCTTGAACATAACCAACTTCTAAAATGATGACAAACATCAGGATACTTTGAGAGAGAATTTTTTTAAATACATTTAGAAAGGGTCTGTGCAGTGACAGGTTCCAGTGGAAAGCGAGAAACGTGTTCAAGTAGATTAGTGATCATCCATCATAAACTTCTCCGTTTGGGCCCCAATTTAGAGATGCTTTTACATGCTTTCTCTATTATGTTTTTCAAGCAGAATCCAGTCCCCAAGGAAGTTAGTATAATTTTCTCTGAAATTGTCAGTGCAGTAAGGATCAGCACTAAGTTCAATGAACTTATAGTACTGTCATTGTAATGACATTGTAATGAATTGTTACTTCAGTGTAATTCTGAAGCAGTGTTCTACTTAACAACAGTCCATATGGCTTCAGTATCTGCTTTTCTTTGTTGGTGCAGAAATCTTTACAGTTAAGTACAGCCTGACCTCCTAGAACCTATAGACTGTTTTTCACAAGAATGTCTAGATGAAATATCTGTATCTTACTGATGGATTGCATCTGTCTAAAGTGTCGTGATAACAATAAACTTCATTTTGCTATTTATAAAACAGGTTTAATCTCTGTTTGTGGATGATATGTCAAGATAGGCTGAAATTACAAGAAAAAAAATACTAAAACCCTATTATTTCTTTAGTTATGTTTTTGTCTAGTTCATATATGAAAGTGCATCCTCAGGTACTGCTTGTGCCCAAACATACCTATGCTAAACATACCCACATCAAGCACTTTGCCAACCTTTAAAATGCACCAGTTATATAGCTTGTTATGATAGTATCAATAGATTTGTCTCTAGAGTTGCTTCCGTTCTGAAAGTTAGGGTTAAACTGGTATTCTTTGAAGGCTAAGTGTACTGGTAATTGCAGTTACCCGTATTCTTTTATAGTGGTGTAGTTGTTTCTGGAATCATTTTTGTTTTAATGGGAAATCTACCTGGCTACAAAATTAGTTCCTACAGAATGTTTTTGTATATAGTTTTGTAGGATCCCAATGTAACCAGAGCATTGGCCAACTGCTGTAGTAGAAAAGAACATAAAAAAGATGAATGCACAAATAATTAAAGAAATAACGACACCCTTTTCTCTCTGTGAAGATACTAAGCAACTTGCTTTAGTGAACTCTGCTTTGAGCAGAGGGTTTTGAACTGGTTGATCTCTAGAGAGCACTTGCAACTTCAATTATTCTGTGATATACAAAGAAAAAAAAATAAGCCCTCTAATTGCTTGTAATATGTGCTTATTTGGCGAGTACTTTTCTTACTAGCCACATCAAATGTTTTTAGATGCAAAACCGAAAAAGGGAGATATGAAACATAAAACACAAAAAGAAGAGTTGGCAGACGCTGTCTTTATTATCCAACATAAAATTGTCTGTTTCCTTTGAAGTGCAGATTTTCTTTAAAAGAGGAAAAAGAAGAGAAGCAGCATATAATTCATATTCAGATTGATGTGAATATTTTTAAAGGAACAGATCAAATGACTTGGAGGAGGGGTACGTGCTAATTTTAGGCTTGCACAGGCTGTCTCTTGAGCTGCAAGAAAGTACCATTGCTTAATTTTTAACAATCATCATTGAATATTGCAGCTAAAAGTGACTGGTATTTGGGCACTTCATGATTGCAGTGGATTTCATGCACAAGGGGAACACTGCTTATATTTCTTGTGTAAATCACTGTTATAAGAGGAATACAGAAAAACAAAAATTATTCAAAACTGAGCTGTGATGTGAGCATGTTGTCATTAAACAGAATTATACCAGTACATAATTTGGGTCAGTAGCTAAATAGCTAAGTAGTGAGTTAACTTTTTTAGTTTTGATTTGGTTTTTTTTTAATTACATTCACTCTTATTGCTGTTGAGAGTGGGAAATAAAGTTGTTCTAAGTCAGTCAATGAGAATTCAATCAACCCCTTTTTCTCTTCCCCTTTGGAGTCTGTACTTTGCCTTTATCCTTACTGCTCTTACTGTTCCTGAAGTTCTGGTTGTTGGGTTTTCTCACTGTTTCAGTTGTTACAGTACAACTGAAAAGGTTGTTGTCCCCATTTGTTTATTGCTTCTTCCCTTTCCACAACATCCCTGTGATTACTGCTTCTGCACTATGCTACTCCTAAGCACATTGTAACCTGCTTCAGTCAAAACAAGTTTAGCTGGACAAATTTACAGTATTTATTAACCAGACTCATTTTGACTGAAAAAAATTACAGACCCTCCTGCCTGAGGAGATTTCAAGGTGCAGTGTTCTCTGGTGTGAAGAGCGCAGAACAGAAGTCAGAAGTAAGATGTGGGCGTTGTCGCAGCAAAATCTGAACACAGTACTTAAGGCTTGAGGGTATTTATGCTGTCATCTAGGGATAGGAAGTGATTTTAAATAGTGACTTGCTTATAAGTGCCTGTAACTAAGATAGGAGCAAGATTCTTTTGATTTAACTGGAGTTGAGAGACACATGTTGCTGATATACTTTAAATAGTCTTGGCAAATTTTATGCCTCTCTCTTCTCTAACTTCCTCATCTGTAAAATGGAATGGAATTTACCTTCCATGGACTTTGTTGGAAGTAGTTTTTTATGGTTAATGAAGTACATAGATATCCCTGAGTCTGCTGTTGTACTGAAAAGTTATTCCATTCCTTAAGTTTGGCATTAAATACATGGGTTTATCTAAAATTTGGAATCTTCCTCAAGAAAAAAGCTGTAATACTGTTTGAAGTTTAAATATTACTTATGCCCTACAGCTGTCTTTGTGGAATGAAGTATTTCAATGAATACAGTAAACATTTGCTGTCCCATGTCTTTGCTGGGTGTCTGCACCACCTCAAATCTAAGTGTTACAATATTGTGTAAATCAATGATGAGAGATGGGGAAGAAGGAAATCTGAATACATGACACATTAACAGAATAGGAACCAAGAGCAACTCTGATGGAGATGAAGCTTGCTTTCTTGTGAGGTTTTACTCCTAGTTTTACATTGCCTTTTTTTTAAAACCAAGAACAAAACAGGTAAGTTATTTTTAGGATAAACATACAGGCATGTAGGGTGCCTTGTCACTAGTGTCTATTTGGATAATACCACCGAATTCTATAATGATTTTCCATAGCATCTGATCTCAGTACAACAAAGAGAGTGTAACAAATAACACAACAATGAAAAGGACTCATTATATTCTCTACTGAGAAGTCATGAACCCTTTTCACAGGTTCTTCTAGTTATAACTATGTGTTGATTACATTTCTTTGTGCTAAACAGGAGAAGGATTATACTGTGTTACTATAAATGGCTTTGCCAAAGTGGAAACTTTACTGGGATTTTTATGGAATAATTAATGTGTCATAATGTAATATATGTCCCCTTTGGCTATATTTACATTTTGGATTCATTCTGATCTTCTTCATTTCTTTTGGATGATAACTGACACTGTAGTAACTAATAGGTGTGAAAAAATACTGCCATACTTCTGCTCCCTATTTCCAGTGTCATAGATAAGTAGATAGTTTGATTCTTCTTATACATCAGAAACTACTCTAATAGATTGTTTTAAGTTAGAGTCCTCTAAAGATCATAATGATGTATAATTAATATAGATAGGTCTATCGTGAACATTTAGTATGTTGATTATAGTAAACTCCTACATGGCTAGCAATAGAGAGTAAACTCTTAGCAGTATACTGGTGTAACATCTTGTGATAACAGTTGGCCTAATGGAGCATAAAAAATATGAGTAAATAAGGAGCCTATGTAGTATTTTCCCTACTTCTTGTGCCTCCATTTAACTCCTTGCTATTCTACCAGGCACAAATTGGTCATTCCAGAAATGCACAACAGTGATTACACAGAGTTAAGCACAAGATATATTATATATATATTAATTTTTTGATGTCAGACTAACTTAGAGTTTCTTGTTAAAACAAATATTGTACGCAGAGCTAATTTAAAATGTCGTAAATGGTATTTGCAATGCTGTGGAGGACTTCTGAACTGACAATTCAACAATCTATTGTTGATCCCTAATCAGAAATCCCTGTTTTGTTACATAGATTTCTTGTTATAACAAGAACATTTGCAAATCTATATTTGACTGCAATCATAACACCTTAATGCTGTTAAGCTTTCAGAGCTACTCTCAGCATAGCCCAGGTTTGTTAGAGTGCAGCATCTCAATGTTTGTCCCAAAGACAAGGAGAAGGGAGAAGGAAGGAGGAAGAAAGAAGAAAGAAGGAAGGAGGAAGAAAAGAGAAGAAAGGAGGAAGAAGAAAGAAGAAGGGGAGAGGTGAATTTTAATTTTCTCTTCTGAATCAACAGGATTTATAAACTTTAATGCTGGTAAATATTAAAATGAGTGTTTGTCAGACACTGAATATGTGTCCTTTTCTGGAGTCTCTTCTTGGAAGCTGGTATTAAGGAGGTAGAGTAGCCAAAACCCTCATCAGCCTCAGTTTGCTGCTGCAAACCCAACACCATTCTTGATATGAGAGTCAAGGCAGCATTGCCACAAAAAGAACCTCTCAGAAAGCTTCAGAAAGACCAATCTTATGCATTTGTCCATCACAATAGTATTCCTACATGTTTATATACAATATCAAAGCTGAAAAGACATATCTCATTGCCTCCTCTACCCCTTATTCTTTCCCTCGTTTGGCTAAAGCTGTCACTTGCTATGGTAACTGTGAACATCTCATTCTTCATAGTGATTGTGGTTAAAAGTTGATGACAGAAATGTGAAATGTTATGAAAGTATAATATTTAATTCCTGTATTTTGACCCAGAATATAAATGATAATAAACTGGTTCATAGCAAAATCAAATGGTTTACCTTCTCATATTCTGTGAAACTAAAACTTTTAGACGGTTGTATGTTGCTCTTCGGTATTTTTTTCAGCTTCGGCAAAAAGCTGGCTTTCATTTTCTTATTTATATCAAATGTAAGAAACAAAAGTGTGACAGGATGAGTCTGTGACAAATTTAATTTTGTGTTCTGATTGCATAATTTAATATTGAAACATCTAGTATGTCAGCTGAGAGTGGGAAAAAACATAGATAGCTTTTTTGTAGGTGTTGGGTGTGGTGATGGAGGAAGCATTTGGATAAACCTGTAATGATCATACTTTTAATTTTATTCAAAAGATATATAGGTTTGGCTGAGCATTCTTTAAACCATTCCTATGTGTTTTACAACTACAATGAGGGAAAAAATACCATCAGAAGCCATCTGTAGCAGTTCTTTTGCTTTTAGGCTTAGTGTGGCAGTGTGGTTACATAATGAAATAATCGACAGTTGTCTGCCAGGTCTTTGATCTGTTGATCTTACTAGATGGCACATCTCCTAAATTCATAATGATATGCAAAGCAGATTGTATGGCTCAGAAACTAAGAAGTGAAATGGGTATAAGTATCGTTTCAATCATAGAGAATATTTACTGTAGTTGACTTCAAAGTTTCCTGTACATGATTTTGCATGGATTTTCACTCAACTGGCTGAGTTGTCACAACACTGGTGGCCTACCTAACAAAAATATGCAAGATGGAAAACAAACATAAAAGAAAAGTACAGATGAAACCTATGTGCCCCTTGATGTAAAAAAAACACCCCAAACCCACAATTATATCTGTGATGAAGTATAGTTACAGCTTTAACATTTTAGGGGGAGAAGTTCTTTCTGTGTCCTTAATCCCTAGCAGACTAGAATATTACATGAATTTGCTCCCATGGCTGAAGTAGTACTTAAGTCTGTTTCAGTGTGATCGTGGACTTACTTAGAACATTCTGCTCTTCAGGGCAAAATACTTTGTCTGAGAACTGTACAGAAGGCTATCTTCCTCCAGGCTTCTTTAGTCTTATGGCCCACGTGAAATCGGTGCTATTCTCTGAGAATACAGAGTCTCTTTGTAGACACACATAAGCATGTCTGTAGTTGTTGCAGCGTGGTTCTGTTGCTTTAAAATGTTAGATTCCCTGCACCACATAACTGGCCAGATACAGTTGCAGAAATAGGTGAAGGCCAAAATGGTGAAGGCCAAAATGGTGAGTATCTCTTTTGTCTTAGTGTTCTGAGAGTGTGTTTAGTGACAGGTCTATTATTTTGCTCCTCTCTATTCCTCTTCTTTAGTGCTAAAACATGATTGCCCCAATCATGAACAGACCTCATAGGGGGAATCATAGTTTAAATTCATTGAGAACTAGTACAAAAGTTTCTTCACCCTACTATAGAAGGGCAGTGCAGTTAAGAAATATTAATACCACATATTACTTCCATCAAATCATACCCAGATATTTCAGAAGTCCAAAGACAACCTTATATGGGAAAGTAGAAACTATAGAGAAGTAGAAACTATTGTTTCTATTATTGTAATATGAAAGTACTGTTCAGATTTTTTTAAATCAAACTTGTAATGTACCGTAAATCCTTGTAAAAATGTAATTGCATGTAATTTATGCACATTCATACTAGGTTTTGCACACAATTTAACTATATAATTAATGCATCAGCCTGATTTTTTCTATATCTGTTATTGGAGTAAACATATTGCAGCAACTATACTTATAATCTGTGCATACATACAGAAAAACATATTGAGGAGAAGGCTGGTGTGTTTAAAATTTGCATTAAAGGTTATTTTTCTCAACATCTTTTCCTGTTTATTAAACCATAAGGATGTTACATCATTTGGAATCACAGTAATGAACTGTTGTAAATATAGATTAATATTTCATCAGATACTAGCAATAAACCTGGACTAAATAAGACATCTGGGAAAAATTACAGTTTTTATCAAATTATGCACCCGTTTTAGATTGTTTCACTGAACAATAACAGGAAACAAGAAAATGCAAACTCATAATTTAAGTTTTCAACAGATCTTAGAACTTTCAAGTGCCAAACATGTTTTGCATGTTTAGAATCTGTTGACCAAAATCCTTTTGAATTACAAATCATTTTCAGCTTGAAAACCTGCTGTTATGGAAATGCAGGCAGTGAATGCTAATTTGGATCTGTTTTAGCAATTAAGAACTGTAGTTTGTGCTGGACACATTTTCTTTGATTGATTCTTTATAATAAATGTGTGAATGCAACACCTTTCAGCTATACTAATGAAGTTACTATCTAATTTAACAGAAGAGTTAAGTAGTTAGACACAATATTTTTGAGGCTGATAAAAAGCTCATACAGTTGCAAGATTATGTAGAAATTAGTGTGTTTTGTGATTTTACTGTAGAATCCTGTGCAAAAATTGCCTGTTCTTACAAAATTATAGTTGAGAAATACTAAGACGTATTAAAAATATCACCACATTGTGGACCCTTTTAAGATAAAATATAAGCATTTTAATACAATGTTCATCACACTGAAATAGCTGAAGTTCAGTAAACCAAGTTTTAAATGTTCTATTTTATAACACTGCACTGAAGATGTACTCAACTGTAGAAACAAAGATCTGCTAATTTTGCATTGATAAAATGAAAAATGAGTTACACTATGAGGAGATGGTAGGACAGAATATCAACTTTTCTTCAAAAGGCAAGCTGCTTCACATCTTTAGCAGACAGAAATACTTAAATATGCTTGTACAACATAAAACTTAGTTTAGAAGTTAATGGTAAAACACCACAAACATGAATAAATATTTACAAAATAAATATTCATTCAAACTGCAGAGATAGTGAACACATAAGGGAAAAGGGCTTTTGTGATTAATATACTTGGTTTTCAACTGCCTATTTTTGTAGTATACATGGTATGATCATGGCTTACCTTTCAAGACTCAATTAAAGCAATTACAGCCCTATTGAAAGCTTGATGAAGTAAATGCAAAGATATCATTGATTTCCGTTGGCTTTGATTTGAAGCCTTATTGACTACTTGTGATTATTGTTTTCAGTTTTAAAAAATCTTATTTCTTATGGCAAAGTTTTCAGAATGTAATTCCTTGACCTTCCTGCAATTGTTTATCATTATTAATAACTTGGCAAGCAGTCTGTCTTCATCTCTTGCATTTAAGGCTTTTCAGGGTTTGATAAAGATCTCTTCATTTATATTTTTCCTATATACCAAAATATCAGTTTCCAGAAAGGTAAAAAATATTCCTCTCTCTCCTCCAGCCTGGATTCTTCATGTTGCTGAGAAGCACGTGAGAAGCCCCTGGCCTTTTTTAAGGAGAATATCTCCAGAATAGGCACTGAAAAAAGTTGCGTGCATCCAAGACTCTTGTGAAGATCCTGAGCAAACAATATGTAGTTGGGATAGAAGGTGAGACATTCTAGAGTGGGAAAAGACAAGGGCAGTTCACAGTTCTGCTGATATCTGGGAACACTTGCAGGCAGCTGCTAACCCAGAATTGAAACCTGGTGAATTCTTCAACTCCTATAACCAGTTTCTTTAAGAGGGGACATATAAGATTAGAAAATAAAAAATTAAAAAAAGGGCTCCTTAGTACCTGTGCCAGTTTGACAGTGAAGTAAGAGAGTCAGAATATATGATTGCAAATAGTATTATCCAGTCTAAAAGTGTATAAGCTTTCTGCCTGAATTAATAGCAAGTTGTCGCTATCAGAGGTGTTTAATGATCAAATTTTAATTTCAGTGTGTGAATTTGGTCACTGGACAAGTCATGTAGCGGCATGGTGACATAACTATCTTCTTCATGGATATGTTTTCTGATGTTCAGGTTGCTCAAATTTATTTCTCTGCATATGATATGTTGAGCAGAAATAGGACAAATCAGGCTTTATTATTTTAGAATGCAATGCTCTTTTTGAGGCATGGCAACAGTTCACATCTAAAGGCAGAAGCAGAAGAAAAAAAACATTAAAACTGCATCTCTTTTTTTTGCTAGTCACTTTAAAATCTCAGGGTTTTTTTTCACTTTAATAAAAAGATAAGAAAAATGGAAATATTCAGAACAGGAGACATTTTGGGATAGGCTGATTGTAAGGCTGTTTTATGTATTAGTTGATGTGGGAAGGCACAGTCTTCCCTTTCCCTAGTTACTTGTTCTGTCCTGCTACCATATGTTGATTTTGCAGTGAGCAAGGTCAGCTCACATCAAGCCAAAAATTTCTTAGGCTGAAGGAGATAAGCAAAGGGAGAGATGTCAGCATTGCCAGCCTGAAAATGTGTTCACTTTTTCGGTTGAAGTGTGAAAGAGCAAACACAATGGACAGCCCAGACATAGCAGGAGGGCAGTACCAGGACATTTACTTATCATTGGTTTGACTTAAGCTGTTCTTGGAGCCTCACCTGCTCGTCTTTGCACAAATGCTTACTCTTGTTATAAAGGGCAATGGGACTTAAGTGTCCTCTCACTTGTCCTACTTAATAACAGTGGAGGAGGATGGCATTTATTGACTACATCTTGTGTAATACTTGTGTACGCCTCTCACTTAACCTTCACTGATTGCTTTGTAAAGACACTATCTCTAATTTCCAAACTGGATCCAATGAATTGGAAAGCACTATTGTTCTATTTTTGAATCACTTGATTTGTGCTTGGTTCGAATGGCTTTACGAGAAGCAATGCACTGGAAGGTTAACCCCACAATGGACTTTGTAGCATGTATAATCCGCATAAAGTTAAATAACGCTTCTGTAAGGAACTGGTGTAACTGGGCGGGGGAGGCGGACACACACACACACACACACACACACACACACACACACATATGAACCAAAAAATTCACTGAAAATCTTTAGGATATACAGATCTGAAGCATATTTATATGTGGGAAGAGGATAGTGAAAATTTTGGACTGATGAAGTGTCCCTTTTGTGAACCTAGGAAGTAGCTGCCACTATTCAGTCTGTTTCTGTTTTCTTTATGTTTTGAAGTCTTTGTTTGAAAAATTGAATGTCCCTATCTTCTGTACTGTATATTAAGTGGTAGCAGTCAAAGCAATACTTCTAAAGGTACATTTCTACTTCTTTTCTAAAGGCAAACCTAACTGTACATTGGTATGTCATTTATAAAAATCAGTAAAATGCTTCCAGTAAGGAAGTAACTTCTGGAGACTCACATGGCAAATTCTGAGATTTATTGTCCTTCTTGGGGGCAACTGAAGCAGTTGAGATTATTAATTCGGGAAATAAAGTTCAGAGTACTCTCTTTTTGTTCTGAGATATCACATAAAGGTTTAGAGAGTTTATGGTATTTACTTTTGCAGTAGGAAATGACAAAATGTGGCAAAGCAATCCATGAAGCAGATAACAAAGTTCTTAAATGAAAGCTTTAGTTTATAGTATTTGCAGGGCAGGTCAGTTACTTGAGAACAGTTAGTGGTGTTAAATAATTTTAAAATGTATTTCAGCTAGGGCTTGCATGTTTTTTTCTTTGACTTATTGGATTGGATTTGTGCCTGGTGAGATATAGTGACAATTTTCAGGAGTGGAGTAATAATGATCTGTAGCTAGAATTATCTTTTAAAAATATTTTGATTGTCTTAATTCCTCACCTTTGTTATGCTGTTGTCAGATCCAGGTGAGGAGAAAAATATAAAAAAATATCAGCAACTAGTTCGACAGTATAGATTGGAGAAGTAGAACTTTCTGAAAAAAAATACAGGGCTGCTATAGTAATGATGTAAAAAGGCTTTTAAAGGCACTGAATTATTGTGTTAATTGTGATAGGCTTTATGTTTAAGAACATATTATATGATACTGTAAGCTTCATCTAAATTGGAATGATTTTGTACACATCATGAGTCTTAGGTAAACAAATTAAAGCCTGAAATACACTAAAGAAGTTTAGATTTTTTTTAATACACATGAAGTCCATCTTCATCTCTAGTGATGGCTATTTTTTGGGAAGGCTCTCATATCTAGTGTATCTTGATATATCTGTCTGTGTTAGTAATATTCAGGCCTGGAAAAGAATTCCAGTAGTTGCACTGAACAAGAAAAAGATGTATGAAACGGCCGAAGAAAAAGTAAGTAAATAAACTGTAATGGCCACAGTTTAGAATATCCTTTTCAAGCTCCACTTAATGTGTGAAGGAAAACTGTATTCATAGAAGGAATAAAAAAGACATCATTTGAAATTAACTTCTTAAAAATGTAGGTACAGATTAGACTAAGGTTATAATTAAAAAGAGAAAGATATATTTAGAAAACTAGCTGTGACAGCTGTTGTTACTCTTACCTTTTTAAAGAATATGAATGAAAATATTATTTATGTAAGTGGCTTGGTCTAAATATTCTGGAATTTGCACCAAATACATAATTTATTTTTAAGATACTTTGGGCCAAACTCTGTCTCCTTGGGTTGCCTGGATGGCTCCTATTGATTTTAATGAGCATTGCATATGCTAATTCAAGCACAAAATTGGCCCTAAGATACTGAGTCACTGAGGTTAAACCATAAAACAGGTCATTTCTTTGTGAATGTGTAAGCAAATTTTAGGATACTTCAAGAATAAATTTGTCAGATGCTTGCAGACTTTTATAACCATTCCAGTAGGCAATTGTAAAACTCAGGAGAGAGGTATTCTACTTCTTCACATTCAGGCATTATTAATGTGTTTTGATAGTCACATCCTGAAATAGGCTTCATCCTGTTGTGCATAAAAAACACTATTAAAATTTTCTTACGTTGTTCCTGGAAAAGGGTAAGACTTCAAGGCTTGACTTGTAACAACTTGCATTTGCAATAGACTATGTGTATATATACACTGTGTGTGTATATATATATATATATATGTATATACACACCACAAATAATTCTGTAAAAATTTTCAGAATGATAGTGGTTTTGCTATGGGGCAGTGGCAACTTTACATGGTGGCAGAAAAAAATTATTTAACTGCCTTGTGGAGATCTGGGTTTAGAGACAATTGGTGTTTTATTATACAGCATCAATTGATGCATTTGTTCAGACAAAAATATGATGGCTACCCAAAGGTACTTATATATTAATCTGTAGTCACTTGCACAAAGCAATACTGTGGAAAATATAAAATTACTAAGACAATTTGTTTGAACAAGCCAAAAACGGTGCCTTGGTAGTTTCATTCATTGGCCTACATATTTGAAAGGTTACAAAAGTTGAAGATTATACGTGTTCAGATTTGGTTTAGGGAGCAAAGTGATTAAAACCATGTTACAAATGTGACTAATTATGAAAAAAACCCAATTATATCTGATGTCTAAGACATAAGATATAATATAGACACCTATATTGGGTTCACTGAGTGGTTTTCCACTTGGCATTGGCTGATCTCGAGCAGCTAAAGGGAAGTTGAGTCCATGTCTCATGTAGACATGCAGTTTAGATGTCTGAATCTGCATCCCACAGCAGGGCTATGCATTGTGTTTGTGTGGCAAGGTTTTGGAAGCAGGGTGGCTACAGAGATGACTTCTGTGAGAAGATGCCAGAAGCTTCCCCATGCCTGATGGTGCAAATGACAGTTCCAGGATGGACCTGCTGCTGGCCAAGACTGAGCTCATCAGCAGAGGTGGTAGCACCTCTGTGATAATGTATTTAAGAAGGGAGAAAAACATGCTGCGCAAAAGCATATGAGAAAGGGGAGTAAGAATATGTGAAACAAGTTTGCAGACACCAAGGCTGGTGAAGAAGGTGAGGGAGGAGTTGCTCTGGGCATCAGAACAGAGATTCCCATGTTGGCAGTGGTGAAGACCATGGTGAGGCAAGCTGTGGAGGGCCCTGCACCCTATGGAGGTTGCCAGTGGAGCATGTATCCACCAGTAGCCCATGGAGGACCTCGTGCTGGAGCAGGTGGATGCAACCAAAGGCTGTGACTAAGTGAGGAGTTTGCACTGAAGCAGGCTCCTAGTGGGACATGTGGACTCATGGAGAGGAGCCCATACTGGAGCAGATTTACTGGCAAGACATGTGACCCCATGGGGGACCTATGCTGGAGCAGTCTGTTTCTGAAGAACTGTACCACATAGGAGGGACCTGTGTTGGAGCAGTTTGTGAAGAACTGCAGCCTGTGGGTAGGACTCATGCTGAAGAAGTTCATGGACGACAGTCACAGTGGGAGGAATACCACACTAGAGCAGGGGAAGTATGAGAAGTCCTCCCAATGAAGAGGAAGGGATGGTAGAAAGAACATGTGATGAACTGGCCACACCCCTATTCGCTGTCCACCTGCACCACTTTGTGGGTGGAGGTAGAGAATACCAGGGATGAATTTGAGCCCAGCAAGAAGGGAGGGAGATGTTTTAAGATTTAGTTTTATTTTTTTTGTTACCCTACTTTGATTTGATTGGCAATAAATTAGTTTCCCCAAGTCAAGTCTGTTTTACCTTTGATAGCTACTTCAATACTGTGTTCAGTTCTGGGCCCCTCACCACAAGAATGATGTTGAGGCTCTGGAGCGAGTCCAGAGAAGAGCCACGAAGCTGGTGAAGGGGCTGGAGAACAGGCCTTATGAGGAACGACTGAGAGAGCTGGGGGTGTTTATCCTGGAGAAGAGGAGGCTGAAAGGAGACCTCATTAGTCTCTACAACTATCTGAAAGGAGATTGTAGAGAGGAGGGAGCTGGCCTCTTCTCCCAAGTGACAGGGGACAGGACAAGAGGGAATGGCCTCAAGCTCCACCAGGGAAGATTTAGGCTGGACATTAGAAGGAAGTTTTTCACAGAAAGGGTCATTGGGCATTGGAACAGGCTGCCCAGAGAGGTGGTTGATTCACTTTCACTGGAGGTGTTTAAGGCACAGGTAGATGAGGTCCTGAGGGACATGGCTTAGTGTTTGATAGGAATGGTTGGACTTGATGATCCATTGGGTCTCTTCCAACCTGGTGATTCTATGATTCTATGATTCTATGATCTGGACCCACAAGCCTTTCATTGTTATTTTCTCCTCCTCTCCAGCTGAGGATGAGGAGTGATAGTGCAGCTTGGTAGGTACCTAGCATCAAGCCAAGGTCAAACAACTGCAAGCTTTGTTGTTCATTCATACATGAGCACTCAGTTCCACTTGAGCTTCCCTAGACTCCTGGAGCCATCCATGTGGGGCTGGCGGATGTGACAGGTACCTAAGAAGAAGGTGTTTGCCTTTCAGCAGTGGCAGCTGGAGGCTAGTTGCCATAATGTGTTTTGTATTTCATATCAGAGCCCTAGATACCTCTTTGTCTGGGTGTCAGGTCTCGCTTCCGACAACAACTAGTCTTTGGGCCCTCCTTTGATCTGCACAGTCAGAGAGAAAGGGTTGTTTGATATCTGTGTGGTAACTCAGAGGCCAATGCATTTTTCAGGGTAAAATCAAATGCAGTGTTTACTTTGATGCAGTCAAAATAGCAAACTAGATACACAGGTGCTGTCTGAGTGGCAGCTTCCCAAAGTTGCCAAAGCTGATCTCAATCTGGTCAGATTAATATCTGATACCTTGAACATAGCCAGGGTTGCTAAACAAAACTTAAATTTGATCCAGCACAGACCACAATGCCAGGAAAGATAAAAGAAAGCACAGTAAGATAAGTAAGCAAGAGAGGGTGAAAAAAGTAGATGGCAGGCAAAAAAGAACAAAACGATTCACCACTCCAGTGGGACATGACAGTCCTCAGGAACATGTGGTCCGACAGTTCTTCTGCAGCAGTTCTTCAGGAATGTGTGGTCCAGTAGTTCTTCCATGCCAGGTTTGTTGGGGTGGTGGGCATGCTTCTTGCAAGTTCTGTTTATAGGGCAAGTCTGTGTCCCATTAGCACGTGAGGGATGGTCTTGCTGTGCGTGTGGAGAAGCTCCCTCGGGAAGGTCTGGGGGCTCCAGGGCTGTCAGGTGGGGCAGGGCAGCACCTGCTGCTATACCTCCTCCCCACTCTGTAGCAGCCAGCCCAGGACAGTGAGCCCATCCTCAGGTAAGGATGTGGAGAAGCAGCACTTACTCCTACCCCTCCCCCTCTCCCTCTCATTGAACCAGGTGCCACAGAAAAGGCCCTCAGGCACAGGCAGGCAGCCCTGCACTTAGCTAATTTTTAAGACAACAATACAGGCACAGAAGCTGGTCTCAGCACTGGGGAAATAACTTGCTTTGCCCTGACACATTCAAAGCACAGTTGCTACTGGATTTTGTGCCCACAGAGAGTTAAATATAGAGGTCTCATGTGTCTTTGAATGTTGAAGATAATGTTTGCACAGCTTCCTGTCTTCTTAGATTAGGGTAACTCATATTGCTGTGGGGGCTACTTAGACCTCAAGAAGATTCTTTATCTTTCAAGAAAGGCAGCTTGGTTCCCTGCTGCTTGTTGGTTTTCTAGCAAATGCAAGCTTTTATGAGATCATGAAAGAAAATAGACTGGTTTTATCTTATTTTTCTTAGTTATTTTATGAGACAGGGGCACCTCCAACTAGACCAAGCTGCTTAAGATCCCATCCATCCTGGCCTTGAACACTTCCAGGGAGGGGGCACCACAAATTTCCTGGGCAACCTGTTCCAGTGTGTCAGCATCCTCTGTGAAGAATTTCTTCCTAATGTCTAGCCTAAATCTTCTCCCCTCTGATTTAAACCCATTCCTGCTCACCCTATCACTGCATGCCCTTGTAAAAAGTTCCTCCCGAGCTTTCTTGTATGCCCCCTTCAGGTACTGGAAGGCTGCTGTATGGTCTCCCCAGAACCTTCTCTTCTTCAGGCTGAACAACCTCAACTCTCTCAGCCTGTCCTCATAGCAGAGGTGCTCCAGCCCTCTGTTCATCTTGGTGGTCCTCCTTTGGACCCATTCCAATAGATCCATATCCCTATATTAAGGATTCCAGAACTGGACACAATACTCCAGGTAGGATCTCACAAGAGTGGAGTAGACGGGCAGAATCACCTCCCTCGACCTGCTGGCTATGCTTCATTTAATGCAGCCCAAGGCACGGTTGGCCCTCTAGGCTATGAGTGCGCATTGCCAGCTCATGTTGAGCTTCTCATCAGTAAGCAGCCCCAAGTCCTCTGCAGGGCAGCTTTCAATCATGTTATCCCCCATCCTGTATTGAAACCATGGACTTGCCTGACTCAAGTGTTGGACCTTGCACCTTGCCTTGTTGAACCTCATGTAGTTCACATAGGTCTACTTCTCCAGCTTCTTCAGGTCCCTCTAGATGACATCCTGTCTTTCTGTTGTGACAGCTGCTCCATTCAGTTTGGTGTCATCTGTAAACTTGCTGAGGGTGCACTGTCTATAATATTGATGAAAATACTAAACAGCACTGGTCCCAGTACAGACCCTTGAGGGACAGCAGTTGTCACAGATCTCCGTCTGGACATTGACTACTGCTCTCTTGACGTGGCTATCCAAGCAATTCCTCAAATCTGTCTCTCTAGTTTAGAGAGGATATTGTGGGAGGATTGTGCCAAAGGCTATACAGAAGTCCAGATAGATCACATCTATTGTTTTTCCCATGTGACCACTGACCTGGTCACCCCATCACAGAAGGCCACTGAGTTGGTCAGGCAGGATTTGCCCTTGGTGAAGCCATGCTGACTGTCCTGAATCATCTCTCTCTTCTCCGTGTACTTTAGTGTAGCTTCTAAGAGGATCTGTTCCATGATGTTCCCGGTCATAGAGGTGAAACTGGCAGGTCAGTAGTTCCCAGGGTTGTCTTTTCTACCCTTTTTAAAAATGGGCACAATGTTGCCTTTCTTCCAGTCACCAGGTATTTCTCCAGACTGCCATGACTTTTCAGATGTCATAGAGACTGTCTTGGCAACATCAACCAATTCCCTCAGTACTCTGGCATGCATCTCATCAGGTCCCATTTAGTTATACATTTTCACGTTCCTCAGGTGGTCATGAATCCAACCTCCCCTACATTTCCCAGGCACAGAGGTGAGGCTGACAGATTGGTAATTCCCAGAGTCAATAGATCCTACTGAGGCAGGGAAAGCCACCTAGTTAACTGCACAGAATAATGACTTTGTTGTAGATTTTTAAACTAGAGTGTTCTTTTTTCTGTAGCAAAATCATGGTTTATATTACATTTTCAGAGCTGCATAAGCCCTGAGTGAAAGGATGGGAGAAGAGTGAGACAAAGGTAACGTAATCCATGAAGAATATTAGCTCTTCTTTGAAGGTCCAGTTGCAATATTTGATGTCACTTGAATATATCCTCAAGGCTGTACTGTAATCCTTACAGATGACTTTAGATGAGAAGTTAAGCAGAACTGTTCATCCCCTACTCCTGACTCCTTTTCTACTATCCTCATCTAGTGCCATTGTTTTCCTTTTTTTGCTTTTGCACATGGTCCTCCAACCTGTCATTTTACCATTACTACCCAACCTGACTGTTTTTATTCAGATGAGTTGTATAAAGTGACATCCAGTTAGAGCCCTCATTGAAGAATTTTCAGAATTGTCAAGTTTTGCAGTTTACGCTGATAGTAACTACAGAGTAGCTCACAGGTACATGCTTTCTATACGGAACTAAGCATTCTAGTACTGTTATCTGGATATGTGTTACCATGAGATTAAGTATTCCTCTGAGCAACCACAGGGAGTCAGTTCCTGAAAGGGCTGGGCGCCTGCAATCTGTGTTGATTTAATCTAGAGTTATAACTTCTCACAGTGACCCTATGGCTATACTTCATTAACTCATGTGCATTTCCTTGCATGTATCTGCATAAAAGGCAAACTATCCATTTCATTGTCAGCTTACAGAGTGCTATGCAAATTGCTACTTTGCAGACAGTTGTTCTCTAGGGACTTAAGACCAACACGATTCCATATTCTTACTCTCTCCGATTCCTCTGAGAGCTTGCTCGAGAGTCCCATTAAGAAACCAGATGAAGCATCACTTAACATTTTTTGCTGTGCTGTAGCATCACGTTTATCACAATTATTCCATTTCATTGTGTTAACATCTGCTTAGTACAGTAGGTCATTTTAGACTAAAAGAATATCCTATCAGTCTTTCACTTTTTGTTCTGTAGTCCATTTCTAGAGGGTTCAGTACATCTTGATAATATTAGAAATAGGTAGATAATTAATCAAAATACTCAGCTTCTAAGCTAAAGTTTAAAAAGAACCCAGCTATATATTTGGTGACAATTATCTGCCAGCCAAATTTCATATTTGAGGAAAATTTTGCTTGCCAAATTAACACTTATACCGTAAAGCAATTTAGTGATGTCTGCTTGAGTTGCGGAAGTGAACTACTGCATTCATGAACACTGAAACCAGGGTAGGTTTCTGTGACACAGTTTGGACAGCCAAATTTCCCTCTCTTCTTCCCTGGAAATAGAAATGGCCACTGATCTGACCCATGCCTGTTGCCGGGGAAAATGTATCCAGCTCGATTCTTCAAGCACAAAGCTGAGGATTAATTTAACAGTTTGTTACATTCTATGGTAGTTTAATTAGAATTATTTATTTATTAACCTACTGCAAATTTGTCACACTTTACCTATCAAAACCATAATGTCAACGTTTACTACTTAGCCTTGGAAGGAATAGACTGTGGTTTTATGACTGGCTTCAGCCGTTTTAAGTGCAGGCTGTCAATTAGGGAGGTGTTTACAGACTCCTCTGTCCTTCCCTTCCATGCATGTCCCTTATCCAGACAGCTATTTTTTTTATGAGGCTACTGAGTGAGCTGAATAGGGAAATTTATTCAGCTGAAAATCAGGCACTTTCTCATCTATTGCCTGTTTCAGCACATTTACATCCAAAGGAGCGCTGGTTCCAGTTCAGGACTGCCCCTCTTTTGGTGGCATTAAGTGTTTAGATTTGCTTATGCCCATCACGTCACCATAACCTAAGAAATATAACAATTGGAGATACTTCTCAAGAAATATAACATGTAAGTGTAGGGTTTTTTGCTCACATATAGCTTGCATTGAAAAATAATAGAAGGGAGGGCATTTATCTAATAATCTTTGAAAGAAATTCCTTTGAAACAACATAGCTATCTTAGGTTATTTTGTTTGGATTTCCTAAAGTGTTCAGACACTGTATTATTTAAATAGCTTTTTTTTTTCCCAAATAATATGTGAAACTATCTGACTTTTAAAGTGCTATGCAGGACTGTTTTTTTCTGTTTTAAAACTGATAGAATTTTACTCATTTTGGTGTTTCAGTAGACTATGTTAAGAGACATGAAGAGATTATTGTGTAAAGGAATCACATTATCTGTTTTTACAAAAGACTCAATGGATACAATAGAGTTTCTAAACATGGGACTTTTTCTAGTGGGAATATATTTAAAGCTAATTTTAGAACACTTCATAGAGTTTCCTCTTACATTTTGGGGTTTTGTTCCTGGTATTAAAAGAATTTTAACATATTTTTATAGAATGAAGCAGTATTTCTTCTACATATGATGCTGATACTTTTTAGCAACACCATATTTGGTTTTTATTTCTGATCAACTTCCTTATTTTTTTTTGTGAATTTGTGTGCTCTGAAATTAATATAAATACAAATTTCTCTAGATCCCTTTCTCCCACCCTTCCTTTCACCTGCAGAAATTCATGTCATTCACCTGCATAAATTCGTGTCGTCAGTCTGCTTCAGCTCAATAGATTTTTCCATTAAAGCAACAAGTGTGGCTCTGGGTATGCTGAAAACTTTCTTGACTTGCTGTTATTAGATTGATTAATTTATCAATGAGGCAGGCAGCGGATATATCTAAAAATACCTTGGCCAAACAATAGAATGCAAATTGTTTGCTTCATAGTAGGGAATTAATATTTTTTTCTGGACAAACTCCTTTGTCATTTTTTTGTTCTTTTTCCACCCTCCTTGCCATAACTGCATGAAGAGGCATGCACAGATGCTTGCTGCCAGAATGTGATACTTAACCTGACCATCAAATAAGCCTCACAAAGGAAGGCTTTTCAGGTCCCCCAGTGAAACAACCACTGCATTTTATTACAGCGTGAAATTAGAAGTGAAAAGCCCTATGGCTCTTGCTATTTAGTAATGCGGAATATGTCGTTTCTGATGGTGATGGTAGTGCTGGGAGGGAAATAGAAAGCCAGGGAAGAGAAACAAAGTAATGATTTAGAAAAAGAGGGGCCCCCTTTATTTTCCTCATCTCTGATTGTTAGGTGGTCTATAAAACCATAGTGCTGTGGTGGATACAAGCAAAAAGAACATTTAGTTGCGGCTCTTTCTTTCAGAAATGTATGTGTGAATTTGCAGGGTGATGTATAATTCAAATCATCTGTTATCAGAAGAGTTCACTAGTTTAACTCATTTATAAAACACCAACAAAAAATTTGACTTTGATTGGAGAGAGTGGCGCTGCTCTGACAGACACTTTTAAGTTGCATTGCAAGATGGTGTTTATAACAAGACTGTGTGTGGTTATCTGAAGCTGCCTTGTAACAGATTGGAAGGGGAAAGTGCCAGCTTGAAGAGGCTTTCCCTTGCCTGTTTGAGATTAAAAGAATCATGTTTTCTCAATGAAAATTCTGTGCATATATAAAATGTCAAAATATTTATGATCACTTTTATTTTAGAAGAACTATATAAAAATTAAAGCAAATAATCAACCATTAGGAAATAAAAAGAGAATATATGAGAGAGAGATTTTATAGCATTGGATGGGTATCTTATGATATTACCCATCAGCTGACCACTGTCACTACTACTGGAACCAAATTGTGGAAGTCTCTCCATATCCAGAAGGAAAAAGATGTTACAGTTAGCAGACCCTTACTGTTAACTGTAAGCGGTACTGGTTTTGTTTGTTTGTTTGGTTTGGTTTGGTTTTTTTTAACTATATTACCTTCTTTTGACTCTGTCTGCATAGAAAAGGTGTCAAAGAATAATGATCTAGAAACAGTAGGGACGTACAAGTAGAAAATTTCTTATATGTTCCTTACTCTCTGGGTTATAGATGGAATCTTTAATTAGCTATAACAGTAGAAGGAAAGAATTGATGGATTGGTGGAACAGGCGGAATATGACATGTCAGTTTATCAGTAAACTGCACTGTGGGACTGCAGCCTGAAGGAAGAAAGTTCAGACAGAGAAGCAAAGCTGCTACTGTTTGGTTTTTTTTTTTAATTCAGAGAGTTCATTTCGTTATTCATTAGTATGGTAGCTGCACTACCAAAGTGTTCCACAAGTAAACAAAAGCACAGAAAGAAGTGGGAAGGCATGAAACAACTGAAGCTATTATCAGTATCAGAAAGAAGTCTGTTGGAAAAGAGATTCTTAACCTTTTTAGGCTGTACCACTTTTCATTTGATGTAAAGTAATGTATGCACTTTGCCACCTTGTGTGCACACTAGTGCTCCAGGGTTGACTTGTTTATTCATACCCAGTGCTAAGTCCTGTATCTTGTCAGGTGAAGCCTCAGAATCTGGAGATTTAGAATAAGGGCTAGGAAGAGTTTTGATAAAGTAAAACTAATTGGCATTTTGTGCAGCACATAAAAATGGAGCATTAGAATAGTAGGAAAATGGTTTTTGAGGCAACAGTTTGAATACGGATAATTGGAACAACAATTTTAAGGCCAGAGCAGATTGACTGAGAAAACAAAGGTGAAACGAAGAATAAAACAGAGGACAGTGTGAAAAAGGGTAGCTAATGCTTTGAGGCATAACCAAAATATTTGTACCTATTTTAAGTATTTCAGAAGAACTTTGGGAGGATCAGAAAGTGCTGCTAGGGTGTGTCCCTTCAAGGTGAGAGGTCCACATTTAAGGCTCTTCTCTAGAGAAGAACTCATTGCTTATACAAGACAAAAGAGCTTCAACAGGAGAGCCAAAGCTTGATCTATTACTCTATGTTTCGGGGACTCGTCTTGCATGTAGGAGTTCCATGTTTGGAACTGAAACATCAGGCAGAATAAGAACTCAAAGTTGTTTTTTTGATGACACTGTTAAACTGTAGGCTTATGAGACAGGAAAAAGGAAGAAAGTACATGTGCCAGTTTCATCTGCTGATACAAAACACTGCAAGCAAATTTTGAAAGGAACTGATCAGGAATGAATGGGAGCAAATGGGCATGATTTTGATTTGGTGACAAAGAACAGAAACATGAGAAGAGTCCTGGGATTGTTCTTCTTTCCTTTTAAACAAACACTTCTGCTGGCCAAATTTGATGTGTCAGGCAACTAAGCGGTCAGTATTGAAAGCTAATTTCACTCTGAAAGGATTAGAGTTGAAATTGTTGCATTTCTACTACAAAGTGATGATATGATTTCTGTTTTATTTTAATAGTAATTTATTTTCCAAATACTTAATGTCAGGACTGTTTCTTTGTTTTCGACATCTTCAATGTGTCTCACCTTCATTACATGTACAATTTCTGGTAGGTTTCACTTTGTTTAATTCTGGATATTTACAGTAAAGGCTGCATGGACTTTGATAAAATTTGACCGGAAATCCTTGGCAAGGGTCTTGGTCTTTCTGGGGCTCTAATTCAGGATTTTAGAGCACGTGGAGATTTGAAATGGTGAATTTTCAGAGAGCCTTCATTTTAGGAACAAAGCCTGTAATACTACTTTGTATATGCAAAGGTCTGAACAGACTTAGCCAATATACTGTGCCTAGCCCGTTCCCTATCTCTGTTCCAGGAAATAATGGTATTGATAGTGATCCTAAGTCATGAGACTTCCTTTATTTGCTTAGGGTGTTGAAGGCTTTTAGTAACTCAGATTGCTAACACTTAAAATTGTGGTATTGGCATCCCTGATTTTCTGTTCAAATGAACTGGACAATTAAGAAAAAGAAATAACTTTTTCAAGCTCATGTTTTTGTTAGGTATTCAACAACAGTACTTCTGAAAATTTTCTTTAATGCAAGGGCTCATTTGATAATAGCAAGTTTGCATAACTGTGGAGAGCAGTAGTACCTGTCCATGTGTGTGCTTTTAGTCTTCTACACCCAAGTAAAGTAAATACACATTGAATGTAACTGTTTGCTATAGCAGTGTAAACTATGCTGCTCAACTTTGCAGCAGGCAAAGTTTCTCAGAAATGTTCCTTTCTGATGTGAACTGACCATTGGAATGACCAGACCAGTCTCCAAAGTGCTGGTAGGAGACCTCATTGCTCTCTGTAACTACCTGAAAGGAGGTTATGGAGAGGAGGGTAATGACCTCTTCTCCCAAGTGACAGGGGACAGGACAAGAGGGAATGGCCTCAAGCTCCACCAGGGGAGAATTAGGCTGGACATTAGGAAAAAAAATTTCTACAGAAAGGGTCATTGGGCTACCTAGGGAGGAACATGCTACCTAGGGAGTTGGTTGATTCACCTTCCCTGGAGGTGTTTAAGGCCCGTGTGGATGAGGTGCTGAGGGGCATGGTTTAGTGTTTGATAGGAATGGTTGGCCTTGATGATCCAGTGGGTCTCTTCCAACCTGGTTATTCTATGATTCTATGAGATACTGACAGTCACATCTGCAGAAACAATTTACATTTATTGAGAACACACTGCTTGGATGTGAAACCAGAAGTGAAATCATTTAATGATGGTTTTGAAATGTAATTATAGGAAGTATTTCAGTAAAAACATTTTGGGTGTTAGCCTTAGATTAATCCCAACCACTGCGGGTACACCCTTGCGTGATGTGATATAATAGAATGTGGTATGGTTGCTACTGATATCTGTTTCTATTGCTCCTCCTCCCTGGAGGTTTGTGCTGCAGTGTTTTACCTTACAGTTGAAGAGAACTCAGAATAGTTAAGGTAGCTGGAACTACATCTCCAATAGAGACATCATTCCCGTAGTTTCAGTGCTTGCCCCAGGTATTTTGCTGTTACTTTTTTTCTGAGCGGTTGACTTCTGGAAAATATGAAGTGGTCATCTGTCCTAAACATAAGGTTGCACAGTCTTAAAGCTGATTACAAATGAAGGATTTTTTGTTTTCTTTGTATATTTCTGTGTGTGTATATACACACACATTTCTATTAATGAGAATAAACTAGCACTAGATTTTAACAAATTCCACATTAGTAATCTGTTTGTTGTCATCTGCCCTATCACAATACACATCAGGATGTCATTGGTATAGAACAACAAAAAAATACATTTCAAGAAAGACTAAGAAGTGCTTCTCAAACGGGTTTTGAGACCTGGATCACTCTAACCAAGTATTGTATTCTTCAGTGACCATTTAAAATCCAAGACCTGGCTTTCATTCAAAACCAGCTCTACAATTAGTAATACTTTCAGACAGTATCAGCTGGGTTCCCAGTGTACAAGATAATGTCACAGAATAACCCCCAACTGTAACTAATTTAATTAAGACTTGATCCTCGAATACAAAATCACTCCTTTTCACCAAATCATGATGCTCACTGACCTACAGTTAGGAGAACAGGCAACATAGACAGGGGATCTTTCTCTGTCATTTAACCCATTTGTTTGTTCAGTTACAAGGGAAATATATTACTTGTGTAATTCTCATGAGAATCTCTGTAACTTGAACAGAAGACTTACTCCACATAGAGACATGAAAATGCTGTGCACATAAATGAATACATTTTACAATTGTTCGTACTAGACTTCCAAATATTTAAAGATACTTAAATATCTCCTAGTGTACATTAAATGTAATTGAATTTTAGGAGCTGAAATGTCACACCAAATTTCTAGAAGTTGATGATTAGCACTCTGGCGGTTCAGTCTGCTAATGGGCGAGGAGAGGTAAAAGAGGCAGAGAAGCAAGAGATTGATTTGGCTTAAAATGGATCTCACAAAATGCTCAGAGGCTTCTTGAGCAGCACATACCAACCCACAAGCTAATATGACAGGTACTGATGCTGCAAGTGAACACTTTTCTCTGGGCACATGTTCTTTGGGGGGGCTGAGGAACTGACTGATTTGTTAGTGCATCTCCACCTCTAAGGTTTTGTTTTAAACAAGACAATGTGTGCAGTGAGTGCCTGACCTGGTATGGGGTGTACAAGCACCTGAAACTGCTTCTATCTGAAGTGCTGCAATGTCTCATCTTAGACACTTGATTGCTAGGAAGGGTGCCCACAAGCTTGAATGCAATACCCTGAGAACCATGAACCACTCATGTGGAGCCTCTGATTGATCAAGTCATCAAACAAGGGATTTTTAGAGCATCAAGAATGATCCATCATGGAAATGAGAAGGGTTTTTTTTGCATCACAGCTCTGGATTCACTTACCTGCCTCTTTAGGAGTCCTTACTTTTAGTACCTGAAATTCTCTTTGCATATAGTTCTGAGATTTCACGTGGAAAGAGTCACACTTCTCTGTTCTGAGTGGATAGACAGACCATACCTTTGTCCTGGTAGAAGATTTAAACTGGAGCATAAAAAAAAATCAGAGCAGTTATCTCCAAATGAGTATGTCTAACTTCACTTTCATAACCAAACACTTCATTTTAGCACGCAGCGTTTAAGTAACCACCTGGAATCTATAGTACATAAATGCCCATCTTCAAGTTTATGAGGACATTCATTACCCAGAAAGTTGAGAGACAAATGTACAAATATACTTTTAGAGAATAATTTGATAAAAATTAAGTGCATTCCTAAGGTATGCAGCCGAAGTCCTTACAGTGGTGTCATCCCAGAATGCTTTTCATATGTTGCATTGCAAACCGTTGAGTTGCGATTCTTACTTTTATATACAATTAGTATTTTCCTATTCTGCTAAATGAATTCCTTACAGATATAGCTTTCACAGTTACACCATCTCCTTATAAATGCAGAAATACCAAATCAAACTTATGCACCGAGTTGGAGAATCTAATTTGATCTTTGATTCAAGCAGAAATCCAAATAGTGATATTTCTTATTTCTTTTTTGCATTCATAAAGGAGTTTTACCTTCCACGAAAAGAATGTTTGAGGATTGAGTTTTTGCGTGTATGGACCTTTGGGAAAACGTACTCAGAGTTGGTGGGGTTTTTTGAGATGTTGTGATGAATTTATTTAAATTATAAATCTTCCCAGTGCGTCTCCTCGGTTTTATCATGAGAAATAGTTTCGGTAAATACATTCTGATTCTCATTAGCCATACAATAAAGAAGGAAAGTAGTTATTCAAACTGTTCAAAAGAAATTATGTTCTATGATGTGATATTGGTAATACCTAATAATGTTCTATCAAGTCAACATACTATTAATTGATTTGGGCTGGGTAAATATACAGTTGTTCTTTTCCAGTTCTGAAACCAAAAAATTTTATTCTTCAGACACCTCATAGTCTGCTTTTTGTAAAAGAGAAAAATAACAATTTCTATGCCTAGTTATAAAGAGCAAGTGAAGATAGAAAAAACTCAAAATCAGTTATTTTTTTCTCACTACCTGCTTATGTTTAGTTTTGTGTTGACTGCCACTGTGTTAAGATTTGCAAACTGAGAATTAAGTTTCTCATGGTTCCCTTGGGTGCAGCTGTATATCTAAGTGTGCCTATCACAAAGTAATTCAGGAGTGATGAACACTGTAGCATCCTTTGGCTTTGGTTAAATTTCTGACCTGAAGACTGTTCTATGCCCAGTGCCTAGTAGTGAGTACGTGCCTTTTTAAGGCACTTACCTTCATGACATGGCAGGTTCTTAGAAGCCTATACATTGAAAGATATATATATATATATATATATTTAACCATCTGGGTTCTGATTACTTAAATACCTTAGGACAGCAAAACTTTTAAATGTATAATATAAACATAAAACATTAGTTTCTGTACTTACTGTTGTGAGCAACTAGAATGATGAACGATAATAAAATGAATAATTATATTGCGGGTTTAACACTTTGATTTAATCCTTTTTTATGATAGCTTGCATATACCTTCTTTCTACTTTAGTGTAGGAAGATCCCTTATTTCAAAAAACACTGAGGGTAGACTCTTCGACTCTGAAATAAATAATATTTTTTTAATGTTTAAATAGTTATAAATATTCAGCTATTTAATTTAAATGTGATATTTGAATAAATATACAATATTTGAATAAATATTTATTTCAGTACTTAAATGATGTTTTGCAATTCACTAGACTTTCAAAATTTCTGTGTTAGTGTAACTCTCCTACATGGGTCAAAGGCAATACTTCCTAAGCAAAAGTAACTGGACTGTTTTGAAAAATCCCTTTCCAAAATAGTGCAAATAGCTCGTGTCCTACATTAATCTCATAGTTGCTTTATTGATATTTAAAAATGTAGTTAATTCTCTTGCAGGGCCCTTAACTGCAAGTTTTTTAAAAAAGAAATTTCTAGTCCACAAATGGGGCAGCACAAATTTTGGCCAACTGCCTTGCCCACCCGTCCCCAGATTCCTCTGCACAATAGGTTTGAGGTTCTATCTGTGGAGGACCAATCAGTGGATCGTGCAGGTGTCAATCCATCTACATCAGAGGTGCCAAGGCTGGAATGACACATACCCCATATTGCAAGAACCACCACAAGCAAGAAGAAGCAAGTCATTGTTGTAGGGGACTCCCTGCAAAGGGGAACAGAGGGTCCGATATGTTGAGCAGACCCTACATATAGGGTCATCGCTAGGTAACTCCCAGTCTGGTACAGCCCTCAGACTGCTGCTCAGGAACTTGCAGGGCTCATTGACAGGGTTTTAAACTAGATGGGACGCAGGAGGGAGATAATATAAGGCTTGCCTAGTGTAAGCTGCAGGAGGGCGCAGAATGGTTAGAGGGATGGGGTGCTGGTGTAGCCCCTCCACCTGCTGCCCTGAGGCATGCTGGGGACACTGCAGCACAGTTCAAATCTTGTGGAGATGAGCTGGGGGTTCCTGAGGGAATAAGAGCCAGCAAGGAGACTTCCGTGGAACACTTTAATGGAAATAAGGGGCGTTCCACTAAGAAGGTGGAAGGAAGACGGTTTAGATTAGGCAGGAAGAAATTCTTCTCAATGAGAACGGTGAGACACTGGCACATGTTGCCCAGGGAAGTTGTGGCTGCCCCATTCCTGGAGGTGTCCAAGGCCATGTTGGATGGGGCCTTGAGCAGCCTGGTGTGGTGGGAGGTGTCCCTGCCCATGGCAGTGGGGCTGGAGCTGGATGTTCTTTTAAGGTCCCTTCCAACCCAAACTGTTCTATGATTGTATGATACTATGACACTATGAAATTAAAAACTATAAACCAGAATAGATCAAAGCAATAGTAATCCTTCTTCCTTGACTGAAATAGTGTTTTTCCTTTTTTTGTAGTTTTATATAGATGACTTAGTCTGATTATCTGCTCTGAAATAATGTCTCATATACATGTGTGTGGATATACATACACACATATGTGCAGAGATACTAGGGCACTTTCTATTAGCAATTGTTTTGGCATTTTAGGTAACTGTTTTGTACTGAATACCAACTCTGAAGCAATCTGAATGAAAAAAGCAAGCCTACAGCTTCCAGGTTTAACCACAGGAGATGATAGAACAGGTGCTTTAAGAGGTTTCAGTTTAGCAAGGCCAGCATGGTTAACACCCATCATCTTCCAAAGAGTGCTACCAGCCCATAATGACTGGTTCCAGTGTTGTGTTTCATATCTCTGCCCCCAAAGCCCAACAGCAGAGCAGCTTTTGCAGTGGTGCCAGGGTGGCAGCCAGTGGTAGCTCCAAGGGACCAGTAACATCTGCTTCATGGACTGTTAGGAGTCTTTCCAAGCTGCTGCCATCCTGCCTGCTGGTGGTGTGTCATCCAGATACCTAAGTTTAGCTTCTGAGGGTGGGTGGTAATGTCTGCAAGGTACTTTTAATTATGTAAAATAGAGTCAAAACCAGCTGCCAGCTGCTGCTTGGCCTAGATTCTTCCTTATCCTTGTTAGAGGATTTCAGTATCCTTTTAAGAGGTACACACATATACTCTAATCCAGAAAACCTGGACATGTTTACCTATTGGGCAGGCATAGTTTGCTCATGTGTGTTTTAGAATTTCCTTGAAATTCTTATTGTTGAGAAGTACATTCTACTCGGCTTTCATAGATCAAGGCTAAGCTAAACACCGGTGAAGTAACTCCTATTGGTCTAGGGGAGCTTGGGCTGGGCCTTTGTTGATTTGCATTGACTTCATTAGAAACAGAGTATCTGAATTTTAAATTTGAAGATGTATGCTTTTTTATATCCTCTGAAGACTTGGATATAAGAAAAAAAGATGTTCTTGCTTGTGTTGGCTAGGACATCTGAAAAGGGGAAGATCCATAGTGGAGAGAGAAAAGTTTTACTTCAGTACTGTGCACAGCACTGCAAAATGTTTGTTTTTCAGTAGACTTGTCTTGATGCACATTCATACCAAATCATGTAATAGATGAGAGATAAAAGTTGCAGATAAAAGTTGCAAGTCAGAGTGATAGATGAGAAAGTTGAACAGAATGAGATAGGCTCAAGTGTGTGAGGACAGAGATTATTGGAAAGCTGAGTGCCTGGAAAAAGACAAATTTACGTACACAATGTACACTTCAGGCCTAGTATCTATGTTACACATTGGATCTGGAACACTGTTATAGTTTGAGCTAAAGTAGCATTAGTTTTCTAACGTCAGCTAAGTGTTGTCAAAGTAGCCTTGTTTTCTGAAAGTTATCTGTATGTTTTTCAGGTACTGTTTCTTTCTAGAAGTGATAATGTAGGGCACTGGTATGCAGAAAGACCATTGCTTATACTTATTCCTGTAGTAACCAAAGACATTCTCAAGCTGGTGGAGCACTGTGAGAGGTTCTAGAGCTCAGCTCTCTCCTGCTGCTGACCCTTCCCTATGCCTGCTCTACAGCATTTGTGGCAATGTATAGTCATTGAGGGGTGGGATGGAGATGAAATTTCGTATATTTAGTAGTAGTAGTAGTAGTAGTTCATTAAAGTTCTTTTAGTTTCCAACCCGCGAGTCTTTTTTTCTCTCATTTCCCTTTCCTATTTCCCTGAGCAATGGGAGGGGGAGCTGTGACTGGGAGCCCAACTGCTCAGTTTTAGCTGTCAAAATTGGTGCAGACTCAACTGAAAGTATCCTGGGCTGTTCTGAGTGATAATTGAAAAAGAGTTGCATCCAGACTAGGCACCAAGCAGTGTGCCCAGGTGACCAAGAAGGTCAATGGCATCCTGGCTTGTGTCAGAAACGGTGTGACCAGCAGGTCCAGGGAGGTGATTCTCCCTCTGTATTCAGCACTGGTGAGGCCTCTCCTTGAATATTGTGTCCAGTTCTGGGCCCCTCAGCACAAGAAGGATGTTGAGGCTCTGGAGCAAGTCCAGAGAAGAGCAACGAGGCTGGTGAAGGGGCTGGAGAACAGACCCTATGAGGAGCGGCTGAGAGAGCTGGTATTGTTTAGGCTGGAGAAGAGGAGGCTGAGAGGAGACCTCATTAGTCTCTACAAGTACCTGAAAGGTGGTTGTGGAGAGGAGGGAGCTGGCCTCTTCTCCCAAGTGACAGGGGACAGGATGAGAGGGGATGGCCTCAAGCTCCGCCAGGGTAGGTTTAGGCTGGAGATTAGGAGGAGGTTTTTCACGCAGAGGGTCATTGGGCATTGGAATGGGCTGCCCAGGGAGGTGGTTGATTCCCCTTCCCTGGAGGTGTTTAAGACACAGGTGGATGAGGTCTTGAGGGACTTGGTTTAGTGTTAGGTAGGAATGGTTGGACTAGAAGATCCGATGGGTCCCTTCCAACCTGGTTGTTCTGTTATTCTGTGATTCTGTGAAATGCAGCTAAAGACATCCTGGTACAAATTCCTTGAATGAGCAGGACCTTCTGAGGCATGCAATATTTTGGTTTTTCCTTCCAGGAGTACCAACTTTTCTGCTCTAGAGCCTGCAAGATAGCTGGTCCAACAATACAGTCAGCATGGACTTGGTCCTGGTTCTCATCTCAATACAGTAGATATGCTGGTTTAAATATGCTGTATGTGGCTGTGCAGGAGTAAAGAAAGAATCGGAATAGGGAAAGATATGGAAATCCTGACAGCCTTAGGGAGCAATGACATAGTCCAAATGTGATCAAAATCTTGCCCATTGTGTCTTTACAGCATTTATACCTCTGAACATTTGACCTAAATCCATCAGACAGTTAGGGGACTTGTAAAATTGTCATGACAGTGGAATTGGGCTCAAATGCGCTGTATCTCTAGCACAGGAGAAATGGCACTAGAATTGATTGAAGCTACTGATTTCAGTGGTATTTTAATAATTTATCCTAATTACTCTGTATACAGGTCATTTTGAATTTTGAAGAGCTAGAAAGTGAGTCTAAAACACTAAAATATATGCATAGGAATATGCATGTATATTTTTCATTCCTGAAATATGTAACCTCTGTGACTAATGATTTTGTTATATTTTCAGGCTTTGTTGCTAGTAATAAAAATGCATAACTTTTAAAAGATTAAATTTTTACTACATTTATGATACAGCTGACCAGCTGAGATACAGCCTATATGTAATTATGCTTGGTTTTGAATAGCATAAATGTATATGGGTCCAATCTAATAGTATGTATAAGAGGAACAAAAAATAGAAATACTTTCTTTTTGGTGCAATAAGTATCTTTCCACTCTTACCAGAAGGAGTAGGTCTTATTCATTCACAGCAATGCTAGTATTTTCCAAGATCATATATCTAGCAAAAAAAAGATTTCTGGATGCAGCTGTAAATTTATGTTTCAATTGCAGGAAATGCTCTTAATAGTCTGAATTTTCCTTGTGCTCTGCTGTAAAGCTTGACTCTGGTTTGGAGATCTTGAGTCTCAACTCTGTATGACAATTGCAGCAGAGGCTGAAGGTGAAGAAATGATGATGTGGTACTTAAAATAAAGTGGTTTTGCTAACAGACCAGAGAACATTGTCTATTTATACAGGAATAGTGGTTAAACCTCTTCTGAGTTGCTTGACAAAATAGTTTCTTGCTTTAGAAAACAATGTGCCCATGTAAGCTTTAGTCTGGTCAGCGAGAAGATTTAACTTTCTGTAGTTTACAGTAGTGCTTTTGACATTGATTCTGTCACCCAGTGACATGATGTTAAATGATGTTTGGGCCTTGATTCAATAAGGCGGAAAATAGGATGGCATATAAACAAGTGAGGCAATTGCCTTGTACAGTAAGGAATACTGAAAATGTTTCTTGTAATCTAGCCATGGCTTGGCATGACCTTGCTCTGACACCATGACTCAATAACACAATCTTATCCTCAGGAGAAGTGGTTTGTAAAGATTGTTATTAACTTTCTCTGGGCCAAGAGAACAACTGGAGAAGAAATGAAGCAATTTGTGGTTGTTTATTTCTTTGTATTTCTGACACTTTTTTGCCACTTGATTCTTCCTAGTGCATGGAACCCTGCAAAGAGTCCTGGGACCTGAAGAAAAACCATTGCCAAAGCTTTTGTGAGGTATGTCAGCCTAAGGGCACTGTTTCTTACTTTGTTCTAGCTGTCTCCTTAATTTAAATAATTAGCTTCAAGGACACAGCTAACAAACATGGGATTTTTACACCATTTGCTTTCATTTGAATGGATAAACATAAAATAATTTAACCATATTGAGTATAAATAAAGAATTTATTTTTTTTGACCAAATAATTTACCTCAGCTTGAAGTTTTAAGACTTGAGCCAGTCACACTTCTGTAGTTTCTCTCAGAAGGTAATACTAAATCCCTCCTGTAAGTTGCTATTTATACCACATGCCCTTCAGTCTTTTCTGGCCATGTGAGAAAGAGTGTCTTTGTTTAAAAGATAAAATGCCATTGTGTGAAAATCCTTGTGCAGGGTAGCCAGAAAAGTTGTCTTTCCTGTATATGAAAGTCAGACTGATTTCTGAATGAATATCTCTCCAGGATTAGCTGGTTTGTGAACTCTTAGTTTAGAAGGCTACTATCAAAATGTGTAATTATTCAGGACCAAGTCTTTGGAAAACTGTTTCTGAATCATGTCTCACAATAACCTTGTGAATAAGCAAACCTAAATCAGATAAACAAAAATTAGGAGATCATTTTGTTGGTTTTAAAACATGGCTCTGCTGAGTTGGAGGATGTTAGCTGTTATATTTCTTAAGTGTTTCTTAGTACAGAATAGAAATATCTCAATAGGATGTTGCTTTATTATAACAAAATCAATATGAAGATGCACCTTGTGCCAGTCTATGAAACTGTATGTCTATGAAGATTTTCAACTTTTACTATAAAGAAAATAAAATGGACCTTAATCAATATATTGATCTCACTGCTATACTGATTTAACTCCTCCATCCTCACTGTGGGCACACTTTTTCTGATAAAAGAGCATATCTGATGTTAAAATGATTTTAAGCATCATGTAGATTATTAGGAAAAGCTGTGATTTCAACTAAAAAACGATTTTTAGATCCAACTATGTGTAAATAAGTATTGCTGATCCATGTAGTTACGATAGAAGAAAAACTAAAAATTTCTCATAAAACCAATCCTTGTAAGAATTCTTTAACCCAGATTAATTGCTGCTTCCTCATATGCAAAACTCTAGGGTAGTATATTAAAGCTGTTTTAGTGAATCTTATTTGTGTCATTCTTGTATATCACTTTTCACTCAGGCTGAATGTTTCCAGATATGGGTGAAAATACGTATAAAATTGGTTTAAAAGGAAAATATTTGTAGAACACTGTTCTATTTTAGTTAAAACCAGTGAGCATCCCTCTCTGATTAGTGTTTTGTGGTTGAAGCTAAATTTAGAACTTCAAAGGCTTGTAATAGAGAGCAGGACATTTAGCAGCTAACTGAAAAATGAGCTGTGAAATAAGGTGAGGAGGAGGACCCTTGAGGACCTATTATGCCTCAGGGAGCTATAAAGTTTTTAATTAACTAGCTGCAAATTTGTGGTGTTTTAGGATTTGAAATTAGCTTCCTATACACACAAACACACACACCCCCTCCAAAAACAAAAAAAAAATAAAAGGCATGGGACCATTTTCCTTTCTTTCTCTCAGACTTGTGTATGCTCCATGGACACTTTTTGATTGGATTAAATTAAGCTGTTTTCCTTTGAGAGAGTTTTCAATCATTTTGTTTTGTAAAAAACCTGGAAGCAACAATTTTGGTTTGTGTTTCTCAAGATTTCTACTTGTTATATACTTCTTATCTACTGAATAAGTTTGCTAATGTTAAAGGAACCTTATGTGTGAAGAAGAATAGGAGACAATTCACATGGCTCTATTTTTTCCCATAAATTCAATTTCCTGCTGGTTTAGCTATTATCGGTTCAGGTGTTTTCCAGTGGGGGGAACTACAGGAGTGTGTGTCCAAGGATCTCTGGGGTCAATAAGATAAATAAGGACTGCTCATTTTGGCAGCCTTTATACCCAAATATATCATTAAAAACCTGACTAAAAAATTCTGGATTGTTCTGTAGGACAAAGCGGGAGAGGTAACTTAGCAGCACATCCTTGGATCATGGTGACTTTGGACAATAAGCTAACATGTAGTCTGTGAAATGCCTGGGCCTCCTTAATCATGAAGAGTCTTTCTCATTTTGCCAGAAATATGAGAGCAGTAAAAATAAGTAAAACAAATAATTTGAATATGGAAGGAAGTTGCAGAAGTTACATGACTATTTGGATGGAGAGTGGTTATAATTCCTCTGTAAGGACAGAAATACGTGAATCTGTCAGAGTGGGAGGTTTTGGGTTGCTCTGAGATAGAAAGGCAGGCTATAGAGAAGAATCCCAGTTATATGGGTGCCCATCTACAGTTCCATCAATCACTTTGAGGGACTCACTTTATCTGTTTTTACACTGAACTAAAAAAAGCACCAGATAAAAAAGGTGGTGAAGTCCCCATATCACACACAATAGTCCCCATAGGGTGCTAGATGCTATTTTTAATAATTTTACCTTTAAGTGAACCTTGCAAACCTGTGAATGATACACATGCTATAAAATGTCTAAGCGTTGAAGCAACCTCTTATAGATTTAGGACTTGATTTCTCAAAGATGAGCATTTACTTTGATCTTTAATCAATATGTTTAACGCTTACTTTAATCTGTAATTTCTGCTGATCATTTTATCAGAATTTATTAGTTCCAGAGTTATACCATTACTAATACGCTGGCAGGAACATAAAGATGCTGCAAAATCTTCTCTTAGCCAACTCAGTTCAAAAGTATGATGAAACAAAATTTCACATATTTATCCGGAGTGGCATTACATCAAATACTGTGAGTAAAGTGTTATGCAGTACAAAGGGAGGAATGTTGGGCAGTGCAAAAAAAAAGACTGTCTGACCATTGCTTCCCTTTTCTTTTGGGAATATCTATCATTGAGCAACTATGTAGCTAGCCAATGTGAGGAAAAAATGGAAAGCTGGTAGATATGAAAAACTTTGTTTCATTAAAGATGGTGGTCTTACTTGAGGGAATTCATCAGTCTGTATTTGGAACACATTTTAGAAGTGGCTTGAATATATAAACCTTCAGGGACAGTCTTGCAAAAGCTGAAAATCTGAATTTTCCTCTGGAGGTCTTGGAAAACATACAACATTTTTTCTATTCCTTTTTTCTTTTTTTGTTTTTTTTTGTTCCTGTCAAAAACTTTATACAATTCTTTTGTTTTTCCTTTAGCCTCTTTTCCCCAAGAAGAATTATGAATGCCTAACTAGCTGTGAATTCCTTAAATACATCCTGTCTGTAAAGCAAGGGGACTGCCCAGCACCTGAGAAGGCGAGTGGTTTTGCAGCTGCCTGTGTTGAAAGCTGTGAAGCTGATAGTGAATGTTCTGGAGTGAAGAAATGCTGTTCCAATGGATGTGGTCATACGTGCCAAGTTCCAAAAAATCTGTACAAAGGTAGAGATTATTAATATATATTCATACTGGGCTAATAACTTCAGACCATAGTAGTCTCCTAGAAAGCCAGCCCTTTCATTTCACAGGAGTGTGTATGGATGGCGCCTGTAGAGATGTGGCTGGACACTGGAAGGGTGGAAAGCCAGAGAAACATGCTGCTCAAGTTTCTGATATTTTTTTTTCCCCCTTGTGAAGCCTATGTCTGGAAATCTGGGGAATGTAAACATGTGGCTATTATGAATCATCTTAAGCAGGACAACCTTGACAATTTAGATGAAATCTTATTTATTTTGATGCGGATGAGAGATGATGCAGTAGGAAAATATTTAATGATAAATAGTTCTAGTCCTATTAATCACAAATAACATTTATGTCTATAAACCAAGCAGGTAAAAATAGCCATAAATAGAAAAAAAAGGGAAATTCTCTTGCTTCCAAGACACTTCCAAGCAGCCCCTTTAGAAACATAAGGAATGAATACATTCTTATACACAGCACCTTTCTAAATCAAAATTATTAAAATGGAACACTTAGTTATTTCTTTCATCTTCTTAAGAAAAATAACCAGGGTGTTAAACTGGCATCCTTATTGTATGCACAGTGATTTATGTGATCAGGCTCCATACCACAACTGCAAAGCATTCTGGTAAATCTAACATTTGGAAAAGTTGAACACAAAACAAACAAGCAAACAAACAAACAAACAAATGAAATAAGACAACATTTTTGGAGAGGACACAGTATATTGGGTTACTGCACATTGGAAAGCTTACTGCTGTTCAGCCTAATTATATAGGAAAACAACTAACCCTGTGTAAAATCTTATCACCTATCTACAGGAGTTGCTTGCTTGGAAGAGCACATATTTCTTGTGAAGGAAGTGCGAGCCCAATGCTGTACTACCTTCTTAGCTAATGAATTCAACTAATTAGCCTCTTCAACCTGTCTTTCTGAAACAAAGAACAAATAGAAGCAGAATAGGCTTGCTATTCATTTCCTCCAGGAGTACATGACCTTCCTGTCACTAAGGAAGAGCAAACTCTGCAAGCATGACTAAGAACTAGCGAATAAGTTTAGTACTTATCAGTTTGACAGCACTCACAGCTAGAAAATGAACTCAGATTCAATCTAAGACTCTACAGAAGCTCTTACAGTTTGTTGTTGATCAAGAGATCTCTGGAGATTAGTTACAACAGTAGATATAAAATAGCCATCTGATTTGTTGGATTTACAAAGTGGATTTACCCTCTAGTGCCAAGTGCTAAAGCCCAATCCTAAAAGAATATTAATATAAGTACACTTGCACCAAAGTCATGTATTGTAAATGGTGTTGGATTAACGTAAATCCAATCACTTGTTATTATAACTGTTTATTGCCTTGCATTTGTTATAATCTTCTAACTCCATTTTTTCATCTCAGTCAGTTACACAGTCCTCATGTATTTATTTCCCTTTACTGGAAATATCAAATGTTCTTTCCTACTCTTCTGTCATCTGCCTCACCCACCTCTTTTAGACTCAGAATCAGAGAAGGCTTGGATCGGAAGGGACCATGAAGGTCATCTATTCCAACCCCCCTGCAGTGCATTATCTCAACCAGTAAAGGACTTCAGGAAGTGTCATTTCTCCATGGCCTATCTTTTTTTTTTTTCTATATGGACATCATGATGCTATAAATAAGAGTAAATGCCAAAAGTTGATTTGATACTTCAGAGGTAGAAATGGGGGCAATACCTCTACTTAGAAGTAAACAAGTTTAAAATAGTAGAAAAAAATAAAGGAAAGAGGAGAAAGAGATGGAATATCTTTGATTGGGTTAATTTTGTCTAATGTGTATGTATACATCCCCAAGTAAGGACATGGACATGTACCTTTTTCTACATTTAGCTGGTGACAGCATAAAAAATTGCGCATAACTTTTTTCCTGTTCAGAAGTTAGTGGTCTCTTGGATATGATGATACTCCTGTGTGTGTGAACGTGCGAGGACTGTTTTTTAATAAAAAGTTAGGGTGTCTAAACCAGACTTACTAATTTTGTCTGAAATATGTATGGGAGCAATCCATTCAGCAGACCAAAGTGCAGATCTGGGCAAGGTAAATTGTGAAGAGAAGATTGTGACATTTAAAAAATATGATAGTATGACGATATCATAATAGGATAGCTAGAGACAGATGCTTATTCACAATTTAAAGGCTCCTTTCATGCTTCAAGAAAAATAGATTGATATTAAAAAAATAGTGTGCAGTTTTAAATGTGTACATCTGTGAGTCTTGGAGCAGCTGTATTTACAATCGTACTGATGCCATGAATGTATCCTCTACTGTTTGAAACCCTCCCATGGAAACTTTTTGAATTCCTGGGGAACCAACATTTAAGGTACAGATTCTTATGATGGACCAGTGTGCATTTATTTTTCATGGCTTGAAGATGCCTGTGCCATCTGAAGGATGCCTTTAGAAAAAAAAATTCCTGGCCTCTGGTATGGCACACACACAGCAGTCAGTGATTTGAATTCTTCAGTTAAGCACTGCAGACTTCAGAGGACTAATTTGTTCCAGCATGATGAAAGGGCTGACTATTTACATAATATGAAGCACTTTGAAGAGTGATTAGATCTACACATCTGGATACAAAATTGTTTGTGCTGGTTCTACAAAGTATTTTAAAATGTACTTGTGCTCTGCTCTTGTTGTTTGCTGCTGTACTCCATCTGCATGCAATTACATAACAGTGGAGAGTGTGAGATACTTGCAGTCAAGCAAATCCAAGTTCCCCAAATGCAAACTAGATGGAAGTTTTCTTAACATGCAAATTGTAGGATTATTGTACCTCATAATTAAAGAAGAATTTTCAAATGTGGAAATCCAAACTGACATATTCTGTAATGTTGCTTATATTAGACTAAGAATGCCGACTGTTGAAGGAAGTCCAGGATTTAAGCTGCTATGATAACCAGATCTAAGTCCTGGGTTTTCTTCAGGTTGATTTTAGGTTTCTTCAAGGGCTACAATATCAATTTTTATTTACTTATAGCTAATTGTATGATAAGATTTAGGAGAAGACCTCTTAAGATATAGAAGTGGATTGTTCACCTAAGGAAACTTTGATAGTCATCTGTGGCAGACCGAGGAGGAAGCAATTTATCAAACCAACATGTACAGTGGGACCTCTGGTCACCCACCAAAATGACAAAATGACTTAAGTGCATATGATAACTTACTAAGAAGGTTTATATGTCAGCATAGCCATCTTATTTGTGACATATCTTAAGGTGACAAAATACTGCACACTCATATATATGAGTGTGTCTAAATCTAGAGAAATTATTCTACAAATCCAGAAATCTACTGGAATTGTTAGTTTAATTAAAAGGTGCCAAATTTGAACAGTTGTTTTTTCCTTCAAGCTGCTGCAGTTTTTTTTAAAAGGATGATATTGTCAGCAGTAAAAACAATGGAAATAACTGTCCATCAGTGTCATTTTAAAATGAGATAACTTTCTCCAGGTTATCGAAGTATATTTGGAAAATGTTTTCTTAGATCAGTTTTAGCTTACAACTTTCAGATCCTTTAGTTTTTAAATGAGATAAAGAAATAAGCTCATCAACCTATCAATCCCCCCCTTTTTTCTTCTGTCTGACCAGCAAATGCCCTTTCTAAACTATTTTTTCTATAGCTTCATTCACATATGGTTTGATTGCATTTTGTAAATTGCTCACTTATTTTCATCTGCATATTCCTATTACAGGTGTTCCACTGAAACCCCGGAAAGAGTTAAAATTCATAGAACTTCAGTCTGGAGACCTGGAGGTGAAATGGTCTTCAAAATTCAATATTTCTATTGAGCCTGTGATCTATGTTGTTCAGAGGAGGTGGAATCAAGGAATCCATCCAAGTGAGGATGATGCTACTAACTGGCAAACTGTGGCACAGGTCAGTTCTTTGTAAAGTGATATGGATCCCTAGCGTCCAGACCATGATTTGAAGGTCCTTTTCAGATCAGAGAAGTTAGATCACTTACAGATAGGGAGGCTGATGCAGAGGAATTTCTTTATGGGGCCTCTTTTCAGGTCATGACAGAGCTGCAAACAGGATCCAGATCTCCAAGGCCTTACTTCCCTGCTCAATGAACTGTTTCCTAGATTTACACAGGAGAAATGAAGTTCACTATTTTCACTTCCAGTTTTTCAGTTATAAAAAATGACCTCATAAAAATTGTGTGCATGTATCAGTAAAGAAATAAACAGTGGTTTTCTTGTCCCCAAAACAAAAAAAAAATACTGAGAGGTTTATGTTTTCAAAATGTATTTATTCTCTGGGTTGGCTCTCAATAGATAAAAATCTATAGACCTAGATGGATGTTTCATTTTCTTAAGGCCAGTGAGTAGGACTTTCTTGTAAGGATATACTTACCATCAATTACAATGGGAATTCCAAAGTTTCTGAAACCCACAAATGAAAAATGTAGAACTAGATACCAAATTTCATTGAAGAAAGCATATAAGATACATAGTCCTTTTGAGGTCAGTGGGATTCTATGCATAGTCTCCAAGGCACCACTTGGGTCTTATAAAAAAAGGCAAGAAATATAGTTGGAGAAAAGGCTATTTAATTTTTAAATATAAAATAGAGAGTGAAAAAAAATTAAGTCCTTTATTCTTTGTAAAGTTGTTTCTTTCAGATGTTAGCCTCCCAATTTGGAAAAGACTATGATGTCATGCTCTTATCACTCAGTGCAATCCAAGACAGAAAATGTAAGATTCATGAGCAAATGTCTCTTAATGAGAAGCAGCCAACAGAGCATAAATTTTCACTTAGTTCTTTCCCAGTTTCAATCTGTTTTTTAACATGCTGACAGTCCACCTGGATGGCAGAGTTCCAATCGTTTATCTAAACTGCCTCATCCTCATCCCTGCTGACAAGAAAAGTAAAATGGTGGTTTTGAGAAGACCTACAAAATGTCATTATACATAGGATAAAGAAGGAATGGCTGAATAACTATAACTATAAATATAAATATAAATATAAAATAATTTAAGACGTTTAAATTCTCTGACAATCTGTGTTCATTCTCAATTCAGATGGTGTAGGAAAATCTATCTTAAAATCAAGCTTGTGAAAGTGAACACTTGGAAGTGAAGTTCTTAGCTTCAAAGTGGTGCTACAGGGGACTGTCGCTATGTGCCTTGCTCAGTAAAATGCACTACAGCAGACCCTGGTGTGAAACCCTGTTTTTGCAAGCCCAAGGGAACATGCACACCTCCAAACCTGATAAAGTTGCCACGACTAATGTATTATCTCTCAACTGAGGTGCAGTTCTTTAATATGCATTCTCCATATTCAGCAAACAGCCTCCTGGCTTTGCTACTAGGAAAATACCGTGTAGGAGAAATGAGACAGATCTGAATTACTCCTCACTATTATCATGCCATGTATATGTGCTAGACTGTAGAAGCCCAACTCTTCTGACTGGTGGATCCAGACTGCTAAGGTATCACATGTTGCTGTGCTTTTTCTCATCACAGAAACAGACCCCATGCACATTTCTGGGAGCATGCACTATACGTACTCCTGAGTAGTAGAGCATATGCAAACCTCTACCTTCTTCTCTTTACAAGAGAATATATCAGAAATGTATTCATGTGCAAAGTGATAAGAATCCTAACAGCTGCCTTTCCTGGGCTTGTGTTACATGTAGGCAGAAGGAGGTGAGTTAATCTCTGTGGCAGGAGAAACCTCCTTCAACTGACATTTTTCTGAGAGCTCCATTATCCCTTCTGCATCACAAGAGACACATTTGACTGTGTGATGGACCCCACTAGGGATGTCAGTTCAGAACAAGCTTCAGGATACCTACTGCCTTTGTGAACTGTATACACTGTGTGGGCAACACAAGCTGGGTGCCTTGAGGGGTGCTGGTAATCAGAATTTCTGTCTCCACAGACTCCTATACCTCCATGGTGTTCATCATTTTAGAAATCTCACCAGGCAGTTAAATTTGTTAAGTGCAGTTGCATACAATAGAATTTATTTTGTAATATGAGCAACAAGGATGGGTAGATATCTACTTTGAGTAAAGTGACTGTGTGCATAACCCCTGGGCTTTTCTTGTCCACATAACTGAGTTTTTTTTCTTGTATGATTCCAAAATGTTAGGGTCTGACCTTAAGTGTAGACAAAGGCTGCGGAGAACTCAGCCATTTGGCTGAGAACTCATAGATCATCTGAATCCAGGGAAGATTATGCTGACTTTTTCATTACTCTGCAACTTAAGCTAGAGAGCGCATAAAAAGCAGTCAAAGATCAAAAAGGCTGTGGGTGAGGATACGAATTTCTCTGTGCCTATCCCCAAATGTCGTGCAGTTACACAAAGTTATTGTTAGCATCTTCTTACAGGAATTTTCACGATATTTTATCAGAGTTCCTCATCCAATATTCTATTTTTGTTATCTGTTGAAAATGAATGGGGTTATAATTTGCAATAACTTTATTTTAAGGTTGTTACTTTTCAAAGTAAATTGCTGCTTTCTATTGCTTTCATGTGAGCTAATTTGCAAGCAATTTATCATGGTTTACATACCTTTTTACTTGGTATTTAGAAAATAATTTTTAAAAAGTTGGTTTCCTTTGCATTTTATTGTGTCAACAGGTCATTTTTTAATGTTTTCTTTTTAAGGAGAAAGGCTCAATCTAGCATGTATTTATTTATATATATAATTCTTCATTTATTTAACACTCCAAGTATATAAAGAAAGCAAAAACATTGAAAGCAATTTTAGTTATTTTTAAATTCAGGAAAAAGGGATTTTTTTAACTTTAATCTTTTACTGCATGTTTTTTGCGAAACTTGGCATAACTAGCCATTTGACTAATTTCCAATGGTTAATATAAAAGTATGGAAGCTAAGATATTAGTTAGTGTAGTTAGCTATCATGTGAAGTGTATGAAATGGTGACATCAAATTTTTTAACACTACTGTTTGAAGTTTAAATAGCTGAGCAGGACCTGCTGCACTATCCTATGGGAATACTGTATATCTTGTGAACAAACTTTTAATTCTATTTTGTGCTAATGCTTTCTAAAAATAGCAACATTATACTTTATATTGGAAATTTAGATAGGTAATCGCATTAAGTTAATTAATGAAGTTAATTCAAATCTGCCAGGTTGGTTATTTTCAGAGGTCTGTGTTGTGTGAATGGATGTTGAGTATATGTGTCTGTGTATACATATACAAGCACAAGCATAGACACACAGTCAAGCACATATGTATACATATGGGCAGACGATAATGAAATTTACTTATTATTTTATTTATCTATTAAAATAAATAAGGACCTGCATTGACTGCTAGCTTGATTGTGACAAAAAGTGCTTCAGCTTGGATTTGTCTAAAACTAATATTTTTTAACATTTAAAGTTTCTGATAGACTGAAAAATTCAGGTTCTGAGGATCAAAAAAAGTTTCTCAGCTCTTGACAGTGAAAAGCCCATGCTGGATCTAACTACTGGTCCCATACAGGAAAGGTTTATTTCTCCATCACTCAGGAAAGGGCTTGTTTTGGTAACATTCCTAGAGAGTGGCCACCGTGTGTGGGATTGTGTTCTCTCCAAACAGGGGAGGTCTTCTGTCTTTTGATATGGTGGGTGCAGCTCTGTCAGGTCTCTTCTGTACTGGAGGAAATGTAGACTCAGTTCTTCTGATACTCTGGGTGATGTCCCTTCTCTCTCCAAACTGCAAATTCTTTTGTCCCTGTGTGTTGTTTAAAAGGAAGGTGTAGAACTATGAACTCAGCAGGACAAGGTTGTCCTCTCTCATTTCTATTAAACCTTTGCACTACAGAAGATAGTGTGAAAGTAATTGATAATGTGAAAGTAATTTATGTAAAGGTTGCTTAGAGATGCCAAAGTAGTTTCATAATTCAAAATAATTTTACTAGTATTTTTTTGGCATATTATTGGATCTTACAGTATTACACAGTTGCCTCAGAAGACTAACACAACTGAAATCCATTATTTTAATCAGTCCTAGCAGAAAAACTGAGGTGGTGCAACTGACAAACAAGATTCCTTAGCTGAGGAAGTTGCGATCATTTGTTTAGATTATTAGCTTTGTGACTAATTTCAGCAAACTCTTTCTAAAAACCCACAGTGTTGTAACGAGTTAGTTACAATTAGATATTGATGCTGACCTCGATCTCAGTTGCAACAGTAGCCTGAATATACCCTTGGGGCTTTTTTTCTGTTAACATAGTGATAGTTTGTTTTACTCTAGGTCATTGTCAAATCATATCTGTAAGTTCTTGCATATGTTTGCATGCTTGCAGGAAATAACTAGCACATTTGAATGCTCCATAGATTGAAAATAGTAAAGACTTGGTTCAGGTAGGCTTTTTCTTCCCTAGAAAGGAGAAGTAATACATTCTATGGGTAACACAAAAGTTAAAAAAGAGAAAGAAGAGTCAGACAATGAAGTACCCTTACTTAAGCCAAAAAGACAAATACAGCAGTCCGAATGGAGAAGGACCCTTGAATAGCAGCATCATGTGAGGGGGCTGCTCGTATCTGCAACAGTTACCAGTCTGAGAGCCAGTCGATAGTGCAGCTCTGGTTATCTGAGTTGGGTTAGCAGCTGGTATTTTGTTACATAGTCTGGAAAGCACAAAAAGCAGAAACAATGCTGTTGTCTTTTTTCTGGGGAACTGCTTGGCATCACTGGAAATAACATTGACTGCTATACGAGGGAGATGGATTTTTAAAGTTATAGAAAACAGAGCTTATAAATTGCTAAATAAATTGCTGTCACTACATATTTAATGAAGTTGCATTTTTGGTCAGTAATGATAATCAGTAATGATTGTATAGTGTATTTAGACATATACATGACATTTGGTTCAGATTCATGTGCTATTTTGATTAAAGAATTAAATTAAACCACAATAAAAATGCCATCCTAAAGAAAATTGAAAACTGGATAATTGACAGTTAATTGCCATGGTAAAATCCACAACAAGTGGATGAATTTCTGATGAGTTCTAAAAAAATGCTACGTCTTATGTACTTGGCAGTGGTTCAGGGGTTACCATGAGGCTTTGTTTCAGCCCTGGTGTTTGTACCTTAGGATAAATAAGAAACAATGCAGAAGATAGCTCTTTAGAAGCATAAAGGGGAAGGAAAGAGATAGAGGAAAACAGGATTCAGAACAAGAGCACGTAAAGCACTTCCTACTGAAAGGGGTCAGAGAGCATCTATGCTTATTCTATATTTTGGCAGCTAAGGCACTCCCTGCAGAAGGTGGAAATAGAACTCATGACACTAGCAGTCTCAGTGGATGTTGTTGATGAAAAGGTCATCTCCTATGACCTGAGAAAGGTCTTCAGGGAAGAGTTAAGTTTGTGAGTTTCTTTTTGACATAAATGCCAAAGATCTTAGAAAGGCTTACATTCATTACCTGAAGGTTTTGAGATTCCTATGAACCAGAAAAAGCAGAATATCACAGCACTGGATTTCAAGAAGCCAGTTTGGACCCCTAATTCTGAGAACTGAGAACTGCAGAAATCAGTCCTGTGACCTGGGATGATGAGTTCTCTGAAATGTCAACACCTAAACACCTGAACTCTGTATACTGGTGAAGACTGTGATAAGTGGAAAACCAGTTTTGTGAATTTCCAGGCTTCACCTGTTTTCTAAAGGTTACTTTTTTTTTCCAGTTGAGACTTCAAAATTGGGTGGTTATAAGATTTTGTTCTCAACTATGGATTCTTTGTAGTGCAGAATGATGCTCAGAGTCAAATGAGGTGGTTGTATACAGCCTGCTGACGCAGGTGTATATTTAACTACACCCTTACTCTTCAGTCTGACTGACTGGTGTTGCTTGGGAGAGGTTAGCAAAACTGGCCATGTCAGAACAACAAGTGTAAGTGTGCCATTTTCCCCACCAGACTACGGATGAGCGGGTTCGGCTGCCAGACATCCGAGCGAGCAGGTGGTACCAGTTCCGCGTGGCAGCTGTAAATGTGCACGGAACAAGAGGCTTCACAGCACCGAGCAAGCACTTCCGATCTTCAAAAGGTTAGTTTTGTTCACTATGTCTGGTGCTTACCTTCCACTCGCTGACATGTGGAACATAACCTGATCTTCCTGCTTTAGTGGCAGAAGGCTTTTAGTGGGTTTTGGGTAGTTTTGCCACCAGCCTTAGAAATGTTATGATGTTTGTTTGAAGTCAGCCAAAGAACTAAAGGTTAAAGATGTCATTATTCTTTTATCTGTAAGGGGTCTCAGTGAATAAAACTCCTTTTAAACACTTCATGGTGGGTATCAAACAACAGCACCCTGACTATGAAACCTGTAGAATTGGGGTTTCAGTTTGTTACTCTGAGAGGTCGCTCTTAATTTTCTTTTTTGTTATGGGAAATATGTTGTGGTCATATGTTTAGCACAGTATTGAAACATTTTATTGAAACATTTTATTTCCTGTATCTTAATAATTTTAGCAGCATTGTTTTGAAGGAACTGCAGGGTCTCTTAATATAACTTTCCTCTTGCTAGCACTTATTGTAAGGCCTTAAGAATAGAAAGGGTATAAATCATAGAATCATAGAATCACCAGGTTGGAAGAGACCCATCGGATCATCAAGTCCAACCACTCCTATCAAACACTAAACCATGTCCAAATGCTAAGTAGCATTTTCCTGTTCATTAGAAAAGCATGCCAGACAATCCACAAAGTATTGTAGGAATTTTTGTTGCCATTTCTGGTTTTTCAAGGGTTTGGGTAATGAAATAACTTTGAAATTATTTCTTTACCAGTAAATGGTATGTGGAGGATGAGGAAGATGGAAACAGGTCTCCCATCTGTTGAAGCTGCTGGCATTGTCTGTGGTGTGCCTTTGACCCACGTGAAACAGAATTGTACTGGATAGCTCTCAGGCATAGTAAAGGATTTAGCATAAGCCAAAAACTATTCCCAACAGACAGATGGTCTGGATGTGGTCACCCTCTCTTAAAGGCAGTTCATAATGTGGGCATAGCCAGATTATGCTAGGTGACTTTAGTGCCACAGAATGAGATCTATCACTCTTCACTCTACTAATGGAGGTAGTGTCGAATAGAAAGACTTGTCTTTGTTTCAGTAGTGACAGAATATTTACGCTTGTATAACGCACACTTCAAGGAATGCATTTCATCCTCATTCTGCAGATAGTATTCTCTGGTGGTACAGGCAGTTGCCATCTATGGATTCCTCTGCTAGCTTTTAGCTGTTTGGCCACAGTTAGTCCTAGAAAAAATCTTATTGTAGATGCAGTTAAAGAGGCATTTGAATGCTTTTGCTGCTATGGATGGTTAAATTTCTTATTCAACAAGCATACATTAGACTAAATAATTTTTTTGGTGCTCTAACCACATTTGTGGTAGGAAGGTTGGCTGGCATAGCTATCCCATTACTGCTGTGACCACAAACCTTTTCAAGTATAAAAGAAGTATTATTTTAAGAAATTATTATACGTAGGTAGCATATAATTTCAGTCACATCAAAAATACACTTCCTTCAAGCTGTATTGAGTTTACTGCAAGGAGTCAGCAGCAGCACTAGCTTTCTTTTTGCTTTTCTTCATGGGCACGCTTCAGCAAATACAGCACTGTTTTGCTCAATTTGGCACTGACTCAATTATTATTTTGCTGAGTTTGTAAAGATTTTCTAACTGTTCTGCCTGGAACCACTGTAATTGTAATTACATAAAGGTATGTCATGATATCACTGAGGTTTTGGCTTGAGTGTGACGTTTTCAGGCAGGATTTGTATTACTTGCCAAAAAAACTCGTCTCCTACTGAGTGTGCTAACCACAGGAGTATATTGTTCAAAATACCTATATTGATGATTAATATAAGAATATCCGTGGTAAGTCATACTGAAAGTCTCTTCAGCCTAGTACCTGAGCCCAGCCAAAAGTGAGTTTTTTGGAGAACAGCATAAGAACAGGATAAGCACATAGGGATATTTCTGCAGTATAGCATCCCAGCTGGCAATGATTTGCGCTTCAGGAGCTTGTGGTTTTGAAATGATTACGTGTCCAGAGTCCTATTTTTCATGAGCCTCTGCAAATACTTCTGAAGAACTTGGTCTCCTTGAAAGGTGACTTTCTGGTGGAGGTGGGGAGCACCCACCTTTAACTTTGTGACAAGGACAGTGGGAGCTGGTAGTACCTTTACATGTTCATACCTAATAAACCAATGTAACAGTATTGTGATATGGCAGGAAATACACAACCGGCATTGTCCAAAAGGCTTCTATAACCCTCAAAGCAGTGATTTTCAAATCTAAACTCCAGCTCTTGCCAGAGAATCATGAATTGCCAGGCAAACACCAATGAGTTCAGTTAACTACAGCTTTGTCGCCAAAATCATCCTGCTCTGGCAGCTCATTTGACTGATTTAGAGGCTTTGGTGTTGTCAGTGATTATTCTAAAGGCACAGTGTTTGCCAGATGAAATGTGTAGAAGCACTAGGTGACACAGATGAAGATACTGCTAAATGATGATTGTTGGGAAGGATAATGGAATGCTTCAGTCAGTTTTTCTTAACCTCCTTGTCCTCAAGTAGATGCTCATAGCAGTAACAGTTATAGTATCATACAGATATTTAATTACTGCTTTGGAGCTCAGTGGCAAAAGGTGGCCACTGCCTGTCAGAGCAGCAAGAAACTGCTACTCCGATGGGCCTATTTTTTTGTTGCCAGTGTCTGCTGGCCCATGCTGAGCTCATATAGGCACGTTTAAGCTCCAGTTTGGAAAAAGAAAGCGGATTTTGGCACATCACCTTTGGAAGGTTGCTGACTGTCTGAGCTACATTTGTGTGAAGTGTGGACAGAAATTCACATTAGTTCTTGTACTGTTTGAATTCACTCTGTTATGCCAAGACTAAGAGAAGATTATTATCTTCATCAGACTTAACAGAAGTTTTCTTCAAAAAGAAACCCTTTGATCAGGAAACATGACAGCAATTCTTAAGACAGTTTCTAGTACAAGATGCCGAACTTTTACCAGTTGCTCATAAATTACTATTAGTAGAAAATTGTTTTGGTTTGTGTTTTTCTTTAAAGGCGGAAAAACATAATATATAATCTAAACCTAGGGAGGAATATGGCACCAGAAAGTCTCACTAAGTGTTTTAAACTGTTAAAAAGAACATTCAGAAACATTGATGCTGTGCTTTTCTATTACTGAATAAAGCTTCTTCATATCCAGATTAATTTGATTTCCCAGGCATGAAAAAGACAAAACCAGAAAAACAAGAATATTTCATTAAGCATTCCAGCTTACCACTCTTCATCTAGTTGTGTTTTGAGGTTTTATCTACTGCAGCTTTTGATGCTACTATGCTGTAAATATTTGAGGTGAAGGTTTATTAACTCTTCCACACTGCCTCATATGTTCATTTATGCAATTAATCTGTAAGTAATAAAGTGACACAGCTGAGATCATTTATGAAATATACAGAACTTAAGCAGAGAGAATTTTTGTATGATGCTTTTTTTTTTTTTTTATAGAGAAAATGAAGGATTTTCATGTGCTTATCTGGCATAGCTCTTCACAGAGAATGAAGTGATGCTTCATTTTGCAAAAATGTTATTCCAAAATTAAGTGAAACAGACTAGTCTACACTTACCTGTTTGGAGCAGAGTGGCTAGAAAATGAAGTGAATACTGCACCTAGGAGAATGTGTTCTTTCCTAGAAGTAGAACTCTGCACATGAACTTTCAGGCTGATACTGTCAGCTTTCTGCTATTTTGACAGTGGCTTCTACTTCACTTTTCAGGGCTTTTAAATTGTGTGTGCTTTCCTTTTCATCTTCAACTGAGTGGCAACAATTTGCAATAACAGCAATAAATAAAGCTAACAAATGCCTGGCAGAACATTTTTGATCCCCAAAGGTACAAATCTGTTTCTCTTTGTATTTGGACTGGCTCTCTCCAAGCTGCTTCATTTTCTCTGGAAGAAGGAGAGACCTTTTCCTACAACCCATAAATGATTCTTCCATGGTGAAAAACTACCCATACTTTTCTCCCATTAAGCAGGCACCAGATTGTCTAACCCAACTGCTCAGAAGCTGTTCAGCACTAGTAACAAAACTTGTAATTTGTCACATTTGTGTAAGAGTTTTTAGACTTTTTTTTTGTAGGCTTTTTATGATTTATGATGAGAATGAACTAGGAGTAACAGAGACTGCAGTCAACTAGAGGGATAGGCATTAATCATTTTCATATAGTATAATGTCTTGCTGATCTGTAGGTAGGTACTTTGCCATTGTTTGAGACACAAAGAGTATATATGATGAACACAGTGAACATAAACCTTACAATACTTCTACTTCTGCTCAAGGTTTTCATCTTTAACATGAAGGCAGTTGCTAGCATACACAGGATAAATTGTCAAGCAAAAGGGCACAAACAACATTGTTTTCACAGCACATAAGTACTGTGCTGGATGTGATTTCATGCATACGTTACTGAGTGTTAGTAAAACCAGAACAGACACTCGCTTCTGGCAATAAAATTCTTTCTGTTGCTCCTTTGGGACCAATGATTTTTTTATACTGTTGCACAGCTGGTTTATGTGTGCCATTTCCACTGGGCAAAGCTGGTCTCCCCACTTGTTCCCTGGAATTGTTTAATGGTTGGAAACTTGTATATAGACCAGCTTCAGCAGATTTGTAAAGGTGGAAGGTATAGTGTTTAAAAGATAGTAATGAGAGATCCACTTTAAAAATGAAAAAAAAAAGCTTTTTAAAAAGGGTTTTAATTGGAGTCAAACTTGCTATCACTTTTACAGTTCAGAATGAGAATTCTAGTTCCAAAGTCAGTATTTTCTTCTCTGACATATATTCCAAAGCATTTGCTGTTTTCATTTCAGTTGCCACATTTAAAACCAAAGTGGATGCAGCAGTGCATGATGTTATTTTTTTTATATAGCTTGCCCATACTGCTTTGTTATGGTTGCAAAGTGCTTCCAGAGCCTATTGATTGAAAGAATTTCGTAAAAATATAAATTGTCTATCACTATGTTTACAAATATGAGTGTGAGAATATGTGCGTTTTGAAATGGTGATGAAGTAAATGTTTTCTTTTTTTTCTTTTATTTTCAGCAAGTAATCCTCCCTTTTTGGGTACTGGAGACAGAGTTTTGCTTGTGATGACTAACTAGTCAGCAAGACAAGAATTTAAGTCCTTTGGGTATACTCAAGCCAGATACAATCCAGACAAATGCAGTACTTACTCCATGTGCTGGAACAGCAGCTTTAGCATTGACCTAATGAAGCTATCATTTCTAGCAAGGAGAAGTGATTTACTTGTCAGGCTGCTGAGACCCGATTTTTTTTCAGATTTGAGGACAGCTGCCTGTGCCAAGTTCTAGTATATATATTATGACTTTTATTTTATTTGAGTTGTATTATAAACTGCAAAGGAAAGGCTACAACTATCAGCAAAGCAAAGAATTGGATTTAACACTCAGATAAATTGTGTATATAAATTTCAGAACTTAATGTTTGAAAAACTGGCAGTAGTTTCCATTCCAGTAATTTAATGTTCATGTAGCTGAATTGTACGTGTGGGCATTCAGTCAAAGGGATCACAGATCTATGAAGACTGACAAGGGAATGGCCATTAGGTTTATGGTCAGCAAAATACCAGTTGAGCTTCATTGTTGGGTTAACAAACACCTTATGTATATAAGCTCTATAAACCAGTACCAGACCTTGATGTATTTCAGCATGACTTGTACTGTGCTTTTAGTGTCTGCATAGACATAAGGATAACAGAGCATTTTGTGCAAGCATGAATTTTCCATTCAATAGTGAAAGCTTAAAAAAATCAGAAAAAAAGCAACTAATCTTTTGTCTGGTAATTGGCAGGCATACATTGTGGAGGAGCATGCTCTTAACAGGTTTTTGGATTTAAGGAGTTTTGTTGTTTTGGTTTCTGTGAGGCTTCAGAGAGGTACCAGGGACTGGGGGGTTATCTTTTTGTTTGTTTGTTTGTTTGTTTCTGTTGCTTTTTTTTTTCTCTATTTTCAGATTGGGTTTGGATAGTCAGTGTTTTTTATTTCCTATTGATAGCAGACATCACAATATCTTGTCTTGCTGCTCACCTGTTTGTTTCTCTGGAGAAACTCAATCCTTTCAAGTGAAAGAAAAGTTTAATATTCTTAGGGTTTTGGCTTACAAAATGATAATTTTGTCAGTTGTAAGACTGATGAGTGTCACAGAAATATATAGAAACAGGTGAATAAATTGTATAATTTTATTGAAATGGTTAGTATGGAACGGATTCTCAGATAGTATAAAGTGCCTGGTAAGTGGCTTCATATTTCAGGTAACGCAACCCAAATCCAAGAAATATTTTAGTGTTGCATCTATAGAATCAGACATGCTTTTTCAGATGATTAAATGCAAAACTGCAATAAATCAAGTTTTGTTCATCTTTAACATCTTACATCCTTCTTGTTCCCTGTTTTCTCCGGCTAAGTCTCCTAGTTTTAAAAAAGGTCTTCTGGAAAATGTGACACTTTGAAATGTCTTGCCTTTTCATGGCTGTCAGCTGCAAATCTTCTTCCTTTCTGTCTTCTGCTGCTACCACCACCTATTGTTTAAAGGCATTTTTGTGGAGGACATTTGTAAGGTTTGCAAAAGACAGACTTTAAAGAGAGTGGGCACTCAGGAAAATGTTTCTGCTATTCCTGTATTAATTCACATGTATATTCCCTTCAAGAGGCCATTTATTCTTTCCTCTGTAGTTAACTGTAGTTGCCCAATAATTTTTAATGCAGTGTTTACATTCTCCTGTAGCAAAGGACAAACACTACTATGTTTTCTTTTAAATATGGGTTGGCATTTCGTCTGCTGACTGGACAGTTTCTAGTGGACACAGAAGAAATATTACTGATAAAGTAATTTTTTCAATAAACTGGAATTATAAAAAGTACAAGGTGAAATGTTGGTGCTATAGAATTCGGAAGTGATATATTGGTTTCAATATGCACTGAGTTCTTCCTTACTGTTTTTTTTTTCTGCTTACGTTTCTGGGAAAACCAGGGAAGTTTGAAGTTACCTTAAAAGCAAACCAGATTCCTATGATTCTGAGACATATAAAAGCTCTGTTCTAGTCAATTGTTAACTTTATACAAGGAAAATTATACACTATCTCGCTCTCTTATGGAGACAGAAGTATTTGAAAGGGAAGAAAGCATTTGCTTTTAGACCAATGAAATGCTGGTAAATAGAAGTTTAAAATATTTTATGTAGTACTCTTGGTCTAGAAGAGTAAATTTGTCATTTAACTTTTAGATATTTTAATGACTCTCAGAGTTTTTTATAGGTGCAGAATGAAGCCCAACATGTTTCATGGTTAGAATTGATTTTGCATATAACTGAGCATTTGTGAAGATGTTCTCTGAAACATTTTAATTCTGTCCAGTATGTTTTGTATACATAATACATGGTGCATAGTACATCTGGGAGATAACCTGAATAATTCACCTACATCAATATGATCATGTTGCATTTCAGGTTATAAATGTTTTATTGCCATAATACATTGTCATATAACATAAAAGACCCTGACATCAGTGAATGTGTGAATCGGTGAAGCTGAAAGATTTGGGATATAGGAATCATGATTCTGTTTATTTTTATTGTACCTAAATTTAATTTTACATCTACTTAGTATATTAAACTGTAGAAGTAAACAAAAAGGTACGTTAGTGAACAGTGCAAACCATTTAACTCTGTGTCTTATATTTATCACTTATAAAATAAATAGCTTTTTGTACTTTAAGATGGAGTTATTGGCTACTTCACAGGTAAGGAAATAAATACAAGGACTCCGGTCCTTGTACAAGGACTCCAATACTTCTCCAAAGCCAGAAAAAAAAAGTAAAGGGAACTGGCTTGCAAGCTCATTAAAAAAAAAAAAAAAAAGTGAGAAAAAACCCCCAAAGAATTATATTTATTTTGAAAATCAAGTATCGAGTTAAATTTCTAGAATTCTTAAAGTATGCTTTTTAACTTTTATAGCCAGAAGTTAGGTTGAATTATGCATGTGAGGAAAAAGGAGCATCCATCACTGTTTAACCAAAGTGGCATGTGTGAGGAAACAGGAGCATCCATTGTTATTTAACCCAGAGCCCTGTTAAATAACAGGAATAAGCCATTATTTCACATCTGCTGATCTTTAGAAAGGAAATGCTGTCTTTATTAATTCTGAATGTGTCAATTTGCATGATGGAATTTTTAAGTGAGATCGTTTGTCATAGGGATTATCTGATGAACTTAGTATGCCTGGAAAGTTTATTTAACAGCTCATTTACCATTATGAAAAGATGCAGGTGAACCATGCAGTAAATAAATGCATGGTGTCCCCTCTTCACACCTCCAGTTATATTTCTGGCAAAAAGTTGTGGCTCATTTGGATAAAAAGGTATTTGAAGGAGGTGTGGTTTTTTTTGATCAGATTGTTTTTGTCTTGGCTACAGGTTCATAGCATGCCTTAATTACTTTGAATTTCTTTTATTTTGCCTGATATACTTTTCTCTTTTTTTGTCTCACTGTTTACTTTTACTTAAATTCTGGTTTTGCACTTTCCTTGTGTTCTGTCACCAATATTTGGCTACCACAGGCATGTAAAAAAACCAAGTAGTAGTTAAAAAGTAGGATCAAAAAAGTAGGAGTTAGTAAATAGCAAATTGGACATTCAGAAGCCGAGTTGCAAAATTTCCATTGATTCACATTACTCAGGGTCAGGATATCATATATTAGGTCCACAAGGAGGCCCTAGCAGTCAGTATTTGAAAAAATTTAATATCGGAACCTCTTATTGTCAAGTCTCCTTTTTGATTCTAGTGTCAGGACAGAGACAACTGAAGGTATAATATCTCAATTGATATTGACCAGAAATTAAACCAGAATGGGGTAAATCACAAAGGTAGCTGATTACTTTTTGTAGTTCTAACAAACCCCATAGACTTCGATGACATCATAATATATCATTACATCTTAATCATATTTTTTTCAAAGGAAGCATTTATGTCTTATGGTGGTAGATATCAGTACTAGAATTTTGAAGAAAGATTCAACATGTAGAAGTGCATTTTTCTTGCCTGACAGTGGTCTGGTAACACTGAAAAAACACTCAGTGTTTCCACCATAGAATTCTGTGATGGCTATACAAGGCCATTTGTGGAATACAGTTGTTTTACACTCACTATATATTTAAAATAGTGAAAACGGAAGTACAGCTGATAGTTCAGTACATTTTTATAATGCTTCATAGTATTTGAGAGCTATCAACAACACACAAATCAATGGCAACACTAGATGCTAACCCCTTTTTTTTTTACTTCAGTAGAGTTTGTATTTCTATAATTTACATTAAGCCATTTGTGGGAACATTTGCCTGAATTTTCTTCAGTATACGGGGGGTGTTTAATCCAGTTTATGTATCCAGCCAGATAGATAACATTAGATGAAGATGATTTTTACTTCATAATCTTTTAATTTCTTTTAAATTCCAGATCCATCTGCTCCACCTGCTCCATCTAATATCAGAATTGCTAATACAAGTACAAACAATGATAGAAGTGTAAATGTAATGATTACTTGGGATCTTCCAGAAGAGCCTGATATCCCAGTACACCATTACAAAGTCTTCTGGAGCTGGACATATAGCAAATATGTAATCCCAGCTAAGAAAAAGAGGAGGAAGATTACCGATGGGGTAAGAAAGAAAATAGTAAATGAGGCAGAAATATGGCTTATTTTTTAGTACAAAAGAGAATGTATCAAATGTGTGATAAATTACAGCCGTTTCAGCAACTAATAAATTGATCTTCATTTTTAATATCAGTGACCCCATAGACAAATTTGATCTAGCAATCTCTATCTTTCAGTGAACTCAGAAAGAGAAGTGGACTTATGCCTTGAAATGCAGGGAAATGCTATAAGATTTTGTAGGAGAGATGAATTAGAAAGTTAAATGCTGTTTGTCCTCTAAATTAAGGCTTATTAGTGGTTCTTAAAGATATAGTGCTTGTTTTATTTAAAAAGCCTGACATCATCTGTCACATTATTTTTTCACTCTGCAAATAAAATCATATGGAATAACCAATAAATAGCCAGTGTAGGTCAATGGAAAAAACATATCCAAAATTCTTTAAATAAAATGCTATATCAAAGATCTGATGTATTTTCAAAGCAACAAGTTCCTATGAGTTTCTTGAATGAAATATCAAATATTGCTTTCCTGGAAAATTCTCAGTTGTGATATCTTTAGGCATATTGCATATTATTTTAAAGCAGTTAATAGAAATAGAAACCAGTTACAGATAACAGACTAAACTGAATTCTCAGTGCTCTTAATGAACACATTTTGAGAATTTGGTCCCATGTTTATGTTAACACTGTGTTTTGTCTCTGGCTACCCACTTGCACTGTGATGAATGACAGCTGGGGTTTTGCAGTTCCCCCAGTCTCTCAGTCACCCAAACATGAGAGAAATAAAGGCAATGAAGGCTGTTTGCTGAGTTCATCTGCAGCAGATTCAGCCTAGCAGAGGTGTCACCGTGGGAGCGTGCCGGACCCATGCCTTCTCATGGGAACTGATGGGTGATCATGCTCAGGAGGCTGCAAAACAACCACCAAGCAGCTCTGTGCTGGGCAGGCAGAAAAAGGGAATTACCTCATAAATGGAGACAATATGGAGCAGTTGCAGGGGTTGAGATAATTTGCTTCTTTCTTTCTGCTTCAGTTTAATACTTTAAAAAACTCATAAAAGTAAATATTTATAGTAAAGACAATTAGTTCTTTCTTTTACTTTTAATAAAATAGTGGAGAGATAGGAGTAGTGTTTGACTGTGTAAGGTAGAGAAGTTTATGTTTTTTGGGAAAGATGTCATGGGCTAGCGATCTTCATGGGAAAGCCTGCAGCCTAAAGGTAGAGGGAAATGTTCTGTCCACATCTGGTCCTTAAATGACAAAACTCAGAGAATTTAAGAATTGAACTGGGTCTTTAATGTTGTGTTGGCACTTTGTGTAGGGTACATCCTACAGATAAATATAGTAAAGCAGAACCAATATACAACATTGCAGTAACTGGCACCAAGTTCTGACCTAGAGTACGGGGAGATCTGGATGACCAAAGGCATACTTTAGAAGAAAGCCAGGCTCTTAGAAAATCTTTCATATTACTCCTGTCTCATTATACTTTTTATTCTGTAGCATGTAATGAATATTATAGCAATTCTTCACTCTACAATTTGAAACAATAAATTAAAGGTGGAAAATCCTATTGTTTTAAAGATTATTGAAGATTATTTTTACCTAGTTTTCATCTTTATATTTAGCTAGTCTAAATAATTTTATAATTTTTTCCATATGAAATCATCCAAGGTAGAAATTCACATAATTTGACTACAATATCAACACTGTTAATTGAGCATTATAGTCAATATAATAAATATTTCATCGCAAAACAAGTAAATGTAATTGATTTGAAATGTGTTTGACAGTCCCTGAAGTGTTAAGTATAGCAGTATATTGTTATCTTTATTCACTTTGAACTGACCGTCAAACTTCAGAGGAAGAAAGCATTCTAATGAAAACATGGAGTAGTGTCTGAGATGTGGGCTAGAAGGGCATTTTTTTGTAAATAGATTAAAGAAAATTTATAAATATAAAATACTGAGAAGTTTAGGCTCCTTTTTATTGCAATATCATGGGACTTGCCTTAGTTTATGGATTACTGACCAGAGAAGAGTAATCCTACACTAATGTTTCCCCACTTAAGAAATTTCCATGAAGTGACAAATGTATTTTTACTTCTTTTGGTTTTCATTCTGTAGCAGAAGAGTGTTCTTACCAATGAGAGGGGATTTTTGGTTATGGGTTTCAGATTGTATTGTTTTCATTTTTGTTTTCAACAAATAGAAGGTATTGTGAAATGTACTGAATGTTGGGGTTTAACTGTCTTCAAACTGTCTCTAGAAAGTTTCCAGTTGCTTTGATAACACAGAAGTAGGGGAATAAAAAGTTTAAATTTCTTTAGCTAAAGTAATTTTGGCATAAGAAAAAAGTCTGCTACATTTTAAAAAACATTCTTCAGTTTTGAGCACAGCAATAGTTGTCTGTGCCAAGACTATATGAACATCAAGAAGGTTAGTATTTTAAAAATGACAGAAAAGCACAGTCCTGTGAAACATATTTCTTAAAGAAAGAAAATTTTACTTGTTGAAATTTATGCATGAGTTTTCTGATTTCATATGACTAGTGTGAATAACATAATGGGCCTGCTTTTAACATTATAGCTACTTTGTATATTTACTTTCCTTCATTATAGGCCCAAAATTACGTGATCCTGGAGGAACTCCAACCCAACAGCAACTACAATGTAGAACTGCAGGCTGTAACACGCTGGGGTCAGATACGCCTAAAAAGTGCTAAGGTTTCTCTCCATTTTAGCACAGCTCAGGATACCAGGAATAATAGTGAGTAATTGTATTCAATCACCTGAATGCTTTATCTCTTCTTTATCTTGAATTTGAATGTTTTACTTAACCATTTCTCAAATTCTAAAAAACCCCATTTTCTTAAAGTCTTCTGTTTCATATCATAGTAATACTGTCTCAGTGAAGTTAAATAAACTTTCAATGTTAAATTTCTTATCTAAAAATTACTGACAGTTTTTGCCTAATTCTTTATCTTAGAACCTACTCACTTCAAATAAACAAATGCATCAAATGCATGTTAGTATTTTTTAAATGCAATAGAGATATAAGCACTATATTTGTCAGTTGCTGGAATAAAAGCATTTCTATATCTTTGTCTTAACTGGACAATTAACTTTTAGCTTATAATGCTTTTCAAAATCCTGACTATTTTAAGCATCTTATTAATTTAGATTCTTGAACAATATAAATATTTATCTGCTAAGAATTGATATAAAACAATAATTTTTCTATTAGAGAATCTAAAATGTTCTACACCTGTCAAGCAATGAATTCTCAAGAAATTATTGCACACATAGGACTTATATTCAAATTGGAATCTTGAGATCTTTAAGTGTCAGATTATTTGTTGTTAAGATCTTCTTTAAAACGTTATATGCTAAGTAGTATAATTGAGAAACCTATCTGAATCTGAAAGTAAGCCATAATACTTACTCTTGGTTAAATACTATTTGTATAATTACTTGCCAAACTAACCTGATCACCTTCTATGACATAGTGACTCGGTTGCTGGATGAGGGAAAGGCTGTGGATGTGGTCTCCCTGGACTTCAGTAAAGCCTTTGACTCAGTTTCTCACAGCATTCTGCTACGGAAACTGTCAGCCTCTGGCCTGGACAGGCGCACACTCTCCTGGGTGGAAAACTGGCTGGATGGCCGGGCCCAGAGAGTGGTGGGAAATGGTGTTAAATGCAGCTGGAGGCCAGTTACAAGTGGGGTTCCCCAGGGCTCTTTGCTGGGTCCAGCCCTGTTCAATGTCTTCATCAATGACCTGGATGAAGACATTGAGTGCAGCCTTAGCAGACTTCTCCTACAGGCTAGGAGAAGTCTGGCTGGAAAGCTGCCCAGAGGAGAAGGACCTGGGGGTGTTGGTCAACAGCGACTGAACATGAGCCAGCAGTGTGTCCAGGTGGCCAAGAAGGCCAATGGCATCTTGGTGTGTATCAGAAATGGTGTGACCAGCAGGTCCAGGGAGGTTATTCTCCCTCTGTACTCGGCACTGGTGAGACTGCTCCTTGAATCCTGTGTTCAGTTCTGAGCACAATTTCTGTTAAAGCCATGAAGTAAAGGATTCAAGATTCTTTGAGCCAAAACCACTGGACACTCTGCTGAGAAGTGTATTTTGATCTTTATGGACATTTTAAAAAAATGACTGAATTATAGTTTACATAGAAATGCAGATAAATACACTCTTGGAAGAGACACAGATTCATCTTCTGAATGTCACTGAAGTTAGTTAGGTACTGAGCCAGTCGTACTTGAGGTACTTTTGAGAATACTCAGAAGCAGATGGAGAAATATGAAAAAGAAAAAAAATATTGCCTGAAGTATTATCTAGGACATGACATTTATACGCTGGTTTTATTTGGGGAATTCCATGGCCTTTGGGAAGTACTTCCAGAAGCAACATGCCAATTTTGCTGAAGTCCCACTGTCAGTTGCTCTGCACTCTGTGGAATCGAGTGCTGAGTGTTTTTAGGTGACTGATCCTGTTGTCAGAGTAGAGTGTAATCCATATTTTGCTGAAGTAGTTTAGTCTTATAGACCTCTGTGAGCTTTGAACATCTGGCATTATATTTACTCACACTTAGAAATGCATTGCCTCCCTATAGTTGTATGCTTCACTTCTGGGAAATGCAACAAGAGTCTCTCTCTTGATCTTTGTATGTAAATATTCAAATTAGTGCCCTGATTTTTATGGAAATGGAGCAGACAAAACAGCAAAGCAGAGGTTTAGTAAAATTAAAATACTTTAAGTTGAGATATATCTAATAGATTTAAGTTTTACTCTCTATTATGTTTTTATTTCCTTTTAGATAAATAAACACTATGGTTACCTTGACAAAGTAGTTACCTAAGGCTGGTAGTTTTATGTTAATTTAAAATAAGCAAAGAAAATGTAAAATTGTATCACATTATGAAAAGTATTGCTAAAATAAAATTTGACCAAAAAGGCAAGTGGGTTTCAGCTGAAAATGTAGGGCACAGCGTTTAAATTTACGTTTGTCATGGTAACTTGATGCTTGAGTCTTTCCCTCTTTCTCTCAAGTACACAGTTAATAAATAGTTACTTCCTAATTATTAGAATATTTAATTTAAATCAATGTGTACTATTGAATTAAATACGGCTCTTTTTTTTCCCTGCAGTTTGATGCAAATACTGTCCTCAATCAGATTTTGTATATTTGCAATGAAAATGCAAATGAAAGTTTGAATCAGCATTGTTGCCTTTTCAACTGAAAATATCTAGAAATACTGTCAGCCCTGCTAAATGTTGATTAACTGTTGCTAAATGAAATTCTTGTTGAAAGGCATACCATTACCATTGCTTGCTGGAAGCTAGACATATAACACCAAGAGAACTACTCAAAGTTAATTCTGCTCTTACAATGTTTTTCTAAGCATTCACTGTTCGCTGCTGGAAACAGGAAAGTGGGCAAGAAAGATCTTTAGTCTGGCCAGAGTGTTCTTATGTAGCACACCAAGGGAATATATATGCTTTGATGTAATAACCACATGTAGCACTCGGTGGATTACGCTCAGTGCCATCCTTGGGGTATGTGTATATCCAAACACTGCACAAATATGAAGACCACAAACAAACATACACAACTACTACTAGATACTATGCCTGTTTAAGTCAGTGTTTAAGTCAGTGTATTAATATTTCTTGTTCTTGGGAATATAAATACACTCTATTTCCTTATTAATATTTTTTAAATTTACAGAGCATTTTCATGTTGAAATATATTTCTCTTTTTTAATCTGTGTCCAAAATATTTTTTTACTGAATTTCAAAGAAATTATATACCTTTAAATCATTATGGATAGTTTATATTAATTTCATTTATGTAAGATGCTGTAATAAAATAATTTGATTTAAAGTTAGTATTATTTTCTGAATTTCAGCAATGTTATCATAGGCATTATACAGTACTGTACTTAAATAATTCCTGATTGCTCTGTGTGTTACAGAGGAACAGCCTTCTGGGAAACCTCAGAAAGGACTGGTAGATCCTTACCCAACATTTCAAAGAAGAAAACCCACTCGCTTTCTTAAAATTGGAACACCTTTCTATCAGGACAACCAACTTCAGGTCAAAGTCTACTGGAAAAAGACAGGTTTGTTAAATTTTTATTTTATTTTTTTTTTCTAAGAAGGAACTCTCATCAACTCCCTTGGATTTGTAGGGCATTCATGTAATAGAATGAACTTGTATAATGGTTCAAAGTAAAATCCTACACCCTTCCTTTACCTTCATGTTGAAGTGAAATATTGTCTCTCCTCTTTGTGTTATGGATTTGTAAATCTCTGGCAGAGGGAAATTAAGTGAATCAGCTGTCTAAAAATTATGGTCAGTCATGTTGGGACACTGAAGCTTTCCAGAGCTGAAATAATTTTAGTAAAGTTTTAAACAGAGAAGAGGAATTTGGCTCTATGTTCAACTAAGCTTCTGTGCCTATGAACGTCATCTCTCTGGAGTGTGGTTGGAGGGTATCAAACACATGGAGTTACCAGGTGAATTTTCTGCTGATGTCACTGCAATATCACTTGTTGGACTTCGTCAGCTGAGAAATGAGTCAGGAGATGAATGTATATAGAATTCGTGCAGTGATGCCACAGAAACCAAATTGTAGTTTGAACCACAAAATTTAGAGTTATACTGGCTCATGTTAAGTTTTTATACCAAACTTTATCAGTCACCTTGAATTAGAACAGGATGAATAGTTGGTCACAAGAGCTGGAAAAATCTTTAAACTGGTTTTCTACTAGGTTGCATGCACCCTTCTGTTTTTTCAGAAAAAAATCTAACAATAACAGCCACATTAGATGAAATTGCCATAAATTTAAAGTGTCTAGACAGATTCTGAAATAAGAAAATGGATTTTCCTTCCCTACCCTCTAGGGTCATATAGATTGTTACACATCTATATGCTTAGCCATAACAGGTTCATATGCTGTTATTTGAAAATGTGGCAAAAATGTTCATATTTTAACTTGGAGCAATCTACATGTGTAACAGTAGCATATATAAAAAATCCATTCAATTTTTGTGTTCAGAATAAATGGCTACAGAATGGATAATCGCCCTTTCAACTGGAATTTTTCAAAGAATTTTAGAAATACTGAAGTTCTTTTGGGTTTAGATGTGTGTAGTCTTCCTCCTTTATGAACTGCACTGTCTCAAGTCATGTTTAAGTTGTAGGAGGTATAAGAGTGCAGCAACTGTAACTGGAAATGCTGAAAGAGAATTTACCTCAGCCTAGTCTCTGGCCTAGAATCTAGGATATTTTTATTTCATATTCCTTCGTGGAATAGTTCTCACCTCTCTGTGTTCTACATAGTGAATGAAAATAGGAGTCACTGGTGACTGCTCTAATGTTCTCATTATTTTATAGTTTGTTATTAAAAACAACACTTTTATTAGTACAGGAACACAGCCATTCTATAGTGCTAAATTAGGTTGAATGACTTTAAAATAAACAAAAATTAACGAAATATCACGAAATCATGTGAAATGAATGTATTGATAGTGGTAAGAGTTTCCATTACAGAAAAAATAATTCAAGAAATATAAGTCTCAAGCTTGACTAAGTGGGACATTTGTAAATGAAGCAAAATTTCATTTGATTGTAGCAATCTTTGCTTTGTCTGGTTGGATTTTCAAGTCCTTTGGTAGTTTCTGTGATGGACTCCACAGTCCTAACAATAGATGCTTGCAGTGGTGATGAAATAAATGTTACTTAGATTTTGGATTTTTAGAAAATGGAAACATTTAAACCAGGATGATATGTCGATATCAGCAGCTATCTTTTTAGCCGTAATTACAACTTTAACAACTACTAAGGCAGTCTTATGCTTTGTTATAAAGTTACTCATTTTCTATAGCAGTAGCTGCTTAGATATTTTGTTGTATTCCTGAAGTCCTTAGTCCTACCATTCTCCTTAGACTTGAGATTTTTTTTTTTTTCAAACTCTGCCCAAAGCCAAGATGCCTCTATAAGAAGGCTTTTGTACTGCCTCCTTCTACACTGTAGCATCACAGTGCACGACAGATTACAGAAACAAACAGAAGGAAAGACTTGTGTGGAATTCTTGCAGTCTCAGACAGCTCAAGAAACACAAATGTGATCCTAAGGTTGTTTTAGATTATTGCTTTACTTTCATTGGTCCTGTTGTTAGCTGAGAAATTGTTTTGCTTTAGAATTTAAATAATATTACTCTCTGCAAAAGGACAAACTAGATCCGAATCATATAATAATTTACATGAGTTGGAAGGGGCCTCTGGAGGTCAGCTGCTCCAACCATCTGCTCCAAGTAGAACTCTGAAATCAAATCAATTTGTTCAGTCCTATCTGTAAGGCCCAGTAACAGATGTTATTATTTTCTGAATGAAAGGGAATTCATCCTTTATGAATATCAGGCTGCAGAGGCCACAGTTTATTGCAACGTACCTTAGGATTTCCAGAATGTAAGATGATGTCTCTTGACATTCAAAGGTAGTTCGTCCATTACTACAAGAAGATGTATTCCTCAGTGTCATTTGCAGGTGTGCCTCTAGGAAGCCAGTGAAAGACAGCAATGATGACATCAGGGCTGAAGCTCTTGATTTTTTATAATCTCTCTGGATAGAATCCATCGGACCTGTATCCTGAACAACTGCAATAGAGGATGTTTTTGCAAGCTATGACTCAGTTGGTTTTATTATATAGTAAAGAAGTGATTGCTTATCAATACTCCAAAACTGAACACAGTATTTGAATTAAAGTTTGAATCAGTGGATAGAAAAAAAACATTTCCATATATATGCATCATATTGCACCAGTTTGGTAGCAGGAAAAAATTATTTAGGTCTATTCTTCAAGTGTAATTTCTTAAGTCCCATTAGCTTCAGTAAGCATGAGGCATGAATGGAATGTAGGATTTGGACTTTACATTAAAATAAATCTCTTTCTGAAATAAACTTTAATTTTGAATACTTCGGTATGATAGTAATAATAACTTTAGTTTGTATGCTAGCAAAATTAACTCTGCACTCTAAGCATAAGGTGCTTAGCAAATGCACATAATTTTGCTAGACGGGGTCATCACAAAAACATATTGCAATTATATGAACACAATAGCTTCTTTCTGAAAGCAGAAAATGTGTTTCACTCGCTGCCTCTGACTTAGGCCTGGGATTAGAGAAGGACAGTACATTCCTTAAACCGCACAAATCGCAGTTTTCTAATTGAAAAGAACTTGTTTGTGGACCGATTTTTTGGCTATCTTGATTCTATAAAATTAGAATTTATTTGCTATTTATGTCAAATAGTGGAATCCACTTAAACAAGTCACTTTTAACTCATTGGTGCTGGAGTCACAGACTAAAATCCATTACCAAGAGAGGATGCACTCTGACCCCCTGCTTAAAAGGATTAGCTACTTAGAATAACTAAGATCCTCAGTATCTTGTGTAGTAACCAAGACTGAAGATGTGAAAATGAAAAGACCTTTATGTTTCCTCTGTTCCTCAGTGGTTTGGTGACTAGAGAGCTGATGTTTTGGATGTCAGCTGAAAAGAATTCAGGTTGCTACAAATTTGTGTATCTTCAGGGTATGAAAATAAGATATTTCCCATGGACAGAAGGAAAAAATAAATGCTTACTGCATCAATTCTCATCACTGGATGCAATAATTATATTACATGAAAATTTCGGGATGTAATTTGGCATGATGATTTCATTCCAAAGCAACATGTTACAATAATATTTTCTAACCCATGACTCTGCCTTCAATATTGTTTTCTTAGTGTGTGTTATTTGAGTATAACTTAGCTCTACTTGCTTAGATAAAACCTTGGTTTCCTTCACTTTTCTTTGAATGAAGTCTATGAACATTTGTGTCTCATATTTAAATTAAACATTTAAAGTACTTCTAGATATTTAAAATCAATATAATGCCTCTTGGTTTTGTTTAAAAAGACAAATATTTAAAATGTATTAAGTCCCGGCTTCAGGCTTCTTTCTTTGTATTTCTGGTAAATGCTAAAGCAGGAAAGAAAAAAAAAAAAGGACGCTTAAGGCAGGAGGGGCAAAGAATCCTCCATTGTCTGATAAAGCAACCAAACAAGAATGATGAATTAAATTACAGGGAAGAATGAAGTGAAAGGCAAGGCAAAGCAAATAGAAAGCTGCCACAAATGCTTTTAAAACCAGATCTTAGGAAAACAAAATTAACTTTCACTTAGTTCAGCGAGATAAATGAGGTGACTGTATGTGCTGACTCTTTGTTTGCAATAAGGTATTTCATATGGCAGGTTTTAAAATAATTGAAAGCTTTCATGGAGTTATTCTATGGTCCTTTCTCACAGAACTCGTGCCATTGAAGCTAATGAAACTCTTCAATGCTAGCTGGAATTTCTAGCTGTTATTGTAAAGAATTCGGTAGTAATTGCTTAACACTGAGAGATTATTTGGTTTGGTACTAACTGTTACACTAGGAAGTTCAATGTTTGAGCAGCTGGCTACTTTCTAATTATAGATATTTAAGCAGTAAAATATTTGTACTTGAAGGTATCATTGTTGTTCAGATGGTTCTTTCAACAAGACCTCACTGTTAATTATGTGAAGTATACACCAATATATTTCCCCCGTATTTCTGTGTGAATGCAAAGACATTGTCTTGGCAAAAGCTGATCGTGTGGATATACAGAATGTACCTTTATATTTATGGATTTGATTGGTAAAGCTGGGCACAGGAAGCTTTGACGAGACTAACTCTTTAGAAATTCACCAGTAGGCATTGCATAATTTTGCTTTTCCACGTGTGCTACATGATGCCTGTATCCTTTGGGCTTTCCCAGCATCCTGCCTGAGAAGGTAGGAAAGGCAGTCAGCTTTAATTGTTGTGGGAGTTTATTCCAGAGAGTAAAGTATATCCTGCTAGAAGTATGATCTGTATTTTTTTCTCCTTCCTAACAGGCCTAATGTAGTTCCAGAAATAAATTTTTTTTTGAGTCTTTTAAAATCTCTTTACCTTTTTACTGCCTGGAGAGAGTGAAAAGGGGAGCACATGACCATCTCCAGTTTTACTTTACTAACTACCTACAGGACTTGGACTGCTTGGTTTGTGTCCAAACATGATGTGCTAACAATACTTAAAATGTTGCTAGTGGAAGGCATGGAAAACATCAATGAATAATGCAATTTGGTAGAGCACATAGTGTGCAACTTCTTGAACAGTATGCAATTGATTACTGGGACGAATAATAAAGTTTTAAAATCACATGTATATGTAACCTCAGTGAAACATTAGTTGACAGTATTGGGAAATCTTTTCAGGGACAAAGTGCCTTCATGTTTCCACTAGAACAACAGAAAACCATTGCTGAATACCTTTCAACCTCCTCCAAACCTCTGTGCCTTTCAGGGTAGATGGTTGAAGCTCTTGGTATGAGAAACTTAGGGGCAAGTCTGTCCAATGATTAGTCTCAGGAACGTAGTTGGAAGTAGTTCAAAGACTACCAGGAAATCAAATATCAGAAACCAAATGAGAACTGCCTCTTGTGGTCTCAAAGCTCAGGCAGCACAGAAGACAGATTTTGTTTAGCAGACACTCACTGGTGTCAACTGAAAGCAGACTGTGTCTGCACTGGACTAGTTTGATCCAGATTATTCATCAAAGTTGTTCTAACACTTGTATGGTTGATCTGTTTATTGCTTCATTTTAAAACTGACATAGTGTATACTGTTCACAAGCCCTCAGTATGACCAGAATACTACTCCAGAACACCTTTAATGATTGTGAAAGCGTACTTAATTTATGCATTTCAAATTAGTCTTCTTTTTCTTCCTAAATTTAATAACTGAATATAAATTTAAACTTGATTTCTTTTGAACTTACAGTAAAAGATAAAATGGAAATCTAATTGCAAATTACTTGGTCATGAGTACAGTCCAAAGAGACGATCATGATGTGAGATAAGTACTTGCGATCACACTTCAGATGTGCATTCAGTATCACATTGCAAAATCATTTATCAGGACTTGATTCATTTCAAGGCCTTTCAAAAAATTAAGCAGCCAACTATAAAGAAACCCTTAGCTGATCTTTAATTCTTCACAGCAAAATGTGTTTTCAAAACGAGTATCTTTATGTTCCTTCAATAGTATCTGTCTACCTGGTGCACAGGGGGTTTTTATTTGTTTTGAAGTCACTTCTGTCTTAATTTGAATACTAATTCTTACTGGGAAGTCACAGAAATTGGTCAAGATCTGTTCACCCTGTCTGTGTGCATGTGATTTTATAATATTCTTAACCTGATTTTGCTCTATTCTTTTTCTCAAAGTCTCAGTAGTCTTAAACTGTAGAATTAGAAAGTGCATATTAATGCCATTAACTTGATCAATAACAGTTCAGTAAAGCAACATCCTGATATGGTATGCCATGATGCATACTGTGAAAGTCCAATCTGGGGACTTGATGGAGCATTGCACATACGTGCAAACCCACCTGTACAGCTTTTCAATAGGATATGAGGGGGCAGGGATGCATCTCTACATCTCCTCCCACTGTGGAATTAGAGGTAAGCTGAGTCTGCAGGGTAAGCTTGACTCTGGAATTGGGGAGGACCTCCAAATTACCTACCCTCAATATAGACTCTCCCCCTAAATTAATGTACAAATTTTTCAAAGTTATATGGAAGATTAAAGTTAATGATATAGTACCTGGTGACACTTTCAGTAGAACTATAACTACAGCAAGCCTTGGACTTCTTTGGTCGTTGTTTTTTTTTTTTTTTTTTTTCCTTTTTCATTACATTGAGGGTTAGGATGGTTAGATACCTTTGAAAATCTGGCTATGACCGAGTAATGTAGGGAGTTTATATTCAGGCTATTGTGAGACTTGGAGCTTAAAAGAGGTAAATTTCCTTCAATAGAAAACTAAAACGAGATGCTGTTAAACTCACTTTGTATAGAATATTGCTTATGGGAAAAGGAGTGACAGTAGAGGTAAACTAGTTTAGAGACAATGCCAAACTTAAATCCCTCAATATAAACATCTTGAAATGATGTTTTGTAGGTCTACATATGGACATAAAACTTGTGGTGGTTCAGGCCTATCTTTAAATTATGCACTAATTGTTAATATAGTTTTTGGAAAGACTTATCATTGTATTATATAAAGAATGTGTTCTATAGAAATAAAGTTTGTTTTAAATGGCATAATGTGAGAAACAAAATCTTTGTAATTTAAACAATACTGCTTATATTCTATTTAAGACTAGGAAGCAGCATAACTTTCCTTCATAGAAAGTGTTTATTGAAATAAGTTTAAATGTCAGCTGAGGGTTTTGGTGTTTATTTTAATCATACTGCTTGAATAGGTGATTATTGAAAAGTTCTTTTTCTCAGAGGTGTCATGAATACTATGAATTTCAAAACCAAAGATTTCACCCTTTGGGGTTTTTTTTCCTTTTTTTTTTTTTTTAATATCACTGGGTGAATCAATGCAGAGGTAGCTGGAGAGCCAGAACTGTTTTAATTTCATTTTTTTAGAAAAATCTGCCTAAAATGCCTGAGACAGAACACAACGATAACATAATTTTTACAGGGAAAGAGGAAGGCAGAGGCTCGCAGTGCATTAGTGCATCAGTGCAGCATTTTATTATTAGTTAAATTGTGTTTACCTATGTAACCTGCGACTGAATAACTCACTTTGCTAAACTACCATAAGTAAAATAACACACGTTATTCTATCTTTATTTCTTATCCTTTCATTAGCATCAGATTTCAAATGTTGGCAAGAAAAGCCATGAATCAGGGAGGCATATAGCATGGCTCATGAACCTATATGTGAAGAAATAAATGTTATCACAGAATCACAGAACAACCAGGTTGGAAAGGACCCATCGGATCTTCTAGTCCAACCATTCCTATCTAACACTAAACCAAGTCCTTCAAGACCTCATCCACCCGTGCCTTAAACACCTCCAGGGAAGGTGAATCAACCACCTCCCTGGGCAGCCTATTCCAATGCCCAATGACCCTCTGCGTGAAAAACCTCCTCCTAATCTCCAGCCTAAATCTCCCCTGGCGGAGCTTGAGGCCATTCCCTCTCGTCCTGTCCCCTGTCACTTGGGAGAAGAGGTCAACTCCCTCCTCTCTACAACCTCCTTTCAGGTACTTGTAGAGAGTAATGAGGCCTCCTTTCAGCCTCCTCTTCTCCAGGCTAAACAACCCCAGCTCTCTCAGCCACTCCTCATAGGGTCTGTTCTCCAGCCCCTTCACCAGCCTCGTCGCTCTTCTCTGGACTTGCTCCAGAACCTCAATATCCTTCTTGTGGTGAGGGGCCCAGAACTGGACACAATATTCAAGGAGCGGCCTCACCAGTGCAGAGTACAGAGGGCGAATCACCTCCCTGGACCTGCTGGTCACACCGTTTCTGATACAAGCCAGGATGCTGAAGTATTCCTTCTCAAACTGTTCTTCCATCTTGCTGTTGTTGCTACAATGCAATAAATATCATGTGGATCATCTTTCTGCTAGAATGGTGGGTTGGAAGCAGTGCTGTGTTGTATTAGATCCACAGCTGTAAAGTGTATCAGCGATGGCATACAGAGAGAAGATAGGGCAGGAGTATTTCTTCAGGAAGTCTTTGATTTGTATACATCTTTGGGCACTTTAGGGATGAGAAAAAGTTTTTCTTCATGTAAGGCATCATAAATTCACCAGTTACTGTTGTTACTTTTATGTTCACCGTTGCACAGCTTCCCCATTTAATACCATGAGAAAAATATTTTTTCCTGAATACTGCAGTTTGACAAAGTATTTATAAAGAGCTCCCCAAAAATCATATTATAACTTTGTTATAGAAACAATTAATCAGGCTTGCAGATACAGTGACATACACTTTATGTGCCCTGAGCAGATTCTGCCCTGTGCTGTGGCATTAAATATAAAATCTTTACCCCTTGCTAGAGCCTCTTTCTAGACCACTAATACTGCAAGACATATGATCCAGAAAGGAAATCACTTAATTTTGCTGTATTTACTTCCTCCTATTAGTATAAGACAATCAAAGCATATTCAAGACTGTCTTTTAACTGTAGTTTGCATTATCATTAGTATCTTGATCTTGGTGGGCACTAAACTTTCTGGCTTGATCCATTAGCGATTCTTAACTATTGAAGTCAACATGACTGTTCACATGTATAAGTGCTTTGTTGAATCAAGGCCAAAGTGCTCAGAAGACTGTACGATCAACCCCCCAGCAGGAGAAGAAAAACTAAAACCATGTCCAGTCGCAAATAATCATTGCAGTTTGCTGTATGAAATATCAGATTTAACAATGTGTAATAAATATAAAGGTTTAGCTACATGCAGAACAAATTCAATTTCACAGAAATTTCCGCCTCATGGTATTCTCTTTGAAGAAAGGTTAGGTTTGAATGAAGACAGCAGGTTTACATATGGCTAATTAACACCCAAACTTTGATAACAACTCATTTTGAACATACAGTTGGCATATTAATTATAGGTATGTATTCTGGAGAGAGTAAATTTGCTGAAGTAACCTGACAAAAAATACAGAACAACATTTCCTTTTTTTCCTGAATTACTAATTCAACATATGCATGTTATATTAAATCAATACTTTTATGCTGCCAGGTAGAGTTTTTTGTGTAAATATGTCTTATTTTGTAATCTTTATGTTTTTGCCATATTTTATTCCTATGGGAAAATCTGTCAGACACTGCTTGTTAATTACTTTAAATCCTGTCATAATGCAAAAATCAGCTTGATGTTTCTGTGTTTATTGATGCCAGACATTTTTTATTGCAATTATACCTTAATTTGAGATGCTATTGTTGAAGATTTCTGCTCTGGAATCTTATTTTCCAGAAAATCTCATTTGATTTTTCTTTCTAATAAACTTTTGTGATTTGATCGCCTGCATACTAGTGCTGTCATAGCTGGCATTAATAAGGCTTTTTATACCAAATTGTAGAGAGCTGTCATCCAACAACCAGGCATCAAATTGTATAGTACACAAATCTGGAGCTGAAATACTTTTAGAGCAGAGACACTTATTGTTATTATCACCACTTGAACAGAGGTGAGGAGCCACAAAGTGCTTCACCTAAAGACCTTCGGTCAACCAGCAGCTGAACTAGCCCCAGCTCCTGAAACCATCTGCTGTGGTTTTCTTGTTGTGAATCACAGGAATACCAAGGAATACTTAACTCTTAAATCTGTTTAACTGGAGTGATAGTCGGCTGTTGTCATGTTAGTGGTATTGAGTTGTGTGAACAAACTTCACTGCTGTTTCTGCCCATGGCGTGCCAGTTTCTGAGCTACAAAGCAGTGTTCAGTTCCTTATTTTTGTCAAAAAGGCGCACTTCTGCAACAATAGATACAATGTAAACCAGAAAAAAAAAATGTTTGAGGCAAAGAAAGGAGCTATTTGCAGTAACGTAGTAGAAAAAAAAGGAACCGCATGAGATGAAATTTTTCACATGGCTGCAGTAATGGAAATGTACAACAGAACAGAAGTGTGGGAAACATTGACAAAGATGAGGAAAAGAGATTACTTTTGTATTTAGCTTACTTTCAATAAACTATTTTAAACAGAAATTCCAGTTAGAAAGAGTTGCAGGGTTACCTGGCATTGTGTTGGGTGATTTTTCTGAATGGGTCTCAAGCTTCAAATTCTGTGGGGAGATGAGAGTTAGCAAATGTAGATTGTAGGCCTTGGTGTATTCCTGTTAAGTGTCATGCAGCTATGACTTAGGACATGGTGTAGTACTTTAAGCAAAACTTTTTAATCTACGATACTTAAATTGCACATATGAACTTGAACTTTTCCAAGTTTTAAACAAATGTATTTGGCATTGCACTAATGGGATTTTCAGCTGTGCAGTCTTCTCCCTCTGCCCCCCCTCCCACCCCAAAAAAAACCCAAACCCAAAACTGGAACTTCATTTATTTAATTTAATTGAAATTGAACTAAAGGGTTTAGATTGTGGAGTGGGAGAGAGAAGATAAATTTGACAAAATACATCTCCATGAACAAAATCGGTAGAGTTATCTTTGTGGAAATACTCATATGGAGTTAAAGGTTTTTTTGGGTATAACATAGGAGAGTGGGAATCAAAACAGACATCCTTCAAACATACTTTAGAGCATCTGCCTGTCAATAAATTTCCAGATAGAAATTTATGATTCTGTCCAACAAAGTTGTCTTCATGCCCTTGTTCAGTAAAACAGCCGAGCATATGTGGATTTTTACGAATATGCTCATGTGAAGTCTGTATCGGAGTGTTTTCTTAAGGCAAGGAACTCATTATATACATCAGAAAATTTACTTTAAAATAATTACCATTTGTTATTAGTTTATTTTGGAGGATTAGTTTTGTGTATCTTCCTGAAACATCAAGAAATCTTTAGCTTGTGTAATTAAAGGTCTTACCCATGATAGTGACTTTACAGGGATTTTTAAAGTAATTCTTCTGAGTAGCCTTTTTTTTTTACCTTTTATTTTCTTTTTAAAGAAGCTTGAAATGAAAGTAATTGTTTGAATAAGCTGTCTGCTGTAACAGTCCTTTAAGGAGTTCTTAAATGATTTTTATGTTGACTGGTTTCACAAGCTTAGTGCTTCTCAAATGAGTGCTAGCACTTGGTATGTCCTTCAAGTTCAGTGTTTCTATACGAATATTTTGAGTTCTGAGAAATAAATGCTTACTGTTTGTGCAGACTTCATCAACAATGAAGTTATAAAGCTTTATAAAGACTTGTATTCTGAAGTACAGTATCAAGAAAACTCCAAACTCTTAAGAAGAAGAATGATGATATACAAAAAAGTTTTATAATTTGAAATCTGAAATACCAGAGAAGCAGACTGAAGCAGTCTGGCAGTTTCTTTTCAGTGTTGTGTGTCTATTTGAGAAAGGATAGCAGAACTTTCTGATAAAATTGACCAAAATCAGTCCTGTGAGATACTGGATATTCTCTTAATAGTTAGTACTCAAATGACTTCAGAAGAAGATATGGCTCTGAGTTGCAATGTGTTAAATTGAGCTCATTTAGTTCAGAACTGTTAGTCTTGGTGATAGTTGCTGGCATTCTGCTAGACTATAGGTTGGATTGCTTGTCCAGTACTTACCACTGAGTTTGTAATGGACAGCTGGAAAGAAAAATCTAAATAAAATTAGAATAGTCATCTCACTAGTAGAGTGTATGTTGCAGAAAGGAAAGCTGGGAGAAGCTTTTCTTTTGCATGTGCTGTAAATATTAAATCAGATGTATAATGTTACATAAACCCATAATGCTAGGGCCATTAGCTTTAAGAACAAATGAGTCTTTTCAGCTTTTTGTATTGAAATGTCTTATGTAGCTTTTTACATCACCCCATACATGTAGTCTCCTTTTGCACTAAAATATCTTATTTCTAAGCTGTTGTGGTATTTACTATACCTACTTTGTGCATGCACATACACTTAGAGTTTTTTATGCTTCTAGCTTTATTTAATCATGAAATGTCCTAGTTTTCCCTATTTTTCACAAAGTTTATGTCTCAAGTAGGAACTGCTTCTGTCATATTTCAGTTTTGCAACCCAAATTATTCAGCATTGAGACCCTGACAGGTTAGATTTTTTTAAAAGGAGAATATTTTTATTGTTGTTAATTATTTTTATATTCTTATTTTTAAGAAAAAAATTATTAACATACTCCTGTTCAAATCTATTAGGTAACAGCAATTACAGAAGTGGGGGTAAGGACTGAAGAATTTTTAGTCTTGAAAACTAAACTTCAGGGAAGTCAAAAAGACCTGTTCTAAGGAAAAATTTTGGATAAACTTAGCTGATGCTGTCCTGATGCATTGCGGTTTAGAGCAGTTGATGTATTTTTATACATGTAGGTAAAAAAACTTTTTAAAGTAACTTTATTTATGTGCTCACTGAAAAGGAAATCCTATCTTTTCAGTCTAGTCATTATCAGAATACTAGATGTGAGCACTAACAAATATAAATTTATTTGTTCATTTTGTTTCAATAACAGAAAAAGAAATTACGTTTATTAAAACCCTTTATCCTGCATTTACAGTCCAAATTGATAGCAAGTGAAATAACAGTATTTTTAACCTCTTCCTGGTTTTCTGGTTCAGACTGGAAGATTATCAGAAACCACAGATGCTTGTGAATCAGTTACTAAGGTTTTACTAATGCAGGAGAGAAGTAGGAAGGAAAAAAGAACTACCTGAGAGGAGAAGCTCACATAAGGAATGGATGTGGAGCTGCAATTGAATTCAAACAGCATTCTACTATGCCAGGAGCTGGAAATACCGAATATCTTGGGTTACAACCTGTTTAATCACATTTCTGAACAAAGGCTTAGTGAAGCTCTGCACTGATCTGTGTGGATGTTGAGCTGTTGTAAGTTCTTGATGCCTGGGATTTATTTTTCCCCGGTTGCCCATGTAGTGATATTCAGTGACTTACCTGAGCTATGTGTCTTATTCCCTTCTTGCTGGTTGGATAATGACAAGGCTTAATAGGCTTGCGTAATTTCGACCAAAGAGAGAGTGATCTATTTATGGATTGCAAGTAAAAGTTAGTCTGAGTGAAAATAGCCAGTCTGTAGCTTTACAAAGAGCAGTCCACCTTACATACAGATAGTTTAGAATAGTGAGTTATGATTATCAGTTAATATAGAATCAATAGCAGATGCACTGTGGTTAATTGGAACAGAGTGTGGATTGTTCATACAGTATGATTAATACAGCAGCACAAAGTTTTCAGGTACCAGGAAGCCAGGTGTTTTGTTTGTTTGTCCCAGGAGAGGGGTGCAAGCAGGTGATGGGCAACAGTTGAGTGAGCTGGAAGAGTCAAAATCAGATGGAACCTACTTACAAATGCAATGAGTTTCTGTCTCCATCCAATGTACACATCAAGTGGGAAAGCCCAGCAACTAAGAAACAAGTGAAAGAATTTCCATTTCTTTCTTTATTTTTTAAATGAGAGAGAACAATTGCAAGGCAGCAAGTTATGTCTTTATAGATTTCGGTTTGAAAACAAATGTTTGGTTTCCAAAGAAATCACATAAACAATTAGGATATATGTTGTTATGAGGATAGCCATTGCAAAAATCTGTTTCAAGGAGCTTATAATCAGTATTTTTTCCAGGATATCATTTGAGCTAGTTTCAGACACTATTTATATTCTCTTTGGTTTACTCCTCTTCTGCATCCAAATTACTCATAGCAGTCTAATACCAGATTGGTGCTTAGGGCATCAAATTTATTTGTTTTCCGTCCTGAATCCCATGATCTGGCAATTGGCATTGCTAGCTATGTCAGACCAAGCTGATTAATTATAACAGACATAATTTTGCATGACTGGTAAAAAGATAGAGAATTAAATCCATAAAAATCACAGAATGCATGTGCACTACCTGATGAGTTTTTCTTCTTTTGTCTAATAATTCTCTGATACCCTTTCTTTGCTTTCTTGTGCAGTCAGTATTAGGCAAGAAGCTAGAAGAGCGGGAAAGTGGTTGAAAGCTTATACTAGTGACACTGCAGCAAGTTTTATCATTGATTTAAAAGGAACCCAGCTAAAGTCTCTGATATTTCTCTTAATGTCAAGACTAGAATTATATTTGGACAGACAATAAACAAGTTTTATGACACATTCTGAGAAGAGAAAGCTCAGGGATTTTCAGACATTTTCACATCTTCAGACACAGGTTTCTCAAGCAGAGCAAGGCAACAGTATTGCACTACTATGACAATATACACAGCCACAGATTCTTGACACAAAGTCATTTCCATCATTTGCAGGAAGTTTAGAAGAAGCCGCATTGAGATTTTTTTTTTTTTAATGCTCAATTTACAGAATCACAGAACAACCAGGTTGGAAGGGACCCATCGGATCTTCTAGTCCAACCATTCCTATCTAACACTAAACCAAGTCCCTCATCCACCCGGGTCTTAAACACCTCCAGGGAAGGTGACTCAACCACCTCCCTGGGCAGCCTATTCCAATACCCAATGACCCTCTGCGTAAAAAACCTCCTCCTAATCTCCAGCCTAAATCTCCCCTGGCAGAGCTTGAGGCCATTCCCTCTCGTCCTGTCCCCTGTCACTTGGGAGAAGAGGCCAGCTCCCTCCTCTCCACAACCACCTTTCAGGTAGTTGTAGAGAGTAATGAGGTCTCCTCTCAGCCTCCTCTTCTCCAGGCTAAACAACCCCAGCTCTCTCAGACGCTCCTCATAGGGTCTGTTCTCCAACCCCTTCACCAGCCTCGTTACTCTTCTCTGGACTTGCTCCAGAACCTCAACATCCTTCTTGTGGTAAGGGGTCCAGAACTGGACACAATATTCAAGGAGCGGCCTCACCAGTGCTGAGTCCAGAGGGAGAATCACCTCCCTGGACCTGCTGGTCACACCGTTTCTGATACAAGCCAGGATGCCATTGGCCTTCTTGGCCACCTGGGCACACTGCTGGCTCATGTTCAGTCGGCTGTCGACCAACACCCCCAGGTCCCTCTCCTCCTGGCAGTTTTCCAGCCAGGCTTCTCCCAGTCTGTAGCTCTGCAATTTAAATGCTTGATTTTTAATAAAATGTAAGCAGTATATGCTTACATATTTGAAAATGCTAATCCACTATTTTTAAAATTATCTCCTTTAGTTGATAAAGGATTTAAATTATGTACATGCATAATATTTTCTGCATTCTACTGAAGGATGCTTAGGAACAAGTGAGGAACTACCATCTCTACAATACTTATCACTGCTTCTGTTTTTATCCAGAGAAGCCAGAAGACTTGCAATGGTGAAAGCATAATTATAATATATGTCTTTTTCCTTTCTTTTTATATAATTTAGATATCAGTATGAATCAGTTCCATGTCCACTGGCTACTGGAGTCCTGTGCACACAATGACACCAAAGGACTTGGGAAAGTAACTGAGCTGACTTATGTAAGTCTCCATTCAGCTTTCTGCTTGACTCTGAATAGCTTCTAAACAGCAAGAAAAAAGTTGGGTTTGTAACATAACACATTATGCTTTGTAACATGTTTCATAGATAAGTAGGAATGTTTCCTTATGATGTTTCTTTGCAGCAAAAGGTAAAAATGATACATCTGGACTATTGGGTTTTGGTTTGCTTTTATTTTTTAAATCCACACAAGGCTAAAATCATAATTTTTCGGTAGTTCTAGTCAAAAAACAAGAACAGACAAATAAACTTCTTAACTCTAAGTACTTATATATTTCTACAGCGTAGAAAACATGGAGCTTTATCTATTATTAGTACAGTAGAACTCTAGCATAGAGCAAATACTGAACAGTAGTAATACTAATTAATAAACAAGGTTCTCTTTTAGACATGAAGGTAGTTTTTTTTCAACCCTGAGGAGAATAAAATAAGGGAAAAGCACCATAGGTGAAAAATACTAGACACTAAATACGGAAGTTAGACAGGCATTAGATAAGGAGAAAAGCTCTATGTAAGTACAGTCAGCCCAAAGATATATTGCTATGGCAGTTCTTCATACACAATTTGTTGGCAATCAATGTCATCCATCTCTGTAGCATATTATTTGAACAACACAGTAATGTGATTGGTGCATCACAATTGATTTAGTGGGTTATGGAGAATGGAAGAAATCACAATTCACGTTTCCTTCTTACCCTGACTGGATCAATTCAGTGCAGTTAATGGCATGCAAAAGTAGAGTAAATCAAAAGGCATCACTTCTTATACAGAAAGTTGTTGGCTTGTGAGATTTACTGCTTCATGGGGTCAGCAAAACAAATATTAGAGGTGTATTAAAAAAATATTAGGACAGAATGTTATGATCGGTCCCAATATTTCAAGTTATGCACATTGATGATAAGAGAAAAATAATATTTAAGAAGATTATTTCCACTAGAGGTCAGGAAAGACTGTACATCATCTCAAGTGCATTCTGGGAATAGTTCATTTATTTCCTCTAAGTCATCTTATGATATGTGGTCCAATATCCTTTAAGAAATTGTTTCTTTTGAAGAAGAAAAAAATTGCAAGGAAACAGAAGAAGTTTGATACTACAAAATATTTGGTAATCAATACGATAGGTCAGAGTGGATAAAGGACTTATATTTCCGGTGCTGAGCATTTACGTCTTGTCATGATAAATAAAAATAGTCCTGTTAAGTCCATTCTCTGCCCAGTCTTTATGTCTTGTTGAAAATGACCTTCCAAGTGAAGGTCAGACAAATACAATTTAGGATAGGAAAAAAAAGAGCGAGTTATGTGGAAGAGCACTGGAAATTAGTGGTGCTGAGGAGTAGTAAAGATCTAAATGGTAGTGAAAGACTTTTGACCTTAACCCGTAAGGTGTTATTGGACATCTTTCCCAGAAAAAATACTAATTTTTTTTCTCATATATGATTTGTGTTAAAGCTTTCAGACTGTATTGTTCAAAAGACAACAGTAAGAATTTATCATGGCATTTACATTTTGTGTAAAGTTTTCTTTTCTAGTTGTTGTTGTTAAACAGAGAATTGTGCTTTGCAGTTCAGCTGTGGAGCTTTTCTTCCTAATAAGAATATAGACATAGTTAATGTACTAAAGCGGGGGAAAAAAATGGATCCATAATGCCATGCTGGACTTGAAAGCATTTTTAAAAAGTTATTTGTAGATTAAGCCTGTCATTTACAGCAGCATAACTCAGCTTTCTTACATTTATTTAATTCGATTGATTAGCATTTACATCCTCACAATGCTACCCCATTGCCATGATGTCAGAGAAGCTGTTCTAAATGTTAGAAGCTGGTTGCTTTGATGCAGTGTGATGAAGGAACTCTGTAGAATTGAAAGACATATCCAAATACCATGCTAATATATTTTGCTACTGAAAATAATCATAACCTAGACAATGTTTGCTTTGTTCTCTGAGTAAAAGTCATGTCGGCATGTTTTAAGCATATCAGGAAAATATTTTGTGGGGAAAAACATTTCATCTTTTGCCAGCCTTATTTTTCAATTATTTTTTTTTAATCTAGACGTCTTTTTGCAGCTGTTATCTTTTTTTTTATTTCTAGGAAAACTACATGATTCTCAAGGACCTGTCATTTTCATGCAAATATAAAGTAACTGTTTTGCCTGCAAAATCTAAAGGTCGTTTTAAGGCTGAGAGCATTTTCTTTGTTACCCCAACTTGCTCTGCATTTAAAGAAAAAAACCACAAGCACATTAATTGTCCTGCTGAAGGAGGTAAGGCATGATGTGGACAAGTAGTCAGTTTCAAATGTATGTATTGTCACCCAAAAAGTGTTCAAAAGCAATTCTAAAAATGGGAAATGAAAGGTTCAAAACAAATATAAGTATGACTAATGCTTGTGTGAAAAATCAACTAAAATACAGAACAGTATAGATTTTTGGCTAGCACATTACTCTTTTGTGAATTAGGTGATAATGGTATTGGACATAAACATATGATGACATTTATTATTACACAGTTTTTATTTTTGTAAGATGGAACAGTTTCCCAGTTATGTTCATCATCATGACAGAAGGTAACTGTAAACATAATTATGCTGGCATGACCCATGTTTTGAATGTTTTGCTACTGATTTAAGCTGATTTTCAGTTTGATTTTGTTTAGGTTAATTCTGCTTTCAAATAGCAAATAAAAGCACCCTTCCATCTCTGACAGTGTTGCCACAATGTTAGGTATAGCCAAAGGGTTATGGAAATCAGAGAATTGTGGAGATATTGGTTGGAGAGGACCTCAGGGGTCAGCTAGTCCAGCTACTCGCTCAAAGGACTGCTGCCAGCACTAGGTCATGTCAGCCATGGCTTTGCACAGCCAAATTTGGGAACCTCTCTCTTCACTTAGAGGGTAGCTTTCTCACTTTTAGCCCCTCCTACCCCGAAGGGTATTTCTGTGCTCCATGGGTCACCTCAGAGTCCTGTTGTCAAACCATTACTGTTTCCTCACCAACCTTCCTGACAGATTCCAGCATTACAGCCTTCCTATGTTTTCCATAGTCATAAGTGCCCTGGTTAACTTGTACCACAGTTTAAGAGCATGAATTTTAATTTTTGTCTGCATCATGTACTCTTCTGTGGGTTTTCTTGTGGTCTCAAAATTGAAAACCAGAGCTCAGATATTCTCAAATATAAAGTAGTAGGAAGGTGGCTGCCTGTGAATGAGGAATTTATATCTTTACATGCCATAGACTTTTCTTTATGTCACCTGTATCTGACAGCATTCAATCTGAAGTCTGAATTTGGCTTAAAATACAAATGGAATATATCAAAGATAGACTTTGGTTAATGCTGAAAAAGTGATGTCAGAAAGCTAGCAGGATCCTGTATAACACTGGAAGGAAAGCTCCATCTGACCTTGTTTTGTGGAATTAAATGAACATTGTTAGACATTGTCTGTCAAAGTTTAGCTTATCTTTTTGCTTTCCAAATTTATAGTGCCGGTTCTACCCAAAGTATTGGCCAAACCCGAGAATCTATCTGCATCTTTCATTGTTCAGGAAGGTAACATCACTGGTCACTTTTCCTGGAAGTTATCTAAGGCAGATCTTCACCAGCCCATGACAGGATTTCAAGTCACTTGGGCAGAAGTAACCACAGAAAGCCGACAGAACAGCTTACCCAACAGCATAATTTCACAGTCACAGATACTGCCAGCAGTAAGTTGTTTCTAACTTACCTTTGCTAGTGGCTTTATAAGTGTATGTGTGTAAGGCCTATGTTTAATGTTTAGCGGTGATGCAGATGTCACACATAGTGTTCTCTGGCTCTGTAGGCAAGTTGGAGCAGGAAGTACTTCTTTTCCCCTCCTTGCTGGAGATACAAAACACAGCTACTCTTCTTGATGACACATAAAGCATTTTAATATGCACAGTTGTCAAATTAGCAAACATTGTCTAAGAAATGCCTGAAGGGAGAAGATCATCTGTGTGACAACAGATAGTTTTTATTTTCTTTTGATGATGAGGCTGTTTAACTTGGCTGTTACAATAATTTTACTAAGTATTTGGTGTCCGAGTTGATGTATTTAGAAGAATTTTCTCTTCCTTTGAGGTGCTCATTGCTCTAATAAAAATAAAAATCTCTTCCTCCCGCTGCCAGTATGCACCGTTGTTCAATTTAAAGAACTAGTTTTCACTGTTTATTGAAATTGCATGAATTAACACATTGAATTCTTCCCTGTATTTGCTTTAAGACGGCATTTACTATTTAAGTTCCTCCTCTAGCAGAGGCAGGTGAAGAGCACTTCATTCCAACTCTGCTGCCAGATCAACCAGAGCCAACAAAACAGTTTAAGCAGCTGGCCTTTATCCAAAGTCAGCTAAGAAGGCTTGGAGTCTTTCCATTCACTTCAGGGAAGTGGATCAAGGCAATTGGGTCCAGGGCAGAACTGGCTGAAAATCTTTTCACAACATTAGTTTCATCAAAGAATACATAAAGTGTTTTGTTGTATGCATCTTACATTCTACATGTTTTCCACAATTCCAAGACAAGGTTCTCGCCATTCTGTCTTCATTCCTGGAAGATTGCCCTAAATCTAGGGTCTCTGTGTTTAAAAGCCTTTTGTTCTAGGGTAGAGTAACAAAGTTGTCTTTGGATGCTCTAAAACTACCATGCAGTGTGCAGGGCTGTTTTGTTATACTGCAGTGTGGACTCCTGTGATCTGCACCAATTCACTTAAAGTTCAACCTACAGTCCAGAACAGAAGCACAGTGCAGATACAGACTTGGTGACTTCAGCTAGGATTATGCTGAAGAGGTTACTCGATCACAGACCATTGCCTGCAAGCAGCCACTTTAGCACAATGAAAATCAGTTGCACACCACGAGATGTTGATTTTTATCTTTAGTTTTAGGAACAGGTGTATGTTTTGGTCTGAATTAATATTCCTTTTTTGAACTTCTAGTCCAGTTAGGGGTGAAATATATATTTTATATAAGACTAATTTAAAACACTCATTTGCATTGCATTATGCATGGGTTTTTTATCTTTCTTTTCCCCTGGTTTTTTCCACTGTAAAACCTGGAAATTCCTTTTATTTAATTACTGATTACCATATGTATCTCTCTGGCTATTTTTAGCGACTGGTTAAGTTGCAGAAAACTCTTGTTTTAGTTGAAACAGTATCTCCCCGACCTCTCAGAAACCACCAGAATGTTGAGTATTTTATGATGAGGACCATTCACTCATTCTTGTTGCTAGACTGATAAGAAAATAATATTTGCACTACTGGGCCTGAAACACAAAGGTCCAACTGCCAGATTTGTGCCTGAAGGAGCAGAATGAGTTTATGAGTGTGGTATATGCACTCCCCTAGTTATCCTACCTGTGCAGTATATTATATGAGGTGGAACAGCTTCAGCCAGGCCTATTAAGAGCAACTTATTTCAGAATGTGCTAATTCGACAGCAAGACTATACATTTCCCTTCACCTTTTCTCTCTCTTCCTTCCCCTTTATTGTCATGTCTGGCAGTAACCGTAAATTATCAATTATTCCCACAGCCTGATTGGGTCCCTTTGCATGGTGCTGGGTGCAGTGCTGGCCAGAGGAACTTGGTCTGCAAATTCCTGACTAGCCCAGCCAGGCTGCTCACAGGAGCTCACCATGGCCTCAGTGACCAGTGTCACTGCATAGCTGTCACCTTCCTGAGACTGTGCCTCTTGAAATAAGACAAATAAGGACTTTTGATTCCTTAATACTCTTTTGTCTTTAGCCAGATATGTTCCCATTTGGGAACAGTTACAAGCTTACATTAAAACTATTTTGCACACGTGTAGGTAGCCACAAAAGGTATGGAGCAGTGAAAAGCAAGTCTATCCTGTTAGAAATGGGATTAAGAATAGAAGGAAAGATTCTTATGGGACAAATCTGCTGAAATCAGTGTAGCCACACTTATTTTCCCTACCTGCAGCAGCAGCCCCAGGTTTGCAATTAATTAATTTATCAATTAGTAGAATTCAAAGGCAGATCCAAAATAGAAACAGGTTTATATAACTTATTCTTCATTACTGATGAACACATCATCCATTTTTCAGAACACTAAGGAACTGCTTGGATCTCTGACACATAAAGCCATAACATTATGGCAAAAAAGTCTACTCAAAGGGAATGGCAATCAAAAAAACCAGATCAAACCTCAACAATTTGATGCATATGTTAAATCCTTATAACAGAATTCTAAGGAAATAATTAGTAGGCGCTGAGAGTGATAGAACCTGTTTTAACTACTGATTTGTGTAAGTAGAGCAACTATGTCTTATTTTTAGATACCCTTGAGAATTAACACAATTTATTTATTTTAGGATCATTATGTACTCACTGTGCCCAATCTGAGGCCATCAATGCTGTACCGCTTGGAAGTCCAAGTGCTGACAACGGGTGGGGAAGGGCCAGCTACAATAAAATCATTCCGAACGCCTGACCTTCCTCCTTTTTCACCCCACAGTAAGTATTACACCACTTTGGTACGTGTTTGCATGTTACAAAACTTTAGTTCACCACACGTAAACAGGTTACTAGAGCCATATAGTCTTTTTGGGGTCCAGCAGCATTCCATAAACTTAAGATCTTTGAAAATACTGTTGTCTCGCAACTTCCCCGTATCCAATAACTGTCCATCAGCAATGATGGAAGCAAAATCAGTCTTTCTCTCACTCATTTTCTGACATTTGGGATTCATTCCACCACAACTCTTTTGGGATTCAAAGCTGATCTGTCCTCCAGGTACTGCCTGAGCCTGGAATTTCTTAGCTTTTCAAGATTAGAGTTTTCTGGGTGCATTCAATTCATCATGGCTAGAGTCTGATTGGATTTCTAACGCAGTGCAAACCTCTTAAGGGCCATTTCAAACATTTTATATGTTTTTGAAGAATACAGATCAGTGTTGCAAAGCCCAGTAAAAAATATAAGTTAATTAATCCAATATTCATCTGCTTGAATCTTTTTGTCCTTTCATAGTCACACTAAAATTGCCTCAACTGCACATGCACATAGTTGTCAGCACAGGCAGTTCTTTTGTTTGCTGAAGTATTGGAGGCTGAAGGAAGGCCCCAGGAATCCTTTTTCATCATCTGTAAATATTAGTATTACATATCTAGGGTTTGTATGCACATGTTTTCTATTCTTTCATTTAGGACCTCATCTGAAGCAACATCATCCACATCACTACAAGCCACCCCCGGAGAAATATTAGACTGTATCAAATGATTATAACAAATGATGATATATATCAAATGATGATAACTAAGAGTAAAACTGAGCTTCCAAATGAGGGCTGCAAAAAGGCACATCTGTAGGAGCAATGAACCCAAATCTCTGGTGGAAGTTACCACCCTGTACGATCTGTATGTACTTCTCTGTAGTTTAGCCATGAAGAATTGTATTTACACCAAGACCAGGATGAAATATACAGCAAGGATCTTTTCAGTACCACCACTACTCAGCAAAATGAAGATTGCATTTGATTCAACACCTGTGAGGAAATCAGGAGTGTGTTCATTATAATATTTTTGTATTTCTGTGTTTAAAGTAGATTGAAATGGTGCAGCATATACAGCTTAGTGACTTCAGTGTTAGTATTTGCAAGGTTGTCTTGTGATATATACATACTTTTGAACACCAAATGCCATGTTCTCATCAGTACTTGAAGCTATGCCTGTCACCAGTTTAAGCCCTAGTGTATTTTGCTATTAGAGATGATCTCCATATGTCTGAAATAAGGACATAAATAAAATAAATACCAGTAGCCAAACCCCTAAAATAGTATTTAATAATTGCCGTATCTCCACAGAGGAGAATTAAAATGCATTTGTATCAACTATCTGTTCTGAAATGGTAATACTTTAGCATGTATATCTATTAACCTAACAGATATGCAGGCTAGATGTACCATTGTAAAGAAACAAAAGAATATTAGTAGAATTGTTGAAAATCTGTGGAAATTAGTACAATTAATTTAAAGGACCTAGAAGAATGACTTTTAAAAACCCACTTAAAATTTATTTTGTTTATATTATTTTAAGGTTATCTTGAAGAGAAACATCAATTTTCTAGTTAAAAATATGAGTAATTAATGTAAACATTTTAGAAACAGAAGTTCTGAGACATGTTTACTGTTCAAGTATCCATAGACCTACTTTTTTGGCTTTGGCTTTTGATGCGTATATCTCTTTTCCCTGTGGATCTTTTGAACAAAAGGGTGGATGTATTGGCTCTATGCTATTCTGCGTACAGAAAGAATTATGTGACAACATTCTGGCATCTGGAAAACATTGACTTATACTCTATCTGAATACATTTTTCAAGTTTAGACAGAAGGGTGCCCTTTTTAACCATAAGGGAATTAATATTGCCTTATTGTGCAATATAAACTGTCTAGAATAATTTGCCACACAGAAAGACATTCTTCGATAGTAAACAGAAACTGCTTAGATTTACTACAGGGAGAGTGGAAAGTATCTGCCAATAAATAAATGTCCATACAAATTCTCATAATCAGGTTCTAACGTTCAGGATGTTCAAAGTGCTCATGCATTCTTTGGCACCATTTCCATTGCTCCCTGAACTACTAAATGATGGGGTTAATGCACCTCAAGTGCTCAGGAGTCAAACTTGGCAAGGTAGCCACTTTTCCTGCTATCTGATGCCACAGACTCACCTGTACTTCATATTTGTCTGAGATGCTCAGTGAGCCCTGGTAAATGTATTTCCCTTCTTTTGATGAAAAACTCTTCTATAGAAAAGAAAAGATGAAGAAAAGAAATATGTACCTGAAACTGAGGATCAGAGTTATGTTTATTGTAATTGGCCATTCACAAATTGCTCAGATAGAGTTGGGGTTTTTTTTAATTCAAGTTTATAGCTTTTTGTGTTATGGGGGTTGATCTCACAGACAGTGAAGGAAATCTAGATCATTTCTGATCTCTTGCTTATTTCCTAAACTTTTGCCTCTGCTATTAAAGGGCTTTATTTACCCCATTCTCTTTCTACTTTGCTTGTTGTTTTTTATATGCACTCAGTGATCAACAACATTTCCAGACCTTTTCTCTTGCTACATGGTTTGGGCCTTTAACAGTAGTTTTAAAAATAATAAAGGCTATGGTGCTTATTATTACTTCCTCTATCATTCTGTCATCTCTTTTTCCCCAAAATACATTAGCAAATAAACAGCTGAACTCTTCTTCATAAAATCATTAGTATTAAGTTTTATTTTCAATTTTGGCAGAAAGCCAGAATCTTAGAGATTTTTTGTCATGATGAAAATTTTTTAAGTGTACAAACCTTTACAAAGAAAAAACTATCTAAATCAGACCAGTGTGCAGTGCTGCTTTTATATTTAGATTGCAAAGGGGCATAGAAAAGGCTAGCAGTGATCTCCATGGTGTCTGCTAAGAGCAGGAGTTAGTGGGATCAAGCTTCTTTGAAAAATTCTTTCCAAACCGTTCAATCACAGTCTATTCTACTTATGCTGGAACAAATCTGTTGTGACTTGATTAATGTTAATGAAATTATGTTTTGTTCCTAGTGACATGATAAAGCATAAAACATGGACGTTGGTCATAATTACAATGATGCCAAATTTGGCTTGAAGATAAACTGAAAGTTAGCAACCCTGAGTGCTCATACCCTTAGTCTCGGTTGCTGAAGACAAGCCATATTCTTCTGAAATTAATCAAAATAGTTACTGTTTGCTTGTCTTTTTGCTGCTTCTTTAAAGCATTCAACTTTTAAAATTAACAATGTACTTTTGAAGAACATGGCGGACTTTTCCCTTTTGAAATAAATTCTGGCAATCAAATAAAAAGTCAGTAAAGTAGGATTGTCATGAATAAGTGTATTATACAGAGTCCACTAAGATGTAAAATATTTTTTCCATCTGTAAGTCAGTTTCTCAACTCACCTTTCAGGTCACCCTCCAAATAAAAATACAAGGTCAACAGAGGTCATGCATGGATATTAAATTTCCAGCTATGAGTGATTTCCTGATTATTCTTTGAATTTAGCAGCACAGATTTGAGGGTTCCAGTGCCTAATTCAGAAAGCCTTGTTTGCTGAATTGTACAGGGTGTTGTCCTAATTTACTAGACTAGATCACATTAAACATGTAATTCATCAATACAGTTGTAATTGATTACTCGATTCACCAGTTAAAGATTTATTTTCTCTAATTATATTGTGTAATAGAGTTAATATAGGCATTTGGGTCGGTTTTAGATACTCTGCACCTTTACATTAATGTATTATTTGCAATGTACGATTCTGATGTATTTGTCAGTTAACTTCGGGGTACTTTATTTCTTGAAGGAGAGTTATAAGATTATGGTATTTTTGGAAACTGCTTTGTGAAGTGGATTTTTTTTTTGTTTAAGAAGAAAATAGTTTCTTCTTGTTATATCTTTTCTGACCATTTTTGAGTTGCTTATAGAGCAAGAGAAATTCAAAGAAGATAGAGCTTGTGCTGTATCATCTGTATGTTGCCATACTGAATATTCACTAAGACTATAGCATATATGCAACAAATAAGGAGTCTGATTTCTGAAATGTTGATCATCCCAAATTTAGTGGCTCCAGAAAGAGCTGAGGACGTGGTGTGGCAATGCTAACATTGACAATAACATTTGGCATGGTCACACATAAAGTAAAATAAATACACGTTGTTAATGTGAATGGGAATTTTACAGTTGGTGTAAGCAGAACTGTATAGAAACCTTAATACTGAGTCAATTTGTTTCACAATACTTAGAGCTTCATGCTCCTGACTGCAGTCAGTGGGAGTTTCAGGTATGCAGGTCCTGATTCAGGAAGATGTACAGCAGAGGAACATGCCATGTGCACAGAAGAAGTCAGTGGGATGGAAGTAAACTAGTGCAGTTAAGAATGAGCTTTAGTGATGGTTCTAATAAAGAAAGCATGGATGTCAAAATTTGCTTGAATACTGTCTTAAATCAGGGCCGTATAGAACAAAGTGTGGGACCCAGACAGTTCTAAATTCTGTGTACACCACCATAAAAATTTTTATTTCTGTCGTGTGTATATGTAAATGTAGCTGTGACATTGACTTATTTATTAATTCATTTTGTTATACCATGTGCCAAGTATATTCCTACCCTTCTGACCAGTACCTGTGAACATCAATTACTAAAAATAATGTTATGAAAACTTGTGCATTGTAACCGGAAATATGATGCTAATGAGCTGTTGCATGCAGTTTTAAATAATTAAGAAAACCCTTTATTTAAAAAAAAAAAAAATGTAAATGAATACCTACACATGTTGATGATTATATATGGTTTTGCATGCCAAAACTCATTGTTCAGTTGTGGGCATGAAATGTAATGGCTGTATTACCTCTACTGAATATATTAGTAAGGTACAATTTACAAAGTAATTAACAGAGCTCTATATGTAAAATTTTTTCATTTTACTTAATTATAATGTAGTAGAAGTAACAGAACTGCTTCTCTGTTACCCAGATTGGCTGTAGAAATTATGTTCCTATAATGCTCATTTAAAGTCAATATTTATTTATGTATGTAACACAAAAAGATTTGTCTTACATGTCTGTCCTGTTATTGAGAGAAAAAAAAATACACTTCTTGTAAAAAATAATTTGTAAAAAAAATGTAAATGTAAATAGAGTCCGAGTCTTTTACTCATTATTTTAATGTTTAGAATTTGTACATACTGTTTAGGTAATAAACTATCCTACTCTGAAATCTTGCTACATTTTCTCCTACGTAAAGACTTTATAGTTTTGTTTTCCTTAAGTTTTCTAAGAAACATCAGTGTTATGCCTTTACTACGTCTGAGTTTCATTGTGTATAGTCATACCCTTCTATCCAATGTTTACTACAGCATTTTGTTTTCTTTAGAAAGTGATCAAAATAATCTGAAAATAAATGTAGATATTTGAGACTTTTACGTTTAAAAGCAATCCTTGAAGTAAGAAATCAGACTTGAGAACTTGCCATCTCTTTCTTTATTTTAATTAAGTTGTTCACAGTGAAGGTTTTTTCACTCTTTGTGATATTATCTTAAAATAATCAAAATGTTGCTGGATCTATGTCAGTGGTCTGATCCAGCAAGTCAAGATTGTCATGATCGAAACTTGTGAAATCTATATATACACCAAATTTGGAGTATTTTCTATTTTAAATTGCTGATTCTCATGATTTAAATTCTATATTTTTAATAAAAAAAATTAATTGTTTCAAATTGTAAGACATGCTATAATTCTGGGATGCAATATATATAGCCTGGTGAAGCACCTTTGATTTACTTTTAACTTACCTAATACACAGTTAGATTTTGTCCACTTGATCATAAACTCCAGAATTTGCTGATACTACTTCCTTATTAGAATAGCTGCTTAAATTTTTGAGTTTGGTTTTCCTTTTACATAAGTGGATAAATGTAGAAAAACCCGTATAATTCAATTCCTCTGCAAGTAGGACTATTTCAATAATACTTGCACTTATGGTTCATTAAACCTAGACAAGGATGGTCTATCACTAGGGATAGGTAATTGTCATATTAAACAACTGAAGTGTTCTTCACACTGTAACTCAAAATGTCCATTCAGCTTTTCTCCTATAACTTCAAATATATGTTTTATTCAACATTGAATTAAAAGAGATAACTGGATGATACAAGTTACACGAAATAAAGCAAATTTGCGATATATTAGGCAGTATTGATGATTTTTGTTGGCGTTTTGTGTCTTGTGCTTCTGTATAGCTTGGCTTTTGTTCATCTAAAGTCAGAATGCATATTTTGTAAAAAAAAATAATACAATGAAAGTTCTTTACAGTATGAACCAAAACCCCTCTATACTCCTGTATTCTTATTACTGGTGTTGCATTGTGATCGTCCGGACATATGCTAGGCTCCTTGAGGAAAGCCTTGAGCTAAAACACTGGCTGTTACCCTGTTGGTGGCAATACAGCACCTGTAAGGGTAAAGAAATCACTGGGGAGAACACTGAGAATATGAGCATTGAAATAGAGCCAATGTGCAAGTCTCCTGCAGATTGGAAGGGGATGCAGTTCAGCAGAAGCAAATTGCTCTGTTCCCCTTTGGATTGTCCTTTATAGCCTTGCTGCTTCTACTCAGGGTGCTGGCAGGAGAATGGATTAATATTTAATACTTGCCTTGTTATAAGCATTACTGAGAGTGCCATGTGGCGCTGAAACTAAAGAATTTATAAATCCATACTGTAGCCAGTCCCTCACTTGTGATGGTGATTTTTTCATGTTACTTAACAATAAACTGCATTCAGGAGGTGTGTTTCTTCTTAAAGGAAAGTCAGCTTTGGAAATAGTGTGTTGTCATTTTTCAGGAGAATTAGGTAAATATACTGCACACAAATATCTCTTCGTATTTGTGTGCAAATACATTTGTACGCTATATAGATCATGCTTGTCTCTTTCACGAGCTGTCCAGCACTAGGTAGGTGCAGTAGGTTCAAAATTGTCAATATTTAAGAGTAGTTCTGGGTTTCCTAATCAGTACTGATTAACCAACATATTTTTCATATTTTTATAGTTTTAGTTAGGAAATTTTGACTGATTTGAATGGTTCATACTGCATAGTTATTACCAGATGCAGAGTGATAGGCTTTAGTTTCCATCCTGTCCTTTCCAAGTGAAAGATGGAAGAGACAGGCTGGGAACACAGGTGGTGCAAAAAGAAACTTATAATCTGATATATTTGTTTCTTTGTAGTTTATTTCCAGTGTTAGTAGTTATCTGCAAGCATTCAAAATAATATTTTAAATATATTTTTTGAGATGTGCTGCAGTACTTGCTGGAAATATAAATATTTCAGACTTCCAGTGAATATATTTGCAAGCCAAAATTAATTCAAATATAACTCATAAAACAGGAATATGCAATAAAAACAAAAACAAAGCTGGTGGACTCCAATGGTTGTCTCAGAGCACATAGGGAGAACTCTTCTTTTTGCATGATATTTATTGTGTCATACTGAAGACAAGATCCAGATGCATTTTTCTTGCTTTGAGTGAAATACCTCTTACCACAAAGGTTCCCATTTAGTTGCTTAAAGCTGCTTAACGAATGGCTGAGGCACCAGAGGTATAGAGTAGCTTAATATTGTAATGATGCACTAGAGAATGAACCCTATATTTTCTCATTGGTCTCAACCTTTTTCCTGCACTTCTTTTTTGTTTTGTTTATAGATAGGCGTTAATTTGTTTTGTTGTAAGTTCATTGTGAGAACTTGTCTCATTTATTAATCTTGGTCATGCAAGTCTTCCTCAAACCCTATTTCTCATCACTGCTCATTGCTATAAAGATTTAGGTTTATGATAACTTCCCAATAATAAAAAATAAAGACATCGAGATATTTATATACATTCATTTACTTAGAATCAATTTCAATAAACGGCTCCTTGTCAATAAAATTGCATTAATTTTTAGATATAAAGTGTATCTGCAGCTCTATCTCTTATATATTTTTATGTACCTAATACAGTTTTGGAGAACAGGAAACCTTTCTGTACTTTTAAACAACAGTCATGCTAGGTACTAGCAAGTACACAGAAGCATATTAAACTAATAAATATCACTCATAGTTACAGCTTGATAAATGCTATTAAGGCAATAAATTTTGATCACTTTAGCAAAATACCTCACTTAGACTGAGGAAAACTAGTCCCAATTCACATGCAAAACAGAAGATCTAGATGAATAGCAGAATTTTGGAGAGATGTATCAGGAACAATATTAAGTTTTGTGCTTGAATAATATCAAAAAGGATGAAACTGGCACAGCTTAAATTATCTTTTTATGCTTTTTTCCTAATCACTAATAGAGAACACTCAGTACTTCAATAAAATCCTAAGATGATCTCACGTTTGTTTTGCAGGAGATTTTTCTAACTTTTATAAGTAACAATTAAATATGTGAAACCGTTAAATAGAAATTATTCTTTTTATTTCATTATATTTCAATTAAAACTCTAGTATTTACATAATATTGATCTCAGAATCTAGACTTAAAAGCAAAGTCTGGTGTGATTTCCCACAGGATTCTCCTGGAACACTGACTGTTCGTGGTTTGGATGGGTGTACACTTCATTGAGTAAAAAACTTGATGGCTGGGCCCAAGGAGTTGTGATGCTGAATGGAGTTAAATCCAGTTGGCATCTGGTCTCATGTGGTGTTCTCCAAGGCTCAGTATTGGAGACAGTTCCATTTAATGTCTTTATTAGTGATACGGATGAGGGCACTGAGTGCTCCCTCAGTAAGTTTGCAGGAAATGCCAAGATAGGCATGAAAGGATATGACCAACAGAATTCATCTTGCCTTCTTTAATCAGTGACTGCAAATGAGTGAGGTATTTTATGCACTGTAAGAGCACCTACAGTAATGAGACCTTGAGCTGCCAAAAGTAGGAGATGCACCGGTTGTCAATCAAAAGAAAAGAATGTTCCTCCTACAAGCAGGATTTGAGACTACCTGGAGGATCATCACAGTTGAAAACCAGAGCCTCACATGCACAGCCCTTCTGGCAAGACATTAGTTCTTAAGCAAAAGTTTTGCTCTCTCTGTAGAAATCCTGCTAAAGACAAGAATAGCAAAAGTCAAACGTCAAAAAATCAGTGGAAATCCGCATACAATAGAAGAAGACAGGCAATGGAGACCTCTGGAGACTTTATGCTAATTCCTCAGGTGTCTGAACTATGGAGAAACTGTGATGTAGACAACACATTTCTGCATAATAATCAGTTTTCAGTTTTGCCTACTGAACAGGTTAGCTTCAGATGAAAGAAAGGGGTGCCCCTCTGGTTTTTAGCAACTTATAGTGAGTCTTTAGCAACAGTTGCTGTGAAATATTCTGAAGCTTAGACTTCTAAAATCAATAGGTTTCTTTTATATTCAAAAGTCAAGTCTAAACACATAACCAACTGTGTTACAAATGAACAAACCATTTCTAGACATTGAGAAGCATGTTACAATCATCTGGAATGGATGATACTGATCTGGAGTGGAGATACTGAAATACTTACAGAATAACTAAGTGTTTATCCTTCCCCTTCGATAGTTCATAACTCAGAAACAAGAAAAAAGGTCACCTTTCGTATGAGCCCACAGACAAGAAAATAAAACTTGTGGAATTTCTTAAGGACTTGTGAAGGAGAGGTTTGGTGCCAGAAATAAAGGAGACCATATGTGACTACTGGTCTCCCTGTACGTCTCTCTGCTGTGCATCTTGGCTGCTGAATGACTCCAGGTATAGTTAGTCTGCCAGGAAATTCAATAGCTATGCCACTGCCATGGAGTTTGGGCACTATAAAGAACAACAAACAAAGCTTCTTTTGGTCTTTGTCAGGCTGCTATAACTATCCTAGTAGGCTTTCCCATAACAGGAGAATACTTAGCTTTCTCTTAACTGTACAGATCCGTAGCTTGAAAACAGAAAATTCGATAAGGCACTATGGGGACAAAACTGTTTTAAAAAAGGACTTAAAGGGTAACAAGAAAGATTTTAATGAGGTGAAGAAAGAACAGAATATTAATAAATGTGACTAAAATATCCTTTATTTTTCTCTTAAATATCACCAAGGCATTGTTAGAAATTATAGAAAAATGTAAAAGGTGAAGTGACTAAATCAGTCAGAAACTGTTGGAAAGAACATTTCTGCAAATTCTATAGCATCAATCCATGAAATATGTTTCTAATGGGAATAAAAAAATAACTCCTCTGCAGTGTTGGGAAGCCGTTTGTTGCAGTCTTCCAGCGAGACTGGACATCTTGGAATACTGCATTTAGTTATGAACATCATATTACTCTAAATACATGTTGATGTCATTAAAAAATAGAAGTATAGATTACCTAAGCAATAACTAACATCAGCACTGTAAGAACACACCACACTGTCAGTTTATTAATGACCGCTATTCTGGGGTTTTGCCATGTTCTTTATTCTCCCTGCAATATAAGCAACAAGAATGGCAAAAATGCATAAACAAAGCACATGAAATGAAGTCTCTGGTTTCAGTAAAATCTACACTCTACAGTCTCCTTCCAATTACTTCTAATCTCCTTCTCAATGACTGTGATTTAGTTAGGGATTTTAGTGCTTGGAATCCCATTAATGCTGAGTTTGTCAAATGCACACGCCTTCTCTGTGTCGCTAAGGTAGACTTTGCTCTAAACAAAGCAACTTATATATCCCCAGGGGTATTGAGCACTATCTGCAACCACTCCATCTGGTTCCAGGGATCATGTCTTATGAAGTCTCTTTAAAAATCACAGTCACCTGAGCCCTTAAATCCATTTCAAATTTAATGACAGTACTGCTGGATTTGTGATTAACAAATCCAACCCACCCATCAATGTTGACTTTGAAAACATATCCTAGATTACATGAAGCACTCATCCTAGATTAGCTGATTTCGCCAATTCTTTTTTTTTTTTTTTTTTTTTTGACAGACAATCCTTCTGATTTTTCCTTTAAACATCCTGTATATACTTCTATTGTCTGAGCTTTACTCCTCTCTGTTCTTTTCTGCCTTGTCCCTAACAGGCAAATTTTGCCATGGGGAATTCACTCTTCTAAAAAGCATTTATGGACATCCTTGTCTCTCTAAGGATTTTGCATTTGTTTGTTCTTGACTACTGTCCTCCTACAGTTTCATTTTATATTTTGATTTTTGCTGAAATTTCACAATGATGCTTTTCCATCTCTCCTTTAGGAAGAAAGATGTTTTTCATAACTCTGTTTATTATATGTTCTCATCTGTCTCCAAATCAACATTTTCTATGTCGACTTTACACAGATTTTATCTTCTCTGGATCACTTACTGTTTATGGGAAAAGACTTGCCTGTTTGGGCATAATGTACATTTTTGCTTGCCTGTTTCCAAGAGTAATATCACTGCTAATTTTATAGAGATTATCCAGCAATATTATCACATTTCTCCTTACATTTATTATAAGCTGCTTTGTGTTATGCAGATTTGTGTGGAGTTTCCTCCTTCAGGGTCTTGTTCTTTCCTCCCAGGTGAGATAGAAGGGTGAGATACAATGAGTGAGATACAAGACATCTTTTGAGAGATCAGTTTGCAGCTGATTGTCTTTCTTATTTAGTCTTATTTAAAATAAGTCTATTTCTGCCAAAAAAGATCTGAAAATGACAAAAAAAATTGTGCTTATAATGATGAACATTTTTTCTGCCAATTAGTCACTGTTTGCATGATAAAATATTTATACTTTTGCTTGATTTCAGAAAATTTCCCAAAAAAATTCTTATCCCCACCTGCTTTCTTGTTATAAATGTAAAGAAAAAGAAGGATACTTCTGCAAAGCAGCTAAACATTATGTCACAAAATGTTTGATTATATATATATAATAATATACTATATTAGGAGTCGATTAAAATGTTTCAGAAATATGACTTTGTCTGTTGCACTGTATTACATGTTTATAGATTCATTCCATGGTAAACATGCACTGTACAAAATTATATTTCAGGAAATATTTCAAGAATGCAGCTGGAAATTAGGCTAAGGCAAAATCTTATTACTAAAGACATTTAACTTTTCTTGAACTACTTACCCCTAGGGGCAGATAAGTTTGTCTTTTATTCTACTGTACTTTCATTTGTAGTTGGCAAAATAATCCCTAGAATTACCAAATTTGTATGTGCTTGAAAAATCATGGGCATCTCTAAAGAGAAAAAATATGTGGGTTTGTTTTCTTTTGTTTCGTTTCATCTTAATTTAGATTCTGATTTCTTGCCAGCCAGGACTTATGTTTCTGAGTTTTACTCTGTAAATACAAAAATGTTATAATTTTAGAATGGACCTGGGGATGGGGGAAGTTTGGGGGAGAAGAATGTGAAATTCTCATGAAGCTAAGAATTTAAAAGGCTAAGTTGTGTGAGAAACACCAAGTAACATCACTTTTGTGATAAGATTATAAGATTTGTCAATGACAGTGATGATGAGAGTGACAGAGGGACCCATCTGTTGACAGAACTTGATATTCTGGGAGGCATCCTGCCCAAATCCTTGGTGTTACTGAAATGTTGCTGAGGCTCCTCCAATCCACTGAACTCTAATGCATGCTCACCTTCCATGTGCATGTTCATAACACCGCTGGGAATGAGTTTACACAGACTGAAAGCTACTGTAAGGCTCTGGGAATGAGGAGGTGAAAAGGTCAGGAGCTCAGATGGCTTTTTCTGTTAATTCTGCTGATCAAAGGCCAAGGCTTAGGGACAAATGTGACATGGAGGTTAATATGTGAGTGAGCAGGTGGCGCTGCCAGCAGAATGCCAGCTGCCTTGACCATGGAATAATGTTCCATAAAACCCATGGCCCAAGGAAGGACTAGACATCTTTCACACCAACTGATTTATTGAGACAGGTTCACAAAACTCACCAGATTAGTATGAATTATTCTGCCCTTAACAAAAGTCTAAAAATTGGAAAGAATAGAAGTCTTTACCATAAGGTCAGAGGAGAAGCGAAAAGGAGAATGGTGGGTTGGTCCACCAAACATATTAGATAATGTGGAGATTAAATAGGAGGAATTGGAAGTTTTATTACGTGGCCAACATTTTGCTATAATTACATTTACTTGATTAAAAACTTGTTGAGTGATTCACAAGTGTCACAGCATGAATACTAAAGGATATATCTTGGTTCAAAAAGGCAAGCAGGAGAGTTATGAAGAAAGTAAGAAAATATTCTTAAATATTAAGGATGCTTACATCTGCTCTGAAATCCAGATTTTTTCCCAAAGGTGCTCAGACTCCTCTATAAATAGTTTGTAATTAAAGGAGAAAAGAAGATGGACATGTTGATCATTCTAGAGATGAAAATCTGAATAATCCACACTAAGAATTTGTTAGTAATATCATAATGGCTTTGTAGCCATTATGTAGCCATTATGTGTAGCCACCCTAAACTGAGGGAAGGATACAGTAAGACATGGAGGTAAGAACTCACCCAACTAAGTGTAGACTTACAGAAAGGACAACTGTACCTTTGCTGGATACTTTCGAGTCAATAAAAGCACTCAAAAGGTGTTGAGATCTGAGTAGCTATATTAAAAGTCTCTCATGTGTTTTTACCTTGTCAAATATAACTTCGAATGAAAGTCTGAGACACAGATGTCTATGCAGAAGATACTTAAAGCAAGGTGATATGAATCCCATCCAGGCAGTCCAATATGCTATTGGAACGTGGTGGTGGAGCCAACTTACAGAGTCAGGAGGCAAAATCCTGCAGAGTCGCACATTATAGAGAAACTGGAGTCTGTTACAGAAACAATACTGGGCTGCATTTGCAACTTGACTAAATGCCTAGGTATTGGTACAATATGCTAGAAAGCATACTGCCTGCAGGCACATCTTCAACAAGCCTTCAAAATAAAAAAGAAACGCCTCTGCGGTTTTTTACAGGGTTTTTTTACTTTGCCTCTCACTTGTAGGGTGAAATTAAAAAAATGTTATTCAGATGAAAATATTAGAGTATAATCAAACTTCATTTCAAAAATAAATGTTTTAAGAGTACTTACTAACAGTACATGTAAATTTTGAAGAATATATGACTAATATACTGCAGGCACTTCCAATTTGTCCAGGATTATGTTTTGTTTTCACTGACATTTTGGAGGATGAAGTATGAAGTTCTTATTAAATTTGCAGATGACTTGAAGTACATCGTAAAGATTAGAAATAGAAGTAATGTAAATTTAGTGGCATGGTCTATTTTGAAATGCTAGCTATAGCAGAGATAAGCAAAAAGTAATTTTCTAGAGACAGAATTACCTGCTGGACACTACGGGTTGGGGAAAAATTAGCTAGGTAGTCATCTAACAGAGAAAAAAAAATCATGAATTGAAAAATTACCCTGAAGGGAATAATATGTTATTGTTGAAAAAAGAAAAAGAAAAAAACCCCACAACTATACTGAATTATTTAGGCAGGGATGTGACATTCAACATTAAAGTAATTTTTCCTTTGACTTGGCACTATTATGACTTCTGTGTATTACTCACAGAACGAACCTCACATTAAGAAAGACTGTGGGAAAACTACAGAGCAAAGAGAATGATCAGAGTTCAGAAAACATGGTCTATGATAAAAGAATAAAGGACCTCTGGATTATGTTAAATTAGAGAATGGAAAGAGCAAAGAAGTGCTGTCTACTCCCAGCTATATAGAAATGTGCTGTAGTGAGAAGCAGGATGGTAAACATCTAATGGGCTCATATTTAAGGATTTGGAAAATGTTTGGTATTAATGAGACTACAAAGTCCTAGAGAACCTTGCCTGAAGAGATTTTATGTGTTTTCCAGGGCTTAAGAGTCATGGGAAAAAACTTCAGTCCTAGACACAATTTTGTTTACTTTCAAGCATGTGGAAGTTTAAAGGTTTCAGCCAGCTTTGATTATGCAAGGACCAGGCTTCTACTTCAGGCTACTCTCAAAGGAGAAAACTCTCTTTTCTTGTGAACTGGAAGTCTGGGTAGGTGCAGCACAAGTGGAATGGACAGTGGGAAAATCACCAATAAGTGGCACCAGGTACTCTGAGCTCAAGGGTGTATATTGCCACAGTTTACACTAGTAGAAGAATGAGATTCCAGTGGAAGCTTTTTTTCCTCTCACCTAGCCGCTGAAGTGGTGATTGCAGAATTCATATAAAGAAACAGGTATGTGGACAGTCTCCCATTCTATGTGTAATGCCCTGTAATGCCATCATTCACAAAACTTAAAACAATCAAACTGCATTTTTTCAAAGGTTCTTACTAACCTGTGATGGCTTTTGAAAGTTATGAAGTTACTTTGTCTAGTTGCCTTTTAATTATTTAAGGTTCATGGAAAGTAGGATCAGGGAGTCAGGTGATATATTTGAGAAAATATGTTCACTTCATAAAATGCTTTAAAATCTGTTAAGACATTCCATGATATGCTACAGTAATTATAGAATTATTAGCCAATGCATTATTTCATTATATTAAATAATTTTCTGTAAAAAACTACTACTGTAGAGCTACCATTTGATTTGATGGGCCTACGTACAGAGTATGTTGTAATACAGGAGTAGGATAATTATTAGAGCATAAAAGAGGAATGGGAGTGGTATCTCAGCAAGTGTGAATGGCTATGGGGCAGTTTATATCAACTTGGTTAGTAAGGGTAAACATGCCCAGAAAATGCTGGAGGAAGAATACTGAAGTGAGACAAGGCTGGGTTTGAGAAATCATGCAGAATATATGGTTTGGGCATAAACGAATGAGCAGGCATAATTTCACTTCATTTTATTTGCCAGTCAGTTACTATTCCTCTGACATTCATGCAGTGGTCACTGTTTGCTGACATTCCAAAAATCTCAGGCAAGGTGAAAGTTATAGAAAAACCTTTCCGCTTTATTATAATTTTAATTATCTCTACTTTTGCTTTACTCCTACTGCAATGAGTTTCATTTTACATTCAGTTTTGGTTTTCATTGTGAAGTAGCAGAGTTATCAGTTGTACACCTTATGTGTTATTGTAACGCCTGTGCTCTCTATGTCTTATCCATGACACATTGTTCTGCGTATCGAAAACTTAAGGAATTTTTTTTTTCTCACTCTTAAAGCTTTGTGTCTTTGAAGAGCATTGCTACTATTGTTCTGGTTCCCAGATGAAGCCATTATCTATTAAAATTAGGTTAGGAGAGTTTCATTGTGAATTATCTATTTAAATAGCTACTGTGTCCTTAGGAAATCAGCATGTGTGTAGTTGTGTCTCTGCAAATGCATCTGAAACAACTGATAGAGGAAGGTGTCATAGAGCAAGGTGCTACAGAGCAGGGCAGATGCTTTAGTCAATGACACCAGCAACCGGTGTTCCAGGGCAGTGGAGCACCATTTCTCAGCTCAGTACTCAAGCAAATCACTACGTATACTTCACTTTGAAGAGAAAGAGAACACAGCTTAGTACTATGCCTGAAAGCTTTCCTCGTTCTTCTTCTCGTTAATGCTTTTATATCTTTTCTGCAAAATTTCATTGCATCCTTCAAGAAACCGGAAAGTGATTCTAATTGGTTCCCAAATGACTTGATAGGAAAATGGTGGGATGGTAAGAACGGTTTTTAAAATTTGGAGTTATAACAACCACTTAATGGAAAATGGTGATAACTTGATATTGAATTTAACATGAGGAGAACTGGATAATAATATAAGGAAATTTCTGAAAACTACCATTTATAAAACGAATACCAAATACTTCAAAACTGGGGCTAACTGCAAAATGGGCCCTTCTCGGAAGAGTTAAAGCAGTTATTCCTTTCAGTTTTCCAGCATAGTTTATTACTTTTTACTTGGATAATAATTAAAACAAACAAGCTGTTACTGGTTAGATTGAAAGCTACTGCCTTCCAACATGTGTTGCTTATATTTTTGTTCCCCATAGAACTTGAACTCCTGGCTTTGGATACACTATTATTCTTCTACAGAAAATATGTGAAGCAGTATACAATTCAAACAATAATATATTGCTAATACAGGAATGCTTCTAATTGCTTTTATAGAGTATTTTTTCTGAAAAAGGGCTGCTGTTAAAACTGAAAAGGGCTAATAGTATCGCATTACTTACAAAAGCAGTTCCTTTGACTTCAGTGAATAGAGAGTACTTACATAAAAAGGGTTCATAGTATGAAATGGAGGTCTCAAGAAGAATCTGTCATACATATGGTAGCTTTTTAAAATTGACTTTTGTCTGCATGGTTAATGCTTTTGTGTTATACAAGTGCAATAGCATAGGACTGAAGGCTTCTTGGGCACTTCTCTTAAGTTCCAAAGATAAGTTTTACATATGTGGACCTAACATCTAGGCATATTTCTTATGTCCACGTGTAATCCTATTAATGAACTAATAAATTCTATTTAGAAAAATCACCAGTAAAATTATTATTGATTAATGGTCACCAACTAGTAAACCAATGACTCAAAATAACAGAACTGTGACAGATACCCTTATAATTTATAGGAACCTTGTTGAAGATTTGTTAGTTATAATCTGAAAGTGAAGACACAAACTCATATAACATACTTTTCTTATATTTTAGTTATATAGGATTTCTTGTTCTGGGATATACATCTACCTCATTACTCTCTACAACTACCTGAAAGGAGGTTGTAGAGAGGAGGGAACTGGTCTCTTCTCCCAAGTGACAGGGGACAAGACAAGAGGGAATGGTCTCAAGCTCTGCCAGGGGAGATTTAGGCTAGAGATCAGGAGGAAATTTTTCACACAGAGAGTCACTGGGCGTTGGAATGGGCTGCCCAGGGAGATGGTTGATTCACCTTCCCTGGAGGTGTTTAAGGGACTGGTGGATGAGGTCTTGAGGGACTTGGTTTAGTGCTCGATAGGAATGGTTGGACTAGATGGTCCTTTGGGTTCCTTCCAACCTGGTCGTTCTATGATTCTATGATTCTACTGTAGAGGAAAAACAAAACAAAAGAAAACAAAGAAACCATCAACAGAAATAAAATCTGTATTATTTCAACCATCAGTTGCATCTCATTTATATCTAAATTGATGGATTCTTTGACTGTTCATCATTTCTGGAGTCCCAAGTTCTTGTTTGGTCCTTTGTTCTGCCTCTCCAGCTTTTGGATACAGAAGGCAGTCTGGATCTGCAAAGCAGAGGGGATCTGCAGAGAGCTATGAAAGAGTTCCCACTCTTCCCTCTGGAGGTCAAGATCAAGAAAACATTATAGGATGTCACCCTTCTGACAGCCTCAGCACAAGCATTGACTTTTTCCAGTCATGCACAACTTACTGGTACTCATAAAATACGACAATAAATATTGATTGTGGATTGTAGACATGCTGTGTTCCCTGTTAATTTAACAGAATTAGACGTCTTCCTGCAGCAGAGTTCTCCACTCATTCAAGAATATTTTGGGAATGATTTTAGTTCATGAGATAAAAACTGCAGCATTAAACACGCGCAGCTGATGCAACTATGCACTGCAATTTACTTGGACTGCTGACCAAAGCTGTCAATAAACTTTCGAGTACTTAGAAAATGGTTCAATGACGGTTCTGTTCTGCTGTCCGTAGTCAACTCTGAGCTATATGATACTCTTTCAGGAATGACATCAAAGCTGGTCGTATAATATTCCAAATGATTTTGAAGAACAGTTATGACTGAGAGATGAAAGCTACCAGGTATATTTTAAAATCTGTTTGCCAGCTCATGGTGTAAAACTGTGATTACTGAAGGTCATACATTAACATTTACTTTAGATAAAAAAAAGTCTTGAAATTGCTCATAAAATAAGAAAAGCTTTGAAAAGAAAAGTTAGACTGCTTTTATTTTTATATCTTTAATAAACACAGAAGTAGAAGAAAAAATATTAGAGAAATTAGGCAAAAAACACAGAAAGTCAAAGATTCAGAAAGGTCTATATGCTCTGTGTGTGTGTCTACAGTTACTCATCACCTCAATATATTGTCGTTCAAGTAAAGGTCAGTATTGACTGGAAGTTTCTGCTATTACCAAATAATTCTCCACACTTCATCACTTCCATGCAATTTATTTCCCTCAGCCCTGCATATCACATTTGCTTTAATGATGTTTAGTGTGTTTGGAAAAAAGAATGACCAAGTGGTTGTGCATTGCATTGTCTTCTAGGGTATTCTCATGAAACTGAATATATTCAAATGAGCTTGAGTCCTGCTATAGCCCAGTACATACTTAATACAAAAGTCTAAATAGAAATGCTCCTAGACACCCATCCTGTTAGCCGGGAAAGATAATATCTTTCTAAGGACTGGAAGAAAGAAAAATTTTGGCTGAATTCTTCTTAATAAATTCTTCTGGCTGGAGATGTGCTTTTTACCTAACGATGTATAATGCACAGAGAAATATATCCTGAAGTTTCTCAGTGTTTCTTTGGTAGAAAACAGGTAAAGGCAAGAAATTTAAAAATAAAAATTCTTAGTCTATGCTCTATAATTTCTGATTTATTGGATATTTCAGCCCCCCCTCTCAGTTTTAATTAGTTTAATAAATTAATTAAAGCCTGCCTCTAGGACAAACCATCTATATTGCAAGACAAATTATTCCCCTCTGGTCTTCTTTTCTTTCTCTTCTGTTTACTGCCTCCCCTTCTAACTTCCCTTTGCCAATACTACTATTATGGATACAGTACAGCTGGTTGCTTCCCACGATGCTTCTATCCAGTTGTGCATCTTCAGGTGGAGAATGAATTATCATAGAATTGCAGAATGGTAGGGTTAGGATAGGATCACTGCAGATCACCTAATCCACTTTTCCTACTAAAGAAGCTTCACACAGCTCAGGTTGCACAGAAAAGTGAGCAGGCAGTTTTTGAATATCTCAAGAGAAGGAGACTCCCCAGCCTCTCTGGGCAACATGTTCCAGTGCTCTGTCAATCTCACAGTAAAGGTTTTCCTTATGCTCAGATGCAACTTCCTGTGTTCCAGTTTGTACCCTTTGCACTTTGTCCTGTTGGTAGGCACTACTGAGAAGTGTCTGGTCCCATCCTCTTGACATTTGCCCCTCGGTTATTTCAAACACTGTTAAGGTCCCCTCTCTGTCTGCTCTTTTCCAGGCTAGACCAATGGCACTCACTCAGGTTCTCCTATGGTCCCATTCCATGATCATGTTTGTGACCCTCTGATGGACTCCCTCCAGTAGTTCCATGTCTTTCATGAACTGGGGAGCACAGAACTTGGAAACAATGCTCCAGATGCAGCCTCACTAGGGCAGAGTAGAGGAAGAGGATAACTACACTTAACTTGCTTTCTACACTTCTTGATGCACCACAGGATACTATTGGCCTTCTCGGCCATGAGGGACATTGCTGGCTCATTACCAACTTGTTGTCTACCATGACTCCCACGTCCGGCTCCATTGAACTGCTTTCCAGCAGGTCAATTCCCAGCCTGCACTGGCGCATGGTGTTAATCCTTCCTAGTTACAGGACTCCCCTCTTTCCCTTGTTGAACTTCACGAGGTTCCTTTCTGCCCAGCTTTCCAGGATGTCCAGGTCTCAGCGAATGGCAGCACAACATTCCAGTGTATCAGCTGCACCTCTGTGTTTTGTATCGGCAGCTAACTTACTGAGGATACTTCCTCATCCAAGTCAATGATGGATATGTTGGGAAAGACTGGGCCAAGTATCAGTCCTGGGGAATGCTGTTGGCAGGAGGCTTCCAACTAGAGTCTGCACTGCTGCCAACAAGCCTCTGAGCTCTGCCATATAGCCAGCTCTCAATCTGCCTCACTGTCCACTCATCTAACCCACACTTCCTAAGTTTACCCATGAGGATGTTGCTGGAGGCAGTGTCAAAGCCTCGCTGAAGTTGAGGCGGACAACAAGAAGTAGACGTACTGACAAAATTTTAAATGTGTGAAGTAAATGTACAACCCTAAGCTACTTTCACTAAACAGGAAACAGCTAGAAAATACAGAGACAATACGGCATGTTTGAGGATGTTGGATTGACTAGGTTTTCATGTAGCATAATTGTGCTTGAAACAAGAAAGTAAAACTGAAGACAACATTGTTTATTCAGATCTTTAACAGATTTGTGGCTAGACTGTTAAAATTTGATCTGAATGCTGATTAAACTTTACATAATGTCACAGATATTTGCAACTCTGTCAGTTTTGCTGCTGCATGTAGAACTCTAACATCTGGAATGGTTTTATTAATCTCCTCACAGCTACCGCAGCATCTCACAATCTGTGTAGATTGTCGTGTGTTTAATAATGCTTAATATTCATCTCCACCTACAGTAATATTGTGAATCAGAGATTTGCACAAACTGGGTAGTTTCTGTACAACTAAAGAGGAATCCATGTATACCTGGCCTGAACATCCAGAACTATAGCTAGATTTACTGGTAAAGGTAGAAAAGGGCACATATTTCCTGCCAAGACCTGCTCAGTCAAGAGTTTATACCCTTGTTAGAAACAACTCTAGGCTTCTTAAGGGGGTCTGTGTATTTCATGACAGTTGTCCCTTGGGGACCAAAATTAGTGTTTCTTTCATTCCACAAAGCAGGAGCACTGAAGTTGAAATTCTTAAAGGTGACCTGGCAATGTAAGAAAATACAATGCACTTTCTTTTTGGTCAATAGCATCAAAGATGCGATCCATAAATTTGCCCTATAGCAAAATCCCCATACTGAGAAGCTGTCTTGACAAAAATAATATTACTTCAGTCCTTCCGGAGTTACAGTTCTTTGAAGACAAAAAGGTACATTCTCAGCTACTGTAAATCGACACAGATATTTTGACATTAACATGCTACCAATTAAAGTACTATTTTTGCAAGACTGTTATCTCCTTGCTCAATAGTGACTTTAATAATGGTTTGTGTAATCTCTATTGGTTTATGCCATCTAGTCACATCATAAAGAGTAAAGCAGCTCTTTTCCTCGCCTGGGTTGCTTTCCTTGGTGAAGGCTTTCAATCACAAATTAATTTTATTGTAAGGGGTCTTATAGGAACTGATTCTCACAAATCCCAACTAGGATTGCCCTGTGCTTCGGTTATGTAATGCCAGTCTTAGCAGGGTTATTTTTGCAGTTGGCTCTGATCTGTTGAATTACATTGCCTTAATTGGTTAACATTCTTAGTTTTTCTCTCTTTCCACACTGAAAGAGCTGGCATACCACCACATTCTTCACAAACCAAACTTTTCCACAGCACGCAGTCTCTCTGATTATATTTTTCAAATCTTTTCTATGAGTGAAATCAACATAATGTGAAGGAATGTGTAGGAGGATAATAAAGGCTCATTAAACAAGAACCTTTGACTAACTCATGTTCTTCTTTAATTTCAGTTCTCTTAGTGTCCCAAAGTAGCTCAGTTTCATTAGAGCAGGCAGATAACTAGGTAGGTCAAAGGAAAATAAACAATGAAAGCTGCTGACAGATGGTTAGAACAAAGATAATAATACAGAATTTCCTCAGTTTTCTTCATAGTCCATGTACATATGGTGCAAAAGAATTAAAGTCTCAAGTATATTTTTGCATAAGTTGGAATTTTTTCCAAATTACTGATTCTTGGCATAAACTGCCTGTTCCCAGGGTGCAACTCAGTTAGATAATACCTGATTTTTCATCTTAAAAAAATGTGTTATATTTTTCTGTAAAGGTCAAACTAAGGAAAAAAGTTCACAATATTTGCCTTGAAGATGTATATTCATTTATAATGTACGTATTGGGAAAGCATGATCATACAAACTTCAAATTTTTCATATGGAAGTTGTGCACATATATTATAAGATGTCAGTAATAGAAAATAGTCTTTGTTTTGAAGATTCCAAATAGTCTAATTTATTTTTTTGGATATATTACATATTGTAAGACATCCAGTACTCTGATATATCTACAAAATACACAGTAGCATTAATTTCCATAAGTGAAATAGTTGTAAACAACATTCATACTTGCCAAAGTATTACAGAAATTTCTTTGCAAAGAGAAATTAATTTCTAGCTTGAGTTTCACTAATGTGAATTCAAAGCCAACTGGATGAAATCAGAGATTCTAAACGGTGCCATTTCAGAGTTCCATGACTGGAATCTGCTCTGATGGTAACGCTTTATTTGGCTTGTAGTTTTATTTGCTTCATTTCTTTAATTGATTTAAGTGGTATGCAAATATTAATAGCATTCCATGTGATTGTAGTATTACACACTTATCCCAAAGTTGCAACAGATTAACTTCTCAGATACTCAGCTGATAACATGAAAGACTAATATAAAGCAAAGTAAGTATCTGTGAAAACCTTTCATAGCTGTTGCTCCTAAATACATTTCTCTGTGTCAGTTAATAAATACATATGCAAAAATTGCTTAGCACCAACAGTATACTTGATTCTACATTCTAAGACAAGACTAATTTACATTTCCCATTCTGCAAATTGGAGACTGAGAGGAAGTAATCACTTCAGGTAATTTTTCCTCTTTCTTTGATAGTACATTAACTTATGAACAAACCAACAAAAAGAGCTCTCCATTTGCAAACCACGTGAACACGGACAGGTTTTTAAGTGAGATGTAAATGTGTAGCAAGCAGATGGCAACAGCAAGCACATGATAACAGTTGGAAAAAATGACTGAAAAAAAAGATAAATAGAAAACTGGCACTGTTAGCAGTGCAAATAGTTTGAAGGGGATGTTGCATATCCCAGGAAGAAGTCAGGGTAACGCTGAACAAACAAAACTAGAAGCCAAAAGAAATACTAACTTCCAAAGGTTAGGAATTAACTAGAGGAAGCAACTCTGCAATAACTTACTGAAAGAGATGTAAAGTTACCATGAGGAGCAGGGACATGCATTTTAGGTAACCTGAAATAAAGGGAGGTGGATATGATGTACATGCTTTATTTGTAAGAGTCTTTTCCCATAACACATGACATATAACATTTTTTAAAAAAATCTCAAGGTTAGATGAGAGACAAATTAAGCATCTTTATTGCCCTGCCCTTGAGGTAGACGATCTAATGGCATGAAGAGAATAGTCAATACTTTCATTATACAGAAAAAATAGCAAAGGCACAACCAAAGAATAGATTTTTTGTTCTGCTACCCTCAAAGAAATTGAAACCTTGCTTGTTTAAAACAGCAGTAATGCGAAAGGAAAAGACTGCTATTCTCTTAAAGCAAAATATTCAAAAAGATGTGCAAAAAAAAAATCCAACAAAAAGCTCTGACTACTGTCGGTCTCATGTTGCTGGGAAAGTAGTATTCTGATGCTATCATGAAATGAGAACAGCAGGTGTGTAGCTACGATCATATCTTATTTGTAACAAACAAAGGGTGACAAAAGATAGGAGCAGAAGAGCACCAAAAACAGGACTGAGGAGGCGGAGGTTTTAAAGAGCAATGGGTAAATGGGATATTGAGAATGGAGGGAGTAAAGAGGCAGGTACTAGGACAAAAGGGAGAAGAGGACAAAAAGAAACACAAACCATAAAACTAGACAATTTAATCCTTGCTGTAGAAAGCATCTGCTTTTCAAATCCTTGATTATTAAACCAATCAAGCAATGAGCATGCCTTAAAAAAATTAACAAATTGCTCCATTAGTGCACACACATGCATGGGTGAAGCAAACACACAACTTTGACAGTCTTAATCCCTGTATTGCAATTGTTGTCTCCTGGGCATACCCTCTATAAAGTCTTATTATCAAGGCTGAAAAGAGGCTGAAAACCCAACTGCTAGGACTTTAGAGGCATTCCAACACTGGCTTCACAGGAATGCAGAGAAAATGGTGACCTGTTCCTCCAGAGAACTTCACTTTATGAAACTGTATAGTGCATAAGCACTGGCACCTTTTTTTCTGTGAGGAAAAATGTAGAAGATCTGCAGTCCTGAGAAACCAAAGATATCCCACAATACATTTAGACCTCCCAAGGATTTCCAGAAAAAAATACCATTAACCCAAAATATTGACTTTCTTAATTTCTTAAATGCAACACTTACATCTCCAGTGTTTGTTTACATTATCCTGCTAGGCTGCACTTCTTTCCGGCTGTAACCTTCTGTGGTTGACAGTGATACTGGGAACTTGGTCCTGAGTGCTTAAAAACTCTGGCCTAAGCTTTTACTCATCACACAAGAAAATATTTTTCTTTTTTGCCCAAAGCACAGGCAGAACTTTCATTCTTCAAGAGGTCTTTACTTGAATGTATGAAATAGAACCATCTTTAGGAAGGGCAAATGGTGCCTTGGAATTTGAGGAACCCCAGTGATAATTTAATGCTTACGGAAAGAGCGAAGAATTTGGCTTCCTCTTGTTCTTTCCATTCCCATTGGAGGGAAAGTATCTAGCTGAGTATCCACACTTAGTAGGGATATAATTAATTAAGAATGTTAAGTGGATTTGTTACACCCCCACACCCCCACACCCATCCCCTTAATCTTTGTGAAAACCCAGTGAACCAAACTTCTACAAATATAGAGATTCAGTTCCTTTATACTTGCCACTGTAACTCTCACAGAAAACAAACCCCATCAACAAAAATGCTCTTTCTGTTCTCCCTTCTCACACATACCTGAGGAGCTAACCAAGACTCTGACAGTTTGCTGCTGTTAATGGGGGTAACATGGATCACTGCAGGTGTCACGTTCAAGAATAAAAGGTTTTTTTTTAAGTATCCACAAAGTCACTGTATTCTAAAGCCGCAGAATGGCTAAAATTCTTTTTTCAGCATTTGATCCCTGCTCAGTTTTCTTGTCACATTTCCCAGACCTTGTCCACAAATCTTAAAACAATTTGGAGAATTAGTACTGTTAGAATTGCTGAGCATGTAAGTAAGCTTGACCCTTATAAAAGTTAAAGAGAAATATGAAGTCTTCTTTCATAGCAAAATAGGGACCACAAAATTCTTCAGTATTTGCATCTAAATTCTGTGGGTGATTGAAAAGAATTTTTGTTTCTGCTGTAGTGATTCTTAAGTCTACAGTATAAAGAAAACCTAAAACAATACATTCTTTGCAATTAATAAAACCATGAACAGGACAAGCCTAGAGATATATGCATTTATGGCTTCAAATTCAAAACTCTGTGTGCCAAACTCACATACACAGTCTTTGATAGCACAAAAAAGATAGGGCTTAGGTGTAAATGCTTTAAACTACCCGGTCAAAAGTAAGATTCCAGTCACATGAAACTACCCCTGTTAAAGCTTTCTAAACTAGAATACTGAATGATTTTGGTGGATTAACAATTATTGACTGCTTTTCCTTAAGAATACACATCACTCGATATAAGTGCTTTGTTCCTCACAGCAGATAGGAAGCTTGCCTTCAGTAGGCAAATTAATTGTAGAAATGAGAAACGGTTGTACTGTTAACTGTATATTCAGCAAAAGATAAGCAAACAGAATACAATAATACAATACAATAATAACATTGAAGTTCTATTCTTTGATCTGGCCAAACTATTGAGGCTGTAGGTCAATTTTACTATTGGTATTCAAATTGTATTGAATTTACAACTCAATACAAAAGATGGTATTCAAATTGTTGTGAGAAGTTGATATGGATGTTTACAGAACTGCAGTTACTGTGTTTTAGCTGCATCTCTGCTGCTGCTCACAAAACAGTATTTTATCAGTAAAAAAAACATTATACAATAACATAGTGTTAGGCATAGTGGCATTTCACTATATTGCTATATCTTAATTAGTTAAAAATGTCTAAATGTTATTACTATAACTCTCTTTAGATTTATAACCACTTTTACAGGATCTTTTCAAAGGATGAGCAGTGACATTCATTCCATAATAGATTAATACATTAATCATACAATGAAACATTTATGAAAATTTGCTGCTACTACTTCAGAAGAAATATGTAACACAATTATTTCTGGGTGTTAACTATTTGATGGTACTTCTCAGCTATTACGCTTGGTGATCTGGACAATTTCCAGAGCAATTTAATGTGATTTCTGCTAGAATTTGTTGCTTTGCGTAATCCAAGAGAGGGAGAAAAAGAAAACCAAACAAGAAAGCACTAATCAATCATTGTTCTCCCCTGAATCCTTGAAGTAGCCTCTACATTGCATCAGCCTGCAGTGGAATCCAGGGATTTTATGACACTAGGGAAGATTTTTGGAGTGATCTGGGACTGAGCTCTGTTTTTTCCTGGAATATTTTCCAGGTTATTCGTACAGAGTCCTTTACACTGGAAGGACACTCGGGTTTTGCATACTCTGCTGCAAAGCTAATGATGTTTTCTAGTTCCACTCCACAAACTGATTAAATAGAGCCATTTAGAGGTTAGAATTTAATGCTCTCTGTGGCATTGAAGGCGCTTAAGAGTTCTAATAAAACGTTGGTATTTCTGCACTGGCTAATATATTCAGAAAAGATAGATGGTTTGATTTTAAACATAAATCTTTAGCTTTATTCTTCTATTTTTTGTCTTAAATATGTGGGGAAAATATACCAAGTTTCTGACAAAGACCAGCGAATATTTGACATACTAGAGGTGGATGGCCAAATAGGGAGATCATGAAGACTCAACTACTGGATCAGTGATTTAGTAGATTTTTTATGATGATTTTAATTACTATCTGAGGGGAAAGATAAACCTTTCTGGCGTCCATGAAGTGCATCCAGCACTACATGGACCACATTGCCAAATACATTACCATCAAGTATAAAATATAAAGGAGCTTTAAAAAGAACACTAAGGGTCTTTCAACCCCAGTGTTACTGAATAGATAAATAAATAAACAATGATATTACTAATTGGTCAGTGTTCTTTTAAGGATTGTGTCTGTTGTGTTTTACAATAGTAAAAGGAAGTATCCAACTATAAAGTAATGAAGTAATGCAATGGGATTGTGCACCAAAGCACAAAAAATTTGATTAACAGTAATAAAACCAGAAAAGTTACTCATTTATTATTATGAAATCTGTGTGATACCTTTAACATATGTCTGTGTGATAATAATACAGCTTCAAAATATTTCCTGTAAAATTCTAGTTCTATCAAAGGAAAGGCGTTGGTAGTGAACATACCTACTAGAACTTCATTGCAAGTCATGATGTCTGGATTGGCCTCTGCATTCAAACACTGGCATACTAATATATTAGCATTAATCAGCACACAGCAGTTTTTACACTGCACTTTGTAGTTACTAAGTTTACATCCCTTGATTGTAACTGTTTCAGTAAAAAAGCTAAACAGTATTAATGTACATCCACAGAGGGTGGGTGTTCAGGTTTTTTGGTCTAGCCTAGAAAAATCAAGTTAACTTAAAAAGAAACTGCTTTGACTAGTTCGGTCTCTCAAATGCCTATATCTCCTTGCTCTTCTTTTCCCCCTACATCTTTATTTATTAATGCAAGCACTGGAATATAATGTTTAAGAATACTTCTGGAAAAAGGTGATTGAGCACATTATAGAATAATTCATTAGCATTAGCCAAAACATATTATGTTAAAGGAAAAGTATGATTTATTTTCTTTTTTTGGAAAGGCAACAAAAAGGAGATACCGAGAGATTTAATTAGTATTAACAATAAAATAAACATCTTGGAGTAAAGAAGAGTTGAATACTCTACAAAATTGTATCCTTTTATCAGATAGATAAATATTTCATTTAAAGAATGCTTTGGTCCATCACTTGTTACAGTGTTACAATATACAGTGTCTTATATCTTGATTTATATCTGAAAGATATTTTTCTAATTTTTAGCCTAGAAATCCTGCAGAGGTGAGAGTGTCATCCTTGCTTCACCTCTTTCCCCCAGTTAAATAGCTGTTTAGCTCACATGTACTATTTGAGAGTGATTAACATTTATTTTTCATTCAGCAGATTGACATGAAATCCCAGAAACACTGGAGACTTTGTCTGTTTCGCACTAAAATATGTGATGGATTTTTATTACACGTTGGTAAAACAGTGAACTTTATTGGTGCCATGCACATCATGTACAGAAGAGAAAGCTTTAACTGCTAACCATATTACTCTTGACAGACCCTGGTAGCCCTGATGTTTTCAACACTGTAATGAAAGCAGAAAATATGTGGTTTCACACATCTTTGAAATTCACAAGTACAGCTGAGACTTGTGTTGGTATTGCTTTTAGAACAAAGTGTCATTGGGAACATGTCTTTAATAACTTTTGTAATTAACCTAGTAGCTGAAAGACTTACTACTGCTTATAATTCACTAAGTCAGTGCTTGGTGAATCAATGAGGCTAGGATGGAGATGTTAATGTGCTAATGCACAGCCCATATTCTATCCCTTCTGGGTTTTGCAAAATTCTAGCTCTGATAGTGTAAATCCAAAAAATTTACGTACAAAAACCTAACATCAGGATGAATGGAACGTTATATTGTGACACTCTAAGAAAATATTTTTTGGATGAAAAACCCCACCATGGAGTGTTGATAAAGTCAGTGTTTGTGTAAAGAACTGAAGAAGGAGAAATATTTCCCTGCAACATACTCCTAGCAGAAAAAGAAAGAGGAAAAGCTACTGCTCATATAAACTTATAGAACTGTTTAGCTTGGAAAAGACCTTCAAGATCACCGAGCCCAACCCTTAACCTAGCCAAGTCCACTACTAAATCATGTCTCTTAGAGCGACATCTACATGTCTTCTAAATATCTCCAGGGATGGTAACTCCACCACTTCCCTGGGCAGCATGTTCCAATGTTTGACAAACCTTTCTGTGAAATAATATATCCTAATATCAAATCTAAACCTCCCTTTGTGCAAGTTGAGACTGTGTCTTCTCATCCTATTGCTTGTAACTTGGTAAAAGAGACCAACACTCACCACATTGCAACCTCTTTTTGGGTATTTGTAGAGAGCGACAAGGTCTCCCCACAGACTCCTGTTCTTCAGGCTAAACAATCCCAATTCTCTAAGATGCTTCTCATAAGACTTTTTGCTCTAGACCCTTCACCAGTTTTGTGGCTCTCCTCTGGACATGCTCTAGCAACTCAATGTTCTTCTTGTACTGAGGGGCTCAAAACTTAACACAGTATTTGAGGCGCAGACTCCTAAGCACTGAGTAAAGGAGGGCAACCACTTCTCTACTCCTGCTGGCTACAATATTTCCCATATGAACCAGGATTCTATTCGCCTTGTTGGCCACCTGGGCACACTTCTGGCTCATATTCAACTGGTTGCAAACTAATACCCCTATGTCCTTTTCCACTGAGCAACTTTCCAGCCATTCATTCCCAAACCTGTAGCATTGCATAGGGTTCTTGTGGCCCGTGTATAGGATTCAACACTTGGCTTTGTTGAATCCTACACAGTTGACCTTGGCCGACCAATCCAGACTGTCTAGATCATCCAGTATAGCCTTCTTTCCCTCAAGGGGATAACACTTTCAAGCACTTGCTGTTGCCCACAAATTTACTGAGGGTGAACTTGATCCCCTCATCCAGAATATTGACACAGACATTAAACAGAACTGGCTTCAATGCTGAGCCCTGGAGAACACCACTTTTGACTGGACACCAACAAGATTTAACTCCATTCAGCATCACAACTCTTTGGGCCCAGACATCCAGTCAGGATTTTACCCAGAAAAGAGTACTCCTGTCCAAACCATGAACAGACAGTTTCTCCAGGAGAATGCTGTAGAAAACCATGTTGAATGGTATTTTCTACTGCAGGTTATGTTTAAGTCATAAAGATTTCAAGAGAGAAATAACAGTCTTTTATTCTTTTCTCAAGCTGATAGGAAGCATAATGTTTTTTCATGATGCAAAGTTACAAAATCCCAACTCTTTGTAAACATCTTTTACAATGATAAAGCTCAGAATTCATAATACAACTAGTTATGTTTAGAACATTTATTTCTTTCTGCTCCTGACTGAACTACAACTAACAAATACCACAAAGTTAAAAAATTACGGCTGTTCAGGGGAAAAAATGCATGGAGCAAATGGTATTTCTTAAAGATGTAGTTAACCCAGGTCAAAAGGTCAAAAGAGGTCAATAATCCTGCTACATTAGTCTTTGCAATAAAACTCTGGCAAGGACTGTTATAAACCACTTTGTCTCTCCCCTTGTGTTTTGGGGAGGAAATTATTTTTTATTTCAGTGTAGCTAGTAATATGTAGCCCTAATTGAAGATCCTATGGGGAACACAATATCTTTCTCTCTTCTGTCAAATCCTCTGCCTAAAAAAAAAAATGAAAGTTTGTTCAGAGACCCTCCATAATTTATTCTACATGAGAATAAACTTGGCCATGGAAAAGCAGACAACCATCCCATAAAATTAAAATTCTGCTGTTCAGATATCTACTTGCAATAATGGAGACCCAGATGTGAGACTGTTCTGTGAGATAGTCCTTTGTGTTTCTTCTCCTTTTGTTGGCAATTGTATACTGGTTTTGATAAACATTCATGTCCTAGATACATAGAAATTTATAGCCTTCAAGGCAAAAATTTTATTTCAGGTTAACTGGCATTTTCAGGTGCAGAAATATTGTGTTTTTTTAGGCACAATCTGTTCTCTAGATTTCCATTAAGAGTGACTTGCTGATGTACAAGAGAAGGAAAAATAAAAATCAAACAGAATGGATATGGAGGTGTTTTTTTGGGCTTTATCATGGTTCTGCTTTAGTTTTGTTTGTGGACTAGATGTTTGCATATAGATGAGAAACTGAATGAGAGCTTAAGAAGTTTTTTTTTGTGTGCTCTGAAAAAGAGTCTTTCAATCTAATTCCATGGGCGCAACATCAGTCACTTTAGTATATTCTTGTAGAACTAGAGTCTAATTTTCAAATAAGCAGGTGTTTATCTTGTGAGCCCTCACTTTGGCCAGTGCCCTCTGTTATTTAGAGAGACAGAATTGCTCCAAAACTTTACAGAAATCTGGAATTCAGAGTTCTTCCAGGTACCTACACAAAACCACTCTTCTTCTCTTGCACAAGAGGCAACATCAATTCACCTTCTTTGAAATTCGTCTTCTCACTTTTCATTTTTCAGGCCTTAGGCTATAACTCATTCACTGTTAGTGAAGCACACAACTCTTAGTAAAGTAATTTTGCTTATAAACAGAACTTTTTCATTTCTCCTTCCCTGTGAAAGAAGGAAGGATATTTCTAGCTGGTGTCTCACACCACAGATGGTTTTACTTCCAGCAAATAAGTCCTGGACCAGGAACCAACTCACAGGGAATGGTGATCTCCAGATTGCCTTGATCCTGAGCAGGGTCAGATAAGGTTGCAGGGACTGGAGATTACTAGTCAAGGGTCATAATGCCTTGACACATGGAGAAAACCAGTGTACTACTGTGTGTATCCAGCTATAGTGTGCCTAAAGTACCAAAATTCTCTACAGAATTAAGAACTAATTTAACAGTCTGAGGCCATTAGTACCCCAAAGTGGAACGTGATAAGTGAGAAGAGGTAGAACTTTCAGAACATTCTCACTTTTCCAGTTCTTATGTCATTTAGGTTTTTTTCCGTTTTTACATAGGAGGGAAATGAAATTTTCTTAAGCAACGGATACCGGTAAAGAAAGAAGTAAAACAAATCACCTGGAAAAAAGAACTTTGAACTGAAGAAAAAGAACTTTGAAAAGAACTTTGTGATCTGCTTGATCAGAAATATTTATAAATGTTGGAATTACGAACATACATGTATTTTCTTAAGTAAAATCAGGACACTGATACATGCTTGAAAGGTAGAGATTAATCATGAAAAAAATTATGATGCAAGACTGAGTAAATTCATGATCCATGCACAAATAATATGCATTTCTTTAAAATTTATTGTCTCAATGTTTTTAAAGACTACTTATGTTTTTCCTCATCAGCTAACAAAGTTGTCATTCATTGACTTCCATGTTTTTTGGATAAGGGCCCATAGCTACTCCTTTAGTGAACTGATAGCTCTCTTACCTCTCATTCTGAAGTACTGGGGGGAGGTTCATTTCCCCCATCATGCTAATTTTTTCCCTAGAAACTGAAATTTATGTATTAAAAATAATTCTAAGTATTGGTACTTAGCATTTTATGTGTTATACACTGTAGTGATACACTGTACATTTCACTCATAGATACTTCAATGTCTAAATACTAACAGACAGACAATTAATCCACCTTGGCACATCTAAACCAGTGATTACCTAAAGCCATTCATATAGCATGGGGTTAATTGAAAGAGGTCTTGACCTCTGTGAACTATTGGTTTTGCCTCATCAGCTTGACCCAGGGCAAAGATTCTCCCTGATAACTTTTGCTTATCAATAAAACCTTGCTATATCTAGAAAGAGTGTGTGTGCATGCATATCCTAAGAGTGTGTGTATACTAATAACTAAATAACGGAAATAATAAATATTTGTGACACTGAGTTTTATCTTTAACTTTTCTTTTCAAGTAAATATAAATTCTGTAATTTGCAAAGTGAATACTGTGTTACCTTTCAATACGTGGCTTAAACACAATACCAAACTGATTTTCTAGGTAAGACCAGTGCGAATTCATTGTTACTTATATTATCACAAATGCTTATGAGAAAAGACTTTAGCTAACACCAGGTTTTCAAATGCTGATATCATAAAATAAGTCCTCTTTAATGTAAAAATATAATTAGTCAAACATAGTTCTTAGTGGCTGATACACCTAACATTGTTAGGTGAGTGCAAAAACTCAGATACTGGCTGAATTTTATTCTGTGCTCTAATTGGAGGGAAATATGTACTGCATTACTTCCACTCAAACTGATTAAACTATATTTAAATTGAAGAGTTGAGCACTTGAAAATAAGGAAATACCAGAATTTAAGTTGCTTCTGGAGTAAGAAAAAGTCAGTTCTCTGTCCTGAACCTTGTGGACCTATCCTGAGCCAGGGTAGGTACAAATTTGTTCAAATTCCTGAAGGGTGTGTGTCAAGAAGAAAGAATCAGGTTCTTTTCAGTGATGCCCACTGACAGAACCAGAGGCAATGGGCACATAATGAAACTCAAGAGGTTCCCTCTGAGCCTCAGGAAACACTTTTTTTACTATGAGAGTGACTGAGCACTGACATAAGTTGCCTAAGGGTATTGTGGATTCTGTTTGGACATGGTCTGGGCAACTGGCCCTAGATGGCCGTGCTTGAGCAGGGAGCTTAGACCAGATGACCTTCAGAAGTAGCTTCCATCCTCAGCAATTCTGAGATCCTGTGATAGGTAAAGCAGAATTAGGAAAAGCATCATAAATTCTTAAGCAGGATACACTCAATTTCTTTCTGTAATTAAGGCATATACACTACCCTCGTGAGTCTCTGTGAAAGAAGTCTAGGTGGTGAGCCTCAGTACCAGATGCTGGACCAGACACACTATTTAATTGTTCTTTTTTTTCCTGCCCTAGAGATGATCACTCATGCTAACAAGTCCCAGGACAAAATCCAGAGTTTGATTAAGTTTCTCTTGGCAGTACTCTCTAGAGGCAGTGTGGAAAAGATGGAACATCTGTAGTCTGTTAAGCCACACTCTTTAAGTCTCCCTGCCTGATCACCCAAGCCCTCTTTCATGTGGTAGCTCAGACAGAGTCACTTATCCTCCAGTATAAATATATAGGAAACCGTGCTCGTGGACTACAGCACAATCTTATTATTATTCCAGAGGGTTAAGTGCAAAAACTAATGATGACATGGGAAGCAGGGAGGAGCATAGTAACAAATGCCATGACGGTCCAGTCCCTTGGTAATGTGCTCATGACCCAACTACTTGGGGTCTGACATGGTGTCCTGGGTCCTAAGTAGCGCTCAAGAAGACTTGGGAGTGTGCTGGTGCCTTTCAGTGTCATGAGTAGCAAGTAGGATCACTCCAACAGATCGTTCACTTAAAGGCCACATGGGACTGTACCTCTCATCACAGCCATCAAGTCCTCCATTAGTTTACCTACATCTAATTCTCTATTAGAAAGATGCAGCTCTCAATATGAAATGTATAGAGCTTCTAAGGTGAACCTCATTGCAGTGGTACTAATACCTTTGCAGCCAAGTTTTGCCGGTGGGTTACTCTGCTTTCAGAGAAAAGGAACAGATTCAGCAAACTGACCTGGTGGAGACCCCATTCGTACTTAATCCTCAGTTCTTTATGCATCACATGCACAGTAATCTTGTTTTCTTTGACATTTCTCAGATGCAGTAATCCTTTCATCCTGTGAGATCAAATCTGAAACCTCATTGATTTTATGCTAAAGCAACCCATGGGCCCCCAGACATTAATTTCTGAGCCTGCCCGTAGTAGGTTAGTTGTGTTTTCTGTCTGCTGCTTCAGTGCAAAAGTACATTCTTCTGGTGAGTTCACCTACTAAATTTGACTCAGACATGCTGATTTACATCTGTTTCAACCTATTGGCTCATATGTACTTATTCTGAATTTACATTAAAGTAAATCATGTAACTAAAGGGACATAATTTCTCCCATCAGTATGCCAAAGGGAAGACTGTACTGCCAGTCCTGACACCAGAGGATATATCCACATAAATACTTTGTGAAGTAGACAAGAGAACAAGAATCTACTCTCAGTAATTCCAGTGTATTGTGGGTGACTATCACCTTGTGCAGGCAAAGTATTTCCTACTTCCAATAGGAGCTGAGGTGTTTTAAAGACTGGGTGAAATAAATTGCAACTCACACTTTGTAGTTAACAGGAACATACAAACTGTTGACCAGCTATTAGCAAAATCCTTATAATCAGATAAAACTGATACAGCCTTCAGTATTCTTTTTATTTGTACACAAAAATGTTCCCGTGTTCACTCTGCCAAGTGGGATATAAAAGCTTTAGAAGAAAGTAGGAAGGGTGAATACTTTTATAAAATGTTTATTAGGGAGTTTTAGGGAAGTAAGTTCTTGTCAGTAATATTATTATGAAAAGAATTGTTGTGGAATTTATTCTGTTGAGTTTCCTGAAATTGCAGAACACTTAATCCTGTGAATAGTCCCAGGAAACATGCTGGTTTTGAAACATCCTGGTTTAAATTTTTAAAAGATAGTATTGTGCTGTATGAATTTGATTTTATAGTAAGTGCATATTACACTGAATTTGTTGAAAACAGATATTTTGTCACTGATGTCTGCTTGATGTCTCCCACATCTGTGAAAATTTGTCACAGAAAACTGTTCCATTTTCTTCTGTTTGACTTTTTTTAGCAGTTTTGACTTCTCAGTTCACCACAGCCCTCTCTTTTTCTCACTCACGTGCTTTATCTCCATTGTATTTTTGAATTACAAAGCATTGATTATAAAAATGATCTGGAACTGTCAGCAGCTGAAGTAAAATATCTCATGAATATCAGAATATGATGCTGCTTGATGTAGATTTATACTCCCTGCTCAGTCAATGAGATACATGTGTGTCTAGTGTTTGAGTATTTTCTGATCATGTAGTAACTGTTATTCATGGCACGTGTGTGACTGATTGTTTCCAGAATGAACAAAACATAAGGCAGCATCATTATGCCTGCTAGATCCAGGCCACAGTCTCAACAGTGGTCTTGTTCTTATAAATTAGTTAAATGGTTTCCAGAGAATGATATACCAAACTATTTGGGACACATTTCTTTTAAACAAATGATGAAAGGACTTCCAAGTAGTTCCAAATGGTCCATATTTGCTTTGTTTAACAGTCAGGCATACTAGTCACCTGAAAAGTATCCCTAAAACATTGAGGCTATGACAGTGTCATTTACTTTTATTTAATCTTTACTTTGAGTCTAAGCACTACATTTCTACTTAATCAGACATTACTATATCCATGAGAAGTTAATATAAAATCATGACTGGAATAATTTTGTTTACAGTTGAAAACTGAATGGAGTGTTTCTTTAAATGCATATGCATTTAAAAAAATGCATCAGCTAATGTTCACAGACAAAATTGTTGTCCCATTCTAACACAGAATATAGGGAGTTTTTTTGTAAAATGTTATATCTCAGACTTAACTTCATACTAGTAAGAAATAAAGTTCTCTCAGGAAAGTTTATTTTTTGTGTACTTTCAAGGTCATGGTGTAAAATAACTAGCAGGAGATGTGCAATTACTTAAAATTACTTTTGACTTAAAAACAAAGTGATTTAAAAATACTACAAAATTATCATTATTCCTGAGTCTACCTAGAGCAACACATTGAATAGAGGAAAAATATTGCCCCTGTTTTCATCTTTCATTTTCTATCCTGGAAAAAATTTTCCTTGTAAGATACCTTAAAAATAAATATTTCTTGTTCCAAAGGAAACTATTTTTCATTGCACTGGTAATATCTGATCAGAGGGGAATGCAATATATAATTATTTGTAATGATTATTATTGTCCCTATTGTAATCTGAAGGATGAACTGTAGAGAGATATCTTTGAGCAGCATGAAAAACTGTAAGTTTAAGCAGAAGAGCTTTAAAAAATCCATGAACAATACAATTGTCAATTATTTTAACTTCACTCTAAATTCTTGTTAAATAAAAAAAAAGTATTTCTGCCTTAATAGACTACTTGGTCTTTTTTGCATCATGTTCTCTTGGAGTAGTATAGATGATAGCAGTAGTTAAGTAAGAGTAATGTTTTCAAAGTGAAGAAGTATTGCTGAAAATGCTTTAAGAAGCATTCTGCTCTGCATACAAAGAAGAGAAGAAGAAGTTACTGCAAATAATTTGAATGACTCTCAGACTTTGGTGGATTTCATTTATGGATTCTGCAAAAAGACGATCACCTTGTCTCAAACTGAGCTTACAAACTTCTCTGCTGTGGAGATCCTTTTGATGATATTATGTTAATTGAGGTTCTGGAGATAATTTTCATTCAAGTCAGTATGTGTGGATCTATTTAAATCCTGTACAAGTAAATGATGCTGAAGGTCATAGTGAAAGTTGAACAGCATTTAACCATGTCCAAAGAGAAATGGATTTTTGAAAATCTAAACTGTGTCATCATTTGTGTTTATAGGAATACATATGATTTCCTGTAGAAGAAAATATGAATAATCTGAAACCTGCCTTCTTGCTTTAGTCTGACGAAATGGAATGAGGTAATTACAAAATGCCTTAGTTTCTGGTGTTCTAATATTTCTTATTATCCTTAAGGCAGGGATTCACTATTGTTCCCAAGAGCTGCAGTGAAAGTAGAGTAACGTGTCTCCTGTGAATTAGTGCATCACATCTAAATTCAGAAACTGCTTCATGCAAGTTTAATTAAAATTCAGTATTTTTTTAAATAAGTATTTGTGTTTAGATGTCTGGATAAAATGTTAACAGAAAAAAAAAAAGGAAGCAGGAGCAAATAGTTGCAGATTCTGGGTGTGGTTCACCAATGTTGTCCTCACAAATATTAATGGTTATTGTCCTGATAAAATGCATACCTGGTAGGTCAGACCTTTTGGTTTGAGAGGCTTGTTGATTGCCAAATATTTCTTGCATATCTAAGCTGAAACATGACAAAATTTAGATTCCCGTTTGCACTGAGGAGAAAGTCATTCAAATTCCAGAGAGAAAACAAAATATGACAGAATCAGGGAATGGACTGAGGCAAATCTCCAGAAACCAACACATGCTTTTGCAACTCCCTTTTAAGAGAAAAGGCCAGCAGCTTTCAGAACAGCTTAATGTGCTAATTGCTTCATACACTTTTCACAATATAGTCTTTCATTTCTGTTTTTTTCTATAGTAAAAGCCTGTCATTTTAGTTTCCAATGACTTTCTGTCTTGTGTGGTATAATTTTAAAAGAAGTGAAGAACTTGCAAGCTGAGAAAAATAAAATTGTTGAAATTAAGCCTATGAAAGGTTTTTGTTTTGTTTTATCATATCAGTAATTGTCAATGAAAAACAACCTTTTCCATTAATAAATGTCTATTCTAACCTGTACATTTTTCTAAAGGAGAATTAAAAATAAGTGAAACATATGCTCAGGTTTTAAAAACAAGTCTTGTCTTTAAAATAAAGCCAGAAGGAATCATCCTTTCAGTTGTCATATGGGAAGGGTTACTTTGTTGAGGACCGAGGGTCAAGTAGCTGATGTAAAATTGGATGTACTGCCAGAACTATCTTGGACATCCAGCATAGTTATTTCACCTTGATTTATGCTCAAGGAGATAATCAGCCTCTGTACTGCTTGGAGTTGAAGAGTTTTGCTACCTTTTCAAGTCAATATTTACTCAGTCCTTATGTCTCTGGTCATACGCAAGAGCCCTAGAATGTAGCCTACTTTTGCCAGATATTTAAAATTGTGTTATTAAAGCTCCTTCAAGGTCTTCTTCTGAATTCACAAGGAGGCCTTGACTAACATAAGAATAGATTCTGGTCCTCCAATTTGTTTCTCCTGTATTTCACCTTGAAGCAGAATGGATATAGTGGCAACTTGTCCCAGAGGATGGTTCCATCTGAGCAGCTTTTGAGGTTCCTCTGTATGGTGGCAAGGCCATTTGATATATTAAGTACACCCTACTGTTTGATATTATCTGCAAATTTACTGAGTGTGCACTGTTAGGAACATTAAAATCTGAGCTGGTAAGCAACTTTCACAGATTATATAACTAAAGAAAATATTCTTTAATGGATTTTCCTCCTTCCAATATGTTAAAGAGTTGTTCAGTACCCAAAACACACTTTCAAACTATATTGAATGGCATGTCATGATCATCTACAAGACCTAATCATCTTTTGTCATTCCATGACAGTGCAATATGTTAAAATTTGCTATCTCTGGAGTCTCCTACCTGTGCTATCCCACCTTGGTGTTGTAAATGAATTAGAATGAGTTTAGGAAGATAAACAGAGGGGGGACTACAGTATATTCAGCATATCTCCTTGTCTGGGATGGTCAGGGTACCACCATCACAGGTATTACTATAAAGGATGATTAGATAAATCTCATTTTTTAAGAGATTTAGGAAAATAGTGTATTGGAGGAAATAAGTCTGGGCACTCAAGTAATTCTCTGCAACACGATAATTTGCAGTACATAAAAGGTTTGAGAACTCTGCTTCCAAACACTCAGGATAACAGAAGGTAAGATCTACTCATTCAGATTGCTAGAGACCTTAGAGCTTTATTCATCTTACTGCAATGAAAAAGATGGACTATGCCGTGAACTTTTTGTAGTCAAAAGAAACAAAAGAAAAATTTGTGGCTAAATAAGAGAGATAAGCTTAGCAATGATCAACAAAGTTGGAAGGGCTAATGACTCAATTAGAATGCTCTAGATAACTAAATAAGATTTATGTTTGGCAAAGGCTCAGCAGGAAATTATTTTACGTTTTTTACAGTGGAAGGCAAGTTATATTTTATAGCAAGGGCAGGTCAGACCCTACCCTGTTTGGTCTTCTGTGCTTAACTCTCTCATCCCTTGATTTCAGTGTGATTTCAGGTCCTTAGTGAGTGAGAACTGTTAGTTCCAGTTGGAGATGTACAGTTCACAATACAGCATGATTACCATACTTACTATGTTTACTTAAAATACTATTAAAAAGAGTTCATATCTGATTAGATTGTCACAAAGAACAGCGAGGTGATGTAGAGATATGAGAATTTATGAGTACCATTTAATTCTTTATGTACACACTCAGAGAACCTGGTAGGTAGGGAGAAGTGACCCACAAGTGTATCAAAGGAGCTTTGTGTGCTCTCATAGCCAGACACTTACCCAAGTAGGCTACTCTTCTGATTAGAATTACTGATTATTTACTCTTCAGAAACCATCCTCCTCCTCAAGTACCACCCCCCGGTCAAAAGAAAAATTCTCAGAGTGGAAAAACTATGGTATTCATAATAGAGTTCCCAGCAAGTTTAGAGACAAACAGATCTATGACTTTGTCTAGTTTCTCTGCAGACAACTTTGACACCTTCAAGAAGAGAATCTCTAATCACTGCATAAGCAGATATAAATATTAGCAGTACAAACAGAGAAACGGGAAAACAGATGCTTCTCTCCAAGTTTTTACAGTGAGACTTCCCTCCACAGGGTATTTCAAATGGCACAAGTCTATAAAAAAAAGGGAGTATAAAAACACTAAGTACATAAAGCATTAGCATGCAACAGGTAAGTGGGCTGGTGTTTTTAAGAGGCTACATCAACCTGAAGTATGAGACTTGATCATAGTAAGTCTGTAAAAGGTCAACATTTTAGTATTATAAATCATAATATCCTAAGCTTTTTCAGTCTTGGCCTCCTTAAGAGTCTTTGCAGAGCTATTGTAATCACAGGGCTGTGAACAGACCAGTTCATTAAAATGCTGACTCTGCTGCTTGCAGATGTTTGAGGCAGGTGTTCTCTACAGACAGGGAGTTTTCTTTCTTCTGCTGCGTGTTACACTGGAGGTCAGAGGTTGCATCTCAATGGCATGGTCTCAACTGCATGGCAAATCTCAGAGGTCTTTGTTAAGGGAGAAAAAGAATCCAGTCTCCTTAAAATTTACGTACTGCTAAAGATAACTGCACCTGCAGACTGCTGTTTTTATTGAAAACACATGGTGGCTGTTGGAAGAAATATAAAACACTACTCTGTAGTTCCTGTTGAGAATATGCAGGGACTTCAAATGATCAGTATTAGACCAGAGATGCTGGAATGATTCATGATACAATATTACACAGTTCTGGTACAAACCCAGTATCACACACTTAAGTGTATGCATGTGTGCAAATGCACGTGTATTTAAAAATTGACTTTGGGTAGTGTTGTACTGCCATCAAACAGCTGCCCCACATAATGTAATGTATGCCAGCAGGCATTCTCATTGACCCAGCCAGTTCATGATTGGAAAAGGTTAGTCCAGTCTTTCCTGGCCACCTGTGTGTTGGCTTTTTAACTTCCCAAATGCAAAGAGCAAAGATAGATTCTTCTAGATGCAGGAAATCCTGTAAAATAGACCACCCTTATAAGAGTGTCTTCTGTCTTAAAAAGACCACTGTAGGTTTACAGGGTAAAAATCTGCATTGTTTTGGCCAGAAATAACCTCCAGCAAATACCAAGTTTTTGTCAGTTTGTGTTATGTTAGTCAAGTATAAATGATACACTTATGAAAAGGGATGGAAATGTCTTTGTGCTTCTTAACTTTTACCTTCAACGTACATATATGACTGTGGTACAGCTGAAAGTGCTTTCAGCAATGACTATTTGAGCTGTAATGTTAACAACTGCTGAAAGTTCATAAAAAAATAAGACCAATGATAGAATAACATCACTTATTTTAATCTCTAAGGCTGAGGCTTTCTTTACCACTAGTTCATCAGAAGGAGCTATTATAGATTAAATTATCCCTACAACCATGTAGGAAAAGTGAACATTCAGTCCTCAGTTCATATGATGTTCAGTATCTTCTTCATGAAAATTTTAAGTGAAATAACCAGGTGAGTTATGATATAACAAGAACTTTATTGTGCCATTGTATTAAGTAAGCCCCATACACCATATACAACTCTGTAATCTATGCACAGTGAAAGATAAAGAATGTATATGATAGAAACCAAAATATTTTTTTAATTCTGCAAAGCCTGTTTGCATCATTACCAAGTCCCCTGACTTCCAAGTTTTTATAGATCAGAAAATTATACAGAAGATTTCATAATTTCATAATCTGAAATATTTTTAAACTTCAAACAACACAAGAGTTTTCCTGTTAAATTCAGAAGTGCTGACTTTTTAACTATTTTTTTTCTTCCCTTTTTTTTTTTTGTGAGCACTGAACTTAGCCATATCTGGACATCCATTTTAAGCACCAGAGTTGATAAAACTATTTTCAAGTGGAAATGAATAGTGTCAATGTCACAATGCTTTGCAAGAAAAACACATTATATAGAATTTGAGTGGTGTTTTTCAGAATACTTAATACATGTTTCAGCTGGATTCTGCTCACAGAAAGTATGACTTACTGCCAATATCTAAGCCCTGATTAAGAAACAGTACTGAATATTGCTTCATCTAGACTTTTTTTTTTGTTGGGTTTTTTTTTGTTTTGTTAAACTCAATCTATATTTATACCAATCATGTAGAAACTGGTAAGCTCAATTCTTTAACCTTTTCTATCTGAAAAGATTTACACCCACATTTTTCAACATAATTCTCATCATGTTAGGTTTTGAAAGAAGGAGCTTTATAGATCTGAGTAATTTCAGAGACCATGAGTTGTGTCATTTTTATCCACTCTTCTACATTTTCTTAGGTGACTGTCTTTCTCCATTGGGTTAACAGCAGTGAATGAAGCAATTTTTGGTTTCGTAAAGCAGTTTTTTCTATTGAAACTCTCTTTTATCAAAGCAGTTACAGCCACATTTTCCCTCAAATCCTTTGTTGCGTATAAGCATGATATGGAAGCTTAGCAGAGTGGAAAATCACTTTTTTTACGTTTACAATTTGAAAACTGTAAGAATGGATAAACAAGACAAGAAAGAAGTAGTAACCATGTGTTTTGCCACTAAGGTGAGATAGATAATACAAACTTAGTGCACATTTGCACTGCTTGCATTAAAAAAAAGGTTATTAACTCATCCTGTTTACAGGTAAAGCAGTAAAATTATGTTCACTATTTCAAAATTAGACATGTGAGACACATTTTCAAGCATAAATTCTTCAATTAGCTTGCTAGGCTCTGCTTATTATGGTTATTATGATGCTTATGTTCATTTTATGTTTTATTGTGGATCACACAGTCTCTCTTAGGGAACATCTTTTCATTTTGCATGTCTTGTGTGTTTTGCTCAGATTGTTCAATCATTCGAGTGTCATTTTAGGGCACACATATAGAAATACTAGTATAAATCTGCCATCACCTGCAGTATGCATCTGAATGTTTTAAAGCTTTTTTTTTAATATCTCAGCTGTTTTAATTTAAATTGGGTTACACAGCATTTTAAGCACCAGAAACTTTCTGTTTTTCTAATTTCCTAATGTATGGAAGTGTCATTCAAGAGTTTTAATATACTACATTAATACTGTGCTGTTTCTTCCTACTTTAGAAGAAAATGCAGTTGTACAATGCAACAATAAAACCTATTCCCAATGTTATTGACATTGTTTTAATCACACCTTCTGCAGGTGGCTTTGAGTAATTTGCACTTCTAAACAGGATGAGAGATTTGATGTTAAAATAGGGCTTGTTTTCCTGTTAAATAAATTCAAAGAAAAACAAAAAAAAGAAGATGGATTTTTTTAACTAAAAATGAAATGTTCAACAAGTAGAAAAAAATAGGCTATAATCTCTGTTTGAAAATATGGGTGACTTCTATCACATAGTCTGATTGATCTTATCCTTGACTGTTCTGAGAATGAGAGTGTGATTGGTACTTTTCTGTTCCCTTTCTCAGGCATAGCTGTTTCTTTATAAATTACTTGAGTTGTATAAAAAACAAAGTCTGTTCATCTTCAATATTGCAAATAACAGCAAGTTATATATGGAGCATCTCCTCCTGCAGATTTATTCCAGTATGCAGAGCCCCATTTGCATTAATTTCTCCTTTTAAGATATTATGGAAGATGCCCAGGACAGTCAGTCAACAAGCTCCACTTTAATTTTGGCACTATTCTTGAATAAATAGTTCCTTTTTAACGACGCTGCATAACTGGACAGCTTCAGGTCTGCAAGGTGAACTTGTGCTATGCCAATACAGTTGTCCTTCACCCTGTGCCTCGCTTGTTCATCATACCTGTCATCGGTTCCTTATGCAAAGAAGACCTTGGATGTATGTCTGCTGTGACACCATGAAATAATGGCATCGCTGAGCAAAGGTAGCAGACAGTAATACTTGTCAGGTGCTGATGAAAAGCTATCCACAGCTTAGACATTCTGATCAAGGCTGCAGTGCACAATGATTATAAACTACAGTCACCTTCCCAGATATTGCATTTGAAAAGACAGATTGTTCGTTCTTTGCCACAGTCTACTGCAAATCAACAGGAGCCTAAGTATGCTAAACTATGAGCATCACACTGGGTTAGCAGCAAGAGAGATTTGTCTCACCAGTGGATGGAGCTACGAGTAATGGAGCAGTCAGGTCAAAAGAGAGTCTCATCAGGCATATCTCTCAGTTCTAATATTGCATACAAAGTTCCTACACTCTCTTTTCCTTATTATCAGTGGCAGAGTCCACTGGAAAGCTTTATATCTCAGATGTCTGGGCACCTAGATGTCTTCTAATTTGTTTGCTGCACTGGAAGTTAAGATGAGGAAAATACTAGACTCTCACATTTCCACACTGAGACAAAATTTTACCTGGCAGAACATGGTCCCTTCTCCTAACTTCTCTCTGTGGTTCTTTTCACCTGCATCTCTACATCTCTCTCCAATCTTTGTTAGTGTCCAGGTAGATGGACTAACCTAGTATAGCAGTATCAAAGGCCTTTTGTTTATCACAGCCAGCTACTTATGCCAAAGCAGTCACAGATCAGTCTCATTTCTGTGTCCTTCTACTGGACAATGCAGTTCCATACATGCATCTGTCATTGCAGCAAGAGTGGGAAACAAGAAGTTCTGTAGTTAAGCAGATCCAAGACCAATACTAGAAATAGTGCTATGATCTATGTGTAATTTCTAATACATTTATTGGCATAGTTTGCACCTCTTTATCTAATGCCAAGGGAATACTCAGATGCTGTGGTAGCTCTTGTTCTTTCTAGCTCTGAAGTATCACAAGAAAGTCTAACTTACTGGGTAATATCTGAATTGGCTAATAGCATATACAAAGCTGGTCAAAGCCATGTTCAGATATACTGCTTCACACAAAGGTTTACAAGTTAACCTGGAAAAAAATGTCAGTGTCCATCATATTATCAATAGACAACAGTTTTCCAGCCTACAGAGAGTTGCTTACACATTGGTGCAGAATTCACACAGAGATGAAAGAGTGACAAGGTCAGATGGAGATGCCTTAGAATCACAGAACCATAGAATGGTCTGGGTTGACGGGGACCATAAAGATCATCTAGTTCCAACCTCCATGCCATGGGCAGGGACACCTTCCACTGGATCAGGTTGCTCAAATCCTCCAACATCTTAACCTTGAACACCTCCAGGGATGGGGTTCCTGTGACTTCCTTGAGCAGTAAGTTCCAGTGCCTCAGCACCCTCACAATTAAAAATTTCTTCCTAATAACTAATCTGAATCTACCTTCTTTCAGCTTAAAATTATTCCCATATATATAGTCCCAAAATTTACTCTTCAGGCTGCAAAAACTGGGAAGACTCATGAGAAAAAAATGCCACAGACACCTGAAGGGCTCAATGATCATTATGTGACACAATCTGATAACTAAGAACTGTTTCTGTATCTGAGATCAACTGCTCATTTTCTCAAGAAGAAGGTGATGACTTGGCTGCCAGAGCCAATCACCTGATTCTTTACAGAAAAATCCCAAAGCAAATACAAAGGAAGGATCACTGACTAAGAATTATTCTAACAAGAAAGCTGGGGAGGCACTTTATAAATGCATGTAGTGATGGAACTGGAGGGAATGGATATAAATTATAAAGGGGCAGGTTTAGACTAGACATAAGGAGGAATTTCTTCACAACTAGGGTGGTGAAGCACCAGAACAGGTTGCCCAGGGAAGTTGTTGATATCTCATCTTTGGAAATGTTCAAGGCCAGGTTGGATGGGGCTTTGGGCAGCCTGATCCAGTGGGAGATGTCCCTGCTGATAGCAGGGGGGTTGGAATTAGATTACCTTTAAGGCCCCTTCCAACTAAAACTATTCTATGATTCTATGAAAAGTGCTTTCCCAGCACTGTAAAAAATTAGTTAAAAGCAGTTTTGGCCTGAAGAGGTTGGTATCTTTTTGCCACCAACTTTGCACTATCATCATGTGCATTATGAAGAAATGTCTGCCTGTAAGTTGCATATTAAAAATGTTTGCAGAAAACAATGTTTATGTCAGTCTAAAAAAGAAAGATCACAATAGCTCATCCTTCTTCAGGAAAGCATTTGTCTGGGAAATGACACTACAGTGACAGTTTCTCACTTATCTTTTTACCTCTAGGGGAAAGAAAAACAACCCACACAGTAAAACAAAACAGCTGTTCGCAGCTATCTCATGTTTGATCTGTGTCCTCTCTCAAAACAGCCTTTACAAGTACTTGGGGCAAATGATATTACATCACAACTATGCATGCAGATTAGGTATTCTGGGGGACATTTTTGGACTCTCTCCAGTTTCTCTGACTGGATATATGACATTTCATTACTCAATAAATGTGCTGGCTGGTGGATTCATCATATCTCAGGCTTTAGCAACACATTTTGCATCTCTTTGTGTACGAACTCTTTTCCCCTTCTCCTTAGTCTGACACCTGTCAGTTTTTGAATATTCATCAGTTATTATATACATTGTCTTACCATTATCCCTAGTCTAGCTTCCAGGCAACAAATTATTCCCTAATTCACTTGGAGCATGATCTGTTTTCCATTTAAATCAATGGTAGCTTGGGGAACCTATTGATGAGAACAACATCCTAAGCTGCAGCAACTTTATTCTTTTTCCAAAAACCTCTTTTAATATTGTTTTAAAATTGGATAGCTTTCAGCATCAACAGAACAAGTTACCTGGACCAAAATAAATGAACACAAACATCACTAGGAGACTTCTGCTTGAATGTCTAACATGTTGAGTTTCTGTTGCACAATGACAGAGTTCAAGTTTGATAAATTAGAAACTGCTTATTTCACACAAATTCCAACCTAGTGATTCTATGATTCTATGATTATGAAGTGAAAATGTGTGCAATTTGACTGCAGTTCAGAAGAGCCTCGACTTAGTTACTTCCTAGGCTGGAATAATGTTCTGTAAATGTTATAAGTATGACACTGGCACTTCAAGGAACTTAGAGGTATAGGTGGTATCTTGTTGCAAAAAAAAAAAAGAATTAGTTCTTATAAGGAAGTAATATCTGCATTTCAAAGATAAATTAAATCATAACTAAGGCCTATGCTCATCGGGTATCATGATATAATAAATAGTATGATAATTTGCCAAGATAGCCTTTTATTTTAACTAACTGCCTTACTACTTAACTCTACATAGTGTTGTAACACAAACCAGATGCTATTAATATTAATATTTTATCCCAAATCATAACAGGATTTCCAACATACCCAACTTTCCAACAGTAAACATTCAGGAAAGTAACATGATTAATTTTGAGAATATGTCAATCTATGAGAAAAGAAAGTGAGCCCCCAAACCCAACCAGATTATTTATTATGCATGAGCATGTCTGTAAATCTGCTCAGACACGTGATTTAAAAGAACTGACGCATGGGTGTGCCAGGCAACAAGCAACTGCAGTGTAGGAGGTCTTCCTGAGAGCTTTCAGCAAAAGTTATTATAATACCATTGTGCTGCCCTGGGGGTTTGGAGGCAGCTTAACATATCTTTGCAGAGTGATAACAATGGTAAAATGAAGGAGGTATAAAAACATCTTGAGAAGGAAATTTTTCTCCTGTTTGTTTCATAACTCAAAAAGAGGGTGATCAGGTCTTTCTGTAGCAAGCTTTAGGTTAGAGGTCAAGTGTGCAAAGTGCTAACAAAAGAAAAAAAGAATTTTCTAGAAATGGGATAAAGAAGATTTGTTGCATGCTTAGGGCCAAAAGAAATCCCAGTCTGTATGAGCTTCACACAACCATTTTGGTCTTTCTGTTCATGAGTTATATATTTAACTCCACTAACGTTGAAATATGAAACTCCAGTAACTCTAAAAATTCATACACATGGCAAATGCATTAATACTGAGATGCACTGCTACACTATCTGCTTTGCTAAAATGAACTTGGGAAACCTGTTTTTCTTGGTTATCAACTTCTTTTGCACAAGTTAGAACTTTCTCTGCTTCATTCTTCTTCTGCCCTTATAGTCTGTTTATTCTTATTTTGTAGTGGCCTGATCATTTGATCAGCAATACAGGGAGACAGACAGAGCAACTTCGATATCCACTCCTCCAGACCCAAAACAAGAAATATGTTAATAAGTAAAGGGGATTTAGAAACTTGTTCAGAAGTTTTTGTTAAAGTGGTTGTGTACCACTATGACTTAAAAATACTTCTTAAATATACTTAAAAAGTACACTTTACAGACCTTAAAAAATGTTCCAGTAATATGAGCTCTGGATTTCAGGGCATGACATCTTTTCTTACCCAAAGAAATTGCATGTCAGTAACTGCACCCTTTTTGTTGTTCTGACTGTTATGGCATATTACAGAAGAACTGAAACTAACCTCAGCTATAGCCTTGCTTCCTGCTGTCACCGGAATCTTTCTTTGTCATCTTGATTACTTTGAAAAACCAGTGACAGTTGATTTGGCTAAACAGAGACACTCCTGAACAAACTTCAGTGTTCTTTCTGTAGGGTGATATTTGTCTTGCAGAACTGAAACAGAGTCATTGTTCTTTCCTGACTGAGAGTAGAAACATTCACCTGAGGAATATTTTGAACTTGCTTATCTCTTACATTTGCTGTTTTGATAGAGTTCCAAGACTATTAATAATTGAATGTATTCCCTGGTTTGATCTTGACTGAATACCGGATATTTAAATACTTGATACTTTGAAGTAGTGTATGTAAGTTTACTTTTTGTCTGCTGACTTTAGGCAGCTTGATTCCTCAGTATGTCTTAACATTTCTTGGGAACTTTTGTATTCTTTGGAAAGTTTGGCTTTCTTACTATCTCTGACCTTAAACTTTTCTGTTGATCTTCCTTCCAGAAGGAACTGTAGTTTCTATCTGATCAGCTGGACTGAAGCAAATTACCACGCTGTTGCACTCAGAGATGGCAGATGAAATAAGACATGTTTATATCTTTTTGATTATTGCCTTGGAAAAATAAAACATTTCTGTTAAGGTTACTATCCATAATATTACATGTCACATTCTAGAATCCTTAGTTGCCTCCCAAGCTGTTCAAAAACTGATATCAGTGCTGCTGCTTGTCCATCCAGTTACACAAGTAAACCGTAAATCCAGTGAGGGGATTGATGCTTTGTTTTTTATGTCCTGGCATATAAACTTTCATCTGAACACTTTATGAACAGTTTCAGAGGTATGTATACATGTTACTATTTTTACTAGATTCCTGGCATACAAAATCCAAGGCAAAGAGAATATTTAGCTTTTGATTAATTTAGTGACATTTTTTTGGTAATGTTTTGCTAACAAGCCAGTTATTATTAGCTGCATTACATAACAGTGCCTCTGGCAATTGTTGACAGACATATTTAAAGCCAATATTTTATATTTCTTGATGGGTATACCTCTGTACAAGTTTTCTTATACAAATCAATAAATTATGGAAAAATAATGTCATCAATCCAATATCATAGCCATAAATCCACTCTCCTTGTGTTAGAGAAATTTATTTTATTTAATCTAGAATAATTACATTTTTCACTTTCCAACAAAGTGATTTTTCAGGTCTTTGGGATACCATCAAGAAAAATGTAGGAAAAATAAAAACATTGTTTGAACTTTATCAAACCAGAGGCTGTGGAATGATAACCTGTTTTACCTGTAGAAAGATGGAGAGGTTGAGAAATCCATGCATAGACTTGAAAAGATTTCACAAACTTAGAACAGAAGAGAGCTCATGAAGAGGAAAAGTAGGGGACAGGGAGATGTGATCTTTAGCAAGGCACCTCACAAAGGGAGCTTAATTTTCTGAGCTATTTCCCAACCATGGAAACTGAAGTTCCATTTATATTGCTAAATAAAAGTCCAGGGACTGATCTCTTGCTCAGAGGTTGAGTTCTGCCAGTTGGCTGTGTTCCACAGCTTTTAGGGCTAACCACCTCTGTAAGAAATTTGTCTTGGAGAAAACAAGCTAGAGTATTCCAATAAAGAAAGAGCCAGGAAGTGCTGTTAACAATTAGGCAGTAAGGATGATATGGTCCTGTGCTGACCTCAATTTTTGGCCCTTTTCTTATACAGTAAGGAGGTACCTAAGAAGATCTTTAACCTAGCCTTGTCCATTGTGAACCATCTAACTGCCCAGACTAAAGAGAGACATTTTAAGTAACAATTGGTAGCATATAACAAACTCTTGTTTATTAGTCTATATCCAACATACATTAATTAACATGGAAATGAAACTCTGTATTCATTTGGGTTTAGTCTAATCTCAGAAATATTTCTTATGTCCTTCTTGGTTTACAGTGTTCTGGTTTTCTCTGATCTTTATTGCTTTATTGCTTTATTGTTATAACACAGATAATATTGAAATCCTCGAGCTCACTTTGGGTTTAGGTGTGTGTTTTATTTTTGATTCTTCTGCTGAATGTAATGAGAATATTAAGAAATCTTAAAAGCTTTGCTGGATTGGGGCCAAGATTAACACTGCTAGATAGACTAAGCTATATTTTACAGAAGCTTTAACTGAATGCTCATAGTTTTTCTCTGTAAATGTTGAAAATGGACCAGATTAAGAGAAAATCAGAACAACAGGTATCCAGAAATCAGCCCCAGCTAAGTAGACTATAGACATAACACAGTGTATCGCAGCAGGAAGGATAAGTTGAAGATTGTCAGTTTGTCTTATGCCGAACAGAAACAAAAAGCCGCTCCTAAGTGCTTGAAATAAGACCATCTCAAATCCAGTTTAATCCTCTTTGGCAGCAAAATACTTTTCTAAAGCCATTTAATCAAAGGGTGGGGAAGAAAATGATCAGGTTTAAAATATAAACTGAATTTGGACTTTGGGTGAAATCTATTTCATACATAATTTAACAGATGTATTTTTCTTATATGTATTCTTATTTATAAGAAAATACACTACTTAGGGCTTTCATCTGGTGATTCAGTGATTTTCCTTTCTTCAGTGGTTTTATTTGCCCACAAAGCACCTTCTTTACCAACATTTTTCCTCCTAACAACCTTCGTAAACAACCTTTCCAGTGTTCTTCTGAAATGCCAAGTCTTATAGTACTAGCTATGCCAAGCTGATTGCAGGCACATATCGCAGAGCTAGAACTTTCAAAAGGAAGATTTTATTTACTCATCTTGAAATTAACACATTTAGAAAAATTTTATTAATGGGAATAATTTTTGTTATTAATTCCTGGTGGTTTGTGATAAAGATTTCCCTGACCTTATTGCAGTACAAATAAATAAGAAAATAAATAAGAAAATAAATAAGAAAGTAAATATCAAAAGAATAGAAGCAAAACAAATTGAAAGATTAGTAATGTGGCTAACAGCACTGTTCTAGGGGTATAATTTCAGGAAGGGAAATTCTAGGTGCTTAGATAAAGTAAAAGAGAAGAAGGGTATGCAAATTAATGAAGAATATGGTAGGTGAAAGGAATAAGTCAGCAAGGGCCTGCTGGAATTAAGCCAGACCAAAGGTACTCTGAGAAGAGAGATCAGGGGGAACTGAAGTGCCTCAGCACAGAGCAGATCTGTCCATACAGACAGTCTTTAAGTCTTTGCTCTAGCTGTTCATATACTCCTGCTCCTAGTTCAAATTGGAAAGGAAATACTTCTCTAACTATTCAGCTTTTGAATCGCCTATGTGTGAAATCTTATTATCAATAATATGTTATAATGGAAATCTTTGAAGTCAATGCACCAAAATATTAATTATTTTTTGATTCAGCATTCAACAGTTCCAGTATTGAAAAACATGTTGCCTTCCATCCCTGTGTGGACTTGGTTAATATGCAGAGTTGCAGATTAAGAACTTCACATATGCACTGACACAGTTTATGTTGTAGACGAGTTTGTCAGTGATTCATGTGATTAAGTTCTCTGTAAACATGGAGTGATATGATCATTAATATTTTTGTACAGTTTGCAAATGATCCATGGGTGAGGACAATTTATCATGTATTTTGATTTGATCAGAGTCTAGAAAGTAATGGTGGTGATAAATTTAGTATAAGAAATGTATATATTTCACTTGAATGTTACTGTGTTTTTAATTAGGTCATGTCATAGAGAAATAATAATAAAAACTGCATGAAAGAAAGTAACTTCATTCTCTGAAAGGTAATTGCATGTTTTTGAGGCAGTGTTCTTCTCTAGAGCGATAATGCAGGGCATTGGTATCAAAATGGCCAATGCTTATAGTTAACAAAGGCCATCCTCAAGCTGGCGGAAAAGGAACCACACTTTGAAGAGGAGCCTGCCATGTGACCAGGGCAGATGACCCTAAACTGACCAATAGAGTATTCCATCCTGTATACGTCATATTCCATATCAACTTGAGAGATCATGAGGGTCTCACTCTTCCATGACGGTCGACATGCAGTGAGGACCTCATCTGTCTGGTCCTGATCCCAGATCTCTGTGCTCCTGAATCCAGTTCCTGAGTCCAAGTCCCTCCTAGCTCTTGACTCATTCCCTCATGTCTGCTCTGCAGCATTTGTGGTTAACTATAGTCCTCCAGGGGTGGGGTGGATATGTGATATCATGTATTTGTATATATTTTTATTACTTTTGGGTTATTTTAATTAATTTTTTTATTATTATATTTTCATTAAAGCTGTAGGCTCAGTTTCCAACCTGCAAGTCCATTCTTCCTCTCATTTCCGTCTCCTCTTTTCCTGTAGTGTTGGGAGGGATTTTGGAAGTTCAGCTGCAAGGTCTTAGCTACCGAGATTTAGCTGGGTGGGGCTAAACCATGACAGACTGTTGCAAAGTCTGTTTCTATCTTGGATATTAAATGTATTCGGGACCGTTCTCTGGTGCTGAGGACATCTAATGTGGAGAAGACTACGTTTAAAACATTAAATAATCTTCTGCAAAAGTGAGGAGCTGCATCCAAACACTATTGTGAATGGTTCCTAGCCCATGCCAACTCTTATCTAGTAGTAGGAACGATTTGGGAGAAAAATGTGAAAACCAAAAACATACAAAAGTCATACTGGGGATTCTACTTGTTTAACAGTACAGCTAATTTCCAGTTTTTGCAATTAGTTCTGTTTTATTTAAGTAGTTGTTCCCTAGATCCATTTAATTTAATAATATTAACACAAACTATAATTCTATAAGAAATAAGAGATTCCAGTCTGTAACTTATATGATGTGTCACATACACTGATAGGTGCGTTTGTTTCCTTCTGCAATAGCACAGATCCGGCTATTGGCACTCCTCAGAATGAGAGTCCTCCAGTGGTACAGTCAATAGATATGACTGCGCACTAAACCTTCAAGTTCTGAAAATGTGTGAAGCATGGCTAGAAGAAGGGAACATAATTTTGCCACTTTTTGTATATCTTCATTAGGTGTGTCTCATCATTAGTACCACTTAGTAGAAGACTGGATCTTCCCAGAGGAAACTGAAGATCTGCAGAGTAAGATCATGCACTTTCATCACAGATTCATAGAATTACAGAATAGTTTTGATTGGAAGGGACCTTTAAGGGGCCAGCTAGTCAAATCACCCTACAATGAGCCAAGGACATCTTCAGCTTGATCAGGTTGCTCACAGTCCTTTCTAGTCTGACCTTGAATGTTTCCAGGGATGGGTTTTCTACCACCTCTCTGGGCAACCTGTTCCAGTGTTTCATCACTTCCATCATAAAAAATTTTTTCCTAATACCAAGTCTAAATCCACCCTGTTTAAGTTTAAAGCTATTACCCCCTGTCCTGTTGCAACAGGTCCTATTAAGAAATTTGTCACCAACTTTCTTAAAAGCTTCCTTAAATATTGGAAGGCTGCTAGAAAGGTCTTCTTGGAGCCTTTTCTTCTCCAGGCTGAAGAACCTCAACTCTCTCAACCTCTCTTCATAGGTCAGGTTCTGTTCCTCTGATCATTTCTATGGTTCTTCTCTGGACCTGCTCCAACAGGTCCTCATGCTGAAGACCTCTGAGCTGGATGTAATATAGCAGGTGGGGTAACACCAGAGCAGGGTAGAGGGGGAGAATCACCTCCCTCAATCTTCTAGCCACACTTCTTCTGATGCACCCTAGAATACGGTTGGCTTTCTGGGTTGTGAGCATATCTCTACTCTCTTTCAGGCTCCTTCTCAGCTTCTGCTAACTTGCTCCGCTGTGTTTTGGGGATTTTTTTTTCAGGTTTCACAGAGACATTTGCTGCAGTTGGGCTATGTTTTATGTGTTTTCACAGATTTACTCATATCGTCTGTCAGGTTCACTTACATGTGGGTGCATAATATTTATAAAAGTTTGCTCATACAATGTTCTCTTCATGAACAGATGTGTACACCAATAAGGAACTTGGAGAAATTTCATGGGCTCCCTCTTAAGCACTTATCAAAATGTTTATTGTGAATGCAACTCTGAGTATTGCCAGATATTAGTAGCTGAGTGTTGGCCAAACAACAAAGCATGAACTGCTGTTTTTCAGAAATCAACCTAATTGATGCAACATATTTTCAATTAGTGCAGAATATGCCAATATTAGCTGAAGCCTGGTTTTAAAGTCAGAGAAGTCATTATGAGAAATGATCAAGATATCAATATATATTGTGCGTTTCTTTTCTTAGGCAATTACTCAGTTGTTCAGAGATCAACTAAATGAGTAGCTGGTTAAAAGTCATTATGATTTGCAGCTTTTCAATGACTGTTGTTGCTGAAATGATGGAAATTATCTGTTTCATTGTAAGTTTATGGTAATGAGACCAATACACACTAGTGCTTTCATCAGCAGTTTTATGGAAGGCAGTCTTGAAATGGAGCTACTATCTCAGAACACAACTCATTTCAATTCTGTCTACCTGAAAGATGATAGATTTTTTTAGGTTTCTTCTTTCAACAATTTACCCTTTAGTAGGTGACACCAATGACCTACAGTAAACCTATCTGAGTAGTCTAAAATAGGTTATGCTGCAGCATTAATTCTTGAAGAGTTTAAGTTAGGCAGAAGAAACTCCATGCTCAGTTCCTATGAGTCAGTCACGCAAACTACATTTTGTGGAGAAAACAATCTAAAAATCTTTCCTGGCTTTCCCACATGTCAAGCCAGTTTCCACTGCAGCAATGAGTAAAATTGCCTTAATGCAGCTCTGAAATTAATCAAGGCTTGTTTTTCACCAAGGGAAAAACAGATTTAATTTAGTTGTAGCTTGCTGTTCTTTACGATGGTCTTTCTTTCAAATGAAAATATACAGACTAGAAAGTTTTTTTCTCTGAGTCTAAAAGTCAGAACTCAGCATAGAGATGAAGTGATTGTCATAAATAGTTTAATATTTACATTTAATTATCAATAACTGTCTTTTGTTAATGTTCTTCCTGTTGCCTTCCATTTGATGAAAAGTAAGATCTGTATAGTGCTCTTAAGAGTACAAGGTCTTACACAAAAAAACCTGAGACTAATCCTGTAGCTTGAGAAGCAAGATGGTAGAGGAAAGACAGATGTTTATAGAACATGTGTTAACCTCTCAGTGACACAAATATCAACTTACTGACTTAACTCTGTACAAGAGAAGATCTTACCCTCAACAGGAAAAATGTTGATGTGGAAGAGCGAACAGTGAGTGAGCATCAAGATTCTTGTTGCTCAGGATCTCAGAAAGAAATCTGGAATGGAAGCTTTTCAATTATTGACTCAGGTTTACGGTGAAGAGATCTCAAAGATCAAGTCAGTGCTACAAAGAACCCATTTTTTGTTGATAGAAGATGTGAAAGCAAAAACACTGGACAATCCTCAACAGCTTTTCAGAAAATCTGTGTTATAATTTGGTAACTGATGCAATAATATTAACAACTGCTGCAATATGTCCAGTGAATATGCTTAAAATGTTAGTCACTCTTATAGAGTACTCTGTCTTCTTTTTGGCTCATGTAATTTAGTGTGCCAATTTATAATACATTTAACCCATACTGAACTTTATATGCTATCTATTAATAATGAGATATGTATATATAAAAATATTACTCGCAATATCTATTTTCTGCAGTGTTTGATAAGCTTTTGGGTTTTAACATGCACAAGACATATGACTGAAAAGAGGCAGTTCTTCATTTCTGTTCTTTTCTTTAACATTCTTTATGCTCCAAGTACACCCGTTTGATCTGTAGGTTTTATTCTCTTGAAAGTATCTTTAAACTTCAGCTGTTTAGTTTCCTCTAATGGAATCCCAAGAAGCTCACCATCAAGAAGTCTGGAACAAAAATTCCATCCACCTCTCTGTGTGTGTGCACATATATGTGTATGTGTATACTTGTGTGCCTGTATATATGTCCAAACGTATCTACATATATATGTGTGTATATCTATCTGTGTATCTCCAAATATATATCTATCTATGTATCTCCAAATATATATGTATTTGGACACAGATATATATATACATATATTCCATCCATCAGTCTATGTATGTGAATTTGTGTCTGTCTATAAAAAGTTGTATTTGTATGCACAAAATCTATCCTGCAGGCTGATATAATGGACACAGAAGGCCATAATATCGGGGATGTTAGAGAAAGGAACTTAAAAATTCCACCATAGTCAATTATATCCTTAGTCAGGGCTTCTAGATCTAAAAGACTTCAGTTATGTGGGAGAGACAGACACTGAATAAAAGAAGGGGGTTTTATTATTTTTCACATATAGAATACCACCTCACTCTAAAGGATTTGTTCTAGTTAGATTAGGCTAAGCATTACTTAAAAAAAATAAAGTTCCTTAATATGTTTGATTTCAGAAGTTTAGTACTTTCTGTCTTACTCCCTCACTTAAATCCAAGTGTTTTTGACAATATCTGTCTAGAAGAAGAAATAGTCTTTATATTTAAGATTTACTATGTATAGCAAAACCATAATTATTGATGCATTGCTGTGTCATTCCTTGTATAAGTAGCTACTAAGGAATCATCCCACCATATAGGGATAATGCAGATAAAAACTCAACAGGAATAGATATGCTACAAAAGCATGTAAAGAAGTTTTTAAGGTCATTTAGGCACTTTATTTTGAGTTTACTCTGGCTGAAAGATTACTTCGTACACCTGTCACCTTTTCCATCCAATACACTAGTTTAGTCATTGTGTCAAGACTCTTAGTTTGATCCTTAAAGTTAATTTCCAAGTGCTAAGCTATAATAAACTTTGGAATATTTTGGGGCAAGTGCTTAACACTTTGGCATAGACTCAGATCATTAAGAAGGATTAAAGTAAGAGTTGGATAGCAAGATTCTACTATGCATATTATCATCCCTAGCATCCAGCCAGAAATTCCACTGTCAGCTGCTGCATAGCCTTGTTCTTTTAGGTGTCTATTTTTCACCTAAAAAAATTCTGAGGTGTTTAATCATTTTTCACAGCACCTAACAAAGGGAATTTGAATCCATGGAAGAATATTTTTAGCCCAATGAAAATTTATGGAACACTTCAACACAAATAGTTTGACAAGACCATCTATTTTGGATTCTTTTAAACTGGCTTGCTTAATTATTACTAATGAGACAGCTCCTTCTTATATGTACATTATGTTGTCACTTGGATATACTCGCAATGGATATACTTATACTGTCCATATGTGTTTGTATTTATAATTATTTCTTTCTACATTTTGTGAAAACAGATAATTGGAGAATAGTGATTGGAGAATTGAGAATAGTGACTGTGTATTGAAACTAGAGGCATGTCATTGTGAAATGAAAAAGCTGTAAAGAATTTGAAAACTAAAGGCATCCTAGTTTCTATTGATATGTTCTCCTGTGTATCCTAGCTGTTCTCTATTCATCACTTATTGTGCATCTTTCTCTCTATCCTAGCATGTGCAATTAAGAAAAACTTCTTTTACCTAAGCTAGACCTTCAGTTTTTCTATTTTTTGCATCCTTTCACACCTATCTTGCATTAACAAAATTAATTTAATTTCATTTGGTTACTTTTGATTTATACTGAACTAAATGGAAGATGACTGAAGCTTCTGAAATCTATTCTTCTGCCTGCAGAATCAGTTTACATAAACTGAGAGATGAGTAAAATAAATACCTCAGTTATTACATGATGTATCGACTAGATTTTAGTTAGCGTATTATGAACTCCATTAACTCCTATCTCATATTCATTTGAATAGCGCAATCTGGAACATTAATTTCTATACATTATAATGAAAAAGTAGGTAAAAGTTTATTTTCCTCTGGGATAAAATGTAAACTGTTGTGTAAGCTGGGATGAATAGGAATATTAATTTTAACACAGGCTCATGACTAGAACCATCGGGATAGCTTCAAGGAAGAGGTGGGCAAAAGAAAGAAACAGGTGCAAATCTGAAGTCATATAGGACTGAAGATGTGGAAGTTGAAGATGGTTTCTTGTTGTTCTATTGTATATACTGATGTGCTGAGGTAGAAAGGGCACATTTTATTCTCCATATAGAAATTGTTTAAACCTGTTACTGCTCCACAGAGAGATGCTGGGTTATAGCTGTGCTCATTGTTTTAGAAGAGGTGCAGTTCTGGACAGTCAAGTCAGTTTCTTTTAGAGCTACAACAGTCCTCGTCCTGAGTCTTCTCAAAATGTTTGGAGGACAAGTACAAATGAGTTTAGAATATATGTTTATGATTGATTGGGAATGATTTTCAGTACTAGAGAATAAATATGATTCATATATGTTTATACTCAACATAATACATAGGTCCTGCTAGTAAGTAAATAAACACCCATAGGAGAAAGCACACTATGGATTTTGAATGACTTTATGATTTTTTTTAAAAAGTTTACAGTTTCTTAAATATAATGAGACGCTGTTAAATAAACATTAAGACAAAGTCTAAAATAATTTGTCATCTGAAGATTCATATTGTCTTTGAATGTACTTACATCTGTATCTCAGTTAACTACATTTTTTATGTTGCAGGCAGGGAATCACCACATGGACAGACACTTGAAGAGGATATTTTTCTGTTTACTGAAACACCCATTTGCAGATAGTGCTATGTATCTTCATTCTCTCCCTGTTGGTGTACTACAAATTAACATGATTATATTTATAATTTTGACTGCTTTCATTACAGTTCTGTCACGTTATTTTTAGTATGTTTAACTCAATTTAGAAGTAACTGTGAACTTGTTCTTTTTAGTTTTTAGTATTATTATTCTGGCAAGAGAACGTTATCAGTTTTTCAATTTACATGCTTTGCATTCCCATAGAAATCTTTAAGTAATTATTTTTTCCTGCAGTCTTCAATTTCATAGACATTTGTAACATGCTACCTGAGGGTTTTTAAATCCATTATTTTTAATTTGTGGATGCATTACTTAGTGCATTGTATCCATGAGTGTACAAAGTAACATCTAAAACTAATCTGTTAGGTAAAGACCAAAATCTTTCTGTAAAAAAAAAAAAAAAATCCAAAACAGCCTTCCTTTGTTTTATTACTAGATTGAATAAAAGCAAGAACAAAGATGTTGAGATTTAATCACTTACATCAACAAGATTCATTAAGTATGGTAAATTCCCTTGCATATTCATTCAATTTATAAGGGCACCCCAAGGCTGGTAAGGGCTCCAGTGGGGCTCAGGACATGGTCAAGCTGGGGCTTGTCTCAGCCCCAGCCAGGACCAGGGCAGCGGGGGGCATTGGTGTAGCCCTAGCACCAGGCATTGGGCACATCCCTGGGGATGGAGATGGGCTGAGTCCTAGATGGGACATGGGTCTTTGGGTGGGCTCAGCTTAAAGAGCCCACGGCCTGTCAAAGCAGGGCTGAGAGGAGGTGTAGAGCAGCCCTGCTGTGGCCTCACTGATGTGTGGTCCTGGTCCATGGTCAGGGTGGGAGAGACCAAGGGGGCAGAATAGGAGCTTTTTTAGCTGAAACCTGTCTTCCATTTCTCTGAATCAGTCAATGAAAAAATTAGTGATTAGGTCAGTACGAATGGGATTTCAACATGAGCATGCTTTGTATCTGCGATTGTATGAATGTTCATGCAGTTAAATTTAATGTATATCTGTTGTACAACAAGAAGGACATTTTCTCTGTATTGCCAATTTTGAATGAGAATCCTATTGGTGTTGCTGTTCAGTCAACATTATTTGCAGCTTTAGCAACAAAAATATACAAGGAAGTCTAGACATGGACTTTTTTTTTCTTTTTTTTTGTGCTTTTTGTTTTTTTCTTATCCTTTAACGGAAAATCTTCCTTCTTCATTATTACATTAAAACATAAAGAGTTGGCACGTTCATCAAAACTGTTAAACAAGAGGCATATTTGACAGATTATCCTAGGGAAAGATTTGACGTGAGAACAAGTCTTGAACTGAGAGAACAGTTATAAATTAAATGAGCTGAAGACTCGTGGTTGGAGAGTGAATGTGAGGTCACTCAGATAGTCAGAGACCCATGAAAAGCTCTGTGTAATGTTTGCAGGACCTCAGAAAACAGATGTCTCCACATTCTTGTTGGGAGGAGTAATCTCTCTGCTCGAACATTGAAATGGAATGGTAGATGGGATAAGTAGGTCTTGACATAAAATTGTAATAAGTCAGAAGGATGGTATTTGATGGCAGAGGTACTGAAGAAATACTAATTACCAGATTTTAAGACAAAAGGAATATTTTTCTCCTTTTAATTTTGCATGTCTATGTATAACGTTAAGAATCTGTGCATATTGGGGATGCAATTCAAAGCCACCAGTTCTACTTTAAAGGGATTAATAAGTACCTAGTAAAAAAATAATAGTCTCAAGCTTTTAGAATATTACTGTTGTGAGGCTTAATTTGAAGATTTGTCTTTGTGTATATCATGATGCCTCTGACATGTAAGCCACATTGTATTTGTCTGTAACTCTCATTTCTAGAGAATTAAAGTCCAGTAAGTCTAGCATTTGCACATTAATTATCTATTTAGTTTATGGTATCTTTCGTACTAGTGCCCCCATGAATACCCACAGGAAATAAGCTAGAAAGTTACTTAGAATATATAAAGCTTGATATGCTGAATGACTAAAGAATATTGATTAACAGTCTTTCCTGCAACTATATTAGATCTTGGGCTTTCCTTTAAAAACAAACTAAAAAAAAGGTCTAATACAGATTTGTTTTCTACTATGTGTTGTTATACTTGAACCTCCAGTTTCCTATAAATAGGATTTTTTGCATTTTAATATATATTACTTTAAGAATATGTGATATAAATACATTTCTGATCTATCTAATTCTTTCTATATAAAGATGTATAGTTCTTTAAAGATGTATATGTTAATGATTTAATGATTGGCTTAATAGGGTGCATTTTGAAATTCTTAGGAAATCAGAATGTCCATTGCAGTCAAGTAGGAAGCAAAAATATATTTGATATCTTCCTCTGTTTGCTGGTATCAAACAGATTTCATGAGGTTAGTAGTCACAGAGCTGCTTAAAACTTGTTTAAAAGTATTGGGGCATACTAAGACAAAAATGAATATACAAAGGCATAGGAGCTACTTGTTTTATTATAGGTTTCATGTGACTATATAAAAGTGCAGCTTATCTCTACATTTTACCTTGTTGTCTATAATGTCTCCAGAATCAATAAAGAAGAGTAAAGACACACCTGGACCTAGCAAAATGACTCATGGAATTTTAGTCAAATACCTAATCACCAGAAATAAAGGAGAGAGAATGTAGTCCTCAGATAGGTAGCATCTGTAAAGCCAAATCATGCGTATCGGGCCATTACTGTTGATAGGGAACAATAAATCCGAAGGTGTTTTTGCTGTACTGGCCACCTCTGAGGCACCAAAAGAAAGAAGTAGTCTGTAAATGGGGAAAAAATTGCAAACTTTCAATTTCATGATCAGAAGCTAAGTTAAACAAAGAGACTTGTGTTTCCACTTCCCTGTTGCCAAGTTTAGCTTTGTTTATGTTTTGTGACTGGAATTAAAAAGTGGGAAAGACGTGTGAATTTAGGACACAGAGTTCTACCAGACAACAGACTTGCCACTGCTACCAATCCTCTTTCAGTCCGGTTGGCCCTAGGCTTTTGGATGGTGGTTTACCAGGTTGACACATTGCTTCTTACAGGTATTTTGTATGCAGGTAATTAAAGCATTCTCCTGGGAAATAAGCCATGAGTACTGCAGTATCCTTAAAATGCTTGCCATCCAGGATCTAGATGTGCTTTTTATTCTGAACACTTTTCTGACCTCTATCACAGTCTTCTATATTCTAACTTTCTGTGCTATAAGCAGAAATGTTTATTCAGTTTTTCTTTTTGAAATCAAAATAATCTAAGTGACCTGGTTTCCATTGTGGTCTCACAAGCAACTGTATTACGGATGATGAATAAAGCATTACCATGAGAATGAACACTGGAACAAGGAGGGGGAAATGTACTTTCTTAGCTAACTTCTCCACTAGAATTTCTTGTGTAACTGCAACCTTTGTTACAACAAATGAAAATTTACCAAGCCAAAAATTTGAACTGTTTGGCTAATAATTGAATTCATTAGCTGTCTAAAACAATTAGCTGTTGATGGATGTAGGATTATTTTACAAGACATACAGTGCCTGGAATATTAGAATTCTCTACCAGATGTGGTTTTGCGCTATGGGATCTATTTTGACTGGACTAACACATCGTTTATGGTCAATCAAATTAATACAACATGTAAATAGGAAATAACTTGTGGGGTTTGATTACCCATTTCAGTTGTATAATAATGGCTATTAGCAGAAATTTATTTGTGTATTTATTAGAATACAATGCAAGGTTCTAAAACAGGAGGAGACCAGGCAGACTCCTTGAAGTGGATGATTTATTCAGTATGTTTAACCTTGTTAAAATTTATTAAATATCCACATGTGAGCCCTATAAATTTGTTCGTGATAGATTGGCTCTTTTTTGCAATGAATATAGTCTACAACACACATCAACAATTTCCTACAGAATCAACAAAGAATTTTCAACAGAAAAGGAAATAATACTTTGTAATAATCATTACTCTTCCACTGGACAGATAAAATATTTGAAATGAAAAGAGAAATCAAAATGAGTTCAAGATGTCTAATGCTTGTGAAGCTGCAAAACTTGACACAGTTAACATGCTATTGATGCTAATCATTCCACTAGAGATGTTACAAATAATGTCAACAAAACACACACACAGAGGAACTCCTATACATATTTGTCTAAATTCACAGTTTGTTATAGAAAATTAAAAAAAATACAGATATCATGAAAGTAAATTTGCTCTGGTTGTTTTCACTAATACTGACAAATGTTCTTATATGCAATCATAAAAAGATCCATAACAAGGAACTAAGAAAATGAAATCCAAACTACTTCTTAATAACTATTTACATATAAGCATTGAACCCCAGAAAATCCCATTTTAAAAAAAAATGAACACAAAATCAAAAAAGCAACTTCTCAAAAGAAATATGAAATGGTAAACATGGCAGGATTCTGCTGATTTTTACAGGTAGAGCAGTTGTAACACATAAATCTGCAAAACAATTCTTCAAAGTGTCCTATGCTTTGACTATGGTGTGTGGTCCTATGAGCTTTACCTCCATTTCATGAACTTATATTACTTTTGTGAGTACTCCGACTTTTGGGGAAAATTGTTGCCGATTAGGGAGGTCCAGAGAAACGTAAAGTATCTCTTCTTTAATATGGTAGTTTACATAGATGTTTTGCCTAGGCATAAATAGAAGTCCTGGCATTTAATCTGCTGTCCCCTGTGTCCCTGTTACTGGTGCACAGAGAGAGAAATGTCCTCTAATTTATTCCAAATTCATATCTGTTTCTCCAGTTGGATAGACCTTTAAGACTCAAATGCGACGGTGCTAATGTTGGCCTTTTGCACATGTCATCTCTGCATTTGTGGACTAATGATTAATTTTCTTCTTTTACAGAATGAAAATACAAAGAGTTTTATTCAAAAGCTAGTTTGCTTTAGTCCCTTCAGTACACTCATCTCAATGCAAATCCATTTGCAGGACACTTTTCCATCCCAGTGCAAGATTCGGTCAGTGCTCCCCAGAATAATTTCTGAAAGAGAGAAGGCAACACAGAAGGTCAAAGCTACAGCCATCCTTTCCCGTAACTGCAGAGCAGGCCGGGTTCATTGGAGGGTGGAAGAGCAGAAAATAGTTTGCATAGTTGCCTGTACAGAGAGGAAACTATATTTATGATGCAAACCTGAAGTTCATCTTGCAAACCACATTGCATTAAAATGCTGTTGCAAGCATTCATGGTCACACAGAAAATTGTGTTTATATATGTAATTTTTTTGTGTCAATGCTTCTTGTTTATATACCTGATCCATCTGGTTTTTTCAGTTTTAAATATGTGACGACTTGCATGTCTGTGGGAGGCTTGGGGAGGCAAATTTCATACTGCGTCATTGGAAAACTGAAAACATGAGGGAAAGTTAATTGCAGTAATTCCTTCATTGAAATGTTTTTAAAGCAGCAAAATAATATAAATTGTGTTTTCACCTTCTTTCAGTTTATTGATAATATACAGTAAAAGTTTACTATGAAAATTTATTCTAACAATGCATTTTGAGAGTGAAATTTTTTACTGCCCTTAATACTGTTTTATAACATTCTTTTGTGTTTTAGTGTGTACGCCAGGACATTGTTGGAATTAGGAATGGATGATTCCAGCACCCTGAGAGAACTAATGAAGATTAGTATAACTAGTTCCATGAGGCATGAAAAATACGGAGGTTTTGGAAACAAGATGACCACTCAAGGTTAAACTTTGTCTCCATAAAAGAATGAGGAGTGTAGTCAGATTATCTAGCAAGGACTGTAGATTCCTTTTTTTGGGGAAAAGAAAAATAAAATATTTCTTCATTGCATCTCTGTAGTTTGTTCTGGTCCTGCTGACACAGGCTATTAAAAACCTTGTTTATGTTTTAGAGAGTTTTTTAAAGTGCACTTTGGGGCTTTATAGTGTTTGTAGAATGTTCTTTATAGTTAAAATTACATGCTGAGATGGCAGGCTGCTGAGCCAATATATTGTTACACTGATTAAATTGATTAAAAGCTTCATTTTTGACAGGCAAATTGTAGAGGCTGAGATCTCTTTATTGCACATTTAAGTAATTCAGCTCATGTCTTGTCCTATCTAATAATCACTTCTCTGCCTCCCTGTTTAGGAATCATCTCAGCAGCGGGTACATTTTCAAACAGCATATTAGCTTCAGATCTGAATTACACGAGTCACAGTGCATTGGCATTACAAAAGCCTTATTCAAGGTAATGGCTTATTCAGTGAACACTTGAAATATATTCTTTTTTTTCCCTGTCTTGCTATATTGTGAACAAAGAAAGGACCCCTTGATTTTTATATTAGAAAATAAGAGATTGCTCTTACCACAACTGTGGATTGACAGGAGAGGTCATGCTGCAGAAGCATTTAATGTCCTACTTGGTAAAACATATGCTTACTTACAATTGTGTAACAGAGCAGAATATAAAATATTAAAAAAAATCAGTGAAGATGTAATCGGGAGATAAAGAAGAGGGCTCAGCAACTTAAATGAGCTGCGGAAGAGCTATTTTGTAATGAATATGGAAATCGGGTGAATTTTTAAAACACTAAGTATATCTAAATTGTTTTAAATAAATGTAGATATCTACAGACAAGTGGCTGTTCAAAGTACAATGTGTTCACAGCTTGCCAACAGGAGAGACTGAACGCAGTCCAGAAATTCAAGTCCGTTGATAGTACTGCACAAATATGGGCAGCCAGTGCCAGTCACAAACTGCACTTCTACATGGCACATTCCTGATTTCATACAGGCATTAAGCATTTCTGGGGCTAAAAGCAGCCTTGTTTAGGCAGAGATCAGTGCCTACCCTAGTGGCTGTATTAAATGAGGAATAGACTACTTACCTCCTTTATAGCATGAAAGGTAAGAAGATGAAACATGACTATCTGGTCAGACTGAAGCTCCATTAGTTCAGTACTAAGAATTGCTGATTTTGCTCAGTGAAGCACACAATATAGATTCTGGCTATTGGAAGTTTAAAAACTTCTGCAATGGTGGTCACATTCTACCTACTCTATTTGGCTATCAGTGATGAATCTTATCATTGGGTTTTATTTTTTTAAATAATTTTCAACACACACCACATAGTGTCCTGTGACAGTGAATACAGTAACTGAGTTATGTCCCATTTTAAATCTGTCATTTCCTTTGGAGATCCATTATTCTTTCATTTTGAGGAATGACAACAAATCATTTCACTCCTTCCTTCCTTCCTTCCTTCCTTCCTTCCTTCCTTCCTTCCTTCCTTCCTTCCTTCCTTCCTTCCTTCCTTCCTTCCTTCCTTCCTTCCTTCCTTCCTTCCTTCCTTCCTTCCTTCCTTCCTTCCTTCCTTCCTTCCTTCCTTCCTTCCTTCCTTCCTTCCTTCCTTCCTTCCTTCCTTCCTTCCTTCCTTCCTTCCTTCCTTCCTTCCTTCCTTCTATCCGTTACATCAGAGAGTTCTGACTGTCTCTATACCTTACACTGGTAAAAACCCTCAGGTTTAGCAGTGTTTCAAAAAATGCTCTAAAAACACTGGCAGCTAACAGAGAACTTTATGCAAGTGCAAAAACAGTTTAAATGCAGGAATCTTAAAGGGTAAGTGTTCAGGAAATAGAAATAGCTTGAGTTTGGCTTGGAAAGAGGTAAGGAAAGTATCAAAGCCATGTAGGACCCTCAACCATGTAAAAATCTGGGAAACTGCATTTCCCAGCAGCCAGAAGTGGACAGTTTTTGGTCTTAACATCTGTTAATGCCTCTGGAAAGAAGGATGGGAAGTGTAGTACCTGACTGTGCTTGTGAGTACCAGCTGTGAAGTACAGATCACTGGGATCTAATGTGCTTTCCTGACACTAGTAGAACAGACAGTGCTCACAGAAACTCAGAGAAGGAACTACAAAGTCTTCTGAGTTTTTATTTTCCCTTTCCCTTTCCCTTTCCCTCTCCCTCTCCCTCTCCCTTTCCCTGTTTAGATTTCATACAGTTCAGAAATGGGGACGTGCAGAGATATCTGTTATCCCAGCAGTGTTTTGACTAGTACCTACAGCATACTACTTGTCCCCAGAGATACATCCTCTGAAATCACTCCTACACAATGCTGGGAATTATTTATAGGAAGTTACACTATTTTTCAATTCTTTTCCTAAGCTGGACATGTATGTGAACGAGCACATCACACATTTTTGAACCCATCTGTAAAAGATATTTTCCACAATCCACAAATTTGGAACTCCGTAAATCAGTCTAGCTCTCAACCCAACAGTGAAATTACACATCTTTCTTTCCTGTATCCCTTTGAATTAACTTCCTTTGTATCTTATAAAGTAAATAAGGGATTATTTTGCAACTACTTCATCCAACATGTCTTCAGAAGGTCATTTTCTGGCAAGTCTGAGTCAGAGTACTTGTGCATAATCTCATAATATATGTTCTTGAGCAAAGGATAATTGGATGGTTACAAGGGATAGTTTGATTTACTATATAACACAGCAACTAGGAGAAAACTATGACTTTTATCTGTATTTAGAAGTACAGCACCATAATAGCCTATGAGAAAATCATAAAGTGCAAGAAAATGTGTGTCCAGTAAGGCTAATTCTTCCTTCGTCAGCAACTATAAAAGATTGCCCACTGAAGCTTTTTCATTTTAAAAGGTAGAGATTTCACTTACTACCTGTGCTGAATTATCCATACGCAGGGGGTTTGTAATCCCTATTGAGTCTGTGCGCTTTCTCTCCCATAATCCATAGATTTTATTCACCAAGGGTCCCCTTGAAAATACAAAGTGGCATTTTAGCCAATATTATAATTCATATATTTTCTGTTGTGGCGCACCTATGAAAAATGCGTTCATTATTTCAGTAAGGAGACTCAAAGGAGAGTCAGAGAAACCTTTAAGAAACGGCTACTAGATATTCTACTCTTCTGTAACCATCCGACTCTCCTCTACCTTTTTCCATGTTTTGTACTACCACCTGTCAGTCTGTGTTCTTATAGAAAATTCAAGTCCTACAGAATCAGGGACAGAAGGCTTGCTGTTACGTTCCACGCCAGAAGTTTTAAGAAGAGTGGAGGTTCATTTACAACCAGAAAATTATTCCAGATTACATTTTTCTTCAGTTTCTCCCAACCTCATTTTTCTAAAATCAGGAATTTTACCATGTTTGTTTTGCATATTTAGGCTACATTCCTTTTGATTATTGTGAGGGATACCTACAACCTAATTTTAGATGCCTAAATTTGACTTGCTTTCTTCCAAATATGGCAGTTCGGGGTAGGAATGTAATTGAAATATTCTACCTCTGTTCGGTGTCTCTATAATGGTATTGATAAGACTGACTTCCTGATTTCGAGCTATTAATCAGTTTCTTAAAGAAAGGTGTTGTAAAAAACCCTTTCCACAAAGAATTGTCTTTCTAAACAAGTGCATCGTTGCTCTGGGACTTGAGAACCTTCTGAGGGTGTCACAGGTATACAGTAATGCAGTTTGGATTCAGGCATAGAATATGTCTGTGTGTGTTTGGTTGATTGTGCCTTGCTTTCTGTTGTACTGATATATAACCTATTGAGACTCTCTAGAAATTTGAAATCAAATGAAAGGATTTCCATAATTCCTACCTGCTCATGTACTTCCTTACAGTTTGAGACCTTTCCATTTTTAAATGGTGTTAACCAAAGCAGGAGAAATACTGCTTTGTCTTGGGATCTTGATGACTGTTTTTAATTACAGAATAAGGAATATATTTTAATAGGTGCATATCCAGTTGGCTTTGGACACCTTGGGAAACAAACACAAATGTGTAGAGAAGTGCAAAACCAAAACAGGACAGTGAATTGTGCACGACATTTTGAAATTATCTTGGTTTCTGAGTTCAAATAATTGGAAGTAATTGTAGGGACTGGGTATGACAGAGCTAGGGAAGGATATAGGGAAATTCAAATGAAGAAGGTAGCATTCCTAAGGTTCTTTGGATCTGAAGTAACATATTGCATCAGTAATACTCCACAACATTGTTACTAATAAGCCAAATGTCCTGGGTATCTACTATTCAGTTTGAAGTTGCTGAATGAGCCATTGGAACCATCCTTAAAAAGAGGACATGAACCATTCTCCGGCTATGAGGCTAAGTGGCAAATCATGATTCATACTCACAGACCTAAATTCTCCATAAACATGGTAGAAACATTTGAATTGCATTTCCAGAACAAATCCTGATTACACAAGCATTGTCTGGGACATGGTTAGTTGCCGGAGAGGCCAGAAATACACCAGAAAGACAACCCAAAGGCAGGGTAAGATGTAGTGCATTAGAAGGCTGATTGTATGAAATTTATTGCTGCCTGGCTGCAAAGAAATAAAATCTCTTTAGAGATTTTTCTTGAAAAAAAATCTCTCACTTTACATCATTTAATCATTCTCTAAATGAGGAACAAATCTTTTAAGCCTGAAAAGCATTCTGCTTTGTTTTTATCCTAGTCTGATCCTGCAAACAGAACATAGTGACAAAAGAAGAGAATCCAGACTCACAGTAGGTTCAGATTTCCCACATCCTTTCTTTGCTCAGTTTATGCCATTTTTCATATCTGTAGCTTACCCTTATGTATTGTAGCATAATTCATTCATAAAAGTTCCTTCTAGGGAAACATCAAAGGGTACTTTAGGCTAAAGAATGTGTGCTTAATAGATGATATATTCGGATCCAACTAGAATAATCAAGACTCTCATAATTCAAAATAACAGCATAATCTGTTTCTGTTTGTGGACTAGTCTCTTGTCTGTTTTGACAATAAGATGTTGTTTCACAGCCTCAAGACAGACTGTGATGTTGTACCCTACTAAAGAGGAATAGCTGTTGGTTAGCTCTCACAGCAGAAGAATGATATTTAATGAGTGGGACCTGAGACAAGTACAATAGACCATATAGTAGATAAATTTGTGTGCAACTAGAAAGATTAAACTCAAGAGATATGTGTACTTCTAGACAATGACAATAATCAGTAATTGCCTACAATAAAAATTCAAAACTGTGATTGGAATTTTTACAATGGAAATACCAGCTGTATTTTTAAAAAGCTTATTTTCATCCAGGCCAGTTAGCAACTCTGAAAATTTTGGAACAAGGCTGCTTTAATACCTGGGATCAATATCAATAGCAGAGGTTGGAAGGAAATGTCTCAGTTGACCAATTATTATATTTTTTTAGCATAGTTTAGTTTAGTTTCTTTCAGTATCTCATTCAGTGTGCAAGTCAGGTGTAATTTCTTCAGATACACTTCTACTCCTGCCAACCAGGAAGAAAGAAGCAACATCTTCTGCATAGCAGCCAGAGTGCTTATTGATAGAAGACCACTCAGTTGCTATGCTCCCACTTCTAAAAGGTGGGAGGGGAGGCTTTCATTAATCAGACAGTGAGACACCACAGCAGAAGAAAAGAAAGAAAAGAAAGGCAGAATAAATGAACTGCAGGGAAAAAGGAAAAGAGAATTTGTAAAACTTCTTCAGAAAGTCTTTGGCTCAGAATTATTTGGAAATGAGGGCTCAGAGGACAGGGAATCATTCTCTCTCAACTGCTGGGAAGCACACAGAGTTCTCAGAGGAAAATAAGTTACAAAGCTAGGAAATGTCACTAACAATATATAGGTCTGTTTTTCCTCTCTCACTCCTACTTTTCCACCATTTCCAATGATTTAAAGTGAGCTGTGATTAGCCTGGCGACCTTGGTTGGTGATTTCCCTGAAGAGAAAGTAAAATACAATATTTAAATGTAGTGTTTGATATAAGTGCAAGACAAACCTCACCTTTTTATGACTCAAAAAGAACGAAACACAAGAGACTTATGATTTCACTTTAATGTTTTGCTAATAGCCAGTTTGGGTGGTGTCAGAGTACGCCTGAGACAGGCCTCAGCATTTTTCTGGTGTAAAGGAAGAAATCACAAGAGACGTTCCTTTTCCCTGTCATAGCCAGGTGTTTGTTACTTGATCTTGGTAATGGATAGAATTGTGTATACTGTTTTTTTCCCCTCTTGCACGTAGTGAGTATTTGATCTTGCTCCACTGAACTATGTTCTGTTTTTCGACATCGGTTAAAATATCGAAAATGGCAAAAAGACTGAAGACTTTTAACTGAATGCTAGCTATACTGGACAAGCTGTAGTTTTGTGCTCCACAAAATTTAATTGTCAGTCATCCTCAAGATGCTTGAAAATTATGAAAAATGAAGAGACATATGTAGAAATGTAGGGCATGTAGTAATAGATCTGGTTTGAGATCCATATTGTCCAGTATTTTTTCTCTAGAAGTGACCAGAGGTTATATGAAGTAGTGATTTTACAGGAAATCTAAATGTGTGATTCCCTGCTCTGTTGCCAATATAATATCAGCTTTGGCAGAGGAAATACATGATGTCTGTTAATAGGCAAGTGAAAGGAACTTTATGGAGGAAACAAAAATAATATGTCTTTGGCTTTGTTTGCATAAAGCAATTCATAGCTAATTGTAAGCAGACACTATGCGTAAATACTGGGTTACATCCTAAATTCATGTAAGTCTTTTAGCTCCATTGCTATCAGCAGGGCAACATATGCTAGGGGTGTGATTCATAGTGAGAAAAAACTGATAACAATAACAGAAATTCCAATTCAGAGTAAATGAGTAAACTTTTCTCCACATTCTCCCTGTTTTGAAGCCCATTTTAGTGTCCCTTTCTCTCTCAATTCAAAAAGTTATACTTAATTTGAATTTATAAAGCGAGCTAAATAGAAGCTTAATCTTGGTCTGATTCTCTGCTGTTCTGTATTCTTTGTAGCTACTTCAGAATAATGTAAAAGGTTTCCCCTTGCATTCAGTGGCATTTGGTATTCATTTCATCCAAGTATAAATGACAAAAAGGATAGAGGGCAACATATGACAGAAGTACAAAGCCCAAGTGGAACCACAGGGAAGAAGTGACTGTTTCTGTTTATGATTCTTTGATGGTAGTAGATTCATTGTAAAAAATAGATACGTGATTTATGAAAAGGAGATACACAGTATATTCCATGCTATGTCAGAATGCTCTCTGTATAGGATTGTTTACAATGGATAACTAAAAGAAGTATAAAATTGTATCAGCCTTGCACATAAAATAACAATGCTAATTACATGTAAATTAGTATATCCTTCCACTCAAATTATGCATCCAAAAATCAGACAGGCTTAAACACTCAGAAAAGCAGAGCTTTTCATGGTATAATCTCAAGTAGTTTAATATATTTCACAAGACTTTTAGTTATATTTATGTTACAACAGCCTTTAAAAATATTTTCTAGTAACACCATACAGAAAAACCTCACCAAGACATGAGATACAAATATACATATGGAAGAGACAACAAATTAACTTTTGATTTCTTGGTGTCTTAAGCAGATATGTTTTTTTTATCAAGGCTGAGGATTTCTATCAAAAAACTATTTATTTCTCTGTCAGCTTTCAAACTGTCGTTTTTTATTGCTTTTTGCATTGTGTACAAATCATCAGATATTCCACCACATGCAAACGCTACAAACTTGTTATTTCAAACCTCTTAAGATATGTAGTCTTTGGCAGAGGAAGAGAGAATACTGCTAGTAAAAGACTCAGCAAATATGGAGAACATTTTTCATAGGTTCCAAAGAAAAGTTAATTAACAAACCATATGGGAGTAAATGGGAAAGAAAAAAGATGCTGTGCTAGCATAAAGACAGCATGAATAAAGGCAATCATATGTGCATTCCAGAGGAGAAAGAAAAGCAATATCTTCTCACTTGGAAAGCACCTCTGAGTCTGATACAATAACTCCAGTAATATCTCAGTGGTTTATGATCAAACCCAAAACAGTGTTAGGCTATTGTGTTGAAAAGTATGATTTAGAGAAACTTTCCTTAGTAACTCCCTGACAAAGGAAACTCTCTGTCAACTGAGTTGCCCCTGTGCCTGCAGCTAAACTCTACACATATTACCAGGGTTGCCTGGCCTCAAAAGTTGATTTCTTAGCATTCACCTAAATCTGGTTAGATCTAACTCAAAATGTCTAAATCAAACTCTCTCTGGTCACTTGAAAAAACATCATCAGTATCCATGGCATTATGTCCTGCAACAGAAAGCTCACAGGATACAGGATTCTTCTTGGCAAGTTACAAAACAGAAGGGAATTTGTGTAATTACATAGCTAATACTAGTCAACTGCTGCTAGAGGTTCAGCATGCAGAAAGGAATATTGACAACCATCCAATTAGAGCACTCTCACCAGAGCTGGGACATCTGTCAGCAGTGGCCTTGTAGTAGTGTTCATCTTAGGTTCAAGAGTTTGGTTCCTGCTACCAAGTTTGTAGCTGGGTTTTATTTGTTTGTTTGCCTTGTTTTGGTTTGCTTTGTTTAATTAAAGCAATATCTAATTCAGAAAAAATCAGGAAACTAGGAGGTGGGACCTCTGAGTATCCTTAGGCTGAATCAGGAACTCTACTCATATTTTTTACTGTCTGGACAAAAGCTCTAAACCCCAAACTATTTTATGAGAAAGGTTTCTGCAAAGCTGCATTTTAAGTGAAGGAGACAATAGTAAATGTGGGTTTCTTTTTTTTTTTTCTGTTGTTGTTCACTATCCCTCAAACTCCTATCCTTAAAAGTAACTTGAACACACGCTTTCTCACTTGTGGCTAGGAGCCCAACTATATTTGTTTAATTTCCAATAACTGCTTACATACTTTTGAAGGCTAGACTGAAGAACTCAGATCCTATTAAAAGTCGGTACAATGTAGCTTCCTCAATATCCATCAGTTCAGTAGAAGGGATTGATGTTCCCCATCAGAGGCACACAACTCTTCCACCATTCCTTACAAGTCACAAGTGAATTTCAGCACAAAGATTCACATGGAAACACAGACAGCATTTGCAGCATTATATTACAGCAATTACTGAAAAGAATTGGTGAGTCATATGGTACTTATTTATGGTGTTGCTATCTATGAGGGCAGGGAAAGGTGCTACTATAATTGTTTAATGTATATCATTAAATAAACCTATAGAAACTCCATAAAGCATATGTTTTACCTGATTCCAAAGTAATTAATTAGAATCATAGAATCATAGAATCACCAGGTTGGAAGAGACCCACCGGATCATCAAGTCCAACCATTCCTATCAAACACTAAACCATGTCCTTCAGGACCTCATCCACCCATGCCTTAAACACCTCCAGGGAAGGTAAATCAACCACCTCCCTGGGTAGCCTGTTCCAATGCCCAAAGACCCTTTCCATGAAAAACTTCCTCCTGATGTCCAGTCTAAATCTCCCCTGGAGGAGTTTGAGGCCATTCCCTTTCAATCTGTCCTATATCACTTGGGAGAAAAGGCCAGCTCCCTCCTCTCTACAACCTCCTTTCAGGTAGTTGTAGAGAGTAATGAGGTCTCCTCTCAGCCTCCTCTTCTCTAGGCTAAACAACCCCAGCACTCTCAGCCTTTCCTCATAGGCCTGTTCTCCAGCCCCTTCACAAGTTTTGTCACTTTTAGAGTAACACCTAGCAGCTGTAATTGAAATCAGATCTTGTTTGTATGAAACAATGTGCAAGTATATAAGAAATGATCTTGACCTCAAAAGAAATGGTAGAAGGCAGTATATGTCAGCATTCTTGCTGTATATCATAATGCCTTTCACAAACTTCTCAAGGGTCTCTTTGAAATGTCAAGAAAGACAGAATTTTAGAATTTTTAAACTATTCTATCCTATGTAAAACTTTAGATGGGTCTTAATTAAAGTAAGATCGACTCCGTGATATTTATGATTTCACAGCAAAATTTTACTGTTAATATTCTCAGACACGTTCATGCAAAGTGAAAATGTTTTAATTTGCAGCTGTGTCTATGAAATATGTAAGTCAGATCTCCCTTTGGAGCCTGAAATTGTCTTTGAGGGAGTGCACTGAGAAAGTGTTTTGGTTACAGTGGTCAACAATCGATTTGATGTAATCTTTAGGATCTTAAAAATGCAAAATCCTCACTAGCATTTCTCTTTAGTGCTCTGCAGTGTCTGTGCAGTAATTCTTCTTATCCTGTTCCAGCACTAAAATGTCACATTCTGTATCATCAGGAAGGTGGTAGAAAACTTGTAAGAGACAGAGAGGTCCAAGGATCTGATCGTCATGGGTCTCTGTGGTTTTCCCATCCTCTTGGCAACTCTTGAATCTTGGAAACTTGCAGGAAGGCCTGGGATTAAAGAGGCATAAGGGTGGTACTGTGTCTCCTTGATTCTGAATTGCAACATTCACAGAAGAATAGAGTTCAGAAGTGAAGAATTTATCCTGCTGAAGTAGATTTTTTCAGTTTAGGTCAAACACCAGTTGATTGCCCCCTCCCCCCCCACCCCGTTTGAAATTTTAAACAAAGCAGTTAGAATATATCAGCACTTTGCTACTCTAATCACCGGGAGGGTTGTTAGGGAAGATAATAGTGTATTAGAATTGTGTAATTCTGTCTCATTTTTACTCAATTTAGGTAAATGCCAAACTAATTCTTCTGAATGTCCCAAGTATTTAAAGGTGCTAAGAGGCACATAAAAGTAGTTTTAAGACCTAATTACAGATAATATTTTCAGCTAATTTAAAGAGAAAATTTAAACATAAAATTAATCTTAAATTAAATTTCTCTGAATATGATTGGCTTACTACATTACTTGACTGAGGAATCACGTGATTAATTTGTTCCAATGCTGCAGCATAACTTTTACTGGCAGCAGTGCTGCTGGCCCTGTGCTCTTCTTCCGTTGAAGGCAGGAGAATAGTCCAATACCACAGTTACCCGTGTAGCATCATTTCAGGATGAACAGCAGAGACATAGGAGTGTTCTGAATAGGAATGTCAGGAAGCATGAAATGCAGACAGAACATTTCTATGTTTTGACAGTGAAGAATAGTAATGCAAGCTACTTCTCAGAGTAATAGCATCGTATGCAACTTGGCAGAACAAATAAAGAATAAAATAAATTTGGAGACAAGGAATGCACAGGAAGTTGTAGTCCAGCATATTTATAAGAAATTATTTCTGCCCTATATATCCCAAAAGAAAGACAATCTCATGTGGAATTTCTGGACCAAGAAGTCAATGATGAAATAACTACTGATTGTATTGGGCTCTGACTGAGAACTTAGGCCTATTATTTGCAAAAAAAAAAAAAAAAAAAAAAAAAAATTAAGAAAACATGATTTCAAAGCTTCTACGCCTTAACTGCAATAGGTAAAGGACCTAAAATAATAAGAAAAATAAACAAGATAATGCCTCCCAAATTTCTGTACTACTCTCTTTGAAGGACCACAGTTTTTTTCTTGAAAAGTCAGATTTTTCTTTGTATGCTAAAAAACTTAATAGCAAGAAGATATTTGATGCAGTAACTTGATAAATAGGGAGGTAGTTGATGCTAGATTATAAATCATGACAGAATTTGAAGGACACGAGAACGTCTCCACTGGGGATGTAAAGTTAAATCTTAAGATTCTAAGCTGAGGCAGCAAAAACTGAATGCATAAAAAAGACCAGTCAAAAAATATTGCTAAAGAATATTTGTCATAAATCCAAAATGCCAGCGTGATTCAACTTTACAGAGACTTTTTTTTTTTTGTTCTTGTTAGTTTTTTCCTTCTCTAAGTTTAATACGTTACTTGAACTTATTACTTTTCCAGACCCGGTTGGATCACTGGTATGCTTTGTTAAGCCTTATTTGTATTACATTTTCTCATAAAGCTTAAGTAAAATTGAGAAATGAAGACTGCAGAAAAAAGCATAAATTGTTGTCCACTACTGATGTTCTTGGAAATATGACCTTAACAGTGACCAGCTGCAATAATTATAATTCCTTTTTTAATTATCTCTACTATTTTCATTTTGCACCTACATCACTACCAGGTCTTCCATTTGATCAGGAAATTGAAGAAGCAATACACAGTGGAGACAATTACAGTTTTTTGGCATGTGTTATGTAGTTCTTAAACTGGGATTTGGATTACTTTTCAGTCAAAGAAGCACGGAAAAGAAAAAAAAATAATAATTGAACCTCTGTAGGACGGACAGGACTATTCAGTGAGAAGACTGAGAATAAGTCAAAATATCTTTGAGAAGTGAATAAAAATCTCACAATAAAAGAAGTTTCAGCACAACTGAAATACATTGCAAAAGATAGTTTGTTAGCATCAATGCCCACTCAGTAACTGCAAAACTTACAGGAGATCTCTAGAAATTCATTGCTTCAGCTCTGTGCTGTGCTGTTCTTGGCAGTTTATTTTCTATGAGGGTCAAGACAAATGTGAATAACAATGGCAGTTTAAAAGCCTGTCTAGTCAAATGATAAGAAAGATATGCTATGTTGAGTGTTAGTGTACATTAACTTGTTCAGAGAAGGTATGTATTGCTATCATTGTGTACTTACATACTCTTTATTATGGTTCTGGACAGGTTTTTTTCTAGGAAATACATATTTCTACCACATTTACAACCCAAACTCATTCAGAAGTGAACAGGTATCCCAAAACAGGTACATAACCAACTCTTAACTTCCCTTCGCGTTAACTATCTGTAAATAAGTGCATATATTTGATTCTCATTTATTAACTACTCAGTTTCCATAATGGCCTTTAATAAAGATCTCATAACTGACTTTTGGACTCTCAATACACATAAACTGTATTTTACTTATAAGCACTAATGTTGGCCTCTTTGAAGAATGACAATACATTTTTGAGGTAGGACAGTTGAAAATGAATGGGAAAGACTGTGCTCGGGATTGTCAAGGAAATTCTGGTTTTCTATGTCTATGTTTTCTGCTTTTACTATAAAAATTCATAGTTGTCAGAGGTTTATCTGAACTGGACCGTGCTGAATTTCTTCATAATCCTATTTTATTGATATTCTTTAATGGTATTTCTGCTTAGAAATCATCCAGCAAAAATTTACTTCCAGATTTCAGTTGTAAGGTATGAAGATAGAGTTTAGGATATATTTCCATAACTTTCTTTCCATGTATTTAACTTCGGTGATAACAGCCTCCTCCCACTATTCCTTAATAAAGAATTGTGGGAGAAGTGTAACTTCAATTTGTACTGATTTTTTTCTAGCAATATGAAATTAGTTCTGAACCTAAACAAAACATTGTTTACAACATTTAAGTAACACAGTTACTTAGAAGTGTCATCATTATTTCTGTTGATGAATCTGAGGATTATAACTCCTGTTAAATTCATACCAAGCTAATGAGATTCAGTTAAATCTTAAAGCTTGCAAATGTAGTGTGTGCCATAATTTAACCTAAGGTTCTCTATTAATAGTCATGGAATGTGTGATATGCAATGAACCATTAATTGCCACTGGTTATTTTCTCCTTGCATATCTTCTTCTAGAAAATTTGCTCTATTTCCTCGGTGTTGGCATAATATATAATGGCATTTTCATAGGATATTTTGAAGCTGCTATTGATTTTTAATGTCACTAGCATTGGGATGTTCCATATTTTCCAACCCTTCATAATGCTGCGAATGATGTGAATATTGTGATATGAATACAACAGCAATGCATTTCCCAAGGTGTACCTCCTCATTGCTAAGAAGAGACTTAAATATCTACAAATGCTTTAATCAAAATGGTTTTCTACAAATATGTTTTAATGCATGGGTTATTTGAAAACTTTTCACTACAATAATTAATGTCAATATTTCTCAGCCTCTGCCCCTTCTTAAGCCTATTTTTGATGCTTGGTGAATTGAGGTGTCTGCAATGAGGATAGCCTTGAAAGTCAGATTAGTCCCTGACTATGAAATCTGAAATCATAATGTGACTCCTAGGTTGTCAGTAATGTGAGTGCCTTACAAGGAATGGTGTGCGTTCAGGTTATCCTAACCTGGAGAAGAGGAACAGGGCAGATAATATCTCAAAGAGCTGGGGTTGTTTAGCCTGGAGAAGAGGAGGCTGAGAGGAGACCTCATTACTCTCTACAACTACCTGAAGGGAGGTTGTAGAGAGGAGGGAGCTGACCTCTTCTCCCAAGTGACAAGGGACAGGACAAGAGGGAATGGTCTCAAGCTCCGCCGGGGAGATTTAGGCTGGACATTAGGAGGAAGTTTTTCACAGAGAGTGTCATTGGGCATTGGAATAGGTTGCGCAGGGAAGTGGTTGATTCACCTTCCCTGGAGGGGTTTAAGGCACAAGTGGATGAGGTCCCGAGGGACTTGGTTTAGCGTTTGATAGGAATTGTTGGACTAGAAGATCCGATGGGTCCCTTCCAACCTGGTTGTTCTATGATTCTATGAAAATCTTTTTTTTTTTTTGGCTTTCTTTTTGTGATTTTAAAGTGTTGTGGAAACAACATGCTTCAATACACATTCATGCAAATATCACTGATTTTTTTCTACAAACATTCTTGAGGAAGAGGAGAAATAAACAGAGAGAAAAAGCTAAACAATTTTTTTTAGTCTCAGAAAATGTGAATAACATTTTGTGCATATTTCAGATTCATTCATATTGCAGTCAAACAAGTGCAGTTTTTAAAAATAGGAGATATTGGTTTAGGCTTGTTTCTTCACTTCTGAAATTTATTTTTTGAGACTTTGTCAATCTCTCTGCTTGCCATCTTTTCAGCTGTGACTAACCGATTTATTCTGTTCTCTATAGACAAATGCAGTGTTATAGAGATTCTTCATAGACTTATCAAAATACAGAGTTTCAGAACATCAAGGTCTAAAAAGCATATGTTATACAACACTTCATTTGAGCACTATTAAATATTAACTTTAATTTAATTGAAATTTACTGACAAGAGTGAGTTTCTGTTGGTGTACTGTTTTCAATAGCACAAAAAAATTTTGAAAAATATATCTCAACTAACAGGAACTCACAAAGGTGTATTTTGATAGAAACATGTCTCATGTTCTTTTCACATGCAATAAATATGTCATTTTTTTGTGAAGAAGTAGAAGAATTACGGTTGAAATTCTGGACTACTTTATGTCAGCAAGAACTCATTCCTGGACTTTGATGGAGTGGGTGATATAATTGATGGAGCATTTTGATATTTATCACATGTGATTTTTTTTTAGGTGTCTACTTATATGAAATAAGTGCTAAGAATAATTTAAATGGATGTCCACCTGTCCATGAAAAGAGTCCTAATCGAGGGTAGCACCATGGACACCATCACTGCAATCATAGCTGTCTTACGCATTAAAAAATTACCCTATTACAAATCTGGAAAGATCCTGTTGACGTATCAAAGAAAAAGAGAGGACTACCTTTTTTTCCCTGATATTAATCAAATGCTGAGAAATTTAATTCAATTTATATAAAAGATATTACTTTAAAATGTGAAGTTGAACTTTAGCATATATGCTTAAACACAAAGACGACTCCTACAGAGGGCAGGTAGCCTGGGAGGAATACAGAGAGATTGTGTAAGTAACCAGAGATTAGACCAGGAAAGCTAAAGACCTGATAGAATTAAATTGGATCAGGGACAGCAAGGGTAGCAAGAAAGTACGTAGGTACATCAGTGATAAAAGGAAAACTAGGAAAAAATATGAACCCTCTCTGTAAGGAAATGGGAGACCAGTTTACCCGGGTAATGTAAATTACTGAGGTACTCAATGACTTTTTTTGCCTCAGTTTTTAATATCAAGAACTGAAGTCACCCAAGGCACAGAAGGCAGATGCAGGGACTGGGAGAAGACGCAAAACCATTATTCATTCTATCTGAGAAGTAATGACAGTGCCTGACAAATTTGGTGGCCTTCTATGACAGTGTTAGATAAGCATTGGTAAATAAGGTAAGAGCAACTGATGTCATGTACTGGGATTTGTGCAAAGCAGTTGTCACTATTCCACACCACATCCTTGTCTCTAACTTGGAAAGAAATGGATTTGATGGATGGACCGCTTGGTGGATAAAGAAGTGGCTGTCTCATCCCACTCAAAGATCAATGTCCAAGTGGAGATCAGTGACAAGTGCCACTCCTCAGGAGTTGGTATTGGGACTGGTGCTGTTTAACATCTTTGCCAGTAACACAGACGTTGAGATTAAGGACACCCTCAGCAATTTTACCAATGGCACCAAGATGTGTTGGTGCAGTAAACATACTGGAGGAGAGGGATGCCATCCAGAGAGACCTTGGCAGGCTTGAGAGGTGGGCCTGTATGAACCTCCTGAAGTCCAACAAGACCAAACACAAGATCCTGCACATGGGTTGGAGCAATTCCAAGCACAAACACAGGCTGGGAGGAGAATGGATTGAGAGCAGCTCTGAGGACATGGGGCTGCTGGTTTATTAGAAACTCAACATGACCTGGCAGTGTCCATTTACAACCCAGAAAGCCAATCATATCCTGAGCTGCATCAAAAGAAGTAGGGCCAGAAGACCTAGGGAGGAGATTCTCCTTCTCTACTGCACTCTCAGAGGCTCCACTTCGAGTACTGCATCTAGCTCTGGTGCCCCTAATATAGGAGGGATGTGAATCTGTTGGAGTGAGTCCAGAGGAGTGCCACAAAGATGATCAAACAGCTGGAGCACTTCTAATACTAACAGAATGAGAAAGTTTGAGTTATTAAGCCTGGAAAAAGGGAAGGCTCTGGAAGACCTCTTAGCATCCTTCCAGTACATAAAGGGGGCCTGCAAGTAAACTGGAGAGGGACTTTTCATTAGGATATGCTGTGATAGGACAAAGTGCTATGGCTTTTAACTGAAAGGGGGTAGATTTAGCTTAGATTTAAAGAAGAAATTAGCATATATTCACCAATCTCCTGTTTCAATAGCAAAAGCGATTCACAGCTCCTTGCTTAAGCCTAAACTTCATAATTTCCCAGGGGATTGCTTTAAATTTGCAGGCAAGGAAACCCTCTAAAAAGATTGCATTGGCACACACTCAAGGTGAGGTAATGTGGACTTCATAGTATAAAAGTAAGGGATGCTGGAGACTGAAGCTCACCCTCCACATATCTAACAAGGGCAGCTGAAGCATAGCCAAGAGCACAGAAGCTGTTCACAGACCTCCTAACATTTCCAGGTTCTGTGTTTACATTAGGGACAAAGAAAGATACTTTAACTCTCTTCCAACATGTGTCTGCTAACTGGTCTGGTAGAAAGATCAGAGACACACCATAGACAACACCCCGGCCTTCTGAGTCCAATGCAACATTGCAGTAAAGAGCTGCAGGTCCATCGAGGGAGAGACTTCTCCTCTTGGCACAGGACTGAGCCCTATAATTTTCAATCTTGTAAATATTTCCATTAACACCAGTGTTCTCTGACCTATGGTAATAAATGAGTGTTAGTCTTTGCCCTGCAAAATCATTATTGCTCGCATTTGTAAACCCCTGAATAAAGACTGCTAGGTGCATCAATATATACCCAACCATGGTAACTATGACAGCAAACAACACATTTTTGCTATTATTTTCTGTTAGCACTAATGACTGCAGAATTATTTTCAATGACAAGAAGGGACTCACCTGTACTGATAATAGTAGCTATTCACTGTATTTAACTATATTTATTGTCACTTGAGTTTTCCATTTTTCTCAAGTGGTATCTCTTATCTGGATCCTTAAATATATTCCGTAGTTATGTGCTACTGTTTATCTCCTCAGGGACAGAATTCAAATATGTGAATGGCACTGATTGCACCATCCAGGGTTTTTCTCATTTTAACTGTGTCCCATGAGCATTGGTGTTCTGTCAGCATTTTCACAGTTAGCTCAATTACCAGCTATTTATAACTGAGGTGTAAAAATTCTTTGAAGATTCAGAACTGAAGGGAAGAGCTTTAGGGTACAATTAATTGTGAAAAATGCCAATGAAATAATGCAGCATCTCAAACTGTTTTAAGGGAACGCACAATATACGTACATGTGTGTAATTTGTAGTTGCATCCATTTTCTTATGCATTTTGTACTCGGAATGGGATGTATGTAGTTTTGAAGTTTAGGGTTATTTATAAGGTGAAATTATATTTTAAAGAGTCTGTATATTTTATTTCAATGTTTAAATATTCTGCGTACAACTACAGCGCCTTGACTTTGAGTGACCTAGTGAACGAAGATGTACTCACAGAAATACAGACAACTTCTGAAAGAATTTTTCTAAACATTTATTTCTAGGGCAACTAAAGATTCAAACTTCTTTATAGAACTTTTTTTGATCAACAGAAATGGTTCATCAGAGGAAGGTTCCCTAGGCAGTGAAGCTGGAGAACTTTTCCTTTGAGAAGAAGCCAAGAGAGCTGAACGGGGTCATCCTAGAGAAAGGATGGCTTTGGGGGTACCTAAACACAACCCAGCACTTACAAGGGGTCATTGAGGAGACAGAGCTGGGCTCTTCACAGTGTTGCACAGTGGAAGGGTTAGGGACAAAAGGTACAAGTTGCAATAGGTTCAGGCTGGGTATAAGGATAAACTAATGATAGGATGAGAGGTAATGATTTTAAGCTGAATAAAGGGAAATTTAGATTAGATATTAGGAAGAATTTTTTTACTGTGAGAGTGGTGAGGCACTGGAACACATTGTGCAGAGAAGTTCTAGGAGCCCTATCGCAGTTGGAATAATGCCTCTTTTATCAACCCATCTTATCATAGACTGCAACGCAGTTTCTTCATAATTGATTTCTTTCATAGCAAGAGTTTCTTTGAGGAGTTTCAGTGCAGCTTCTATCTGAGTCCCAGTCTTGGATGAACACCCACGGCCCTCCTCCTCAACGACTGGAGCAAGTGCAGAGAAGAGCGACGAGGCTGGTGAAGCGGCTGGAGAACAGAACCTATGAGGAGTGGCTGAGAGAGCTGGGGTTGTTTAACCTGGAGAAGAGGAGGCTGAGAGGAGACCTCATTACTCTCTACAACTACCTGAAAGGAGGTTGTAGAGAGGAGGGAGCTGGCCTCTTCTCCCAAGTGACAGGGGACAGGACAAGAGGGAATGGCCTCAAGCTCCGCCAGGGGAGGTTTAGGCTGGAGATTAGGAGGAGGTTTTTCACAGAAAGGGTCATTGGGCATTGGAACAGGCTGCCCAGGGAGGTGGTTGATTCGTCTTCCCTGGAGGTGTTTAAGGCACAGGTAGATGAGGTCTTGAGGGACTTGGGTTAGTGTTAGATAGGAATGGTTGGACTAGAAGATCTGATGGGTCCCTTCCAACCTGGTTGTTCTGTGATTCTGTGATTCTGTGACTGCTCGCCGGGACAACAGTGAGTTTCCCATATTTCCTATAAGCTGCAGCTATCCAAAAGACTTTTTTCACATCCTGGGCCAGGATGTCCCTTTTCGATCATCCTCCCCACACAACCCAATCTAATCTCCAGCTGAATCTGGGTGTCCCTGTTCGGGTGCCATTTATCACGGTGGAGGCAAGTGAACCTCATGACAAATCAATATGATCTCAGATGAAGTTACTTATTATGGGTTAACTCACTGGTTATATAGACCAAGCAGGCCAAACATGAGGTAAACATAGACGGTCACAACCCCCAACCCACAACCCCCAACCCACTTTACTCCTAGGTTGCAAAATCCCTCAAGTTTCTTCATTAACATAACACAACAAAGTCATTACCAGCTTTTGTGACCCCACCAGCTCCACCCTGCCAGAGCACTTGAAGAAACAACCTCCAACAGAGCCCCATCCCTGGAGGTGTTCAAGACCCAGTTGGATGAGGGTTTGAGCAACCTGGTCTATTGGAAGGTGTTGCTGCTTATGGCAAGAGGTTTGGAATTAGGTGATCTTTAAGGTTCCTTCCAAACCAAACCACTCTGTGATTCTGTGATTCTGTGAAACTCTTTCCTTGTGAGGGCAGCGGATCAGTGGAGTAGGACACCCTAAGAAGCTCTGCCGCCTCTGTCTTTGTAGGGTTTAATGCCCTGACTGGTCCAACCCCTGAGCTGCATGGTCTGACCCCAGAGCTGGTCCAGCTTTGGGCAGGGGGTTAGATAAGAGACCTCCTGATGTTCCTTCTAATCTGAATGGTTCTTTGTTCCTTTGTGATCTTTCAAGGTAACTGATGAGTCTGTCTATGAACCGTTGTTTGTTAAATGCTGAAAATCAAAGCTTCTTATTTTGTCAGACTATTTTTATAAAGAACAGATGTACATAAGACATGTAATGCTTTCTCTGAATGTTTCTGTAAACTATATATAAAGCTTGAAGTGAATCAAAGAACATGAAGGGAAAACTTAGAAAAAGTAATTAAGATGTCAGAAGAAAACATTTTTATTATCATACCTAACATATCCTTTTCAGGATAATAACCTAATATTTTGTTTTCCCATAATATTAGACAAGACTTATAAATGAATTAAACAGTTGTATGTTTTTTATACTCACAGAACTCTGTCAGTTTATTTAGGTAGAAGATTAGTTGAGTTTTTTCTAGGGTTCTAAGCTGGGACTAGTTCAGCACCAATTGCAAAGTAGCATGCAGAAAAGCTCAAAAACTTCCTTGATGTGATTTTTTTAATGACTCAAATATATCCAAACATCTTCTGCTGAAAATTGTACAAAATACTGCCTTGATAAATTTTGCGAGATTTTTCCAATTTTTTTCCTTAACATATTTTGCAAGTGTACCTGCACATTTATTCAAACAGAGCAGCGTTTTTTAATTACTCTTCTGTTTCAGGACCAGAGCTATTTTTACAGAAGTAAATGTGAATATACTTGAATACTCAATGCCTTTAAAATTAAACCTTGACTCCATTAAAATGAATGACCAAACTAAACCATACCAGCATGGTCCCTGCATACTGAATAGGTACATTTCACTCAGTCTGAGAAATGAAATGCAGTAATTGTGGTGGCCTGGTGATGCATTTATTTCTTTTCTGGATCCTCTGCTGTCTTGAGGAGCAGACTAAATTTTAAACAACCTGGGAGTTCCTAGCACACTCTTGACTAATTTGATTACCAACTAGAACTGATGCAGGTGGAACGGCAACCACAGAGTGCTCTGTTATAATGGAAGGATAGGTAACAAATACATTGACATTATTTGTGGGTTTAGTAAGGAACAGTTTTAAAAGGTCCAGAGGTTTTTCACTGTAATACTAGATTGTAAGGATGTAAATATTTACATGGGGGCATGTGTGGCTGCAAGGTGTGTATATAAATAAACTTCTGTAATCTTTTAAGTGTGTTTCGAGTTTCCTGCAAATCACCTAACCGTAGTGAAATGCCTAACTTTTTCTTTTTTCTTTTGAATTGCATAAGATGAAACTGCACCCTAGCTACTGACATGAGAATGAGAACTTCATTGAGATATTTTTTCCTCTCAATTTGCATTACTTTCCCCTGGCTGTCTAGTTAATATTAATAATGCCTTATAAATTTTGCAATCACGGAAAAATACCCAATACAAATACTTAAGAAATGTAATGGACACGGAGTCACAGTTATTGCTGATTGGCTTGGCTTCATAGCCCAAGCAGAACAGTAGCTGTTATCATTTGACTGGTCATATTAGTCACTGCTAGAGTAGTTGTCAGGAAAAGCAGAGAAGTGTAGTTTAATTCTTCCAGGATTTAATCTATGCTGGCTGCTACTGGGAAAAGTACCAAATCTATGTCAATTCATGCCATGACAGCAAGGTCTTAACATATTTTTGTGCTTCCTTTGTATTTCAAGGGCTGGTACATAGATACCGAGGCGGGGGGGAACTTTTCCTAAACACAAGCACAGATCCACAGGTCCTGATCCCTAAAGCTCAGGGACACTTCTATGAAGTTAACATTGTCTTTAATTTCAATAGATGCTCGATCAGTTTTAAGATAAATTTGAGATTTATTCCTTGTACCATTTTATGCTAAAATCAATGGGGAAACCATTCTCATACAGGACACTGGTATTACTAACTTTTTTCTTTCCTTTTAGTTGTTCTAACTGTGATGTTTGAACTACCCTTAGGCAAAGCAATGCTTGACATCTCACAATGACATTGTCGGTTAAAATTACATTTTGCAAATATTTCGGATGTTACACTGCTATAGAGTTATTACAGTAAAACACATCCCCTAAGAAATCTGTCTTGACTGACCTATGGCTTATATCCTTGTCCAAGGACAGTGCTTTAAGTGATCTTGGACTCAGACCAAAGTTGTGGTTTTCAGATTCTTCTGCAGAACTAGGTCTAATGCTACCCAGGCATTTTAATATGCCCCTGCCTGTGAAATCTAATGAGCTTGTCATAACCACTAATGTTTGTGTCTTTCCAAATTCTCAAGGAAGAAAGCTCTTATAATGTTTTACATAGCTACAAAGCAACCATTGCGTATTACAAAAATAACCATTGCTTATTTTATCCTTATAGGAAGGAGGGTGAAACTCTCAATACAAATAACTAAATTACTTGCTTTACGAAGGAAATTGTATCACTAAGAAACATTTACAGCACCACTTTTTTTCATTCTACTGACATGACCAGCAGGAAGACATCATTAGCGAATCATCAAAGTGTAATACAAATGCCTGTATATGTGCTTTTCTTACTTGTGACTGATACAACAAAGAATCAGTTCCCTCCTATAGGAGCTTCAGACTTTCTGTTCACATCACTGTTTCTAGTACTGCTGATGAGAGATTTGGATGACTGGGAAAGTGTAAAACTGGTTGAAAATATCCCATACAATGAAAACAATTTGAATAAAGATTGGTCTCAAAGAGTTAATTTATACTATCACAAATACAGATGGCACAATTGTATTGTAAAGGACAGTCTTTCATAGAAACTAAGGGCCAAGGTTATTTACACTTTTGTGATCAGTTCTGGGTTTGTGAAAGTTTATTTGATCCTTCCCAGTAATTTTCTGCAGAAGAATAAGTGTACTTAAGAATTGTAATTCTTCATCAATGAGCTTTCACCTGATGTTTTTAGCCATTTAACATGGCATTAATCTCACATAAACCCATCTCTCAATTAGAGTAAGTGATCAAATAAACCTTCAACAGAAGGAAGCTCTCAAGAAAAAGATTATCTGACAATGTATTTTCTTGAAGGTTTGTTATATGTTTGGGGTTTTTTTGTACTTTAAAAGGACATGGTTCAATGAATCACATCCTGAACATTTATATTTTTCCTCTCCATCGGTTGTGAACAAGTCCTGAAGGGACTAGGTCAGACTCAGATGGTTAGATGAGTATCATCACCACTGCCCTTTCAGGGGAAAGTAACATATTCAGAGAATCTTCAATCATATACAATGATTTTTTTTTTTTGTCTGAAACTATGATGTGTGGAGATCTACATTTTTAAGGTGGGCTTTTTAAAGTCTCGAAGCACTGTAGGTTGTCCCAGAGTACTACAGAATGATGTAGAATGGTACTAATGATACAGAGTTTCATACAGCTGCAATTTGGAGTCTGATCTCAAATACAGAGTAGGTTTTACATCGTGTGCTGATGAGTCATTTATGCCATTTACAGTGTATGTATGAACAAACCTTGCTATCTTCTAAATAGCTTGAAAAATGCTCACCTATTTTGATATTAAAACTTCCAAATAGCTATTCTAAATGTGTGAAAATGTTCAGAGTATTTCCTGCAACAAGCTGAGAATCACCTTCTGTAAATATGAATTTGTACTTTTCCATGCAGATGGAGCTATAAGTGTATTTCATTCCACATTTTAAAGATTAAAAAGACCAAAAAATGTTTTAATATGAAGTGAAATTTGTACATTACTTCCAACCAAAATACAGTTTGTTTGTCCTTTCAAGAAACCACTGAATAAGCACATTTTGCCTTTTCCTCTACTGATTGAATTATTTTCTTCATGGCCTTTTTAGGTCTTGCCTAGATTGCATCAGATTCAGAACATAGTTCTAATGAAATACAGCATTGTGAAAGTGTTCTACATAGCTGTCTGCAATATATTTCCTAAATAAATACAAATTAAAATCATAAGAGTAAGCTGTGCATCAAAAGACTTCTTTCTCAGTTCTTGGCATCTGTGGGATTTGGCCAGTATTCTGTTTTGCCAGTCAAACCAAGCAAGAGATGGTATAATGCTCCTACTCAGTCTGACTAACATCTTTTGTATATCCTTGGAGGTTTTTCTCATCGCTTATGAGTTACAGCTGGACAAGGAAGAATTTTAACCTTTACAGCCCTCAAACAATGTGCAATGCAGTATGTAGATGAATAGTTCCATTAAGAAAAAAAGATCAATGCAATTTTTTCTTTGTATTCATATCTCCCACATGAAAGGAAGAGCTCACACTGTAACTTAATGCTGTTTACAAGCACAAGAAATCTCAGTGATCAAAGGATTTATCCTACTTATTCTTCCCTAAAAGCACAACTTGTAGATGAAAAAGTTAAGACTATTTTGTGTCCTGTCATCATGTAAGATCTTAATTTACATTGCAGGTTTTAAACAAGCAGCTAGATAGATGAATGTAATCTATAGGTTAAAAACATCCGAACTGACAGTCTTCAATGACTTTTTATAGAAAACCAATAATGGCTAAGTGGTATCATTTTGTCTAAGTGCCTTCAAGATAGGCAAATAGATATAATTCAAACGACTGGAATCACAAAGAATTTAGAGTATCTCCACTCTTTCCCCCAGCCCAAAATAAATTCTCCCTGTTCTTGAAAAAAAGCTGAGCAAAGTTTGATTCATTGTTGACTGTGGCCGGGCAGCTTTGCACATGGCTGATGCACTCGGTACCATGTTCATTCCTGAGACAAGGTGAACCCCTGCTGAACTTGATGCAATGTCCTGATGGGTCAAACCTCCCTTTTCCTGACACCAGATTCTTGCATTTACGTGCAAGATTTCATTTACTGACACTGGCATTGTTTAACAACATAGCAGTTCATGGAGTAGTTTCTATGAAGCATGAATATTGCAGAAGGAGGTTGAAAGAAGGTGAACTTCAGTAAACAAGTAGGATAAAAATGGAGATAATATCTAAGTGGAGCAAGGACCTAGACAAGAAATAGTGTGTTTCTGAAACTATTCTTAATCTAAATTAAACTGAGAATCAGGAGGATAATTTTTATCAGCTCTGCAACTTATGGTTGGATTTGCATTTAAATTCTGTTAATATTATGGAGTTTAAGGGCATAATGCAGAAGCTGAAACTTCAAGTGTGTGTACATTAACAGATACTACAGCATAGGGAAATTGAGTGCTCTCTGGTCTCTCCTAAGAGAATATTCTGAGCAAATCATCTCACCTATTCTACCCTAGCTGCAATCAGTAAAGGAAAAAAGGATAAAACACATATGAAGATCTAGTACTAGATCAAAAAAAGCTAAGAGGAGGATCAGTCTGTGTCAAACTAATTTTTACAATAGGCTATTTAAGAAATCAGTTCAGAATGTCTAACAGAGTATTAAATGAAAAATTTGTGGTTTTTTAATGATTAAAACCAAATGGAGTATGATACTCTTATGAAGAGCAACTGATGATGGAGGTTGTCAAATAAAGCAGACAAGTTTTAAAACATTACTTCTTAAAAATATATTGGTCAATATACCTGTTAAGGAAGAAAATGTCTTATAAAAGTAAAGACAACTCCAAGTGGGTTGGAAGTTATTGTTTCTATGGACTTGGCTCAGGAATATAGTTTAACTAGATGGGTAGATAAATCTAGTCCAGCTGAATATCAACATGCAACTTTGTATAAGACACAGTGCTTGAGCAAATGACCTGGTGTCAAGCATATCCTTGCACTGGAAGGTTGGGAATTCAGTCCATGGTTGGGGTTAAGGCTCAGCATTGCCCCCCTGACATGAATTTAACTGAAATCTGCTCTGCCTTCAAGGAGCTAAAAATGTCTTATCAGTTCAAGTAAATAATGGAAGATCAAAGCTAGCTACTTTTCTGTACTGAGGTTACAGGGGAAGACTAACCATCATTTAGCATTATGGCCAGATAGGCTGGATTTCCATACAATAGTCTGATATCACTTCAGACAGAAGGACATTTAAAATGTCTCCACTTAATAGCAATGTTCAACTGTAAAATACAATGCATTTTACAAGTATTTTACACAGAATTGAAATATACCTTTGTATGCTGTACAAAATCAGTAACTGGAAAAATTCCACCCTCCTCTTCTTCCTAGGCTACTATACATTTTCATTGCATCAAATGTGGTATTTCTGTAATTGAAAGCTTCGTTCGCAAATAAGTTTTGTTTCTTTATCATCATAGAGTAAAGATGTCTCTTCCAACTTCTATCTGAATCATTGAAGCTAGGGAAAATCTTTGGGTTTCTGATCTCTGATAAAACTCATGTTTTAGTGAGTGAAGAGTTAGATAAATACTTCACAATTTTGTAATTTCCCACAGAGATTAAAAGACTTTGCTATGCCATATTCCCACCCAAAACATTGGAAACAACTCTGGACCAAGTCACAGAATATTCTTTCTTCTGTTTTCCCCTCCTCTTTGCCCATGCCAAGATTCCTGCTGCAGCTCAGCAGTAGATTTGAGAACTCTCGTCTAATTTAGATGGATTCTACAGTTTCTTTTTTGTTATTTCATGAGGACTTTGCTGAATCACCCTCAGACACCTCTGGAATGCAAGCTATCCTTCTTACTGAGTGCAAGACAGTACTTTGTCAACATGCTAAATGTTAAAATAGTGCACGTCCTTTGGGCTTGCACAACATAACAGAATTCATGGTGCAGTGGTTAAAGCAAGTAATTTAAAATGGCCAAGTCCTATTCCTAGCTCCCAGAATGATTCAAATATTTTGGAATTAAAATGTGTAACTGCTTTATGAGTCGGACAGCTAAATGCATTAGACTGCACACACTTCTACTTTCTTTTCCACCCACCCAATACATCTTCCATTTGTTTCTATGCAACAATACAGACTCCAGAACTTTCTTGAGACACCTTTCCTCCAGCATTAGGAGAGGTGAGACCTTGAATTAACATAAGCAGCTTCCCATGAGTGGTAAGGACATTTATTTTCAACATAAACTCTAAGAGTATTTTTAAAGTGCAAGCCCTGATCATTGTAAATTAAACATAGTGTAGGGTTACTTTGCTGAAATAATTGCCAGGATGTGTACAAAGGTGCTTGCCAGCTGCCCTGTAAACAGGAGCAGAGCAGGAGGGATTCTGGTCCTTCCTCAAGGACCAGCGTGCACCGCACCGAACAGCAAGTCTCAGCATAACCCCTTTCCCTCCAAATACTCCATCTCAGCAGCATAAACTGTTAAACTGTTTGCTTGGCTACACTTATAGGTTTTAATACTTGTCAATTCATCTAATACTGTGAAAATTGCATTTTTTAATTTTATTTTTTTTTTAACACAGTGCCTTTCATTTTAAAAACTCCTTTTCACTGCTTAGCAGTTGAGATCTTTCCAGGCTAGTTGAATCTCATATCTAATCTTCATTACCTAGCTTGCAACTCCACAGAGAGCCCTTCCTGGCTGCCACATTTTGAAGAGTTTGATGTGCAACAACACATTCATGTGCAACATTGCTCAGACTCTCAACAATGTTTAATGAACTGGCCTGTGTACACCCTGCTAAGTTTTTGAAGATAGGGAAAGCAAATAAGTGAAGTAATATGGAAAAGAAAATCTCCCAAGCACAGATAATATAAGCCAGCTCCAATATATTTAATAACAAAATACTTGGTTTCACATTGTGTCTACCCAGCCAAAAACTTTGTTTATGGGCATGCCTGTAGCACTTCAGGGTTTGTGATCTGGAGTTAGATCTGAAATTTGTGGTATTAAAAATAGCAACATAAAAACCCTAAGAAAAACGATATGGTTTCCTTTTAATTATATTCACATTTTAAATCTGTTTACATTTACATTTTATTTATATTTTAAAACTGATTACCAGGTAATTGAAGAATGTATCTTACTATTTAAGCATAAAAAAGCAAGAAAATACACACCCTAAACAAGGTGAAAGTTTCTCCATTGCAAACTATGTATATACCATAAAACATCTAATTCTCGGAATATTTTTTTAAAACCTATCTCTAACATTATATATTAAACAACAGAGCACATTTTAGCATTTATTACTTCTTTATTTTCTGTTTCCAACCATATATTTAAATAATCTTGGAAGTAAAGCTCATGTAATTTCTTGGTCTTGCTTTTTCTGACTTACTAGGATAAAATACAATAAACAAGTATGTTTTAAAAACTTATCCCAATTTCCCGTTCTTTTCTCAAAAAAACCCCACTTATACAGTTTAATGAGAACAAAATTAGATCCATTCTGCAAAAATCATATACACATGCTTAATGTTCTGCACATGACTAGATTCAATGAGGTTAATATATTTTAGTTGTTATCGGAGGTAAGTGAGAATTCATTATATGAGAAGGCTTCCTATGTTTAGAGGAAATAGAATTTAAACTACATAGTCTAGAAGTAATGAGCTTACTATAAATCAGCTATTTTATTGCAATGCTATGGTTGAACAATTAAATTAAAGCTAAAACTCAGAATCCACAGGAAACCAAATTTGATGAATCAGACCTGCAGCCAGTGCAAACTCATTCAGTTTAAAGGAAGTCAAACATACAGTGTTTGGACTGTATGACTCTTTAGTGAAATGTTTCTGTAGCAAAAAAAAAGATTCTGTACAAACCTTTCCAGTTTCTTCATTGTCTCAGAATTAGTAAATAGTTGCATGACTGTGATATACCATTATTTATGCCTAGTTTTAACATCTAGATGATAATCACTAGAATTACTTGATCAGGAGCCCATGCATGCCTTGACTGTTTCTCTTGCATGCCATTTACTAATCTTTCTCAAAGAGATTACTTTAACATGCAGAATTCTAAATGGCTTCAAGTAGTTACAGTAATTTTAAAAAGACTGCGAGATATATTATCTTTCTTCACATTAGAAATCTATTAATTTCTCAAAGGAATAAATCTGATCTTAACGCTGCAGAGTTTTTGAAGTCATGGACTACAGTTATAATTTAGTGAATAGTTTTCCTTCAGACCTGCCAATGAACTCTGCCTATGGCCCACTAAATCCGTGTGCTTGAGGGTTGCCTGTTATGAGGTGATTAATGGATCCATGTATTCAACCAATTTCTATGAAAATCCTTCTTTATTTCCCTTCAAAAATTTGAAATAGCATGCCAGTGTACATAAAGTTTTTGGTGACAATTTAGATTAACAACAATTCTACATTTCTGAAAATAAAAATGTAAGCATTTTGGTAAGAAAAAGTACTTGCCTTGTTCTGTTCATCTGTAGTGATTTTAGGATAAAATATGAATATTTTAAAAATATTAAATGCTTAAAACATTTTAAACTCATGTGAAACCTTATAGCATGGAATTATATGTTAGGCAGAGGGTTATCAGAAAGATTTGGCTTTGAAGTATGTCATGTGACTATTACCTCTGGAAGTGAGGTGTAAGTGGTGTGGATGTATATGTGTGTGATCACACACAGATATGTGCAGACTCCAAACTCCAGTCAGATATGGTTATTGTTGGTTACAGAGAATGTTTGTGAATCAGACATTTAGAATAACCACTGTTTCTGAGACTGACCTCAGTATAAAATGGGAATATTGTTTTTCAGAGTGTGAAAAGGGGAAAAGCAAAGAGCAAGGCAAAGTGAAAAGCAAAGACAAGAAGGGAAGGGAAGGGAAGGGAAGGGAAAGGAAGGGAAGGGAAGGGAAGGGAAGGGAAGGGAAGGGAAGGGAAGGGAAGGGAAGGGAAGGGAAGGGAAGGGAAGGGAAGGGAAGGGAAGGGATATGACTCACCCAGAGGTGAAGTATTTAAAAGACGGGTACAAGAAGTGTTTAGGGATATGATTTAGTAGTAGACAGATATAGTTGGAGTTGATCTCAAAGGTCTTTTCCAACTCAATGATATGAATCTGAGATGAATACTTCTAATGGATTAATAATTTTCCTATGCCTCTTCCAACCATTAATAAAAACCCCTACATAATTATTCATAATAATCATAACATTATCCTTTTTTTATTTTATTCGTTGATTATACAAACTAAGTTTTTTGAGTATGGTTTTTTTTCTTGATATTTATATTACTGAAATTAACATTAATACATAACAGTTAGGCTCTTCTGTATATAGCTAAACTTGTATTTATATTTATACCTTCGATAAGTGAAGAAGTCTGTCTTTATTTTCTTTAGTGAATATCACTTCACATTATATCTTTTTTCACCATCCTTTCTTTCACTTCCTGAACTGAAGGCTTTTTTTTTTTTTATGAACATATAGAGAAAAAGTCTATATAAACATACTACTTGATTTGTTTGATAAAAAAATCACCAGGTGAAGGTCACACAGGACTTGATAACAGAGATATCACGGTGTTGAAACTATCTATATAGCTTGTCTTTCTCACTCTGGCTGATGCCATTTCTTCCACCTCAAAAAGAAATTGAAGACTTTCTCCCAGGAAAATCAGAGGCATATCCTTGCAAGCCTTTGACTCTGTCCTTTGTATGTTAGGAGGCACTTAGTGTTTAGGCTTTCTACCTGCCCTTGAAGACCTTTCTTGACCTATGTTCTAGTGAACCTAACATTTACTTTGTTATCATAGACTGGGTGTTTAAATCTGTGAATTTCATGTCCTTGAATTTAACTTCTGTAGCGATTAATTTAAATATTATATTAAAAAATGTGATTAATTTGATGTTGTTGATTGGTATCCATTTCCTATTCAATTTATCTGTTGTAGCACACCTGAAGTATTCATGAAATAGCGGGAAAAGGCAAGATGTTTAGCTTATGTGACAGACATTACATCCTGTATCTATGCTACTTGTGATCTGGATATGAAGGAGATTTAAGGATTTTCTGGAGCAGTGGATTAAGCCTGCCCTATCCATGACTTCCAATGCCAGGAGGATAGGTAGACATACAGCTGGTGCTGCAGCTATCTCATCTGGTTTCAGGGTCAGACCGAGCAGGAAGAAATAGAATATGAACATTTAACCTACAAGCACAGATTATATAATCATATTTCTAAACTGAATGCCACAGTAGTGATCTGCAAAATACCATGCCATTTAGGGTTATTAACTTTTTAATGACTTATTGCTTGCAATAAGTCATGAGAAAGTTTGATCTCACAATGGTACTTTCATTTCTTTTTCTTTGCCTTTAAAGAAATCACCACTTGAAAAGGTCTCTGTCAGGAGAGTGGAATGCAGAGATTATCTGAAACTGAAGGAAATAAAAAACATGTCTATCTGCATGTTGTAGGAATTTGGCAACGAACACAATAGCATCTCTCCTGAGTGGTTAGTCACTAGGGTATCCAGCTGTAAAAGAGTTTAGATTTGGCTTTAAGTCAAGGCCTACTGTTTTTCAGCAGGACTAAAAATGCACAAAGCAAAAAATATATTTATATACCAGAAAAGGTTTAATTTACACAGAACTCAGAGCTATAGACATGGGAGCCCCCCCTCAAGTTTTGAGAGAAGATGCATTTGTGCAAACTAAAGGTATTGATTTTCACAAAAGACAAAATCCCCCAAAAAACAACAAAAAAAATTATTTGGTTTCAGCAGCCAATGGCAATGCTCCTATTTTCGAGTTATTCATTTAGCTAGAAATGCTCGAATAAAGTATATTGGAAGCAATATTCTCTCGATGAATGAGATTGTTATCGAGAAGAAGGAAAAATTTTCCCTGAAGCAGGAATTTTTTTTTCTCATGCTTTTTCATATCTTTCTCTTTTTTTATTATGCATCCACTTAAGAATGTATTATAGTTTGCTATCAGCTTTATTTCTCTTTACTTTCAAAGCTAATAATAATCATTTTGTAAAAAGTTTACTGCTTTGTTTTCCTAGACTAGTTTATTGGAAAGGTACAGGAGAAATCCCTATGCATGTATTTCCAAGAGACACTGGAGGTTTATTATTCTTGTACTCTTTCTCAAATGGAGAGATGTATTTCTAAATCTAAAAATAAATCAACTCTTAGTCCAGACTTTCGGGTACTGTTTTGATTAAGACAGAAAACTACTAAGCAAAAGCGTGCATGGACAGCTCATATGTTCAGATATAAACCTTTGAACTCCACTGAAATTTGTTGTCTTTCTCTCTTTTTAGTTCTTTTTTTAGTCAAAAATTTTCTCCTGTGGCTTCCAGCTGTATCTTCCTAGCTGGCTAGCTTGTTCCTACTTTATAACTTGGTAACTCCATTTCTTGGCAACTATCACTTCTCCTTGTTCTGCAGATCAGTTTGTTGCTAGCTCTGTCTCTTCTAATGCTCATCACTGCTACTCTTGTATGACCTCAGTCACGGAGTATGCAGTCTCCTGGCTCTGTTGCTTACACTTTGTGAATTTACTGTTGGATTTGGTAGTGGTCTTTCAAAAAACTTTATCTTGTTCTTGATTTTGGCTTTTAATGACAGTATTTATATGTAAATTATGTGAATTATCTCTCCCTTTTCATGAAATCTTGCTTTACATTGGCCTTGCTTGTGAGAAAGAACCGTCTACAAATGTACAGATCATATGAGTTTATTCATATGGGACCTTACTCTGCAAATATTGTTTGCCTGATGGCCATCCAGCTGCCTGATGTTTAAAGAGGAATAAATTATTTAGTAAAAGATTCTTTCAGAAGAACACTATAAAGGCAAGGAAAGCTGATGAATGCAAAACATGAAAATGGACTAACTAAAAACTGGCCGTATTTTAAATATTTTGTGTGTGTGTGTTTCTGCACTAGTGTCTGTGCTTTACCTCTTTCTGACATCTAACTTAGGAAAAGAAAAAAGAGATGCCAACAAAACTCATAAGCTGTCATAACACAGAAAAGCATGTATTAAATATGATTACAAGTTTCCATGGCCCAGCACAATTTTGATCATTGTTCTGATAATGTTTTCTAATATCTGCTCTTGATATCTGAGTGTTCCACTTCTGAGCCATGAATTTCCCATAAGCTATAACTGTCATGTCCTAGGCTGGAGCAAGAGAAGGATTTAGATGAGGCAAGAATTCAGTGGGGCATTAGAAGCTTACAGCATGCAGGGAAGTTGAGATTCTGGGCAGAGTTGGGAACTATTGTACCACCCTGAGGCTGTGACAAATGAAGTACAGCTATGTCACAGTCTTACTGTGATGATTTTAGGCTCAGTCCACATATTCTGTCAGAGCCCTTACCTAGTTTTTGGGCACACTAAGTTGTGCTGTTCTATGATGCAAATCTAAGGTTTCTCTTCTCTGTTTATCTAATGATAACATATTATCTTTATCTTGGCATACTGAGAATCTCTGCATTTCAGAACAGGTGAAACAATCTTTTTCCTGTCTGATGACATCATATTGAACTTACTTATGCATAACATACTGTGACAAGTCATTTGATAAAAGCAACTGAAGGATCAAGAGCAGAAGGGACCTACCTATGCAGACACCTAAATAATGTTATTAACAATAACAAGGGAGCACAATGTCACTGAATGGTAGAAAGAATGACTAGTTAAGTGTAATGGAGGGAAATAAGGAATCAGAAATTTTTATATAGGTTATATATAAGGAATTTCTAGGTAAGGAAAATCTTTCTAACCAATACTAATAAGCCTGTGTGTTTGCCTCTGAAGAGGTTTCCTTAAAGTGTTGCTAAAAAATTAAAAGAAAGCAAAGAAAATATTTGAGATAAATGGCAGAGTCATGCCAAAGTGGCATGGGCTTGGTCCAAAACCTGAGGGTTTTTTTATTTCTATCATTCTAATTCAGGTTGACAGACATGGACTTGTGCTTGCCTCTTTCTCCCTCACCATGACAATAATTTTTCTTTCTTTCCTTTCATTCTTTTCTTGCATATTACTTTTCTCTCCTGATATTACCTCTAATGATGTCTCTTAGGTTTCTCTTCTTCAGTATCTATTTTTCCTCTGTTGACAAACTTATTATTAAAGTTCTTACACTAGCCTTATAATTAATGATCACTAAAAGGTTTTGTGAGGCAACAAACTGTATAAGAATTCATGAACTCATTTTTTAAGCACTTTTCATTAGAACATTATAATGTACTAAAGAAATGATTATGCTCATGGTATGGAGTTGTACACTGGACATTTCCGGAAAGTCTCTTCCTCTCTTCTAATGCCTTTCTCCAGTTTCATCTCTCCAGGCAACAGGACAAGAGTTTTCTCATTTCTACAAATATCTTCATTATCCTTTTCTTCCTTTTGCTCTCTCTACTTCTTTCTTCCAGATTGTTTTTACCTTGTGCAATGCTACTAAGCAAAGTTTCATGCTTTGCATCATTTGGCCAGAAACCAGTTTCAGATGATAATGATAATTAATGTCAAACATTAGTCTTACTCCTATCGCCAGGGAGAATATGTGATACCACCTGTACTCCAGGAAAATCTTATTTTGTCACTGCTATCAGCTATCATAGGAGGAAGGCCAGGACGAAGGCAAGAAGGTGTCCTTAAGTTTCTTCACCAGACAGTTGTTGATCTTCCAGTGAAAATCTTGTTCTTAACTCCTTATCTGCTTGGGCATGGGCTATAATGATTTGTTTTCAACTGGCTTTCTCAACTGAAAATTTTCTATGAGAGTGAATCCCCAATGAGATAGATTTAATATTTTCTGAAGGTGATGCACATTTCCAGTGAAACTGTCAAAATCTCAAAATAGATTTAAAATCTCCCTGAAAATATCCAACTCCCTACTTTTAAGCTGATGATGTTATTTTGGCTACTAGACTGTGGGTGAAAGATTGAAGTGTTCTAGGCAGGATTCAAGTTGTCTTCTGAAGTAATCTTAACCTCTTTACAACCTGAAATCTTCAAGCACTCCAAGCAAAAACAAGTATCCCGTACTTGTGTCAGAGAAAAAAAACTCATTGAATCATTTCAAAGCTCAGAGCACTCAATTTTTCTCAATTATTTCTATGTATTACCTGTCCTTTAAAATACATTTCTGAAAATAATAGATGACATGTTGTTATTGGACCATAGCTTAGTGTTTAAAGGTTTTGGTTTCCTGTAAAAAGAAATATATATGTGTATGTATATATATATTTTTATGATGAGTTTCTGTTTCAAAAAGGCTAGAATATGATGTTTGAGAGAATTTCTCCTCAGAAGCTTTTATTACATTTTCATGACTTTATTTTTCATAACAAAAATACAAACTTTTCATTTTTTGCTTTGATATTACAACCATGAGGAATCAATGACATTTCTGGCAATATAGTGTTAAATAGAAAGTAATATTTGGCTTTTTCTGGTAGTTTGTGGAGAGATCCTCAGCAGAATATTGCACCAGTTACCAGACTCCTGCAGAATGGTTATAGTTTTAAATTTGATTGGAATTTTTCATAAAAGCCAGTAACGTCTCTATGACTGTAAAGACGCAGTCAGTCAGATTAGGTTTCATTGCAAGTCAAATTCACACAAAAACTTATATTCCCTGTCTTAATGCCCCATGTTAATGCTTTCCTGAAGAGCAAACTCTTCGGGTTGATGAACTACAAATAAGAAAAATCTTCTTACACAAGCTTTTATTCATTTGGGTTAACCTCTTCTTATTGCAATAACTTGAAATATATGACAGATTGGTAGGAATGAGAAATGTTTCTTTAATGAACTGGCAAAATTCAGTACAATCTAGACCTTCAGGCTTCTGACATAAATCTCTTTTATACTGTCTGAACAATTACAGTGGATTTGTGGATTAATATGATAGTTTGTCATGTGATCAGACTCAGGTTTTACAGTTGAGAAGTCCATTATTTGCCAGCACACAAATTCCTCATCTGTACTTTTTTAACTTTCAAGTCACAGAGAGTTTGATATCTTTTGGGTACCAAAATGTTGATGTGTGTGTACAATCTCTTGCATTGCCAAAACCCCACACATCACTAGGTTGCTTGTTTATTGAGATTCAGTTAATCCAGCTGGCTAATTTACCTTTAGCTCATTTCTCTTAACCAATGGAGTTGGTAAGTGGTGAAAAGTGAGTTCCCTGGGTTTTCTTTTGCTGACTGGAACTTGTAAGTCATTCTTGTTTGGAATAAAAGCATATCCTCCTTAATTCATCTTCAGATTTCTAAGTTACATCTCACAGTGTTACTTGGTATATGTAGAAACTCAAACATAATGTTTAATCTGATAAGCATATTACTATTATGTGAGTGCTGTCAAGACTAACACACTCTGGTTCTACATCCATATTGGATGCTCCAGAATACTGTAACAAAAAAACCACAACTATTCTGTGAACAGAGAAGTGGCTTGTTAACTAAAGTTGTCATATACCTTTTCCATGGTTGCAATAAGTAATGGAAAGACTGAACATCTCTCATGGCTGATAGAGTTGCATGGTTCATCTTGTTCAGAAAGAAATGCATAATTTAAATTCATTCTGTAGTCAGACTGAAAGGGAAGACACATAGACCAGAAAGATAAAATCTTTAGATGTGAAGCTCGCATATGGCTTTCTGAAAAGGAGTGCATTAAAACTTCTTCAGGAACCTCTCAGAAGAAATCTAGAAATCAATTTTGGATAAGGTCTTTTGAAACAACTAAGTTTCATAATCTGTGTTTTCTAGAGATTATTTGTTTGCTGAAATAATTTTTGATGGTTAATTGATGCACCAGTTTAAAATCTGCCCAAGAATGGCATAGCTGAGTTATGGGAAATCCGATCTTGTGAAGTGAAAGCAGCACACTCAACTGAGAGCAATATAGCTCCTGTCCAAAACATGCTAGGTGTACTCCAAGAAGAAAACAAAACAACAAGCTGACAAGAAGAAACTATGGGATTGCTCTCAGTTTATTTGTATGCAATATAAATTAAATGGAACATGGAAAGTAGAAATATACTACATATGTTCTGTGGGATGAGTAACATTAGGAGTCACAAAATGTGGCTGTACTATCAGACTTAAGAAATGTGTTTGCAGGTAAAGATTGTGCCTGCATAAGAAGAGAAAAAAGTTTCCAAGAGATCTAGGGATTTTTGGGGGCCCTCTTTCCCATCTAATAACACAGCACTTTCAGAGACAAATGTCCATTTTCTGAAGAAACTACCTTCAATGGGGCTGCAGTAGTGGTTGGTCTTAATATTAGAGCTCCCCACTAAAGAGTTTGTCTATCTCTTTTATGTCTTCCCAGTGGATTTAGTCTTGCATCAAAAAGCAGAACTTGTGTTAAATTCATCAATTTAATTTTCCTGGCATATCCCTCGTAGATTTGGATGAACGTTTCTAGCCTTGCTAAAATTTTTCTGAGGCATGCAGACATTTAGACATTATGAAAATCTTTGTGAAAAGAAGTGGGTTTTTTTTTTTCCATTTGGACTGTCTAATGTTCTTTTCAGCACTACAAATAATGTTGTCTACGTTAAATAAGTGTTTTCTTTGGTGAAAAGGAAGAACTCATGACTCAAACTCTTAATTCTGGATCTTACTTCCAATTTTAGTTATTTGCTTAAGGTTAAGCCATAAATATGATTTCTGAAGACTTAATACTGACAATTAAACTGCTTAAATTGAAGCATGTATTTTGAAGTGTTGTTCATTGGTTCTGGGCTGAAGTAACCAGCTTCTGAAGACAATGTTACTTCCTGAAAGTATCAACACATCTATTATCTCTCTGTCAATAGCATTTCAAACAATCTGCATGCTATCTCCCTTACTTTCCTCCCTGCCCCCCACGCCCCCAAGATATTAAAAATGTACCTGAACGTTCAAATAACATGAAAAGGGACCTTTGCATCTGAGCATATAAATATCCAATCATGAATCCTAAAGTTTTGTTTCTGTCAGCATCACAAACCTATTTTGCAGTCTTTCACCTCCTTTCCCTCTAGTAAGGAAAGACTTCTCGGCACAATGACATGTAACTGTCATTGATAAGGTGATGTGGTAGGTGATTTGCATTGCTGGATATAGCCAGATGCATATTTCACAGTTTTTTATTCAGATCTTAACCAGTTTTTATTGATGAATAAAAAATTCTGGGCTTCTAAAACCTCATTTAGAAGAGGGTAATTTTAATTGTGTTCTTAGTGCAAAACTAAGGACATTATTTTCAGATGACATTATTACAAAATAGGAAATACATTTTATTTATATAGGCCCTCAAAGATGCTCTCTTAGGCTCAGGTACCTTTAACATTTGATTTAACTGTAGGAGAAAATCTCGACTGTTTTCCTTTCCTTCTATTGTTGAAGAATAACATGGTCTCAATTATGCTTTATTTACAAAACTCCATTTCCAAAGATCAAAACTAAGCTCTGAGAGAAATATGGCTTCAATTTTTCCCTTGGATGGAATTGTTTTATCAAAAAAAAAAAAAACTCCTAGAGAGAATATAAGAAATAAGTGTACCATCTGATTGAAATATTCCCAACAGAGTGATTTAACCACTTAATTCTTGTGACTTATACACTAATTCTGATGGTAGAAATTTTACATGTTTGAAAAGTGAAATGGGAAAATTTGTAGTGAAGAAGCAGGCATTTGGTACTGAAAACAAAGGAAAAATTCTGTCCCCTTTATAGATATTGCCAATTGGACATTTGACAAAACCAATTGAATATTTGACAAAGCCTACCAGATATTTGTCAGAAAAATAGCGAGTAATTCTAACTTTTACTACCTATTGGAGTACATTCTGTTCATTTTGTTCCTTCAGTGTTTGTCTATTTATTTGTTCTTTATCAATATGAATATGTTTATAATTAATTTACCTCACGATTATATTTTCAGTTGATTAAATCTATTCATTACACACTTCAGGGACTTAATTTAGTCTCCAGATTTGCTGTTATAGCTCCTTATGAGCTTTTGGAAATCCTCAGATAAATTAAATCATCCTAGTTCTACTGGCTTAAAGGAAATATGATAATTTACAGTTGAAAGTCTGTACCTCAATAATTGTTAACTTTAACATATGAAGACAAAATCACTAAGAAACAATTTTAATTGGCATCTTCAGTCGCTTAAGGTTACTTATTTCATAGAATCATAGAATCATAGAATCATAGAATCATAGAACAGTTTGGGTTGGAAGGGACCTTAAAGATCACCTAATTCCAAGCCCTCTGCCACGGGCAAGAACATACCCCACTAGATCAGGCTGCCCGAGGTCACATCCAACATGGTCTTGAACACCTCCAGGGATGGGTCATATGCATTCAGTTAGGAGTTCAGAGGGAACAGGTTTGGGGAACATATATACATATCATAAAGCCTGAGAAAGTTATACTAAAGAGGTTGAAGTAATTTATTAGTTATTTGGATTCCTACATGTTTCATTCCGGTCTCCAGTGTCTTCTTTTCCATTAACAGCGTAATTTTAGCTGATGATGTCTGCATTTCTTGACAAAGACCTTGGTTTTATTTTCTGTTGCTTCGTTGTTTCATTTTCTTAAAATAGAAGTAATTTGAAATGTAAATACGTGGACTGTTCCTAGTGTATGGAAAAGCAGACCAAGTGAGATGGAGTTGATCAAGCAAACATATGCAAACATATTCCAGCTCTGAATAAAATAGAACTTGATTATATGGCATGTAGGTAAGATTTTGTTGTGCCACCAAAAGCAGTCTTTAAGATTTTCTTTCCATACTTAATTTTCATTGCACAAAGCCACGGTATTCCTGGAGAACCAGACAGAAAATTAACTGGAACCTTGAACACGTGACTAAATGAGGACTGTTTCTTAGTAATGAAACACTATTTTGTTAGAGCATGTATATGTAATCTGAAGCAGCAAAGAACAATAATACTGTAACTTTTCGATTTGATACCACAGTGCAAATGGGGAAGGTGGCATTTTTTTCCCTGTTACAAAAATCACAGCATAAAGTAATGGAATTAAAATTTTGCACATCTACTTCAAAATTTTACTCTACTAATCATCATAGTTTCTGATATACTCACAGGGAAGTGGAAGGAACACTGGATTATTTAGAAAAGTAGATTTTATGACAGAGATGATGTACTTGGAGAGGCTATTTTGTATTGCAAGATACATAAATCGATGTATGGAGGTTTTTCAGACATATTTTCCTATGCTATTCATTACAGCTTTTCAGAAGACTTGAAGACAAGACAGTACTTTTCAAGCCTTGAGACATTTCAGGTATTTATGGTTATATTCTAAGTTAGGTTAAGAATCACATTTGCCTTGTCCTGAGCTGTAAAATACTGGATGCTCATTGCACAGCTTGTGGGATTTTGAACTTTCTAGATAATTTTTCATTTTTTCAAGTTCATTAACATTGACCATAGCTCATTAAAAGTATTTATTTCTGAATGGCTTTCAGAAGTATCTCCTGTAAAAAAAAAAAAAAGAGACTAAATAGAATGTAAAATCTAAACAAACTCCTCCACACAAATCTAAGAGCTTGGAAAGTCCCTCTCTGTGTCCCTCCTCCCACAGCATGAATTGGAGAGAGAAAAAATTTCTCATTATTTTCTGCTGTCTCTGCTTGTAATTCCTTGCAGATCCCTCATTGTCATTCACATTCTGTTTCCAGAAATTTATAATTTTGTTCACTGGTAATTAATGCAATGTTAGCTAAATATTATTGTACTTTATGTATTCTAGGAAGTCATACAGTTAACATAAGTACTCATCTGGAAATTACTTTCAGACTTTCACAGTACTCATTAAACCACAGAAAGGGAATGTTCCCATGTTTTTAGTTAGTTTCAGAAATGTTTCATCAACAAGCTACTTAAAATCCCTGTAGTTATTAATATATTGTAAATTAACTGTAGTATCATCCTTATGAGAGGCGGCTGAGAGAACTGGGGTTGTTTAGCCTGGAGAAGAGGAGGCTGAGAGGAGACCTCATTACTCTCTACAAGTACCTGAAAGGAGATTGTAGAGAGGAGGGAGCTGGGCTCTTCTCCCAGGTGCCAGGGGACAGGACAAGAGGGAATGGCCTCAAGCTCCGCCAGGGGAGATTTAGGCTCGACATCAGGAGGAAGGTTTTTTTGTAAAGGGTCATTGGGCATTGGAACAGGCTGCCCAGGTTGGTGGTTGATTCGGCTTCCCTGGAGGTGTTTAAGGCACAGGTGGACGAGGTGCTGAGGGGCATGGTTTAGTGTTTGATAGGAATGGTTGGACTTGATGATCCGACGGGTCTCTTCCAACCTGGTGATTCTGTGATCATAATATTGCACATAACTTTATATACAGTAGAAAAGTTCTGTTTGCTAAAATTAGTGTTATAGTTACAGTATCATTTATTTTAGGAAGATTAAAAAAGATTACAAAATCAATAAAAAATTTGGCAAGTACTTTTACTTCTGTTCATGCTTGAAGTTTGCTATGGTGCTTAGTTGAGCCCTGCCACTGTTTTGCCTGTGAAAGTCCTACTGACTAAAAGGATAATGCAATGACTGCAGTACCAGATTGAAGACTATGTGATAACCTGTTGGACAGTGAGAAGATGCTCAGCAGTAGGCAAACGAGTTGATTATGAATTTTCAAGGCCATTCATTCTCCATGCAGAGGAAGTGCCTGGCCTGCATAAATGAGCATCTCTTCATCTTGTAAACCTGGAGTTTCTACCACGTGTCTGAACCCTTGTTCTCCAGGAACAGTATTGGTAGTGGTGCATTTATTGTGTCTTTATGTAAGGGTACTTTTTCACCTCTGCTCATCAAACCACTGAATAGACATACAACAGTGTGCCCACAGCCAGAATGAGGGACAGTCACTATGTTATATACAGGAGCAGTGTGTAGAGTTCTCATTGAGGAATGAGACTGAAGTGTTACCCTTCCAGCATCTGTTCCAGTGATGTCAGTGTGAGTATAAATACTTTTCATAGATATCCTTTGAAATTGCAGAGCATGGCATTTGACTGTAGCCCCCTGTTCAAGAGTCTATGATTCTACCTCCCAAGGCACTGATCCTCCTTTCTTTGTGGTGCAAAAGACAGCATTGCTGTCAAACATCTACATGAGCTCAGCCGGAAACCTTAGAAACAAGATAATAAATGAATGTCAGCTAATGCTTCCTCCAACCACGCAAGTGCTTTGGAAGGAGATACACCTCAGAAGGAGAGATTTTTTCAGCAGGTGACCTGTATGGAGGTGCTTCTGAATGCATTTCCCCTCACCCATTAACTTTTTATGAATATAGACTGCTCATATAAAGATTGAATTGAAATGTAGGTTCAGTCATGTCATTTTATCATCCTGCTTTTCAGGACTCAACATTCTCTGTTCATTGCATCCTCTGACAGATGCCTCTAAACTTTGTGCTGATTCTGTGTATTTTAGGTAGCTTTATATTAACTAGTCATAGAGGGTTAGTTATCTGTATAAACCTGTATGTTAATAGAATATGTCCTCATTCATATTATGATGGACTGTGGAACTAGTTTTCATAGTTCTTATGTTGAGATCTTATGCTGAGTTTAGATGAACTTTGTATGGCTCCAGTTTTGCACTGTGGTTTCTTTATTTTGTTTAATAACTTGGTTTTATTCATACAACAACATTTAGGATTCGTGGTGGGAGAGTAAACTCACTTTATAATTCATTTTTGAAGGATCTCAGACATAATGGATCAACTGATTGTTATATCTGTTACTATTTTTTTGTCCTATTGTTTGTAAAATAAACAAGTGGAGGCTAGAAGATTTTTACAGTGCTTTATGTTTTAAGCCTGTGGAGTAGCAATGGGGAGTATAAAACTTGTTTGTTTTCCTGCTCTGTATCAATTCCTGAAGCAACATATATTTCCTGACAGAAACAGAGAGGATCCTGCAGCAAACTGTCAGTCAAAATATTGGTGATATATATCTTTAGTTAAAGTAGAGTATGTACTTATATGTTTAGTTGTGATCTTCATAGAACATTCAGTACAATTTGCTGATTTGATGTCTACGTGGTTTACAACAGATATTATTCCTACTCAACTGCAGAAAATTTTTGACTGTCTCAAAATACATCAAAATCAGGATAATTCCCAAGAAATTACTTTGAAGTTAGCACCTAATGCTGACAATCTCCACATTCACGCTATGTCCAAATATCCAGATTGTTCATAGTCCACACTGTGTACAGAAATGGTAATGCAGAATACTTTTCTCCTGACTGAAGAAAGGACAGTATTTTATACCATAAATATTTCAAATTCCAGCTCTTCCCTCTAAAACATAGATATTAGTAAGAAAGTTATTATAAAATATCTATCCCTTTTAGTGTATTTTTAGATAATAGGCTGAGGTTAAAAGAGGGGCTTGGCAAATGCCATCACGGTATCTAATTAAAGAAATATGTACCTCCATTTTTAGGCCTGTGAAGCGTCTGAGTGGTTCTTTGAACTTTTTACTTCCCTAGAATTTCTTGTCTAGAAAATGAGATTAAAGAGCCAAACCCCTTAAGTCAAATGAGTTTTTTGGCTGTGGTGATCAGTCATTCAAATTGCTGTCTGGACCTCTGCAATTCCTTATAATTTGTGGAAATATCTTACTAAGAGCAGAAATGTTGTTTCCTCTGTTGTGCTGTACCTGTGCTTAGAGCCTTTCATTAATCTTTGAACCTTCTGCAGTGTGGGTATACTTATGCTGGAGATACTCTAAATTTCATAGAATAGCTAGGTTAGAAAAGACCTGCAGGATCATCGAGTCCAACCATACCTATCAATCACTAAACCATGTCTATCAGCACCTTCCCACTAGTCCCTTAAACACCTCCAGGGAAGGTGAATCAACCACCTCCCTGAGCAGCCTGTTCCAGTGCCCAATGACACATTCCATAATTTTTTTTTTCCTAATGTTCATCCTGAACCTCCTTTGGTGGATCTTAAGGCCATTACCTTTCAATCTGTCCCCTATCACTTGGGAGAAGAGGTCAACTCCCTCTTCTCTACAACCACCCCTCAGGTAGTTATAGAGAGCAATGAGGTCTTCTCTCAACCTCCTCTTCTCTAGGTTAAATAACACCAGTTCTCTCAGACATTTCTCACAGGGCCTGTTCTCCAGTCCCTTCACCAGCTTTGTTGCTCTTCTCTGGACTCGCTCCAGAGCCTCAACATCCTTCTTGTGGTGAGGGGTCCAGAACTGAACACAGGATTCAAGGAGTGATCTCACCAGTGCTGAGTACAGAGGGAGGATAATCTCCCTGGACCCACTTGTTTCTCATACAAGTCAAGATGCCATTGGGCACACTGCTGGCTCATGATCAGTCACTGTTAACCAACACCCCCAGGTCCCTCTCCTCCAGGCAGCTTTCTAGACAAACTTCTCCCAGTCTGTAGCACTGTATAGGGTTGTTGTGCCTGAAGTGCAGGACAAGTGCATTGGTCTCAGCCCAGTGGTCCAGGTTGTTCAGACCCCTTTGCAGAGCCTCCCTACCCTCCGGCAGACTGACACTTCTACCCAGCTTAGTGTCATCTGCAAACCTGCTAAGGTTGCACTCGATGCCTTCATCCAGGTCATTGATAAAGACATTGAACATGGTTGGACCCAGAACTGAGCCCTGGGAACCCCACTTGTAACTGGTCTCCAGCTGGATTTAACACCATTTACTCTCCGGGCCTGGCCATCCAACCAGTTTTCCACCCAGGAGAGTGTGCACCTGTCCAGGCCAGAGGCTGACAGTTTCCGTAGCAGAATGCTGTGAGAAACTGTATCAAAGGCTTTACTTAAGTCCAAGAAGACCACATCCACAGCCTTTCCCTTGTCCAGTTCACAATGCAACCAGTTCTTCTGAAAATTTTGTTCCACAGGAGATGGATGAACTTTAGATTATCATACATTTTAACAGTGAAATTGTTGCTACATGGGGCAGGACTACTTGACGAGCAAATCTTAAACTCTGAAGAATTACAGGAGGAAAAATAGTAGGATATTTACAGAATCTCCAGACTAAAAATGAATGCAAAAATCACTGTTTTGATTCATCAGTACTGTAGCTACCACTGGGAGTGTTGAGGGAGAAAGTACATAAAGAAAAAAAAAAAAAGAGGAAAGAAAACAACGTGAGATAAAAGAGAGCTTAAAATGAAGGGAGCAATGAAAGAACAATAAAGGTCTCAGGACTTGTAGTGACTATAGATAAGTACAGAAAAAAATGAAGCATTCTGGTCTATTTTTGTTATAAAACCATAGTGATATATGAACTGAAGATATAGACAAATTAGGAGAGATATACAAGTTAATTCTAACATTTAAACTGTCTTCGCTATGGCAGAGCTTCTGCACAAGTAACACCATCATGTAGCAAGTGTGTAACAAAGACAGTTGCTTCTTCAAATAGCCAAGAAGAAGGTGGAAGGAAGGAGTACACAGGAACAAGAGAAAAAGTACAATTTGTCGATTGTTGAAATAGGAAACCTAAAGTTTGAATCTTGCCCCATCTTTATTCAAATATGAATTGTAGGGTCCTTATTCAGATTTGTAGTGATTACCTGTGGGATTTTTTATCCCCACAACAACTCTTTAGCTAGAGCATTCATGCTATCAGTTCTATCAGCAAGGCATAACTAGCTTACTTCTACCTGACTGACAGTGCACTTACAAAAAATTGTAGGTGTATAGCCAGGTGTGTTGCAAAAACAAGGAGGTAAGCAAACAAACAAACAAGCACACAACAACATTTTAACTATTATAGTGCTCTGTGAGAAAAGTAATTGCCATTGCCTAGACTTTAGAGGAAGTACAATTAAGAAAATACTCAACAATTAAGTGACTTCCTCAGGGGGGAAGATGGAGTAAAATTTGTCTGAGCAACACACAAAATTCAAGAAATTTTTGCCTCCAATTCAAACATGAGATATATACAGGGTCTTTTTTCTATGTAGATAACCACATGAAGAGATCTTGTATATTTATAACTGAGAGATGTTTAAAAATTCAATATCACTTTTCTAGCAGAATATCTTCGGTTTCCGTAACCATTTTAATATGTTCTAGAAACAGAAGGTTTAATCTTCAAAGGTGAAAATCAGCTGAGTGTAGCCTGAGCAGCCCAAGGGATGATAGAGTTTTACAGAAAAATAAACTGTGATTTAACAGCCTTGTCTGATCTTGTGTGAAAGAGCTACAGTATCTGGATATGTCTGGGCAAGGCGCCGCCTTATAATTATGTATGAGAAACCCACATATGTCAGCTGAATCCATACACCATTAATACCTCCTTTTACAATGTTTATACTTTTCACTGGATTCATATTTTCATTTCTGGAGGTAGAACAGAGAAATGTAATTTTTTTTTTTTTTATCACAGACAGCATAATAGTATGTGTTTAGTTCCAACTGTTGCATATCGTGAGAGTTCGCTGGGTCAAGGGTCAAAGAGGTAAATAAGGCTCTAGAAAATGAAATACCTAAATGAACAGAACAGAAAGCTGTTGTGGTCCTGTAACATGCATAAGTTATACACAGGGCTTGTAATGCCTGCAAAAGCTATTACTTTTAGGAAGGAAATAAATGTGCTTTTTTCCCCACTTCAGAACACTGTAGCACTTGGAGATGGTGACATAAAAAAATGAAAATATATTCAAGTTCTGACTTGAGATATTCTATTAAACATTCCTGGGACATATTTTATCCGGGAAGGATAAACTGTTCATGGTCACTGGTATTTACAGTAGAGTATATCAAGAAGTTACATTCAAAGCTACTCAAGAGCTGGGGATGGTAGTGTCTCATCATGCAAGAGATGTTATTCAGTGGTCAAAGCTGTGGGATAAGAAAATATCCAAGATACTAAAAAAAGATCAATGTTGTTAATACTTTCTGGAGGACTGTATTACATCTGCTGGTGGAAAATATTCACAAGATGAGAGGTTCAACTAGTATTCCACAGATCTTTACAACTATAAAAAGGAAGAGTGAGAATGGAATTTGTATACTCCAGTTACAAGATGTTTACTTGCAGAGGTGAATAAATATAACAACTATTATTTATTGCAGCATCATTGAATTAATCTGTGTTAGTGAGGATTTAGAAGGATATGCACACTTCCAGAGCTATACACCTATGCTCAAGCCTATCCATTAATCTTCAGATTAAATAATAGAAGTAGTAAAATATAAATGATTACATGTCAAGAAAAAACTTTTGCACTGGAGACAAATGGTAGACAGAGAAGTATGTAAACAAATTTTACGTCATTTTAGTTTCTATTATTTAATGTAAGCCTATGAAAGCTTGATTTAAATATCAGAACACATAAAATGAAAGTCCATTGACCTATATTATAGGAGATCAAACAAGGGTTATCAAAATGACCCATTCTGTCTTTCCAAACCATGATTTTTCTAACATTACTGTTGGAGAAGTTTGAAAAATTTCAGTTTCTTTTAAATCATCTAATTGTTAAAGATAAATTAAATATAATTTCGTATGAGTGCATTTATTTTCATTTTATGAATATTTGGCTGAGCAGTGGTTAGTTGTTAGTGTCATTAGGAAAATGATGTAATTACCACACAATTAATAGTCATTAAATAGAAATGTATATATTTACATATTAATTGCATATAGTCATTGTATTAAATGGCTATTAATCAATGCTCAAATTCTCAACCAAAGAGTCAAGGTACTTCAACAGTTTTGCCTCTTTTTCCAAGCCTGTTGGCTGCATTGAAATCATCCAAAGATGACACTATAACCTTATTTTTGCCTAATTTTGGAATAATGTAATCACTAGGTTTGAAAAGACGACTTGGATCATCGAGTCCAACCATTTCTATCTGCCACTAAACCTGAGCAGAGCTTTTCCTCTTTCTCCTTGCTACCTGTATTCTTAAACCTGAATTTATTGCCCTATATTTTTTTCTTGTATTTAATACTTTCTCATGAAGAAAAGTGACAAAGAGAGTGTAGAGACATTCGGTCATTAAGAGTTGTATTTAGACATCTAATCTGAAAGATCACAGAACCGCTACTGTGAATCACTGAATGTTTACCTACTCCCTTCATGATTTACAACATTTTTTTCTTTAATTAGGTTCTTATAATACATCACACTTCTCTACTATCGTTATCCATACAGTGAAAAGATCTAAATTTAATTTATTAACATTAAAATATCTGAAAGATGGAAAAACAGCCTCAACTTGACAGATTCAAACAGAGATGTTATTAAACTACTCATTGCATTTGATATTTGAAAATACGGAATAAGAAATATAGGGTGTCTTTGGGAATCTAAACTAGATTTTACCCCAGGAGAAACCATCTGGCAAGTTCAGACTGCAGAAAGCAATGGAAAGTAAAGTTTATAAAACTGACTTAGTTTAACCTTGAAGGCATAATTATGTCATACATTAAGGTACTTAAAGGTAACGTGTTGATTGAGAGTAAATAAGATTTTCAGTTTGTATTGTGGTGTCCAGTTAAGTCAAGATATGGTTGTATGATTCTCTAAACAAATTTTATACTCATAAATTTTATACTCTTTTTAAAAAAAGAATATAATTTTTTTTTAAAATAAGGTTGAAAATAATTGTTATTTCAATGACATTATTTCATTTGTGTTGTTCAAAGATTTTTTCTTTATAATCATAACAGCGAAATAACAAAAAAATAAACCTAAACTAATACAGTCTAATGACTCATATAATTAGAAAAAAATTATAATTCTGTTTTAATTAAAAACAGAACAAACATGTTGAACTGAAAAAAAATCTTACTGTAGTTTTCTTTCACAGTATTATAAAACAAATGTTCAGTCAAAAATCCATCAAAATAAATGAAATGTACATAGATTTCAATTAACTTTGTATCAAGCTCAGCATTACTTTATTTAGGAAAATTACAGGTAATCAAAATATGCAATCTGAACCTGAGAAGGATACAAAGGAGATACCTGTAAATTCAATGTTTAGTTGAAGTATCAATTTTAATTATGAAAGTATGAAACAAAATTTATTTATCCACTTCTAACAGGTTTTTAAGTAAGCATGGGGAACATGGAAAAACATTCTTGAAGAAGGAAAAACATTATCTTGAGAATGTTATTTAGTAACATTTTTTAATAAATAAATAAAGTCACTATGGAAAGTAAAGATGTATATGAATATAACTTGATATTTAATACACAGATATTATGTATACAATCATACTGAAATGAAAATACTCATGAGATTAAATGTCATCTACAATCCTTCTGTGCTTTTATCTCTGCAGTCAGAGATCTTACAGAAAAATGTACAATGGAGATTTAAAATGGAATCTCAGGATAAACCACAACTTGTCTCTAAGAAGCTTCGAATAGCCTGAGATCCACGAGTCAGATTAGTGAGGAAGTTTATCTGTGATGACAGAAAGTACTTGATAGTGACTCAAAATTATAAAGTGGTCAAACCAGAAACAAAGAAATTGTTTTTAGAACAATTAAGACATTACAGACTAATAAAGAACTGTCTGCAGGCACTATTATAACATTTCTTCTCTTTGTGATTGATCAGAAGAAATTCAAATTAAAAAATATGTGAATTATTCATCAAACCCAAACTTTTTACTCATTTGAAGTCTGTCCAACTTTAGTTTCAACTATTTCCTGTCTCTGATACTGTCTACAGAACTCAGTACAAGAACAGAGCTTCATGAAGATCAACCATTTCATTTGGTCCATCTTTCATTAGTCCCTACTATGGTTATTCTTAGACGTCCTGTTTCTTCTCTGTACCCATACACACATCTGCAAAATAAGGATAATTATATAAAGGAAAACATGATTTTATTTTATTTTTTCATAAGCACTATCATCCATTGCCCATGTGCAGTGCATTGTATGGTACAAGCAAGTAAAAGTAAACTTCAACATTACGTTTATAACTGTTTGAAAAATATAAGATGGATAGACAGAAATTCTCAGTGGACTCATTTTGTCAGTGGCAATACTTTCAAAGCATTTCTAGTCTTTATAACAAGAAAATTTTCCCTAAACTCTTAAAAATGCATTCCTGTAATAATATGTTTGCAGTATTTCCTTACTGAGCTATCTGTTGCAACTAATTTACACAGATAATAGAATACTGAGGAAGTTCTAGACAAAATATTTTGTCCTTAGAATATGTTGATTTTTCAAAAGTAAAAACTTCTGTGGTAACCAAAGTGAAATTCAAAGGTATAAAGTGGAATTTCTTATGAAAATAAGAACAAAAGGGACAGTAAGGCAGAGCAAGAGAGATTGTTTAGAATAAGGGACTATTACCCACAATTTTGGAGAACTGAATGAAACTTTTGGTCTGATTTTCACATAGTCTATATGTTTTGATTTCTGGAAATAAAATCCATCACCTTTCTAAATGGTACTGTGTTTCTCAGTATAGAATGGGAATATTTTTGAAATCTTTAATTTATTTATTCCCTGGTGGAAAAATTAGTATATTTCATAAGAGTTTTATATGTACCGTAAATGGCAATATCTGCCCAAAGCTGTCTGCAATATATGCTTTTCATCATTTAGTGTTCATAAAGAGGAAGGAAACTTTCAGAATTAGGCAAAAATTCACTTTAGATGTCAGGCTATAAAAAAATTAAAATGCACATAGTATTTAGTGTATGAGTAAATTTCTTTGGGGGGGGGTTGGTTGGTTTTTTTTTTTTTTGGTGCGTGATCTGCTTGTAAGAAGTTAAGCTAACATACTTGCATGCAGAAAACATCCTTGTTAGATTTGTAAAAAACAGAAGAAAATTCATTTACCTCAAATCTAGAATCTGAAAATTCAAATTCTGAACTTATATAACCTCAGTCTTTTTTTTTTAAATGGAAAGCCATTATCTTTGCTTCTTTGTATTGCAACCACTTTTCATTCCTGGCTTTTCATCTTGATCACTAATACATATGAATGCTGAAATAAAAATATGTGGCTGTGCTACCAAACTTTATTTGTGGTTAGTCAATTAAAGGATATGAGATAAAATTTGTCATTTCTAATGGGAATGATAACATGGTTTTGGTACACAGTCTACAGCAAATACAAAGTACATCTATCTCAAAGTGTGTATCTAGAGTCCAAGAGTAAAGAATGAACTATTGCATGGCTTAACTTTTCAATTCCTTATAACATATATACATACATGCGTAATAAATGTGGTTGGAAATAGAGTAGTTAAACTGTTTCACACTTACAGATTTTGGTGTTTCCCTTCTTTATATATACCTGTATTATCTCCAGCTGAGCTGCAGAAATACAAAAAATCTGACCTAGTCTAAACATCCTAGAAAAATATGACTTTTACCCTCTCTTTTTATTGACTAAAACAAATCACAGTCATAAAAGTGTGTAGATCACCAATTCATTGGTGACTGTTTTGAAATTAGTCCCATTTTCTTAACATTTTCATGTCTCTTGTGTTACACGTGAATGTGTTGTTCTTAATATATATGTCTCTGCAGTTATTTTGCTGGTAGACAGTGATTTGTGTCAGTCATAGCAGGTAAAAAAAAACAGATAGCTTTGTGTAATTCCTGATGGAGAAGGAATTATTCTGTTTTCCAGTCAATTTATCAGGGCCACTTTGGTGGCCATATTATTGAGGTAATGCTTGCACCTGGCACCAATCAACCAGGATTACGTGAACTCATCTACCGCATGCAAGAGCACAGCATGTTTCTTACTGGTTGTCACGTGAAGGACAGCACCAAATGACTCTATACAATATAAAAACATTAATTGTCTTCTGTACTTGTTTTCCTTAAGCATCATTCCATCTCTCAGAATTTTTCCTGAAGAAGTTAAGTGATTATTTTAAGATCACAATTGCGTTTTCTTATATTATTTCTAATTAAAAAATTAGATATCAGAGTAGGAGACTTTAAATAAATCATCTGCTATAGTAAACCTATCTTTCAAGTAGACCCTGAATGTTTAAGACATTATTTTATAAAATTCTGTGTTTATTTTTACTTTTTTAAAAGTGAGCACTCTAAAATGGAAATTAATTACAGAGCATCTATTATTATTTTATTTCACTTTGCTCAGTAAAACAGCAAGTTAACTACTTAGTAATTATTATTATTCAGGAAAAGAACAATTCCATTGCAATGATCTCAAGATAGAGCTCAGTAGTCAGGTACCATGCTGGTCTTTGTTCTTTATCCTTTACTGGCAACATTCTTCTATTTTTCTACTGAAAGACATCTGTGGCAGTTTATCCTACAACTTTGTTTTGTACACGAAATTAATTTGAGGATGTTGCGTTTTTTTGTTCTCTTTTTTAAAAAAAAAAAATAACTGCTCAACATTGTGTGTTTTGTCAGCTCCTAGTAGGCTGATAAGACTAGCTGGTGCACCAGGAGATAACTTGAGTAGGCATTTGGTTTGGCTTGTCATTTGGCGCATACTCCAAATAAGTATTATTTGATGAATGCAATGAGAATGACACAGAGAACTTGGGCTTGACTATTATTAGTTCAGGACCTCAAGTCGACTTTAACTGATCTCAGGTTTGAACCTTTTCAAAACTAAAAGAATACTATACTGAAAAATATACGTTTTAAACAAGGTTTTTACTTTTATAGCTTTTATCATTAGATCTGAATACAGTTCTAATAGTCTTTAGTGTCGATGTGAAATTCAGTTAGTTCAAGGAAATAAGCCATATTTTCTAAACAAAATCAGAATTTGTCCATGACTTGCCTGAGACAAAATAAACTGCTGAGAGTAAAGGAGTTGGCAGTGGTAAAAAGCAAAACCTGAGTACTTGTTCAAATAAAAGTTGACTGAAACTGATACTGGCTAATGCCATTAGAAACTTAAGAAGTACCTAGAGGGAGGAACATTTTTTGGTCCTTAGTTGTTTATGCTGACTAGTATACCAAAAATTTAACATGTCCAACAATTTGAAGCAAGAGGTTATATGTAAAAACTGCACTGATTTTCTGATGCTATAAATGACTAGACATCATGGAGCGTCCCAGAGAGTGAGGCTCCAGTTTTTGACCTTACATGTTGCAAATATGAGCAATTACTCATGAGCTAGCTGCCTAAGGAATTTCATAAGAAAGAGGAATGATGATTTATTGAGCAAGAAACACTCCATGGGTGGAACTATTTTGAAATGAAGCTGAAGTAGTCTGGAGTATCTTACATAAAATACTAATAAAGTAATAGAGCTTTTGACATGAGCAAATGGATTACCGTTACTACATTGTTCATTGAACTGAATGAAAACATGGGAAAAACCTACTGACCACTTTCCATATAAAATTGATAGCTGGAACATTCAGATTATATCAGTTATTATTGTTCTCCTTGCCATAGATCTGGTTTAATATGCACTATCAACTCAGAGAACACAAAATTGAATGAAAAATAGACGGTTTCAAAAATAGGAAGAAGTATATATGAGCAGAAGGGAAAAAGAATGTAAAGAGGGAAGATTTTATTGGGTGGAAGGGGAAGGTGTTAAGAATGAGAGGAGAAATGGTTGATCTACAGTCATTTTAAAATAAAATCTAATGTCATGGAGACCCCAAACACAATGATTCATATTTTCCTATATGATTTGTAGCTTTTTCTAGATACCTTAGTCACAAGACAGTCTGTCAGACTGGTCTACGAAAACAGACATTTTTAAAAAAAATATAGTTCCCTGAAAATAAGCGCTGAATCACAAACAAATCTTAAGAAGTGCCAGGAATTCAAAATGTTCCTGAAGTCATTATGAACCATGATTATTTGGCAGATTTTTTTTAAATTTTTCTTGTTTGTTTAAGACATTGACTTCAGAGAAAATCTTGAAATATTTGGCTGAAACATTTTCTCTCCTTAACAGCACCATAAGACTGGAGAAGATGGGAATATTTCTGAGATCAGTGTAAACCTATCATCCCAAGAGAGCTGTATGCATTTGCTGTCAACAGCAAATTGTCAATTGCAGTACTTTCTAGTATGTTGTTGAGAGAATTATCAGCATCTGGTGTCTCCAAAGATTAGCAGTCAAATTGCCTAATAAATTTGACTAAGAGAGAATTGTTAAAGTAGGACAGGTAATCTGGTGTACAGATATGTTCCAAGGGAAATGAATGAGCATAAGTAAGCCTAGGGCAGATTTACTTCATTTAGGGAAATATTTTGATCCTGATCCACTCACATAAACATAATAATGAGGTGAAGTTTACAGACCAAACACAGTAGAACTGACACTGACAAAACTGATAAATTCTTTTCAGTTATCTATTTTGTTAATAAAGTTTGTAGTAGAGTGAATTTCACAGTTTTCTTCATTTTCTTCAGGAAATATATCAATTCTATAAACCTCAGAGCACAAGGAAGACCAACAGATGAACTTATAGACTACCAGATTGTTAAAGAACCTGGATAGACGGGAATAATGGTCTAATAAGAACATTATTAAGTTCAACAAAGACAAATGTAGTATCTTGCACCTGGGAAAACATAATCCACGAGTACAGCACCGGCTGAGATCCACTCAGTTGTGGAGCAGCTGTATGGAGGTGGACCTAGGAGTTCTGGTGGACAACAAGCTCAACATGAGAGAACACTGTGCTTTTACGGTAAAGAAAATCAATAGGATGCTGAGTTGCATGAACAAGAGCATAATCAGCAGAGATGGAAAAGTCATCTAACTCTGCTGAGTGCTTGTCAGGCCACACCTTGAATACTGCATTCAGTACTGGTCGTCACTATACAAAAAAGACATGGACAGGCTGGTGTGGGTCCAGGAAAGGGTAACAAATCTGATAAAAGAACTGAGAAGCCTGTCATAATGAGGAAGGGCAAAGAACTGGGCTTTTGCTCAGCCTTGGGAAAAGTAGGCTTTGGGAAGATTTTATCACCGTGTTCCAGTATTTAAGAAGATGGAGACTCCCTTTTTACATGAAGTCGTACGGAAAAGGTGAGGAGTAATGGGTACAAGTTACTCCTGGGAAGATCCCTATTGGACATAAGAGGAAATTTTTCACAATGAGAGCAACCAGCCATTGGAATAATCTCCCCAGGGAAGCTATGTATTCCTCAACATTGGACACGTTCAAAGTTGTCTGGACAGTGTGCTGGACCATCTTGTGTAGACCTTGAGGTCTCTTCCAACCTCATAATCTATGATTCTGTGGATATTTCATATTAAATGCTTTCCAAATTTCAGTTAAATAATTTTAGAAACTCCTGGTTTTTATCATTTCATAGTTTAGTGAATACTTTTTTTATCTATCAGCATTTACTATGACTCAATAACAATTTAGAGGATTTTCTTTTAATACATCCGCTGACTTATTTCCAGTTATTTGCTTAAAGTTGAACTGCTTTCAAAAAACCCCAAACTTGTGATAGGTAAAGTCAAGAGTTCAATTTTAATTTGAAGAACTGAACTAAATAATTGAATTATGTATATATGTATATATATGTGTGTGTGTATATATATATAAATATATATATATACCCACATATATAAGATACAGTTTCATTCCTGCTTTATGTATACAAAGTATATGGCATTCAAGTCAAAGTTTTTGCCATATTTACTGTCTTTTAAGAGTTAAGAATTGGAGTGTTTGGCTTTTCTTTTTTTCTAAAGGTGTGTACCAGAATATGCTTAAAAATTGATTTGTGATGTGAAGATATGAAATGAGACCCAGATTCTATTTTCAGTCTCTTTTGTTATACACTGTTCTGTCATGGTCTGTTAATAATTTTTCCTGAGTAAGCAGATTTTTATCTTTGTGCCTCTTGGTTGCATTTCAGAACAGCCTGACATACACCATAAATTTATCACTGAATTTCTAGAGATGGAAATAAAACCCACTATTCATTTCCCTGACAAATCAACCTTTAATGGCAGTTTGAGGCTTTGTCCTGTGTGAGGTAAAGTGAAAAAGAAAGGCAGCAAATTAAGAGCAGGCTGGAATTTTTATGATTTTGGAGAAAACTTCTTAAAACAAGACCTACGACACTATAACTAGAATGAAACATTAATAAGACATTCTAAACAGAATCCATTTAAATGGCATAAGCTCAAGAAAATATATAGTTGTATTTGAAGAACAATTTATAGTTAAAACCATATGGAAATTTCTTTTACAGTTCCTTAGGCACTGGCATGATGCAGAATTCTTTCCTAGAGTGAAATACATGGAAAGGTGATATGTTGTCAGTAAAGCCTTTAAAGGTCATTCCTGTTTATACAGAAAGAAAGATATTCCCATGTTTAAATTGGTACCAAAGAGCGTAATTTTGTTCAAGTGCAGTTCATAGAAGTAGGACAAATACAAAATTTGATATACATCTGTTTTCTTATGATGACAACCCTGAAGAACACCAATGTAAAATTAAAGATGTTTCAGCTAAAGATTGAATCATCCTCACCAGATTTATACATCCCAGTGATCTAGATAAGGGCAGTGGCATAATTAGGACAGCAAATAAATACAAACAACAGCAATTAAGTTTTCCAATGTGTGTAACATTCCCATTTCACTACATTTACATTAATTAAAAGGATTATCTTGGTATTCTGTGTGTTTTGTCATACCATGAAATCATAAAGTATAATCATCAGACCTGAGGCAACACTATGAAGTTACAAATTAAGATTAATAATTTAAAATTAAGATCAAATGCTGGCTGATGAAGGAAGACTATTTTAATAATTTTTCTATTAAAATTATATTAAAGGAAATAAATTCGTGGCTTTTTCTAAAAATGTTTGAGTATTTCACAGGACTTTAGGTAAGAACATATTATTTTCACTGGCATGTAGCTTTTGATACTTCCAACCTCACAGATGTCACCTAGGGCTCTTATTTAGAATTAATTTCATTATTTTCTATAGGGCAAAGTTGAGTTTGTCTATATAAATGAATCTGAAACAAGAATTTGCCAAAGTTCACATTAATAGTATAATCAAAGTTTAAACTCACAAAAAAGAGGATGTATATTCCAGGTTTTAGTGTTTTGGATTAGTTAAATACTGTGCCTTTAATATTATGTATTTTTACTGGAGTTCAGAATTTAAGCAATAAGTTAATCTGCTTTTTCTGTGTCCAGGTACTTTATAGAAGTTATTTCTTGTACAAAAAAACCTTCTCTTTAAAAAGATTTGCTTAGAGATTACTGCTATTCCAAAATTGTGCTTCAATCTTTAAAGACTTTTTAAAACCTGTTTTGACTCCTCTCATTATATGCACAAAATGATGAAGATAACTCACTAGCTAGGCAGATATATAGACATACAGATTTCTGAAGAAATTGATCTGGCTGAATTTGACAGTGTTTTAACTTTTCAGCCTTTGACATAATTCATTTTACACAGACAAAAGAAGATCATACAATGGAACACGGTTTGTTAGGCTAATTAATTGAGTTTTCAGCTAAAATTAACATTAATAGCTTTGAAGTTGATAACATCTTGATATAATACTTGGTAGCTACTTGGATACCATCAGGAGCGGAGGATTCAATGGCAGCAAGCTTTCTTGCAAAAGTCAGATAAAATTTTACTGATGGTTAGTTACGCTGCTGTAAAGGAAGCTGCTAGTGTATCAACATGAGGTCAACTCAGTGTTGATTTTGATTGAAATCTGCCAATGGGAACAAAAGGCTGTCAAATACAGACCCCCCCAAAAAGTATGTATTGTATACCCAGTTTAATTTTAAGTAGATTAATTGTCGCAGAGTCATCTTTAAATTAAGGTATTGCATATTTTGCTTCCAAATTCAAGGATGAACATTTTATTCAAACATATATTTTTCAACTGAAGTATTCACTGGTTGTCTGATGGCAAGAATTCATCAATTATTTTGAAGCAAAATCTTGAGGTTGACTGAATTTTGTTTTTCAGATTTAAGTCTCCATATCTTTTCATCACCTAAATCTTTTCAGTTGAGCATCTTGAAAAAATCTAGAAGTATAATACGAACATCCAGCAGGTTCATTTTAAAGTAGTATTCCATGCTGAAAAGTAGTCCAAGGGAAAAAAATATATATCTTCTTGCTTGATATAAAACATTTGATGGCTCTTTAGAAACATCAAATCCCCAGTCTTTAGATAAGTAGGATTGAGGGAAATAAATAAATTTTTCCCTCCTCATGAGAATTAAAACTTTCACACCTCCCAGGACTATATACTACATGTAATGTGATGCCTTCAACACAGGAAATGCTAGAAATGGGGAATATTAAGGTCCATGGCCTGTATAGCAGCAGAACCATAGTGTGAGCTATTTTAAGACTCTGCTTTAAGGATAGTCAGAGGTAATGAACTGACTGGCTGTTCTGGTCAGAATGTTTCAATTATGAGCTTGCTCCTTGCAACAAGGTTGGAGTAGCTTCTCAGCTTCTTTCTTCATGGTGGTATATTTTTGCTTGTCTTGCATCTTTGGGTGGGATGCATGTCCCTGCTATCAAGCTCTGTTTCTCCTACCTAACGTTTGGCAGAAGGGGCTGTTAGTCTTAAGTTTACTTGGAAACTGAAGGAGGATAACAGAGGAATCAATCAAGCTCTTGCGCAAATAGCAGAAACCAACATGGTTCATCACTTTAGCGTTATTGGTGGTGCATTGGTTACCTTTAAATCTTTAGCGAAGCCTACAGATTGATAAGGACTCTCACAGTGGTAAATAAAAGATATCTCTCACATGGAGGGTTTGGTGAATGAGAAGGATATGTGGATTCCTTTGTAGAAAAAAAGCAGAGAGATCAACATTTGTCTTTTACAATGTACATTGGGCAAATTACCTGAGGAAAGCTAAAAATGGGATACAGGAGGATTCAAAAATGTCTCCATTGTTCATTTTATATATTAGATATCCAAAGTTCATTTATTCAACTACCTGTTTACTCCCTTTTCCTCTTAATTGGAGAAAACAAGCCAGATACCCACTATCCCTGTGTGTACACTACCTATTTGGCTTGCCATGAACGGCTAGGCAGCCTTAGGCATGCAAGATGTTCACCACTGCTTGACCACTACAGGTGTCCTCAGTGTTCTCTCATGAACATATTATATTTTTTTCTTGCTCCTGAACAAAATACTCTGTATATTGAAACTTGCACAACCCCGTTTTGCAGAAGGGCTCTGAATGCACAGGTACTGTCTGTTTCCACCAGCTTCTTTGCAACAGGATGCCCACAAGACATTGTTCTGGGAAACACTGAGGACAGAGAGCAATTAGAAATTAGAAATTCCTAGTAGCCTATAGCGAGTGCCAGATGTATGCTTATCTTCAGGTATTATCAACCACATGTAGCACCAAGTCCTTCTTGCAAAGGGAAAATCATACAAATTTTCAGGTTCGGTATGAAGCTTGTGAAAATTTTTATATATTCTCCAAAAGCATTTGTACTATTTTTTTTTTAATTTGAAGTGTATTATATAGATTCTCATCACATGAGAATTGCAAGCAAAAAGAAGCTGATAGAGGTGGAAGCCATATTGGTAATGAGAAAATTACAGATGCCCAGGGGAGCTATTTACACTGGGAATATCCTTTGGGATCATCCACTTCAAATAATATTGCAAATCTGTCTCTGTGAAAAGTACAAGGAAACTGAGTCACAGGTTGACAGATTTCATATCTTATGGCCTTTTGGCATGATATCTGTCAAGAATTAGTTGGTGTAGGTATAAAAGCTAGATAGCTAAATCTCTGTCCTGAAGTCCTCCATATGCACATCCAATTCTCCTTTGCTAACTGACCTAACTGGCCTAACTGACCCAGAATTCATACACTGGCGTTAACAACCTGCCTTATCTGTTCTCTTTTTAGCCTCTCTCTTCATCACAATGTCCACTGAAATCGGTACCTACCTATGATCCCTGTCTAGTTTGAGATATGCTTTAATTTATGCAATTTGCATTCAAAAACCAGACTTGCCTTATTGTTATCTCTCTTATCTCTTTGTTTGTACTATCCTTTAACCCCAAGGGCTGGATAAGTGTTATAGAGACTTGGACAAAGTTAAAATGATCATAAAGAAAAATATCAATAGGATTTTGTAGGTTTTTATAGGTTTTTTGGCTTGTGTGCATGTATTCAGTAAACCATCTAAACACCTGGGGATTTTACACGCCTAAACCTGGACAACTAGCAGATAAAGGTTTTATGTGACTTCTGAGGCCATTAAGAAGTTGCTCAGACAAATTGCAAAACCAGATTTGGTTATGTAGTTCTGCCAGGACAACTGATTCAGTGAAGAAAAATCTAGATATAAATACATATCCGTTGGTGATGCAATGGTTCTGAAACAAGCCCCAAAATTGGTCTTTGGGGCTCGATTTACAAAACCATCCTTTACAAAATCCTGCTTTTCAAAAAGAGGATCACAGTTTCCTTAAACTCAAGTGTTTGTTGTTGTAGCTAAAACTTGGAACATATTAGACAAAAATTAGAGAACTTGGAACATATTAGACAAAAGGATAAACCATAAAATCAAACCAGCTTTGTGTGTGATAGTGCAGATTGCCTCTTTCTTCATAAAAATATATCCTATCAAGATTAAACCTAAAAAACTGTGCAATCTTATCAACTTACTAGTTTGGCCTTGACTTACAAAAATGACTGATTTCCCAACTGATGTCACTTTGGGATGCTTAGTTGAAGTAAGATTTATGGCTATTTGTCCAAATTGTACAACCAAAATTGTTGACTAAATCAATCAGAAAGTTAGGAACAAATGTTTCGGGGCAGATAAATTACTATTAGTTTTAACTCTTTTGGTACCATTAGAGGGGAGTTAAAACAGTATCGTCAGGCTTATAAAATAGCTGTTTGTTATTGTTTCGTCAAGTAGTAACTGGTATTCAGAGCTTTGTAGATAGGGTTTAAGATGCAAAGAAGATTGGTGTTAAAGGTAAGTGTTAGCTTAAAATGGAAAAATATGCTCCTCTCATCCTTGTCTACTGGTGAGCCAAAAAAAGAAAAGGAAAAAAAAAAAAGCAAGAACAGCAAATGGGAAAAAGAGAAAAAAATCAGTAATAATAAGAACATGTTTCCTTGATAATTTCAAGCCTAATTTATAATACATTCCTTGTGATTGCACTGAGAACATTTCTTATATAAGGATATTCTATAAATGAAAAATTGTATATTAGACTTAAGTACAGGAAATAATTGAAGATTTTCCAACTGAAAAGTTTCCTAGTCAAGATTCCAGGAAAGTAAAAAAAAAAAAAAAACTATTCTAGCTGTCTTTTTGCCTGCATGGTATTGTATTTCTGGGGAAATAAAAGAATGTTGCAAATTAGAATAATAAATGTATCTAGTTACTTTTATCTTGAAAACTAAATTCAAAGTTGGCTTGTAGAACAGGAAAGTTGGTGGGTTTTTTTCAATTGAATAAATTAATATATCTTAAAATTGATTTTGCTCTTTAAAAAAGAAAGCTTCACAGGACCAGGAACACCAAGTTAGAACTGATAATTTGTTGGAAAAAAAGAATTTTTTTTTCCAGAATAAATAATTTATGCTTATACATTGCACTATGACATTGTTTTCAGCCATTTTGTATTTCATTTTATCTTTAATTTTTTGTGTTGAACTCAGTGATGGTGCACAGAAAATCATCATAATTTTCTGCAAACAGAACTGTAACCCAAGGGACTATTTATTCCTCAGTGACAGTACAGGAATTATTAATGCAATTACTGTCTTTGGATTTCTTATGAAGTCATACCTTATATTAGAGCTCTTGTATATGCTCAATTGTATTTCTTGAAGAGTCCAGTCTTGAGAAAGAGTAACAACTCATCAAATGAAATATATCAACCAACACAGCAGGTTATTAGTATGTTGAAGAATCAAATGAAAACTGAAGTTTCCCTTCTGCAGTTGTCATGTGAGGCCTTTAATCTAATGCCTTTGCATCAATAGGCTATCATAACCTGAGTCCCTGCATATATGAATAGAGAGACAGTACTTATTGAAAGTAATAACATACTTATGTTTTGTAAACTTCTGGAGATATGAATTTAGTTGCTACATTTGGATCACATTTTCTAGGCTACATAAGCAACTGTAATAATGTACTCATTTAAAATAATCGTTTCAGAGAAACAAATAGCCAGAAATATATGATAGTAATATTGTCATTCGTTAATTGAACGTACAACTTAAAAAAGTGACAGGACTTTAAAATTTTGTTTTATTTTCTGATAAACTGTGGAAAAATAGAAACATCCATCACAGACTGATACAGCACACCACAATTCAGTGTCTTATCTATCGATATACTGACCTTGGGTTTATCCATTATTTTTGAATAAATGTAAGCCTAATTGCTTTATATTGCAAAAATGTTGAAAATGTGTGTCTTTTTATCTCAAATTTCTAATTCTTTAGAAAATAATTAATTTTTAAATACAGTTGGGGAAAGACGAAAATTTATATTCTCTGATTTTGGAACTTGATACCACCAAATCAAAGGGATTAACTATATTTGCAAATCAAACACATAATTTAATACCATCCTTAATGGCCAGTAAATTATCTTGCGGCAAGTTCCCCGTTAAGCTATAAGGAGCATTTAACTCAACAGTCCCCATACCTAAAGTTATACATTCAAACTATCAGATGAACAGAAAGTTCAGGAAATGGCCACATTCTCTCAGTAAGGCAAGATCCTTAAAACTGCCAAAGAAATATCTATGAACACAATCCAAGCATTAATTCCTATCAATACCTCAGATATTTCTGGACTGAAGTCTACACTTTCCCCTAATTTGTGGCTGTCTCTGTCTGGAATATTAGATTGAGTTTGATCCTGTTAAGTCCATTGCAAACTGGAAATGCTTAAAATATCAGCTGTAAATTTGAAAATTAATGAGTGTATATATATATGTGTGTGTGTGTGTGTATATATATAAATATATATATAATTAAATGTTTTCTCGTTCTTAAAACATAAACTAACATCCACTTAAGAAAAGATGGGTTTCATTTCAGTTCCCAAGGATCAGAAATTTACTGAGTAGTTAAGCCTTGGAGTTCCTTGTAGGTTCATTTGGCAGTTTCCTCAGGAATTCCTAAGAATCTGTAATGAGAAAAGGATCCATGAATTATCAAATAACAATATAATTAGTCTGGAAAAAATATGCACACTTGTGAGACCGGTTACTACATGGGGATATAAAGATCTGTGGGGATTTATTTAAGAGTGTAATGATAAAATGGCTTAAGAGGACTGTTTAGTTATATTTTAATTAATATTGAATGTTAGCATTTATACTTTTTTCCTAAATCAGAATGAAAAATTAAAAAGTAGACATACTGGAAGACTGTCTGGATATCAAAATGCATTTAAACTTCTAAGTCATGTCTCAGGTAGAATCTCAGTATGCTGGTAGTCATTTCCCATTTCCACTAAGCATGACTGAATAGTACTTCCTACCATGACAATTTTGTATATATCTGGAGCAATTATTTTTTGATCCGAAATGTTCTGGAACTGAGTTCTGGGAAACAGAAATTTCTGTCTGACAGTCTGAGTGTTTTTCAGTTCAGCTGAATAGAGTGCAAAAAATAATGCTTGATAAATTATGGAAGTGTTGTTGTAACTTGGAATTATGCAAGAGCAAAAAATGTACTTTCAATGAGTTGGTTGGACTCAATGATCCAGTGTGTCCTTTCCAACCTAGTGATTCCGTGATTCTGTGACTCCATATTCAAATTATGACCTAATGGATATCACACATGGGACATGGTTAGTGTACGCCTCACTGGATTTTTAACTTAGCAACTGAGGTGTTCCAACAAGCAAGGCTGCAATGGGCATCCATTACTAACATAGTTGTTTAATGAAAAAATTTACCAGTGGTGTACATGAGTTATCTACAACACTTCACTCTCATTACCTGCAGCTGTTCTTAAACAGCTTTTTTTCTAAAAAGTTGTTCATGGTTGTGAAGTCTCACACAATTTTACAGTCTTAAAACCGGGTTTCCCGCTTGCTGTTCTGTAGATGGTCCTGATCTGAAACAGACCGTGCTCTGTTACTCCAAGATTGGGATACATTTGATTTGATTTCAGATGTCTGCAATGAGATTCATGAGTCATTAGGATGACCTAAATCATACCCTACAAACTGTACTTTCACTGTGTGGACTATAAGGTATATCTAATACAAATTGTTTCAGTGATGAGCGTTTACTTAAGAAATGTTAATTTCATTGCTATTAACTTCAGTACATTTGCATCAAGGACAAATGTCCACTACATATGTCCATATTTGTTTTCTACAAAACAATGATATATCATATGCAATAAATATCAGTTTCATGTAAGTTTCCTATAAGTTATGACCAAACAGAAAAGAAATGTTTTATCAGAACGTTAAAACATTTACAGGGTCAGATTCTCTTCTTATTCTTGCTAGAGTAGAGGGGAAGCAACCTTATAAAAGTCAACAGAGGAAAACTGCTGTAAAATATGCATAACAAAATGACAAATCAAGTCTGTTGTAGTTCTGAGGTGCATGATAAATTTCTCCCAGATCAAATTATCTGTTCAGATAAATACCTCATTTTTAATGCAGTATTTTATTATGTTTAGAAAATGAAAACTAAACTGAGACAATTCCATTTAAATCAGGCATCACGTCTGTAAAAGGCTATGGTTTCTCAAGTACTTCGTTCTCTGCAACCTATTGGTACAACTTTACACATTTACTATAAGGAAATATGAATTTGTTCATAAATAAATGTCATATATCACTCTAATTTAAAGCTACATTTTACATACCAGTTTTTCTCAGGTCTTCAAATATTTAGAGTCTAATTTCCATTGAAATCAATGCCTTTGAGAATCTGGAATTTGGTGGATGAAATCAGGTGTTCCCATTGTTTTCTTCAACCATCAAATTCACAAGTCAATTAACAGGTAAGTTACTATGTGCATTTTATGATTCTATAGATAAGTAACTTTCTCCTCCTCTCAGATTCATGAAAAACAAAGGGAGTTCCATTTTAGTGTTGCAAAATCTGAATAATTGAAAGTAAAATTAGAAGCAGATTGTCTCTCCTTTCTTAAATTCCCTCCCAAATTATCTGTCTCCTTTGATTTTCATAACTGGATTAAAAATACATTAACATCCAAAAAACTCTAATTATAATTCACTTCTCAGAAACAAGATTTTGAGAAAATGAAACCAGTCTAATCTAGAGCATAGAAAACTGTAAGTTTTAGGAAATTTTTAGAAATTTTAGAAAATCTAATAAAATTAGGAAATAAATATTTTTTTTTTGTGTCGGTCATCTAGAACCTGAAATAGTTCACAATAAAAAGCAATTAATATTCACTTATGTATGTAAATGTTACATTACAGTATGAAAATAAAGGTTATATTTCGAAATGCTGCCAAGCTTAGCAAAAAGCTAAGCTACACAGATGCCTTCCAAGTGAAGAAAGACAGTACAGGGTGTGTCAGTGAAGAATATACATCTGCAAACCACAGATGCCACAGTACATGCAGCCATCAGTAGATTTACTCAGCTGGCAGAAAACGAAGTTCAAATCAAGACCAAAACTGCCAAACAAAATTATCCTGGTTCAAATAGATATTTTCAGACCTGAAGCTGTCCCCAGACTGTTCCCATATGTCCTAAACCGAGTCAAATATTTCATTGTGGAGACATGCTGTGAACTCTCTTGGACTTAATTATTCAGGGCTCCAGCGGGAGACGTGAATTCCAGCAGCTTGGAAGGTTACATCTGGAGAGGCAGATGAGGCACTGAGCTGTTCCAGGACTTTCCAGTTTAGGTTTCACTAGAACTAAGTCAAGTTTCAGGGGAAAAAAGTAATACTTAGGTATGCTTTTACAAAAAGCACGGCTCCAAAACCAGTTACATTACATTATTTCTATGCATTTAAATTATATTATTCTTGTAAGATGACAGCTAATGAGTGAATTGTGAGTCTCTGCTATATAGGTAGTAAAAATAACCCACAGAATAAGTCAAGAATGTGTGTTAGAGTATTGATATGAACAATCATCCATATCTTTATTGAATACAATCCAAAGCATGGCTCTTCTTTCCTGGTAAGAGCTAGTCATTAAATCAGTGTACATTTCATCCATACATAAGCATATCTTATTTCAGGAAGTCCTCCTGAAATTGTTTGATGATGATCATATTGAAGTAAGATTAAGACTTCTGAAGTGCAAAGAAATTCCATCTAAAATTTTATTCAGTTCTCAAACCTGCAATAAACCAGTGTTCTCAAATGAATCTGAACTATTAAAACAAGTAAAGACAGACCTGGTGGAGAATTTAAAGGTTCCAAAATTTTGCTTGTAGCTTTTAACTGACATATCTGTCTCTATCTATATATACATATATACATATATTTATATAAATCTCAATATATCCATCTTAGAAAACATCTGTATTAAGTACTTCTACAATACCTTTCCCAATTGCTCTTCTGGGTGACCATCTGGAACAGTGGTCACAGTTACTGTGAGTTATCTCCTGAACACGCCCTCTTTTACCACTCTGCAAGGAAAATCCACAAAAGCAAGCTGATGACTAATGTATAGAAAGATCTTCAGAATTTCAGTAGTAACTAGATTTCCTGAAAAAAGTTTGGGCTGAATTGCATTCAATATTGCTGTTTTGTTGGGGTTTTTTTCATACTGCTCAAATAAAGAGTTTTCTCAAAAAGAGACAGATCTCAAGGTTTTTAAAAGGAATTGATTGGAAAGACAGGCTAAAAGAAGTTGGGTATTTAACTATCCCAAAGTACTTCAGAGACCATAAGAAAACCTTTGCTATTTGCTTAACGAAATGCCTGCTTTTGAATGTTTTTCATAATATATACTTCCAAATATTGGGGTATGGATTATTAAAATTATTGACAGTGATGACACATTGTCTTGTATTCTCAAGACTCTGAGGTGCACAGATTTATTAACCTGATTCAGAATGTCTATCTATACCTATAGGTATTGTTATAATTAATTTGTTTTTTCTCTAAATGTATATAAATTCTTCTATAGTGGACAAAGAAAAATAGATCGATATAAACAGTGTTGGTTTGGGATCTTAAGAGCAACTCTACCATTATTTTAGGGAAATTGAAACAGTTGTTGTATGTATGAGAAGTGGCATCTGGTCTTACATGGCGGTAAAGCTTGCCGTATGACAGCTCTTTGGTATCAAAAAAACCCACCACCACCACCAGACTCTTGTGCAGAGGTGGTGGATTGCACTGTCAACTACTAACTTAAAAATGTATCTCCTCAGACCCCGTGAGATTCAAGTGATTGCAATGCCTGTCCTCCAGTATACTGCAGAAACCGTAGCAGCAGGGGAGAGTGAGTTGTGAGGAATGTGTTTAAACTAGGGAAAATAGAAGTGTGACCAGACTCCTGAGTCTGGATGTATGCATAGGCTTACATCCTGGCAGTCTATCAGGATAAGGGCATGGTGCCTACCTTTTCCCTGGATATACTTTCGTAAGGAGACCTGGAGCTGCACATTTGTAGGTTGTGGTGTGGCTCTGTTAGAACCTAGTCTGAACAGTCATGTGCCAAAACAGCAGAATAAGCTAGAGTACACACAGGTTTTACAACTGAGGCTGCGTTATCAATACTAACCTTTATTTAAAGGAATTAAGGACTTTGTAGAGGACTCTAGCGGGTGGGGAGCCTGGTGTAATGATCTAACCATACATCTAGCTGTCATTGAACCTCAACTTCTGATCTGGACTTTGACGTTTGTGGCCTCTGTGGTCTTGGACAAGTTGCTTCTGTGCTCTGTGCCTGCAGAAGGGAACAACGATACTCCTTCTCCTCACAGAGAGGTTATGCAAATTCATTAGTGACTGTTTGTAAAGGGCTTTGAAGTAGAAAATCACTACATAATTGCTAAGTATTATTTAATAGCTACTTTTAGTAGGCATTTCCTTTTGAATTGCCCTGCTTGATGTTTCATTAAAATTACATCATGCTCACTGGCAAATTATCGTGGCAGGTCATGTGCTTGCCAGTATAATGAAGCATGAAGAATTATAGACACCACTCCCATAAATAAATCAATTTTCAAGAAGTTATGACTACTGGGGCCAGACTGTAGGTTTTCGGTTTCTCACATCTATGACACTAGCCATATACTGATTCTTGTTTATTGCTTTTCATATAAAATTAATTTGAAGATGGCTTTTTCATCAATACTATCCAGTTTTTTTTTTAATTCTCATATTAAGTAACTTTATTAGACTGTATGTCATATAGAAATTAAATACTAAATGTTGAAACAGAACAATCACTTACAGTAGTTATGTTAGTCCAACAAACAATGAAAGAAAAAAATTACAAGAAAGGAAAAGTCATGCCATTTTGCATTGTCATGGGGCAAGGACAACCCTTATGCTATAATTTTATGATGACAGGAGTAGAAATGCTGTGCAGGAACCATCTTAAACTTCTGGTTCAGTGGATTTCTTGGTATGGAGTCTAGGGATGTGTCTGCACTGCTGGACAAGAGTGGCTTATGCTCTTATTCCCCAGATATAGTCCACCCAGGAAGCAATAAGTCCCTCTATCTGTATCTAGGTCTTCACCTGAAAGAGCACATAAACTGCCAGAGGGTAGAACTCAGGCCTTGGCTCAATGTGTACATATCTGGGCCCAAGGAGAGCATCTTGGAGCTGGGACTTTGGAAAGCATCACATGTAACACAGCTGGAGACACAGCAGATTCCAGTGGCACTGGGAGACAGACAGGCCCTTCTGTAATTCAGAGAGCAATAAGCTTTTATTTTTAAACTACAAACATGCCTATGTTACTTCAATTCAATTATTTATTTATATTTACCTAGCACTGAGAAGACGTGAACAGTATTTTTAGTTCCTATCTCCTAGTACTTACACCATATCTTAGGATAGTAACTCAGTAGAAAGGAAGTGAAAATTATTATTCTCACTGTTAGGAAGTGAAAACCATTTACAGGACTCAAACATTGGCTCTTGGCATGTTAGTTTATTACTCTTTGGAATCATATGTGGCCTATAAGTAGGAAGCCTCTTCAAGTTTTTACTTTACAAACATGGTTTTGTGTAAATAACTACAAAACTAGGATTTTTTTTTCAGACCAAATATAACATAAAGATACACAAATAAAGCTTTCACTTCCACATATTTTACTATTCTTTTACTATTCCAGTATAAGGATTATATGTAATGGGACAAAGAGTAACTATCAATGTCTGTTCTCAACAAAAAGGAAAATAACGGAAATAATTTCAGTTTAGATGAAAAGACACATACTTGGGACCTGCATTCCCCAAATGAAAACTGATATTCAGGGGAGATAGCAAAAATTAATGTTCTGAGGAACAGAACTTGCTGCTAAGTGTCTACGGCACCAGTGAAGTGGGAAAATGTCTGGACATGCTATTTGCCAAAAAACTGTTATTTGTGAAGGAATAACTCCAAACTCATCCTACTTCTTTGGCACAGAGTGATCCAGTAAATGAAGACAGATGCTGACCCTGATCATGATATACTGTATGTAATCAAAGAAATGGTATTAAAGAACATTTTGCTGGTAAATTAAAAAAATATATAGTTTTTTTAACTTTCTACATTACAGTGTGTCATACCTGCTATCCCTGGCTAGTTCTTCTTTTCTTTTGCTTTAAATGAAAACCCACTGAAGCCTTGAGAAAAGTTGAAGAAACAGTGAAGCTGGGAAACCTAAAAATGAAGTTTTTATTTTATTTCCTTAGCTGTAAAAAGAAGGTGGGATGAGCATAAAAGCAATAAATATATTAACATAATAGGTTCAGGTAGTCATTCACTTTCAGTTGCTGTGATTAACGTTTGCCCCTTTGAGTCACAAGGGTGAGTTGTATATTATCCTCTTAGCCGTGTGAAAACAAATGACACAGAGTGAGAGAAAGTAGCAGTCCTGAATGTTCAAATTAAAAACTTTCATTCTTGGATGGTCCAGTGTGGTTGGTTACTTTTCTTTCTCCAGAAAAAGAGTCTTTCACATATGCCTCCTTTTGGAAATTAGTTACCCTCCAATGACACATTTTCTCTATAGCCAGAGACCACCCTCTTCCTGCAGACTGTTGGCAATGGTGTCGTCCAGAGCCTCGGGAGCCTGAGAAATCATTGGACAGTCAGAAGTAGGAACTTGTCAGATAAATCAGTGGCACAGCTGCTAAGATACTCCATCTTTCTCCTGTTTTTAAACACATGATAATTGGCAGAACTTCTGAGTTAGGAATGGCAAATGGAAAGTATATGTATACATTGTTAAGATTTAGCATTTCTTTGTTTGGCACGACTCCTCCTGTATAAAGTAAAGGGAGAAGATCTATTCTCATACTAATACACTTCACTTAGTTTCACATAGCGAAAGATACTTTGTCTCTTTCTTTCTGTGTAAGTTTATTACACGTTTTCTTTCTGAATAACTGTTGCACTCATGATAAGGGAGAAAATAACGGTTCTAGAGATTATAAGTATTCACTCTTTCAAGTTTATTTTTCATAACTGCTACAATACAAAGTCTGCTTTGCTTCTTAATGAAACACTCATGTTCCACATCCCCCATAGCCCATCAGTTATTCAAAATGATTTCAGATCACGCTCAGATTAAAAATTAATTGAAAAGAAATTAGTCCCACAGCTGTGAGCTGTAATTTTGACTGGCAGTAGGATAAAAGACTGTGGATTTAATCACATTATTTTAAAAAGCATTTTATATATGTAAAATCTTTCAATTTGCTTTGAATATGTATGGCTTTAAATTGATCTTGACATGTAATATCCATCTGTGTAGTGCAGGAGCTTTACGGGAAAAAAATAACTTAGACATAATTTTAAAATACCTGTTACAAACAATTATATCTTCAAAAATATAACTGCTATTCTGAAATAAAAAAATTTAAAAAACCCCAAACCCCAATGCAAAATGATACCTGCACCCTCTTCCATTTTATGACTGAATTAATTTTTTTAGTCTTACTGCTTTTCAGTTGTTGAGAAGTCATAGCACTGGATCTCTGCTACATGGTATATCTACACTATTCCTAATGATACAGAAGAGGAGATTGAACAATCAGAAAGTCAACAATATTTCATAGAATCATAGAATAGTTTGAGTTGGAAGAGATCTTAAAGAAGAGTTCCAAACCCCTTGCCACGGTCAGGGACATCCCACTAAATCAGGCTTCCCAAGGCCCCATTCAATCTGGCCTTAACCACCCCCAGGGATGGAGCATCCACAGTTTCCCTGGGCAACCTGTTCTAGTGTCTCGCCACTCTCATGATGAGGAAATTCTTCCTAATGTCTAGTCTAAATCTGCCCCTCTCCAGTTTATATCCATTCCACCTTGTCCTATCACCACAAGCCTTTATAAATAGTCCCTCTCCAGCTTTCTCGTAAGCCCCTTTCAGGTACTGGAAGGTGGCTTAGAGATCTCCTTGGATCCTTCTCTTCTCCAGGCTGAATAAGCCCTACTTTCTCAATGTGTCAGATTTAGTAACATTACACAAAGGAAAAAGAAAATTCCAGTCTGATGTGGGTGATTCATCAAAGATTGTTCAAATGTTGATCTTGACCAACTGGAACTGGGCCTTGCTGAACTATCTAACTCCTCAGTCTAGTCACAGGTGTTTACAACAGAGGGAAAGGGGGAAGGATGTGATTTCAGGTGTGGTTTAACGCTTTAAGGTGAATAAGTACTTTATGAAGCAATTTAGAACCTTTGAATCCATTCCAAATCCATTTGGAACAACATGAAGAAATATTTCTCTCACGTATAGCTGTTCCAAAACATCAACAGGCTGCAAAATTGCTACTAATGTGGCAACACTTTGTTGCTTTCATAGAAGTAAGCTATAATTTACTAAAATACAAATTTCTCCTTCCACTCACAATCTCCTACTTGTGCTTTGTTCTAAGTTATTGATTCATTTTTGCTAAAGTGATGATATGCCCAGGTGGTTTTTAAGAAATAGGAGGAGAGTGATTTGTGTCCTCCTGTGCCTTTCTTTTCTTATCTTTCAAAAACTAGGTTACTAAGATGATGAGAAAAATCTATAACTCCTGGGAAGTGTTAAAAATATTTGGACTTTCCTTTAATATTTTGTTCTGTTGTTTTGCTTTGCCACTCTCCTCCTTCCTCAACATAGACTGCATTAAAATACGTCCAGTTCAGGCTTGAAGCTCTTATAAAGATGGTCCACCAGACAGAGGGCTTAGAGAGACAGTCTTGGTTTTAACTAAACTACGGTGGTGAAGACAGTTTGAAGTACTCAAAAGTCAGTGTTCAACGCTGATACTGAAGAACAGTCAGACCAAGGAGGACCAAGTAAGGAAAAATCCTTCTTATTTCAACTTTCATAATCTATGGTTTGAGCACCTAGAAATGTGTGGTCAAATGAAAACGACAGCAAAGAATTAGCACACAGGTGAGGATTTTACATTAAGATATTCTTATTCTGGTTTGAAAATATCTACCAGTGACTAGAGCATTTTATAGACAATATTAGCACGAACATAGCACAAATTATTGTCTTGGATGTAAAATGAGGTGACTGAAGTGCATATTGGCTTTCCATTATGAAAAGTTTTGGAAAAGAAAACAAAAAGTTTTATGCAGAGAAATCACAGAGTGTGTCATTTCCGTGGCCATCTGCTATGAGGATATGACTGTCCAGATGTGCTCTTGTGAGAGGTGAGAAAAACTACCACTCAAGGAGGACCTGCAAAGAGGAAAAAATCCCTTGACAAGCCTGAAATCTTGTTTCACACCTCCCTCATCACTAGGATTTTCTATTCCACCATATAATTTATTAAATTCGTATCTCGGGACAAACCTAAGCTGTAAAACATGGTGATTCAGGGAAAGGAAATGTAAATTATGGTTATAAAAAGACATAAGGAAAAACAGATTAAGTGACGAACCACAGCCAATGAGTTTCTTCTAATTCTGACGATTATCACAGATTATGGAAATGTCATCAGCACTTAAAAAGATAAATGCTGGTTTCCAAGCTTGTAAAGCTGACAGTGCAGAATTTCTTCACATCAGTAGATTGAAAACACACTTAGGGAGAATGCTAATAATTCTTATGCTGTAATCATTTCAGTTACTTTTTACCCATTTCTGTAACTCCAGAGCTTAGTTAAGAAAGCAGGTAAGGGAAAATCTCCAAGGCAGTGCCTCCAGCTTTGCAGGTCCTAACATGAGGAGTAGCTTCAGACCTCTTAGTAGCTGTTCATCAAAATCAGAAAATAAATTTTCTTTGTCTTGGTATTAATAAAGAGTAGAATAAATGAAGAAACCACAGTTTTTCAAGATCCTTGTAAGAGGTAAATAAGTAATGTTAAAGACAAACAATCATAAAAAAGGGGATGAATCTATTCAGTTTTGACTTAAAAATGAATAGATGCTTACAAGTTGCCTTTCTTGAAAGTTGCTAGAAGAGACATGCAACCTGTGTGGAAAAAGAGCAATTCCTTTTTTTAAGATCTCCAATAAGTTAAGGAAGAAAATTGCTGAGACCTGCTGAATCAAACACTTGTATGAACTTCTGTGGCTTTCCTGTTAAAGCTTTACTTTTCCTATCAAATTCTCATGGAAAAAAAAAGCGAAAAAATAAAATCTCTGTGAGAACTGAGGTTACACTTTGAGGTCGGACTTCTAGGAAGAAGACGTGAATTCAGAGAATTTAGTGGAGCTACAGGCCAGTCCTCACAGGACTCTTAACTAATCAGGCATCTTCCAAAGTCTGTGTATGATTAGAAACTAAAAGAAGAGGAAAAGGATCATAAATGGAAAAGAGAAGATGCTAGCCAAAGTGTTAATCACAGACAGGAAAACTTTATAAGCCATTTACAGTGCTGGAGGTTTTCATTTTATTTTGCTGTTTTGGAAATGGTGTGATTATTTGCTCTAATGTAATGTGCAAAGGCAGTAATAGATACCAGTAATAGGCTGACATGTTCTGAGAGACCTGTATGTCACCGTACATCTAGGCACTCAGTTAATAGGTATGGAGGTTCCATACTTGCTGAATAGGAACAATGTAATTATGGCAGTCTTCCAAGAGTTAAAAAAAGGGTAGGGATATGTTTTTTAGCGGCTTACATTTGAAATAGTTGATTTGCAGCTCTTTGTTAGACAAAAGGGAAAGGGAAAAGGAGAAGTCCATCTTGAAGAAGACTTATGACTAGTCCAATATATTTAATGTTCTTAAATCTTTACTTTTCAATGATAAAGGTGTGGGGGTGATTTGTAGTGCACACATGTTTTCCCAGTGGCTGTAACAGGTATATCTCTTACTGGATTTTGCAGCATCATTGAGTTGACAAGAAAAACTAAATACACACACGTTGTCTGATACTAGGCTCCAGTTGATTTCTTTAAACAATGTGACCATGTTCTTAGAGTGGTAATTAATACCTCATAGGCAAGAGCATTTGCATATTTTACTTCAAAGTGTTCATTTAAACTTTAGATATGAAAGAACTGGAATTTAGAATTGAATTCATAGGGAATAAGAGGGTTTAGACAGATTTCTAAAGAAAAGGAAAATTTGTGACTACAGAAGTTTTGCCTGTATCCTTCTGTAAGTAGTCTAGGGACCTAATCCAACAGATGTTGACTTGTTTGGTTTTCTTTTGGCTGCAGAGGCCGTGTTTGTTTTCAGTGTAAAACCGGACATGAAGAGGGAAGGTTGGTACATGTCCAGGTCATGCCTCATGTGGAAATAGGAGGCAGCTGGGGTATATTCCAGCCTAAAGACAGGAATTCAGACTCACCTCTGTCCCTACTAGTATAGGCGTAGTCTCTGAGAATCAAAAGCACCATTGTTTCTTTTGAGACATTTGGCAGAGGATGGTGAATGTGGATGAATGCTGTTTCCACGACCACATAAAAGCAAGTCAAATTTCCTAAGAAGTGGTATTGGACAAATGCTGGGAAGTCAGTGACTGACTGGGGCAAGAACAGGCAAATTCATACTTCAGTAAGTATATAAAAACCAGAAAACTGACAACTAAAAACTTTTTCTATCTCAGTCAAAATGTACCTATGCAAGTGGAAACTTCAAAACTGTTAAAGACAGAATGATGTCCACAAAGAGACATTATTGCATTGTAAAATCATGATTTAAATTAACAATTATTTTCTAGATTGAATGTAGTATGTCATAGACTTGTCTTATCATGAGAAGCAAAGAAAATTTAAAAGTAGTTATCTGTGTAATATGTATTTAAATACGGGAATAATAAAACCAAGACTAGTTTAGCATGTTTTCATGTTTTGATTTTTTAAAAATGTTGTCTTTAGCTTTTCCACTGAAATGTTTCTGAATTCTTTTATGAAAATCTGAAGGTAAAAGTCAAGTAAGCCCCTAATAAGTAGCTACACTTTATGATGTGAACAAACATGAACAACCATGAATCTAAAAGCTGTGTCATTGTATTCATTTGATGATGAGAGGGCCTTAACTTTATATAGTCATTCATTTAAATAACATTTTCTCCCCTTACCACATGCTCACTGGTAAATTAGTACATTTTCCTTGATTTGAAATGATTTTGAATATGATCTAAAGCTGTCAGAAGCAATAAGTCTTTTGATTGAAAACAGTTCTTGGAGCAATAATTGTGACAATTATTTAAGGAGAATAGACAGATGACCACTGTTGCAAGAGAAAACTGCTCAACTCACATTTTAAATCAAATGATCGTTGAAGAAGATTATTGAATTATTAATGACATATAATTAACCAGTAAGCAGACAGCTATACATTCAGGATCAATATCAGAAATAGAACAGATAAATCACAATACCTGGATTTTATCAAAGATTAGTAAACAACCACAAACTTCTAAACACTCTTCTGCCGCTAATCCCCACAACTTCTAATGACAAGCATGCACTCAAACACACACCCACAAGTGCGCACACATGCAAGAGGCAGGTTTGCATCCCTTCCAAGTTGTGGTTCACCATCATTCTTGCTGTTGGACATGTGGCTGCTCCAGTGTCAAATGAGTACCTGCCATGGCTGATTACCCACTGAGGAGGCAAACACATCCAAGAGTGTCCCCACAGAGACCCCACATGCATAACCCCTGGCTGGGTTCAGGTACCCCATGGGATAGTGGTGTGTCCAGGCTGAACAGAAGGTGCAACGCCAAGGACCACTTATTGCAGTGTCAGACCAAGTTTTGCACTTCACTGTCTTCAATTTTTTGCAAAGTCTCTTGCTTCTTTTACACTTCTTATCAAGGTAATGTTCTTACTTCCTCCTACCCCCCTCCAGAAATCAATGTAATCCCAAACTGCCATTTAATCTGACTGCTTCCTGATCAGTGTTATTTCTCTCAGCAAAACACCTCTTAGATATTCTGATGTCTTCCACTCAACCATAATTTTTTTCTTACATCCAGTCTACTCATGCACAGACTATTTTGCCAAAAGGACATGACATGAATTCACCAGAACGACTCATATGACCTGTACGAAATATCACAAAATTCATTCGTTTACCATCAAAGGTACTATGAGACAAGCTTCATCAACTTTTTAAACCCTATTTTAAAAATACTTACTCTTTTGCCATCATTTACTTCAACATCAAAACTGCACAAGAATCCTGTCATTTCATGCTTAAAAACATTGTTCAGACTTTCAGCCCAGATATATTTATAGCAAGCCAGAAAAATTTGCTTCTGGCCTGCATTGTCCTTCAGTGTACATAGATGTTCTGCTCCTTCATACTTTCCATCTTCCTTGCCGCATATCCTGAGATAGCAGTATGTATATACAAAATTAATTATTGAAATTTTGAGGGGAGGAACCTCTAGGGATTCTTCTGCTCCAGCCTCTAGTGGAGATCAGGACAATTGTATCAGGACAGATAGAGTTTTGCCTAGGCATTCCTTTGAAAATCTCCTAGAAAGGAGGTTCAACAACCTGTTGTAGCTCAAGGGCCAGAAAGAACTCAGACATTGGGTTGCCTACTAGGCTTGTCAAACCAACTTCTTTAACTGTAATACAGAGCTCCTGTTCTCTTAAGGCTGCACAGACTCAGATTCTTCTGAAAATGCTGGTGATGAAGCACATTACAAAACACATTTATGTTTCATTTACTGTGAACTGGCCTGCGGCAACTCTTGACATCTTTTCATTCTGATGAAAGGATTTTGAAGAAACTCACATGTAATTTTAGCTTGTTCCTCGATGATAAGGGTTATTGAATATGAATCATTTATTCCAATAGTACAGAAGTGACTTTCAGTCAGATTACATGCATTCTTCCACGTGACAGATGTTTGCAATGTCCTCAGCAGGTAGGTGACTAATTCATTGCCAGGGCAGACAGCAGTCTGCCAAGGAAGTCTTTGTGTCTTTTTGTCATTCGTGCACTAGACATTCACCTCTTGGGTGAATTATTCCTCTATGTTCATATTAGCTTCCTGAGGGGACAGGTGTGCTAGTCTTAAGGGTGTGTTTTCTCACAATGACAACATTCAACAGGCACAGCACATGAAAGCATCTGGTCTCAGTCAGAAAGAAGGAATTCTATGCCTGAGTTTAAAGGTTCAAAATATTTTTTTTGTCCCAGCTGCAAATTCACTTGCAAGAAAAGGCTGTGTGAGCCTAATTTTTAGAGGAACAGAGAGGATGGAATGAACATAATTATTTTTGCATAATACTTCACCTATTTAAGTGTTCAAATGAGGTATGATAAAATTCAGATAAGAATCCACTAAGAGAAAGTAAAGAGAAACTAAGTCAACCTGTAACTATCCTACTGTATGAATTAGCAAAAATTTCTTGTTTCCAATCTATGCTTTTGTCATATAGATCACACCATTTTCATTGTCTTACATGTCCCATATTTTTGCACAACAGATATATTGAAATTTCGCATCAAAGTCAGAAAAATAATCATTTACTTGACAACGGTAGAACATGTAAAGAGACAGCACAAAAATTTTAATTAATGGAACTTTAATCAGATTGCTGAAGTGTTGTTCTATTGCGCTGCATTATTGCCCAGAAGTGGTAGAAATCCAATCACTCCTGCAAAACATAGATATTAACTTTCTCTATGAAGGCTAGAAGTGCAATTGGGGAATAGCATACTGTGGATTTTGATTTATTTGCTGACAGTGTGATGGTGTAGCAGCAGCTTTAAAGTGACCAAATGGAAGCCTGCAGCCACATATAACAGTTTTGGTTTATGTTTCCTATGCCTCTTGTGCTTTCTGTTGATTCAACTCTCATTCAGACGTTGTATTTCCATGCTGTAAGGCAACTCTGAGTAGAAGGTCTCTGATCTGCATCTTAGACTCATTTTTATGATGCACATCCAATTGCTAGAAGTGGAGTTTCAAAGCATATGCTGAAGTCATTTGGGGGCAGCCAGCAGCAACTCTCAAAAACCTCTCTCTTGTGGCCTATGGTCACATTATATTTGAAGGATTTCTCTCTCTCTCTCTCTCTCAAGTGTACCAGATGGGCTTTTTTGGCATATAACTTCTCAAGTTCCATTGCAAAACATCCCTACTCAGCTGCAGAAATATGTCATTCCACTGGGAGTAGTGATCTGGACATTACAGTCAACAGCATCACCTTTGACAGGAATTAGGCTCAAACACTACCCTGCTGAATGACTGACCTCTGTTCACCTCTGGTATCTCAGGATATTGGAGCTGGACAAGGCGCATCCTTGAAGGAGATAATAAATGAATAACGTTGCAGGTTTTACGTCATAAATGCTCTTTCCGTAATCTCAAAGGTAGAGGATAAGTTTTTCCTCCAGGATTTGCAGTCAGTCAGTAATCTCTGAATTTATCTAATATAATTGGAACAAGAATCAGGTACCTTTTATCCTTGAGGACTTTGGGGGCAGTAGGGAGAGGATGGTCATGTCTCTATATAGATTAGCAAGTGTCCCATGTATAGTCTAACCTAATTCCATTCTGCATTTAGTTTGTCTTCCCAGCTTTATACTAATCCTCTGATTTTAATACAATTTATTTTTTTCCTGAAAGTTCATGCTGGTTTTGTGCCATTTAGTGACTTACTTTTGTCTTGTTCTCTACGTTTGGATATGGATTCCTTAAATGTTTTGTGGTGTCTTTAGCTTTCAGAAGAGTTGCTGCAGGTGCTCTCTGAGAATCTCTAGCCCTCTATCCCCAAGCCATTTCCTGAAGACAGAATTTTCTGAACATTAAAATGTGGGATTACTTGAATTCAGTCTGTGAAAACTTCTACCCCAAAGGCATTTTCATCCCAGCAGAGAAGGAAAAGCACCTGCATAGATCCTGTGAGCAAACTGAGCAAACAATAGAAGTACCTAATATCCTCACTGTGTACTGCTTCAAGGTGGTAGTTTGCAACATTGCCACTGAGTTGATTTCTGTGGTTACTTCTTACTTGAGCAGGTTCACATTAGATTTTCAACATAACCATTATCATTTTTGTCTAACTATGCTTCTCTCTTGGGTTCTGGGAGCGGTCTTAAACATTTTCAGAAACAAATCAGTAATTATCTGATAAACTCTATATTTGCTACAGATTCAAGAATGAATTTAGTTAGTAGATTCTCCTCTTGTGTTAATTCGCATGTCTTTACAGTAATCAGGAGTCAATGCAAATCTTGTTCATCTGATGAATTAACCTTCAGACTGGAAGATTTTATGATGAAGTATAGGATCAAAACTTTATGTGTCAGGTTATAGTAGTGTTATAGAACTGTGACATTCTGTGAGACTGAGGAAGAAGCCTCATTTTTTAAAAAATTTGTCATTTATTCATATAATATAGAAGGATTGCAATGGGAAATGGCTGAGAGAGCTGGGCTTGTTTAGCCTGGAGAAGAGGAGGCTGAGAGGAGACCTCATTGCTCTCTATAACTACCTGAAAGGACGTTGTAGAGAGGAGGGAGCTGGTCTCTTCTCCCAAGTGACAGGGGACAGGACAAAAGGAAATAGCCTCAAGCTCCTCCAGGGGAGATTTAGGCTAGACATTAGGAAAAATGTTCTCACTGAAAGGGTCATTAGGCACTGGGACAGGCTGCCCAGGGAGGTGGTTGATTCACCTTCCCTGTAGGTGTTTAAGGCACGGATGGACAAGGTGCTGAGGGGCATGGTTTAGTGTTTGATAGGAATGGTTGGACTTGAAGATCCAGTGGGTCTCTTCCAACCTGGTTATTCTATGATTCTATGATTCTATACTAAAAGGTGAAATGCAAAATGATATGGCCTTCATAAAAATTCCACAAGATGTAAATGTTTACCTTTAGTGACTTGCTACTGGAGTGAATGCTCTTTAGTAAGGGCAAGCAAAACACCAACATAGGCACTGTGAGAAATCCTGTCATCTCTACTATTTGTATTTGGCAGCAAAGAAGCCTAAAAGTTTATTTATATATATATATATATATATATATATATATATATATATATATATATATATATTTAGTCCCAAAGGACTAAGCCTAGGAAGCTGTCCTGTCATGAAATGTATAACACACTGAGTAATACACTGCCATTACCACAACTCTCCTGTGTTGTGTCTCACAGCATATGTTGTGCTTGGACTACAACAGACATCCTTGCTGGTAAGTTCTGCCTCTGTGGGATGCTGTTTTATCTCTCCTTAGTGACATCTGATTGCAGATGTGCTATCAAAATGTAGCTGTTTTTTTCTAGCATTTTGCACGCAAAAGTCCAGGATTTTCTATTTAGCTTAAAATATTCAATAGTATGGTGTAAAATTACATGCACACTAGTTGACATTTGGGACTATGGATCACATTTAGAGATGTGCCAAACTTGTTAATTTGGGAAATTCTGCTCTTAGGGAAATATGATGCAATGCAACTGCATTTGCAGCTGAGTGAAATGTAATTCCTATAATATGTCTGTGCTCTGAAATGTGCATATTTCAGTTCTGCTTATTTTGATCCATCAATATAAAGTGGGGGAATGCTGTTTTAAAATGCATTTGGCATTTCCTGCTCTCTCTTCCTGTTGAGTATAACTGTAAAATTCTCTTTGTTTTCCACTGAGGCAGAGTTAAGTGCAGGCTGTACATTTCTGAGATTTTTTTTTTTATTTATCTATCTCCCAGTTTAAGAGCAGAGGATATTTCTTCTAAGTAGGCCTGCAAGATAACATATCCACATATTTCTTAAACTAGAATTAAAAAGCCTGGGTCCTAAAGTTAGTATGAAGACTTCTAACACTGAGCTGAGAATTACTGCCCTTCTGCAAGTGACTGACTTCTCCCATGTCACCCATGAATGTACAGACAACACTAGTCAACTTTCAGGTGCTTGAACTGGCACTACACCAGTCTTATGTAAAACGAATGAGCTCTACCAGGGCTTATATGATTCTAGAGAATCTGTACTATGCAAGAAACTTAATGTCAACATGATGCTGCTTGAACGCATGGTGTATTCATACAGAAATACATGTATTCCATTATTAGACTAGATTTTTTTTCATTTCTCCAAGAAAGGATCATTCACTCAGGGTACAATTAAAAATCATCAGCAAAGAAGAATCATATAATTTTTCCTTCTACTATCAATGGAGGTCATCTGCAGTAAAATCCGAATCCAGTAGGATCTATATCCTTTCAGTCATAAAAAATAACAGTGCAAGTCATGAAGAATTAGAAGATGGAGGAGACTTCTATAAGGAAACAGATTCAACTCCATGTTCCTAAAAGCATTTCAAAATGGTAGGATCAGAAGAGGTTAGTTAAGCTATTAATCTCAGTTCAAAGTATATGCAAGTAAACTCCCGAGTGCATAGAGAACTAGATTGAATCCTTATGAACATGCTGACCTGCTGGCTCTGAACATTATAGAGTAGGTAGAAACAATTAAAAATAGGAAAAAGAGGAGTGGGATAAGTAAATTCTTTTTCTATATAGTAGTAATTTCTTGCCAGCTGGACAAAATTGTATCTTTTTTTCCTAAAATAAACAGAACATAAGGAGTTTAGTTTTCCCTTCTGATTTTCTCTTGGTAGTAATCTTTATCCAATTTGTTGAAATACTTGCCTCTCTGTCTGCAAGAACAAGCAATATGTCTCAGGAAACTTTGCTAGTTATTCTTTCTGGATAAACTTTCTTCTTATGTAGAAACTGTCTGCATCTGGGTGGTCAGATTAATATCTCACCGTAAGTTCCAGTAGACTGGAAACAAAAGAGCAGAAGGAAAACAGTGCCTACCAAGAAAACTTAGAAAGTTGTACTTAGAAAGTTGTATTATTTTCTTTTAAAAAAGCCCAACAACTTACTTGGTTAAATATAGATATATGTATTTATCACCCAGACCTCCCTGAAAGTCTCAGTCATGAATACCTTTGCTGAGTATTTCAGGTACAAACACGTCAGAGTCGTCCAGAGGCAGGAGAAGTAATCCTTGGTCATTTCAACACCTTTATAAGTATAACCAAGGAAAACATTTTGTAAAACAGTGTAAAATATCAGTGGTTTAATATAGTAGAAATTAAGTAAAAATCAATGCAAAAGAAAAATGATAAAAATTTTGTAAGTTGCGTGATATATTGATACATATATATAAAATGACATATAATGGTTTAAGTGCTAATTGTCATTAACTAAACATAAAGACAGCATTGTTGAAATATCTTGAAATTTAAAAATTCTTGAAATTTTGAAATTGCAGCAAAACATACTGGGTATTCTATAATCACTGTAATACAGTGACTATAGAATAATATATTCTTTAGTATGAATAATTAGAGTGAAGAATACTCGATATGCAGCAATGTCAGCTGCAAAAAAGTACAGTTCATCTCATCTGGAAGGCAGGGAAGAAAAAGAGGGTAATATGAATCTTCAAAAAACATGGAGTAAAGGTATTTAACATAAAACATGTTTAACTTAAAACATGTTTTATTTTTCAACAGATGCTTCCAGGACAAAACCAGAGTTAATTATAGCTACAGTTATATTTACAGAACAGTGACAGGTATTCCATTCTACAATATGCAGTGGGACATTTAAATGCTGGATATTCCTTGGGTTGTAGTCTCCAAATTTTGTTGTGTCATATGAGGAGAGGTTTATAGCCTGGAGGTTGTTCAGTCTGGACAAGAGAACGCTCAGGGGAATCTTATTCCTTTCTCTAATTTCTTAATGAGTGTTTAGGCTAAAGACAGATTCAAACTCTTTGTGGATGGGCACAACAAAAACCCAAACCCAAATGATTTAGCAAAGAACACGCCATCTGACTGTATGGAAAAAAGTCCTCACTGTGAGGGTGATCGAACACTGGAACAGCATGCTCAGAGAGGTTGTAAAGTCTATGTCTTTATTGGTACTCAGCATTTGACTGGACAATGTCTTGGGCAATCTAGTGTATCTTTGAAGTTGACTAAACTTTGAGCAGGACATCTGATTAGTAGCTTCCAATGGTCATCTAAATTTTCTAAACTTAAAAGCTAAGTTCTAAATTATTGTATGATTTGATGATTTGTGGGCAGCCTGAAAGACATATAGACACAATCAGCTGTTAAAAATCAAGTTTTCCCTTAATAACTCTTTCTCTGAACTGCAGAATATTTTATTACCTTATTTACACTGAGAGCTGGAAAAGAACCCATTTGAGGCTACGTAATGGATAACTCACCCTGGCTGAATAGTACAGTAAGTTAATTTTCAGAACTGTCAGCTCTGTGAATATAGCTAGTTGCTGAGAAAGAAGTTCATCCTATCATACTTTAGATATTTACAGTGCAGGAATTCACATCTCAGATACTTATCAAGACTCTAAAAGCCATAGAAAGATAAAGGAGTCTAATGAGGAGTTCATCTGGTCTTTTTCAGATCTCTACCTGGGGTAATGAATGATATCTTCAGATGGTCTATTTTCTTGCCATTGGATGAAAATACAGAAAAGCAAGTTAGCTCAGTGGTAAAAAGTGTACTGTGTAGAGACTTAGATGAAATTAGGTCAATTCTAGTTATCTTGTAGGACTCCTTCATCACCTGTCAATTATTTCCTTAGATAAGCTTAACATTGGACCAATAATCATCACATACTTCTGGAGTTTTTTTGTTTGTTTTTGGGTTTTTTTTCAGCTAACACTATCACAGTGAGGAAATGGAAAATGGCATCTTTGAAATACTTGAGAAAGTTTCTGTATCACAGACCATTGTTTTTATAGGGTATTGTCAGTTCCCAGTCATCTGCTAGAAGGCAACACGGTGAAACACAAGCAATCTGGGATGTTTATAGAAGGCATTGGGATAACTTCTTTGTACAGATATTGGGTGGAGAAACTAGGTATATGCACAGCATGTTATCTTTTCTGCACATATAACTGTTGTAAAGGTAATATCGCTGACTTTTCTAGGTTCATTTTTAAATTAATTTGGACTTCATATTTGCAAATGGATTGACTAACACCAGGCTTGCACCTGCAATGACGTTTCTCTATCAACTTTTTAACTTTTGTTAAAAAATGGATTTGTGTTTTATCATATTTTGTTTTCTAGAATTGCGAAGCTATCAAAATCCAGGAAAAAGAGCCTGAGTAGCAGCCCAGTGTGCTAACAACTATGGAGAAAAAGAAATGCTTACACAGTTAGTACAACTTTAGAAACTAAATCATATTAAGTCTTAGTGAGAACTTTAGCTTGCATCAAGAACATTAACTTTGGAGGTTTAAAAATACTGAAGCTGTTGTAGGAGACCATCAAAACCCCTTAAGAATGCACTGCTTCTCCAGAAACTCTGCTTATGAAAGGATAAAAGGTTTACAGAACCTGTGATAGTTAACATTTTAAAAGAATTCTCCCAATATTTAGCAAACAAATACTGAAATAAATACTATGATTTGAAGAATGACTGAAATTTAGAAATTTCCAAGTTCTCTCTAGGGTCCTGCAATTATTGAACATACAAAAATCTCTTGTTGGATAGATAGAAATGTATTAGTCTACAAAGTCTACAAAGACACACACTTTTGAGTGTTGGAAAGTAATATGGATAATTCATTCTCCCATACAAATGGTTTCAGGTTTGACATATTTAACCTTGATGTTTAACAAAACTCTGCCTGAATGGGTGAAAAATAAAAATGTTAAACAGTACTGTTGATCTAGAAATTATCCACTGTACCCCATAGTTAAATGTTCCAAGTACAAAAGATACTATATGGTCCAGAGCCTGTTCAGCTTAAAGTAACTTCTGGAGTAAAGTCATTACTATCTGATGGCTGTTTGAAGACCCAGGTAAACTTAAATACCTAAATGTACTAATATTCCTGTCACTGTAATCTGAAATGAAATAGTTCTTGAGATCATTTTATTACTGATTAAATGGCAAGAAATTATAATTACAACCACATATGATCCTATACAGTGTAATGATGAGCAGCAATAAGAATGTTACTAAAATTTCTAGTCACGGATAATTTAAAAGACAACTTAATTATACAGATGATGATTTTAAATTTTATTCTGTGATAGGAATTGTGCAGTTCTTTTTTCCATTCTAGAAATGCTGTAACTGATTTGTTCATTTGAACATGCTGGAAACTTCAAAATACATGATGGTAAAGAGGGATGTTTTTAGTTTGTTCAGTATACATACTAACACTTTTTTGATGGTTTGCAGCTGACCAAAGAACTGTGACCTTAGGCAAATTCAGGTTGAAGTTAAAATGCAGAAAACTAAAATTAGGAGTTTTGTCTACTAGTTTCATTAAGGAGCAAACTGTCATACATTATATTTTGGCTTGTGAAGTAATACAACCAGTAAATGAAAAACATGTGGTGCTAAACAGAAAATGGACATACGAAAGAAAACCAGACCGTCAGAAGTAGAAATGAAAAATACGGATATTTCTGCCTCATTCAACTCTTAGACCAATATCAAAAGAATTTGTATTAATTGTCACTTACGAAGACAACAAGAATTCACTTCCTTCAAAGCAGCAAGGAAAAGGGAACCTTAGAAAAACATTAGCAAGAAATTCTAAAGCACAATTTTACTTTCCTTATTTAAATAGCAGCATCACATAGGTTTTGAAAGAAGTATTACTTTATGGGGTCCCTTACAAAGGCACAGAGACAGTTGTCACATACTTGTGACATTACCAAACACCATCATCATTTCTTATCTGCTCAGTTGTCAGAGAACTGCAGCAGCATTAAAAGGAGCTGCCCCTGTTCTTCAGCACTGTTTGACATATCAGATCTCAATTCAAGAATATTCAGTTTTGTAATCAGGATAGTAATGGCTTAACTACTGTATCTGCAAGCCTATGTCCTCCCAGTAGAAAAAAATATTTTCTGTAATTTGTTTAAATTTATTATTTCTTATCTTTCTTTTTTTACTGTAACTGCATTTTGGCATGTACTATTTTGAGAGAAGCACATTAAAATCAAATGGACAGTATCTGGAATAAAATATCATATAAGATTTCACTGACATAACACATTTTTGAGTTTTCACTATGTTAAAAATGCTTCGCGTTTTTAATGAAATAATGTCATGAATTTTACATATGGAACTGAAGATTCTCAGCCATGAAACATTAGAGAGATACAAGGTCAAACCTCAGTCACATTAATCTTTCTACAAACTGTCCAATCCAAGTCCAAGTCCAATCAAGACCAAGATGTTCTGATATATTCTCTGCTTTTCACAGTTTTTTGTTTTAGAGTAGCACGTGATAATTTTCTACTTTCTTCCACTCTACATTCAGCTTTAACAATGTAGTAAACATGTTTTGAGATTATCAGCCAGTTCTCTCAAAAATAAGTTATTTTGTCCAGAGATTATCAAAGCAGTCACATTCCATCTTTTGCATAGAAGACGTTTCATCACAAATCTTCTGTCTCAGCATCACTTACTGACAAGCAGTCACATTCTGAAATTATTTATGGCTCTGGGTATGTCTATGTACAAGTGTGAAATCTGGGAAGAAAATTCTAGTTTGACTGTGGGTTTCCTGGCTCATTTGTAATTTTACCTCTACACAGGGAATACCAAAAAATAAATTCAATCTGTGTCTGGATAATATTGGTATGGGGTACCTCTTCTGAGAACCACACGGACATTTTTATCCTTTGTATTTACTGATTCATAGCTAAAAAGAATCACATTAGGAACAAGCACTGGGGAACAGAACAGAGAAGCCCTAACTGGCACAGCACCTTGGGCCAGATGAACATAAGTTCTCCTGTTCCACCTATGCTGTTCCTTGATTTCAAGAAAATGTTTCCATTTACTGTAGTCACAGGGAATATTCTCTGACCTCACTTTAGCCTTAAGGACATTTCTAAACCATTGAGACTAACTGTACTGTATCTACTTGGGACAGAGATAATTTTCTTTATAGCAGCCTATGTGGTGAAGTGGTTTAGGTTTTGTGGCCAAAACTGTGTTTTATCACAGCAATGGTTTATCTAATGTTAACCAGTGACTACACAGCATGCAGTCCTCCTCCTTTTCTCATACTGCCGTGTCAGAGAGCAGAGATTAGGATGCACACACAGTTGGGAGAAGATATAGTGAACTAAAACAGAAAAAAGAGATAGTCCACACCACATAAGGTCATGCTCAGCAATAACAATGGTAGTGAGGGGATGAGTATCTCCAATGCAGGTGTTGCTTGGAAACTGGATGGGCATCAGTCTTCTTGTGAGTGATTGCTTTTGCATGCTTTTTTTTTCTTTTTCTTTTTTTCCTTTTCCTCTTTCCCTTCTCTTCTTTTCCTTTTCCCCTGTCCCTCTCCCTCTCCCCTCTCCTCTTCTAGCATACTAGAAATATGATAGAAAGGACCGACTAACAGCACTACTTTCACTCCTGCTTAGATTTTGGCTAACCTACCTCATGCTAAATCCTGGTGTATACTGGAAGCAGTGCCATTAGGTAAAAGCCAAAACACCATAGGCAGGAGGGGTGGCCTGGAAGAGATAAAGGACCATTATGAAGCCACAATCACTTGTAAAATTACTGCATCCAGCAGCCAATTATATTTTGTCTGCCAGTTTCCTCAGAATCCCCTAACTTATGGAAATGGTATACTCACCAAACCTCCAAGCTGGAGGGTATAAAATACCACCTCACTCCAAAAGTTGTTGAAGAAGATCCAGCAGCAGCTGGACTGTTGAGGTTTTCATGTTTCCCAGTATAAAACAGGGGAGAGTCTCACTATAATGGAAGGGAAAGGATGAGCATTCTACAGTCAGCTAGGTAACTAATTATTTTCTTTTGCTCATAGGTGCACGAGGCCCTGTTTGTCATGTTTGTTTATTACATTTCTTAATCAGCTCATGAAATAAAGCTTAAATCACAGAGTACTTTGTCTGGAAAATTTGAGAGATCTGAACAGACTTTGAGAAGTGCACATCAAAAAAACCCACAAACCATTAAATCTCTGTTTATGTATCAAAGTATTGTCTTTCTTCACAATGACTGAAGTTCCAGGCAATAGTGCCAATAAGTAACTGTGCTTCATTTGGGAAATATTTAAATATTTTACTTCTTTAAGTCCTAATATACTATACACAAGTAATATACCATTCTAATGATCTTAAATTTTGCCTGGTTCCCAGTGGACTTTTCAGGCCAGGTGATGTCTATCTAGGCCAATAAAATGCTCAGCTGGCTTCAATGGGAATTCTTGATGTAGTATTGAGGTGTTTCAAAGACCTCAAGTGGTTATCAAGTAGACTGGACTTTCCATTTAAATCACAACTTAACCAATATCCATTTGTGGGGTTCCTACATCTTTTGCAAAAAGCCCCAGCATTTTATAAGTTAGTTAGAAAAATGAAATTGCATCCCACACAAATATCCTTCCTCCAATGCTACTTATATATCAAGTATTTTAGTTATCAGAAGTTAGATTTTCAAAAAGAAAACATATCAAATAATAATAAAGATTGTAAAAAAAAAAATCTTTCAATCTTCATCTTTCAAGACAAAGACAAAATTTATTCCTTTTCTCACCTCCATTTTTTATTCCTTCCTGTACTTGCCTCTGCAGAATTAGCATCTGATCTGGACAGCGAAGCATATACATGTTAATCTACGAATGGAACACCTTAAGGTATTGTATTTGTGTTAATGTTTTCCAGCTGAATTTCTACTTTCCTATGGAAAAGTGAAAAGGAACTTTGCCAGTCTCTCATTCACTCCCATCAAAATCCCCCCCAAATCACTCTGCAGTGAGTAAAAATATATCAAAACCAACAATTGAGAAGATATTTAGTCCTAATGTTTTTCCTCAGATTTTTTTTTTTTTTTTTAGAATTTGATATTCTCTTCAGGCACTAACTGCAACTGCCTGCAAACAATTTATAAAATAAATGTACATTCTTGTTGAGAATCAATCTGTAATTCCAAACAATGGATGAATTTTTCACCCTCTTTGTGACACTTCTCATCCTATAAGCTATAGTAACTTAATGCTTTTTCATCCTTCATGCTCTCAAGAGTGAAATCAGGATGGACGTGTTTGTCACCATGGCAGCAAAACACTACATGTATTTTAACCAGAGTAGATACAGACAGTGAAAATCCCCGGATTTTTCAGTTTTGGAGAGAACTGAGGTGGCTTGCTTAAATATAAGTCCCTGCATAAAAAAAATAAAGCAGAATATTTCTCTGCTTTTGAATGCTAAAGAAACCTGTGTATTCTGTACCTGAGCTTGCATTTCCACTGAGTGTTGGCATATGGCTGTTACTATTTTTTTCCCTTCAGGGAAGGCAATGAAAGTTTGTTCCAGTAAAGTTGTTATTTAGAAGATGAGATCATTTTTATAGGAAACTTTGTTACAATATGAAGCATTTCAGCTGTTAATAATATCATAGTAGTTCACAAAATAGCTATTAAGAAAGATTGATATGACTTATGAAATCCTGAAGTGTAAGACTTTTATCATAGTCATATATATCTGCCTCATAGTAGGTAACTTAAAAGACTTCTACAGCTCCTTGTTAAGACAACTGTCTCAGGTACCATTCATCTTCTTTTATGGTCCTCCTTGTTGCTGCGCATCACAGAATCATAGAATCATAGAATAACCAGGTTGGAAGAGACCTACCTGATCTACTATAATTTTGACAGGGGACAGGACAAGAGGGAATGGCCTCAAGCTCCACCAGGGGAGATTTAGGCTGAACATCAGAAGGAAGTTTTTAACACAGAGGATCATTGGGCATTGGAATAGGCTGCCCAGGGAGGTGGTTGATTCACCTTCCCTGGAGGTGTTTAAGGCACGGGTAGATGAGGTGCTGAGGGGCATGGTTTAGTGTTTGATAGGAATGGTTGGACTTGATGATCCGATGGGTCCCTTCCAACATGGTTGTTCTATGATTCTATGATTCTACTTCCTTCTGGATTACTTGACCCCTTTGGAAAATCATGTGCTTGAGAGTAGAGGCTCCTAGGTATTAGTTAAAATCATCAGAAATCTGATACGAAGTATGTGCAATAGGCTGAAATCACTAAGACAGTTTCCTTCCTACTTACTCTTTCCATCAGTCCCATACATGAACTACTGTACGCATATTCTGCAGAGAATAAAGTTAGTTTACAGACTGATGTGTCTCTGCTTTGCACTGCTTCCACTCAGTTTGTATAAGGATGAATTGTCTGAACTGGGAGAACTCCCTTTCCACTTTTTTTATTATCTAATCCTATTACAGCTCAGGTTCCCACAGTCACAATTTACACAACGCTATTTTGACACCAGGAACTGTAATTAGGCAACAACTATCAAGGGCTGAATCCACCTGAACAAGGACAAGATTCATGTTACTTCCTACTGTGCTCAGCAAAACAGGGCATGTCTACCTCGTGCAACAGACTGCAACTCTTGAAGGTACCTTGCATGCAATGTTTACAATCTCTCCCTAGAGCTTTTTTTGCAGGAAACCAATACTATTCTGTACTGTCCCAGGTTGAAAATATTCAGAAGGCACAAACCACCTTATCATTTATTTCCTTGGCAACTAACCAAGGCCTCTTTGGAATATCCCTCTAGCCTGCTTTCTCTCCTTCCTCCATCTCAAATATTGCAGGAAATAAAAATACCTCATAAAATTGAGAGCAGTTTGTGATCTGAGTTTAGTAGTGATGAAGTAGGCGCTTTATTACTACCCACACTGATATAAGTCAGCCTCAACTGCAAACAATTAGAAATGCTGTAGAGGGAGGACATAAAGACATTCAATCTTGCAAAAAAGCAGCTTACAAATTGTGCTTAAGGGGGAAATTTAATGTAAAAGTGACATTCTCGGTGGTTTGTACTTCATTGCCATTATTTTTTGGTTTGGCAAATTAAGAAATATCATTTTTTTAGCTAGCTATTATTTAGTACTGATTATCGCGAGCAACACTTGTTTATAAGAGCTTTAATATTATTGTTTATGGAATAGAATTATTGCAGGAAATGGTATTTCTTAACATAAAAACATGTTAAAAGAAAAGATGAATTAGATGAAATCCTGGAAATCGTTATTAAAAACACATACATTTTTATTCACGCCATGTGCTTGTTCTGTCCACTGTTGTTAACAGATTGTTAAAACAGAACAATCATATTATCTGAGAGTAAGCCTTTGTAAAACAGGTAGAGAAGAGACAGTCTTCCCCTGTTTTCATTGCAAATACTTTAAGAAAAAGAGAGACTAGAAAATATCTCACTGTAGAGTAACTCTGGCAAATCCAAAGCTGATGGTTACATATGTGTTATCCTGTTGATGCATTTTTAGTCCTCCCTTCAAGCGTGAGTAACAATGTCCTGAGACCAAATGGATTGCTGGGCCATGGAAAGCCCTGCGGATCTGAGCAGTCCTGGTGATGTCCTCAGGGCCCTGCCAATACACACTACTAACATCATGGTCTGCCCTCCTGCACTATGGGAGCTGGGTTTGGAAGGTACTCCCTTATGAACTTCTTTCAGTATCTGACTATGAACAAGGTTATGCTGTCTGGAAGGCCATGACATCAGGAATTGTATTGGAGAACAAGTTAGGCAGCTTGTGGGGCTATGGTTGTTTCCTTAGGGGTATGAAGTAAGATGTCTTGGTAAAGAGGACCAAAGTTACCAGGACACTACTTCCCCATGAGGTTGGCAGCTCTGGTGTGAGATCAAAAAGAGTTGAAACGTGGCTGGAGCCCTGAGGAGACCAAGTGGCATCACAGAATACTTGTAGAGTCCATGCCTGGTGCAGAAAGCAATTTTTCACTCATTCCATTGTCAGTTTTGAAGAAAATACAAGCCATTCGCAGGTAAAGCTTGGTAAATCGTCAAGACTCTGAAGACATTTAAAGAGTTCTGGAGGCACAGACAGGGGATGTTTCTTCTTCACTGGTATGTCTGTGATTTTCTCTCAGACTTAGATCCCTATTATCCTTCTTTTTAATGAAAATTATGGGGGTTCATAAGAAGAGGTGGAGGGGCAGATGAGACTCTGCACTAGACTGGTCTTGAGATACTTTGACGGGCTGGCTAATTTAGAATGTGACAAGGAGCAGATGTGCCTGAAGGGTACCTTCTGTTCTAGGATCACGGCAATGAGCATGTATGCATGCAACAGCGTTTCTTCCCCTGTATTAAATACATCAGGGGGTTAGCTGTGCTCATCTGGGAGCACCGACTAGGTGTGTTTGGATGGGTTAAGTGATGGTCTTGAGACACGCACAGGTCAAGTCTGCAGTCTGTGAGGCTGGGCAGAGCTGAAGGATCATAGAGTTGGGGCTATGCTTGAGTGAGGACACAGCATGACCAGAAGATGTGACATGAGGTGTGATTTTGTGTAATTCTGTTCGTGGGCTGCAATACTGAGTGGAGAAGGGCTGCCACACTCAGTAGGACTCTTGGCAGCAGAGGTAGGCATTGTTGCACCACTTCTCGTATCAGACAGGACCAGGACTTGGGGTGCTTGAAGGCTGCAGCGCCAAGAGGAGCCCTGGCAACCCCTTCCCATGGGAAGGTGCAAGGACTCTACTTGGCACTGACAGAGGAAAGAATCCCAGGTGGTCTGGGATGACAGAAAAGGGACAAGTAGGTGTGATGAGGGATGCCGAGGTGCCAAGGTTGGCCCAAATGGAACCCTCACACTATGGTATCTCCCCTGATGTTCCTCCTCTCTGCAGCAGTGACTGTGGTGGGATGGGTCAGGCTGCAGAGGACTCTAGGCCCAAGGTCTGAGACAATGATACGTGGGGAGGCTGACCAGAAGGACCATTAGTGCCATCAGGGTCACCCTGACCAAAAAGTGGCCATTCTTTTTATGAAAATAATACTGGTACTGGGCTGGAGCCCTGTTCTCAGCATTGGACCCAAGTAAAGGAAAAAGTTAATTTTATGATTATGGATGTCACTTGGCAAAGAAGCAGGAACTGATCCGAATGAGGACAAATCTATTATGGTTTTGCTATTGCCCTGCTATGAATATTTCACATTCATCAGTTCTGAGAAAATTCCTTCACATTTTTTAAGTGCAAACTGACTGAGCATTCAGGGGAGCCACTTAAATTGAAACTGTTCTTTAGCTCATAATGTAACCAGATGATACATCAAACATTTTTGCTTATTAATGCAAGATTTTGAACATGATGCTTTGCTCCATCTTCACCATTTATCAATCTGTCTATTAAGTCTGGATATCCACACGGGATAACATTATATTCTGACTGAAATTTCTGTTTCACTGTCATAGGGGAAAGCGCTGTAAAGTCTTTTTTTCTCCTTCAAAAATGCTTTGATGTGCTTCAAAGATAAGAGCACTTCGTTAAGTTCATGAAGAGTAAAGACATTCTATTATGACAAGAACTCTTAATGTGATGGTTAAGTGAAGCTTAACATTAGTTTCAATAAAAACTCTTGCTGATGTCAGGTCATTGTTCATACTTACCCTCTCCAAACCCCTGATCTCACCAAAAACTCATGCACCATTTTAGTAATATTCATGCTTTAACGATAAGAAGTGGGAGAACATTTTTGGACTTAAAATAGTTTTTATATTCATATTCTACCAGCTTACAACAACTCAGACATAATTGTTACTCCTTTGGCTAGAGAGAATGCAAACAAACAAGGATATTAACTGTGAAATAAGAAAGCCCTGTCTTTTTTATGCAGTGAGGACTGTAAACACATACTCATCTCTTTTTCTGGTTCTCCCTCTTCCCTTTTAACAATTTTGTCTCCTACTGTTCATTACCTTGATATTCACATACCTCCTGCTGTGCCCAGAATTCCCCATCACAGGGATGTGTTACAGCTGAGTCCCTTAAACTGTTTCCTTTTCTCTTACACATCATTCTTTAAATAACATCTTTACCATATGGTACTTACATCATATAATCATGTCTGTTATGGTCATGCCTAAAAGGTGACTGAAATGAAGTCTGTCAGTACCAAAGTTAAACCATATGTAGTATGCATATACCTACTTTTTTACACAAAAGCATTTATAATGAACTGAATGTACTAGATTTTGCAGGATTAAAAACAAAGCCAATGCACTAAATTATTAATTAAAACACTAATATTTCCAGCAATCAAGTTAGATGAAATAAAATTCTAAATGGAAGTGTTTGCAAAAGTTGAGATGAATAGGATCCAAATTAATCTTTACTGGTAGCTAAGCTAAACACATCTTTTCAAAATTCAAAATACTTTCAAAAAAGAAAGACTTAAACTACTTCAAAAGGAAGTTTTCATATTTGGCATTTAATTCTTAATTTTTAACACTTGATGAATCTTCTGCATTCTGAAATCACGAAGTAGTGAACTTCAAGTGTTTCTTTCTTTGGCATATAAAATCTTATAAATTCAGTCTTCTCTTATGACACAGCAACTCACAATAAGCTTTCTGCTTCATCATTTTATGTAACTCTATTTTGTTATTGTGTAAGTACATTAATTTAGGTCAGAATTAAAAATAAAAATCTCACTGTCTTTTCAGACTCTTCAGATAGTTTTCTTCATTTAACCGTTGAAGTTATTTCTGAGGTGGAATAACTAGAAAATATGACAAAGACTATCCACAAGTGGCAGCAGTATGTATTCTTTAAAACTATTGCCTATGTTATTGCCCATCCTATTCCTTATATTGACTGATACACTGAGTGGTCTTCACAGACCTGACACAAGAGAGAGTAGTTCCACGTACCAACTGAAATGTCCCTGCACGCTCACCAAGGAGCCTCTGTACTCCCACTGGTATGTCTCTGAAAGATTGCTTCTCTTCAGCGTAGCAAATGAGGGCAAGGCATCCTATGGTCTCTCATTCCCTCTTTGCCATCTTATCTTTCCTTCCTTTCCTCATACATAAGCATATCATATATATAAACTCCTCTGTTGTGTGCTATTAGGATAACTGAAGGTAGCAAAAGCCACATTCTGAGAAGAGTTCTCTGCCTTCCATTCACTCTAAATACATTTTTGACTCTGAGAAATGCAAAACAAGAAAACTGGGAAGGGAAATCAATAAGTGAAGGAACTCACTCAATGAGTGAGTTTATATCAGGAGGACTTGTTTACACTGAAGTAAGTTGATACAGTGTGCTAGGTAATACTTATATCAACTGTTACAACCAGATTCAGTTTACCTAACTAGGATACTGCTCTGTGATATCTAAATGAGATTAATCTGAGTTTCAGTGTAGTCTAGGTAGAAGGTAGCTTAATAGCTAATACAGAATTTATATCTTTAGTATATAATAGTTTCCTGTATAACAAAGTATCTGAATAAGAACCATTTTGCCTTGATACACTCACTCTATTCTCGAGCAGACTTTTGGAAGATTAATAAACAGGGAAGAAGACGCTCTGCATTTGTAACTATATGGTTGTACGTGTCATGAAGATTCTGAATATTTCATTAGTATCAGCTAGATATAGAAATGCATAAATATACAATGACGGAAACCATTCCTAGGAGTGGTAAGATTTATCTCAATAAATGTAGATATCACTGCTTAAACATGTATCTTTGATAACTGTCAATATTTCCGTTATGCATTATGAATCTTATTATGAAAAAAATTAAGGATATAATATCATTCTGAAAAAGACAGCAAAAACAGGTGAATCAGAGACTGTGGTGTCTGTATCTTTCTAGTGACTAAAATAGGAGTCTAGGGAGACTAGCTTAATTATATTCAAGATCCACACACAAGATGCACATGGCTAGGTGAGACGAATTTCTCCCTCACCGACTTGGATCAGGTCCACTTGAACATTGAAACTCATACTTCTTACGAGGCCATCTCACAAAATTTCAGGTTGTAGTATGTGCCCGGAATAGTTTCAACAAATTATATCAGCTTTATTTTGCTTTGACCTTGTCACTGTAATTTTGTGCTTATTAATCACAGACATATAAAGTTTGCTGCTTAAATAAAATATTTTGGTTGTATTGTTACTCATGAGACCTACTCAGATACAAAATGCCATTACATCTCTCTGCAGGTGAGAGGAAATAATATTGGCTGTGGCAGATGTCTTTTACATGAGAATTTAAGAAATGAGTGCTCAAATGGCCATGTGCATAGAAAGGGTTGAATTGTAAAATTGTCTTAATAAGTGGTATTTTTGTAAACTTAATAATAAACTTAGTTCAAGCCTTTATTCTATGTTTCATATTCAATGCAATCTAACATGGAGCTAATCATCATAGACCTGGAAGAATAAAAGCTTGAAAACCAGTTAAGCCCATAGAGACATTCTGAATTTAGAAACTTATATATTTTTGGTGAAAGTGGTATTTTTTTAGCTGCTCTCAGATTAATATTTATCTCCATTTTATTTTGTTTGCAATAAAACTGTCAAGACATCCTCTTATTGTGTTTTAACCTCAGGGGGTGTCTCAAACCCTGCAGATGTTCTTGCTTACTCCACAACAGTGGAATAGGAGGGAGAATCAAAAGGGTAAAAGTGAAAAAAAGCATGGGTTGAGATAAAGAGAGTTTAATAGGTAAAGCAAAAATCACACATGCAAGGAAAAAAAAAAATCAGGAATTCATTAATTCAACAGTAGCAGTTGCTTGGGAAGACAAGTTCTATCTTCAGAGTCCCCTCCTCCTTCTTCTCCCCTCAGCTTTTATTGCTGAGCACCTTGTCTTATTGTATGGGATACCCTCTTGCTCAACTGGGATCAGTTGACCTGGCCCTGTCCCCTCTCAGCTTCTCGTGCATGCCAAGTCTACCTGTTGGTAGGACAATGTGAGAAACAAAAGAGGCTTTGATGCTGTGTAAGCACTGCTCAGCAATAAATGATTATTTAAATGAGTCATTTAAATATGTTCATGGTCATCATAAATGAAGCAAAGACTTTGGACTGTGTAATGTATATGTCCCATTGATTCCATATGTGCTGCTTAAAAAAAATGGTTTTTCCTTGTGCCCAAATATTGTGTGTGATAGAATACACGGCATCAGAGGAAGAGATAAAACCGGCTATCAAGCTGGGTTCATCTCTACTTCAGGGAAAATACAAGTATCCTTTTTGAAAGGACAAAGGAATCTTTATCTGATTCAACACAATTGAAAAGCTCTATGTTCTCCATTACACGAGCTCAGAAAAAGTCTGATTTAGAGATACAAAGGTGTTTATAGTCCTGAATCCCACTGAAATCAAAGGAGCTGGCAATCTGAATGTCCTTTTAGTTCTTGCCAGTGGCCTCTTCTTTATATGTAAACCCACAGACTGATCTTCAGTTCTCCTTGAGGTGCTCTGTGCACCTAAAATACTTAACTATGCATCTTCTGAAATTCTCAGTGGTAGTGGTAGATGACCCACATGTTCAGTGAAGCATGTCCTAGATATCTTCTGGTCTGTTACATTTGAAAATTGTAGGAAGAATTGAAGAAGGAAATTTCCAACCTTCAGTGGAAGGTCAAGAAAAACTGAGAGTGGTTTCAAAGGGATAGCTTACAGCGGCCTTAGTCCATGGAAGAAAGCATGTGTCAACCATAATGCCAGTAAGAAAAAATTCTGTCTACCTTTCTCAAGGTATGAGATAGTACTCAGGGACCTTGAGCTGTGACAAAGTCCCAGACTGAGCTTCACGCTTAATTTATGCTATAGACTACAGCAGAGGATGTATTTGCTATTTACTTTTAAGTAGGTCAGGTTTAGAACTGTAATGTGTACAAATGTTCATCTTAATTAATTGTCTAGATGTTGTTAAGATCTTCTTTTGCCACTTCCAAACCTTGCTATTTAGTGTGTTATTATATGGGAATTAATTGATCTTCAGTTTCATTCACACTAGCTAGCAGTTTTGATTCACGCTAGCAGTCCCTGAAAGATTTCAGCTAAGACTGTGCTTAACATGCAAACGATCTTGTACTACTGCTCAGAGGGTGGGGAGAAGGCAGAAGAAGGATATTTCTTCCCCGAATTACAACAAAATGAGTAGAAGGATTACCATCATGGTTTCAAATTTTGCAGATTATTTTCAAAGCTGGCAAGAATGTCACCTTTTTAAATCTATCAGTGATTAGGTTATGAATTTTTGACCTATCACATCTAAATTCTTTCCTTACAGGGCTTACTGTCTTAAAAGGTGCTTGATTCACTCAAACATTAGTACAGTTTCTTACTAATATAACTGCATTTATTTCACTATATTTATTACACAACAAAGTAAAAAAGAGTATTTGTGAAGAAAGAACAAATATACATGTTGTATGGAAAGAATCACTTGTAGTCAGATATAAAACCTGGAAAATAAATACCATTTTGTTTTTTCTTTTACACCCTATACAGTTAAGATTTTAACTTGTATAAAATCAAATTCACTTCAACAGCCACAATGGTTACAATATGCTGTATGTAAATCATATAAGCTATAGTATAGCTGTTGATAAGCTATAACATATATATGTGTGAATAAATACAATGGAGTATTGTACTAGTGAACTGAATTGGCACTTGTGCAAGACAGTGAAGTCTTAAAAGCCAGAGAGCACCAGTGTTGAAATGATAGTAACAAGGGCCAAAGTCACTTGAATCAGCAACACTTTGGGATGCTTGCTAAGAATATAAATGCCCAAATTAAAAAATAATACGCTACTACAACATAAAAAGAAATGATTCATGGGTAGTTAAAGATTTGGATATAGCAGATCTTGAGATTTAGTTAGGGCACTAGGACTTGAGACATCTAGATATAGTTTTTTACTTCGTAAAATACTTCCTTTGGGATTCTGAGGAAGTAAATTACTTCCAAAAGTTATCAAAAATACCTTTCAAAAGAAAATCTATCATAAGCCTCATGGTTTTTTTTTTTCCTAAATATAGGCTTTAGAACCCTACATCACAGTAATGGATACTCTGTAAGACCCAAGAATAAACAAACATGCAGTGTCATTGTTGTTAGACTACTTACTTAGTAATTTCTAGTGTTATTTCAAAGATTTCCAGTTAGCTAATACTCTTCCAGTAGATGATGATGCATGATATAAATACATAAACAATCTGGATCACCATGACAGTGCTTCTATGATGAGGGCTACAGGGTTGATGGATAAAGGAGGAGCAACTGATATCATCTACCTGGATTTGTGCAAAGCATTTGACACTGTCCTACATGACATTCCTTATCTCTAACTTGGAAAGACTTGGATTTGATAGATGGACCACTTGATGATTTAGGTATTGTGTGGATGGTCACACTGAAAGTGTTACAGTCAATGGCCTGATGTCCAAGTGGAGAGCAGTGATGAGTGGTTTTCCATAGGGGTTGGCATTGGGACCAGTACTCTCTAACATCTTTATTGACAGAACAGACAGTGGGATTGAGGGCATCCTCAGCAAGTTCACTAATCACAGGAAGATTTGCAGTACATTTTAACACCTCCAAGGATAAGGATTCCACTGCAGGAGGACAGAACAAAACCAAGAGTTGCATAAGGAAGGAAGGAAGTTTTAAAATGAGTTTTCTGGGAAAAAGATTATATGTAGTCAATAGACTTAAATTAAGGCACATGAATGATCTAAAAGTTCAAAAGATGTGGCAGGAGATAGTGCTGTATAATAGCCGTATAGCTGTAACTACAGTGTTGTAGATGCAATTAGTTATCAGAAGCTACAAATCACTGACATTTCAGCATGTGAATAATGTGGATTCAGACCAGCACTGGGTTTGAATCAAGTAGTTACCATAGGTTACCTAAGAAAGTCTTGTTACCAGTTCTTTTAGGAATCTTTGTTCAACTTCATGATGTTCTTACTTGTCCACTTTTCCAGCCTGTCCAGGACTTTCTGCAAGATAGCTCTCCCTTCTGACATGTCCACCTCATGGCTCAGTTTACTGTCATCATATAAACTTGGTAAGGATGCTTTCTAGCACATCATCTAAGTAATTGATGAAGATATTGACTATTGACTAGGCTTAAGTTTATTCTTTGTGTCAGAAGCTCACCTGAGTACAGGTTTCATTAAGGAGAAAAAAAAGACATTCATTTGTAATTTAGAACTCCTATTTCTAAGTGAAACCATGCACGCAGAAGTGGCATTCTCTATTTATATCACTTTCTAAATCCTTTGCTTCATCCAACACTCTCAAAGATTTCTGCCTTACTATGAAAGAAAGTAATGTGTAGTATTGTCTAAGTTTTCCATTTACTTTGTTAGCAGTTGATGGGGCAATTAGACAAAGTAAATTGAAAGATTTGCTTATTTGTGTGTTTATGTGAGGCCAGTACATGATATAAATTGTCTCAGTTGTGTTGTGATTTTTTTTAATAATTTCTTTCTATAAAAACAGAAACAATTAGTCAAAATGACAAGACCTATCCCCAGCAGACTCAGTTATTCATATTCTTGCATTTTACTGTGAACCTTGTGGTATCATCTGACAGCTTTAAGGAAGAGTAATAGCTAAGCTGCAAACACTTGGCGACTACAGAATACAAATTATTGCATATTAATCTGCTGACCTTTGCACTGAGAAAATATCTAGTGCTCTTTATTTATAAAAGCCTATCAGCAGTACCCTGCTACACTGCTGTATATATAGTAAGTGCTGCATATATCAGTTGATCTCTGTGTACAGGTTATAGCATCTAAGGGGTAGTAAAAGGATACATCAGGGTTTATCATCTGCACCCTGTTGGTCACTTGACAGACGTTTCTGTTTAAGATATATGTTAAAGTGTGAAAAAAGGGTATTGAAATAAGAAAGGTATCTATTAAAAGAGTAAACTGGCAACATCTGGGAAGTCCATCAATAGAATTTTACAGCTTGCATTTGCTTGAAGTTAAAGTTTATTACATGAAATGTGTGGTAAAAGAATTATGTCATTTCTCACCCAATTGTTACAGTAAAACATAAGGAGTGTGTTGTATGCATTCCTACAATAAAAAATGCTTCTTTATAAAAATAGGTGTACACACACACCAAGTGGTTCATCTAGTGTGTGATAAGTACTGGATAAAACTACATATGAATAAAAGTTTAAAGTAACTCCATATAATTTTTTTTTAGAAAGAGAAAAAAAAAAAAAAAGTACAAGAGCATTATAAACCAATATTCTTTGGACTGTGTACAGATTACTGCTCAATTATTGCTCCAAACGCTATAAAACTATTTATTTGTGGGGTTCTTTTGAAGGATGAACGAACACATTGCATAACATGCATAGAAACAGAAAGCTGGAGATACTTCTTACATGTTTGATGAAAAATACAGAGCGTTTTAAAGGTTTGTTTTAAGGACAATCCCTCAAAAGTAAGATTTCCTTAACAAAGATTCTGAATCCCTTTACCATTTAATACATGTTAGTAACTTCTTTGACATCAGCAACGTTCATGCTACAATTTAGAGTACACTTGAACTACGTTGAAAACATGCATTAATTTCCCTTTATTACAGCAGTTATCTTCAGCATGTAATTTTTTTCTTCCCTGAATCTTCAAAAATGTAGAAATTTGTCTTCTTACTCAGTATATAAACTGTCTGAGCCTTCCAAGGGGTGAGGAAGCCTTTACTAGTTCCAGAACCACTCCTTGTACTTTATAATGGTACGCACTTCAATATATAAAATTAACAATTTAACAAAATTTACTGTGAAGATTGAGGAAAACCCTGAACCCTTTCAAATAACCCTTTTCCCTTTCAGTTTTGGAGACTGCAGTGACAAGTGATGACTTAAACTGGTTCTCCACTCTCTTAACTAAGTGACCTGTTATAGAGGTCCCATATTTAGTACATCACTTAACCACTATAGTGAATATGAATAGCAAGTTATTAAAATGAGGCATACATAGAAAAAGGATAAGAAAAGTACTGCTACTCTGTTGCAAAACTGAAGAAATTGTTACTTTCTCACCAAATATGATAGCCACTCAATCACATTTAATTCCAGTAAGAGCTGATATCTAATCAGTATTTAATCATCACAAAAACTGGAAATCATCACACTTATTTAGGTGTCAAACTATGTCTATATGGACCTAACATTTTTATCTTTAGAAAATTTTGGAGATGACCTCAGGAGCTTTTCTGAAACTAGCACTGTTTGTTATATGGGAAATGATTCAGTTTTATTGCTTACACTCTTTTCTAGGGAACCATTTTTCACTTCTGACAGAGACTTTTAACTGGGTTAGACTTAGCATAGTTTTTTTTACAGGGTTGGATTAATTTGCTGAATTGTCCCATATGGTTAGACCATTTGGTTCTTTTAAAAAAGGAATTATCTGTGACTGTGAACTTTAAATAGAACAAAACCCAAACAATTTTTAATGCATAGGAACATAATATTATTCAATTATATCATACTATAGACCTATTATATTCCTGTTAAGTATTTCTTAGAATAATAGATAGGCAGACTCCCTAAGTTGTCCAGATGCAAAAAATCAGTATTGCAATAATCCAAACAAAAAAGATTACTGTAAAAAGTCATGAATCAAAAAGGCACACTGTAAACTCAGATTCATGTGGGGTTTTTTTAATTACAGAAAATTTACCAAGTCCTTTAGTTAAATTTAATTATTTTTTGAAAAAGTTTTTCTCAATAAATATGTAACATATAAAAGTCATTAATTCAATGTGGCAGGGAGTCTAAGAGAATAATTGAAGTATAAAACAGATAAATTAATAAAAGCTTATTCATTATGAGAAAGGCATTTGCCTGTGGGTAAGCATTTTCTATCATTTTTTACTCTGAGTTGTTCTGTTTTTCTGATTTTATATGAAATACCTTATGGATCTTATCCTATGCAGAGATGACTATAGGCAAAAGTGATAAACGGAAGAAAACAAATGGTTATTCTGATCTTGTTAAGCATCTCTTTTTCAGTGTTAACATTAGCAGTTCAACCCCCAAACTGGGCTAGTCATCTTCTCTTAAATATAATTTCTCATCTACTTTTGTGTTTAGAAACTTCTCCATTACCAGGACTTCTACACATTTTATTTGTTATTTGACATAATGTGTCATGTACTTGAAATAAAAATACACATACTCAGAGAATATGTAAGTAAGTAAACTTCCATAACAGTAAGTAAGTTTAATTTATATCCTTTATAGACATGTAAAATAGATATATTTCATTTTACAACACACATAAGGATAAAAGCCAGCATATTATTTTTTTTTCTGATTAAGTTTTTTACGGGAGAATAGTGTAGACTGCAATCAAACAAGACCACCTTCTCTCCTTCTCCCCCTAGTCTTTCCATGTGTCTTGCAGGTGGAAATACTTATGATCCCCTACTTGCTGGCAATTATCTGACATGGTATTAGTTCTGTTCTGATTTATTGCCATAATGCCTTTTACAGAATGAAACAGTTTGAAGTTTATTGGGGGGGTGTGTGTAAAGATACAACATTTCAAATAGTAGTGTTCATGCTATAGAGTAATTAATGTGCTCTCTATTTTTGTCTGAAATTTTTTGTGGAATGATTTTTGATACCCTTTACATTACAGCACTCCTTATATCATGCCTTCATCACCTAAAGTTTTATCTTAACAGAGTTAGCTTACTTTATTTTAAATGGAGGGGGGGAAATCTCATTATACAGTGGAAAGATGAGGATTGCTGAAATTAAAGATAATAAGTCAAAGTCATTAAGGTATCAGCTGTCTGAACAGCTAAGATATTGACACTTCTGAACATCAAAGCTTGGTCTAAATTGTCCTTGTTATTTCTAGGTTTTTAAAAAAGAGCATATTGTCTGAAAATTATCTCTGTCAGGAAATTATCATACTATTCCATTTTTTTCATCTTCACACTATAGCTATGGATAGTGCTTGCTGAGATTGTTGATTAGTAATAAAGACATGTTTTCTAGACCTTGTTAAATTATGTAAGAGTAGAAATAGTTTGATTATTTATTAAAAGGAAAATGTATACCTGAATAAATAATGCCGCACTCTACTGTAAAAATGTAATTTTTATCAGCAGAAATAGGCAATAATTAGCATTTTGAAAAATCAGAGAAATAGGAACTTTAATGGATGTATTTCACTTGCTTGCTATGTATTTTCTAGGCCTTAAAAATGCATTATTTAGCAACTGCAATGCATTACAGAGTAAGAAAACAGGGTTTGCAGCTTCCATCATCAGCTTTCATAGAGTAACTTAAATTCATACATATAAATGTATGTAAAGAAGATAGCTTCTATATTCATGAAGGTGTTTTCCACAGATAATACTTGATGTTTTCTAGAAAATACAAATAGCCATGTCAAAATTCTTAAGTAATCCAACATGCAAGACTAGCAATAATTCTTAGATTACAGTTTGACTCCCATTTGCCCTTTTTTTCATGGGTACATGAAAGGTGTATTTTAGATTCACACATGTGTGATATCAAAAGTTTTATGCAGTTTAAAAATTTTTAGTTCTAGCAACTATTGGATATTTTGATACCACAAAAATTAGGAGACCATTTTTTATCCTCATATTTAAAGAAGAAAATACCAGTTGAAATCTGAATTATTGCTATCAGAGATCACTATGACTTCTAAAGTTCAGCACTGGAATTACATGTTTCAGTGTCTAGGATGGAAATAATTTTCAAAAGGTTTCAGATTTTCTATATGTCTTTTTACTTAAGTTTCTTATGAACAAGATGAAATAAATCACCTAACGTTTTTGATATGATATCAGCTAGAAACAAAGCAAATCAAAACCAAAACAACAACAACAAAGGAAGGTATAATGGGTAAGATTCATCTCCTACAGTATTATGATATCATACTTATTGTTAGAAGGAGTAAGCATTAAGCTACTTTAATAACATATTCAATTAATCCTTCCTCCCCTCCACTTTTGTATGTATGACAACAGAATATCTAACAAAGACTCCAAACAAGAACAAGAAAAGGCACAGATGTGTAGTCCATTATTTCTTTTACCTCATGGAATAAGTGTTCATTAAATTGTCACAACCCAACATGGATTCTTTGAATAATGGTCCTTGATTTTAAACACAGATGGATTAATTGAAATTATAGACTAAAAATAACAATAAAAATAAAAATACAGGATAATTATATCTTTCTCAGATTTTTTTGTGCCAACAATTGTGTACTAAATATAGACAATGACATTCTGTGCTTGCTGCAAAATCTCACCTGTATCAACATGTTTGCTGATGGTAGAACTGGCAGTGAGAAGAGAAACAGATACACCACATTTCTGTCAGGGACATAGAAGATCAGCAGATACTGTGCTGAACTGAATAACGTGAAGGAGCATTCTTTCAAATTCGTCTTGACTGTGATGGAATGTTCATGACAGAAATTTATTCAAGGTTGTTTTGTCAAGTACAAACCTTTTGACTAGACAATCGTAGCCGTCTATTTTGGTCTTAAATGAATCAAATCAAAGGAGACTCTAAAATGGACAGAAAACAGGAAAAACAAGAGGAAAAAACTACAAAGTTATATTGCTAATCCAGTCAGGCCTTCTGCCAGCTTTTCAAAACTCCAAATGTACATTACACCAGTTCAGAAGTGTCTGGGTACAGCTTTCTGTAAAAAGGCTTCTGATATGGATATGCTTGCCTAAAAAGATAGCAATTCCTTAACTGGTGCACAGCATGTTTCTGCCTATCTAGTCCATCAGTGTCATTTTATTTTGTCACTTAAATGTTGTAAAAAAAGATTTATTTCCATTTTTAAAACTATATGCAGATTTTTATACCCTAAGCCTATAACCATCTGGTCACTCTTGAAATGCATATTTAATAACAAGCTTCATATTTAGCAGACAGCTTGTATTGACATTAGCTTAGTTTCTTCGTCAACATCAGTGTTAGATCTTCAGTAATTTTAAGTATTTTTATGTACAGTTTCATATTGGGATACAGAAGCTTTTTGACATTGTTATGAATGAGAAAGCTGATTTTCTATTAAAAAGAAGTAAGTTTAGTGAGCAAACTATGTAACTGACAAAACATTATAATGGAGCAGTGCAGCAATGCCAATTATAAATAGCAGTTTGCTATTTATGAAATTCCAGTTGAGATGTTAAAAGATAATGCTCCAGATATGACTTGCTTCCAACGTTTTCATTGATATCTCTTTAAATATACTACATAAAGCTTAATCAAAGTAAAACAGGTTACAATAAAGTCCATAGAAATAAAGAAAACTTTAATCAAAACTGTGTGCTATCACATATTGGCAGAAAAATAAAATTAGTTCTGCAGAGTGAAGAAAATATATTTAGAGATTTAGATTGTAGTTTTAGTACCGAGAACTACTCGAAGTGTGAGAGTAAAGTATCAGAGGTTAAAATCAAACAAGCGTTAAAAAAATTACTCAGATTTTAATACCCTGTACTATCTTTACAAAGATTATATTCTAAGAGAAGACTATCTCATTGTTGCAACAGCATTTCTATGAGGAGACTTGAGTATCAAACTAATGCTAACTTGAAAACCAACTTCCATACTCTGTTGAGAAAACACAGTCCTATTTACCATATGGGCTCTCAAAAACTTAAATTGCTTGATTCGTTCTCCAATGCAGCTTTGGAGGAAAGCATAGACATCTGAAAGAGAATGTTACTTTTCAACATGTTCTACTAGAGTTAACATAAAAAGCATGAATTTTATATTAGTAGGGAATATTGATTATTTACATGCCTTCTCTGAGTCACACATTAGTCTATAACCTAAGTTTAGATATCTTAAGTTACAGTGTTTTCACTTTGTCCAAGAATGAAATTTGGATTTCTTGATTAATTCAAAACCCATTATGCTGTGTTTATTTCAGCCTGAAAGACTGTACAGCCTTGCCTGAAACAAGCCCTACAAAAGAAACAGAATCTTATTTGTGATTATTCCAGTTTCTGGGGAGGAAATTACGAATTTGTGATGAACTAATATATTCAATAATTGTTAAATGGTAGAAACTCCTTATATAATACTACATCTTCATATGCAGAATGACTGCAAAGTTTTCTATTAACTTGCTGGTTTGTCCCTCAGGGGTTTTTTAATCCCTTGCATTGATTCTAGTCAGCTTAGCGTTCACCATTAAATTATATATCTGCTCTTTAAAAAGCACAATTGACTTAACTATTCAGCATCATCAGTCTGGCTGGTAAAAATCCCTCTGGGGGAATGAACAGAAGGTAAAGAAGATCATTCATGGTCATTGGTTGTATTAAGCTTCATCTGCATTAAAAAAAAAAAAAGTGAGAAACATAGTAGATAATATACCACATGTCTTACATGGTGACAATGTCAGAACTGTAGTTTAGAAACTCATATTAAGGAGCTATCTGTTTAATACTCTGTTAAATATTTGTAATGATTCCAGGCTTCAGGCTGACTTTATTGGTTGTTTAGAAAAAAAATAACAAAGTTTTGCAAATACTAATTAAACAAGAATTCCATGGGCCTACTACTTCATATTTTAATTTGAGAAACCCTCTTTCCACTTTTTCCTTAAAGAAATAAGGGACTGGTTTTAATTCTAGTGTTTCACTGTACAGTCACCTCTATCCTATTTTTTTAGCTGCCTATGAAGCCATCTCTAATCATCACACTGTGACATATTGTATTTTATTATAAAGGTTTCATTAGTCTACTACTACATAAAATAATCCCCTACCCGTCCTGGACTATTGCATTCTGTCATGTAATTATTCCTCCATGTCTCTGTCTATTGTTCTGATTAAAGAAGCATACATTTAATTTCATCAAATACTCAGAACAGGAAAATTTATTTTTAAAAGTGAAAAAAAATTCTAAGTAGAAACATCTCTTTGGACAAAAATCTCTTTGTAAATTCAGAAGGATGATATGGGATAGAGACTGTTTTGCAGTGGGTAATCTTTTTTTGTTTGTTTGCATTTTAATATCAACTGATTTTACCACTTTTTGATATTGCTTTGGAAAGCAGAGCCCAAAGTATTCTTTTGAACATAGTGAATAATACTAGTGATTTCTAAGAATCAAATACACTGTTAAGGATGTATTTAATGAATAATTTATTTGAGGTAATTGAGAACTAGCTCAAATATAAACAAAGAATCCAGATACAGTGGGGGTGGAGGGTATGTGTCTTAAGTTGTTCTGCCAAACAGTCTTCAGTGGTTATCAGAAGTTGTGAAGGAACAGAAAATTCTTAGCTGTTGATCAAATAACATGATTAAATGAGGAGGGGGTGGAGATTGGAAGGGGAGTGGAATTCTGGGAAAATTATAATCTTGATCATAACTTTGATAGTTGGCTGACTATTCATATATTAAGTATATCTATAATTCTGATTTTAAAACAGGCATTCCATATTTGAGACTGAAATTACATTCCCAGTGCTTCTATGTTAGATGTTGGTGAATGCATGAGGACCTTTGATAGATTCCTTGGCTTTGGGTGATAGTTCAAGTAGTCACAGTGTCTGTGACAGTGAGGTAAGATAGGTTAGGGTGAAAAGGCAAAATGCTCACAAATGTGGTTCAATATTAGATAAAAAAAATTAAAGGTGTTTTTTTTTCTCTTTTTAAACTATTTATCACATTTACATTCAACACTATTGAATGTATTCAACATCACTGAACAGATTTCTCCTAGGCTGTCTGTTCTATATCATGGTAATTTTACAACATCATCTGAGACTGCATCACCTGCATATTTCCACAATATACCTTAACTAATTCCAGTTAAGTCAGTAATTAATACTCCAGAACAAAACTTGCAAAAATAGATTCAGTTTCAAGGTTTGCATTGAACTCCAGTGCAACTGCTCTGGACTACCTCAAGCTCTCATGTTTTCAAAACTGACTATTGTTGTCATTCAGTCTCTGTAGAAATATTTCCCTCCTTGTTCCCTTGAACACCTGAACAAACTAAACAAAGAACAGCTACATTAAAACATCATGTACTCAGAATACATATCTTTATGTTAACTTGCTATACACTGTAGCTTGCCATGTCTGCTGGTGACTAGAATTGGCATTAATGCTTGCTGAAAACAGAAACCTCATGCTTCCTACAACAGGAGCTACAGGTACCTATTTTATCTCAGAATGAAGTAATCTTTAAGCAGGAAAAAGATTTTCTTCAGTGAAAGTTTCTTTCATGATAGATACACAATCACACGGCTGACAATGGATCAAAACTAAATATTTCCCTTAGTTAACCAAACAAAAGTTTGAATGTCCATGATAGTTTATACCACTTTTTATTCTACTAATTATACAGAACATAATTGTGTTACCTGAAACACGACATAGTTTTCTGGTAAGAATTTACTTGAATGCAAGTATTTCATATACCACAGTACTAAAGCATCTTCACTAATGAGCTAATATTCCTCAACTATTCATAGAATCATAGAATCATAGAACCACCAGGTTGGAAGGGACCCATCGGATCATCTAGTCCAACCATAAGCATTGCAGGAGTGTTCCCGAAGCCCTGAAGCTCCTGGACGAGCTGAAGTCACAGCCTGTCCCCAGGAGCAGGGTAGGGTCCCCAGGGGCTGAGCACCCTTGGGTGCAGGTCCCGACTCACGGGGGTCCCTGTGGCAGAGCCAGAAGCTGGAGCTGCTTTAAGGCTGCGACAGGAGGAGGACAAGCGTCCCCCGCATGAGGGAGGAGGATAGGGGCGAAGGTACGAGGGACGCAATGGGGTCTCCTCTATGGAGCAGCCTCCGCAGGTCTTTACTTATAACTGAGTTTATAGAGGGGTTGCTGTTTTCCATCTATAGGTGTTGTAAAGTGAGATGGACTGTGGAAGAGCCTCTGAAGCATCTGTGGACTTTGCATATACCAGACTGAAAGTTTTCCCTGTTTTCTGTGTTTCCTTAATAGTCCCAGGAGTCAATAAAAGTGAAACATTATACAATATAACATTGAGGCAAAATTTCTGCTGCAGCAGATATGGATTATTTAATAAGAGCCATCAAATATCTGAAATGAAAGGAGCACCATCTAGGTGCCAGTCACCCTGTGTTATAGGTTGTTAGAGATTCTGTAAGCTCTTCTTGAGTAATTAACATTTATCCATTGGCAAGAAATCTGTAAGTTTGTCCTTAGATTTGTAGTTGTCTTCATGGGTGGATCTTCTATGTGCTAGACAAATCTTCAAATATGGGTGTGCATGTGCATCTTTGTCAGATCATATCCTGGCAGGTAAGCAAATGCACAGTAGGACTGGTGCCAGGAAGAGTGTGAATATTTTAAATCCCCAAGATAAATTTGAGCAGTAGGGTGAATCTGACTAGGCCCAATCTTAGCAAGTTTATCCAGTAATAATGCTTTGACCTTCCAAGTACTACAATATTTTAGTGCTATTACTGTCCATTTTTGTGTGACATTTCAGAGCTGGTGTGCAATTGAAATTATTACCTATAAAGCTAGCAATATTTTTTATTTTCTCCTTGTAACAAAACATTATGTCATAAACCACTACCTTGTCTCTCCATGGAAAGAATTGTTCACAAAACATCTGGTTGGAGTCTAATTTTGTACCAGATGATGTTCCTCACACAAATCACTTCTATCAAAAATAAGTACATTTTGCAGAGTGGTGAAAAATAGACAACAAAAAATCGTTCCTAGCCTGATTCAAAATTTTACCTTTAAATGTATCTGGCTTTGTACTTCAACTCCAAAGTGGAAATGGGTCTTACACTTAAAGTTACATCAATTTGAAGTGGAATCTAGACATTTTTCTACTTTTTTCCTCTTACTCTTTATTGTATTCCAATAATCTACTGTAGCAGAAGTGGTGGAAAAAAAAGGTGACAGAATGTGTCCAGGTAACCTTAGCCATTTAACATTTTTTTATTTGTGTCTTAAGGATGGCAAACAAAAAAATAGGAAGTATTAGTTTTATGTTGTTTCCTTTTTTTTTCTGTTTTGACTTCTTTACCAGTATGTTTTTACTTTACCATCTTATAGCAACTATATTATTTATTTAGGCCCACAATTTTTTAACTTCAAAACGTATGCTTAAATCCTACTGAGGTCTATGGATTAAACACATGCTTAAAGTGAGCGTTTAATTAGATGTTTTGCTGCATTGGATCTTTTATGGTTAATCTTCTTTGCACTAAAGTTTTATTGAAATCCCTGTATATTTAAAGGAGCTATTTAGCTTTTAAATGCAAGATTTCAGTTGCAGGATAATTTCTGAATTACCTACATGAAAGCACTGAGGCAGGATTATTGATCAAGAAATTAGAGACAAAACCTTACAGGGAGCAACAGAGAGAAAACCCATGAATTTTTTTGTACTTCTTGTTGTAAGAAAGGTGAAATGTACAAACAGTACATTATTTCATCTACGAAATTCTTCCATATCTGTTTTCTCTCATCTTCCATGAAGTAACTTTATAGCTGGTAAAACCAAGAAGGACTGGAGTTTTCTATTGTTTTACATTTTATTTTTTTATAATCAAAGTCTGCTATATCACAATAAAAATGACATCATAAAAATAAAACGACCTAATGAAAAAATGAAAATTATGAATTTACCTTTATGTAAAAGCAAAAATACACAAAAAAAACTCTCTGATAGAGAAGGAAAATTACTTGTAAAATTCTCAAATCAAATGAGATAATTTAAAGATTTCATCAAGATTTTTCTTTAGCTATATGGATGAAAAAATAACAAAGCACATTGCAGGAGAGAAATACTGGAATTTCAGAAGGAAAACTATTTGAAACTATGATCTGGTTTATTGACAACATGTATTTGACATAACAAAACAGCGTAACTGGTCACAGAACAAAAATCATCTGGCTAGATACATGCACGAATTCTGTCAGAATTGTGTATGTTTAAGAGAAAAAAATATGATAATGAAAATTAATTAATATTTATGTAAATCTATATAATTCCTTTCGGTATTGTCGTTTTTGGTCTACGCTTTCCCCTGCAGATACTGAAAGGAGGCTCTGTTTCGCCCGGGAGCTGTCAAAAAGACACAGTGTGGGACAGAAGTGGAAACTGCAAGTACAGGCAGACAAGAGAGTCACGCGCACAGTAGGCAACCTGCAGTGCCTGCAAGGGCTACAGCTATGGACTTGATGCCCCCTTCGGCAAGTATTGGCCTGAACCAAGAAAGTGTCTATGGCTTTATGTAAAATGAATAGAATAGCTTTGATATATTTCTGTCATTTACAGCATTTATACTTTTTTTTTGCTTCAGTTGACTTAGATACAAGTAGAATATTTATTAATATGAAGTCAAAAGTTTTTAGTGAAGTTCAAGAAAGTTTCGTTGACAGTGAGGCAATGGCCTCTTAATTTATCTTATAAGAAAGAGTCCATTGGAATGAATAAGGGAATCTTCAAGTCTGTAGTAATCAAACTGCATGCATTACAGGCCTTTTAAATTAAGACTTTGTATATTGTTTGTTGCATGCACTTCTGTCTGATATTTTACCTTTGCTTTTAATTCAAAAGATATTGGAAAACAGAAAATGGGCAAAGCCTCTGGAGTGTCCAAGTCTCAGTGCTGTGCTAGTGTCACCTTGTGGCTTCCTTCTTATTGTGCGACTAGGAATGATTTTACCTTTACCTGTAACATATCTTATTCAAATTAGCAGCAAAAAACATTCTTTCTAGGTATCTTCTCCAGGTTTCTCAATAAAATAACCACCAGTCTGGCCTTTCTCTATTTCAAGATCTGCAAAATAGAAAAGAGAAAAATTACTCCATATTTACCAACATAATGCTTGCAATGCTTGCACAGGTGTAAGGGAAGGCCACAGAGAATCCAAGGGAAATACCTAGAGGTAAGAATAAAGTAACTTCATTTTGGATTGCCCAAGAAAAAAATCATCCTCATGGTACTACCAAGTCTGAAAATAATACCTTATAATTGGGCATTTCATATGAGCTTGCTTTCTCGTTAGGAAAACAGAAAAAAAATTGTGCATGTAAAACCTGTGAAGAAATTCTAGGTAAATTACTTGTTTATAATAATACAAAGAATTTATAAATACGTACATAGAGATCAGAGGGGTTTAAAGACAATTAAAAGTTTATATTATCCCAAAATACAGATAACTCAGAAAAAAAACAGTAGACTGCTTCCAAAACTTTCTGGGAGCTGAGAATCACCATAAAACCAGGTATAATTCTGTGTCTGACTAACAAATTCCTAAAATTATCTCCTGCCAAAATACATCTCCTCAGGATTAGTAGTATATTTCTGAACAATTTCAGATGAACAATGACATTGAAATAATTAGCTGGTTGTGCTAAAAAGTTGATTAGTGGAATCTTGCTTATTTAGGAGAATAAGTTATGTATTTAAAAATAATGATCCAATTCTATCTCTTGTGAGACCCAAGGCAGCCACTGAAGGCTGGCAAGAGTAAGAGATGCTCCTCAAGACCTGGAGTAGACGATGGGAAACATGCGGGATACAATAGGGCCTCCTGAATGGCCAGTCTGTGATCTACATGAACAGTAGAATGGGTCTCTGAGTGTGCTGGCTTCATGGGTCAGGTCTGCTTTTCCTCTTTGAGGAGCTCAGAAGCGAGCATCTACCTGTTAAACACCTCATATCTGATCATACAGTCATAGAACCACAGAATGGTTTGGCTTGTAGTGACTTAAAGACCATCTTGTTCCAGCCTCTTTGCTCTCATAAGTATAATATCATTGCTGGTAAATATCTAAGGGGAAGAGTCAAGACGATAGGGCCAGACACTTCTTAAAGGTGCCCTGTGACAGGAAAAGGGGCAATGGGATTTATCTGGAACACAGGAAGTTCCACCTGAACATGAGGAAAAGCTTTTACTCTGAGAGTGATGGAGCACTGGAACAGGTTGGCCAGAAAGGGTGGAATTTCCTTCTCTGGAGATATTAAAAATTCACCTGGACACAGTCCTATGCCACCTGCCCTATGTTAAACAGCTTTAGCAGCGGGCTTAGATTAGATATCCACCCCCTACCATTCTGTGGTTATGTGGTACTGTGATTCAGTGGTTCTGCGATTCTGTGATCGACAATATAACCTCTGTATGGAAATCTCTTTTGATTATGTATCCACACAAACTATACACCTCTGTTGGCAACAGGAAATAATCTGATCTTTGGACAACATCCTGTTAACTTCTCTGCTGATTAAGCTGGTAGACCATCCCTCTCTCTTCTTTCACATCTCCATGACTTTTTCCCCACAGCTGCCTATAGTCGGATGATTTTCCAGAGATATTTTGAGCAGTTCACAAAAGGGTTAATCAACTAAAACCAGCTCATTGGCTGAGCATTACATAAAAAGAGAATACTCTTCAAATGGTCTATGCTGTATATATGAAAAATATGACAGCTGTTCCTACCTGACAATTGAGAGGTCTGACATGCCACTCCTTGCAAGCAAGAGGAGTTGGGAGGGATAGTAATGACATTCAGTCTGCAGTCAGGTTATACACATGTGGGTTATGCTGATGAAGACAGTTAGTGGCAATCTCAGAGGGACTGAATATACTAAGTAGAAAGAATATTTTAAATAAACTGCACTGAGAACCTACCCTGTGAAGGGATAAGGCTGAGCTGACGTTAGGACAAAGCTGAAAAAGAAATAACCACACATTCTGTCACACTGAAGTAACTGGTGAGGGAAGGAGAGATGGAGAGAGAAGAATCATTAGTCTCAGAACACATTACACCAGGAATGGGCTCTTTTATCCTTACGGTTTAGAAATATTTTAATGTAAAAATGTCGAAAGGAATATTTTTTAAAAGTTTTATATCTAAATCCTTTAACTTTTAACACTGAATTTTATATTTCAGTTGGCCTATTCCTGGTTATCTAAAAAATCAAATTAAGGCTGTAGCAAATTTTACAGTAAATATTTTTCATAAAAATTCTGAATCCAGAGTGATCCAAAGCTAAACCAGCTTACAGTATTCTATAAAACCTTGGGAATTTAAACAGCTAGTATGAAATTATGTAAAACCCAAGACAAAACCAACACAAATAATCTATAAGAATTCAACAATATTAAATGATTATTTTCTTACCTATAGTTCCTGTCCTTAAGCTAGTAATCATGAACTCTGTATGAATAAAGTACCATTACAACCCTGCATATGCAGTTCAAAAGAACAACCAAGACTAACATAAATCACTTTTTGCTTTGTATGAACTTTTGCACAAGACAGAATAGGACAACCTGAAAATGAAGTTAACACTTTTCTAAACATGCTGTCATATAGAAGTAAAAGTTGGCATCTTTTTTCACAGAGAAGGCATGAAAATATCATATTCTATATTTGGTTGTGTTTTCACTTTTCATAGGCCCTTGTCACTCCTTTCACTAAGCATGCAGTCTATTTTCTTTACTTTATTAATCATCTGAAGATCTTTCCTGAGAGAACAGAAGGAAGTTATGAATAAAATATGCCGTATCTTGTCGTTTTCATCAATGACCCACTAAGTTTAAAAGAAGGCTTTCATGGCAATTTTAACAGCCAAATTTAACAGTTCATTTAAAGACCTCTTTGGTGAGAGAACTTCATTTGCATGCAGCCAAAAGGTTGATCAAGATTGATGAGGAGTTTTGAAAATACTATGGCAAATTCCTGTTCTATTCAATATACAAAGCCTACCTATTCATAAGGGAGTTATGGATGTAGTTTTCAAAGATGATGTGCATATGCATATACAAAATTTCCAAATAAGAATTACACAACAGTCCTCCATAGAAAGTTTTGAAAGTAGCAGTTTTGAGCACAAGCAGTGTTGACTGGTCATCTCCCTTTCCCTAACAAGCATATTTCACAGATGATACATATCACCTCAGGCTGGGTAACATGCAAATTGATTAAAATATCTGCAGAGTCTAAGTCTGTAACTATATACGGGACAGTAGAAATATATCAGGATTCTTTTTAACCATTCCACGTACCTATGCTTAAGGTTTCATCGGCTCCATGTTTTAAAATATTTGTAAGTTATAGTTTATTGAATAACCTAAAATATGATAAACTCATGATGCAGATAAGAAAAATACATATCTGCATGGTTGTTCCTTACTTAAATGCCAGTTTTTTAATCTGTATGTTAAGTTTTTTAAATTATACTTTGCACATAAATTTCTATATATCCATATGAAAATCCAAATATGCATATTCCAATACCACAGCAGGAGTTTAGAAAATGGAAAATACATCAGGACAACTGGGATCTGAGGGGAGAGAAGTATGGCTCTTTGACTCTTGGCTGACACTTCCAACCATATGCTATAATGCATGTAAAAAAATCTAATTTTACACTTGATTAAACAACATCATGGGAAAATTTGTAATCCAATTTGTTTCTTTAAACTGATACCTGTTTTCTAAATATGATGCCATTGCACAAAGTATAAGCTGACCTGGAGTTAATTCCAGTTTCATCTTTGGCAGAACTTTCCATGTGAACTCCAGGTTACATATGCTGCATTTGCCAGCAGCAATATTTTCTTTCTTTTTTTTTTTTTTTTTACCATGTAAAGAAAAAGCCAGAAAGTGGAATAAAAAGTTTCATTTGATATATTTTAAAATAAAAAAAAGAAAATAACATTATTTTTTAGTTTGAGTTTGCTGGAAACTGTTAACAAGATCCATTACCTCAGAAAACTGGGAGGAAAGGTGGGTCTCTGACAAAAACACAGAAATCAGAAAAAGATTCAAAATCTGTGTATACTAGACTCTGTTTTAAGTGTTTAACAATCCTGAGAAACATTTGAATGGCCAGTGTCTTGAGAGGATTTCTTGATCCCCTACAAAAATCATTCCTATTCTGCTTGTTCATATACAATTCCAGTCAGATTTTAGTATATTAATGAATGAAAACAAATAACATTTGCTAGTTGATTCTTAGTAGCTGATGTATTCCACACAAATAACTTGATAACTGTAATTTTTTTCTTCATCTTTTATTGCATTATAATAATGTTACTAGTGAAGTAGTTCACTAAAACTTAACTAGAAATGCAATTAATTCAGTGCTTTGTAGAATGACTTTAAGGTACCAAGTTAAGCTTTCTTATTATATGAACTGGTTTAGTATTTTTAATGCAAATTTACAGCAGTCACAGACAGACAGTCACTGTTCTAGACAAGGATTGGAAAATATACTACTAAGGACCATATACCTTATAATTTCCCAGGGATTATAGTGCTATGCCAAATAAAAAAAAAGTCTTACTTGCCAAAAACAACCAACCAAGTAAGCAAAAAATCAACCATAACAAACAAACAAACAAACAAACAAAAAAACCAAAAAAAAACCAAAAAGCCCCAGTCCTTTACATTTTTCCTACTTAACTCCTTCTATAAGTTTAAACAAATTTTGAGGGGAAAAAACAAAAAGGAAGCTGCACTTGAGTACAAATAGTAGAAATTAGTTCACGTTGTCCTTATTCCTACAGAGTCACGAAGTAAATTCTTTTGTTAAATTAAGGGGGAAAACTTTGGAGAAGTCAGTGTCTTGAGCAGACAGTACACTTACTGGGTCACTTTTAAGCTCACCTCTAAATAATTCTTTTCTTGAAAATGTTGGTCTTGACCTATAGTATTTGAAAGATGATATAGCTTGTTAAATTGCATCAAAGCAGAACATTCCCAAAATGCAAAGAAACACATTGCCATGTGTTTCTTGGAGACTTCTCTACCAAAAAGACAGACTGACAACAAAAAGTTTATAGAGATAAAGACACTTCTAGAATAGAATATTAGGTTAATAGAAATAGTCCTTTCAAGCATCTGGGATTAAAAAATAGGTATGTTATATGTCTGTCTACTTCCAGATTTCAGGAGTGTAATTTTCCAGTGAATTTCCCAGTTGGCTTTTGATTAATAGTCTTCCTTGCCATCACAAGTCATCTTAGAGCACATGAACAAGTCTGATTTCAGAAACTAGACCAGAAGGCTTCCTCTTAATGGAATCCAACTGCTAATGTTCTCTGAGAACTTGGGATCAAATTTACAACTATTCCAAAGCAAATCACTCTCCATGATCTCACTATGTACATCCTCTGCAGTTAATTTTTTCCCTTGTACTGAAGATAGGTATGATTAGTTTTTCTTCCTGTGGGTATTCGCTAGACTTTCACTTTTTGGTGAACCACAGAAGTTCTTAAGTGAAAAGTATCCAGAATTTGTGCTTTCCCTTTGTTTTTATCAGTTTACAGTCACTGCTTGCAAGCAGTTTAGGGGTCTTTTTTCCCCCGTCTATCTAGTTTTTCACTCAATATGAAAACAAAATATATCAGACAAGCAAAGAAGTGAAAAAGGAGTTCATTCTATTACTAGCTTTGTTGTTAATTGTTCCATAGCTGTATTTGAGGATCAAGAGGGCTTGTTATTCACACATTCTGATGGCTAAAAACTCTTACTAAAACATACTTAGGTATTGCTTCCACTGTTTTTATACTTGCTTGATTTAATAACTATATAGATGCTTAGGGAGATACCTACATAAGTACTGCATATACATATATATATACTAACTTTCACAACGCAGATGTGACAACTTAGATTTGTTTTAAAGGAAAAATGAAAACAACAGCAAGATATCATTGGGTTAGAAAGCATCTCACACTTCTACCCCTGCAACTAAAACAATAAAACCCCAGAAGGGGAAGCAAGAAGCTCCAGCTCATTAAAACAAACTGTTAAAAGCAGCAATCTGCAGACAAAGCAGATGTTACACTGGTCTCAACTGAACTGATTCAGTTGCACTTCTTCAGCCTTTTTAATCAGTCAAAAAGGGAATTTATGTTCATAGTTACTCCATATATTAAGCAAACCAAACAACTGAGCTTTTTAGGGACTTACAGTTCTGAAATAATGATTCATAGCATAAACAAATTTTTTAGGGGAAGAAAAAAAGCCTTTGCTGATAACTTGTCTTTGGAACAAGAGTGCTTCTTTTTATGAACTCTGTCTTCCACATGTCTGGAAAGGAGTGTTTCCTACAGTAGTCTTTCATGTGAACTCATGAAGGAGTTGGTATTTATATTTTTAGAAGTTATCATCCTAATCACTTAGTACAATAAATTATAGATACTGTAAAAGTTCCCTTAACTATATATACATCATCTGCAAATGCTGTAAAATCAGTTACATTATTTACTATTAGAATTACAGTTGGTACCAGAATTCAGTTGTTGATGACAGTAAAAAATTTCAAGTTATTTGCATTTGTCCTCCATAACTGCTTTTCTTTACTGTCACTTGAACTTCAGAGATGTCACAACATCTCTCTCTTTCCCCAAGGCCAGAAAAAATGTGTTTAAGTACAAATGCCATATTTTTTTGTTATGGAGAATTCTCAATCCACTACAGTAAGACATAAAGCATGAAACCAGTGAAATATTGTTTTAGGTAGCTTTATTGATGTAATTCTTACTTTAAGCTATAGGAAATGATCTTAGCAACAGAAGTTGAATAAAGAAACATAACCAAGTGGACAAGAAAGTAGACACACTGTACTCAAAGTCTACTTCTTTGCAATCGTTATTGAGTTTAATGTGATTAAGTCACAGGAGGAGTCCACAATGAATGGAAAGTACAAACAGATACAATTTATTATTTTTTCCATAGATGTCCCTCACACAAGCCTGCTGTTTACAAGTCAACACTTTTGCTCAGAAAACTATGCTGTGTCATGAATTGCAACATTCACTGTAAAGGTTAGAGTGAGAAAACCAGTCTCACTGAACCAGAGAATAAGTTAAGCATGAAGGGATTTCAGGATATTTTTAGTGCAGACCCCTGCCAGCTCTGAGGTCAGATCAGGCTGCTAAGGGCTTGGTCCAATCAGAGCTTGAAAACCTCCAAGGACAACCGAGAATAGGCAAAATGGGAATTTGTTCAGCAAAGGAAAATGCCAGGTTTTTGACCCGGGGAGCAGTAAACCCATGGACCAACAGACTAGGAAAAACTTTAGTAGTAAAGGACCTTGAGGTCCTGGTAGACACCAAGTTGACTACATCAGCAATGCACCCTTGCTGCAAAAGTAGCCAACACCTTGGGAGTCCTGCCCCAGGCTGAGAAAGTTGATCCTTCCTATCTACTCAACCCTAGTGAAACACATCAAGAATACTGGGTTGAGTGCTGGGCTCCACAGCACAAGAAAGATGGTAACTTACTACAGTGATTAAGGGATTATCTGAAATACGAGAAAAAGCTGAGAGAACTGGGATTGTTCAACCTGGAAAAAAAGTAGGCTCAGGAGGATCCTATCTATGTTTATAAATAGCTGTTGGGAGAGGTGAAGTTATTGAAGTCTCTTTTCTGTGGTGTCCAATGTCTGTACAAGAGGTCGTGTGTGCATGTAGAAAAACAAGAAAGAAAGATAAAATTAGTTTACTGCATTGGTGATCAAACATTGGAACAGACTGATCTGACAGGCTGTGGAGTATTCATACTTGGAGATAATACAAAACCTGACTGGACACAGATCTGAGCAACCTGTTCTAACAGACCCCACTTGAGCAAAAGGATCAGACTAGATGATTTCCAGAGGTACTTTCCAGCCTCACCTATTATGTGATTCCATGATACAGGGATACCCTTAGGTTGTTTAAAGAAGGATTCTTCACCCTGCTTACTCTAACCCAGTGTTCTGTAATAAACTTCCACTGGATGTGTCTCTTCTTGACCTTTCCAGTAATGAAGAGGAGGCAGAGTGGGGGAAGGATTATACTAATTTTCTGTCAGTTAGTGTTTGGTAGAAAATCAGCAATGCCTAAAAATCATTGGTTTGGTAGAATAACCTGCAACCAGGGTCTTAGACAATGCTTATTGTATGCTTATTAGTTGATTTTTTGAAAAGAACTTCTTATACTAGATAGAAAGCAGTTATCTTTCAGACAAGACAGAAATGAGAATGAAATACTCTTTCTGTCCAGATCAAAGGGGTATCATAGAATCATAGAATAGAATCATAGAACAGAATCATAGAACAACCAGGTTGGAAGGGACCCATTGGATCTTCTAGTCCAACCATTCCTATCCAACACTAAACTAAGTCCTTCAAGACCTCATCCACCTGTGCCTTAAACACCTCCACGGAAGGTGACTCAACACCTCCCTGGGCAGCATATTCCAATGCCCAATGACCCTTTCTGTGAAAAACTTCCTCCTAATCTCCAGCCTAAATCATCAGTCACATTCACGTTTTTTGAATAACACAAGATGTTTTCCTACTGCAGGAAATGAGACAACAGCATCAAATGTTAGACATACCTAGTTTCAGGTGGAACTATGAAAAGAATTTACATACTTCACCTATCTTCAAGTAAATGGAGAGGTAGTACTATAATAGAGATAGTCTTTGGAAGGACATTGACTTCTTGAGCCTCCCTCCTTTGGTCTTGGAAAATATCTAAAGAATTGTAGTTCAGGGAAATGTTGGATGCTGGCATAAAGAAATGTAATATGTTAAGCTTGAGCGCAGTTTCTATTTTTGCATATCTGCACATGTTGTCCAGGCTTGCCCTGTGACTCAATATCATAAAATATGACAGTGCAGTGCTCTGAATATGGAGATTACACTTGATTTCACAGTAAGAGTACCGGTACTCACTCTGCCTAACAGTCTTGAATTACAGTCAGTCATACCTATGTTACTCAAGGTAGTGGTAAGGAGCTTTTCCGTGTAAAACCTTGCAGGACTGTGACTTCTGCACACTCCAGTTTACTCTCCTTGTCATCAATAATCACAAAAACAATAAAGTATCTGTTTAAAAGGCATATTGCGGAATATTTTATTACCTGCATTAATTATTAATTTTAGCACAAATACGGAAATTGTTGTTACATTTTAAAGCTCATACATTAAAGAAAATAAAATTGACTCTGTTTCACCCTTAAACATAGAGGATGCCAGAAGGCAATTTGAATGTGGTTGAAAATTTTAAAACCAGGGTGGCCAGTTCTCAGAAAAACAAGACATCTTGTGTTAAGTCAGACCTCTTGAACTTATATCCCAATAGCAGAAAACCCCAGGTGAGGTAATTACTCCCAGTGAGGTGTGAAGGATCAGTATGGGAATGTCACTACCAAAAGCTGGGTTTAGGAAATTCAAGCAGTTGTAAATCATTCCCTTCTGGCTTTAGGTAAGCCCTGAATTGCTCAGTTAGGTTTGTAAAGTAGCCTATAATGTATACTACGTGATATTGCATAATACTGTGATCATAACTGAAGCCAACTGAAATTAAGCTGCTTTTAAAAAGACTCCTTTTGGAGGTAAGTAGGAAAAGAGGGACATGTCTCTGATCTGTGAACTGCAACTTATATATAACCTCATCCTAAAGATTTTCTTTTGACAGCATACTTTCAGAAATAGTAAATCTTAATTAAAGCAAGATGGGCTCTTTCTGATGCCATTAAAACTTCATAAAATGACAGTACAGTTTGTAATACTTTTCATAAAAGTCATAAAAAGTTTACACAGTATTCTATTATGGGATTGCCATGAACATCTTCCATCATGGAAAATTCTCCAGGATATACAGTACTATCATGTGCTATCTACCCTAATTCAGCATTTTTCCCAATAGTTTAGTTCTTTGTATGAGGGGTTTTTGGTTTGCTTGTTTTTTCTTTTTCTTTTTTTTTTTTAAGTAATAATGAGGTTTGCTGAAACAGATAAATCTACCATCCAGTTTTGTATTTGAGATAAATTAAGAAGTTGGTAGAAGCAGTCTGATAAAGTGCAGCCCTAATCAGTGAAACTCAGCATTTATGGATGGGTCTGCAGTATAGTTCAGCAGAGTTCACATGTGAGAATGTATTTCAATATCTCTTAAGCTCTCTGCTTTCTGCAAACTGCTTTCAGTAGCATACTCCATTGTGATGGACAGAAAACCTCAAACATTATCATCTGAGTCATACTGCATTTCAAAATCTGATATGTAGAGCTGGTCAGTACAGTGACCTTTTGGGTGAGCAGTGTCTCAGTAGTGATCTCATCTCCTCAGTGATCTCATAGTGAACCAGACAAATGACTGACAGTTTTCAATACTTGCACCATTTCAGTGTGATATCAACAGGCCAAACCTGAGCGGGACAAAGTTTCAAGTGTTTGAATTTATTGTGAGTGTGCTCCTGATGATTAGACTTTTCTGTGATGTTTGGAATACATGGTTCTACAAAAACCCCACTATTAAGCTACAGGATCACTGGCATAGGTATGAGCATACAATAGTGCTTTGCTTTCACAGAAGTCACAATGAAGTGAGGTACCTGATAAATAACTAAAGGCAGCTTGAAAATCTATGGCAGACCTTCTGGCAACATTAATCAACTCTATTTTCTATGGCAGTCTGGCATGCAACTGAGTGAACATTCATATATATTTTTGTAACACCACATGTTGCTGGCAAATCTAAGTTATTAATAGAACTCGCTGTGAGGGAGCCATTCCATAGCAGATGCTTCCTTAGCACAACAGATTTAAATCTTATCAAATGCCACCTTGCCAACTATGCTCACCTAGATTGCCCATTTATCAAATTTTCACATAAACAACATTATACTTTCTTCCAGCACAGTTTTTAAGCACCAAAAATACTCCCAATAAAAAAATTAGAAAATCACATATTAATTTTCTTGCAATTTGTTTCAAAATGCAGCTATATTATGATCAGTACAAAATACTCAGTGATGGTGGGCATAGATGTTGCTGCAGTTATTGATTGCTAAGCTGTATTTAAATTTTATTTCCTCTAACAATCCACATATGTCTGTGCTAGAAAGTTTACTCTTTTGGACAGGGACTACGTTTCTGTGACTTACTCAGCATGATGTCTTGATTCTATTTAAAAAGTAAATGGTATTACAGTTCAAGTGGCCTACTGTCTGACATTGGATCAAAATGAACAAATAATTTGGTCATTTTGTTGTGAATATTCCAATATTCCTTTATAAGAGAATTTGACAGTGGTTATGGTATCTAACAAGAACAACTTAATATGAATATTTCCAGTTCAATCAGAACTGTGACACACTCCATATTGGATTGCTACAATCCATCACATCAGTCTTTCTGCTTTTAATCAGTTTATTCTTCCATTCTAAATTGTTTGGTTACTACATTCTTAAAAAACACATTTTCATGACATATTTTCAGAGGATTATGTCATGATAGTGTAATGTGACGTTTTAATTAAGCATAGCCTATATTTTGCCCACCCTTTTTAATAACAGTTATATTGAGATGTGAAGAAAGGAATAGTCATAAGACAACCCTACATAGCAAACTAATGGCAAAAACACTAAGGTAAATCTTATTTTAAGTCTACAGAACAAAACCATACAACATGATGCTAGGAAAAGAAAATGGATACTTAATGCCCTTTGCACCTTCAGCAGGTATCATAAAATTGAACTAAAGGACTTAATTATATACACTGGAGATCTTGTAACACTCTAGGATCACATTCTGCAGCGGGGTTGATTGCTTTCTGCAGTGAATTTGTGGCAGTGATAACAAGGCTTCATAAAAGTCACCATTTACTGTGAAAAATCAAAGACCCAGAAGAAATGTGGAACAAGAAATAAGCTAAGAAATGTATCAGTGTTATTAAAAGTAGCACCATGGGAGCTTGGAAGAAATTGCCTGGCAAGGAAGCATATAAAACTTTTGGAGAACTTAATAGAAGCCAAGGGAAGTGTTAAAGAAATTAGGCTAGTAAGCTGACGTTTAAAAAGAAGAGAAAGACAATTAAAAAGAGAGTGAGAGCAATGAAATGGAAAGCTCTGCTCATTCTAGAGATTTCTTGAAAGACAGAGTAAATTGGATGCTCAGCTTTATTGTGAACATACTGTAATATCTTCAGACAACAAACTTTAAGTCTTCTCTGTTGCAGTTTATACCAGTTTCGATCACTGGGATGATGGGAGAACTGTGTTATGAGATACGCTTTGCACATCCACTTCTCTTAGCTGGTAAGGGTCTGTGTGGAGAGTTGACTTCAAGAATGATGAGATTCATCAGTCACTACTCCAGGATTAGGACCATATACTATCCAATATGAAGAAGAGTGGCATATACATGACTCTGTAACTCATGAGTTAATCTGCCATATTTGTTTAAGATTACAGAAAATATTTTCAAAAATACTATTTCAAACGTCTTTAGTTCTTTCCAGGCGTGGCTATAACTTATCATAGAATCATAGAATCATAGAACAACCAGGTTGGAAGGGAACCATTGGATCTTCTAGTCCAACCATTCATATCAAACACTAAACTAAGTCCCTCAAGACCTCATCCACCCGTGCCTTAAACACCTCCAGGGAAGGTGACTCAACCACCTCCCTGGGCAACCTGTTCCAATGCCCAATAACCCTTTCTGTGAAAAAAATCCTCCTAATCTCCAGCCTAAATCTCCCCTGGCGGAGCTTGAGGCCATTCCCTCTCGTCCTGTCCACTGTCCCTTGGGAGAAGAGGCCAGCTCCCTCCTCTCTACAACCTCCTTTCAGGTAGTTGTAGAGAGTAATGAGGTCTCCTCTCAGCCTCCTCTTCTCCAGGCTAAACAACCCCAGCTCTCTCAGCCGCTCCTCATAGGTTATAACTTCTATATATAACTTCTATAACTTCTTCAGTGCAATCTGTATGATGTAGTTATTTCCTATTTTGAAGGCCTCAGTGGCAATGTTTGATGCTATTCTCCACTGGTTTCATTTCAATGTCTTGGAAAGAGTGTGAGGGAAAGGGAATACTTTCTGCTGTGGAGCCTAGTGTTTGTAGCAGATGAAGAAAGGTAACCTGGAATTGTAATAAAGACCATATTTAATCCTTCTGCTACAGGCATTTGCCAATAAATTGTTGGTAGAATTCAGTCTTAGCATGTTGTTTCATAAACTTCAATTTCAGCATATAGCAATATTGTTGTGCAAGGATAATTTCAACTGTTTTGTTTATTCATTACAGTGTTATTGTCTAAGTTTACTATCATCGCTTATATATTACCTATTTAAAATCCAAATTGCTAGAACCCCCTTTTTAGTAAGCCCTGTAGTTAACAATTTCAGATCCTGCTGATGAATAATAATGCAGCAATTCATTATACAATTCATATTATAGAAGAGGAACTAGGGCAGGATTTGCTGAGGTGAGGAGAGGAAGAACTAGCTGGCTACAGACTGCTAGCTGCCTATAGTGCCTTGTGTGCTCAGTGTCACACTTTATAGGAGACGCTGCATCGCTTTATGACCCCCTTTTTAGCACTGTAGCTGCATCTCACACATGAACAGTACTAGCCGCCTATTGCATTTTTTAAGAAGGCTGGTTGAGGCATTGATTTCCCCCTGCCTCCTCAGAAAAAAACACCTGCAAAAAACTGTAATTCCTAGTTCTATGCTAAAAATTCCTGGTTCTGTGCAGTGGAAAGACCGCTTATTTTTGCTTATGTAGTGGCAAGAGCTGTTCCTTGAGATGTGCACCCACGTCTTTTAAGGCAGCTGCCATTTGGAAGCTGTTATCTGGCTTGCTAGATTCAAACCCCCTCTTTCCTCTAATAAGACAGGAAAGGGCATAATACAAAGGCTTTTATTTCTTCAGGATGTAGCTTTTATTCTTTTCAGGACAATCTCTATGACACACTGTTTTTAAACTGAAGGAAGGATGGATAGAAATGCATACATGCATAACAACCTTTGAGTTTATAAATCATTTAAGAATACTGCTATGTGGCCTCATAGACCTAGCACTAACCTTGTGCTCTTCTCTAAAAGACTGCTTCTACTCTTGAATGCATGAATGAATGACATTTACACTTTAAGTCTCAGGAGAGCTTTGCTTGATATCATTACATTGCATGTCCTGTCTGCTGTGATTTTTATCATTTTTATCTGTTTTATTTTCTGGTTTGTTCCTGGTTTTATTTTATTTGGTTTTTTGGTGTTTTTTTTTTTTTTTTCTTGCTTTGGGCTTAAAACAACCTTATCCTATACAAAAAAACCCTAAGATGATATTGAAATACTGAGGTGAACAGATGAAAACTCAGAATCTAAGTAAATAATTATAATAAGTTATAGTCACCTGAGAAGTCAATGGCAGAGCAAAGCCTTGAAAGAAGTCCTCTTGTCTAAGATAATGCATCCTATGCAGCTGTGCTTGGAATAATTTCAGTCTGATTGCCTTAAAAAGTTTAAGATTTGCAGATTCCAAAACAAGGTTAGAAACTGCAGCTGGGATCCTCTTGCATATAAAACTTTGGTTTTGTTTTGGGTTTAGTTTTTTTCCAAGTAATCCTGAAATGAGTGAAAGATTCCTACAAGTATATTTTTAATACCTATTTCAAGTTCATACAAATCCCTCTTTCTCTCCCTACGAACACAATAATGCTGAAGAGAAATGCAACACCCACAAGGTTAAAAGAGAAAAAAATACCCAAATGTTCTTGAGTGACAGGATTTGCACCTGGAAAATTGCTGTAAGAATGTGGACCACCAGGTTGTTGTTTTAATGTTTCTTATTTATTTCTTTAGGAGAATAAGCTAAGGATGTGAAGGAATCGAGACAGCTTACCTGTCACAGGAGAAAATTAATGTTCTCATCTATCTCCATGGGTTCTGGAGGTTCCACTAGAGGTTGATGCCGTGACATTTGGCAAAGACAGAATTACACTGTGTTTTGTTCTTGACTTGAATAGGAACAGGAATCAGATTTTCAGATTATATGTAGATTAGGAATGGAAAACCCCTTATCAGTTCCCACCTTCACAGAGTGCCCTGATGGCTTCTCAATTGCGAAGTAGCAAAGCGCAAGTCATTACCAAGTTCTGTTACACTCTCTCCCTCCTTTCTTGTTTCCACTGAAATGAAAGCATAAGTAAAGACTGGAAGGGATCCTTTCTGTTCATGGAGCCACTGGTGAGAGAAATAAGCAGGTCTTTGAGACTGAACAAATTTCTGCTGGTAAAAGTGGATTCAGCTTTGCCTTGTTTTGTGTCAATGCAATGCACATATCAAAATAACAAACCTTGCAGTGAAAATCTTAAACTGTGAAGCCAACAATAGGTCATACTCTGACCCCATAAGAAGATTTCTTTTTCCTTCTCCTTCTTCAGGAGAAAACAAATCAAACCAACCAAAAACCCAGTATCCTGCTTCCCCTCTTCCTATTTGTATGGGTTTGGACAGCATTTTTCTGTTTAAGCAGTACCCTCATCAGGAATGCTTAGGAGGCCAGTGTACACTATACAATAAAATGTACAGGAATGGAGAACTTTCCTCATATGCTTAGCCAGGCTGCATAAATGAAAGAAAGGACTAAGCTCCCTTACCACTCCTTTTTTTAGCAGGCAGATTCAAAAAGAGAGATGATCTCCAATTAAAAATATAGTATTTCTTTCAAATCTCTTCCATACAGAAGTTAATTTAAAGGAACAAACCCATTAGAGGGCATGTAATTTGCCTTCTCCTTCCACTTGCCTATCAATAAATTACTGTGCAGACAAGCAAATGAAGCAGTGGAACACAACACTTTATCATGCAATGAAACAAGATAGAAACGCTCAGGGAAAAACTGAAACTGTTTTCTCCTTTTTATTTGTGTAAACCACTCCTAGCATTTCTTACCACTATTTCTACATAATTTCTTGTATGTTCTTTGCCCAGATTTTATTAGAGAGTAAAAATAGGTCACATGCATAACAAACACTGATTTTATAGCTGCCTTTCAAATTTAAATCACACTAAATTCCTACTAGCACTGAAAAAAAAACCCTTAAAAACTACCTTGGAACCGAAGAAGAGACAAAAATAACGACTGCATATTATAAAATGTATTTGAGTGATACAACCGTTTCTGATTGCTGAATTTATATATAGCCTTTTTTACCCATCTCAGTGCATAATTGGGACAATGTTACTAGTTAATGATGGAGATCAAACTAGTATCAGAGAATGTATGTATATGTAACCTGTATGCCGTAACATGGCAAAAATCTGTGGCTTACTTTTGGTGCATAATGAACTAATTAAAACACAATAATTATTTGTTTGTTTGCTTGCTTGTTTTTTTTCAAATTAGCTCTTAATTTGTAATATTTTGTTGCTGCTGAGTCATCTTTCTGACAGTTCCGAGTTCTGGGATCCTACCTGAGTACCTCTAAGCTGGAATAGTAGTGGAAGTAGGGACCAAAAGGTATCTGAAATACACTGCTAGTCAAGTCGGCTCTACAGGCTGATAAGAGGAGATAGAGCTACACCAGTGAAAGCACCGGCTGCCTGCAGTGCTGCTGCTAACTGAGATGCCCTCTTTTCTCTCCCTTTAAATTGCAAGGAGGCAATTTTAAGAACTGAATATGTAATTATTCCTTTATGGTGGCAGGAATGCTGTGAAGACCAAAAAGACATTTCCAAAAATGTTAGGGATCTTTCCATAGTAGAAAAAGGAAAAGATTAATCACTTACTCATTCTAGTGAAGCTCAGTTTCCTAACAATTTGGATAATTTTCAAAGCCTGCTTTATTATATTGTCATGATAGTACAATTGTGTGGCACTAAAATCAAAGTGATGTGCTATTTAGGCAAGCATTCTTCACAGTTGTACAGCCACACACATCTCGAAATAGACAATTTTATGAGATAGCTGACCTGCAGCATCACCGCATGAAAAGATAATAGGAACTGACTTTCACAATAACCCCTTAAACTGGCTTATGTCATTGGAAGTAATATGAGCTGCATCTAGTCTTAGGCTAAAACAATTAGAATGATATGTATTACTAATGCAGAGAATTTTTTTAGATATCTTTCACCATGACTATTTCATTCTTCATCTGTTGGCACCAGATATTCCTATACTTACATGTTACCATTCAGCCCAGTTAATACTTAACCCATTTATCCAGATATTGTCATAATCATTACTACCCAACAGGTATTACCCAATTCCATTTATACAAGTGTTCACTTCTAAATTATGATGACATTAATCACTTGCCTTAGAATGATAAATCTGGTTTTCTAAGCTCTGTTCGCAGAGGGAAGGTCCTCATGTGTGGACAGAGCAGCTTAAACTATGCATGGCTTTCAAAATTATGGCATTTAGAGCCTCTAATGGTTAATGACTTGGGGTGAAGTTGTGGAGGTCTGACTGAAAAAAATCTACTCCATTGTTGACCACTGTAGTGCCTGCTTTATAAACTTTAAAACTTACTCTATTCAGATCTTTGGATTTTTAGCTACGCTTTGACAGCATGTGGCAACACGTGAAATTGACTTTTTGGGGGGGTGAGGGAAACCAGCTGCTTTTTGAATTAGAGGACTAAAACACAGCAGTAAAGTTGAATTTAAAGGCAGTTAGATGTTTTCGATGGTCTTCACCACAAGGATAGAGAGCCAACTGTGAAGTGACAGCTTCCTTATGAGAGACTCAAGAGGCTATAGTGAAAATTGAAGAGAAGAAATATGTTGTTTGTCTTGCTCTTTTGTAGTTTTTACAGCTGATTGGTCATTTTCTTTTATCTTTTCCCCTTTAACGTGCTATCACATTTTAGCCCCAACTCAGCTAATTTTGGCAGCTAAAACCATCCAGTTGGGCTAACAATTCCCTTCCCCTAACCCCCAGGGAAAGGAAAATGAGAGGAAAAAGACTTGTGGGTTCGAAACTAAAACTAAACATTTCATGAAATTATAATAATAGCAATAATGATAATAATCATTACAATAATTAGAAAGTAACAAAAGATATACAAATATATGATATTGTGCCACCACTCCTCGATGACTACACATCACCACAAATGCTATAGAGCAGACATGAGGGAATGGGTCAGTGGCTTGGAGGGAGCTGAGCTCAAGAAATGGATTCAGGAATGCACAGATCCAGCATTAGGGGTAAACAAATGGGCAAGGTCCTCACTGGACATCAGTCATCACAGAAGAGGATGAGACCTTCATGGTCTCTCAGTTTTATAATGAATATGACCCATATGGTATAGAATACTCTATTAGTCAGTTTAGGGACACCTGTCCTGTCCAGGTCTCTTTGTGGGTGCAGTGCTTTTCTGTAATATGGTGCTTCTCCAGCAGTCTGAGAAAGTCTGAGGCCTTTGATGCTATATGATAAGTACGAACATTGGCCTTTTTGCATACAGTGCCCTGTGTTATCACTTCCAGAGAGGAACACTGATGTAAAAACATGTAGTTAACTTTTAGAGAATGAGGTTACTTAGAGTAACTAGGTTATAGTCACAAGAATGACTCTAATTAAGCTCAAACCACAACACATACCATGAAGTCTCTAAAGATGAATGACAAAATAATATTTTCTACTTCTATTAGTGCACTACCTTAGTTGTCTCATTGAGATTTCAGCATAAAAGCCCTCAAATTCTTCATGAGAGAAGGGAGGGTACGATTTTTATTTTATACTGTATACTGCTTTTTTTTCTGCATGTAGTACCTTATTATTTATTAAGAACAAATAACTAACATGTGTGGCATCTTTTCTCATATTTTTGATAAAAAAATGAAAATGTCTTTCAAAATATCAAGCCACTTTTTCCCTCCCCCATTTCTTCTTCCTTCTGTCAATGAAAAAGAACCTCTAATCCAAACATCTGTTCAGAAATAGGAATACCAGAAATGTTATGAAACGTACACAAACAACATCAAAGATGAAAGTTACTCTCAAAATAATAATTCCAAATCTTAGACAAGTTTTCTTACTCCTCAAAAATCTTTATTTTTACAGGGAACTGTAAACCCAGACCAAATGAAATATGGCAAGGCTTTGCAAGGGTGGTTTTGCCAGACTGCAAAGGAGAAAAGAAACCACTGTGAAATGGCATCCAGAAGTTCAGATTTCATTTCTAAGTAATCATATATAATACTCTAGATTTGTAGCAAACTATGTACTCCAGGGCCACCATCCAGCATAGAAAGCAAGTAAATTAACAGTAAGATAGAAAAAAGCAGCACTAAAGAAAATCCATTTTCCAAGAATAAAAAAAGTGGTTTAACTATTTATGTGTTATTCTGGCATCTTTGTTGCCAAAATGTGCCATGCTTGCCAAATTGTGATTGACATTTTTATTCTCAGAGATTCAACACTGTTTATTAAAGTTTCGATGCCAACATTTCTCCATTCCATTCCACCATAAAATTTGGTTCATCTTAAACCCAGGTAATAGGCTATGTCTTAAGAAAAGGGAAGGGAAAATGATCCCTGGAATTCATATAAACACTTTTCTTCCTTTGTTGAAATGCCCATTATGAAATACCACTTGCACATGTTCAGTAGTGGCTTTTTTAAAAATGTGCATCTTCTGTCATTATTTATTTTCAGTAGTTTCTTCATAAGACATCTGGAAGCATTGTTTATATTAAACACAGATGTCAGGGTGACAAAGTTAGAGAATTTGTCTGTGAACAAATCAAAAATTATAAAGATCATAAAGTTTGCAACAAAATTGACCATAATATTGCAACAATAAACTTTAATTGCAAAGTTTTCTTTTTTATTTTTTGACTCTTATTCCACTTCTAATTTTGCTCTTAGGAAAAAAAAGTGACAGTGTTGTGCATCCACCCTAAAAACAGAGCCATCCATAAACACCTCCTTCTCTCTTTGCTGTGGGTAAATCTAGAACAATGTAATATCCCTTTAGCAATGAAAAATCACATTTTCTTAAGAAGTTTCCACAATAATGTAAGAAGGTAAACAATTTTTGCAAAAGCTTTTATTTCAGACTTAAATCTTCTGTTTTGTAAATCCTTTGTGTATGAGGGTTTATGAGATACATACATGCTTTGTTTAATTTTTTACAGTGCTTAAAAATCCCAGTCAGGATAAAAGTTCTCAGTGTCAGATGTTATTTAAATAACCACGCAAAAGGTCAGATGCTTTCCCTGAAAAACCATAACCTGCTTTTTTTATTTTTTGTTTTAATTTTTTATACTGTGAGCCAAAAAATTAAAGCCAAAATGACACATGTATTTATTGAATACCGGGTGTTGACTTCTGTGCTGAGATAATGGTTTAGCTGGTCCCTGACAGCTTAATAAATTCAGAGAAATCTGTGCTTTTGGTGTCAATATAAGGAGGTCTGCTTCTTTCATCAGAGGATAAACTTCATTGTACTTGAAGATCCAGTTGCTGGGATGTAATTTATTGGACACTAATAGTTCACAAATAGAAGGAAGTCATGTACTTTTAAACCACCTCTTGATGAGTCTTTGATGATGAAGGTATTTTTTGCTTATTTCCTTTTATGGCAGAGGCATTCTTTTTGAAGAGTACATCTTCTTAACTCACATAAACAGAATATTTTGTGGGAGTATAGACTGCTTTTTTAAACAGTAAAAGCTCATTTGGGATCTTTGCCTACACTGCAGTATTTTAATAGAGGATAATCCTGAGCCCAATGCTTAGTTCACTCCTCTCATTGAAGCTAATAACAAAAAAAATCTCTCTGACTTAGGAAAGTAAGGTCAGATCTTAGGTGGGCTGCATATCACTCAAGTGCATAATTCTTTCCTCATTCCCCTGAGCCTCAGAGAAATTCTGAGTACCTTATTACAGATCCAATGACCATTCATGCTTTAGCATGTTACATGGCTATGAAGGAAAGCTAACTCACCCTTTTTGTTTCTTTTATTCTTTCAGTAACTCTGTTCTCAAGGTACTTTCTGAAGGAGAGATTTCAGGTGGCAGTCAGTTTTGCATTTTAAGTTTCAATTATCATCTGAGACTGGAAAAATTAGAGAATCCTTTCTTCTGCCCCTCTTCTATTGCACTTTTCTTGATTAGACAAAAGATGTTGGGTCATTTTAAATCATAGAACCAGAATATCTTGATTTGGAAGAGACTTAAAAGGGTCGTTGCTAGATTATTGCTTCAAAAGGTATGGAATTCCCATTTGAAAGCCCTGAGAAATTGATTTCTTTAAGGAAAATATGTATATGTTTTATTTTCTGGCTTAGAACAATACCTCTAGGTTTGGAACATGAGGAAGAGAATGTACTCTTAAACAGGTTCTATAGACATAAGTCAGGTTTATTTTTATTTCAGAACTTTGCTTTTTTCCCTTTTTGAATATTCTAAATATCAAGATAAGATCATAATGACATGACATTATTATTGCTATCATCACCTATTAATTTTGATAGTAATGCTTACTATATGATTTCTTTGTCTCTTTAACCTCCTGTAAACAGTCCTTACTTCAATGTAGATATTAATGTCATTGAATATACATTGTTATGTAAAAAAAACAACAAAGAAAAGATGATGATATAAAGATTTTTTTAAAGTTTCTTATCTAATTATCAGATCCGCTTTTTTAAGGCCCTCTTGGCTGAAATCTTCCTTCTATGTCCATGTTATTATCAATTCTATTGAATTAATAGGCATGACCTATTCACTTGAAAATTCAGCAAGTTTGATCTGGAAAGCACCTTGGACCTCTACAAGGATACAGAACAGATGCAGGTATTTAGGAGATCTAAAGTCCATCCATTTGGCCTTTGCCTTTTATCCCATGTTTCTGGATGGTACTGATTAAGCTGCTCTTCAAGGAGGGTGTAAGTCTTTCTGTTTTCATGCTGTTTACAAGTCTATAAGACACTTGAGGGCAGGGGGTGCAATTCTCAGTACTGCAACCAGGACTTTCAGGTAGTGCTATGGCAAAATATGTCACAATAGCTCGGTTCCAGGAGTATGGGCACACCCTTATCCTATTATTCCAATCTATATACTGTTGCAGATATGCCAGTACCTGCCTGCACACCTCACCAGCCTTCAATCCCACCCCAACCTGTGGGCTGGATCTGGGGTCAGACCTCAGCCCACCCTACCAGTGCAGCTTTTCTAAAACTTGCAGGGCTCAGAGCTGACCCGGGTCCCCATCCTCGTTCCATACCTGCTCTTTTGATGTGGGATGCATGAAAAGCTTGCTGGGGGAGGGCATGTTCATGATGGACCTATGCTTGCCCTTGAATTCCAGCTTCCTCCGGCAGGTCATCTGGCACGTTTGGGTTTTAACAGTCTCATCTTTATGCAGAATGAGCTGTCAAGTTACTGTTAACAGCTTAAAATGAAGCACATTGGAGAATCACGATGAGACAGACAAAGAAAAATAATGTTTTAATGAGTGGTGAATCTAAATCAGTGTGGTTGATTAGCCATGTTACATCTTCTATTATCACTTAATTTATGACTTTAAATGAGCTATATATCTGTACTGCACTGTTGATAGTGAAACATTAATGGATATATGCTACCTCAAGTCCATTGGATGTTTAAAACAGAACTAAAAAATATTGTTAACTGTCATTTTTCCAGCCACAAAGGAAGCACGTTGGTTAAGCCAGTGCTGTCATTTTTGGACCACAGGCTGTTGAAGAGTTATTGAACTATTTTTTTCATTCTGTATTTGTTGATGGCTTTTTTTTTTTGTAGTCCATGTTTTTATTATCATTATAATTGTTATGGAGACAAAAAAAGTAGGAGGTACACAAAGATAGTGCTAGAAATTACTCCTCAGTCTCTAATGTTGATAAGATTGTATAATCTAAAACCAGAAGATTGGAATAAATACTTTTGTATCTGAGTCCCATCTTCTGTCACCACAGGGGTGAAGCATTTAAACTGCAAATATCCTCAGATCCTCTGGTCTGAATGCTTATGCTGTCCATATACTACTGGCTTCAGGCCACATCCACAAACTAACAAAATTCATCACAATATGTCAGACAGAGGAAAGACAAGACCAAAGATTTTTGCAAAACCTATAATGGGGGATGTAAGTGAAAGTTCTATACGATCTGCAGATGGTAACTACTCCTTAGGAAAAAAAAAAAGGGAACAAAAAATCCAGGTTCCAATGCTACCAGTTAAGAAGACTCCAGTTTCCAGTGTTTCAGAGGAGGATAAAATGCACATAGGAAATATTGCTAAAACAGAGATTGAAATAAGGAAAAGATTCTTGAATGAGGCAGATTTTTTTGAAAGTTACAAAGTATGTGATTGTATAGTAAAGACAGTAGTACAAACACATGCCACCAGGAAAAAAAAATTGTATGCTCTTTCATGTTGTTCTGGGAACACTAATAATATATTGCTTTGGCTTCCTACTCAGGACCACATATGCATACACTTACAGTCTCTTTTAGCTGTGATTGCAACTACTACCATCTTTAAAAGAGTAAGAAAATTAAACAAAATATCTAGACACTGCAATGAAATAAAATTATGGTTTATGCATCGTTGTACAGCTAAATAAACTACACCCTTTGAAATGTGTTATTATAAAAACTTTGAAGAACGTGATGTTTTTGCAAAACAAAAAGGTAAGTTACTCTGTATCTAAACATAGATTGGCAGGTTTACTTCTAGCAATGTTATGTGAAGTTAATATTTTAAAAGTTTAGTACACCAGAGTGTTAGGAAAGAAACAAGCTCCTTATTTTCACTTTCCATAACCACACAAGAAATTAAAACAGAGTACTAGGTGACATTTGAACAGAGGATATTCTTTTTTCTTCAATTCTACTATAGAAAATAGATGCTGGTTATTTTGATTCCTTAGATATATTTCTTTGCACAGAAGGAATAGTGACATTGCCATTTGTATGTTCTTTTCAACAGAAAATGGAAGAAAAGCAGTCCTCAAAACCTTATTGACAATAGTAACTGTAGTTAAGGGTTCAAGTGGTCAGCATCAACTTTGCCTATGGCATGATCCACAGTGGGAACTTTTTGGCTTTTAAATTGATAACTACTGATATCAAAAATTTCAAATAATGGAAAAATGAATGTTTCACTTTCTTGCCAGTAACTTAATTTACTTCCTGGTTTACCATAAAACCCTAATCTCTGAATCGTTTGTGCTAGAGACCCTCTTGTCCTGTCCCCTGTCACTTGGGAGAAGAACCCAGCTCCCTCCTCTCCACAACCTCCCTTCAGGTAGTTGTAGAGAGTAATGAAGTCTCCTCTCAGCCTCCTCTTCTCCAGGCTAAACAACCCCAGCTCTCTCAGCCGTTCCTCATAAGGCCTGTTCTCCAGCCCCTTCATCAGCTTTGTTGCTCTTCTCTGGACTTGCTCCAGAGCCTCAACATCCTTCTTGTGGTGAGGGGCCCAGAATTGGACACAGTATTCAAGGAGCAGCCTCACCAGTGCTGAGTACAGAGGGAGAAACACCTCCCTGGACCTACTGGTCACACCATTTCTGATACAAGCCAGGATGCCATTGACCTTCTTGGCCACCCGGGCACACTGCTGGCTCATGTTCAGTTGGGTTGTTCTATGATTCTATGATTCTATGATTCTATGATACTGCACTTCAGCTTGAATTTGCAATGAATCAGCTGTATGATTTTACAGGGCAATCCAGGTATGGCAGTCTCAAGTCTGTGCAACATCATCTACGTTCTGCAGATACTGTGTGTACAAGTTGATAGCTACCTCTCAGCCAGGTTATATGGTGTGCTTTCAGAAGGCGATAACAGAGACACTTTGTATGGGTCTCAAATTATAGTCCAACAGACACCTGTCTGAGTAAATACATGGAATACATTTACTTTCCAAGTTAAGGGTAAATCAAGAGTCCTTCAGCATGTGTTCTGAGCCAGAAAAAGTGTGGAGCTTGCACAGGGATCCCACAAATAATCTGAATTACAGTGAAATCAATGCACCCATTTTCATTACAATGCTGTGTGATTCTTTTACATCTTAAGGAATGGGTAAAGGAATGAAATGAACTCATATATGCTGGGCAGGTAGTCACAAATTATCCTTATATTCATGTACAACTTCAATTAAATCACTTGCAAATGCTTGTAATTTTCTTTATTAAAATTGAGTCATCTGCAAAAGTATAGATTGTCTTTTTTTAATTTCTATTTTTAAGGTTGGTCTTTTCATATCATTCCTCACTAATAAAACAACTGGTCTTCCAAGACCACCCAGGAGGAGCACCTAAAGCAAATTACCATTTTATTTAAAACAAACCTACAGCTCAACACATAGTGTGAACTTAAGAACCTCTGTATTCAATAAAGCTGGAAAACGATGTGAATTACAGTATTCTCACAAAGCTCACTTGCCAGGAATTAACCTCCCAACAGTACCTTCTTGATACAATCTTTCAGCTTTGCTTTTTATTTTCCATTTTCATAAACTGATCTGAGCTTCTGGACAGCTCCAAGGCTCCAGCAACAGATGTGTTCAGTAAAGTAGCCTTATTTACTGTTAACAAACTTGTTTGTGGTGGTAAATTTGGACATTACGATCTTCTAGGAGTACAGAAGATGAAAATCAAAGTTTTCTCCTTGAAAAGCTGTTTCATCAAAATATTGCATTCCAAAGAGTTTGTACTTTTATCATGTTAGAGATTTATTCCATGAGCAAGGTAAGTTGCAGTTGTTCCTTGATATAGTGTCATGATTTGCAGGTCTGATCTGTATTATCACTTAAGCCCAACGGATAGTATGGGTTTTTGTTATTGCACAAAAGAGAGAAAGCAAAAAATATTGGTCTAAGTATAATTTGCCCTTCGGAAACAAGTTTTAAACATTTCTTTTAGCATTTTCAATGTCAAGATTTTGTTATCTCTATCAGAATGGAGTGCCCTGCTTCTGGATGCAGTCACACACAACAATGTGACAGATATCTTTCAACAGTTCTCAGAAAATGCTATCATCACTTGGAAAGATCCGTTTAAATCCTTATATTCTGCCTGTTTTAATAAAGTCAGTGTAAACAATAAAGTAAGAATAAGTGAAAAAAAAAAGAAAGAAAACAATTAGACGATAACTTGTATAATGATTAGTTCATTTTTGAATCTGGTGCAAACCCCTATATATTTTATACTCAGAGAGAAAAAATCAAGGATGCAAGTACGCCTTTTCTTATCTGTGTATATCAATGACTGATTTCCTCTAATTGTTTCCTCTTCTTATTTATTTTAAATATGCATTGTCACGGTAGTTCTTGTAACATCTAGAAAATGGTAAATCATAACACTACATCTTTGTTAGTCCAATCTGTAAGACATGTATTTGGAAGGCTAGGAGGATGTAGCTTTTTGCGTTTGTAGATTAGCTCTGACCAGCCTTGCTAACATTCACTATAAGGCTGTCTCCTCATTCTTTATTACTCTGCTACAGTGCATAAACAGAAAATTATATATGTTCTGATATTACATTTTATAGTACTCTACCTACTTGTCTCCACCTATGAAAAGTCATAGAAGCAGAAGTGTTTTAGTGAGTCTGACTGTATAGGTGTTGCTGTTTTTAATTAGGGCAAACAGAAGTAGGTGTAGATTTCTTTCAAAGATAATCATTCCATGCCACAGAGATATTTATGCCACTGTGGGGTTATTCTTCAAAGATTGGTTCTGTTTTAAGTACTAGAGGACTACTATAAGGTGTCCCCAGAGCCATCTTTTCTCCAAGCTGAACACCAACTCTCTCAGCCTAACCACATATGAGAGGTGCTCCAGCACTCCAATCATCTTCATGGCTGTCCTCTGGACTTGCCCTAATAGATCCATGTCCTTCCTGTGTTGAGGACTCCAGAACTGAACACAGTACTACAGGTGAGGTCCACTTCAAAAACCAATTGCCCCTCAGCCATTGCCTACTGTAGATTATCACTAGGACTTCAGTATTTATTAAGGAATTTAAATTTGTTTAGATTTGTTAAATGATCTTTGTGCCATAAATAGATAAGTACATATATAGATAGATAAATAGATAGACAGACAGACAGACTAGACTAGACTAAGTGGTGTACCTGTCACTTGGAGAGCTGCAACTCATTTTGCAACATTTATCAAACATATTATCTGCACATTTCATCCCATCGTATTCTGTTTGCTGTCTTTTGTCAACCTCACATACTCCTCCACTGCTTTCCTGAGGCAGGAACAGGCTCTGTGAGTTGAATAGTCTAGTACACTAGAAAGAGTAGTTTTGACACTGACTGAACATTGCAAGTGATGGGCCCAGCTTTTTTATGCTTACGTATTTCTGTAAACAATACATCAACAGAATTTAATACTAGTTAAATAAAAAACTATTGTTAAAAATAACTAAGGTCCTTAAGGCATTTCCTTTTTGGCATCGGTGATCAGAATTATTTATTGTAAGTTTGAGCGTTACCCTCTAAACCATTTAATCACAATAATTTTGGCACCTGTGACAGAAGTAGTCAGGTGTTAAATGTGAAGGGCTCTTACTGCAGTGCCTGGAGGCAACTAATCAATGTGGCAAAGATCTTCTGGGTGCAGGAGATGTATATCTCATCTTCCAGAGATTAGTTTGTCAAACCTAGAAGATCTATGAACACACTTATTTAATCTGTCAAAAGGATATAGTACAACTTGAAAAGTCATCATCAAACCTGATGTAGCAGAAAATTTCTAACTATTGATTAGATTCAGACATTCATTTTAATCTGAACATATACTTTTGTGCATCAATAGGTCAAGTAGCTTATGACTGCGGCCAAATAATATTGGAGTCTTGAGTCAGCAATTTAATAAACCCGTGAGTACATCAAATCATTTTCTCCTGGGATGACTTCAAGAGAGAAAAGAGGATTAGTGAGAGTACAGAATAATGACTGAGGTTGTATTGAGCTACAACATCTCACCTCCTTTTTGGACCAAGTCCTACATGATGTACCAAGTGCAGGCAGGTATGCCAGGTCTTATATTCATTATGTTTGAAACAAAATTAAACAAAAGGAAGACTCTAAACTCATTCATCCATTAAAAAGAATCTCCAGTTTCAGAATGACCTGTGGAGTGAGAGAGATTAAAATATGAGAGAAAGCAAATTGAATGAGATTTGTCTAAACTTCTTGTCGCTATTTGTCAATAGAAAAACAACCACAAAAAATTAGACTCTTGACTCCCTGAAATACCTGTCTAAATAATACACTTCAAGAATTTTATTCTGAAAGGAGAAAAATTTGTCTATGGCTATTTTTTCCTAAGCAGTGGAATAATGTACCTACTAAGTTCACTTTGAAAAATGTCGTATTATCATGCATGTCATGATCATCATGCTGGATTTTTCCTATTCCTTGTTGAAGCTATTATTAAGAGCATTTTCAATTATGTGGTTAGATAAAATGTTTTAATGTGTGAGATTTATTTTACTTTGCTTTTGTATAGTGTGTTATTGATAACACTCCTGCATAATCAACTGTGAAAGAACCCATTTCCTTTCTTTCCCCACCATGAGTAAAATCCTTTATATGCATTATACCAAATTACCAGAAGTAATTGGAATAGAATCTTTAGGGAAGTCAAGAAAACTGACATTTTCAAGTCTTTACTTACTCAGTTGAGTCACGCAGCAGGAAATACAGAGGTCAACAAAATGATGAAAACCAACTTCTAATTATGATTTTTTTAAACAGAATCATAAAATACAAGGAGTTGCTTTATTTGTGTGTACATGTGGTGTACAGCCAAGAACTATTTTACAGATTATGTAATATGGAACTTCAGTAAGTAATCTAATTAAAATTAAATTGGGTAAAATGCATTAGGGGAAGAAAAGCTTACATATATATATAAAATATTATAAAACTACCTTTAAAAGAAACAAATTTCACTTGTAGAAAAGTTGCCCAGTTTTTATACTCTGTGCCGTAGAAGAAAAAGTACAAAACAGTGGATGTAATTAAATGAATGTACTGACTACTTATACAGGAACAACAATTTTCACACTGTACATTATGCTTCTTATCTTTGGGAAGAGTACAGACAAGCAGGCAAGCACTGTAGCTCACCTTCAGACAAGTATGAGAACTCAGAGGATTTCCTCTTACTTGAAAACTCCAGCATTGGTCCTGCTAGAGACAATGGATGAAGAGAGGCATCTTCTGAGGATGCTTCATTTAATCTGTTTTAAAATTACTTCACTCCAGTTGACTTCACCTATGAAGATGCCCTGATATCTGTATATTAACTGTTGTGAGACCCTCCTTCTAACACCTACAAGTACCATGTAAATGAAATGCCACTATAATAGTTGAACCTTTCTCATCAAGATACTTCCCTAAATTAACTCCCAATCCAATTAATAAGCAGATCAGGCTTTCTATAAACAGTTGTCTGATTGCAAGAGTTTAAACTTTCCCTGTCTTGACAGGGGAAAAGGTCAAGAAATATATTCACTATGTAATTAGCTGGTGAGTGTATAAATTGTGCAGCCTCAGAAAAAAAAAATCAAGGAGTACTGTAAGTCCTACTGTGTTAGTAAGGGTCAGAAACATCTGACATAAAATATACTTAGGATGCTATGACTTTGTTATCCTTTATTCTTTAATTTATGAAGCCTGCAACTATACTTTTAATTATTCCAGATAAAACCATTATGTATTTGAGTCTCAAAATGAAAACATCTGCTATCATAGACACAAGCATTTTATCAATTAAAGTATATTAATTTTAATAGCCATATATATACATATATATCTAGCTTGTATCAGAAACGGTGTGACCAGCAGGTCCAGGGAGGTTTGTCTCCCTCTGGACTCAGCACTGGTGAGACCGCTCCTTGAATACTGTGTTCAGTTGTGGGCCCCTCACCACAAGAAGGATGTTGAGGTTCTGGAGCAAGTCCAGAGAAGAGCAACGAGGCTGGTGAAGGGGCTGGAGAACAGACCCTATGAGGAGTGGCTGAGAGAGCTGGAGTTGTTTAGCCTGGAGAAGAGGAGGCTGAGAGGAGACCTCATTGCTCTCTACAGGTGAAAGGAGGTTGTAGAGAGGAGGGAGCTGGCCTCTTCTCCCAAGTGACAGGGGACAGGACAAGAGGGAATGGCCTCAAGCTCTGCCAGGGGAGATTTAGGCTGGAGATTAGGAGGAGGTTTTTCACAGAAAGGGTTATTGGGCATTGGAATAGGCTTCCCAGGGAGGTGGTTGATTCACCTTCCCTGGAGGTGTTTAAGGCACGGGTGGATGAGGTCCTGAGGGACATGGTTTAGTGTTTGATAGGAATGGTTGGACTCGATGATCCAGTGGGTCTTTTCCAACCTGGTGATTCTATGATTCTATGATTATATATATATATATATACACACACACACACATACACACACACACATGTATTTATAGTGTGGTGTATTTACAGGAGAATATTTTTATATGTGTTTTCCTACATAAAAATCTGTGTATATCTGTACATAAATATCATATGCCACACATGCATGTGACATAGTAAACAACTGAAAAATAGCATTGAAAAAAATTTTGCTAATTTTGAGGTGCACATTTTCTGGTGAGACTCATTTTACTGAGAGAAACTGAGTGAGAGGACATCTTGTAACTACTAATCTATTCAGACCCATAACTCCGACTTGCAACTGCTTAGGAACAAGCTGCAAAACTAATACCAAATTGTTTAGGCTACACAAAAGGTGAGAGGAAGATGGATGCAAGAGGTTGAGCCTATCTGCACTGGTACGGAGAGAAGACTTTTGTTGTGCCATTTATTTGTGATGCAGCTTCCAGGAAAGCAGGTAATGGCAAAAGTCTGTGGAAGCTGCCAGAAGAATTTTGACACAACCTGTTTGGATATCAGCTGTGTCTTGCCCAGTTGCTTCTGTGAAAATGGGTCAAGCCACCTCCAGCTCAAGTTCATACACACCATTGAATGACAAAATAAAGGATAATGCTATTTTTTATACATGTCTGAAGAACTTGTGGTCTGGTGACTCTGTCACAAAGGAGATTGGCAGTTATAATTTTGTGCCCTAAATGGATTGAGACAGAGATATTTATTTATTTACTTTGGGTAACAAATCTTTATAAAGCAGCTGTAGGCTAAACTCTAAGATAAACCACAGAGAGAGGTAGTTGTTTAGAGCAACATCTGCATTGGAATTTGTCAGAAGGGCTTAAAAAAATTATTACAGCATTTCATTTTGACTAATAATGCTAGAAAAGGGACATTATTAAATAGAGAAAGCATGCGTTTTGGACACTACCATGGAATAGAATCACAGAATCAGTTAGATTAGTAAAAAGACCTTTAAGTTCACTGAGTCAAATTGTTAACCTAGCACTACCAAGTCCACCACTAAACCGTGTCCCTAAGAAACACATATACACATATTTTAAATCCTTCAAGGACAGAGACTCAACAACTTCCCTAGGAGACCTGCTACAGCGATTGACAATGTTTTGGTGAAGAATTTTTTCCTAATATCCATCAAACCCTCCCCTGACACAACTTGAGGCCATTTCTTCTCATCCTATCGCTTGTTACTGGGGAAGAAACCAACAACTGCTTCACTACAACCTCCTTTCAGGTATTAGTAAAGAGCAATAAAGTTACCCTTCAACTTCCTCTTCTTCAGACTAAATTATCCCAGTTATTTCAACCACCCTTCATAAGACTTGTTCTCTAGATCTTTCTTTAGCTTTCTTGCCCTTCTCTGAACATGATCCAGCACCTCAATGTCTTTCTTGTATTGAGGGGACCAAAACTAAACACAGGATTCGAGGTGCAGCCACAGCAGTGCTGAGCACTGGGTGGCAATCACTTTGCTAGTCCTGCTGGCCACATTCTGATACAAGCCAGGATACTATTGGCCGTCTGGGCTACCTGGGCACACCAATGGCTCATATTCAGCTAGCTGTTGACCAACAGCCTTAGGTCCTTTTCTGCCAGACAGTTTTTCAGCCACTCTTTCCCAAGCCTGTAGTGTTGCATGGGTTTGTAGTGATTCAAGCGCAGGATCCAGCACTTAGCCTTGTTGAACCCCATACAGCTGGAATCAGTCTATCAATCTAGCCTACCTAGACCCCTCTGCAGAGTGTTTCTACACTGGAGCAGATCAACACTCCTGCCTAACTTGGTGTCATCTGCAAACCTATTAAGGGTGCACTTTATCCTCTCATCCAGATCATTGATAAAGATATTAAACAAGACTATACTGAGCTGTGGGGAACACCACTTGAGACTTGTCACCAACTGGATTTAACTTCAGTCACCACTTCTCTTTGGGTTCGGACATCTAGACAGCTTTTTACTTGGCAAAAAGTATATCTGTCCAAGCCACAAGCAACCAGTTTATCCAGTGGAATTCTGTGGGAAATGGGTGTCAAGGGCTTTCCTAATGTCTAAGTAGAAAATGTCCACAACCTTTTACTCATCTACTAGGCATGTCACCTTGTCATAGAAGGAGATTGTGTTGGTCAAGCAGAACCTAAACATACTGCCTAGGCCTGATAACCTGTTTGTCCTGTATGTGCTACATGATGGTACTCAATATGATCTGTTCCCTGACCTTCCTCGACATGGGAACTGTTAGTTCCCCAGATCCTCCTTTCAGTCCTCTTGTAGATTGGCATCACATTTACTAACCTCTCGCTATCTAGGACCCACCTGGTTAGCCAGGATGCTGATAAATAATGGTAAGTGTCTTGGTGAGCACTTCTGCCAGCTTCCTCAGTGCTATTGGGATGGATCTCATCCAGTACCATAGATTTGTATGTGTCTAAGTGGTATAGCAGAACACTGGCTGTTCCCCCTGGATTATAGGGATTTCATTCTGTTCTCCATTCCTTTCTTCCAGCATAGGGAACTGGGTACCAGGAGAACAACTGGTCTATTGAAGACTAAAGCAGAGAAGGCATTAAGTACCTCAGCCTTTTCCTCATCCTTTGTCACTACATTTCACTGCACAGCCAATAAAAGATGGGAATTCTCCTTAGCCTTCCTTTTGTTGCTGATGTATTTATTTTTAGTGTCTTTTACGGCAGTAGCCAGGTCAAATTTTTGTTGGGCTTTGGCTCTTCTGATTTTCATCCTGAACAGCCTCACAGTATCAGTTCAAGAGAACTATCAGACTGAGAATCTAAAACGTATTTAGGTCAAGGTTGGATTATAAATTCAGAAATTTCTTCTTAATAAAGTATTTCCCTATTGATTCCTTTCCTTCTGACTCCTACTGAGTCTACATCTGTTCCTTCTCTAAGTAGACGGAATGTGGAATAGATGCAAATATGATGCAGTTTGTTGATTAAATTTTTGGCTGTGTTTATCTGTTGGAAGCCTCACCATCAGGCAGTCAATTTAATCAAACAATAATCTTCAGTCAATGGTGATCCTTTATAAAAAATGTATCCATGGAGCCTGCTGCTTCCTGTATTTATTGAAGATGTATCTCTTCATGGGTTTTAATGCAATTGTCTAAAAATTATAATCAAGAGGATTACTTCTAATAACATGCTGTACTACATTTAACTGTTTTATCCTGTCACAAGACAATACAGCCTTTCTTTGGGAATAGATATCATCCCTCTGGTATGGGCCAGAATATTATTCATTACATTTCTGACATTCCCTATGGCTATACAAAAGCGTGAACAAATCAGGTCCTTTACCAGTTCCATGTTTTATTCTCCGTATTTAGGATTTTTGATTGAGCCAACTTAAATTTCTTGGTTTAGACTCTCTCCTATGTCCATGATTAAATAGAGGGAATGGGTAGGAAGGAGGGCAGGGGAGTTTTCTTCTGTGCCCTTTCTACTATGAATTTCTCAGATCTTAGATAACCATAGTATTTTAGCCTTCAAAACAATTGTGGGCAAGTTAATGTTAAAAGTGAAAAACTAGAGCTGTTAGTATACCATGGTGGTATATACTCATATTAGAGGTAAACAAACTGATTTCCCACAATGGTAATGATAAGAGCTAAGAATGAGAACTAGTGTGTGTTATTAAAAAAGTGCATCCTTTTTTTCAGGCACTTTTGGTTTTATTGTTATACTGAGGATTCCCATCCTCTGGAAGGTCCTTTTCCTTCTCCCTTGAACTACTAACTATAGTGAAAGACTGGCTGATTTTCATCTTCCTGAGACTGAACAGATCAGACCCAAGTTTTCAGCTGTCTCATTTTGCCCCATCAGGCAGGACATACAGCTATGATGTATTTTTTCCTGAAATTTAGAATCTTGAAATCTTGATTATTTCTTCTCGAAACGTGCTCAGTAATGAGGCTCCACAATGTGCCACTAGTAATTGACTAGCTGTTAGGTTGTTTTGTTAATAGGCAGATTTGGCTACATTCGCTATAATTTAGTCCATCATTTTTTATCCTTTTAACAATGATACAGAGAGGAACTGCTCAACTGCTCAGCTCTTCATGTACCTGAACACTACCGTCATGCCACACATTGACCTTTTCATCTTTAGTTTAAACATTCCCGTTTCATTCAATCTTTCCTGTAGGTCAGGATTTATAGACCCCTCTGGAGTCTCTCTGGTAGATTCAGAAGATTCTTGAAGGGCTGCCAAAAAATCAGAGAAATACTCAGCTGAGGTCTTGTCCATGCAGAGCTGAGCAGAAATATGATTTGTCTGTATTATATCTACACTTATCACAGCAGCTTGACATTGGTGACTCATGTTGTTCTTGTGGTGCACTGTAATCTGTAGGTCTTTTTTTCTAAAGGAATTCATCACTATAGCTCAATTTTTAGACCTGATTTTTCTTCCTACTGTACCTGATTATACATGCCTGAGTGCATAGAAATGTATTCTTTGTACTGAATTATATTTTTTTCACACCAATTTTCCAAGACCATGGTAAATGTTGTTTACATATTCTTGGCAGTCCTTCTAACCTTGATATAATTTTCAGATTTAGTAATAAAATTCTGTATTATTCAGATATTAATAAATTTATTAAGTAGTACTGGACCAGGATAAATCCTGAAGAAATTAGTTTAGTTTGTCCTTCAATATGATAATAAAAACATGAATTTTCTCTATCCATAAGGTTTCTTGTATTGTGACAGAATAAATCTGATGGGTTCAACCTTTGCTTTTCTTCCAGTCAGGCTCCCAAAAAGCTGCTACAAGACATCTGGTTTCACTTGGCTACCTCAAGTAATTCATATTTCCAGTTACATTCATGTCAGAATACAATTCTTCACACATTTAAAACTAGGACTTATTTAAACTACACTACAATAATTAATTAAAAAAAATACCCACAGAAAAATAGTCTTTTTTAAAAAGTTACTTTACAGAAGAGGAGATAAATGTAATTTCTCTTTTTGTCAAAAACAATATAAAAGGTGATATTCACCTACTTCCTTTTTTCATTTTGTGTCTAGTCAAGTGATATTTATAATAAGTACCACGATTGTGCTAATTCCATCAGACAACAGATGTACAGAGGCTATATGTCCTAAATAACACATGGACTGTATCACAAGAAGTGTAATAACTGGGAAGCCATTAACCTATTATATTTTAACAAAAAGGTGTTTAGAAAAAATTGTTGCAAAATGCATTTCATTAAATTCTGAATAGATTTTTGAAACTTCATATTATCTATGAAGGGGGTTTTAAGCCGTACAACTTTGCATGCCTAACTCCATGTCTACTCATTTTACAGACATGCTCGACTGGAAGAATTTTCCTCTAGCTCTAGAAAGATGCCTTTGCAAAATTCATGGATTGAACATAAATAAAGCAGCAGACTAAATACTTACTTGGGGTAAAGTATAAGGATGCATGCTTAAAAGTCAATTATTTTGAAACCCATTATTTCGTTTAAAAATTTCTTAATTTGCCAGAGCTTTTGTAGGACAATAGAAGTGTAGAATAAGCAAAAACCCTTAAGGTTTATTTTCATACTGTAGACTTAAGTTTGTTATATCAGTGCAAATAATAATAGAATAATGCAATAATTTAGGTTGCTTTGAATGTGTTCTGGCTCAACATCCTATTCAAGATAGGCCAGGCTTCTTAGGGCATTATATAGTCAAGTTCTGAAAGTTTTCAAGGGAAGAGATCCTACAACCTGTTTGGAAACCTGTTGCAGGTCTCAACAACCTCTCTACACATTATATCTAATTCCACTTCACCTTGCAGCAGCTTGTGTCCATTACTTCCTGTCCTTTTACTTCTAAGAAGTGTCTTGCTCGGTCTTCCTAATAATGACTCACTAGGTTGATGAAGTCAGCAATTATTTTCCTTCTGTGAATTCCCTGAGCTCCCTCCCAACTTCTTCTTCTACATCAGGCAACTTTGGCCCCTACACAATTTCAACCTACAGTTTCAAAGGACTGCTAGCTTTATTCTTGACCCCAGTGCAGTGATACAGAGTTAGCAAAGCTGTTCTTTTGGAGAATCATGACCATAAACTAGTGTATGATTTCAGAGGAAACACATATTGAGATATTACTAAATGTTCTGCACCTAGTTTTCTAGTTTTCTTGAATCTAGCAGCTTGTGTTGGCAGCTGTGTGGGGGTTTGCAACTCAGTAATAAAAGCTAGCTATCAAAGCCTGACTTCATTTTACAGACTTGAGAAAGGTGCACTCTCCAGTGTGCTGAGAGGTAAATCTGTTTCTAGCTCAGTATGATGCACAGAAGGGATCGCTGGCCTGATAAGTTTTGTTGTTTTGGGGTTTTATTTTAGCTTTAAAACTAAACTGCATAGACAAGACTGTATTTCAGCAACCTATGGGACAACTGCTTAGAAAGATCTCAAGATTATATCTGGGCTATATTTTCAAAACTGTTCAGGTTGAGATGCATATTTAATTTTTTAAGCTTTGAAAAACTGCTTACAGCCTTTGAAGAGTACAAAATTTTAGAGGGTATCTCATTATTTAGGTAATTATGTTCTGTGGTGCCAGTTCCATGTGACCTTCATTCTCTTAGTATCAGATCTAAACAGCGTCATGATAACTTATATCCTAGAACATTTTTTTCTTTAATTTTAGTTACTAAAAAATACATCACCCCTTTTTCCCAGTGTTGAGAGTATTGATAAGAAAAATAGTTTGAGGGCTTTTCATCTAAAGGAAATGTTAATTTCTAATGCAATGATCACTTTATATTAAGTATATGTCCAGTTGATGAAAGGAAATCTGTGTATTAGGTATTCCTGCTTAAAAAAAGAATGAACTAGCTGATATATTTTCTTTGTAAGTTATCTGTTAGTAGTCACAGTTCACTGCTGTGTTGATCAAGTGTGTAAATCTATCTTGTGTAGAGCTGGAAAACCTGCAATTCACATGTCCAATCTTATTTCACTAATAGAGTGAACCTTTTTAATTTCAAATAACAACTTCTGGCTTCGAGCAAACATTGTGCTGTTTTATCAAAGGCTTTTTTTACATTTCTAATCTGCATCCTGTAGATGTTTGATTCACTTTATAGTCTGGTAAAGTATAGCAAGTGCATGAAAGAAAATTCTTCATAAAGCCAGTATTGGGCTTTTATATTCTGTGACTAGCAGAAGTGAAATGTATGTGCATAAATTTTCTTTCTTTTTTTCTTTTTTTTTTTTTTTTTTTTGTCCTCTCTCATTTGAATACATATAAGAGAACTAGAAAGGACCTTAATCTGAAATTCCAAAAATAATATTGACATAGAAATTCATTCCATTTCATTCTGAGCTCTGGAACAATTCCTGGCTGGTTCAGCATGTCTATAAAGCGTTGTTGCATTGGTCAAGACTGAAATGGCTGGAGGAAGATTTCAAACTGTCTAGATAGATTTGTATGAAAGAGTTATTGGGTGTCTTGAGGGATTTTGTTTGGTTGTTTGGGGTTTTTTTGTGTATGTCCATGTTCCTCTCCACTCCCCACCCCACCCATTTTTTCCTTTTCTTTTTTTTTTTCTCAATCAGGAATATATTGTTTGATATTGGAAAGAAAAAGAAAGGCATACAAATGTCTGCTTATGCTGAGCTTGAGAGAAGTGAGAGAAGTGAAAACTTTCTTCAGAATTTATCACTTAGATGCAGTATTGTACAGCTATATCCTGATGGGTTGAACAGACACTTGTAAACAAGGCAACTCAGAATCAATCCCACCTTCCTTTGTGATTGAGCAGGGTTTTGAATCTTGATAACTCACATAACAATATATTCTTCTGGCTATAATACACTGCATTTTAAGTGTCTTCCTTCAAACTTTTCATATTGCAACTCTTTAGTTTTGAATTACAAACACCACAAATAGAATTTGAACTAAATTCTCCAAGCATAGTGTACACCAGGCTCCAAAAACACTCTCCTACATGGCCTAACATATTCATTGCCAACTATCCAATTCAATTTTGATCAAAGGTTTTGTTTCCGTAACTACAGTAGTGAAGCTATACTGCTATCATAGAATCATAGAATGGTTTGGATTGGAAGGGACCTTAAAGATCATCCAATTCCAACCCCCCTTTGATGGACAGGGACATCTCCCACTAGATCAGGATGCCCAACCTGGCCTTGAACACTTCCAGATATGGGACAGCCACAGCTGCCCTGGGCAACCTGTGCCTTTGTTTCACCATCCTCATTGTGAGCTCATACCACACCACTCCAACAAAGCATTAAATCAGGATTAGAAAGCAACAAGAAGCCTTTAGAAAGTCTTCCCAATACAACTATAATTATTTAAATTTTATTTTTTAAAAGATATTGGTTATTCCTCGTGGCTGAATTCAACATTTGACTGCAATATATATTGCAAAAAAAAATTATAATTTTCTGGAGAAGCAGTTGATTAACAGCAGTTACAACAATGTAAGTTGTTATCAAGTGTGAAAAAATAAATGGTTGGTTTGCCTATGTATAAATACAATCAAAACTTTCCATACTTCATCTGATTTATAGTTATGACCTATGTTGCACTAAATTGAAAGTACAAATGCATCCCAATGAAACTGAATTGTGAGCCAGCTCAGTCCTGGAATTCAATATGGATCATGCCATTTTATGTTTTATTGAGCAAAACCGAGTGTATTAGAAATACCAAGACCTTTATCTAAAAGTAGACTGTAGACAAAAGATGTTTTGTTGTCCTTGTCTTTCTCTACATTTTGAATAAAGCAATACCTAAGAATACTTTAACTCTTGAAGTAAGTTATCCAAATAAACAACTGAAAAATTATTGAAAGGCAGTTATGAAAATTTTCCTCCTGTTTACGTTTACTGTTGTCAGTAATATTATTTTGAATCTTTGTGTTTTCTCTCTAGTTTGATATGTTGAAACATTTATTTTTTAAAATTTATGTTAACATCAGAGAGACAAACTGATATACGTACAGAATTTTGGTGTCAGTACCCATTTAAGTATGACTGAACAGGTGAATTAACTATAATACTTGTATTTGGATTCATTAACAGTTGAAAATACAAAGGAATTTGATGGGTAAAGATTAACCTAAAACAAATGTTATTCTTCAAAAAGTCCCAACATAATGACAGCAGAAAAAGCCCTCTTCTTCCCAAAAATAAAGATGGTACAGTTACATTTTAGTTTCCTGAATAATTAAAAAAAACCTTTCATCTTGTTGGAAGTCCTGAGAATCAGTTGAGCTCAGACATTATACTTTAGAAGACTGTTAAAAGTTCTGCTGCAGTCTTACTTCAACACTGTGTCTTTCATATTGGTATACATCTGCTTCTATTTCTCTTCTCATATACTTCAAAGAAGACAATTTCCATGAAATCCTCATGTGGTTACATGCAACAAATCTTTCCGTTGTTAAACCACATCAAAATTCTGACAATTATTGCTGTAGTCCATTGAATTAGAATATTCTAAGTGAAGATCTTCTGGAGCTTATAGGGGTTAGCACTAGACTGACGGAAAAATCAACTAGACAGTTGACAGAGCAGAGAAGGCAAAAGCTAGAAGAAAAATGCATAAGTTCTGACCATATATATCTTTCAGCTACTACCAAAAGATGGATGTATGCCAGGAAATCAGGACAATGTGGGAATAAGCATGCTGTTCACATTGATCGAGGGAAGCCTTAAACAATTATTGATACAAGTGAAAACCCATCTCATTGTTTGTTATGAATTCTCATCAAAGTTATTAACAAGTTTCTCATTGTGGTAGAACTTTTTTCTTATCATGTTAAATGTATGTCTAGATGGCCACTCATTTCCCCTACATGGCAGGATGGGGAAAGAGAAATGGGAAAAAACTCACCAATAAGACAGCTAGTGGGTTGAGATAAAGACACTGGTTTATCAGTTACTAATAAGGGCCAAGCAGATTTGACTTGAGGAAAATTAATTTAATTTACTGTCATCTAAAATAGATGCAGTTAGTGAGAAACACAAACAAATGCTAAAACATCGAGTTTCCTCCCCAGTCTCCAAGCTCCACCTCACTCCTTCACTGCAAACTTATCTACCCAGCCTCAGGAACACACAAAGAGCATAGGGAGATTGCTCATTTGTGACCCACAGTGTGTCCTTTTTAGAGACAGTTGGAACCACTTGGTTCCAGCATGGAAAGCCCCTGGTGTCTTCTCACAGAGTCCATGCCTGCAATTCCATCCTGCCACTAACATTTCAACTGCATCCAATACAATCATTGATTTTATCTTTTTATTGTAGTCTTTTTTTATATCATCTCACTTTTTTCATAGAAAGTTTATTTGTTCTAGAAAGTACTATGCCTGAAATAAAACATAATTTTAAAGATGAGTATAATTTTTTCCTATGAAAAGAATAATTTTAAGACTTAAGTAAGAAAAAAATACTTCTAGTCATGTCAGTGTAATTATCCATATACTCTACAAATATTTGCACAACAGAATAAATTCCTTTTTAATAATGTCAGTAATATAGATTACAACTCCTGAAGACTGAAACCAGAACTGTTACAATAAAATGCAGATAAATCTGCATCGCCACTGAGAGAAGTAAAAGTTCTATGTGTAAGCTTCGGATGAAAGTTTAGAAATGAATTTGTCTTTTTTCACACCAGTTCACCTGCCATTTCAAGTCACTGTCTGCAAGCTTGGGATTAAAATGGTCTATTGAGTAATCTTCCCTGGTTCTCTGGTTCTCTTCTGTTCTTAGTCTCAATAGATTTCATTTGATTTTAGGGTTGACTGCCAGTGCTCTATCATTTTAGCTGTTCAAGGGAATACCTCAAGAAAAACATTGAAAAGGTCATTTCCCTAGTTTCCCTGCAATCATATTGCCCAGCATGATAAAAATCTCAAATGCTAAAACTGGACTTGTTAGTTTTCCTTGGTCTCTAAGACAGATAATGAGATGGGCCACTAATAAAGTGGTTAGTTTCTCTTCAAAGTATCTTGAAAGATTTTAATTGTCTACTTGATGAGATTTTCTAGAAATCTGAAAGACAGACAGTTTTGCAGTATTTCCAATTACAGTAGTGAGCTCCTTTAGAAATGTTTGATGCTATAGTGGTGGAACGTTTAAAATTATCTTTGAGACAAAAATTGCACAGCGTTTATGCAACATGTGTTACATGTGTAAAACACATGTAATGTGTTTTAGTAACATGTATCAAAAAGGTAAAACAGAAATGATCGTTTAGCATTTTATGTTTGTGATTGTAGGGTTTGTGGTTTGGGTTTTTGTGGTCAGAAGACTCTGGCATTACAGAATATTCCAAATGTGTTTTCTGCATAAACATAATTGCCTGACATTATACCTGGAAGTACAGGAGATATTTAAGAAAAAATTAAAAAAATCAGGTTTTATGATTCTGAAAATGGAAAATCAGTTCCAGAAGCAAGTCATACAATTCGGGAAGAGAAATTCTAGAGTCAGATGTACTTACAGACTGTTGGTTTTGTGCTTTAAAGCAGACAATACATAGCGCTTAGTGTCTGTAGTTTTCCAGTTTTCCTAAATATATATCCCAAGGCTGTAGCAATGCACCTAAATGAAACTTGAATCAGAATCTGTTCTTTCTCCAGCAGTTTTCTGTCTAGTTTCTCATAACTGAGTCATGAATTAAAGTGTAATGACATAGGAGTCAAGTAGGTCAGTTACAATAACTTAGTGGTTCTCTTTTGCCTTGAAGTCTGTAAATCTGGTAATCCATCTGTCTATAGTAGAAGGCATAACTGACAGAAACTGCTTTTGTTGAAAGTTCTAGATCACTGTTGCTGTTTTTCCAAAGAAGGATAGACATTTTATGGTGGAAAATAAAGTGGAAAGGCATAAACATAATTCTTCTCCTTTTCCATTTTCTTTTTGCACCTTGAATACAAGTACAACAGAACTGTCTTGGATTGAGCCAGTTTACTTCATAGCAGGCCACATAGGACTGTGCTGCACATTTGCAGCCAAGAGTATTGACAACACACCAATGTTTCTTCTGTTGCTGAACAGTGCTTGCATATTATGAAGTCTTTCTCTTTTTTCCACATCTACCCAAAGCAGGTTGGGGTTAGGTATGTACATAGGTGAGGCATCCAACCCAAACTGACTAAGGGATATTCTATGCTCTACGACACCACACTCTTCAATAAAATCTCAAGGAAAGAAGAAGGAGGAAGGGACACATTTGGTTACTGCATTCATCTTCCCAAGAAACAGTTACACGTACTGAAACCTGGATTTCCAGAAAGAGGCTGGACATTGCCTGCTGATGGGAAGCAGTGAATGAATTACTCTATTTGCTTTGCTCACATGGGCAGTTTTAGCTTTCTTGATAAAATTTCTTTATCTCAGTTCATGAGTGGTTTTACTTTACTTCTATTTTCTTCTCAACTGACAGGAAAGGGAACTAAGTGAGGAATCCTATGAGTGTTTGGCTGCTAGCTGGAGTCAACCCACCACAATTTGTAATTATGTTTCCTTTTCCCTCTTGTCAGACTTATTTGGTAGAACAAAAAGGGGCTGCACAAACAAGGTTGCTTACTGAATTTGAATCCTGTTTGATTGACTTTACTCAGTATGAAAATACAGGGAGCTATTAGTAATCTGGTATTATGGGCAATTAGAAATTCATAAGAAAATATACATATCTCAATAGAATAATTTTACACAACTGCCTCTTTCAATGTAGTATGAACAATGGTGTGAAGCTTTAATCTGCCTATTCATGTTCTGTCATGAAAAGAAACTGCACAATCCTTAGTCCTTCAGATTTAAAGGGATGTAGATGCTGATGGGATTTTGTTTATATAAAGAGAGCATTTAAGACTCAATTGCATAGATTTTCTTTTAAAGAAAAAGAGTGAAAGTAATGGAAGAAAAGAAATTGAATCCTCTATGTGCTGTAATTCTTAGAGTGTATATTTGTGCACAGAAACTCTTTATGGAAGTTTCTAGTATAGTATTTAATGTCAAGCCACTAGCAAATCCATTAATGTAATTGTCATTGTCATCTACAGCAAACCAAAAGAATACATGGGAAATGTTCTAAATCAGTTCAGAAACTTTATACAGTCTGGGTGAAAAAATATTTCTTTAAAGAAACTTGGGATTTGCCATTGAGGCAAAACTGAAATTATCAGATTTTCAAAAGATTATCTTAAACCAAGTTTATGTAGTTTTACAAATGCATGCTGCTTTCTACAGATGGAACTCATTCCCTGTATTGAAGCTATTAGAGTTATCTATCATCAGACTTGTTTCTTAATAAGACTATGATGATCAAATATATTTTAATATTTTATTTCTATGGAGTGGGTAAGAAAGGCTGGAATTTTAAAATACATCCAAATAAGTAAAAGTATAGATAAATTAATACACTCAAACAGAGAAGAGACTTATCTAGTAGAGAAAACAGACCTAAATCCTCTGTATCAGAGAAAACTAATGATTTTCTCATTATTTTTCCTAATGTGTTCAAACTACATTGTCAAGAACTGCTGTAATAACTTTTCCTTTTGCATCTTTGAGACAAAAACATGATACATTTCATGATTGTTGCTTTTGGTTCTAATTCATTGCTCCTCTCAGACTGGCAATCAAAGTCTTATTAGTTCTCCCAAATAACCAGTATGTAAGGCAGTTTGTACATGACCCGCTCACTAAAGTTTTATGCAGTAAAATCCCTGCATCAGAGCTAAATTGTTTACCTGTTCTTTAAGTTTTTTTAAAAGGTTTAGATATTGGTGGGAATGGTTGGACTTGATGATCCGGTGGGTCTCTTCCAGCTTGGTGATTCTATGATTCTATGATTCTATGAAAGTGCAGAGAAGGCAGTAAAAAAGAAGCAAACTTTATACGCAAAAGTTTGGTTTTCCATATTTCAAAAGTTACTTTGAATAGTTTTTTTGAAAACTGTTATAGTTGACATTATGAGAGACTGAAGAGTAAAGAAAACATACTTGTCCTTCTCTAGCAGTCTATTTTTATCCTCAGCTTTAGGGACCTTTTCTAAAAATGGCCACTAGTCATTCTCTTTTGACTATTCAGATACGTTCTGCTCTTGTGGTGAATTCACCTTTAGCCTTCTAAGATGATGAAAAAAATATCATGTGTCTGCCCTGGCCAGGAAGTGAGTCAAATGCAAAGAGAAAATGATTTTGATGAGTCATGACAAAAAAGAACAAAGGGAAGAACTGAGAATAAGTGAATTTTGACACAGGCATTAGATCAGCAGCTAAAAGGAAAACAGTGCATGAAAATGATGAAAAGGTCTATCATAGTGTTACTATGGACTGATGTGATTGGCAGCCTAGGTCAACAGCTGGTTATAAAAATCCTCAGCAGAACAGAGCAGGGCAGGGTGTCAGGAGTGACATCCTTAAATGAATGTCCCACACCATCATAGGAGAGGCAAGAGTATGAGGTGGATTGGTTATAAATCAGTGTTGAGCCACTGACACTTGATGAAGGGAGTATCACGTTCCCTGTGCTGACTGGAAGCTAGCAAATGCTATTCCAGTGTACAGAAAGGATGTGAGGGAAGACCCAGGTAACTACAGACCTGATAGTCTAGCCTCAGTTCCTGGAAAATTTATGGACAAGATTGCTATTGAAAGGAATAAAGGAATCATGAACAGTCAACATGGCTCACAAAGGGAAAGTACTGTTAAATTTGATACCTTTCTATGAGAAGGTCACTCATCTAGTGCACAAAGGGAAAACAATGGATGTGGGTTTTTCCAGATTTTAGTAGGGTTTTTGATACTGCTCCTCAAGGCATCCTTCTGGACATTTTTTCCAACTTTAAAATGAGCAGGTTTGGGCCTGCTGAATGAGGAACTGGCTGAAGGGTAGAGCTCAAAGGTTGCAGGGAATGACTATATCTGGCTGGAGACCAGGCAGCAGTGATTCCTCCCACAGTTCAATTCTAGGGCCAGTCCCGTTCAATATATATATCATTTTCCCAAAGAGCTTGTATCCACCCATTGCAGCTCTCCATTCTTAGGAGCTCTGCCTCCACATCTTTGTGATTCCGGTGGGGTCATAGGCCTGTAACTATACAAAATTTCCGAATTCTTCTGGCTCATTTCCCATGCTGTGAATACTACTACAACAGCATTTCAGAAAGTCAGTCAGGTAGGCTGATTCCCCAGAAAGGGCATAAGAGCTTTCCCAGTAAAGCTGCTCCATAGGTACTTCCTCCCGTTCCCATCACCCCAGGTCTTGCTTACCCTATCCACTATTTCCTCACCTGATTATTGAGGAACCTCTCCCTTCCCATCATTCCTACATTAAATCTCTCCCTAGCAGGTTAGTTGGCCTGTTGGCAAAGATAATCTTTCCCCACTTAAGGCAGGTGGATCATATTATTCCCAAGAAGCTCTTGATCCTCACAAAGGATCCAATGGTGACAGAAAGTAAAACCTTTCTGCCTGACAGCAGCTACATGATCGTTTACCCACAACTGCCTACAGTTACAGTACTATGAATTAACACATGCAGCTTGGGCAACAAACAGGAGTAGCTGGAAACTACCATGATTCTAGACAGCTATGATCTGATTGCCATTACTGAAATTTGGTGGGACAAATCCCATGATTAGAGTGTGGTTGTCAGTGGCTACTGGCTGTTCAGAAGGGATAGGCCTGGAAAGAAGGGTGGAGGCATTGCCTGCTACATCAGAAAATGGATGGAGTATGAGAGGCTGTCTTAGAAGAGTAGCCACAAACAAGTCAAAAGCTTATGGGCCAGAATGAAAAAACAAGGTGGCAAAAGGATTGGTGTATACTATGCGCCACCTGATCAAGGAGAGCATACCAAAGAAGCCTTCTTCCTCCATCTATAGAAAGCTTCACAGTTACAAGCTCTCATCCTACTCGAGGACTTCAAACACTGTGACATATGCTGGAAAAGTAGCACGGCAAGCTTTAGGCAATCCAGGAGACTCCTGGACTGCATCCAAACAAGCATGGACAGCAGTTTGAGGGAGGTGATTCTACCTGTCTACTCACCACGGAAGTTTGTGACAAGTCGCAACTTTAGGGGTCTGAACTGGGACCTGTCTATTTTAATACCTTTATTGATGACCTAGAGGAGGTGAAAAAGTGAACTTGCTACATTTCTAGATGACACTGAAGTGGGGTGATCAAATGGTATGCTTGAAAGCATATCTGCTACCCCAGAGTGTCTGGGAAAATGTGCAAATAAGTTCTCATAAAATTCAGCAAGTACGGCTGATAACTTGTGTTGGGTTCCTGTAGGCAAAGAAGGCCCCCTCCAAGGGTATGGAATGGGGACCAAGGAATTGGAATGCAGCTCTGTGGGAAAGATCCTGGAGTGATGATGTGTAATGAACTTAACATGAACCCGTGGTGTACCCTAACGGCACAAGCGGTAAATATTTCTTGCTCTGTATGAACAGGACCACATCCCATAGATTGAAAGATAGGATTGTCAACTGTGTATGGTATTTGTCAGATTATATTTAGAGACTGCATTAAGTTTTGACCCTCAGCACAATAAAGACATGAGTAGATGATGGGGAGCTCAATGGATGGCCTCTGGGGTGGTATGGGGTGGAGTTCTTGTCCTGTGGGGAGGGACTAGTGGAAATGTGCTGGGTTAGGCTGGAGAAAGGATGGCTTCAGTGCCACAGACCGACTCCTACAAGAGGTCATCAAGGAGGTAATCTCATCACAGTGATTCAGGGCAGGAGAAGCTCAGTCTGAATATAAGGAGAAACATTGCTTATACTGGTAGTTAGGTAATGGAGCAGGTTGCCCTGAGAGTCTGTCAGCTCTGTCCTTCTGTCCTTGACAGGTTTCAAGCCTCGGCTACACTAAGATGTGAAGAGCCTTGAGCTGGCCCTGCTTTGGGCAACTGGTTGTACTAGATACCCCCTGAGGTCCCTTCCAGCCTGAATTATCCTCTGATACTGACCCTGCCATCCATTTAATTACAGCAATATATTCAACAGACGGGGCTATATTTTTCTGTGCTTTCAGGGTTATATACTTCATATAGAATTTATACCTTTTTCAAATTCATATGGGGCAAAGTTGTTTTAATTCAAAGCAAAGCATTAGAAAACAATATTTTGGCTACCAGATGGTATAATTATTTTCACATTATTATTGCTATTCACTGTATTTACCTTCTTGTCTTTCAAACTTCTGTAATGAGAACCATTTGTTGAAATCTTTTCTGGCAGTATTTATTATATTCACTGAGCTTCAGCAAATAAAAGTCCCTTAACAGCAACAGCAGGAAAATCCAAAACACAGTGACTTTGAGGTTGAATTGTAGATATCACAGCTATATTGAAGACAATAGTTTTGTTTGCATTATGTCATTTCCCATCAAGCACAGCATGTACCTTCATTGCAAATATACTTATTGGACTGTGCTGAAAATATTCCCAATCTAAGTCAAAATTAGGTCCAAATGAGATCTCTTGAGTGTAGTAAGAACAGGAATGAAGGCCCCTAGCTATAAGTAATATACGTAACTATATCCTGACAATAATATTCACTCTAGAAAGTGCTAAGAACTTAGGTTTATTATGTCTCCTCTACCTGATTTATAGTGTGGGGGAGAGGAGAATACATCAGAATGAAGGCAAAGCTGGAACAGAGACTGAAAAGCTACTGAAAAGAGAAAATGTATGTACCAGCAAACCATTCAATGTACAATATTAACTGTTAGGTTATAATGCTAAAATGATAAAATCCTTTGAGCATATTTTGAAGACATTCAAGAATTAATGGATACAGCTAAATCAAAATTCTGCTCAGCAGATCAATGCTGATTTCTTCACAGTCATAGTCCTTATGGACTATTATCCTAAAATTTCTGTCTCCCACTATACAATCTCAATAAATAAATTGCATGACTGAAAATACAATGTGGAAAATACTGAGCAAATCCCCAAATCAAAGTTATAGTAAATTATTACAATTATGTATGATTCAATCACTGATTCATATTGGTACCAAGGAGCTTACCTACTGCCAAATGCACAGAATGATTCCATAAAGGATTGTATGTATTTACATAATAAATGGAGCTCACATTTGTTGCATTTACTTAGATGTATAAATTAATACAGGATCATTGGACAAGTCATACCATTTCTCGGAAGCAATTTAAAAAACTCCAGATTTACTGAGCAGCACCTTATATTCAATAACACTAAAAAAATCCCAAATACCCTCCTTCCATAAATGGGAATATATTAATGTTTTTTGATAGTAGCACCTCAGAAAGGGTGACTTTTACAGAAAAAAAAACATACTCTTGAAGAGAAAAAATGAATTATTTTGAGGACTAGACTGAAAAATATAGGTCAAAGCAATACATAATGAAAAGTCAAAGAATTTTATTTCTCACTGGGAACAATTGATTGGAAAAGTAAGTAATTTTAACAGGGGATCTCAAGCAAATTCGCACACTAAAATAAATCTGAAAAAAAAGGTATTTTTGAAGAATCTCTGCTAGAGGAAAGGCTGAGAGATCTGGTTCAATTTAGCCTGGAAAAGAGAAGGCTGAAAGGGGATCTTATTGATACATCTAAATATCTAAGGAATGGTTGTCAAGAACTAGCCTCTTTTCTAAGGTGCCCAGAGACACAACAAAGGGTAGCAGGCAAAAAAATGGAGCACAGGAATTTCCACCTGAACATTAGGAAAAACCTTTTCACTTTGAGGGTGACAAAGGACTGGAACAGACTGTCCGGAGAGATTGTGGAATCATCTTCTCTGGAGACAATCAAAATCTGCCTGGATAAGTTGCTGTGCAATCTGCTATTGGTGAACCTGTTTCCGCAGGGGTGTTGGACTAGATGATTTCCACAGGTCTCTTTCAACCCCTAGCAGCCTATGGTTCTGTGTGATTCTGTGAAGTGGTGACAGAGAAGAAATTTCCTGTAACAGAAGAGAAGTATGCATGCTGCTGACAAGGTACCAGAAACAGTTCACATCAATTTAAATCATATTTAAAGACACTAATGCATAGAATGTGATAACAGAAAAGGAAGGATTACTTGGATAAGAAGAGAGGTGAAAACTCTAATTTAGAACAGGGAACTAAAAGTATGCTGTTTTTTCATCCATAGAAACAATAACCAAGAAGGGTATACAAATAACATTTGCAATTTCTTAATGGATGAAGGATTATAGGAGGAAAAGAAAACAAGTCAAAACAACATAAGATATAGGAGATGTTGGAACAAAAGCTAGTACATAAACCCTATGAATATGCATAAGAACAAATGAAAGCTGGACATCTGAATAAGCTTCCTATCTCAAGGAGATTATGAATGTTGTTTTTGATGGAATAGATAACCTTAGCAAGTCATAGAGAGAATTGTACAGTGCAAGGGTTTGGAAAACGAAGTTACTTGCATTAGTAGCTTGGGAAGTCTCTTTCAGTTCCAGAATCTCTAACAATTGTTTTCTTGGTGTTTTAATACAGTTAGAATTCCATAGACTCAAATAAAAAATGAACAGTCATGCCCCTTAGAACATGTATATAAGATAGAAAAAACATTAAAATAAAAGACATAAATAGATTGTAAATTATGGTTTCATTAATGGTCACATCTGGAGTACTGGTGAGAATATGAATGGTATAGTATAAAATGAGGGCTTAAATAGAAGTCAGAATCTCCTGTATTTTTCCTTTCCGTTTTTAATTCTCAACATTATTTGCAGCTTCCTCTGCTTTCAGGCCCAGTCTCCCAGTCTTTCTTCAGTTAGAATCCACACTGATTTCAAAGAGTGCTGACTGTATCTCCCTAACACACAACATTCTTTTATATTATTTTTCTAGAAGTGATCAGAGTCTCAGAGTCATTCTCTTTCTAGAAGTGATGCAGTGTCTCATTCTCCTGGTAGTTAAATCTGTACCAACTGAGAGTCAAACAACTTAAATACTATTATTAAATGCTCATGTCATATCAATCTAGCTTGCTTTCTATTTAACTCATGGAAAATTTAATACTAGTTTCAAGGAGAGAGTAATTAATCCAGATATTATTTTGGAAACCTTACCGTTGAACTACAGCAGTGTAAAACCAACTTCTAAGGTAGAAATGGACCTGTCATAATAGAATACAAAATTCTAAGCAATATTAAGCAGTGAGTCATTGACTTCTACAGTTGGAGAGAGGGGATGAGAACTCAGCATTTCTGATTTTGAAGTAATTTTTCAATTATGTTACTCCATGTCAAAACAGCAAATCCACTGTGAACACATATGCTGGATAGATAAATGGAGCTGAAAATGTGAATGTTTCCTCAACGTGAACTACCAGCAAACCCTAACTTTCACATTTCCTAATTCCAGAAAATTATCTAGTTTCTGAAATGTGATTAACTACTCATGTTTATTAGCAAATCATTGCTGATAAGACAATGGGTTCAGAATGTCCCAGTATTGTCCAAGGTGCTGTATTTCAGAGGAAGTACTTAATTGCTGGGTTTGATTCTCTAGGTTTTCTTCTGCTTGTATCTCCTAAATATTCAATACATCATTTGGCGTAGAGTTGACTACATTTTCTCAGTACATTCCTCCTCCTTTTTTTAAATCATTCTTCTTCTCAACCAGATTCTATTCTCTTTACCCACATTTTTGAATTTACTGAATGTGTATTGTGTTTATTTTGCTGTTATCAAATACCATGTGCTTTTTGACTTTACATTTTACTTTGCAATCCCGTGCATAATGGAAATTTTTCATAAAACTTAATTTATATGATTTTATCTTTAAAATTTTATCATCACTAGTAATTCTTATTAAGCAAACTCCAGCTGATATTTTTCTATGTATTGCTCCAAATCAAAATTTCTGCAAGAATTCCCAAAGAAGCATTCCCTAAATAGTCTCAAATTCTATTTTAATCACATAAAATGCAAGAAAATAAGTATTTTGTTTTATTATTAACTTAGTAACAGTGAGGAGCAATGACAGGGTTTCATATGTATTTTAATATCATTGAACTTCCTAGAAGGTTTATCTTATGACACATAGTAGACAAGTTACATGCACACAGCAAAGGTGCAGTAACAGAATAATCTACAAAGATACTACTACAAATAAATTCTAACATTAAGTGATTCAATTTATGTCTGCCTCTGGCATTGTATTTTTTTTAAGTATCGTTAGTAAATGCATTGCTATTGACAAAAAGAAAAAAATCTCCAACTGACCATAAATATGTTTCCTAGACAAAAATACCAAGATCAAATTCTCAGCTGAATTAAGGTCCTAAAATACTCAAAAATTAAAGTTAATTGTGCAAGAGATTCAATTCATCTCAAAGCTACAGAGAAATGTCCTTTGGTTAATATTCAGAATTCCAGAAAGCTTATGTTGATAATGAAAACTAGGATTATTTTTCTCAACATGGAGTACTTTGGGAATGTTAGAATATAAATGCACAAAAAAAAAATATAAGTAGTAGGCAGCATTTTAAAATATATGTGCCATAAGGTTCAATGCATCTATGTCAATTTGCACAGATTTAGAATCTGGGACTAAATCTAATTTTTTTTTAAAAGATTTCCTGACAGTAATAAAGCTAGTAGATCTTTTATCCTAATTTGACTAGAGTCTATTCTTCTCCCTCATTATGTCTAAGGTATGTTTCCTTTCTCCTTCTTGTCTCATCCATTTAATTTCTGTTGTCTCTTCTACAACAGATATGGTCTGGGCAATGAAGTGCAGAAAGAGCATATCTCTGACCTTGGTTTTTGTTATGAGATACATAAAAGCCTTGGTTCTAATGTAGTGTCAGAAATCTTGACATTATTCGCACAAGTTGGGTAAATGATCTTAACTTCTCAGCAATAAAAATCTGAGGATTTAAAGACAAAAAAACATGGAAATTCTACTCTCTGACTAACTTGTGCTTATTATCAATCACAGCTCTTTGACAAACACAATTGAAGGAATATTTTTTTAGACTATATAGAATAGTATTTTTTAATCATTCAATAAACCTTTCGATAACTCTAAAAAAGTTTGCTTTCTTTGGCATAAATCTGTAATGATATCTACAGATTAAAATGCAAAATAAATATCTTTGAAGGTCAGTCACTCATCTCACAACAAGAGTAATCTTGTGGTATTCCTTCCTACTGTTCATCTATTCTACACTGTATTTTCAAAAGCATGAAGACTGAATTTCATATATTTATTTTTTATAATTTACTCTATACTATTACATTTTCAATACCCTCCTTTTTTATTTCCTGCTTTACAGATGAAGTAGGGGCAGGTGTGGGTTTGCTGCAGGCCTAGGCCATTAGTAGAGTCCTTTAAAGTTGCAAGATTAATAACATCTTCTTTTATGTTTAATATATAGATATTAATTGTGAAATATGTAAGCATAATAAAGGATATCAAGGATGTATTATTGCAATACTTTCTTTCACTCAGAGCAACTCGGTACAATTTTCATGTACACATTGCACAACATTCCATGCATATACTATTTTTTTATGTGGTTGTGTAATTTTTTGAAATCATCAGTAATGTAATTCAAGTTCCAGGCAAAAAAACTTTGGGAGTTTTCTGTCACTTGTTATGCCAAGTGACTTGACAGGTAAACTGCTGCAGCTTATGGTTGTTTCATATTTCTAAAAATGAAATGACTGTGTAGAAAACATAGAAGTAGCGGTGCTTCAATTTATCAGCCTCCACAAAACCCTGAACTTTTCTTTCTTGTTACCTTACGCAGCCTGTAGCAACAGCCATCTTCCTGGGTGATGGATAGCTTTTATATTGTCATTTGTTTTAACCTGAATGAAATCATTTCACCAGAAATCAATTTATACATGCGTGGAAAATAAAACAATTCACATTCTGTACTGACTTCACCCACATGAGGGCATAACAAGGATTCAAACTCTATCTTAATATACCTTCCATACAGGACTAAATCATGCCTACTTTGTTTCTGTAATTGTGAAGAGGAAAACAGTGACAAATATGTAAAGACCTTACAGGTTTTGGTGTGATTTCTGTATCCAGTTCATTTTTTTCAGACTAAGCTCTTGCATCATTATAGGACTGAACTGTCTCAGCTTGCTTTTCTTGATGGCTTTCTGAAACTTTCACAAGGACAAAACCAGGCCAGTTCTGAGATTTGCAGAAGTTAGTGTGAATTCATCTGCTCAAGTGAGAAGAAAACTTCATACAACCACAACAAAGTCCCAGGTATAACTAATGTTCCCAACTAATGTGGATGGGTATAGTATGAATTTTTTTCTTAAAGGATGGTAATTTCTGATCCCATAAAGTTCATCAAGCTCTTCATTTTACCTTAATGACTGATTTCAGTTTTTCACACAGCACTTAATCAGTGCTGTTCTATAATTTAGCAGAGTTCAGTACAAATAGGAATTTGTGTTTTCAGTCTTTACTCGGGATAGTTTTTAAAAAACTATTTAGTGCACAAGTGGTCAAAGTCCTACGCTTTATTTAAATACATCACATTTATTAATAGCAACAAATTTAAATTTCTCCCTTTATGAGAAATCACTTTATGTTGTACCACTTATATAGCAAAATGCATTATCCTCATTCACTTTTCAGACATTGGATGATGCATACCTGTCATACAGAGGAGAAACAGATGTACACAAGTAACAAATATAAAGTACTTTTTCCTTCTAATTTTGATCAATTAATTCTTACCTTCTGGTGACACTAACCATGTCTCTGTTTGATTAATCTGTGCTTTTGTTGTAAGCCCAAATGTTTTCAATTTCATTGAATTTCCTATAATAGAAGTCATGCTGTATAACCAGCCTTTTGTTTCATTCTCTCCACTCACTCATAAATTTAAAGGACTTAGAAGAAAGTCAGAAATAGACTTTTTACCAGTCCCTGTACAGATGGGATAAGGGGTAGTAGTTTTAAACGGGAAGAGGGTAGATTCAAATTGCACATTAGGAAGAATTTATTTACCATGAGGGTGATGAGACAATGGAACAGGCTGCCCAGAGGAGTTGTGGATGCTGCACGTTTGGAAGTGTATGAGAAATGGGGCTTTGGGCAACCAGAGGTAATGAAAAATATTCCTGTCTGAGGCAAAGGGGGTGGAGTGGGTGACATTTATTAGGTCCCTTCCGACCTAAGCCAAAATAATTTTGCATATCATAAATATATTTAATATATCAGGGATATTTTGTTCTATGGAAAAGGAAGGACCACCACATCTCATCTCAAAATTTTCTGTGAAAGTATTTATATTTACAGAAAGTCCCTCAGCATTTAGGGCTCGTGGCTAGTTCATCTTCTACTAGAACTCTGTTCAAAGCTTCTCTTTCAGAATTATCTTAAATGTCTCCAGTTTCTTTGTCCATTTCACCTGACAGATCCATTATTCTTTACTGGTAATACAATTTTCCTTCATCTTTACTAATGAGTTTCATCTCCGTATGATTTTTCTGCTAGTGTCCTCCACTGTATTTTAACTGAAAACTGGAGACCAAAATCTGTTGCTGGAAGAGCCTCTCAGAAGAGCTAGACTGCCTGCAATATTTTTTCAGACAGTTTGAGAGCCAAGGAATCAGAAAATATGTGCTTAATTTAGAGAACAAGTTTTGACATAAGTTATTTACAAACTTGCAACAGGATCACATAGCAGCAGGTTCCCGTTCTATCAAATATCAATTTCTTGTAATGGGGGCAAAGAAAGCAAGAATAATATCTTACCTACCTGCTAGAACCCAGGGAATAATTGTGTAGATATTGTATTCAGAATTTAATCTCAAAATTGTCTATTTATTAATTACAAAAGAAAACAAGGATGACCAGCTTACATAGACATACGTAAAATGCTACTTAAAGTTTGTTAAAATATTTCCTCTCTCTTGAAGTGGGAAACCAAAGATGGCCTATTTGAAAAATGCCTTTACAAGGAATACTGGGAAATAGATAAGAACTTCTAGGAAACAGGCCGTAGAGCTTGTTTTAGACTTACACTCCATGATTTTGTCCTAGAAGTGATTATGTTCACTGTATATCTAAAAGCACTCTAGATCAGTAACTCAGAAATGGAGTTCTATATTTCAAGTGAATCTTACCTGAAGAGAATTTGGAAGTGTCTTTAGGATGCTTACCGGGATAGCTTCCAGTTACTATAGAAAACCCATGGGAAGGAAATGATGGAAAAGAACGCATGATGGAGGGCAGATACAAAGGGAAAGAGGAATTTAAGTTACTCAAATTTATCCTCTATATCATCTATATCATGCCTCCCATCTAGCAAAGCATAGAAAAACAAATTCACCTGTTGAGCTTCATTCACATGGTATCCTATTAGTATATTACAAAAGAATAATCTGAAAGACTCTGTATATAATTCTGTTATGCTAACGGTGTTAAAATATTTCTTTTTACCTTGTGTGAAAACCCACCTAATCCCCCAAAACTGCTTAAGAGAATTGTTTATGGCTGAAATACTTCAGGAAATTAAACTTTTTTCTCTCTGGTTGATTAGTTAGCCTTTAGGTGTTCCGAGCATGTATGAATCAATCCTGCTGGGTTGCTTTGCTGTGTTTGTATGTTCTCACTTACAGAACTGTGCTTACTAGCTTGTAAACATCAAGGTTAAACCAAGTTCAGATTTTGCTGAAGACTATGCAATAAGCATATATAACAACAAAGCAATAAGTATTTCCAATGTAACAAATACAATTTGGGGTGGAATGTTATGAGAAAAATGGAAAGGCAAGCATCTGTCATAGTTGGAAAGCTTTTCATTGTTGGTTTAAGACGTATATCCACCTATGGAAAGACTACTGACGTACATTGCCACTCACATATTCCATATTGATGCATTTAACTGCGTCACACATTTTTATAGCCCAGCATGTACAAATACACTACAAAATATGCTGACACAATGGTGAGAGATATCTAGGAACTTAAAGGTACACGATACTAACATACAGATATAGAATAAAAAAATTGAGAAAGCAGGTGCCAATTTAAATTGAGTAAACTTGTAAGTTTACTTTGCACAACACCTTAAGTTGTGAGTTTATTTTTAGAATATCTCATTACAGAGGTGACAATTGTTTTAGTGTAGTAGTTCTGAATCTCCTTAAAGAGGGATTTCCTTCAGGAATGCAAATCACATGCTTAAAATTAGACTCTGTGAATAACTTCTCTCTTTGGTACCAGCACATTAGCTTTGCAGCCTCATGAAAATATATGAACAAAATAGCATTGAAACACCAAAAATATCTGAATCAATAATGAAAAGTATTTAGAAACCTTGATTTAAAAAAGCAGCATTTGTTTTCTTTTCCTAGTATAAGTTGGTTTTGGTTTTTGGTTTTTCTTCCTGGCAATATTAGAACAGTCAGAATCCTCTAATCTTGTTTCCTCACAGTGCTCAAGAAGGGCAATTTTTCATTCTCAATGGTCAGGAAAATCTATTTCTTACTATATTGCCCTTTTTGTGTTGAGAATTGCCTTTTGATAGAATTCGTATTTAGAGAAAAGAAATATGTCTTTTAGATACAGATGTTACTTTTAGCAACTGAAAGCCATTCCGGGCCACATTGTGTTATTTTTTTTCCTTCAGAGACATTTTTATTGGCGATGCACTTATCTAATACTTTCTGGCACTGTTAGGCATGGAAGAGTTGTAGGGGAGTCTACGGAGGTTATTCCAAGGGTATTCACAGTAGTGTAGACACACCAACTTGGGATGGGAAGCAAAGTTTGAGCATGACCACAGAGGTCTGCAGCAGGAATGTAATAGGGAGTAAGACGGACTGAACAATAAAAGTAGGAAGGAGGCAGGATTCTGGGAAGCTATGAAAAGGAATCAATCTTCTCTCCTCAACTAGAATCATGGCAACAAGAGCAAACTATAGTCCAGGTCTCTTCCAATCTGGTGATTCTATGATTCCATGATTCTATGAACGGTGGTAATGCAAATCTCTCTCTATGCTTAAAACACCCAGAATGGGGGATGTTGAGCTATGTGGGATTTGACTTCAGCAACTGCAGTAACACTTGGGCAACTGTTTGTTTTTACCGGTACTAGATGTTACTGACCTTACAGATGCAGTAGAATGTACCTGTTCCTGAACTATTACACTTTATTGGGTTGCACAGTACAGCTTAAGAGACATGATCCGCCTAGAACATGTGATACGGACCTTTGAGGAGAGTGAGAAAGTCACTACTAAAGGTGAACACCTGCACTATGTAGGACATAGTTGTTGCAGTGTATGTTTTACAAATCCCAAATACGCATAAGCATGAGTTATAAATTTCCCCAGGTTATGTGAAGAACTGATAGCTCCCCAGGTGTGTGAAATTGCCTCGTTTCAAGGATTATTTGAAATCTAAATGTCTTAAAGGGTTTAGATCTAAAGACTTAAGACTGCTCCCAAAACTCAATATATTTAGCCATTGTGCTTCCAACAGCACTGAGGGTGGTGTTTCACTATTACAGTTAATATTGTGCTTGAATGTTAGTAATTAAAATCAAGAAATTCCTAAAAAGAAATGCCATGTTTTATCCAAAGTTTACTTACTGAAAGCCTGACAATGCCAAAAGAAATATTTTGAAGTTGCTGAAAAATGACCACTCATTCCTTTCCTTATAATATTTACTACTGTATGGCAAAATCACGTACCTAATCCTTCATTTCTGTTCCATGAACCCTGTTATTCTCTGAGAGTGCCAGCTGGATTTACTTATTTAATAAAATAATAGGTGTACTAAATAATCATTTTCAGGAAAAACATCACAACCCAAACCACTTTTGAATGTATTCAATGTCCTCAGATCTGGGCTTTGTTGAAACAATTATATGCAAACTAATTAAAAAACAACAACAATATATAAAAAAACTAGGTCCATATGTATTATTCTCAGTTTGGTATATGAATTACTCTCGTAGTTAATGGAGGTTGTCTGTTTAAAACACTGACATTTGGACAATGATTTAAAAATTTACAAAAATAGACTAATTTGTGCAGTTTCAGGTTAAATAGTATCTTCCAGAAGCACTTGTATCTTTTAATTTATCTACAGAGGGTTCATCTTTTAAACTGTCTGAAAGTGATTTATTTCATATTTCTATGCATCTCTCTTACATTTCTCTTACATCTCTCTTACATTTCTTAATGCATCCTGCAATATCTCATACAGAATAGCTATGTCATGAAGAGCACAAAATCCCTTAGGAGAATATTAAGAATAAAGGATCTAGTCTGTGACATTAAAAAAAAAAAGCTTGTTTTTCCCATAAATAAAAATATGCTGAGACATCAAGGAAATGAGTAATATAAAAAACTATGTGTGCTACAGCTCTGAATGATTTGCCATCCTCCTTTAAAACTTAGACATTGCCACTTGTGGTCAAAAAGAGCTTTTGATCCAACCTTCCTGCACAAATTAAAGAATGTAGATCTGAATTGTTTTATCATAGAAAAGAATTAGAGCAGAATGTACATCAATACTTTAAAAGTCAGAAATCACCCGAGGCAATCAGCACAAGAAGATAGGGGAATGGTTAAATTTGTGAATCTGCTTTGTTGTAGATAATGTTTGGCAGGCTCTTACACTCCCTGTTTCAGTGCTTTCTCATGTAAGATGTGATTATGGAATTCCTCTATGGTTTTAGTCCTCAGGAAAAAGTAGGAGCACATTGGGTTGATACCAGCTGGGATTTTAATTGCTTTCATTGGAATCTACCAGGCAATGTCTGATTGATTGAGAAGACAACGTCCTCCAGAAGAAGAAATTTTAATCACAGAAGAAAATGAAATTCTGATAATGCTTCAAATAACCCAAGAAAAAAAATAAACTAAATACATCAAAGTGTGAACATAAATATCTAACATAAAGCTACCTTAGAGACTGCTATTGAAGTGAGGAGATGAGCAAGAATCCTGTCAAAATACTATTTTCAGAGAAGTATAATTATAAAGTGATTTCCTCTGCTCTTAATATATCACCTGGGCAAACTTTTCAATCTGGAAAAGTAGTTCAAAAGACTTCTCCAAAGAAGTACAACACTTCAACGCAACAGTTCATTTTGTCTATACAAACCCCATGCATTAAAACATGAAATAGGCCTTAATTATGGACCGTGTATTATTTGTACTCCAGGTATTGGAACTGCTTCAATTATCTGTTGGTACTTTGACTGCAAAATTGTTTTATAGCATGATCTTTTATTGGCTGTAGCTTTTTAATAGCCACATGAATCAGCATGCTATCATTTACTTTTAACAGTGACCCGGTACTCTCGTATGATTGCATATGATTTTCTCTCACAATCTATACTTTTGATTCAATGGAATTTACAATTATGCAGACAAGTTTCATATACAAACCCATGCCAGAACAAGTGTGGGTTTATCATCAACAGTAGATCAAACCATCCATAGGTATGCCAAACTCAGTCTTGAAAATATCCAATATGGAGAGTCCACATCTGCTGTAGGAAATCTGATTTAGTGTTACACTTGTCTCCTAGTAAATATCTTTTTTTCCTAATCTGAACATCTGCAGTAACATATGTGGCAACTACACTTCTTTTTATCACTTACCATCAGTTAAATAATTTGGTTTTTTTCTTTTTTAACTCCTACCTCAAGCACACACACCTCCTACACTTCATAGGTCTGAAAAATTCCAGCTCCCCCAAAGACTCCTATTAGGTTGTGTCTCATGTTCCTCACCATTCCAGTAAGCCTTTTCTGAGTATTTTCCAGTGCCTCAGTGTCCATCTTGGGAAACTCAGTCTCATTTCTGTATTTTACCAGAAAGAAAATATTTCTGGAAAGAAATATCCTTTGTTTGGTGGTCAATGCTTTGGGACCTCTTTAAGGGAATCATGTTTTTCACTCTCTAAATGTGAGGTTTGTTTGTTTGGATGACTCTTTTCTTGCTTTTTTCCTTCCAATTCCAGATATCCAAGAAAAAGGTTAACATAGTTACATTCATCAGGCATAGCCATTGTTTAAATACCGATTTCTGGTTACAATCTGCAGATTTTTTTTTGGTCTATTCAATGAAGGTGACAGGGCATGAATTCAGAAGGAAAAAAAAATACTGGATTCATCAGGAAATAAATTTTGTAAAATTATACAGTTTAGTACTCCTGTAAGCTCTGGCAAAGCTAGCAAATCACAGAATCATAGAACAGTTGAGTCTGGGAGGCTCTAAGCAGGTCCAGCCTCAGAGCTGTGTCTGGTCAGGTTTCAGATATCTCCACAAATGGAAATTCCCCAACCTCCCTGGACAGCGTGTTTCACTGTTCCAACACCCTGCCTAACATTGCCACTCATAACTTCTGCTTTTGTGCTGCAACTTAGTTCATTGAATTTCCTTTCAGAATTAAAAAGTAAAGGATAGAACATTTTTACAGGTGTACATGACTAGCATAATTTTTTATACATTAATAGCAGCAATGCATCACACTACATTAGGTGTGAAATATACAGGTAAGTTGGGTTCCACTCACAGTACACCTAATTCTTTAAAGCTTTTATTTTACTCCACTAATTCTGTTGCATACTGCTGCTGGGTTTACAGTGGCCTTGGTCTTAGCACTGTTAGAACACAGAAGAAATTGTTTCGAATTACACTCCAGCTACAGAAAGATGGAGGCACAGCCAAAGATTGACATGAAGCAAGGAGAGCAGTCTCTTTGCTTGCTTTTTCTTCTGGCAACAAGGAAGGTATGAAAAGGAATGCCTTCTTTTAAGCTGTCTGGATGATTGCCTCACGGTGAAGCAAACTGCCTCCTGTGAGATGAAGTGCTAAAACATCGTTATATTATCAGGCTGAATCTTCCTGGAAACATCTGAATGTTAAAGTATTTGCTTCAGACAGCTTAAGTTCTATTTAGACATGCTTCAAGTGACAGTAACACACCAAAAATGAAATCAATAGGTACCTTATTTGTGACTGAGAGTCAGTTGCTTTAACATTAACAGATAGAGCTATTTGGTGGCACGTAGCATATCCCCTCTCATCTTTGACTGCTTCTACAGAACAGAACAGGTTACCTCTTCACTTTGTGTCCAGTCTATCAGCCCCCTATCAGTGTCTCAGAGACTCTACATGGTGAAAAATATTTCTTAGTAATAATGGTTAGACAACTGGCTCCTGCCCTCCCAAGACTTAGGTGTAGAGGTGGGATTCACAGTCCTTTGTCCCTGTTTCTTTCATCAACAGGACAGATTTTTTTTTCTGAAGCTCTCTTTGTGGATAGGCATGAATCTCTCTGACATTGCAGTCTGTACACTATCTATTCATGTTATATGTGCAGAACTTTTTTCATTAACATAAATATAAATATGGGTGAAAAACTAACCTAAAGCTTGTTTACACTTGCAACTCTAAATTTGTCTGCAATATGGATGAAGGATGAGACCAGAGACAATGTTTGTGAAAGCCTAGTTGTCACTGCTTTTCTTAGCAAGGGGATAGAAAAGGCATAACCAGTGTTTCCAAGGAGCAGCTGCTACTTGCCCTGTGGTGTAAAATAAGGACATGTAAAATCACATCCATAGAATGCTAAAACCACACATAAATAATTCTATTTTGTTTAAGTAGAGCCAGTCCTTAATCAGAAAAAATAAGGTGTTGACACAATATCAGAAATCTGCTAATGATAATATTTTTGTTTGCATATTTAATTTGAAAGATGATGATGAATCACCTCTTACGATGAATGATTTCTCATAGAGACTATATCTAAGCCAACTGTATATGACTTGTTATTCCAGGTCAGGGTTCAATGTAAAAGTTGTTCTTCATGGAATGGTTAAAAGAGTTTTAAAATTAAAGACATCTATGACAGTAGAATTGCTTTTAAACAATGTGCCATATTCTAGTAAAAGTATTATTATCTGACACTGAAAGAAGAAAGACTGTCAATAATTGGAGTTGATTTGCACAGCTCTGCTTCAGATTTCCACTTTCACATTTTTTCCAAGTTTTCTCCAGGTGAAATGATGCAGTACTGAAAAGATTAATTTTCTTTTTTTGTCTCAGTCACTTATCACTGACTAGATCTCTATGAGAAGCTAAGTCACATGCCAAAGGCATGAGGTCATTTGTCTTACTACTACCTACCAACCCCTTATCTTGCCACTGATAGACTCCTTCCATTCCCATCCATCTAAGGATTTAAAGCAGCCAGTGAAAGTGATGTTAGAAGAGTACAAAATTAACACTCTGTAGCAAAAAAGAAAAATAGACATATTTGATAAGCTGTAAGATAATGTTAAATTGAAGCAGGCTGAAAGAGATAAAACATTGTAATATCCAGGTCACTGCTCCATTATGTCCAATTTATCTCATAGCATCATGACTGAGTCATGGCTCACTGATGGCAATGCCTCACACCTACTGTTTTAAAAAGATGTAAATGTTCCCAGTGGAAAAAATGACAAACTTTTGGACAAGCTATTGAAAGTATATTACTTTACATAGGGAAAGATTTCTTTCCTGACCCCTGGAAGTAACCATTATATATTACAAAGTGTGAGATCCTCATGGCTTGTTACTGCAAATATTATTCATAGTCATGAAATTATATAGACCTTTTTAAAATTTAGCTAACCAGTGAGTCAAGTGCTTGCTAACAACAGTGTCACATTCCATTTCTTGTCATATGAAACAGGACAGTCATTTTTTTTAAATTTTAGCTTAATATTTTCTTCCACTATAGGTCATATTCAAGTAAAGATGTAGATTAAATCCATGTGATTTGATGCCATAAAAGCTTGATACGAAATATCATCCTTTCATCCTTTATAATCTTCAACAACTCCCTCATCAAATAAAGCTCTGCATTTTGAAGTCTTTGTTTAAAGCAGCACTGCACTGTTGGTTTGTTACTATACAGATCATCAAGCAACATGTGTATTTAGGTAAAGTAGAAAACAATTAAGGGTATAAGTTGTCATTGTGATCTATATGAGGATCAAGCAAATAGTTACCCATTAATGTACACCAAATGTTTGTGTTGCTCTCTCTTTAAGAACTTTTACTATTTGAAAAGCAGTCAAGGTAGTCTTAATAGAATTTGCTTTTCATTTGCATCTGTTTTGAGCAGATGATATGAAAGATAAATGCTGCCTTTTACTGATTTATTTTATAAGAACATTATGGATCTTAGAAGGAAAACAACATATAATCAGGAAATCCATGATATAAATACTTAATGACCTCAGATAAGTGCTTAAAACCCAAATATGTCTAGCTTTTAGAGAAGCTTATGCAAGGATTTCAGTGGTCATCAGTGCAAATTTTTTTTTTCAAGTTACAACTTAGCATTTCCATTAAGCTTAAGGATTTATAGATAAGTTAGACCACCAGTCTGTAAATTCGTGATACATTTACCTTCCTTTATTTCTTTTTTTTTTAAATGGGAAACTACATTTCTCACTCTTTTTTTTTTTTTTTTGAAGGTGTGTCAGTTTTTATGTTTGCTCATTGCTTGAGAGTATCTATTTGACAGTAAAGGAACTTAAAAACCCAAAGTAGTCACTAAAGATATTTTTCAAGAGTAGATTGAGAGTGTCATTTCTACTAGTTAGGTTTCTCTAGATCAGTTTTGTACAATTCATGTAACCAGCTTTCCGCAACACAGCTTTTCATTGTAAGTTGTTCTTATAGTTTCTCACTTCTGGTATCCAGTCCATGTCTTTTGCACTCTATGAAGTAAAGTAGAATGAACCTCAATTTGTTGCAGGACAGAAAGACAAAAAAGTAGATTAGTCTTATCTTACCCCAAATCCTTATTTTTTAAAGTACTGGATTTCTGTTTTAAGACAGGACTTCCCCAAATTATGCTGGGCTTTCTCAGGGGTGCCCTTTTGAATGGAAAGAAGGTTTACGACTACAACAACTATCATAGAATCATAGTTTGGGTTGGAAGGGACTTTAAAGATCATTTAGTTACAACATGTCTGCCATGGGCAGGGACACCTCCCACTGGATCAGTGGAAGTATACTAGTTTAGAAATCATATCCTAGCGTGTCAGCAAAAGTTTGCTGCTTACTCTTGCTACCATTGAAGATAATAGTGCAGAGATGGTATGAAAAAAAACATCGAAGTGTATTACAACCGAGGAATGTAGGAAGGGAGGAAAAGAAACAGAAAATTTACATATTTGTGAAGGAAATACAAGCTAAAAGCATTTTGGTGGGATGATGAAAGCCATAAAGCACTCTAATAGGAAAAAAATATATGCATACTATACATATATATATATAGACCAAAAGAAAAGATAACCAGACTTTTGAAATTACCTTTTTATGAAGAAGTGCACGCATACTAAAATATACATGTACTCTCAGACATGTTGAGATGGGATTCAGTTTTAAAAGGGTACATTTACAAAACCTAAGATTTTGCAAGGGCCTGGCATTTCAATCACCATCCATAACACACCCTTTGAGCTGGCATGGTAAAAAAATCTATTCCTCATTTGCAGAGCTGCCAGAATACAGGTGTCCTGTGTAATCTTAAATGAACTGATGAGTGAAAAATTAAAGAAAACAGCATTTAACTATTTACATGTGCCATGCTCATGGTACAGCAGCAGAGTGTGAAGATGAAATGGTGCAACACTACAAAATCTTTGCTTGAGTTCACAGGATGCAGAGAATATTATACCTTTTTTTTGTCAGGTAGTACATAGATGGCACAGGACATTAATGATACTTATTTGCCCACTATCAATTGTTTTTAAGCCTAGGAGTAAAATGCAAATTCCACAGAGGATTTAACAGAGATGATTGAATGGATCTCTGGTCTACACAGACACTAAACAATTCTCCAGAAACTCAGATGCAGGTGAAGGGCAGCACCATCAGCCCACTGTTTCCAGGTCAGATGCTGATGAAAGCACTTGGTGACTTTTCATTTGATAAAGCAATAATTCAGAGATGACTGAACTTGTCTAGCTGATGAATACAGATCAAATATTCTGCTTATCTCTGAGATAATCTTCCTTACTGAAGAGTACAATATTTATACTAAAGCATATTTTTCTTCTATACTAATATGATCCAGAAAAAAAGTGACCTTTATTTATTCGTATTCCATCAACTTAGTCTTCAGCATTACTCTAACAACAGCTATTTGTCTGATTTTTATTTTATTTTATTTTTCTGTGATATGTATGCTTGTAAAAAACTGGCTTTGATTTCCTTTAAAATAAGTACAGTTATTCAAGTCACCTTCAGAAAAAATAGTCCATAGTCCTGGCCTCCCTATAGGTGCTAATTCAACACCCTAACTAAGGCTGAGAGTGCTTTGTAAAATTTTAGATGGGTTCACCAAAGTGTATACACAAACTACATATACCAACTACATACAAACCATATGTTCATTCACCATCTTAAACTTATATTAGTACTGTCCTCCTCCTGACAGCAATTTGCTGTCTTCTAGTTACTAGTTCTTTAAGAATAAATGACAGAAACATCTATAATTAGTCTGGAGCTACAGAAGGTAGGGAGGAGAGAGCTGAGTGTCTCTGAACCACCTTCTGTATAGTTGAAAGGAGACCCACATGGAGCTGAGGAGGTGAGAGCTGCTTTTTTTTTTTAAGCTTTTCTCAGAAATATCATAGAATCATAGAATGGTTTGGGTTGGAAGGGACCTTAAAGATCACCCAATTCTAACACCCATGCTATGGACAGTTACTGTCCCACTAGATCAGGCTGCTCAAGGCCTCATCCAACCTGGCCTTGAACACTTCCAGGGAGGGAACATCCATAACTTCCCTGGACCACTTGTTTCAGTGTCTCACCACCCTCATCATGAAGAATTTCTTCCCCATGTGTTGTCTAAATCTTCTCCCCTCCAATTTATAGCCATTCCCTCTCATCCATATCTCTACATGCCCTTGTAAAAAGTTCTACACAGCTTTTCTATGCACCTCTCTGGTACTGGAAAGCCTCTATATGGTCTCCTCAGAGCCTTCGCTTCTCCAGCCTGAACAGCACCAACTCTCTTATGACTCTGTCCTCATAGCAGAGGTGTTCTAGCCTTTTGATCATCTTTGTAGCCCTCCTCTGCATCTGTTCCAAGAGTTCCATATCTTTCTTATGCTGAGGATTCCAAAACCGGACACAATACTCTAGGTGGAGTCTCACAAGAGCCGAGTTGCTGGGCAGAATCACCTTCCTTGACCTGCTGCCCACACTTCTTAGGATGCAGTCCAGGATACAGTTGGCATTCTGGGTGCAAGCATGCATTTCTAGCTCATTTTGAGCTTCTCATCAATGAGCATCCCCAAGTCCTTCTCTGTCAGACTGATCACAATCATGTCATCCCCCATCCTGTATTGAAACCATGGATTGCCCCCACACATTTGTAGGACTTTTCATTTGGTCTTGTAGAATCTCACGAAGTTCACACAAGCCTACTTCTCCGGCTTGTCCAGGTCCCTCTGGATAACATTCCGTCCTTTGGTGTGACAACTGCACTACTCAGCATGGTGTCACCTACAAACTTGCTGAAGGGGCACTCAATCTTGTTGTCTGTATCACTGATGAAAATATTAAACAGCATTCGTCCCAATACAGGTCCCTGGCAGACACCACTTGCCACAGATCTCCATCTGAACTTCAAGCAATTGACTACTATTCTCTGAATGTGACCATCGAACTAACTCCCTACCCACCAAATAGTCCACCCATCAAATCCATCTCTCTCCGATGTAGAGAGAAGGATGTTGGGGGAGATTTTATCCAAGGCTTTATGAAAGTCCAGACAGATGACATCCATCCCTGTAAACCTGGTGCTGTGTAGACTGTCCCATTGTCAAAAAAACCCGTGACACCAGCCACGGAGCCATGTATTAATAGACTGGGGCTGTCTGATCATACCAACTTTGTTCTGAAATTGGTAGAAGGCTCATAAGCTCACAAATATTTTTCAATCCTCTCATTTCTGATCGGGAAAATTATTCAAAACAACAAAATTGTTGAAGCCTTTATTCTTTATTTACAACATAAACCATGTATCTCATTCCCAAGAGTATAAAACTGTGACAAAAAACAGATTCAGAGGAACATGAAAGTGCTCCTAATGCCCAGAGACAATTAAAAAAACAGTAACATTGAACTTTCCACATGAAATATTCCTAAGCTTGAAGAGGTTTCCTACATTGAGAAGGATTGTATCCAGAAGCATGGACAAAAATTCAAGTATCAAGAACCAGCTAAAGTGATGTAAATCATAAGTGTTTCAGCATAGTTTATCTTTAAAAAACTGAAATACTACATCTACACCTCTTCCTAACTTTTATATGTAATTAGATATGCAAATAAATTAAAATTTAAAAAGCAAAATATAATTAAACCATATGTTTGGTAAGAAATCTCCCTCTTATACCTATTAAGAACATAAAAATATAAGTTTTTTACAATGGAAGTGTCTTCAAATTTGAAGAAAACCTCTGCAAAGGAAATAATTCCAAATGGATTAAAAATATGGCTTTCTGTATATAACAATTGACCTATACTTTCACTGGAAAATGAGTAGATAAAAATATTGTCTCAGACACAAAACCTTTGTTAAGTGAAGTACCTTGAACTGGATTTCTTGGCTTCTATTTCTCCTTGGCTTGCTCTTTCCTTTCCTGTATTCAGCTTCATTAATCTCTCTTTCTGGCTACCCAGGCTTTCAGAGTGAGATAGAGCATAAAACTGGCAGTCAGGAGAAGAGGGCTTTCCTTTGTCTTTTCTTTATTTCTTAAGAAAACTCAGTGTATCAAATCTATTTTTCTTTAGCTACAGTAAAGGCATGGCATTTATTTATTAGTAGTAAATACTTTGTCACTGATAATTTTTATTAGTAAAGGTAGGAGTAATATTCACATGATTATATTATTATGTATAATTTATACTTTTCTTTCTGCTTTCTTTTTTTTTTTTCTCCCTTTATCCATAAATATTTCAACTGTGGCAACTGTCGGCCATGTAATTCAGAACAGGATGCAATTCATACTGCAAATATACCATGCAGCAAGTAGAAGAATCTAGGTTCTCCAATCTAATCACACTTGATCTGCGAAACTATTGGCACTCAGGTTGTCTGCTTGAATGGAATGACTCTGGAGATTGAGTTATCCTTTCCATTTATGAGCTCACCTACCTAACAATCGGATATTAATGCTGTTGAATATAGTGAAAAGGATATTATGCAACTGGTATGACAGTCCCCAGGACATCTAGCTCAGCATTGACTTAGTAAAATCATGTTCGGCACTACATAAAGCATCTGCTAATTTAAAGGCTAACCATGTTGTCTTTTATTAATGATTGGTTGATGGGAAAATAAAAAATAATTCACTTCATGCTGGTCTCAAAACCTAGCCAGACTATTCAATATCAACTCACTTTATTTCAAAATAACCTGTAATACTGTGTAAGAGTGACAGACATTTGTTAGTCAGATTCTCCAAAAGAAGAATAAATGCCAAGAGAAGAATAAACTTTTTTATCAGCAACATATTAGTGTGCCTGGTTTGTGAACTATAAATTGCAGTATGATTGATCCAGTGCTGTTGTTTTCCACAACAACATAAATGTACTTATAAAAACAAGGGCTTTGAGGTTTTTTTGGTGGTTGTTTTTTTTTTAGTTTTTAAGTAATAAGTAGTGGATATGTGTATAAAAACAGACTTCCAAAGTCTAAGAAACATTGGACAAGACAATATAAGATAAAAGATATTTTACTATATCCATAATTATTCTTTTTAAAGTGAAAATAGTGTTTAGTCTTATCTAATTAGTGAATAGATCACCAATTTCAGACTTATTTGACTGCATCCAGCTGCATTTTTTTTCTTACTGAGATGGATGTTACATGGTGGAGCAAACAATGACACCCAGTGGCCATGTTGACTCATGGCCTGCTTATACTGTGTTGGATTTTCTCAGCACTACTGTTCTTTCAATGAGTTAGCATTACTATTGTTTTGACCTGGTTTTAGGTTTTTGGGGGTGTGTCCCCCAGCACTACCCCCCAAGTACCAGCAATAGCTTTGTTTTCTTTGAAGCCAAATGATGTAGCAGGTTTGACACACAGAAATCCATCCCTATATCAAGAGAAATGATGACCAGTTCACCAATGACAAGACTTATATAAATCTAAACAAACTGTGCTTTTTAAAGAAACTGACTGTCAAAAAATGTTGGAGCACAAGATTTACTGGATTGGTGTAAGAAGGATAGATAGTGGAAATTCGTGCTCTTTTCCAGAGGATGAAACCTGACAGATTTTTGTGTCAATCTATGTTAACCTTAGGGGAAAAAAACCAAAACAAAACAGAAATAATACCAAGATCAAACAAGAAATTGCAACACTATCACCACCACATCTGCTTCTACCCTGCCCACCCAAAAAATTCAAGCCAAATAACGCCAAACTGGAGCCTATGCTAAGGATAAAAGGATTTTAATGAATTATGGTTTATCAGGAGATACGGGAGATCTGATTTTATTTCAGAGCAGCTGACTCTAATGAAATTAGCCAAAAGATACAGCTCTGGAATGTGTTGTCTGGTTTTAACTTGTGTATGATTCAGGCCTAGTACCCGAAGGGGCCTAAAAAGAGCTGGGAAGGGTCTTTTTACAAGTGCTTGTAGTGATAGCACTGGGGGCAATGGCTATGAATTGGAGAGGGGCAGATTTAGATCAGATGTTAGGAGGAATCTCTTCACCATGAATGGTGAGACACTGGCACAAGTTGCCCAGGGAAGTTGTGGTTGCCCCGTCCCTAGAGGTGTTCAAGGCCAGGCTGTATGGAGCTTTGGGCAGCTTCATCTAGCGGGAGGTGTCCCTAATTATCACAGGGGGGTTGGAATTAGGTGATCTTCAAGGTCCCTTCCAACCCAAACTATTCTAGGATTACACAATGTATATTTTGCTTCTGGCTTCTGTGGCACATTAGTCACTGAATGATCCCTTAGAATAAAACTAGTATGTCATTTCTGTCATAAGCTGAACCCATACCTGATCTTATTATAGGCCTTCTTGTTGATCTATGAATAGTGAACTAATTTTTTGAATAAAATTTAATTCATAAAATACTGATTTTCTGAATTATACAATCGTAAATTGGGCTTTCCTCTTTTTCTGTCCTTACTTCCTCCTCTGTCTAAAACTACCATACATGCATCCCAAGACACTGAAGCAATAGGATGAATATGCAAATTATTTTATGTTTGATCTTAGTGTTCAGGAAAAGCAAAGCTTCTAATGCTCCTAATGGTAGATGTAAACCAGTATCATGATGCTTAGGCCATGGTAAAAGGCTTCAGTGAGAACTAAACAATGTTATGTGGAACTATCAGTTAAATGTCCAACTAGGTTGTTGATATCCTAAGGCATTTTACAAGTAACAGCAAAATTTCATGCCTGAGGAGCACAAAGAAGACTGCAGTGGCTGATGATGATGATGGGAAGGTAAATATCTACTTCAACAGGTGGAGGGATAAGAAAGTCACAACAGAAAGTAAACCTAGTAATTCCTAAGAGGAATGAAGAACTGACAGGCAGATCCTATTGCAGACTCTGCAGGGGGTTAGTATCACTGGTAAAGACCATTGCTGGTCTGTGCAACCAATCCCCAGAGCACAATGCATGTGTCATTTTGAATACAATACAATAAAATAAAATAAAAATATAACTGTATGAACAAATGAGTAGATATGGAGGGACAAATTATAGATTGTGGATGTTGGCAGTATAAGTAATAAATTAATATTAGCTAGCTAAACGTTTTAATGTTTTATAATACATTTCCTCTCAACTACCTTGTACCTATGTCTCAAAGTCTGTTTTCAAACTATTTTAACAAATTACTCTAAGTAATTTCAATATCATTCTCTGTTTTGACAAAGTATGTTCCATGCAATTTGTGTTGATTGCCAGATTTTCCCAGAGACACAGCATCTAGAGTTCCCTCTGTCATGTATCTTGCCCAGATATCAGTCCAAAGAAATATGATAAATTATCGTGGTTTATAAAAATATATATTAGATTCCAATATAACAGAATGAATGTAGGGTTAATTTTGAAAAGGGTAAGAGAAGAAAGACTAAGATGTCAAATACAGGCTGAGAAGCTGTTCCAGTGAGATGATTCCTATGTCCTTATGTATATATGTAAATTCATTATCATTGACGTCTGCTGAAAGAGCTATAGTGACATTTCTGTTGATCATAGAACTCTTCAAGCTGTGAAGAGACCTCAGAAAATCTCTAGGCCATCCCCCCCTGCCTAAAGAAGGGCTAGTTCAGTCCACCCAGGGCTTGGACAGGTCAGGGCTTTAAACCATCCAGGGACAGAGATGGCACACTCTCAAAGCAACCTGCTCTATTGCCTCACTAGTCATGGTAAACAGTTTCTCTTTCAACCCTATCTGAAACTCTCTTACTTCAGTATATCTGTATCCCAAATAATACACTTGGCTGATAAAGGATGATCATGCTCCAGCTCAAATCAGAGAAAATTTGCTCCCACAGGAATGTTGTATTTCCCTTTTGCTTGTTTTCATTTATGTGATTGTCTGTTTTATACCAAGAGCAGGTCTCCATGGCCACAGTCTTACTCAGAGTGAAAATGAGTCGGACAAGTCTCTGAGTTCCTATGCCATTTTCTTTGTTTATTCTGCTTTCTTTACAGCCTAATTTTACAATTAGAGACAAAAAATACTCATGACAGTAAAGAGAGGGGAATTCCAGATCTTCAGATTCATTAAACTATATCTCCTGCGGGATACATTGGACAAGCTTCTCATTTAAAAGGCAAGTGAAATCAAGCAGTCAGTTCTGTTCAATAAGAACCAAATGAAGAAAAGCAATGATGACAACACAAAGTAATAAGAGTGGCAACAGCAACCGTCTCTTCATAGGGTGCTTGTGAGACATTGTAGAGAGCATTTCTGGAAAAAAAAAAAAAAAAAAAGAAAGAAAAAAATCTCTGAAAATGGTCAACCAATCCTAATGCTGGAAACAACTAATCTATAAAAGACCCCTTTTTTCCCTCCCACGTTGCTTAAGAGATTTGTGATATCCATTGTTGCTAAAACTATCACCTATGCTTACCTTTTATTGGTTAAGGAGCACAGCTGAGACCTTTTGTCTTTCTGTGTAGCCTTTCCACTCATGCCATCTGTTGATTTAACTATAATATCATGTGGACTTGTCCTGGGAAAATGCTCTGCAACTGGGCACAATGACTTTCATTCTGGGAGTAACAGAGAAGCTCTTCTCTTACAGGGATAGCATGTATTTTTTAAAAGTAGCCTACAGTTGCAATAAAAGTAAAAGCTTATTGATTTCACAAGAATCTGTATGTATAGTTCTGTGCATATTTAATATTACTTTTAATGTTTTTTTCTTTTGGTTTTAGCACTGCTGAATTTTCCATTCTGTTTTTTTTCTTACGATTCTCTTTTCACGTTGGCCAAAACCCCCTCATAATCTCTCATGGCCAACATTGTTGCCGACATAAGGGTCAACTCAGGTTGAAAAGAATAAAAAACAATTTTCCAAGAGAAATTGTTAGGGAAAACAAAAAAGGCAGAGGCCTGTATGTAAGTCATGCAGGTTTCTCTGCAAAGGCTAGTGTACTGTATTTGAGGAGTTTAATAAAAGGACTAAGGAAGCATGATAGCAGCATGAAAAGGTCTACGTGTCTGAGAACCACATGTTTATCACCACTCCCAGCTGGATTCTCCCACCAAACTAAATTTAGGAAGTACATGTTTTGACTTCAACAGGGAGTCATATGATAATGATTATTTTCTTATTACTCAAAGTTTGGAAGCTGTGAAGACACAGGATAAACAAGAGACAACAATTTTCTTTGCTTGCTGCAAGGGAATGTCACATCTTTTGATACAATGCCTTCTCAGAAATAGAAATCTTGAATTTATTAAACATCAGAAAATGCAGAAATAACTAGGATGTGAATTCTAAAGTTACCTGGAGTAACAGTTTTTATTCTTTTTAGTATATTTTTCTATCTATAGTGGACACCATTTTTCTCTTCACTGGCACAATTAGTGTACATAAGATGTGTTGCATGCACTTCTACAACCTGGCTATTATAACAATTATTGAATTGCAGACTGTTTTATGACATCAATCTACACAGTTTTGTGATATGTCTCCATTTCTTCTCAATTTAAATGAGAAAAATCTAAGAATTGTTTTTGTCCAATAATTTAATCTGTTTCCTTCCATAATGTTTTGCATTAGAAATAACATAAAAGACAGTCAATTTATAGCATCCAGGACTGAAATTCATACCATATTGAATTCTAGTATCTTTTTTTTCCCCTACTAATTCTTTAACTATGATTCTAAAAGATATTGCAATAAATTTCTCAAATGTGTTTATTAATTTAATTTTCAAAAAGTTTTGGGGACCTAGGAGGAGAGTCTGAAGTTTATCAAGATTCTAAGAGTTGTGGAAAGTTACTTCTTTTAAAACAGAGAGGATCTGATATCAAAAAAGCATGTAAATAAGGGATCATTTTGGAAAATGTAGGCTATAACCATTCTCAATCAGTGAAATGTAGATAATGATTTTTGTCACACTACAAGGATGATGTGAAATTAATGCTTAACAAGGACATGATAATGATTTTGTCAGTTCAGCATTATCAAGGATTGATATTATTTTGCCTATAAAACTTTTCAGTAAGATCCTTATTCATTATCCTGAAATAGAAGATGAAAGTTTTTGAGATAATGAATTTAGGAGGATCTATCTAGTGCTTCACTGAACTTTTTCAGCTGAGTCCTTCCCCCATTGGCTAGGAAGAGTTGCACTTTGATATGTTAAAGCAAACTTTTTGAAAGGATTTGTCAAACAAACTTTAGTCCCAATGAGATCAGCAGGCATATTGGCCCCATCAACTGTAAATGCAGAAGATCAAGAAAGAGCACTTCTTGGAATTCCATTCTAACTAATTTCTGGGGTGATTTTGAAAAGTAAAAATACCCATTGGTTGTATTTTCATTGTTTTCCCTTTCCCTAGCTCAAGCTATGTGATCCCATGAAGAATAAAGTGGAAGAAAATATTAAAAAACCTCGAAACATTTGTAGGTGTTCTACAAGCACTGATACCTGTATAAGCAAATATGTATAGAAGTTTGCATAGCAACTTATGTATACATCTGTGACTGTACTCACATACATACTTATACTCACACTCATATGCTAGAAACTTTCTCAGTCCCTTCTCAGTCACCCTTTGTTCAGTTTTAGATATTCCTTGTGGCAGTGATGGATTAGAAATGATGCAATAATTCATCTGAGAGAAATAAGATCTAGTTTTCAATCCCCACTCCACATGAGTTGAAATTCTTAAGTGTTAAGTAGGCACTAACACTCACTTTAATCAAGTCCAGAAAAATACCATAATCTCTACATGCTGGAGTCTCCATAGATGTGTTACAGCTGTGAATTTAAAGCCATCTGAGAGACAGTGACAAACAGAACACAGGTCTCCTGTACTTCAGCCACACAAAGTAAAGACCAGGACAGGGATAGTTTCTCAAAGTCCAGTGCAGCCACATTAAGTCCAGAATCAAATCTGAGCTGTGATTACTGAACTGGAGAAGGACATTTCATTTTCCCAAAGCCAGGAGTCTATACTAAAGAAACTCAAGTAACCTGTGAATACTCAAGCGCCACTGGATAATTGTAAATGGACCTGCCTACATTTGTATGTATTCTGTTGTCCTTAGCCCCCTAATACTTCAACTCAAGAAGGATGACCTATGAAAACACCTTTACAAGTGCTCAGACAAAGTCTCTGTAGCTCTGATGTCCTGCTTTATAGGCAACTGTTGCCTTCTTACACATACTGATGCTGAAATCCTTGAAGCATAACTCTTAATTGAGGATCCTGATGTCATTCCTTGAAAAGGACTTTAGTCAGTCACTGATCCTCACCATTTGCTTCTAGGTATTTAAGCAACTCCCTGCTCCCATGGATTCCAGTTTTGGTCATTATTCTCTCCATTCATTGTAGCCTGTTTATCCATCACAAGATAGGCAGCAAGTTATTTAAAAGTTAATCAGTGTAGTGCTCAGCATTTCAATAGCTGTTTTCTTTTATGTGTCTAGACATTAGCTGAGGAAGCCAACTCAAAGAAATGAGCTATAGTTGCTATCTGAAACCTCATCCCTCATCCCTTCTGAATTTCGGAAATGGTTCATCAGGAAGCTTGTGTTCCAGACCTTAAGTTTGTTCTGAGTAAAATGTAAAACCAAAAGAGATCATTTTCAATGCAGTTCACAGCAATGTCAGGCTCAGTAGGAGAGTTGAATTTGTAAATTTTCCATCACCCACAACAGGAACAGAGAACTGTTGAATGCAGACTATTACCATTAGATAACTTATTAAACTAGAACTATAAACATCTGTGCAATTCTCTTCAATATGTAGATGCGAGAACCATCTGACTGATTTTTAAATGAGAACACACTTATGATTAGCAGGGAATGTTCAAAAGAAAATAAGTTCTAGCATCTTAGACTCACAATACATATATTTTAATATTTAATTAAAAAATTTAAAAAAACAGTCATAGAAAACACAAAGAGTGAGCTGTTTTCCATGTCCAGTATAAGCAAAAAAATTCAGTTGATGTCTTTGGGAGTTATATAAGACATAAAGAAATCAGACACCTTGTTTTTGCCTGAAGTGGAAAAGTAGTGTTCAACATGTACCTCACCTCCATATTTCCTAAGCATTAATTAGTCATTGTGTGTTCCTTCATACATGTTTGTTTCTGTAGATCTTTAATAATCAGTGTGATTGCTGCATAACATGTCCATTTATAACTATTTCAAGGAAAATTTAGCCCTGGATTTCTTTTTCTAAACAAATGTTTTGTTAATGTTGGTAATTATATCAGCAAGCGTTAAAATATCCAAGGAATTTAAAGCCCTGCTTCTTTAACCTCACTTTCCCTTTTCTTTCTTTTTTTTTTTTTTTTTATAATGAACAGGAATTAGTGCTGCAGCAGGAGAGAAAGAATGCAGTCTGGTGTGCAAAAGCTCTCTATTGAAAAAAAGAAAACAACAAAAAGGCTTCCAATTCCTCAGAAAACAAGAAAATAGTATTCATAAAATCAATGGAGGCATAAAACAGACGATTTTAAATCCTAGTTTTGTAGAAGCTCACAAAGTATCTTTTCTTTTTTTTTCTTTTTTTTTTTTTTTTCCCTTTGGTTAGCTACTGTAACTAATGGGAAGTACTTCATTGTCAATGACTATTAGCAAGTCAATGTTAGTGCACTGTTACAGTCTTACTGGCTTAATCAAGAGACCAAAACAGCAAACCCAAACATTTTTACTGAACTTAATTTAAGTGGGCAATCCAGGCCACATCTGTTTTATTTGACTGCATCTCATTCTGAGAAAGAATGCTGCTTTATCACATCCCTGATGATATTGAACAATAGCCTGAGCTTCTTCCATTCTCAGACAGCCTGTTTCCCTTCCATACATTCCACCACTTACAATAAACATATGCAGTTAATACAGAAAATAACAATTTATAATTACTCTTTCACTATTTATTTTGTTAAACATTTTTTGGTATTTTTCATTTTGCCATACGTTACGTGTGATTTTCCTAGGAAAGGAAAAAAATATTTGAAAATGATTGTGACATTTGTCTACGCTTTCATTTTTCAAACCCTGAAGCTGGAACTGTTAGAAAAATTTCCATGGGAACTTTTTCATTTTGGGAAATACTGCTTCCATGGAATAAAATCAGTTCATTTGGAATATATTAACTAGACTGCATTATTCATTGAAACACTGAATCATAGTAGTTCGTTACAGCATACTCCAAAGCAAAATTGGTAGCAAGTCTTTCAACAATTTGCATGGGGTTCTTTTGCTTGTCAAAATGTGTTCTTTGTAAAATACAAAATGTTTCACATTTAAATGAAGGTTATGATTAAAGCAATTAACATTAAGAAAGGAAGGAAAAAATAAAATAAAATGCTTAGCCTTTCAGAATGGATATTACTCCACAATTATTTTGGGAAACTTTGAAAAGGTTGCTTTTATTTCTTGACAACATAAAAAACCGCCCTCTTAATAATCTAAGATCTTTGGCCAGCTTTATTGAAAATGCTTTCTTAAAAAACAAAGACACAAACAAATCTCTCTTTGTTACTCATATTTGAGTGATGTTTGAAATACTGCCACAGAATAAGAGTTTCAATGATTTTAATGTTTTTCACTATTCCCACAGAGCTCTAAACACGGGTAAATTTTGAGGTTCAGACTTCAGTTTTGTACTTATTTTATTCCTTTGTCCTACTTCCTCTAAATTATTTCTGATGCACTTTATCTTTCCAGAGTGAGGTGATCTTAATTTGCTGTTACTGGTAAAGAAGGTATTAAAAAAAAAAAAAATGACAGGGAAGGTTCAGGAGATTTTCCAGAGAGATTTAGAAAGTTGTAGTTTTCAGAATTCTACTTCCAGGTTGAAATTCTGGTACCACTGAAGACATCTGCAATTTTGATCATTGCTTCTTTAGGGTCAGATCTTGTCCATAGTGAAAAGTTACTTCTTACCAGAGTCTCTCAAGATTTTCTTCTCATTTAATCCCCTGTGCTTGTACTTTAACAGAAAAATGTAAAATTCAGACAATTAAATCTATTCATAGTAACACCAGATAGAAGGAGAGAGACAGAGGGACGCTGGGTCTTACAGATACGAAAACTTGTGTTTAATTCAAACACAGCTGTAAGGAAGTCAGACGATTTCCAACGTGTTTGAAATACTATAAATTCACATCTTATTTACTTATACCCATTTAAAAATTACTAATAAATATTTGTCAACTTCTAGATGAACTCAAAAGGCTAAGAGCAGCAACTTAATTTGCAGATTTTTTCCTGTATCTATTTTTGGCCAAATATTTTTACAAGCTGCTGCCTAACTTAATTTGTGAAAATGTCACTTAGTAATGGGAAAACAGAAGTTACTTTTGGAAAATCCTATTGAATTAATTACACATGGTGTCTAACCTCTTTCTAGTATAGGATTCTAGTATACATTAGTGATTTAAAATATATGGTAATGAAACAGTTTATATTTTTTAGTATTGAAAATAATAAAAACACTGCTTGGTGCAGTGAAAATAGATTTTCTCTGGTTTTATGGACAGAGCACTGAAGACTGCATTGATATTACTGTCCTCTTAAAACCTGCCAACCACTTGGTAAAGCATAGAACAAAAGACAAAGGAAGAAACTGGATAACTGCTCTGTATTTTCCAGTGAGATCTCTCAAAGTCATTACTGTTTTCCTTTAGAAACTAGAGGCTAGAACATGAATGCAAAAACCAGAAGCTGTGAATTGTGGTAAAAATACATTCCATAAACTCCTCAGTTAGGTTGTGGGTTTCTCAATGTAAAAAACTATTACAAAATCCAAATAAAGATTACTTCCAGTGCAACATTTGCAATATAAACTGAGATAACTTTTCAGATGAGTGATGACTAAGGCTGATTCCTCCCCACCCCACAATACTCGGGTTTGGATTTAGGATTTCTCATGAGTGATTTACAAGTTGTTTTGAAAGACAGTCTTCAAAATGCAGAAGCAGTGAGAACAAAACTACACAGAAAGCTCTGTCTTCAGATCTGCTCAGTCAAGACTGTTCCAAGGGAACTGGCTTTCTGGTCACTGCATTGCTCCCTGGACCAGCCACAAAGACGCCCAGTATTTCATCACATTCAACTTTAATGTTCCTATATTCTTATTTATTCTTTTATGTCATCTGGAGATGGCTAGAGAGAAGTAAACTTTTTCCATTCTTTTTATCATATATTTTTTACATATATCTTAAGCAGCTGATGAGAAGAACAAAACCCTTTAATGAACATTTTTAGAGTCGTGGGTTTTCTCTTACAGACACTCTAGAGAGAGGAGAACATAGCCTAGCAACTTAGGCTAGAAGGTTAGAACATTCCACTGAATCTTTCAGTTGTGAATAGTTTAGATGTTCTCTTGTAATTTCTGACATCAAATCTGTGTATATTTCAGTACCTTTAACTACGGAACTTTCCGTCCACAGAATCAGCTTTGCAATTGATAAATTGTATTAGAGAAATTAGCAACTGGACGGGGTATTTTTAGCAAACATGATATTTTTCTCCATTTGCGTACTTTTCCTGAGTTATAGTGCATTCAAAGAAGTGATGAAGAAAAGTAGTATGAGACAAAATATTTCTGACTGCATTTAAGGTTGTTCTATAATGTCAGTTTCTCAAGGAATATTAAGCCAAATTTATTTAAAGGCAAAATATATTTGTTAAATAATTTCACTGTAGTTGCAGTAACAGTTTGGAGGTTTGCTTTACCCTGGTAGCTGAAGTATGGAGCATTAACAAAAAAAAAGTTATATTTGCAGGATATTTCAGAGTGTTTATGATCTGTTGAACCCAAAAACTTGGCATGAGTCTGACACTTTGGAAATGATTAGGAAGTTTAATGCATTATTTCATCTGTGTCTAAAACATCCCCCTCATTCCCTGGAACTCAGAAACAATGCTGTGGCCTGGGTCTGCATTTTATTGATATTCCAAGGAAAAAATGTTCTTTCACTTACTTCCAAACGCATTCACTTCAAATCAAATTTAAAGTGAAAAGAAAGATGAGAGAGAAAAACAAGAAGTAATGAAAGCTCCTTTCAAAGTCTGATTGGAATGTAATTAACTTTTTAAATCTTAAAGGCTAAAATATAAAGATTTTTTCATTATTCTTGATGTATCTGAACAAGTTCTTTTGACAAAACATTCCTAGTTGGAAAATGATTATTCAATGAACCTAAAAGAGTTTGTGGGAAAGGGTTAGTTTTAGTCCATTTCTTAACATAAATAAGACAAACAGGAGGGCAACTACCAATATGTAAACTTTTAATTTGAAAATATAACAGAGTTACAGTAAAAAATCCATTATTTAAGATTTTGAAGTATTTAGCTACAGAAGCCTTATTTATTATACAATAGTTGTTTAAAATACATTTTATTTGATTTCTGGAACTGAGATAAAGAAGTTTGAATTAACATTAAAATTTATAGTGAATGTACATAATTTACATGTATTTAATAAAAGGTCTTGATAAAACTTTATGTTGCCACTCATTTTATTATCTCTGCTGTTCTTTAACTCTAAAGTATGGGTTCAGAATAGTTGGGCTGAAGTCTTTGGAAATGACTGAAAAATAGGGCAGAGGGATTTGAGATGTGGTGAAAGGAAGACTAGTTTCAGAGAATATCTAATTTAACGCAAAAAAAAAAAAACTGTTGAAGGAAGATAGAGACTTAGTCTCTTGTGTGTAGATAATATTTGGTTGATAAGACTCCAATTAGCCTTAATCCACCTCTCCATGTAAAATGAGAGGCTGTTTTTAAACATCCATCATGCTTGTTCTGGAAGGCAATTTAATATGTTAATCACTAAGGAATGAGAATTTTATTTGCATGTGAACATAACATTGGTTTTGATTGAACAATGGTGTATAAAACAGGCAAAAAAATGCACTGTACATGATAGGTTGAGAACAGATGTGTGTTTTATGTGTAAGGAGTTTAATAGCTGCAAGCTCTAACTGCTTTGCTTGTGTGAAGTAAAAGCAGTTTTCAGCAGCATGACTGTTTTATGACAAAGAAAAAAAAAATGTGGTCTTCTTCAGGTTTAGACATGTAACTCTACAACACAGAGAATTTTGTTGCAGGCATTGTTTCTGTTTAAACTGATGCCAACAAGATGCATTTCAGCGACACTCTTTCCAATACAAACTCTCTGAAAAATAGCAAAGTTCTACCATGTGTCCTCCACTGGCCTAGACATCTTATGTGAGAGATTCTAGATCTCACATCTCTGTTTAATTAACCTGCTGAGACTAGATTATTTGTATTCTAGTCTTGTTTCAGGGAGAGGATTTATTACAGGATGTCTTGTTAAATTATCCAGTCATAAGAGTTTGCATGTTCATCATATGAATGGAAGTAACCTTACACTATGATTTGCTTGATCTATATTGCAAATGTTACTGAGCTGTGGAATTTAGATGATACTAGTGACAAACATTATCCTTTCTCAAGGTAAAAAATTACATGAGGGACTCAAGGTCCACTGCTCTGAAGTTTCTTCTCTTTTTTCTCAGTCAAATGAAATTTCATGGAATTCCTGCTCACTTCAATGTAAGTTTTTCCCTTCCTGTGATTAAGTGCTGGAATTAAATTGACTTTTTTTAACCTTTGCAGATTTTGATAGGCTTTATCTGAAGCTAAGGAATAGGGAAATAGAGAGTGATGAAGACTATATTTAGTACTCAAATCTCTGGAGCACTATTCACAGCATAGTTCATTGTGCAGATCAGTATAGGTGATTTACTTTTAAAGCCATCCACTTTCTTTTGCAGGAACCCAGACATGTTGTTTGACAGTCCCATTTCAGCTTTTAGTACAGCCTGTTGCTGTGGCAGCTTTTTAAATATTTATCCTTTTGGAAATATTTATTGAGATGGAGTTTAAAAAGAGATGCAAACTTCAGTGGGGCTCTTCAGAACTGGATGTGTAAGCAGGGAATTCAATGTAGACTAAAAGAGAGATGCTTCTGATTTGAAATTGTGTTTTAGGCAATTATTGATACAAGAAAAGTAAGGTCAGAAACTTCCTTGCAGGCAATGGAAATAAAAAAAAAAACAAACAGCATCTTAAGCTTTCAGTAAGAACCATTAAGTTTCAAGACAGTAGTAAAAGTACTTTAGTGATACTAGTTAACACTCCTAGTTAGCTGCTACTGTTATTTAATGGGTATACAAAAACCACTGTTATTTATCCTCTGTTACTGGGCAAATAGTCAATAAAATCACTACGTGGTTGAGATTTTCAGAAACTTACACAGAGGTATATTGCCCTTCTTCCTTTCTGTAAAATTCTGCTGTGCTGATCTGATGGATTGACACATTTTCCCCAGCTATCTTAAATAAAATCAGTTCCCCATGCTTGGTGCCCTAAGGTTGTCTGCCTTTTCCTCTTGTTTCCTTGCTGTCACTTGGCCAGCTAAAATGAATGTCTTCCCTTTTTCTCATGGATATCAATTAGACTTGGAAGGGTCAGAAGTGGAGCAAGACCACAAGCAAAATACTAAGAAAGATCTCAGTGAAAACACTGTTGTGCCTTTTAAGGGATAGTCAGTTTTCAACATGCACAACACAGGTTTGTACCAGAAGAAAAAAATGATAGTCCAACAATTAAGTTCTTAGCCCAGACCTACTCACTATCTCAAACTATGCAATCAATCACAAGAGTAAGTTTTACCAAAATGTAATACTCATACGGTAATAATATTCATATATCCAATATATACTGGAGATGAGAACAGTTATACTTGCATACAGTAACCTAAAATAAGCAGATAATTACACAAATCAAGTGAAATACTTTGTAAAAATAATTCTTTTTATTTTGCATTTCAAAATTTTGAGTCTTATTCCTAAGTGAGAAAAAGGAAATGTGAACTATAAGTGTGCAAAAATAGATATACTTTCTTGTTTTAACTTACAAATTTCACCTGCAAGATTTTCTGAGTTATAATTTATTAACACAAAAAAGTAGGTACAAATATAGGTCACATACAGATATGTTTAGCTTCAATATAATCTCCCAGACAACATTTTTAATACATAATTAACCACCATGAAAGTCAGGTTCTCGACAGCGTGTCTTCCTGGGACAGAGAGACTGAACATCAGATGAACATGCAGTGCTTGATTCTAATCAAGAGCTCTAGACCTCTGTGGAGGAGTTTGTTTGTTTGTTCATTCATTTGTTTTTGAGGTGTGTATTTTTTTTCCATCAAACATTAGCATTTACCTACATTGTTTTTACAGTTATTCCTATGAACAGTCGCCCATTCTGGTTTTAAACTAAACTTTGGGATTTTGTACAAATTTAACAGTACTCCTAAAAAAGCTTTTGACCATATATGAAGTATAATGTTATTCTGGTTTATCTCAAGACTAAACTCTAGGAAGTGTTTTCTGTTCCAAGGAGAATTTAATTCTATAAGTATTTAATTACAAGTAATTGATCAGGGACTCATCATCAGACATTGACAATAAGTTTATTAATGGGCCCCTCACCACAAGAGGGATGTTGAGGCTCTGGAGTGTGTCCAGAGAAAAGCAACGATACTAGTGAAGGGACTGGAGAGCAAGACTTATGAGAAGTGGCTGAGAGAGCTGGGGTCATTTAGCCTTGAGAAGAGGAGGCTGAGGGGAGACCTCATTGCTCTTTACAAGTACCTGAAAGGCAGTTGTAGAGAGGAGGGAGCTGGCCTCTTCTCCCAAGAGACAGGGGATAGGACAAGAGGGAATGGCCAGGTCATTAAATTTTACTAAATTATTTCCGTTTCATCATCAGCTAACACTGGGACTTCTCTACTTGTTATAATAGTATGGAGTGCATAGAAGTGGATTAGGAGTGAAGTAAAGTTTTCATTTTAGGAAACCTTTTTTTTGATCTAACTTGGAACTGACACTAAAAGCATTTTAAAAGAACAACAATGATGACATGTAGCAATTGCTATCAGAATTGCAAATAAATCACAAGCTGCTATTTTTAACTAAATAGAAAATAGAACACTTGAAGTTAAAATATTAGATTAGGAATTCTAGGATTTCTAAACTGTGTCAGAAAAACAGGTGACATTTAGCCTACATGGAACATTTGGTCTGGTTTTGTTTTACAAGTTGCATTTAGACATTTCAGTTTTGCACCAGAGTACTGAAATGTCAAAATACCTGTTGATGGAGTTTTGTGGAGTTCTACACCAAATATCATCTAATCCTATGTATAGAAATTACCTAATTATCATCATATCTAAGGTCCTTTCTTTAGAAAATGAACAAGACTGCCAATATCTGCTGTGTAGCATTTTCCTTGTCCTTCTTTCCTCTCCTGGTCTGCAGAGTGAAGTTAATTGACAGTAGTTTACTGCAGAGAAAGTGCAGACTGGACATAGACAAGTTTAAGATGTTCCTTTTCATTGTTTGGAGACAAATCACAAGTAATTATTTTCTGTGCAGGTAAGCCTTGCTTTTATAATAGAAAGTTTCAGTATTTTACAGAAGTAAATTGTAATCTGTACATGTTGTAAATCTGCAAATGTTCAGATAAGTGTCATCAAAAATATGGACATGTTGAAAATAATAAGTAGTTGAAACAAAAAAATGTATTTTAATTTGCAGGTAGAGTTTAAGTATCTATTTTATTTTATACTCTTCTTGAGTGTAAAATTTGTAAATTACTCAAATATTTGAAAATCTGTTCTGTGGGACCTGAATCTGAATTAGTAGTCTCTGTAAAACCACTGGAAAGAGCAAAGGTGCTCACAATATCACAACCTCCCAAGCAACTATATTATTGCAAACTTGGGCTCCATTAGCACTGGTGGATTCAGTCCCAAAACGTTATAAAATTAGAATATAGACTGGAAAAAAACCAAAAATGCATAGAACAGAAGCCACATTGTCAGTGTGAATAGGAAGCCCCCATCAAGAATTTCTCGCATCTTCCTTAGGGTCAAAGAAAATCAGTCCAGTGTAGCATGAAAAACAACTCCTAGACAGACTTCATCCTTTTGGAAAAGTAATATTATATTCATATGTGTCAAAATGTTAAAAGCCAGACCTCCTTCTCCCCTCTTGCCCCCCCAATAAACCCAAACCACCAAACCCAAAAAAAACAAACTCTGAACCTATATTTCCTGGTTTTATTTTCTTTTTAAACGTAGAGGAGAACAAGTATAGCCTACAAGCATGAGTAGTGGACAGACAATCCACAAAATTGTGGGACAATATGGGTGTTCATTCATCTTAATGTCAATACTGGATGATTTATTCAAAATTGCATGCACTGACATGGTGAAAATTAATTATATCAGAAATAAATAATAATGTTAAAATTGTTTGTTTATTTACTGAAGTCGCTGTCTAAAATCCATGAGATAACTTATTCCTGAGTAAGGACTGAGAAGTAGCAATTTCATCATAAGTAGAAATATCATTTATCTAGCAATTAGGATCAATAATTAGTACAACAAAAAAGTTAGTCAACCTTTTATAGTTTTCACAAAATATGCTTATCAACAACAGTATTATTCATTTACAGTAGATATTCTAAATCACTAAAATATTGCCTAAACAATAATTTACTTGAGAAAATTGATGCATTCATGTGTGATAAGGGATAAGGCATCGATTGCTTGGTGTTAGCTCAATCAGTTCATACATATCTGTAATGAACAGTGAGTAAATATTGGTTCACCCCTAACAGCTAGAAATACATAACAGAGAAGTTTGAGTCTTTTATACCACACAGTTTTTCATGCCACACATACACCTTGTTAGGTGTTATTAAAATAAACCACCACCCTGGAGAGCTGTAGTAAAACCCTGACATGATTTGGGGCACTCTGAAATGAAACACCACAAACCAGTCATTTAGGTTTAGGGTCACAGAGCCACTAAACAGACTCAGTCATGAACTAATTGGTATGGATTAAACCTGTCTGCTCCAGAGAAACTAGTTCATAGCACTATTAGTGTAAAATAGTTATGTCATTTGGCTTCTGGACTAGCAGTTTGTCATTTCTTTTTGCAGTATAACCTTAGCAGCTTACATGTATCTGCCCTTCACCTGTGACTTCCTCAAGGATACTGAATTTTGGGCAACTTCTCAGTATCTATGTTGTACTCCATATGTCTCATGTCCTCTACTCAGCAGTGATAGGACTGTGTGTGAACAACTTGATAAGTTTGAAGCCTCCAGATGTAAAAGAGATATTGATAGACTGGAGAGAGTCCAGGGAAGATCTGCTAAGATGGCTGAAGGCTGGAGCACATGATGTGTGAAGAGAGGTTAAGGGAATTGTACTTGTTAGACAAGTATTTCTTTCTCATTCATTCGAATACAAGAGGATATTAAATCAAGCTAGTCCAAAATAAATAAAGTTAAGTAGTCTTTGACACAACATAAAGCTTCTTGCCCCACAGTACAGTAGATATTAACTCTATAACACTTCAAAAAATCATTGGAAGAAAATAAGAAAGAAATCTCTAACAAGGTCATCAAACAGAAAGATGCCCTTTCTGTTTCAGGAAGAAATCCAAAGATTCTGTTTCAGAAAGAAATTCAAATTGTTGTACACAGAAAGAATATGGAGAAAGCATTGCTATATGCTTGTTGAAGCCTCTCACTCTTTCCCTGGCATCTGATGTCATGTATTATCAGTAACTAAGCTAGAAGTATCTTTAATCTGATGTGGTATTATTGTTTCTACATATTGAATCTTTGATAAAGAGAATGACAGGTGAAGGAGGAGAGGGGGTCCACATAATTCTCAGTGGAAAGACAAACAACTCATGCATTTACTTGCTGCTCCATTATATAAGAGTGAAAACAGCTAAAACCCTGATCAGCTTTGGCAAACGGAAGAAAGATTCCTCTTGAATTAACCAGTCAGTTGAAGAGCCAAGTATGTGGGTGAATGCTGAAAACTGGAGTTGTTTATGAAGCACATCATTACAACATACAGAGTGCTGACGGCTGAAGTACCCCTGCTGGGTCAGGGTAGGAAATTTGGTTTTTCATGTTCCCATTGTGGAGTTGTGACACTGTTCTGCATCAATATTCTTGTGTTTGAACCATCTAGACTGGGGGTTAATGAAAAACAAAGGGCTGATAATGACTGCTCCTAAAGTGCAATGAATTAAAGAAAAACAAATTGGACAGAAACAGTTGGAGGTCTTTTGTATCATTCTTGGCTAAGAATTTGATTACACAGCCAAGTTATAAAAGAAAATTGAAATATTTTCCTGACAATCTTTAACAGCTTATGAGTATCTAGAGACTATATACTAGACATAGTTAAGGAAATAACTGAACATTGATTAAGGTCAGATGGACTGTTTGGAGGTCTAGAGACAGAACCAGCACATTCAGTTAAAATTTATAATTTGTATATAAATTTTATTCCCATATATTGATTTACCTTTAAGAATAGCTTAGAAAAAACATTCAGAAATGTGGTGAATTTTAGTACTGTACAGATTCTACAATGTCTTCAATTATCAGCAGGATACAAGGAACTTGCTAAAAACATACTGGCACTAGTACAAGATAATTGGGAGATAATAAATTCTAATGCTTTGGGAAAAGGAATAATATACATTACACGGACATCTGCAGAAGAAACTCCCATTGTTTTTCCAGATCCAAACCAACCCACTTTACAAGAACATCACTTTCTCATGCATAATAAAAAGAGTAACTGGGGAGTTACTTCAGTTGAAAGATATTGTTAGATTGCTACTATAGTATTGTTATTACATATTGATACCAATAAAATCAATACTCTATATAAGACTAAGAATAAAATTAAGAAGGCTATTACTTTCTGAATAATTATTATTGTTATTGCTGTTTATTATTATTACTACTACTGATACTACTACAAACAGCATACTGACATTTACCAAAAAAGCAAATGCTATTTGCCATTATACATATAAATAATGTTAAAAAAATTAAGCTTTTTAAAAGGTAGATAAATACAGATCCAAGCACTTGCTGCTGGCTGATGATTTTTTTATTATTATTTTTTACTATTATCAATTTAATTTTAATTCTGGTTTTACTTATGCTTTTATAGAACATAGGTGATTAATAGAATTCTGTCAACTCTTAACCATGTCTAATAACTTAGAATCATAGAATTATAGAATCACCAGGTTGGAAAAGACCCCTTAGATCATTGAGTCCAACCATTCCCATAAATCACCAAACCAAGTCCCTCAGCCTCTGCTAGTGCCCAATGACCCTCTCTGTGAAAATTTTCTTCCTGATGTCCAGCCTGAATCTCTCCTGGTGGAGCTTGAGGCCATTCCCTCTTGTCCTGTCCCCTGTCACTTGATATCCACTCTAACCCTCCCCTGGTGCAACTTGAGGTCATTTCCGCTCATCCCCTCACTGCTTACTTGCAAGCTTTTTCTGCTCCATAACCTGCCTTTTCTTTCCAGCTTAGGAGTTACTTTATCTATTTATGTTTATTCAAGACCAGAGTCAATTCTGATTAAAGTTTTGGCAATGGCATGGATTTGTCCACCACTAGTTGAATGTTTTCTTATAAGGTGTTTCTTTAGCAGTGCTTTGCTGATGACCTTACAGAATTATCTCTAATGAGGCAAATAACACACAAACCTCTGTCTCTCGCCTTCACAAATTTTTAATGTCATTTTCTCTTCTAATTCTGCTCTGCACAAAGTCAAGGGTGAAAAAGGCCCTTCCTGGAGACAGTGTAATTCCACTTGCATAACTATGATTACCACACCTTTAACTGTCTCCATTCTCCTTATCCTTTTCAGCAACTAACTGGATCACTGTTGAAACTGGCTTTCCTCAACATTGTCACTCCACACAACCCACAAGGATGAGAAGAAAGAGAGTTGAACAAAGACAGTTTGAAAGTACTGAGTTGCTTAAGTAGGTCTTAGCATGTTTACTGTACCTATCTCCCGCCTAGTAGTCCTTCCCCACTCTTTTCTTCAACACTGTCCTGTCTACTTCCTTCAGTTAACAGTGCTCTCTACCTGCATATAACTTTTATTATATCTGGTGCCACCCAGGAGGCAACAGTAAAACAGTGAACTCTGCAAAATTGTTAAAAAACTAACCCAGAAAAATAAGAAAAAAGAATTGAATTAATCTCTTAGAAGAATCTGAAACCTACCTGGCATTTGATGAGATTGAAACAAGAATCATCAACAGAATCACGAAAAATCAGTTAAAGCGTAAGGCTCAAAATTTTAGACTAGATAACGACAGCATTGATTTAGGTTTTGTACTTCTTAGGCACTTGTAAATGGAGTGCAGACACAAAATTTTAGGTACCTGTCTCTAAAAATCTTAGCCTAAAGCAATTTTGTGTTTGTGACGTGCGGTTCACTAACACTGATCTGCTTCCTTAGTTTGCAGTTTTTGGTTGGTATGCTGTTTAATTAGAATATAGCCCACTTGAAAAGTTAACTACCTGTCTGGTTGGAAAATTATATGGAACAGTATACCAAAGCAGTGATTTTTGGAACTGTCACATCTGATCAGGACAAAAAATAAATGCATATTAAAACAGAATTAAACCTCTTGAAAAAAAAAATCAAAACTAATCCTTCTTATACTCTTTATTTTGCTTTTACTTATGCTTGAAGCACAAATGAGTACACTTTTTTCCAGTATGAATGAAAAAGTTGGTAGACCAACTGATTTAGCTGTTAGATCTCTAGACCTATAATATTATCACAATGGATTATCTATAAATCCTGGGATTATTGTCACTAGATATAGGCAGAGAAGCTAGATTGTATACCCTTATGAATGTCCTTATTTTATAACCTGTGCAATCTTAATTCAAACTGTATGTGTGTGGTGATACATTGGGATATACCTTCATCTAAGTAGTCAACATGCTGCTCTGGGTATGGCTTTCTAAGAATTATCAGATAAAGCAAGGAATGGCAAAAAAACCTCTTATTGTTTTTAGAGGTGTTAGGTTAAGAAAACATGACATTCAAAAAGGAGAGAGAGAGAACTCCAAGCAGTGACTTTCAGATCTGGACATAAACCCCTCCAAAGGACAAGTTTTGGTTGAACTCGTCTGGCACAGGAGTTGTTCCTGCTTTGATTTTGAATCCTGTGACAAGACATTGTTTTATTTAAATTTCCAACTCCCACAAAGAAGTGATGTTGGTTACAGTGGTCACACAGAGCGTTTGCAAAATAAATTATCAACTTGATAGCATCGTGAGATTTAATTCTCACAAATAACCTGTAATTCCAAGTAGTCTTCTAGTTTTTGTGGTATTTTTGAAAAGTCACTGAAGACCCACTTGTGAAATTGAGTGTTCTTAAGATAGGCATGCCTAAAGATGCCCACATCATTAGTTGCTAGAAAAAAAGCTCAGATATAAAAAAGAAAAAAAAAAAAAAGAGAAAGGGGTGAAAATCAAGGTCAGTAAAAGAAATTTTCCAATGGCAATGAAAAAGGAAGCTTAAAATAATAGAGCTATAATATTTTAGGAATTCTGTGTGGTGAAGTCTCATCTTTGGTGAACACTGAGGAAAATTTACCATATAAAAGAGGAAATGAAACTACTATGAAAATTACTGGTAAGTTGTTTTCTGAATGGTGTTGCATTAAGATTATTTGTTTCATACAGTAACATTTAGATAAAGTGCGTTTTGTTTAACTTCAATGGACTGCATAATTTTTACAGATTTCAGATTTACGTGGTCAGTATATAAAAAAAATAAATGCTTATTATTTTTGAAAGAAAAGGAGATAAAACGATGGAGGAAACTATAGATTAGTTTTCAGGTTTTTAAGTTAAGTCTTTATCTGTTATTTACATTTAACACAAAATAAATAATTTTCCCTCAATCTAATGTGAAATGTACATGTCTGATAACAGTTTCTTTCTACCTAAGCAGATATGAGTTAATTTATTACTTGTAAAGCATAAGGACACTAAATAGATCAGACCTGCATAGGGCTGTGCCATACAGTATTTTGTTGCCCAGGCTAGACGTTCCCAGCATTTCAGTTATGTTCCAGTCTTGTTCTCTCTAGAAAAGAAATTGGCAGTTATGGTGGAATGTGCCAGATCTAATCATCTATTTTCTCATGTCAAATAAAGGAAACATTAAAAGGCAAGGAAGTTCATAAGAAAAGATAACTTATACATACATCTATTTCAACATTATGTTTTAAAATTCTTATTTATTTCTTAATACAGTAGTACCTGAGCGACACAATTGAGGCTGCCTGTACAAACCTGAATATTTTACAGTTATAAAACATAGCATAATTTCTCCTTAAAACATTTACAGCTCCTAGCTCCAGCTGTAAATGAGATCCATGCATTTGCATTTGTAGTCTGGATTTACCTACTCCAGTCAGACTCATATTTTTGAAAACTGGTGCCAGAACTTGTCTGTGCAGATCCAGTTCCAGAAATTCAGTACATTTAAATCTCTTTGCTTTTTATCAAGGTACAAAACTTGTATCAGCAATTGCTTTTGCTACTAACAATGGGGGGTTTTCCCCTTATTTTTTAAAATCTAAAAATATTGGTATCCTTGAAACCTACAGTAGGCATGGACTGGTTGTGCCAGGTACTTAGATGAAAACATTATTTAAATCTTTTAGGTCATCAATCATGTATTGTTCCCATTCCTGAAAAAAAAAAGAAAAAAAAAAGAAAAAAATAACAATGGTGTAAGCCCCACTGACTTTCACCACTAAGAAATACCTTGAAAGCACTGATACATTTAAGGAAAACTTGCAAAGGATAAAGATGTTCATCTCCAGCAGTGTTAAAACTGAAGTCCAGTTGTGCACCAAATTTTCCTGGTCAGAGTGATTGACCTTCAGACTGTAACAAGAAATTGAGTGACAGATTGGATGCTAGTCTTGGTCTCACCCTAAACCTGAAACCCTTTCAAAATTCCTCTTCTTGTTCCTTTGGCACAGGGCTGTTTAGTTCCTCCTGCTGATATGTTCAAAACCTTCATTTGTCTTGAACATAAATACCACCTCAGGGGGCCTGCAATAAGATTAGGAACAAACAAAAAGGTTAAATTGCCATCTTGTTGAGAAGTTCAAACTCATGCCTGCAATTTGCAAGTCGCAGCCCTCCATCTAAGCCTGGTGGTGTGGACTAACAAATCCTATTTATTTTTATGAAGAATCAATAGTCCTAAAAATGCTATTTCACTTCTGGATGCTGATAGGAAAGAGAAAAATATTAAAAATAAACTCCGAAGCATGAATTATTACTGAAATCGCTGTTGTTTATTTTCATTAATATCGCTGGTTTTGCAGCTATACCGTGAGCTTTTCATCCACTTGCACTACTTGAAGGGAGTGGCAGCAGACCACGACTAATATGTCAGAGTGCAAATAACTCCTACAGATCATTCAGATCCTGTTCACATAATGCTCTGTTGACTCTCAGTATAAAAGATGGACAATTTGCATGATTTAACTTACGCAAAACTGCTTGCAAACACTGTAGCCATAAGCCAGGTCAGCTATCTCACTTATTACATTTAAATTTTGTAAAAAAGAATCTATTTCAAGCTCTGTGAAAATAGTTTATTATTTATTATCCTTACTGTGATCATCATTATCTTCAGCTTTGCACAATACCATCAGTAAAATGCAACCTGTAAGAATCTTACATCATATTCCAGAAATTTCCAGAACTATGTTGATAGGTCCCTTATGAAAAGTACTTTCCCATAGATAGTGTTTACATCAAGCAAACTCAAGTCTGATTGAATAGATGCCTCAGAGAATGAGATAGTATATGAGTGCACCAGCTGGAAAGGCTTCTTGGCACTGAAGTAGTCCTGAAGCAGAAGCTTAGGACATTAGGAAATCTAAAGACCGAGGCAGATAGGTTTTGTATGGATTTCTCAGTCACCCTTAGCTACTGATGATTGTTAGTGTGATGAGAATTCAGTAATTACCTGATTAATTTGAAGTTCCATTTATAAACATGAATCTACTAAAGCTGATAATGATAAATACGTGCACCAAACTTGCAGAGTCAGGGCTACATTAAACCATGTAGCCCCTATCAGAAAGCAGAAATCAGTTCTGACGACATGAATTAGACAGTGATTTCAGTTGGTCCAATGTCAATCTAGTCATTTTAGTTGGAATTCCAGTGCTGCCCATGATGTATTTGCCTAAGGCAAAATAGACTCTGCTAAAAAAATCTGAACTACAACCAACTCAAGCTCAACAACTGCTCTGCTGTACATCATCTCTCATTTTATTCGGAAAAAAATTAAAAAAATAAATTGCATCCCAACATTCTACATAATGGAAAATATGAATAAAAGTGTAGAAAAACAGTGCTATTTCTGCAGCTATTCTGTAAGAGCATTCACCTAGGTATTGCAGCTAGTTTCTCTGCATACCATGAGATGAAACAAGAAGGCCCAAGCACCAGTAGCTCAAATTCCACATCTGGAACTGCTTAGTAATGTATATGTTATCTTGATAGACAACACAATATAATCCTACTCAGACAGCATTACACTCCTAAGTAATGTCTCTGGCTCAATTCAATGATTCTAATGCTATTGCTAGATACAGATTTTCTGCTGTTATATTTGCCACGTTTCTTAGTCAAGAATTTCATCAAAATCTGGAGGCATTGATTGCACAGAAGGACACATGCAATGTAGGAAGTGCATATTTCTGTAGATTAATTCCTCCTGCAGGTTTATGAATAGATTGTCTCCTAGTATAACAGACAAATCCAGGAAACTGTAGCAATTAGACATGACGAGACATTTTCCACATACTGTTTTGTCTAATGAACTGTCAGAGAATGCAACTTCCTGACTTTTAATTACTGCACCACGCACAGCTAGGACAAGTTCACCTATCTCTTCTGCCTGAAACTCCATGCACCTTCTCAAATGCATCCTTATTAAAAGTGATGGGTTCCAGTTTGGACATTTGCTAAACAGTGTAATGTAACAAAAAGGCAATGTTATGGTAAGCAGTATCCTTCAGAGAGGCCATTCTTTTTGACTTAGAACAAGCATTCATTTCCTTCCTAATGGATCTGAATCAGTGAAAAAACAATCTCTTCTTTTAGGACTATACCAAGAACGATTGCTGAGGAGTTTAGGTATAGGAAAAGAAAAAATACTTGCTGTTAGGAAGGGTGAGTGATCTGGCTTATCCTGCTTCAGTTTTACATTTAAAGATTATTAGTACTGGAAGAAAAGATAATTGAAAAACAGTGTTTAAAGATAGTTTTGCATCTTCTGTGAAGTATGAATTTTATGTATATAATATAAAATCTAGAAAGAAGATCACACCTGATTTAAAGATGCTACTTTGTGTTCAAGGTAGCTTGTGTTCAAGGTGTGCTTATTTCTGCAGATATGGAACTTTCACATTCCAGTAAAGAAAACATTAACCTATCTCATCTTGAAAATTAAGGATGAATTTCTTGCATTGCTTTCCTATAATTTGTTATCTATGTGATTATCTATTGAAGAGGAAAATCTAATGTAGATATTCTTTTTAAAGGGGTACTAATCCTATGCCACAATACTAGTTCAGAAAGTTTTTAAACAATAATATAAAAATCTTATTGTTCTTTATTTGAGTTTGGAAAAATATTCCATTAAATTCTCAGTAAAATAGAAGTTAGAAGACCTGAGCACAAAAACATCTTCGTTGCTCAAGAGAGATACTAGTAAAAGATGTAATGGGACTAAAAGATCTAAAATTAGGTTCACAGGCTGAGTGATCTTGGGTCTTTATTACATATCACATTGTGAAACATAGACAAAATTTGTCATAAGTTTTTAGTGATAAACCACAAAGACAGACTCAATCAGCAGAATTCTGTATAGCTTACAAAGAAAATTAATTCTGCAAACTGTGGCAAAATTGGGCTGTCGGCTACAGTAAATCTAGGCTAATCCCTTTGTGAAAACTCTCAAGACTACATTAGTTTTTAGTGTTTTCTATAACTAGTACAGGTTCTGTACTGAAGTTCCATTGTGAATAGAGGAAAAAAAACCCCGTGTCCTAAAAATAATGGTAATTTATGAAGTTCTTCATTCAGTTTTCACAATGATATCCATATAATCACAAAAATTCATATTTCATTACTTCTGGTGAAAGAGGAGAGGGTATAATTTACAGTGTTGTAGGGAGAGTGTATTAGTAGGCACCTCCTTATGATACTAAATTTCAGTCTTTTATATTCCAAAGTACTGAGCAACACTGCTAGTAAGAACATCTAAAAATAATCTTGAATACCTTTAGAAGGCAGCAGTTATGTTTTTACTTACTTTTCTTTGCTTACTTACTGATTGTGCATTTCTTCCAGAAATTAATGCTACACTTACATGACAGAAAAAAACCAAACAAAAAACCTAAGTTTGGTTGGGTGGGTGTTTCACAGGTAAAGAAGACAAAGGAAAAAGACAGATTTATAGCTTTTCCAGGACATTTATAAACAGGACTCGGAACCATTTTATAAAGCCAAAGAATGATCTCTTTTTAGATTACTGCAACAGATTTACAGTTATTCTTTATTAAAATTCTGAATATTTTTTCTTTATTCTGAGACAAAGACATCTTTCTTTCTGAATAACAAGAACCTTAGATCTGTAGTGAAGTGATCTTAAGAGATGTTCTTGTCTTTTTACTGAATTCTATCATTTTTCACATCTTCATAATTGTATATAAAAGGCAGAATACATTCTTAATGTGCAGCACTGATGCCAGAAAAAAAAAAAAAAAAAAAAAAAGCCCTGAAAATACTTGATAACTCATAAATCTTTAAGGACTCAGATGCTATGATTTATTCTACTATCTCTTCAATTTCAATGGCTTCAGTGTCACCTACAGATCTCACTACTTATCTCCCAGTAGTAAATGAACTGTGAGGCAGGACTGGGGAAGAACAGCAACAGAAAGGCTGTCTTTCTCTTTTATAAACTCACTAACCTGGTGTTAGAAAACACACATTAATAGTACGTATTTTGGGTTTTCGTTATCACTCATTACTCACCTGTATCTTCTTATAGGTGCATACCACAATGAAAATATGGCTTTCATACCTAATATTTGCCTGACAATCATGCCATACAGACCAAATTAATGCCATGCAATTGAGGACTACTATGAAGTATTTTTATGCATACTTAAGTGCTTTTTTTCAAGAATGTGAAGCTGCTTTTCATAGGAAATACAACTGATAGTCTGTTTGCAATTTTCTTGAAAAACATCAGTGTGCCTGGGACAGTAGGGAACTCAACAAACCCCAAAACTGTGGATTTCTAGTGTAACTGATTTGACAGTTCTTATATTAAATACTTTCCTAGACATGCATTTTCAAAACTATTTTGTGTAGTTCTTTGTGTGACAATAGATTCATAGATTTTGCTTCAGTCATTTTGTATGATTAATTATTTTACAAGATGCAGCTATTTTGTGTCAGATGACACTGATTAGATAACCTGAAAGAATAAACACTCCCTTAAGAAGAAAGGAGTACATACTAACGTCTATGATAAGGCTACCCATCACAGAACAATGTGAGCCCCAGCCAATGAGAGTTGGGGACAGGGAATCAGGTAATTGAGAATGAGAGATAAATGTGTCTAATTTTTGTAAGCCAGTGTGCTCTCCTCTTTAAGAGAAATACACTCAGCTGACTTGTATATTGTAAATTTTTATGCATTTGCTTCAAAGACTTTGTCTTTTTTCATGTTTTTACCAGTGAATGAGAGCTTCTCACATTTTTAAAAACAGCACATATAGTATTTGGTAAATTTGATGTTTTACTATATACAGACTGTACAAACTATGTAATCACATAGCATAGGAGTAAGGAATTTTGTTTTATGGAGAAATCAGTGTAAAAATAGTTTATTTTATAGAGATTTTAAAGACATATTTTTTAGAAATTTAGGAGAAGGTTTTCTGTTCATGAGCAGCAGTGACTTCACAGAATCACAGAACAACCAGATTGGAAGGGACCCATCGGATCTTCTAGTCCAACCATTCCTATCTAACACTAAACCAAGTCCCTCAATACCTCATCCACCCGTGCCTTAAGCACCTCCAGGGAAGGTGACTCAACCACCTCCCTGGGCAGCCTATTCCAATGCCCAATGACCCTCTGTGTGAAAAACCTCCTCCTAATCTCCAGTCTAAACTTACCCCGGTGGAGCTTGAGGTCATTCCCTCTCGTCCTGTCCCCTGTCACTTGGGAGAAGAGCCCAGCTCCCTCCTCTCTACAACCTCCTTTCAGGTACTTGTAGAGAGTAATGAGGTCTCCTCTCAGCCTCGTCTTCTCCAGGCTAAACAACCCCAGCTCTCTCAGCCGCTCCTCAAAGGGTCTGTCCTCCAGCCCCTTCACCAGCCTCGTTGCTCAAAATTCGACTTCAAAATTAATTTCATAGAATCATAGAATAACCAGGTTGGAAAAGACCCACCAGATCATGGAGCCCAACCATTCCTATCAAACGCTAAACCATGCCCCTTAGCACCTCATCCATCCGTGCCTTAAATACTTCCAGGGAAGGTGAATCAACCACTTCTGTTGATCAACAGAAACAGAATTCAAAATCAGACTTAACTAATCCTTGCATGAAGGTTATTCAAATATTAGAGTGGAAATGAATCAGAGTTTTAGTTAAAGGGTGGAGACACAATGAGTTTTCTCATAGCAAGAACTCAGGTTTGGATTTTTTCCATCTCCCTTGTCTGAATGGTGTTTCTCATGTGATTTTAGCCATGCATGGAATAAGCAAAACTACTGTAGGAGTAGGTAAAAATCAGGAATTTTTTTGACATATGCTAAAATTTAATAACATTGACAACAGAATCTGTGGATTAGTTTGTAATATCACAGTTCTCTTTGTTCTAACTACATGAAGGAATAATTTTTTGACTATGGGACTTTTGAGAATATTGTCCTTTGATGTTCTGCTCCATGCTTGGAGAAAGTAGTCTATTGCTCGATATCACATGTAATGTCCAGTGGCTGAAAAAAATTTCATTCTGCTTCAAATGACTGAGAAAGGATGATTGTTTTCCATTTGATTCTTCAAAATAAATTCAAGTGATATTATTTTACATTACATTTTTGGCTTATGCAAAGAGAAGACACAGATAAAATGTGCAATAATCTTGTTCCTATATAAGTTCTCTTTAAAAGACTGCATGAAAGAATAAACATTATTGTTGGACTCAATGATCCGATGGGTCTCTTCCAACCTGGTTGTTCTATGATTCTATATAGCTTAAATTGAATGTATTTTTGTACTCTTTGTATGGAGAGCCAAGGTCACATTTATTTGGAAAACAACATAAAAATTGAGATGGAAACCTATTAAGAGTTTAAATTGACTTTACAGACAAGAACAAAAATAGATTTAGGCTATTGCATCTACAGTATCTGTATTTAAATCTTATATACTCTCCCAGAGAAATTCTGTGGAAACATGAAGGACGTAAAATTTTCATGGTCCTTTAGCAATGAATGAAAGCCTTTTTGCTTCTGGTGTTTCTCTAGGTGATCATTTCTTAAATGGCTGGGGTGTCATGCTGCACATTAGGCTTACATTTAAGTCCACATACGCATGGTTCTACTGAATTTTAATGAGTCTTTAGGAATTTTTTTTTACATTAGTCAGTATTTTGCAATGGTAGCACATATTTTGCATTAATAATAGACATATTTCCATTTTCAAACCAGCTATTAAACAACAGTTAATCTTCATAAAAGAATAGATTAAGAAAATATTGCCCTAGTTTCACTGAAAAAATAATAATGAAAGAGGTACATATCAATGGCAATGAAATTAGTAAAATGCAGTTATTTACTGAAACAATATCTTAATTAGCAGTCCATTGGTAGAGAATTTCAAAGTCATTTGCACAAGTGAGTATCATCAGATTTTATTTAGACTTCAGTCTAAAGAGAAAAGTAGACAGATGGAGACACGTACTAAAGAAGTGATGAGATTTTTTCTTGTTCATTAAAACATCAGTCTTTCTTGGTGTAAAAACAGACACAATCTATTGAAGTTTTAGTGAACGCAACTGGTCATGATTGCCCTGACAGGCTTTCAGCACTGAGTGAAGCAATCAGAAGACACTTGGAGGAAGTCAGGTTCTATACCCAGTCACAGGCAGTGTTAGATTGTGAGCCACCCTTAGGTGGCTGAAAGTACTTCAAGACATGACATTCTTCCTCCTTTGGTCACAGAAGACAGTTCCAGTTAGGACAGCTGCAATTAGATCAGCTAGTGTCCTGATACAGACAGGTGACTCTTGTGAAAGGCAATGACTCCAACCTCTCTTTAGACACTGCAACAGCATAACACGTGTTTTTTTAATAAGCAAGTATAACTCTACTGTCTGACATTAATTAAGGAAAACCTCTTCCTACCTCTGTTCTGTTACTTTTATAAGAAAGATAACAAGAGTTTTAGGGACTATCTAGTTTCTGTTCTTTCACCATGAATGAAGTAGAAGTGTGGTGTTTCACAGCTACAATGCTACTATTCTCATCCACTATTATTATCATGCGTTATTATTTTTTCCACACTCAGCAGACAGGTATACAAATGACTTTTGGTGATGTTTAATGACAATGATGTATTGGGTCACTAACAAGAGCCCTATCAGTTCTGGGGGAGCCACATTCCATGTACGGTGGATTCCTGAGAGCCCCAAGGAGTTGGGATGGTCCACGAGCCAGAAGCCACCCCAGCAGTACGGCAAAGCCTTCTCCAAGAAAGCCTCAGCCCTGTGGCTCACCAGCACAGCAAGTAGGGCAGTGCTGATGACACTAACGGCTTGTGCTAGTGGTCCGGTAACTTTCAGACAAATTCAGAGTGGCAAGTCAGGTTCAATATCCATCCAAGAAGTTCATCCAACAAGTCGCCAGCAGCACAGCCTGAATAGGGAATAGGAGCCCAGCCTGAGATGAAATAGGGCTCTTGGGCTATAGGCAAGGTAGTTGGATGAGATCTCTGGTGAAGACAGTCAGGGCCATTAGGACCTTCTTGCTGCAGTAAGAAGCAATTCATCCTGTCTGCAGGCACTGCACCTCATGCTGTTAAACTCAAGCATTGCTCACAGTGAAAGAGGCAATGCAGCAGATATAAATCAGTTGAACTGCAGCACAGAGAGCCGAGAGCCATTATCATGATCTTTTATTTCTGCTACAGGAACAGTTATGGACCAATGCTCCACTTTTATTGGCACTACTCCAGTTCGTAAGGAAGGTAAGGAAACAAGGACATAAAGGCAGAGAAAGATGAGTGAAATTTATAACTGTGCAATTAACAGCACACTCACGCCTGCTCCTGTATAAATGGTTAATGAGAATTCCTCTGTGGTTTTTTGTTCCCTCCCTGAGGTTCATAAAGCCAACTGTGGGAGCTCTGAACTGTTGAAAACAATCCAGTTAACTCTCATTTTTCTCATTTATCTTGGAAATTTAAGTGTTTTCAGTGTTTATAATGTGTATGCTCATATATATGTGTTTATCTCTGTGTACTGGTGATGTCTTTGAAAACCTGTACTCGGTTCTTTCTTTTAGAGTTTGGTTTTTTTCTGTAGTTATTTTTCTTCCTTTCCCCCAGCAGACTGTCTTACTCTTTTCTGGTATGAGAATTCCTTGGCATCATATAATGTATTAGGTCTTCCAGAATAGTCTCTCTGTCCCTGAGTGCTAAGAGCTAATAGGATTCTCATTACAAGGCATTTCCAAGTTAGACAGGAAGCGGAGGAGAGCAGCGATAATCAATTACCAGGACAAAGTAGATGTTGCATTCTGACCTGGTATTAAAAGAACATAACTCACATCAACCACCTAATTTTTATGACTGACCCTTTCATGTCTTTACACAGTTCAATTAATTGGATATGACTTCTGTAAGTCTTACTGTTTTCTTATGATAGCCTCTGGGTTCAATTAAATTAAAATGACTGTTTGTCTTGTTTCATATCCTTTGCAAAGCTGAATTAGATAGATAGAGAAATAATGTTAGCCTGCATGAAAGGTATGTGCATTTAAGACATTGATACTAAGCTATATTCTGTCCTTGTGAAGATATTATTTTTGAGTGGAATTGTGCTATTAATTCTCAGCTTTCAATACAGGACAGGTTGAAATCCATGTACACTCAAAAAATTGCATCTTATTCAAGCATTGTCAGCCAGAGCCATTTTGAGACAAATTACTGGTGACACAGTAATTATTAATTTTTAGAATATACAAAATCAGTTCTGAAACGAACAGGGAACAATGAAGCTGTTAAATTATAAAGCTTTTTATACAGCTAAACACAGTTATAAGCCACATGCTTGGCAAATAAACAGAAATAACATTTATTTCACCAAAGAAATGTCAGTATCATTTATCTATATGCAAAAAAGGGAGGGAAGAGGGAGGCATAGAGCAGACTAGGGGCAAATTATAGGTCCAGTTTGTCACATACTCACTCAGCTGTAAATCCTTTTGGTTGCTTCATATATCGGTATGAGGTTTGAGTATAAAAATACAAAATACTCATTAATCTTTGGCCTTAATTTGGGGACTTTCAGAGGTAAAAGAGTGAGCCAATGTAATTCTAGCTAAGGAAAAATGCACCTCTGCAGGAGCTGCAGCAGTAATATGCACCACAGATAAAGAGTACGAGAACATACGAGATGTATTGCTAAAAAGAACATTTATGTGACTTTTAGTTTTCAAGTACCGCTGAATGAAAAAAGAATATATTCACAGAGATGTTCATGGATAATTAATAACAAAGTTTGGAGGCATCATGTAGTGAGCTTAAAGTTGCTAGTCAAATCAAAGTTGGCAAATACATTTTTTTCTAGAGGCTAAAGCACCTATTGTTAGCTAATAATATTAAAGTACTGCTAGTAAAATATGTCACTAATTAATAGTACAGCGAAAATTCAGGCCTTTAATATTACGGCATAACTCATTTCTGCTTCAATATGTTTAAGATTAATGAATACCTCTTTATGTAAGCAGTAATGAAATAAATACATAAATAAATTCTCTATTATGTTGCCAAATCTTTGCTAAAATTCAGCTGCACTAAGCAATATTTATTATCGACTACTTTCAGTATCGAAGGAGGCTTCTGTGTTCAAAACCAGCCCAATTACTGAAGTTACTTACAGCAAAAAATCATATTTCTTCACATTTTTTTATCAGCGACTGGAAACTTATTTCACTTCTCAGTGGTCTGGCATTCAAACAAAAGTTTAAGCTATAACCTTTTTACAGTCTTTTAAATGCATTGTTTTCACCAGACATGAGGTTCTGATATATGCCTCACAAATACAGTGGGAAGAAAATCACTCTTTCCACCTCCATTATTTTTCTGCTAACACATGTGTGGTCATGTTGTGGCCAACATATTTTGTGACTGACATTTATACAGATTTAACAGGCAAGAAGGACTAGCTAATTGGTAAACCCCATCTCATTTATTCATAAATTTATTGATCTGAGAGGTCACTGAACGTATAAATTTAGAAATCACTGCAGCATTAATTTCTCTAAAATGCAGAGAAACTTCCCCCTTTGTGCTTAAGTAGCCATCTGAGGCACACATGAATGGCCATGGTGTGGTTAAGCATTCCATTATTCCGGTACTCCAGTGGCCATCTTGTGCTAAAGGGCTAATATATTGTTCTCATTAGGATGGATTAAACATGCACCAGCGATCCTGGAGAGGATGCTTCGTTAGGCTAAACCATTCACATTCACACCCATGCCATAGGTAGCTCTTACAAAAGGTTAAAAACACAAAGGTTTAGGTGCTCCTTCAGGATGTGAACTTATTACCCGTCTCAGGAGAGAAATGCAATAAGAATACAATACTTCCTAGAACAGCACCAGGTCAGTCAGTGTGGCCTTAAGTGTTGGTGAAATCTTAACCTCAGCAAGTGCAGAAGGAATGCTTTCAATAACAAACTCGGATACTGGCTTTCATATAGGACCTGATGCTGGTTTCCTCATTTCCAGAGAACTTTTCCCCTTGCATGTAATTGTACACAGCAGACTGTACTGTTAGTTTACAGCTCCCTCCTCTCCACTAATGCTGATCTCTGGTACTAGGGCAGGAGAAAGCTAAATATTGATTTTCAAGAAGGTGGTTCGCTTCTTTCACTTAGTCCATCACCATTCTTTCCAACATCTATCATCATATGATCTGACACCTGCTGGAAAATAGATCTGTCTACCCCCTGGTGCCAGATAGGGTGTAAACTCAGAGACTTTTAAGAGAAGACAGTGTAAAATCTGAGGAAAAGGAATGATGAATTGTACAGACTTAGAAGAATCCACTCAGTCAGTCCATTAATTTCTTGACAAATCTCATCAGGGAAGAGAGTAATCACTTCAGAAATTACAGCTGAAGAGTCTGAGCTACTATCACTTTCTTTAGAGACTGAAGACACGATGTTAAGTCTTTGTATGTGGGAGAAGACCATACAAATTACTCTCCCAGATCTATCTAGTCCTGTATTGTCTCTTTCTTACTTCCCAGATATTCAGAGGCAAAATGCCTCCAGTAGTGGTAATTTTTAAGTGGAAAGCCCATAAAATATTTTTTCCGCTTAAAAATTCATTTATTTCCAGAAACAGAATCTTCCAAAACAGGTGTGGTAGAAGCTGCATGACCGTCACTCCTTCCCAGCAGCTCTGCACAAGCTTAATACAGAAATAACAAGGTACAGTAGGTGATAAAGAAACATTACTTGTTTGGGACGGACATGTGAGGTACAAGTGAAATGTACACAGGTGACCTCACCAAGATCTATGATACAAACAAAGCCAATCAAAGAACCTTTTAGCTATCACAACCCTAAACCAGGTGTTTTGTAATCATTTAACACTAGTAAAGCATCTAAAAATTATAATTGTTTTCAGTCTATCAATGCATGGGGCTGTGCCCTTAACTGTCTCATCTGTGACAGCAGTTAATATTTCATTCTCCAGAGGGAAAAGACTCCAATTTGTCAATAGATTTATGCAGGCTCCTCTTCATCTGAAGGTGGAGAAATTAATCATTGTTAAACTTTGGAGAATGGTATTTAATTGTAATTGCTAACTTTAAACGAAGTTTTATTTGGCATGCTGAGTGCTGTATGAGTGCCCCAGTCTTCATTAATGTCCATGAAGATGTGGAACAAAACTCACAGGTTTTAAAAAGAAGGGATTATCCCAATAACCCTCCCTGTCTTCTTTCCACTTTCTGGCCTAGATGTGCTCATTGAAATACAACGACACAGAATATAAAAATTTGTTTTTAGATAAATTCTCTTCAAATAATACCAACTGGTAAGGGCACCTTCTCCCTTGATACTTGGGGTTAGTTGCATTGTTATTCTGAAGCCACTAAGAGGAACTTATTCTTTTGTAACTTCAGCTTCCAGCAACTGTTTTTTGTCATGTCTTTATCATCAGACTTGAGAAATCCTCTATCAGCAGATATATCACCATTCAGCTTCCTTTTCTATGAATGGAAAAACTAAGCTAATCTGAATTAAAATAATGCCATGAGCATCTTTTGAATTCTCATTGTATTTTAATGTTCGTCAAGACTGATCATTAGACCTGGACCTAATGTTGTATGAAAGGATAGGATCATTTCCCTTCTCATGTTACAAGTTACAGTTACCTTAATCCCAAATTTCAATAAATATTTTTGTTGTAAAATTACAAAAATATTTTTTTAAATCTTACATTTTACTCTCAATTCTTAAGATAAGCTACACCTTTGTTCCGTAAGTACTTTTGAAAATTCAATTTTTGTTATACTTCTTTCCATACTAGGTACAGTTATGGATGTGCAACCAATGTCTATTTATAACTCTCTGCATATCAACTTTCTTATTTTATTCTAAAAATTACAATATATAATCCAACCATAGGGAATCTACATACACTGAAATACAGACATTAATATAGGAATGACATACTGTATAAATCTTCATTTATACTTTAAAATATCATTACAGGATATGGAGATTAAAGAATAGAAAATGTAAAATGACCATTTTAAATACTCTCTCTGGAACAAAAACTACAATTTTTAAAGACTCCAAGAAATTATAAGTCCATTATCTGTCCAGGTCAGAGACTAGCAAGAGACTACCTTTAACATCAATACATCCTTAATTCTTGATCGACTGGCTAACAGATGATATAAATGCAACCTTTCTTTCTGATATATTTGGGACTACTGGAAAGTCAAAGTTCTTCGCGGAAAATTTCTTCCATAATTATATATTTATGAGCATTTTCACATAGACAGATACGAATAACAGAATTAATATGCCTGAGGAGTGAAATTTGTCTTCGCTAGTTTAGTATTCTAGAAGTTACCTATCTTATCTAAATTGGCTGGTTAGTGCTTAAAACCCAAAGGGCAGGCATACCGCAAGTTTATTTATTCACATCTCAATTAGTTAATTGATTCACACCATCTGCTTCTACTACCACTACCTCCTAGAATTTTCACCTCTCAAGGTGCTCAAGAAGATGGTTACTTGCCTAGTTCAGAGATAGCTAATATTTCACTGTATATACACACATACCGCTTTCCAAGGATGTAAGGGTGGGTGAAACAGGGGCACAGACAGGCATGTGCTGCAAACAGGCGTTTCTGCTGAGAGAGTCGCCACTTTTCAGCTGTTCACCAGCTGTTGGACGAATTCTCTTGCCATTTTGCTGATAATACTCCTTTTCACAGTTCAGGTGAAACAAGTTGTATTGTTTGGATGGGATATTTACTATGACTAATCTTATTGTGATTGAAATATGTTAGAGATCCCTCGAGTTTGGGGAAATAAGCTAGTTTAACTTAGGCAGTTTAAAAAATAATTCCTGAATAAATCAGCACATTTTAACTGAAAAGGGGTACATAAAGTGCTGAACTAGGTAATCAGTCACTGTTATATTCCCATTTTAGATGCAAATTAGACAGAATAAAGATTGAGGTAACATATTGTTTGTATTAAAGCAACACTGACAATGTACCTTACACCTGTGAACTCCTCATCTCCCTAGTCTTGCAAAGGTCAAATGTTTATTGGAGCACTTGGACACAGAGCTGATGATCGTAGCAGTTTAATGCTCATTTACTATTAACCGGGTCAAGAATTTGGTTCTTTTTTTTTTATTACCTCCTTGCTGTAAGTCCCTGGCCTTTGTAAGCCTCATCAAAAATAAGGAAGTCTGCTATCATGCAGGTTTGTATGCCTCCACTAAATTCTTTGATGTCTCATATTTTTCAAGTGCCAGTCAAGGTATTACCAAATACTCCTTCACATATGACACTCAGGTGCCAAATTATACACTTCCCTCCAGACGTGATACCAGGAAGGTTGCCCTTTCCTCCTCTGCAGACCTTTTTTTCATGATGCATATCTTTGAGGCTTCTGTGGATATCACATTCCGTTGCAAATATTTTCGAAGAGCTTTGGTGTGTGATAAGTGTAGATATACTTACAGAATCAAAGAATCATGGAATCTCTAGGCTGGAAAAGACCTATAGGATCATTGAGTCCAGCCATTCCTATTAATCACTAAACCAGACCCCTCAACACCTTATCCACCCGTCTTTTAAACACCTCCAGGGATAGTGACTCAACCACCTCCCTGGGCAGCCTGTTCCAGTGCCCAATGACCCTTTCCATGAAAATATTTTTTCTGATGTCAAACCTGAACCTCCCCTGGTGGAAGCCATTTCCCCTTGTCCTGTCCCCTGTCACTGGGGGAAGAGGTCAGCTCCCTACTTTCCACAACCTCCTAACTGTAGAGAGCAATAACATCTCCCCTCAGCCTTCTCTTCTCCCCTCAGCCTTCTCTAAGTATTTACGTATGTAAATACTCTCAAAGTAATGACCCTATATGTTTTGTTCACTTATGAAAGCCATGGTACATCACCACAACACTAATACAACTCACTAAGAGCGAGACTTGAAACTGCTTAAATGGAAGTGCTATAAAAGCACATGATCCTTTGAAGTAGCCATAAGCATGATATAAGCCTCTGCCTTTGTAATGACTTATACTTAATTGAAAAATAGCATCCATCTTGAATCCAGGCATTTTTTTTCCCAGACATTTGGAGGTTTGTTTTCTTTTTATCCTAGCGTGTCTGGTAATTCTTGCAAAAGATTTGTGTCTATTTTGCATTTAAATATTCTGTACAGATCAGCAACTTTATCAGAAATATCTCTGGGGAAATACCACAAATTATGAAAAGACTGAAAGCATTTTTCAGTTTTATATTAGCACTCATTTAAGTTATAATGTTTTATTCATGTTATACCATAAAAGCTTTTCATTTCATAGAATTCAAGAAAGAGAAGACTGCAAGAGATTTATTATAAACAAATGTTTGACTCCATCATTTACAGCAATATATAGTGTGTCTCCAATAGGTCTCACCTAGAAATGAATGGTGCTCCTAAAGTGACTATTTTTCCTCACTGATTATTTATAGTATCTAGAAGAACAGGTTAAATATATTCATCTAAACCCTGAGGAAGTTCTTGGTCTAGTCTGAAGACATATGAGCATTTTAGTATCAACTGCGAGCCTGACGATCAGGTCTTAAAACCCTTACCTGATTTTATTTTTATGTGTGTTTGTTACACAGGCTAATGAGTGCAATGGGCATATCTTCTGTCAAAATAGGAGCCATGATCATACACTCTGCTAGTTCTTAGCTCCCTTGCTGCCTTAGGCTACTTCGATTGGCCCTCTCAAAGACAATTCCAGTTTATTGTTCTGGAAATAATTCCCTCTGGGGACTGATCCCACAAGTCAATATGGAAGAAGTAAGAGACAGAAGCAGAGTTTAACTCTGTATGAACCAGAAGGGTTTGCCTCTAGATGTGTTTATGTAACACAGGACCTCACTCAAGACCACCTCTCAGTTTCAAGCTATAGGAATATCACTGCTAGGTTTGCTTACATGCCATCAGAAACTCTGAACTAAAAAGAAAAACAAAAAGACACAAAAAATAGTCAGACCAGTGGGAAATCCCAGAAGGAAACACAGAATTAACTGCAAGGAATTTACCATAGAAGAGACTATCTGTCAGCAAAACGACACAAGCTTATCTGTAACTCTAGGCTTCTGAGACAGGGGACTTTTCCTGGTGTTCATTTGTTTCTCAGTTTAGATGCAGCCAGTGGAAATGTGCATGGTAACACTGATAAGGATGAAGATCTCACAAACTGTACCCCAGTGCATAGGAAGCAAAGTATGGAGGGGCCATGCCTTGGCAGCAAGACTGGATGTCTTCTCTGCCTTTCTTCCCTCTCAAGGCTGCCAACATCTACCTTAGTAACACCTGCTCTTAGGTTTCCTCTCAACAGGATGGTGATCAAAAACAGAGGGGTGTCACACCTTTCCTCGCTGATCTTATATGATAAAACCAGATCCTCTCCAGGACCTTCGTGTTTGCTCCTATTCCAATGAACAGAAATTTCTCTCAAGATCTGGAAAGAAGAAATCCTCTATTTCCTTCTAAGTTCTGTGCAATAAGGGAAGATCTTATCTACAGGAGCTCTATGACCCCTTTCACTTATCTAAGGATTTGCAGATTTCTGTTGTTCTGGTTTAGGGTGCAAATGTGTTTAGCTAGTTGGTATTCTTTTCTTTAATGGTAACAGAGGGAAAGTAGCATGTAATGAACCAGGATAAATAAGAATTGTTATTCCATTCATGCTCTGACTCTATTCATTGGGAAATTCCATATCTTTAAATTTAGTTTGCTAAAAAAATAAGATTTTTTTTTTTAATATTTAGGGTGATGTTCTCTATCTCAAAGATAGCTCTAGCCTATAATCATGTATTATAATCAAGCTGTCAAATGTTTTCCTACAAGCTGTGGTAATTTGGGAAATCTTTCTATGCATCATTTGTGGTGTCCAGCTGATATCATGCTATTAAATTGACATATTATGAAATTACAGTCTACCAATGTGACTTCTGAGGCTGCAGTACATGCTTTCCCTTTTCACAGCAGACAGCCCACACAGATTTCTGTCAGGCACTGAGCTACAGGGTCTTGACTTCACAGAAGGTTGTCAGATGTGAGCGGTGTGCTTGTGGAGAACGTGCCTCAGAGTCCAGAGCCAGAAGCAGTGCTAGCACTGTGCTCAGGCTCCAAAGATTTATAACATATGAAATCCCATAAAATGTAATGCTAACATAACCATCTGGAGAGCATCCAGCTAGGGAGGGAGCTCTCCTGGAGCTGTGTGCCTGACACAAACCAAAATGAAACTGTGTATACTAATTTTGGTAGAATTTGAGTTGGATTTTTTTTTCCCCACTTTTTAATGTATTATTAACACACCACCTAAATAGTTCCTCTAATTATGCTTAAAATTACACTAAAAAATGACAGATCCTTTAGCAAAGGGAAGACTGAAACCAACTTGACAGAGGTATGAACAGCAGGGGAAAATGTGAACTATTTAAGCTGAATTTTATCATGGGTTCAAGAAACTGAAGGAAAATGGAGAGAGAGCTTTTACACAGAAATGAAACAGGCAAAATGTACGTCAATTGTCAGATGATGATGATGATGAAATTATGAAAGAGACTATAGCACCTAGGGACCTAAAATGATCCAGGTTCCTAGTCATGTTTCTAGATAAACTCTCACTAGAGCGTTGAACTGTTTACTGATATTTCTGCTCAACTATTTGTGCTTTTGACTCCTTTGAAGAAAAAAAAGCAGAGTTATGTGCTGAAAATGTTGAGATACACCACATATCTCTCCTATTGCCCAGAACCATAAGTTGGTTGGGAAAGACATGGCTGATTTATTTTTCTGAAGTGAGCTATTCCTTTTAATATTTTGGAATATTTGAAAACTTTCAGTTGTTCTGTAAAGTAGCTGTAAAGTATGGCTGAATTCATTAATCTTTTCTTTATTCCCCCACCACTCCCCTATCCCCCTAAATATCTGAAACACGTGTGTTTCACAAGGTTTAGTGAAATCACTTGAGGTTGGTAAGAAGAAGTCCTCTTGAATGTGCCTGGCCCTGTTCCACAGTGTGCAGGCAGCAGGAGAACAAGAGAGGCTGTGCTTTCGCCCATCCATGGAGAGCTTTGGTAAAAGCATGCAGGATAAAGTATTTGCTCTGTATAGATGCTTGAGACAGATGGGGAGACTACCCAAGCGTAGCTAAATAACGTGTCTTTGAAAGAAGCACTTCAGTATGCATCTTGGCAGTCAGTGCCTTCAAACACTCCCTGTGGGAAATGTGAGTGTTTCTAACACACCAAGTGGCAGAATCTGGCCAAAAGTCAGGAGTTAAGTGTATTCAAAGTATCCTATCCTAAAAACATATATGGGGACAATTTTTGTTAATATAATATTTGGGAACTGTAATGTCATTTTATCTAGATGTTCACAGAGTGCACGTTTTATCAGCAGAAAACTGGAAAATGCAATAACTTTCTGGTCTTTAAATCCTTTAACTCCTGTATATCACCATATTTAGGAGCACAATACTCATTTATAAGCAGTATTTGCTTATATAAGACCAGCTGCTTCCTGACCCAAAATGCTATTTAAACAAGTAATCCCAGCTCTCTGACAGCCTTACTATTTGACCTTTCAGTAAATGCTTTTTTTCTTTCTGGTATGTGGGCACTTGCACTCTCACCTGCAGTTCAGATCAGCTCCCGGTACCTTGGAAAGCAATTGCTTTGCTGTGAGGGATGTGATTGTAAAAACCCCTAGTTTTTATTAGTAGTAGTGGTCCTTTTCACACGCCAAATCAATCCAGAAATTGATATTCTTCATCTGATCTGCATAGGTCATCTGGCAGGTCACTGCCTGTGTAACATTACACCAGTTTTTTTCCACTAACCCAGTTAACAAGGTTAACTAGAAACGTGACAGAAGAGAGAAGCTGGACACATGGCACATATTATTTGGTTTAGATCTAGTGAAGGTTTCTCTGTGTCAGGAATATATGAATAAATTATTTCTGACTCAGTCAAAATAAATTGAGTTTCTTAGGGGTTTTTATGATTGTCAAAACTCTTTAAAAGCTCAGTCATGCCCCTCTCTATCCTCTCAACTACAGCAAGCTCATCTTGAAATAAAGTGTTTGCCTGAAAGCAAAAGAAAAAAAAAGTTATTTTGCTTGCTGGCAAGACTTGATAGAAGAGTTTTACAAATTTAACTGCCAATTTGCCATCTGCTTCTGCTGCTCCTTTGAGTCAAGTTTTTCTAATTGTGTCTTTAACAGATGACAAACCCCTTACATTCCTCTTGGGCACCGTAAAATAATAAAAATTAAAACATGAATAATAATAATTAATGAAGCACACATGGTGCAGTAAGTATGCAGTCTTCATAGGCTGCTTAATCTGCAGGAAGTCTGTGCGTATTTCATCTTGAGAGATAACAGGAGCTTCATTGATTGCCTAGAGCAAGTGGCCACCATTCTTGGGAGGGCAGCATTGCTTAGTAAGTGACACACAGTAGCAAACTCTATTTTCTGCATCACTTCATGCTTTTTAGTTTCGATTGACAATAAGCAATTTTAGCAAGTGGACCACCAACTAACTGCCTAAGCAAGCTGTGTTTTAGACATGAAATTGTTTGAGGATAGCTGTCCTTTCTTCCACCTGTTATGGTCCATGCCTCAGACGCTGAAGTGAAAAATCAGTTTGTTGTCATTTTTAGCTGTGTTCCAGTTAATTTTTTGTAACTCTGCCAGTTTAAAGCAACATTTTACTTCACACACTTGGCAATGGAAGCATCATCTTATGAAACAGATCTGGAAAAAATTTGCTGGGAAAATATCCCTGTCACTTTTCCCAGCTGTAATATGCGCTGAGAAAACTAGGATTATGAACTTCAATGATCTCCAGGTGATTTTTGAGTCTGGTAGATCATTTAAATAAGAATATACCTCCGGCCTCTTTAACATAAATACAGTGGTCCAACTTGGTCAGATCACAGACTGTCATTCAGAGTTATGGACTTGTTCCTCCAGTCCATCCAGTGTGACCTCTTTGGGCTGTGATTGTAGCCAAGAATCCAGCTGTCTTCAGTGTTCAGGCCTACAGTACTAGACCATGATGATCAAGATCTATCTTTGCCCTCATGCTAGGGTCGAGGACACTCATATGTCAGTTTTTCTGGAGACTTTTCTGAACCTTTGGAGGTTTTGTTTCTTAAATTGCGTTTTCACTTTGACCCTTTCATAGCATCCAGGAAGAACATTGTGCTTTTGATGGGGGAGTTTAAAACTTGCATGCAAACTTCTCAATTGTGAATAAAAATACTACAAACTTGTAATTAACTTCATGCTGGAACACATAAATTCTATCCATTACTAATATTTTCCATTCTGCTCACAGCTGCTCATTGAAGATGTTGGCTGTTTTTTCTTGTCCCTGGTGGAGTGGTGTCTGTGCTGCAAAAGGCATGTTGACATTTTAGCACTGCACATTGCTTTCAATAAAATTATCCTCCCACAATGTGGAATTTTCATCTTCCTTTTGTGAAAAGTTTGACGCGTGACTGTGAAATACTTAGTTTTCTCAAAAACTGAAGGAATAATTTTCCTAACTTTCTTTCCTTGGTTCTTGCTCAGTCCTGAACAATTGTTCACAGATGAAAATAATTAAAAAATGTCTGTGTATATTACTGCGTGTCCATTTAATCTCCTCTTTTGCTTATTGAGATGTAAGCTAGAAACAACTACTTAAACTATTTAAAAATCCTATACTGATGGATGAAATCAGATCAAATAGAACTCCAGAAGTTCCTCCAGATTACTGACATCTAGAATTTCCTTGGCTGGCATTAAAAATAGAACATTTGGGTCTTGTGGTCAAAGGCCTTTCCCTTGTTCTTTTATTTTTCATGCTGACTGTAATCTAATAGAAGACTGAAGTCCAGATAGATGATGATTATCTGTTTTCCAAGCCTGCTTAGCAAGTTTTGTCTATTGCCTGTGGCTAATGACTTCTAAGTGAGTTCAAAACATGGGAAAATGTATTGTAAGAACACATCTTTCTTTGTATTTACTAGAACTTACCAAATATGTTGCAACGGATGTAACTGAACTGACAAATTCTTTTTACTTGCTATCATAACCTGTTTGACAGCTTATAACCAGTGAGGTGGATTAGTTAAGCCTCATCATTTTTATTGTAGATTCCTGATTCAATAATCAGGTAAAACTTGCAGTATGATTAAATAGAAATGTAGTCCATATAAATAACAACATATAATAATATATATTAACATGTGATAATATTTGCTTATGGATGTCTTCACATGCAAATTTCTGTTGACACATTCATAAAGCACAAACAGCTATATATTAAAATGTGTTTCATTTAGATTCAGGATTTGCAATGGATTTCTAATCTTCCATAGTTCTAATCCAAATTATTTCCCCTAGCTACATAAAAATTAATTGGTCTATATCTGCACATCTCTTTATTATGCATAGAATCTTTGCATTTAACAGAAATATTTAACAACCTTTTTTGTTAAGTGATCATTACATCATAACTACTTATTTAATCAATTTTTCTGAAGCTTTAATTGTATGGAGACCATGGTATGAGCTGTAAGCAGGTTTCTACTGAATGCTGTAATATAACTTTTGGTTTTGAGATAGTTTCCTATCTGCAGTTTTCAATGTCTCTATTTTGTTTGGAGAAGAAAGCCCATGCCTGCTCGCAGCCGATTTAACAACCAAATTTCTTATAAAAGCCTATTTAGAAATAATCTTAGAAGGGCTGTGGAGATTACAAAAAACACTACTAGCATTGTATCTGTATTAGAGCATCTGAGAAATCACTTTAATGGAGTTACAATAAAATATAGTACTTCTGATATGTCAGCATATATCTTGCTCTCTTCAGATAAGTGAAGTGGCGATATTCCTCATCTCATTCAGGTCATGAAAGAAGCGCCTCCCACGTGGGAGCAGTAAAGAATAACTGTGTGGCAAAAACTAAAAGAACCCAAATGGTTTCTTCTCAGAGCCTTCACTGGTGGCTGGCTCAGAATAAGAATTTATAACAGACCAGGCAGCCAATGGTCCAGTCAGTACAATCAATTTTACCATGTGCTCCAACCCTGTGTGTTCACTGGAGGAAACAAGTCTTACTGAAGATAATTGCATTATAGAAACTAAAGGAAGTACAGATCCTTACTCATATACTGAGGGAAGCAAAGAAAGCATGGGAAGAGCATAGGGATCATTAATTTTAAGGCAAGTCAAGAAGTCATTGTAATGGGAAATATAAGATGCTTTCTCTGGTCATGGGAATTAAAGATAGGCTAGATGGAGATGACAAGAATGTTATATAAACAAAATGTGCCAGAAGCTGCTTCTGGAACATAGCTATAAAACTTTGGCCATACAAACAATCTAGTTAATTAGAGGACTATCCGTGGCAGGATGTTCTCTTGTAAAGAGCAGAGCCCAAACCTGCACCTGCTATATTCTAACCAGGCAGCACAACAGTCAGAGAGAATCATTGTAGGGCTAACATTTAATTACTATCTCAGCTAAAGTACTGCTATTAAACAACAAATGCTATACATAGAAAGAAATATTTGAATGTTGTTTGTTCATGGAGGGTCTTTTTAAAAATTTGATTTGGGGCTGGGAGCATCCCTCTGTGTAATACTTTGAATTTTTGTTTGATTTTGTTGTATCTACCAGATTTTTGACCTAGTCCATGTGCTGTAATAATTAAAATACCCTTGAAAATGGTTGTTTTGCTTTGAGTCATTTAATGCAGATTATATACTTCCTGGTATTCATCTCATGCCTCAAAATGGCAAAAAACTACCCAAATCTTCATCTTCATTCTTTTTCCAACTGTTTCATTAACCAAAGCAGAATGAATATACATATGGGTTGCGGGAGTCCTCTAGGCTATTGGCCTTTTTGTTTTCATAATCTCTTTTCTAAAGGTCAGAACAACCTGCAACATAACACAGGTGAATGCATAAGAGAAATGAATGAGTCTTAATATTCCTCAAAGGCCATAATTGTTATACTTTCGTCATCTGGGGAGAACAAATTTTAAAAGCTAGTGTCATGAACAGATTTTACACTGAACCTTTAATGTCAGCCAGGCAAGGTGCTGTAACATCTGCCTTTTTTACTGGTCACTTCTCAGGTAAGAGCTGGCTGCAGAAGGATCCTTGTCCTTTCTAGTAACATTGAGGAAATCACCCCACTGCCTGGAGCCTGCCACAATGTCAGTATCTTCTGTCTAGATGTAACCTGCTGAGGGGCAGCACTGCACAGCAATACTTGGTCAGCTGCCAATGACAGGTTATTGATCAATGGTCTGATATCTCCCCAGCTGAATTTTATGACAAAAGGAAAACACTCAGTGAGAGAAAAACAGTCAAATGAAAGAATCAGAGGTCAAATATTTACAGTAGAGCTGTAAAACAAGAGGTCTGAAATCCTGGGGCAAATGGTAACAGAGTGGCATGAAAAATGAAATGTGGGGTAAAGTGAAAACACACAATAAATCCCTGTAGATTGTTATGCAAAACAGTATCAAATAGCATAATTTACAATGTTAATAAATCATTGGCAGTACAAGTTACAGTTTTACTTTAGAATTTAGCTTCCAGTTATAGAACTAGGCTTTAAAACTTACAGGAATCTAGACTCCAAGTCACCATATAAGACCTTGCCAGATACTTCACTAAGGATTTCAAAAGGAAATGGATCAGAGATTTATAAATGTTTTCTTCCAAGGCAAAACATATTAATTATGATTTGTTATGTCTCTAAACATTTCTAGGTAAGAGGTAAAATCACTCTTCAGGTTTAGTTCACATAAGTTAAGATGTAAACATATGATGCATGAAAGCTGGATGCAACCTGTGTTTATGTTGCCATACAAAATTTCAATCACTTTTTAAAAGGTTTTAAAATATAATAAAGCTAAAAAAATTCTCTGCCAGTATGAAGAAAAAGATTTTACAGTTTCATATTTGAAAGAAAAAAGTTCTCTCCTGGTATTTGATCCTAAGAAACAAAAGTAAGTTCATATACAATAAACCAAAGACTGGACTCTGCAGGGAAAAGTAATATCCCCCTGAATATATGTTAAAAAATTCTATAAAATAAAATAACTCTAGTCTTTACAGTGATGACTTCATCCTCTCATATATATGCTAGACCTACACCTAACAGTTAAGCTTCTTGACCATCATTGCTCAAAGGAAGATGTCAGAAAAGGTACTTCCAGACTCAGAAAACTTGTTGCAAAGTATGACTCAGCCAGATGAGAATACCACACAAATGAAACCAAATGGACACCAGCAAGTGAAAAACTCCAATTTTAATTCTTAGCTTGTCTGGAGAATTTACTGTAATTCAGGTCAGTGGTGTTACCGAAGGCATGAATTTGCTTTTAAATGAATCAGAGGAAACAAAACTGAGCTTTTACTGAAAAGCAAAAAATAAGAAAATGTCTCTCTTTATTCACAAGGGGATTGAGTCCTCTAAAGCACCTAAGCATTCCAGCAGAATGGGAAGATTTTGGATGGAAGGGATTTTCAGGACCTTCTACCAGGCTAAGTGCATATTCCTCAGACAAATGCTACCCATGAAATTCTCTCCTCTTCTCTCTCCATATCAGAAGTGTTGAGGTGATTTGTGTAACCTCTACAGATGTGAAGATAAACTTTCCTTACTACTGCAAACTGAACTGTCAAACACAGTGATTTTGAGTGATTTTTGATTCATTCATATTCTCTCTTCCTTCTTGAAGTTGAAAGGAAAAAAAAAAAAAGTTGCAATCGTTAGCAGTTTTGTTTCATTAATAATACTTAGATGAATCTAAACTGATTCCTTAGATACAAAATACTTTTCATAAAGTATAGCAAGAGGTTTCCATTTTAACAGTTCAGTCAGGCTTGAACAGGTTATGGATGACCCTGATATTCTGAGTGTTGAAAAAGAAAAATAGCACAAAATCTCGTAAACTGATATGTGATTTCTTTAAGATGGTTGTATCATCTCTTAAAGTCATATTTTGGGAATAAGTCCATATTTTGTAAGCAACTATGCAGCTAATTTAATTAAGTTAAAATCAACCCTGCTCTGGGCAGAGTCCAATGGCATGAGGCTCAACATGGCCAAATGCTGGGCCTTGCACTCGAGGCACAACAACCCTATGCAGAGCTATAGACTAGGAGAAGTCTGTCTAGAAAGCTGCCTGGAGGAGAGGGACCTGGGGGTCTTGGTTGACAGCGACTGAACATGAGGCAGCAGTGTGCCCAGGTGGCCAAGAAGGTCAATGGCATCCTGGCTTGTATCAGAAACAGTGTTGACAGCAGGTTCAGGGAGGTTATTCTCCCTCTGTACTCAGCACTGGTGAGGCCGCTCCTTGAATAATGTGTCCAGTTCTGGGCCCCTCACCACAAGAAGGATGTTGAGACTCTGGAGCAAGTCCAGAGAGAGCAACGAAGCTGGTGAAGGGGCTGGAGAACAGACCCTATGAGGAACAGTTGAGAGAGTTGGGGTTGTTTAGCCTGGAGAAGAGGAGGCTGAGAGGAGACCTCATTGCTCTCTACAACTACCTGAAAGGAGGTTGTGGAGAGGAGGCAGCTGGCCTCTTCTCCCAAGTGACAGGGGACAGGGCAAGAGGGAATGGCCTCAAGCTCTGCCAGGGGAGATTTAGGCTGAACATTAAAAAATTTCACAGAAAGGGTCACTAGGCACTGGAACAGGCTACCCAGGGAGGTGGTTGAGTCATGTTTAAGGCATATGTGGATGAGATGCTGAGGCGCATGGTTTAGTGGGTCTCTTCCAACCTGATTATTCTATATTCTATGATTCTATGAAACATACTTTCTCTAGTGTTGCTTTTTATTACATTTTTTTAGATAGATAGTTTGCTACAATGGAAAGGAAGATTATGAATGAACCAAGAGACTGCAAAATGGGATCAGAATGTGGATTATTTAAAAATAATTATGGGTAGCATTTGCAAGTTTTAATGGTGGTTGCCTAAAAATCCCTGTTGCATACTAACAACTCATTTCTTCGGGTAAAACATTCAACACAACACCCACAGAGAAAAAAAATAGTGTATTATTTAAAGAGATAAGTGTTGAAAGACCTTGCTTTCAAAATCATACAAAAACGTTTTTACTCACATTCCTCACAGCATTCTTCTCAAGAAACTAGCTGCTCCTGGCTTGGACAAGTGTACAGTTCCCTGAGTAAAAAACTGGCTGGACGACCAGGCCCAAAGAGTTGTGGTAAATGCAGTTAAAGCCAGTTGGTGGTTTGCAACAAACGGTGTTCCCCAGGGCTCAGCCCTGGGACCAGTTGTGTTTAATATCTTTATCAGTGATCTGGACAAGGGGCTTGAGGGTTCCCTCAGTAAATTGACAGATGACACCAAGCTGGGCAGGAGCGTTGCTCTGCTTGAGAGTAGGTAGGCTCTACAGAGGACTCCGAACAGGCTGAATTGATGGGCTGAGGACAACTGTATAAGATTCAACAAAGCTAGGCACCAGATCCTGTACTTCAGTCACAACAAACCCATGCAACATTACAGGTTTGGGGACAGTGATTTGAAAGCTGCCCAACAGGAAAGGAGGGGATTGGTCAACAGCCAGCTGAATATGAGCCAGCAGTGTGCCCAGTGGCAAAGAAGGCCAATAGCATCCTGGCTTGTATATCAGAAATAGTGTGGCCAGCAGAACTAGGGAAGTGATCATCCCTGTAGACCCTGCACTGGTGAGGCTGCGCCTTGAATACTGTGTTCAGTGTTGGTCTCCTCACTACAAGAAGCACATTGAGTTGCTGCAGCATGTCCAAAGAAGGACAATGAAATTGGTAAAGGCTCTGGGCTCAAGTCTTATGAAGAGCAGTTGAGGGAATTGGGGCTGTTTAATCTTCAGAACAGGAGGCCAAGATGCTCTTTTCTATTATCTGAAGGGAGGTTATAGTGAGGCAGGTGTTGGTCTCTTCTGCAATGTTACAAGCAACAGGAAAAGAATAATTGGCTTCAGGTTGTAACAGGAAAGAATTAGATGGATAAGAGTGGTGAAGCATTGGAACAACCTGTCCAGGGAAACTGTTGAGTGTTATATAAAAGACATGTGAATGTGGTGCTTAGGGACAAGGTTTAGCGGTGAACTTGGCAGTGTTAAGTTTATGGTGGAATTTTATGAACATAATTTAATTTTAAGGGCACTTAAACAGTTAGCTATTTATTTATATATATATATGCATACACACTTATATCTATTTATATTCTCATGCACACACCCTCCGTATACCAAATGTATATATACACATATACCATAAATATACATACATCATGGATATAGATATAAAATACATGCCTAATGCATGATCATTGCATACACATACATACGTAATGTACAATTAGCACATGGTATTAGTGCACATTATATATGCACTAATTGCCACATAATTAGATGGCTATAGTGGTGATACTGGTGCTCACAAATTCAAGAAAACATACATATTCAGGGAAGTACTTACTTCTAAACGGCTATTTTCCAGATAATCCAATAGCAAGTGAAAAGATCAAAAATGCACCTACAGTCATCTGTGCTGGTTTTGGCTACAACAGAGTTACTTCGCAGTATCTAGTATGAGGTCATGGCTTGGATTTGTGCTGACAATGGCAGTGAAAATACAGCAAAGTTTTAGTTATTGTTGAGCAGTGCTTACACAGAGTCAAGGCCTTTTCTTCTTCTCACATCATCCCACCAGCGAATATTCTGGGGATGCACAAGAGGTTGGGAGGGAACACAAGTGGGACAGCTGACTGCCAGTGACCAAAGCAATATTCCAAACAACATCATGTCGTGCTGAGTATATACTCCAGGGGAAAGAAGAAGGAAGGGGGAAGATGTTTAGAGTTATGGTTCAGAGTTGGGTGTTCCCAAGTAACTATTATGTGTGAAGGAGTCCTGCTTTCCTGGATAAAGTTGAACACCTGCCTGAGGATGGGAAGTAGTGAATTAATTCCTTATTTTGCTTTGCTTGTGCGCACAGATTTTACTTTACCTAGTAAGCTGCCATTATCTCAACTCATAAGTATTCTTCCTTTTACCCTTTCCTCCATCCACCAAGGAGAGGAGTGTGGTGTGGTGCTTAATTGCCAGCTCAGGTTAAACCACAAGCTCATTTTGAAATTATAAGCCAATTAATAAGATGTAGGAACCATATACTACTTGTCCATAAAATTATCAACATCTTAATATTTTACTTGACATAATCTAGATACACATTTTTAAGCCTTATATGTACATTGTATAAATATTTGAGAGAAAAATTCCAAATAAAAATATCCTGACATTCATTATACACGTTACTTTTATGAAGCTTACAGGTTGTGTGAAAAACAGCAACATTTGGTTTTAGAATACAAAATTATTAATTTCCACAAAAATGCAGATGAAAAAGTATGATGTTTTTATGTTGTAACATACTGCAGGTAATTATTTTGATGCGTGTTTTAAACTTGGGGACTTTAATTTGAATTTCACAGAAGAGTAATTTCTTAAACAGGTCATATAGAGACAGAGCAGTGAAAAGTATTAGCTCTATAAACAAACTAAATAAGCCACGATTAAGTTTAAATTCCTCTCACGCCCATGGGATTATGAAATAACACATGGGAGACCCAAACTGAATGAGTAAAAATAAATAGTCTAATAACATCTTGGTCAACTTTCAAGCAACATTTACTATTCTAAAGAATAACATGTCATGCTTAAAATGGCTGATTAATGATTGACACAGTAACATTTTAAACCTGACTGACTGATCTACCAGTGTTTTACAGCATTTGCTATGCTATACTCTTCTGCTGAGCTGGTGAAAAACGTAATTTAGCAAGTTTCCTAGAGAGAGAATGCAGCGCAGAAGAGTTTATGAAGGTTGGATTAAATATCTTTGCTCATTTGTATACGTACGTATATGACAAGTGACATTTTTATAAAAACTAGTTTACTATCAAGTGAAAAATGTTTAGCTCTGTTAATGACCTGGAAGTTTCATACGTATTTGTTTCGATCCATTACAAAAATATGATGGTAATTCACCAAATCTCAATTAAGATATAGTTCAGCTAATATTAGTATGATCTGGACCAAGCATTCATTCTTCATGGAAAGAAACACAGAGATGATTATTGAAAATCTTTGTTGGTTATTAGCACAAAAAAACCCTTCAAAACATTTATTGCACTTTTTTCAACAGCAATTGACTCCAGAAGAAATTCACAGTACCTAAATCTTCTCTTGTCTACTTTCTTTTGAAGAAAAGTTCACTTCTTGAAATTTCAAGTATTCACTGTGACTCATTGCTTTAGCCTGAAGTCTAAGCTATCAGTTTCATATGTGAGATTTCGGATATATTTAAAAATTTAACTTTTGCTTTTGCTTTTGGAAATCTTTTTTAGTGAAAGTTTGTAATATGATGCTCTTTTTGAGGCAGTATTTGTTATTTAAATGCTGGCAGTTGGGATAAAATTGGATTTTAAACATTGCAGATTTTCAGAACATCTCACTGAAAATTATGGAATAAATTCTCTAATTTCTGGAATGAATTTTGCAGAAGGAATGCGATGTGACAAGCAGTCACGTAATTTGTTTTCATGCATAGTCATCCTAGAATGAATAAAGAATATTTATTAGAAAGTCAAAATCAGATGTATAAAAGCCATGATGTAAACTATTTTTAATATTATTTTTTCCAATTTATCTTAATATTTGACCTTGAATATTTATAGCATTATTGACATTTTTATAACATTACATAATTGTGTTTGTGTGTAAAAAAGTTTCATATCATATATATACAAGAAATAAATGTAAAGTAGGTATTAATTATATGCTATACTCTACCTGTAGGTCAAGTCATGATTATGTATATGTATTGACTATATAAATCAGAAGCCGAAATCAGATGAGTGGATTTTGTACCAATTTTTATCATGATTGGATATATTTTAGGTAGTTTAGTATTATAAGAAAACTATTTTTAATATGTCTGGGTGCTTTCAAAACAGTTCAGAAGAACTATGTTTATTCTCTCCACATAAAAGTCATCTTTATCCAGACAGCATGAACAAAAGTAGCTATGAAAAAGAAAGAACAAAAAAGCAGTGAATTCACCACTCTGAGAGATCTTGAATAATGTGCTTTAGAAAGTGGGAAAAAAAAATAACCAGAACAATGACTTTATATCTCTTTTTCTGAATTACGGAAAATATCTTTCTGATAGTCCTGAATCCCAATATTCAAATCTGAAAAATTCCACCTATGAAAAGTGTGGATATGAATATTGTGGCTTGATCCTACTATATATATTGATTATTTTGCATCTCAGGGCAGGATAAAAAGGAAAAGTTACTTAGTGCAGAGCTACTGGAAGATGTTCAGTTTGGTGTGTGGACTGCCACAAGCAAGAATTTTCAGACAAGTGCCAATCAAGAAAACATTGAAGTACAATAAAACATCTTTCTATGACACAAGTTATGTCTTAGTCAAACCAAGTTTAATCTATAGTAAGGGTCTGAAGATCATGAGTAGGTCTAGAATCACAGAATCACCAGGTTGGAAGAGACCCACTGGATCATCGAGTCCAACCAGAAGTTACAGAGCTAAGCATATCAAAAAACTTCTTGGGTAACACAGCAGAATTTGTTTGAAATCATTGAAGTTCCTGGCTCCACTTTAAGTCTAACTCCTCTTTTGGACAATGCTTCTTATGACCAATTTCCAGACACATCTTCACAAGAATGAGGCCACAGTTGCCCTTTGTATAATTTAGGAGTTGACTCACAACTTGTTTCTGACCTGAATAAGAAGGGGAAGAAAATGAGCAATATGTCAAAGCTCTGGCTGAAGTAGACTCGCAGCCCTGGATATGTATATTATAGTACACATATTAAAACCTTATTCTCCTCAGTGTGATTAAGGATATTCCTGCTATCAGATTAGTCAATAAATGTGTGGTTAAGATGATTGTAAATTAATAAGAAATAATAATTCAGAAGGACCAAAATGGAAGCAATGGTGAGATGTTACAATAAATCCAGATTTACCAGATCATATTAATTGTTGCAGTCACTTGGGAAAAGTAGCCCACTGGGCCATCTTTGTATAAGAAAATGTATGCTAATAACCTTGAGTAGACAAATTTTCTTAAACTGTCCATTGCATTAGTATGCTTTGCCTGGCAGAACATCCTGCAGCCAGTGTGTATCTTCCTCCTGCTTCTTGCTTGTTCCTTTTCCATTTTCTAAGCTTATAATCTGCAAGTGGACACTGGCCCATGCCATGCCCCTCTTTGCCAGAGCCACCTCTTGGAGTCAGATTTCACGCACCAAGCCAGAACCACTACTCAGAACAAACTTTTCATATTGGTACTAAATAAAACTGCTCCTATGACTTTTCAAACTTTTAAGAAATAGTTCCTTCCTTTTTTTAATCCAGAATCTTTGTCTTTTGACCACCTGGAGAACAAAGTGTTTTATTCACCTATACCAAATGGCAACCAGAACTGCACCTCAGTTGTCCTGACAGAGAGTTAGGATGCTAACTGCTCTGAGACTGATTGCAGTCTGCAATTATGTTTTCTTTGTTCCTCACTGGACACCTACAGAAGCACTCAACCTGTTAGAAAGAAAGAGAAATGGTTCGTTAATAATATATTGAAGAGAACAGCAATCTTTTCTATTTTTTTTTTTCTGAAGTCTTAGGCACTATGCACGAAGCCAGATTGACATATGTACTGTATACAATAATTAAATTAGAGATAGCAAACTGGAAGAGGTTTGTGATAGAATGAGTGACTGCAAAGCAAAATGACAGCATTGGAAGGCAAAATATGAGCAAATGCCCTGTTTACTAAGGTACAATTTGCCATCATGTAGGAAATAGTCTGAAAATGTGCAAACCTCACTATGGGAGCAGGAGCTGTTGAAAGCAATGCTGATGCTCACAGCTGATTCTACCAAGTATAACACAATAGCAGTTGGCACTCCGCAAAGTTGAGCTGTACTCAATGTTTTATTTTTCATTTCACATTTTCTGTAAAGTTTTGCTCTTTCATTTGCCTGAAAATGTCACTTTGATATTTCTAGAGAAATGGGTCTGTTAGCAGGGTTTGGAAAATGAAAGACTGTGGGATGTCAGGAAAGGAGTCTGGAAAATCAAGATATGTTGGTGGTAGACAGCCCAAAGTAAAGACAGAGTAGGAAAGAGAGCCTACAAGGGATTGTTAATTTCAAATTAATAAACACACACTTTCACAAAGGGCAGCTAGGCTTTTTGTACAAAATTTTCCCCAGAGCATCAGACATAAGTTAGCTTTCCTGGGTGACATGGGACAAATGAGAAAAAAATGAAATTTTGAATTTCTCTTTTTCTCACTCCCAAAGTTTAACTACATGCTCTTCCATGGTCTAACAAATACTGTGGAGGTCACTGTAGAGATGACACCATTTACAGCCTCTGCTGAGATTTATTCTGCATAACCTCTTCTTTCTCTTCAGAAACTGGAAATGGAGAAATATGGCTTTCTTCCACTTTCCTGTATATGAAAGGCCTTGGACATAAAGAGAGCAGAGAGATGGAGTAAACTTGAGAAGGCAAGACTAGCAATATCACTGTAGAACACCTCAGTAGGACCTGATGGAAGGAGAAAGTAATTTTATTTTATAAAAACGCTGAAAAAACCCCTCCTGATTTCCAGCACCAAGAAGTTGTCTCCCCATTTTGCAGGCACCAAGACCTTTGACCCCAGGAAGTCTGCCCAGGGTTCCTTGTGACTGCAGGGAGAACAAAGCGTGCCAGAGTCCTTCTCATTTTCTGGGCCTTCTTAAGTATGCAACCCCATGCTGATTTTAGGTTTGCCTTTTGTATCCTTGTACAGACTGACTGTGAATGTGGTTTTTCTATCTCCACCTGCCCAAGCCAGGGAGTCATTAGGATTTACTCACTGTCCTTTTTCTCCTTATCTCAGTGTATTTTGGCTCCTAGACTGCTCTCTGTCTTCCTTCCATCACCTTTTAATGGCTTGAGTCTGTTGAGTATTGGCTTATGCTATTCCTTGTTTCAGGCTTTCTCTTTTCTTAGGCTGCTATTTCATGGAGCTAGGTGTACTGAGAAGCATACGTGTGACAAGAGTCTTGGTGACCTCACATTGCTCATGTTGGAACCTGTCCTGCTCACAGCTCTTTTACTGTTCTCTCTTCCCGTTGGTATTGCCCCAACGAGACATTTCCTTCCTTTCTTCATTCAGAACAGTCTTAAGGTTTCTAAGACCATTTATACATTAGCTTGTATTGTTTCAAAAACCCTTCTGTGCTGTTTGAACTTCTGCTAAGAGAATTAGTGTAGAAAACAGACACTGACTCAAGATCTAAGAAAGTCTATTTGTTATTAGGAGAAGAGTTGCTGCAGTTTCTTGCAGATGAGTATTGGCAATTTCCCTACCATTTTTCAGCAACTAAAACAGCTGAAACACTGAATGGAGCTAAATTAAAACTGAAGACTTTTTTAGTTTGGCCTGAATTATTTGCTTCTTTAGTTACAGTTACTAACAAGGGACCTGTAATGTAAAATTACCTCAGGTATGTGATCCCCACCCATTTGGCACAGTAGTGATTACTCAGTAAATTACTCTTAAACCCAGCTACGTGTGGAATGACACAGACAACAACTGCGAAAAATAATTGAGAATTTAACATAATATTTCTGAATTGTCTGGTCTATAAATAGCCTCTATATTTATTCCAAATCTTGTCTAAAGTTTCCCTTCATGCAAAATCTTCCATGAGAAGCAGTTAAAGGGAGATATTGCTTAAAAGCTGTGACCTTTACTGCAATTTCATAATTTACTGAATTGTCAGTGAAAAAGCCTACCAACTTAGCAAGCGGTAGCTATAGAGTTATATAGTTTTTATTTTACTGACAGAGCTGAAGTACATGAAGTATACATGAAGTATAATTTATGGATGTTGTTCAAAAATCTGTTTAAAGAGCCAGAGGTTATCTGGCAAAGCTTCTGATGAACTTGTTTTATATTAACAGCTGCCAGAGTAGAAACCATTAAATGCAGTAATTGATGTGCTATGTCCTTAGAACTCACAAAACAATGCTTTACTTCCAAATATCCCTATAATCTTCTTACTTTCTTCAGTATTGATCATCAACCTCTATACTTCATGTCAAAATTAAACTGTAGTAAATAATTCTGATTAAAAAACATTTTCACCTCTCCATTTCCTACTTCTCTCTTACCCATATATTTTATTTATTTTTTAATCTGGCTTTTCCACAGTCCTTTATTTTACAGAAAGCTCCATTAGAAATCTAATACAGAGATCGTCTCATGGTGAAGGCTGTCAGTACAGCCTTAAAGTCTAAACACCTCATCATTTCAATAGTGTGGTTAGCCTTTGAAACTTTATTAGGCCCGAGACACAGTCTGATGTCTTTCACAGTTTTCCCACTTGGCAGCCGTTCACTGTTAACACATCATTGAAACGGTTACTTAAAAATTAGGTTTATTGGGTTAAAAACTTTTCAGCATACTAGGATTGAGAGCATGAATATAGATTAAAGGAGTTCAACTATTTTTTTTACTGAATATTTTTGTCTCCATTTGTTGACTTCTTCCTGAAATTATAACTTGAACAACATCACCCAGTTTTTTAGGTATTTAAATGACAGACTAGAAAAAATATTTGAATAACAAAAGGTTCTATCAGAGAGTAACAAACAGGTATTTAAAATGAAACATCTCAGCCATTTAATAGTCACCTGTTAGCCATAGATTATGGTTGACACAGACATAGAGCATTTATGAAGTCTTTTAAGGCTTCTTGGACAACTTTATTCTCTTCAGTATTGAATGAACTGTGATTTGAATGAGGGAAATAAATGTAATATTAAAGAAAATCTAAGAAGAAAAGGAAATTAAAAGCTGAAATTTTTATACTACTAACATCTCTATTAATACAGTCTAAAGCAAACCAGAAAATCTCTGTTGGTGTCATTCACCATAGTCACACTAGAGCTGGTGGATTTGTGCCCACTGATATTAGGCTCTGGATTCCTATTGCATCACTCTCCTTAATCCATTTCTCTCCATTTTCACATCCACCTTTCCCCACAACTCCTCTTACTCATTCCTGTTCATGTTGAAAATCAGTGGAAAACTTCCACTGTACATGATGGACAGAATTACTCAGATATCAGCATCTGAATAATTTTTGCCCTTCAAAGGTATGGAAGACAGGGTCAAAACAATGAGGACACATCCCCTTCATATTCTGGAAAAACACTTTCCAGCATCAGTGTTTTCCATTCTCTTCATTTTACTCAAATGACTGAACCTCATTCTTCTGTGGACACTTAATTTTAAAGGGTATTTGTTGCCTATTAGTACCATAATGCACATTCAAAATCATAAGCTGGATGAAAACCTCTATATGAAACTCTAGAGTGGTAGGAAATCAAGTAACACTAATTGAATAAAAATTAAAGTACAATATATCACACAAATATATCACACAATGTTTTTTTTTTCAGATTCAGAGCTGAGTATTTCATTTTTGCAGATTCAGAGCTGAGTATTAATGAGAAGTAATGTGCTATAAAACTGTCAATAATCTCACACAGAAGGTGTTCTTAGTTTCTTGTCTTCATCTCAGAAACAAGGGTATTTCACAAATAGACATGTCGTCCTACACTGATAAGACAGTTGTAACAGATATTGCAATATTGCAGGATATGGTACTAACCACTACAATCCTATCTTCAATTCTCTTGCTTAATCCAACACCAGAAATGTCTTTTTATCTTGTAAATATTAAACAAACACCATTTTCCAAAAGAAGACAATGTATGTCTTGTTGTATGCCAATTTGTAATATCATTTAGTTGGGCACACAGACCATAAAGAAGAGTTTAAATTTACACATTCCACACAGGTCATAAAGAAGAGTTTAAATTTATACATTCCAGAACACCTAGATTTAAGAAATATAGCAATTGTTAGCACCCAAAACTTTTTCTACCAGTGGGGGTGGAGAAACAGTAAGGCTTATCTATATATCAAATTCAATAACCCAAAAAAAGTCCTTTTTGCCACACTGTGGTTTCATCGCATGTATATAATGGTCTATAATTAATGCTTCAGGAGTGAAAATAAGCAATGAAACAGAAATTACTTACAAAACCTACAATTTGCAGATAGTATAAATACTTGGTGAAAAATACAGACCCTAAAATGACTTCACTATAGACACTGGAAATGGTACACCTCTACAGAATTTTTGCAAAAAATGTCTTGTTATTTCTTCAGAACTCTTAGACTTAAACATTCCCAAATGAGAAATATCTCTATTCAAAAGTTTATTGAAAATATAACACGGCTCATTCCTCACGTCGTAATATTCACTAAGATGAGGAAAAAATTGGAAAGCAAGCAAATTATTTCCTTCTTTAATGCTTTACTTATGGTAGTATGCTGTTGAGTCTTTTTTTTCAAAATGCAAGCTAATTTCTCCCCATTCTTGGAAGGAAACTAGGGATATTCAATGTTGCTTAAGTAAAACCCCAAACTTTTAGAATACGGATTTCCTTAAGTTCATCTTACATAAATCAGTGTGGTAAATATGAAAAAATTAATCCTATCATTGTCATGTTACTCTGTTTTGAAAGGCAAGTCAATACTCTTCACTAAATGTGTTTTTCTTCTCAACAGTACTCAGAGAAACCTTCTAGGCCAAATGTTGTGTGAAGGTAACAGCCTATCAAGTTCCCATGGACACTCATAATGCATGAAGGCCCAAAGGTCAATGGGTCATGAGAAAAAAGAGCTACCAACCTGAAGAGTACGGCTACTGCATCTATGAGCAAGTTCCCAAGAACAGCCGTGGTGCATGAGTGGCTAGAGGTCATGAGGGCATGAGAATTTGGGGGGTTCCTGCACAGTGAAGTCTACCCCTAGAATTCACCAACTCCACTCTAACCAGGGCTCATATAACCACATATTACAAGTAGATTAGCTCTTGGGCAATGTGAGGGTATCAACAAAGGCTCAACATACCACTTTTGCCTACAAATGCAACCTCTTGAAAAGGAAGACATCTAATGGTTATCATACAACTAAGTGTCTCTAAGACAGAAAACATAATTTTCCCAAGTTTCAGGATGTGCAGTACCTGAAGGCATATAACTGAAGAACCAAAGCATTTCTGATGAGTGCAAGAAAAACTCAACAACAAATACCTCCTGTCAAGCAGATGACTTTTTTTCTCCTCTTAATAATTTTCTTCATCATTTTCTCATACAGCAAGTATAACCAAAAATACCTGAAAACATTACCAAGAGTTAAAGACTAATTAGCAAATTTTGGAAAGTGTTACAGAGTTGACATTTCCCTGATACGTAATTACCTTCATAGATGTATTCTCAGTTTCAGGACAAAAAGGTATTACACAATATTTCACAGGAAGGTCAAACTAAAATATGGGCAATTTAGATGTATGAGTAAATAAATAAGCAAGAAAATATTTCTGACACTATGTCAGAGTGATTGTGCTGTGAAATGTACAGGTGTGCTACTAGCGATAGCCATAAAAAATTGAAGAATTAGAAGTATCAGAATTTAATTTGAAGGCAAGATCTTTTGAGGGATTATGAAAATGATATAAAGGAAGAAAGCATTCCTTTTACTAAAGGAAAACTTTAGTATTTTTGTTCATGGAGAACGCAACAGAGACCACTTGCATATTTAAATAGTGGTCATATGGATGGGCCTGTTTACCTATTTAAAAAAAAAACAAAGAATTGCTTAAATGTTGAATTTAGTGCTAGTTTGGTGACAGTGGTCGGAAAAAAAAGTAAGGGACATACAGTTTTGCTTAGTGGGATATTCTTTAAAAAAAGGACAATAACACAACTTTTTTTTTGCTTACAGTCCCTGGAGACTCTTTGTAAAAGAGAGAAACAGAAGATAAAAGATTATTTATGGTTGTTTTTGGAGATGAAATTGAATTACATGATTATTCCAAGAGGTTTTCTTACTACCATATTTTGAAATGGGGCATAATATTTTGTCATTCCTTTTGAAGGCATAAAAATCTGTAAGAACTTAAAAAGATGAAAATTAAAAACACTACAGATGAAATACAAAGCGATGCAAGAAGACTTTCATTATTTTATTTTGGATCTGAATTATTAATATTTTTATAGAAAGTGTTCTTATTAATACAGCTATCAGAATTCTACACATAAAATAGTTTTGGGGAAAATGTACATGGATTTCACATAAAAAATATTTTTTCCATACAATTAATAGGCAAATAATCTCACATTCATATAATATGTATTTCCTTAAAATAAAGCTTTTGTGGGTTTTATTTGTTTGTTTACTTGTTTGTTGGTTAGTTGGTTGGATTTAAGGATTAGCTAAAATATACACTTACTTTTCTTGTCTCACAGTTTTGGATGTCTGCTGCAAAATATTAAAAAATAATGGTTATTTGACTTCTGGTTTCAGGACCATAGTCTATCAGGTTTAAAAATCAGAATGCTACAGTTACTGAAGATTGGGAAGAAATGTCTTTTGGATAGAGTAATTTAGTGGGGAGAGAGAGATGGTGTGACCAACAGGTCCAGGGAGGTGATTCTCCCTCTGTACTCAGCACTGGTGAGACTGCTCCTTGAATCCTGTGTTCAGTTCTGGGCCCCTCACCACAAGAAGGATGTTGAGGCTCTGGAGCAAGTCCAGAGAGGAGCAATGAAGCTGGTGAAGGGGCTGGAGAACAGGCCCTACGAGGAGCGGCTGAGAGAGCTGGAGTTGTTTAGCCTGGAGAAGAGGAGGCTGAGAGGAGACCTCGTTACTCTCTACAGCTACCTGAAGGGAGGTTGTGGAGAGGAGGCAGCTGGTCTCTTCTCCGAAGTGATAGGGGACAGATTGAAAGGGAATGGCCTCAAGCTCCACCAGGGGAGATTTAGGCTGGAGATTAGGAGGAAGTTCTTCACGGCATTGGAATAGGCTACCCAGGGAGGTGGTTGAGTCACCTTCCCTGGAGGTGTTTAAGGCACGGGTGGATGAGGTCTTGAGGGTCTTGGTTTAGTGTTTGATAGGAATGGTTGGACTAGAAGATCCAATGGGTCCCTTCCAACCTGGTTGTTCTATGATTCTATGATTGAAAGAGACTTGGCAGAAGAAAAAAGAGATCAGGAATGAATTAAGACAATTAAAAAGTAAAAATTAGATTGAAAAACCAACTGAAAAACTGATTTTTCATTGACTAAATACTGAATGTCCAAATTTTAATCTCTACTCCCTATTAAGAAAAATCCATTATAATCACTCTCTACCCCAGAGGCAGGTGCAGAAGACTGGTATCTATGTCTCCAATGATCCTTAGGTGCCAGGGCTTGCTTGACCTGGATCTGGATCGTGAGACCTGGTTCTCAGCTCCCTCACCTTCCCTTGTCAGATGTTCTTAAACTAAGAGTATGCAGATTGGTGGGTGTTTATCTGAATCATGTTACAGCTACATTGCAACCACTTCCAAATCTGGCAAAGTACCACAATGACCTTGACCCTACACACAGATTTTACTGCCTGGCCTGACTTTTGACCTCTTCACCTCAGGTTAATTTTGGTTCCTATCTCTAAACCCAAACCTGGAGGTTGACTCCCTGGTGGACCTCAGCCCTCCCTGTCACCATTAATACCTCAGGCTGACATACAGCTCTGGGCTGGTCCTGGTCACCATCCTCCTCCCAGCTCTGTTTCCTCACTAGGTACTGCAGAATGTGGCTCATAATGGAAGGCCCAGACCTGCTGTCTCTGTGGCCACCATTGGCTCCCAGTTCTCTACTTTAACTATCTCTAACCGTAAAACTGGGGAGTACATCTTTTGACAACAGCAATTAACTATTTTGAGTGTTTCAGGTATCCTAAAAGTGGATGAGAGAACAGTCTGCCCAGCCTCAAATGGGTTCCTCAAATGATGGCCAGTTAACGTTATTACTTCTCAAGCACCAAAGCTATTGTACACAATATTACCTTGAGAATCTAAGGCAGTGCTTTGGATAAATACTTCACGGGTACATAGAGGTTCTTGACATTGGCCATGTTAAACAACAGGTGATCTCTTGCCCAGATGTAACTTTTAGTTACCAATATTGTTTCATTTGTACTGAGCAGAAATTATCCTAAGGATATGTCCACTTCAGTTTAAGATGGCTAAAAATCTTGTCATATGACAGCAAATTTAGAAGTCCACGTTACTTGAACAGAGGAGTTCTAATTATCTAATATATTTCAGTCCCCTTATGGGTCCACTTGGTTTGATAGCAAAGCCTGTGAAGGTCTAAATATCCATAAGGATGTAAGACCTCCGAAATTTCATGGTATTTTTTGTTTTTAGACAATAGTCTCAGAAAACAAATAGTCAGTTTATACACCTTCTAAAGTTAATCAGCCACATCCTAACTAGAAACTTCTCTCTCTGCTTTCATGTATGTATGTGTTCAACACTAATAAAGAATATTAATTAGATAATTAGACTGAGAAGCCTGTTACGAAGTTGGACAATACAATGAGAAAAACACTTGTCTAAATAAATTTCTGTTTGAAATATTTTTATAACATGAATGATTGTAAAAATCCATTTCAACCTTAATAATAAAAACAATTCTGTTATTTTAATCATTTTATGCTCCAAAAATGCCATTTATTAATTAGGACTGCCAAAATGTCTGCCTCTAGTCATCAGTAAGCTTTAACTCCTTGCTGAAGAGAAAGTCTTCTTGAAAATTACATTTGAAATTGGATTTGATTTCACGCAGATGTGTGACTGTTGATCATCCTGTTTTTGTGAATATTTTAACCATAATCCTAATGTAATACAGGATGACTGCATTCTTCTGTGACTGTCCCTCACCATCTGAGGAAATACTTGCAATTTTAATATCTAACATCAAGTTATAGACCGGCAAACTTATTCATAGCGTGCCTATCATAAGCCAGTGCTTACCTTATGAAAACCGATGGTACAGAAAATCTTTGTACACAAAGCAACTACTAAAATTTTTTTAGAGTTCAGTAAGTTTTAAGAATGTATTTTTGAAATGTGATCAGAGTTTAGTTCTGCTTCTGAAGTAGGTACCTAAGGCCAATATGGGACTCTATATTCTAGGAAATTTTTCTCCTACATTAATCTTAGTAAAGTATGAGATTTCCTTGCAGTATACATTTTAACTTTCTGGTCACAAGTTATTTTATCTTTTGCTGTGCATAAGGTGGAATGTAGTAATCACTACTACCCTGAAAAGAGAACAACCTTTCAGATTTCCTGGAATTACTTTGTAGGTTCTTTGACATGCGTCTGACCAGTACTCTTCTGAAACATTTCTGCTGTACTATGGTAGCGGCAGGTCCTTTCAGCAAGGAATCCTTAATCTGGGAAGAAAGGATGTTGCTTTATGTGCATCAAGGAATGGGTTAAATGAAAACTGAAGAGCAGAGTTGGCAAATAAAATAAATTGAAAAAAAGAATGATCTATTTATTCTCTCCGTGAGAGAGAGATAATTTGATGGACTGCTGGGCTTTGTTTCCTAGAAATAAGTAGTCAAAACTGTGCAATATTAGATTACTTTCTGTTGTGGTCTAAGTACACAAACAACTGTGTTGCCATGAATGTCTATACTTCCTTCTCTCATAAGCAAACACAATGTCTTTCTCCAAGAGACTTGTAACAACTCTGTACCTGAGAGTGTCTTGTGTGACTCACCTTCTTGATTCCCCACCTTGCTTAGAGACTAGGATGAGGAATTAATTTCTCTGTTTCACACAAACTGACATGTCCTGTCCCTGTCAAGCCTTTGGTAGTTCTCACCTCTCCTCATGCCAGAACCTCTTGACTTCATGACATCCTGAATACCTCTTCTATCGCTAGTTTACAAAAGCAACATAAAATCTTTCAGCTGAAAGCTGTGGGTGTCATAAGTGCTTCTTTTTTTTTTTTTTTTTTGTCCTTTTGCCAACATCAAGTCTGTCTTGAATTCTCAGAAAAAGATGAAGAAAAGAAACATGAGTTGCTAAGTTCCTACATCAGGAAGGAAGGTTACCTTCTATAGAATGTAAAAGACTGGCACATCTAATCATCTGATCAGACTGTGGGAGTACCACCAAAACAGAGTAGTTGTTTCAAGGCGCTGTTGCTAACATTGCAGAAAATCAGTCTTCTCCCCTGTGGCAAATTCTTGGATCCTTGGTAACAGCAATGGTATGGAAATTATGAAATAAGATGTTTGAAACTATAACAATGAGATTCAAATATCAGTCTCACCCAAGAGGGAACAAAAGACAGTTTTTGAATGCAAGAGACTTTTCTGTGTGCTGTTACTGAAGAAGAACCCTGACCCAAAGCACTGGCAGTATTAGAGGTTTTTTTGGTTGTTTTCTTTCATTATTGATTGGTTAAAGTTAGGTTTAAAAGTGCCTTCTGACATTGCTATTCTCTGTATAGGTTATTCTAGAGCAGTGTCTAGGAGTAAACTATTTCTCAGTAGAAAATTAAATTCACAGATGCCTTTGTAAGTTTACCACCCAAGACTAGGGTAAGGAATGCATATGTTTGGCTTTATATCAAGTGATCAAATATTTTAGAGCTAACCAAGGACATTATGATTTTATAACGAGAGCTTTCAGATTCCTTTTCCATTCAGTAATAGAAGAATTACTTTGTAACTGCCCTGAGCCAATAATTTTTCCATTAAAGAGATGTCAATCTAGTTAAATGAATTTGCATATTGAAGAATCTGGCATACAAATTACAAGTACATATAAACACTATTGATAAGAAGATGCATATTTTCTATCTTCACTTTTTTGTACTGGTTTTTGATATGCCTTTGTCACCTTTCTGTTCTGGAAGGAGAAAAGATAAGTTGAAAATGGAAATAAACATATGTATAATTGTATTCTTCTATTCCATCACTGTTGTCCATAAAATCCTATGTTTTGGATCTTGTAACTTCCCCATAAGCAAAGAAATAATTTTATTTATTCACATAACACTTGTAAAGGACTTCAAATTGTGGCAAATGTGAAAAACTTATTTTAAGCCAAAACTTCAACTATGAATTCTTGGGATTCAACCTGAATGCCACAGCCCTGACCTTTAACACTTCATAGACTGAAAGGGAAACTATAACAAATACGTGTCAAGAGGTGATGACTCTCCTCTCTGTCATCTTAAGAAACTTAGTAGTATCTGTGCCCTTCCAAGCATAAGCATTATTACACCAATAACAAGTGATGTTCAGATGAAGCAAGCAAATCTTTAGCTAATTAAGAATTAAGCTGTTTCATATTGTTCACTGTTTGGTTAGCTTTCATTTGGTGAATGCTATCAAGATCTTTCTCCTTTCTCAATTTCCTTGTTTTGGAAATGGCACCTCAAAAATAATCACAGAAACCTATTTTTGATCATCAAAACATTTACAACCATGAGACTTACCATTTGCCCTGTTGAGAATAAAAAAAAAATACATCTGCTTTCAGACTAGAGGGTTACTAATGGCATATGGATGACTAAATAAAGAGGTACTTACACATAGAAAACAGCCTTACCTGGAAAAAACTGGTAAAGATATGTATAACAAAACTCCACAGTGGGTTATAAAAGTGTAGACGTCAGTTAAGAAATTTATATGGACTAAATACAAATCTAAATTAGATAAGATCACTATCACTATACTAGCATTGATAATATCTCTTCCTTCTTGTGAAAGTTGTATGAAGCTACAGCAGTTTGCCACGCCTAACAGTAATGAACAAATACCCTCTGTTTTTCCAATATCAAAAGAAAATCGTAAAAACCAAATCATTGTTTCCTTCTTTACAATGTGAGAGAAAGTGTAAGTACTAGAATGCTTATGCAGGGAAAAAGAAAAAAAAAGCAAGTAAATTCTAGTGGTCTTTCATTCAGTATTGACAAAACTAGAGATAGGGACCTGCTGCAAGAGCACAATTATTATTGCAAAGCAGAGAATTTAAAGGAAAATGTAGAGTATCAGGAACATGGTGTCAAATCTTTGCTTAAGGACTACAAAGAAGCCACCAGCAAATGGATAGCATTTATAAGCAGTTTACTGATAAATCCTGGAAATAAAATGATCTGTTCTCAGCTAAGCCTCTAAAATCTACGATTATTTGTACTATCAAAACAGGTCCTCCATTTTCCCTGGGTATAACTGGATATAAGCAAATTTGCAAAGATGACTGATTCCATTTTGAAAGACTAGCAGTCTTTTATTATAAATCACATTGCAATTAAATTTTATAAGTCATTATAATTTGACTGCTAGTGGGAGAAGGAAAGACACACAAAAAACTTGTCATTTTTGGAGTAAAAGGGAGTAAAATAAACTGAAATGTCATAGAACTTCTGTTGATCATGCAGCTAACACTACAGACATTTTTACTGTACTGCAGAGCTTGGGTAGTCTTTTCCTTCAGAGTGGTAACTAAATCCATCTAATCATCTTTTTACTCCTAGTCATAGCTCTCAAATCTGGTCTTCCACTTTTGCTGATAGCTACAGCTTTTTTATCTGCTTCTAACGAGAAGTTTTCCATTAGTAAGAAGTGGGCAGCAGTTGATGTAGTGTTGATAAATGAATGAAATCTGTATGAGGACATTTGATAATTATAGTCTTCTTGTATATAGAATCATATGTACCTCTCTTAAGAGTGTAATTCTACAATTCCCAGTGTTTATACCTAGAAGAGTCCATCTGTTATCTGTGAAGCAGAAGTTATGTATCAGCTGGTTTGCACTCATTATAGGTTATAAATTGGTAAAATTCTACTACAAACAATACTTAATGAAAGATACCTTTAATCAATTTTATTAAAAGTGACAAGTTATACAACAGCAATATATTAATAACTTCCACAGATTAATTAGAATGACAAAATTTGTGAAGATATTTGAAACGTTATTAATGGATCATTTTCAAACTCTTTTTCTTGACTATAGAAACTCTTGTTTGCATTTTATATCCCATTTTAATACCATGACCCCAATGCTTCTCATCAACATCGGTAAATGCAAGAATACTGAAATGTGCCATCTAGAATATAATTTACATCTTCCTTATGTGACTTAAAGAACACTAGAAAAAAAGTTCATTAATGCCTTCAAAACAACTAGCTACTTTTGGAAAAAGAAGACCAAAAAAAAGAATTAAAAAATCCAAACCTGTCAGTCACGTCATGAAATGTTATCAGACAATCGGTCTGAAAAAGTCTCAACAGCTTTCATTGCTCCTTTTCTTTGTATTGCAATGCCCCCTGCAGGTATAAAAGTTCCTCTGTTTCTCTACAACTATTTCTTTAGTTCTTTGGAACATCTCATCTGAAAAACATGATTTCCAAATTGCAAAACATTACAAATTGCAAAACATTGTTTGAATCGCAGAGCAAACGGAAGGCAGAAGTAAATGAAAACAACATCATATGTGCTGTATCTTAGATGGAGAAGGCTATATGCAGAAGAGAGAGAAAAATACACCTTGCAGAGGTTAGTGAAAACTTGTGTCCTGGCCTGTACTTGGTAGGTCTCAAGAGGATTAAACCAGAGATAAAAATGATGGTCCTCTAATGCAATTTGAATCCAAAACCTTTGGTCTCAGTCTTCAATGAACTACATGTTGTTATTATTTCTCTTAAATGAAAACAAGAGAAAAAGTAAATTTAGTCTCTCGGGATGGTAGATTTTGTAAACTACGCGCCACCACCAATATATTTTAAGCATGAACCCTGACCACTGACTTCATATGATTATTAGTATATTGCAGAATATATTTTGACAAATAATGGATGCTCATACTTCTTTGACAGATTTCAGATAGGGAGCTATGAAGCTGACAATCAAAAAGACTGAGGAGGCAATGTGAAGCTCTGAAACTGAGGTACAGGCCTGATGACCCTCAACAGCAGTTATGCTGGTATGATTAGAGGGATTATTAGTCTATTTCAATTGTATCGTTAAAATTAAGTAATTCAAGGTCCTCGTGGGAATTATTCACAAACTAGCAGTTTGATTAAGTAAACACGTCCAAAAAAGTGAAAAGCATCACATTTCCTATTGTTTTAAACTCTGGAAGGATGTTAAGCAGAGGTTCTATGAATTAATACAACCTACTCATATCAGATGGAGCAGAGCTGAGGCAAGGAGTAGATACAATAGATACAGTGTGGGGGTTTTTTAGCATTTTTGTGGAACACACAATGTTTCAATGTAAGGGCACACACTGTTTCAGTCTGTAGTACATAAGAGTAGCACAGTGGAATTGATAGATGTCATCCCTTGCCTGTCCCCCATACACAAATTTGAAATATGTAATGAAAAATCAATAAGTTAATGACTTTACTCTGTAAATTATTTTCCCAGACAAAATACTTCTATGTAAGTAGTAGTAGAGTAAATTAAGAGAATCATAATTGTGGTGGGTTGACCCTTGCTGAACCCCAGATGCTTATGAAAGCCACCCTATCACTCCCTTTCTCAGCATGCTTAGGAAGAGAAAATGTAATGAAAGTTTCATGGGTTGAGATAAGGATAGGTAGAAATCACTCACCAATTACTATCAAGGGCAAATCAGATTGAATTAATTTAATTTATTACAAATCAAATCAGAGTAGGAGAATGAGAAAAATCCCAAATCATAAAACACCTTCCCTCCACCCCTCCCTTTCCTTCTCCAATATAAGTTTTTCCCATGGGTTGCAGTCCTTGAGTAGCAGACTGCTCCATCATGGATCACAAGCCCTGCCAGGCAACCTGTTCCAGTGTGGGTTCTTCTCTCCAGTGGTCCACTGGTCCACTAGGAGCCTGCTCCAGCATGAGCTTCCCACAAGGTCACACTATCCTTCAGGCACATCTACCTGCTTCATCATGGGATTTTCTATGGGCTATGGCTGGATATCTGTTCCACCATTAGCCTCCATGGACTGCAGTGGCATAACCTGCCTGACCATGGTCTTCACCATAGATTGCAGTGGAATCTCTGCCCTCCTTCTTCATTGATCTTGGTGTCTCCAGGTATGTATCTCTCAGATATTCTCACTCCTCTCTCCCAGTTGCTGTTGCACAGTAGGATTTTGCCCTTCTGAAATATGTTATGTTAGAGGCACTACCATCACTGCTGACTAGCTTGGCCTTGGCAAGTGGCAGCTCTGTCTTGGAACTGGCTGGCATGGACTATGTTTTACTTGGCAGAAGCCTCTAGCAGCTTCTCACAGAAGCCATCCCTATGGCACCCCAATACCAAAACCTTGACACACAAGCTCAATACAGTAACTCAGTTCTAGCTGAAGCTATGTAAATATAGATTATAAAAATGTATAAATAATGTCCAAAAATGGTTTTGTATTTACAAGTAGTTTCCACTAATATTACATTGACTGGGCTTTCAGCAACAATGCTTTAGAGTTTTGAAGAGCAGAAGAGTGTATTCTAGGTCTGAAACTTGGATTGTAAACTTTTCCCTTCAATTATATAAATAGCTATTGCAGCTGATCAATTAGCCGTGACTGATAAGTTGGTCAAATGTTATTTTTTTACCCATTAGACATACATTTCAGACTTCAGAACCGAAAATACAGGGCATTCATATGACTAGATGACAGAAAACCGGTTAAGCAAATATTGTAAACAGATTTATCTCAACCTCTGACTCTGATCTCAGGTTATGAGTGAGGGGGTTGCTGTGCAGCAGCGGTGGTAAAACATACATGTATATCCATCTGCTGAGATAGAAATGCACATAAATGCATATGCATACACATATATGGACATGTCCTTCAGTTCAGAACTATTTGCACTAACTAGGCTATATCTCCACTTGCAAAACAAACCCAAAATGTCTATTTGGAATTTTATTCTCTTCAACCCTTCTGACAATGACAGATTGCTCAGGATGTGTATTTCAGAAACAGAAGATTTATGAAAGGGGAAAGGGGGATAGTTGTCCCATGGAAATACTTTCCCTAACTTCTGGCTTCTTTTAGGATCCCTAGCTTCATCAAAACTGAAACACAATGGTAGATAAAGACATTTTATATCAATACTTTTCTTTAGGCTCTATAAAGAGGTGGTTATTTCCTACACACATCTAGTACCCAAGATATTGTTGTCTTGGTATCAAATTACAGACCCTGTAATTAGTAAGTTTTTCTGTATGACTTAGTCCTTGCAAACTTGATACCAGTAAATGACCTATTTGGTCACAGGTCAGTTTTCAATATTAGTCAATATATTTAATTAGGTGACTCAATGTCTCTCACCTATAAGGTGTTTTATTTTCAATTACAATCCTAATAAGCATAATTAAAATAAAATACTTGAAGCAGTGCATTATTTGCTAAGCCAATACAGAAGCTTAAATAAAACCAAATTTTTGACAGCCTGGAAAGAATTGGAAATTATTGAAAGAATTGGTTTAAACACCATGCCTGATCTTATGGTTTATACAAGCACATTCATACAAGAATATAAAATCATGTTTAAAAAAACCTGCAAGTACAAAAATTTGAGAATAAAATGTAAAGACTGCTACCCTACTATTCTTTCTGTTCAGAACTGAAGAGACACAGGAGATTAGCAAGCAATGCTTATTTTAATGTTTTTTATGATTCATGTCACTAAATTTTATTATTTTATTTTTTTGAACTTTAGGTACCTACTTGGATTAATACAATGCCAAGTATCTGAATGGAAGGTGTCTAAATAAAACTTGTTAGATATTTCCTTATCTGCCTGTGTGATGGGCCAACTCGTACTGTGGCAGATGTGTAAAGGGCAATGATGTTGATTGTTACTTGGAGATGTCTATTCCATTCTCCCTGCAATGCAGTGCTGGAGATCATAAAGTCAGTAAGAAAACAGTGTTGTTTTTCAGTGATAATTTTGAGAAATAAAAGTGGATAAGTGTAAGCTTCTCATGTGGTCATAAGAATGAATAATCACAATTAGAGCTTAACTGTTAATTACAGAATTACTGAATAATCAGAATTAATGGCTATATAGTATGTATGCATGGAAGGGGTCACACTGGGTTTGTAAAAGTTCCATGAACTCAGAGGACAATGACATAAAAAAAATTAAAATTGTTGCCTAAGAAATAACAACATACAGACACTTTTTCTTAAGGAATTACTCATAAAAAAATGAAAGGAAGATATATTAAAATTTATTAATCCACAGACATAAACAATATTTATTTAAATATTTTAAAGTTAATCATACAGAGTAACTGAATGCAATCAGGAATAAACAGTCATCTCAACCTGTGCCTCTGGAATGGGAAACTGGGAAACAGATTTTTCTGAAAATTTTTTTTTTTTTAGTTTCAGGACTGGATTGTGAGTGACAGAAAAGTTATGAAAACAGGAAAGAGGGACTCCCTTTTCAACAACAGCATGGATCTCTGCAAGTTTTACAGAAACCTCTAACTGTGGGTTTCAGCTTGCAGGGAACTAAGCAATCCAGAGAGCAAGAAATTTCTCCTACATATGTATGCTATTAAAAATATTCAGAAAACGAGGACAAATGACTAAAAACTTATGGAAAAAAATGTTGAAAGAAAATGCATGATGAATCTTCCCTAGACTAATATCCTTCTATAATGAGTAAATAAAAATGGATCAGAGGCTATGTTTGAGTTTAGCAGCCATACATAATTAACCACAGCACCAATTTATTTCTGTAATCCTGAAAGTCTTTGAAACTAAATCCTTTAAAGTTCATGTGGATGAAAGTGGAACAGCTTTCCTGTGCAGTGCTGACAATATGCAGGTCAATCATTGCCTAAGATTATAACCAGTTTTGGATCATAAATGCTTGCTTAAGGTTCTTAATGCTATAAATTAAACTACAGAATCATTTGATTGTGTTTGATTTTCCTAACAGTCAAAATATTGTGGCTGTGTTACTGAAAGAAGAGCTGAAGCAGACAAAATTAATGACTTTTACTTCCATATGCTTGACTCGTGTTCTGCCTCCCTACTGGTACAGAAAAAGATATAATCCATCTTTTTTCTTTTCAAAGAAATCTAAAAGCTAGGCCTACATTCATATCATGGGCTAGCTTCTGCTTTCACTCTGCTAAACACATGTGACACCAATAGCAACATTTGATGTTTAAAGATGAGAGCATAAGGTGAATGTGCAACAAGGGCACTAATATGCTACCAGGACCAAGTTCTATGAAGTTCTAAAGCTTTTCTAAACATCACTAGAAAACGTTTCATCCAGATAAGCTGCATGTGCCAATTTGTTCCTTAGAAACAACCCAAAGGCTGTGTCACTTCATTAGTTGAAAGGAGGAAGATAATTATGTGTATTTCTTAAAAATCTAGCAAAAAATGCAGCACTTGGTGTTCTGTTTCTCACATATTCCTCTGGAGAAACATCAGCTGTATTTGTCTGAATTCAGTCTGAAGGCATCTATCAATCCTTTCTGACTGAAAGTGCTAAAAATTAATCAAACCAGCTTTATAAACACCAAATATTTCGGCTCAAGTATTTCACAGCTCAAAGTAATAACTGGAATAAGTAGTACTCTTGCCCTAGAATGATCAAACAGCACAGGCACTTTGGAGCTTGTTACTTTCTTAAACATTAGAAATCTACTTCCATAATGTCCTTTACTTGGTTTAATGTAAAATATTCTATTTTTAAAAAATTCAAAATATTAAAACAGAGAAAAATGGAACTTTAACAAAAACTATGCATAGGTGTACACTAAAAAAAGTGCCATCACAGCCTCAATCCATGATGGTCTCATTCAGGCTACAACAGCACAAGCATTGCTTTCATTTCTTTAGTGACAACAGGTTTACTTTGTGGTTTGGTTGCAAGGGCAAGGAATTCTTTAAGGTCAGTTATCACTTCTGAATGAACTGAAGCCTTCTAAATGTAACTGATGTTGTCCTGAAGATTACACGTTCATGCAAAAGTGCAAAGAATGACTGTATTTAGAATAATTCCAGTACAACAGTTTTATTATTCATTGAGCAAACTGAGCTTCATATTGCTTAAAAAAAAGACTGCTTCAATGAACCTTCAATATGCATTTGAAGGCTGCATAGCTATTAAAATATCTTAAGATGCACATTTTCCTACCTGTTGCACTAACTGATTAAGTGGAAATAAAAATGTCACTCTTTCCTCCCTCCTCAGGTTCCATGGATTCCCATGCAGTCAGAGAATCACAGGCAGCCCATCTTCCAGAGTCAGAAGCTACGTATTCACCTATTCTGTATGTGATGGAGGATTGTAAACCAAAGCTGCTTTTACACATATTTAAAAAATATGTAAGACATATGTTCTTTTACTCCCAACCTGTATAAGACGTTCATTGGGGATTCTGACACTGAGCTGTCATTACTCCTCCTGTGTATTCTATAAGCATCTTTACCTGTAACTGGCATTTCTCATGAGGATCATAATCATGAAGATTGTCGTGTACTTTAAAACTAGCAAGACTTATTTTTTCACAACACAATGGTGACAGAAGAGAATTGGAGGTGGGGGGAAGTAGTTTATCACTAGCACATCTAGCAAGGAGAAATGCTTTGTTCAGTAAGGATAAAGAAAAACCTTGAAATGAAATATTTTTGCTTAAAGAGTTAGTTTCATGCTTATTTAACCATCTGAACTTATATGATGCTTTCAATAGTTCAGGATGAAATTATTCATAAAAAAACCTGTCACCCATTTCTGATAATGAATCCAGAAAAGCATTTATACATTCCATTTAGAACTGTTGCTCTAATTTGACAAATGCTTGGGGAAATCCATTAGTTGATTTGTAAATTGCAAAAGAATGAATTTAAAATGTAATTTTTACTAATTAATAAATCTAGGGATTTTTTTTTATTGTCATTATCAAAACCAATAGGAAATACCCCAAAATACAGTTTCTGAAATTATGTTCTGTTCTGGAAGGTTATTATTAGTGTACTGTATTTCACCTGTGAGTTCCCAGGTGGTACTTTTCTTACGAAAAATATTAATACATTTAATTGCTTGGAAATCAGACTACTATCAAGCATGAAAATATATAAAAAAGGGTCACTGCCAGTAATTCAGAGCAAAATATCCCAACGTTAGACTATATTCAGACACCATGCACTCAGAACACATTGATGTCAAAAGTCATTGTGGTCTAAAGAATTTAAAAGCTGTCAAAAAATAGCAAATTACCCTGAAAGTACTGTGATATTTTTAAGCGTGTTTGTAGGAAGAAATATGTTCAGTTTGAATTTCAATTGTAAGAATTCCTGTACTCTAAAATTATTTGTTCTTCCAAAGTGCTCTGGTCTCCTGAAGGCTTACCAGAGGTGACAGGCCCTGCCATGGAATGAATCATAGAATCATAGAACAACCAGGTTGGAAGAGACCCACTGGATCATTGAGTCCAACCATTCCTATCAAACACTAAACCATGCCCCTCAGCACCTCATCCACACATGCCTTAAACACCTCCAGGGAAGGTGAAACAACCACCTCCCTGGGCAGCCTATTCCAATGCCCAATGACCCTTGCTGTGAAAAACTTCCTCCTAATGTCTAGCCTAAATCTCCCCTGGCGGAGCTTGAGGTCATTCCCTCTTGTCCTGTCCCCTGTCACTTGGGAGAAGAGGCCAGCTCCCTCCTCTCTACAACCTCCTTTCAGGTACTTGTAGAGAGTAATGAGGTCTCCTCTCAGCCTCCTCTTCTCCAGGCTAAACAACCCCAGCTCTCTCAGCTGTTCCTCATAAGGCCTGTAATGAGAAGAGTCTAAGCTGAAAAGCAACAAGTCCTTGATCACAAGCAGACTTCTTTTCCCCTGCTTAGGATTCCCAAGAAGCAGGGTCAGAGAATTATCATTTGATAGCAGCTCCTGCTGCTTGCTGCCCCATATAACCTGGATTCAGAGATGCTTGACCCTTTCTCTGCCATACAGTGGAAAACACAAGGAGGTTGTTCATGCATTATCTATGAAGCTTGAGAAAAGGCTCATGAGGATACACAGCAAAAGAATATGGCCAGAAGGCATTGCCATGCAAAGATAAAGAAATTTTTCAACCAGTTGTTTTTACCTATAGTAGTAAAACCATTCAAATGAAGACTCACGCAGAAAAAATTCTCAGGATGGCATTTCTGGTAGAAGAGCATGGCCTTCCCCTGAGTGGCTTCATATTTAAACAACAGTCTTCATTCTAAGCCTAGCTGTGCCCCATCTGGAACAGATTTCAACTTAGATGAGTTTTTCATCAATCAGCGATTTCAAGATAGGTTTATTTCCACAGTTTCTGTTGCAGCTAAGCTATTTAAACGCCTACTGAACTGAAGGGAGATGGGAAATAATATGATGAAACAGGAATTTTTATGTCTGGAATTCACATCTTAGAAATATTTATAAAATGCTAGCACTGACAACATAAGTTAATTGAGATGGCAAAGAGTTCTATCACCCTTTTCAAAGAAGTCTGTCATAACTTCATCTTCCCTACATTTCCCAGCAGCAAGCTTTCCACTTGCTCTGGGATCTCTTAAGTCAGGCAGAAAGCAGTAATACAGGATAACATTATATCACAACCCCCTAATTTGTCAGGTTAAACCTTGATCTCCTTGTAGATCATCTTATCAAAATAATTACACTTCGTTCACCTTTACCTTTCAGGAGGAGTCAGCAAATCTGTCAGAAAATGTTACTACAGCAGTCATGGTTAGTAAAGATATTTCAGAGAGGGGCAGATTAAATTTTCCTTTTTTTTTGAGACATTAAATCATTTAAAATAAATATTATTATACTAATCTGGTGATATTTAACACATTTTTCGTCTTCAGTTCCTCACTATATTCCTTTGAGTCTTGTAATGGTTATTAGTTTGCAGTCATGATTGGAAGGTGAAGGACATACACAAAACATTCAGCATATGAACTTCAGGCAGGTTGTTTTGAAGGACTGACATGTTACATCTACTTTTGCTGCCTTTTTAAACTATTCATTGCATGAGTCTACTGCATTTACACAGATGTGTCTATTACAAGATTCCCAAGTCATTTAAGTAGATACTTACTATAAAAGCACAGTCATTATATTAGGCTGATGGTAAATGCAAAGAAAGGAAAGGCCCAAAACGTCATCATATTTATAGCCTCATTCTATCTCTATCATAGAGTACAAATTAAATCTGACCTTTATGTAGTACAGTAATATAGAAAGAGCTTCAGTTAGTAAGCATTTGTCTTATGCAAATGCTGTTCAATAGCTTTTAGTGATATTGCCAATTATCACTACAATAATGTCTTTGGCTCATTAAAGTTAACTGGCATAAAATATAAAGTCAAATGCAGAGTTGATGGAGCTCTGCAATTAAAGCAGTTGTGATATTTTAAAAAAATACCCAATACCACATCTGCCAAACCAGAACAAAATCCAAACTGGAATTCAGATAATTTTGTCCTCTATTGCCTCCTGTCTACAGAATCTTTTATTCCATCTCAACAAGCCCTTTCCTATTGCCCTACTCAGTAAATTTTCCCTTGCATTGAACTGAACTTGCCACAATTCCTTGTGAACAGGTTTAGATTATGAAGAATGTTTTGACATAATAAATCAACAAATAACTTTAATCTCATAGTCCAGTGCTTTTTCAGAAAAGGAGACACTTAAGTTAAATTTTGGTGTAGTTCATAGTATCTGAAGATAGCATGAAGAGACCAGGTGCACTTGAGGTGTGTTACCTGGTGAAAGAAAGGACAAGTCTCTTTAGTTACTAAATGCCATTTTCAAGCCCTTTGGGGCTATGCCAGCTCATCCCATAATGGCTGCATGGAAAGAGAAAGCTGTGTTTTTCACAAGGAGGGGAGACAATTGGACATATAGAGATCAAAAGTGGATCAAAAACCCAAAGTGATCATTTATGTCCTTGCTCACGGACTCCGGCTTTTTCCTCAATTACTTTTTTGTATTTTTACAAATATCAGATTTCCATGTAAGTACGGGAATCAAAGTCTTACCTCTTCTTTTTACCTCTCCATGCATATGAACAGAAAACAAAGATGAAAACGCCTTAGTATGTTTTGAGAGTTGCGTTTCAGAATCCAAACATTTTTTATATCTACAAACTCAGTTATGAACTTTTAAATTCTGAATCAGTAGCCACAAAAACTTAATGGGGCCTCACTAATCCACTTCATATTCACATCATTAGTTCATTTAGATATAGTTTCTTTACTATTCCTATGTGAACAAAAGCTTGACAAAAACTAATAAATTGATAGAAAGCATATTACAAAATATAAACCAAGTGGTAATTTACTTATTCATTGAAAGACAAATGTTACAAGCAACATTATTTTTAGAAATGTCACATTTAGAAGTGTTAAATGTAGCAGACACATGGGAAATACAGAGATACGATGTAAGCATATTCATTAAGTTGGCCACTGCACATACCTTCAATTGGTTTAAAATGTGAAATATAAAGAAGACAATATAAAACCACTGGAAAGTGAGATAAAGAGTCAAGAGGGGACAGATGGCAGGAGGATTAAAAAAAAAAGATGAAAATCAATGATTTCTGTTAACTGCACATATGATATATTGTACAGTACAGAGAAACAGTAAACAGTATAAGGTTTTTTAAAATCTCTTTCATTACATGTATAAATTATCTTTGCAGGATTGCAGGGAAAAAAAAGATAATTTCATAGAGAATCAGGAAAAAATGTAATATCATTCTGCTAAAGATGAAAGATTAGGGACAGTGAAAGATGCCAAAATCCTAACTATTTGCATATTGAGCTAAAACTTGGAAAGGAATGGTAGCCTACACATCAATAGTGATGATTGTTCAATTGCATTCTTTACAAACACATCTCTTCTCATTCATGTAATGAATCTCAGTTACTTATAATTCACAGAAGCAACAGCAAACCAACACCTACAGAAGTGCTTTCACAGGAAGCGGTAGAAAGAAGATGAATTAACAGAATCATAGAATGTTTTCAGTTAAAGATCACCTAGTACCCCTCTGCCATGTGCAGGGCATCTTTCACTAAGTTACATTGCTCAAGTCCTCATCCAACCTGACCTTGAACACTTCCAGTCATGGGGCATTCACAACTTCTGTGGACAACATGTTCATGGGCATGACAGCTGTGAATCTGAACACAAGCATCCACATAGGCTGTGACAAGAAGAAAAAGATGGAGTGCAAAAGTTGACACCTTAAATAAAGTGCTGGGAAATGAAATGAGACAAATTGTGAGCAGATGGAGTGATTTAAGAACAATGTGCCATTCCCCTTCTATAGTGTCCATTTTTCTGACTAAATATTCTATTTAATGGATGACTTCAGGTTTTGCTCTCTGGCTTCCAGACAGTAATTCATCCCACCTCAGCATTTCAAGTGATGGTGGACTAAGCATTTGGCAGCCAAGTGAGTCTACACTGTTGGCAGGAGAGGCTCTTTCTGCCAAACGTCAGTCCTTTACCTCTGAGGCAGTTTTCTTAGAACTTCTTCAATGTCAACAAAGAGAAATAAGCAGTTTTAGAGATAATACATCTAACATATTTTTAAAGTCTACTCGGGGTTGAAATGAACTCCTTCCAAAAAATGTCTATTTCTCCTTACTGACCAGTAAGGCAGTTTAGACTGACTAGCTCAAATATCCATGTCTAGACTCTAGCCCATGCCAGCATTCCTTTGATGAAGCCCACACAAGACGTAAAAAGTTGAATGAAAAAGCACAAAACTGTCTGGCTATATGAAAACAAACAAATAGAAAGTCAGTGGGCCTTTCATGAGCTGTATGGACATTTATGAAAGATAACTCAGTAACAACACACATGCCTTTGGGATAAACAAACCCAAACGTCCTTATTTAGAAGAGATTAAAGAACTAAGAGCAATTTCTGATTGCCTAACAAAAATCTTCGTTGTCACTTTGGCTTCAGCTATAATAAAGTTGAGCAAAAACAGAATTGAAAAAGATAAAATATGACACCTCAATGATATTAAACATATCTTCTTATTAATTTTACTTAGAAAATATTTAAATTTCAGGTTTCTGATTGACTTCTTGGCCAGATCAAGAGTGCTACAGAAGTGGGAATTAGAAAAGTCAAATGACACTTACATTGACAACATTGAACTATAAAGGCAAGACAAACAGCAGTGCCACCTACTGTTTTAGATTTTAACTACAGAAACTCTCTAGAGCTGGGTCCAAGTACCTTATGTATGGCTTACACTGGAAAGTTCACTTAGAGAAGGAATTACTCTCTGTGAGTGACAGAGAGTAACTTGAAAAGATAAGTTTAAAAGCAAAATTTAAAACAAATAGCTGTGCATGAGTGAGATAATTGTGTTCCATTACTGTCTTATTTTTTCATGTAAATTATTCCAGTCAGGGAAATAAGAAATTTTAAAACATTTTTTAAATTAAGGGATAAAGTGCAAAGGCAATGAATTTCACAGTTGAATGCTCCTTTGATTTGATCACCTTTGATCAGCTGCTCTTGGGCTCCCTACATGCACTCTCACTCACAACACACACATGGACTCGCAGACTGAAGTGTTCTTGAAATTAATGATCTGTTCTCATATCGACAACTTTAGAGAAGATAAGGTTATTTTCAGATTAATTGATAAAGGGCACATAAAATATTACCAGACCTTACTTGGAGGAAATGTTTGTACTGACATGCTTAATAATATATCCAGGACCAGCTCTTACTGTAGGAGTAGTGGGCTCCATCTCTATGAGGTCTTCATAGTCACTCAATAATTCTTAACGATTTACTTCTTATTTCATTCATTCAGGCCGAAGCACATATTAGGATGGAGCCCAGCACTACACATGGCAGCACAGAGCCCATGCATCAGCCCGTGGTGAGGATTCTTCTGCTGCCTTCCAAAAACCCTGCCCCTGCCAAGAGGCATGGGGCCAGCGGGGCTGAGGATGGAAAGTAGGATGAAGGAAAATGGTACTAGGTTCTTCAGAAAGTAAGAGCCATTTGTGGGGGTAGGGATGTTTTCTCAACTTGTAACAAACAACTAGCTATCTTTTTTGGAAAGTTGTGAATTTTAGATTCCTCATCCCTCTTGTACAATGATTACAATATGCCAATAGTATATGAGTCCCTAAACGTAGGATGCATGCTAATTGTTTAAGCCATCTGACAATGAGGCTTCTACAAGGTCCAACACAAAAAAACGAAGACTAACCTTATAGCTTGGGAATGAAGATTGTGAGGGGAGAGGCAAAGATATGGTTATAGAACATGTTCTGACCTGTCACAGTGAGACAAGTTTCAACTCCATCATGTGTTCAAATAGAGCTGTTTTACTTACTCTCTGTTGGAAAATATTGGCGTGCAAGAGTGAACAGCAAGTTAACATCAGCTTTATTGTGAAACTGAAGAAATAAGCAATGGAAACTTTTCAGTTACTGACTGAAGCTTACAATAAAGAGATCCCAAGACCAAGCTGGTGCTCAAAGGAATCTATTTCTTTCATTGGCAGAAGACATGAAAGCAAAAACAACAGACATCCTCAACAGCCTTTCAGAAAACGATCTGCAGAATTGCTTTGAACATTGGCAGCATTGTATGCAGCTGTGTGTCAGCTCAGAAGGGAACTATTTTGAAGGTGATCACAGTCGATTTTCTTAATTTGTTAAACAAAAAGGGTTACAGGTACAGTGTTAGGTTTTTTTTGTGTCAGACTTCATAATTCAATCACCTCAGGTACCTGAAAAAAGATACATGATTTAGATGAATTGTTTCATCTTAAGACACGGTCTGAGCTGATTTAGCTTACTGCAGATGAACTTCAGCATTTACTACATATTAAATAAACAAACACACGCATAATAAATTTTGTGCAAAATTAACAGGGAAGGATAATTTTTAACATGGATCTTTGAAAATTAAGAATTTCAATTCTTATTTCAGAGCAGTACTTTGTTTTAAAAATTATGACATTTATTTTTAATAAAGTACACTTTGACCTGCGGGTTTTGGGTTTGGGTAGAAAACAGCAAGTGTCTATTTACTATGATTCTTTTTGAATAAAATCCTCAGCACATTTGCTACATGTGACAAAGAGAAGCACAGAATAACTTTACAGGCTAAGTGTTAATGAAGACAAATTCTCACATCTGAAGTGTTCAGTGTATACTACAAAGGAAAAGTGAACTCTTATCTTCTTGTATCAGTGGTACAACGGTAATAAATATTGAAAAATCACTTTTAATATTATAACTAGATGATAATATGAATAAATAAAGGTATGACCTAAACTCTCAGAGATTGTTGGCAAATGTAAAACTGCTAAAAGGCTAACCTAGTAATGTATCTAGGTGGCAAAATCTTCAAATAATGCCACTCTGTTCAATCTAGATAGATGAAACCTTTTGGAAACTGAGGAAGAACTGCCTTCTCTCTGATATTTAGAAGTAGAATCATAGAATCATAGAATCACCAGGCTGGAAGAGACCCATCGGATCACTGAGTCCAACCATTCCTATCAAACACTAAGCCATGTCCCTCAGGACCTCGTCTACCTGTGCCTGAAACACCTCCAGGGAAGGTGAATCAACCACCTCCCTGGGCAGCCTGTTCCAATACCCAATGACCCTTTGTGTGAAAAACTTCTTCCTAATGTCTAATGCAACTTGAACATGCCATCTTTGGAATAGATAGCAGCTGTGAGTCAACCCAGGGGAAATCTCACCTCCACCTTTTTATTAGTTACTGTTACTCTGTTTCAGTTAAAAGAATGTTCCAGTTAAAGCACAGACAGTTGCAAGGGAATAAAAATGAAGGGTATCTTGCCTATTCAGCTTGATCAAAGGAAATTTAAGTGGCACCTAAGTGATAAATTGGGACCAGAAAGGAACAGGTAGCAAAAAAAAAGAGAAAAATTTTTGATCACTGGGGAGAAAAGCTATTTTTTTCCTCTGGAATTCCAGTCTTTTTTTTATTTTCTATGACAAACTGAATAATTAATGCAAGTCATATCTATTCTATGAAATTCAAACCCACTTTTATTTGTGGACTGTTCCTTCAGTGTTGCCTTGACTTTAGTAATGTTATCCTTTTCCAATGAAGCTCACTAGCAAAGATGTAATCCTGGTGTTTTATTTTTGTTTCCTACAGACTTGAAAAGAAGCAGGATAGGAACTGGGAAAAGCAATTAATTAAAAAAAAAAACCCTGCATTCCCTGTAGATATTGCCTTGGCATATGATGCCCCAAACTGCATTTCACCTTCACTTTTATTTACAGTTAAACTAAGTTGTTTGCTTTTTTTTTCCTTTCTTGTACATATAATTCATAAACAGATAGTTTTAAAAAGTACTTTTTCCCAAAACTTATCTTAGGAAGTACACCTTAGAAATATTCCAGTCATGACTCAGTGACATACTGCATCTATTTTCACCTTGCCTCTCAAAAAGGTGAACTTAATTTTGGTTTTCTTTTCCCCTTTAATTAAGTATTTCAATATAATCACAGCTGTTTTCCAAGCCAGCTGCTGAACGTTGCCTTCCAAAAGCGCTTTTCTTCTGTTCTTCTCTCTCAGGAGCTTTGACACATCTTTAGCTTTGCTAACTCCTTTGTCCTGTGGTTCCTTTGCAGCTAGACATTTCTATCTTAATTCCACATCCTGTTTCCACCCTATGAAGCCACCAGTCTCCCCAAAAATCAGGTGGGTTTTATCTGGAAGTACCTCTTTTCTTTCAGGCTCACTTTTTGGGGGAATGATTCCTACATTTTCTTTAACTTCGAACTTATATTTCCTTTTCATTTTTGGACCACTGTTTGTCACCTCAGTTGAGCACAAAGTTATTGTGCAAGCAGGATACATTCAGCTTACAAATACAAATAATTTAGTCCTTATCATACACAAATAATTGTGACTAGGTTAGGTACTAATATACCCACTACCTGTTATATGACACACACAGTCTTTCCTAGCCAGGCAGCAAGAGTCAGGAGGAGAAGGGGGGCAGTTCCTGCAGCTCCCTGGAGCACAACCGCAGTTGTGTCACCTTCTGACATTCCTGATTTTTCTTTACAATTTTATACTTGTCCATGTCAGTGCTTTTCTTTCTTAGCCTCTTCTTACTCTGCCTGCAATTTCAGTTTTCTAATGTCTCATGAATCTAATCATCTAACAACTTTTTTTTCTTTTTTTTTCTTTTTTTTTTTTTCCACAAATCAGCCAGTTCCTCAGAAGTCCGAGCCATGGTTATATAACTGCACAGTATCAACAATGGGTCCGGTATCCTTAAAGCACAGGTCCCTAAAGAGACTACAAGACAGAGGGATTCACATTCCTCTTACTTTAGCACTGAGATGACTGTGAAACAGGAGGTAATGAAATAGGTTAGATCTAAGTGGCTACCAGTCAAACCTCTAGGTTTGAGTATCAGTTGCTCAAGCATACTCCATAAGAAAAGCTTATAATTTTCCTTGTGATACACTATTAGACATTTATTCAGCTCTTAACGTACTGCAATACATTCTTACATTTTCTAAAACTTTTCAATGCACGTATAAGAACTTGGATTCAGCCCAATTTGAATTAATGTCAAAAAACCTGCACAAAATCCTTTTATAATACCCATCCATAAAAAGAATCTCCCTTCCTTATTCACCTGAACTCATAGAAAAGAGATATTCACTAAGAGACCTAATATTTTTAAATATATACACATCTGAACCACAGACATAACATCTTTGTCAGTAATAAAAAAGCCTTTCATGTTAAGTTTCATTCTCAATGACTTTATATGTCTCATTTTCCATGGAGGACACAATCCATGAAGTAAAAATTCATTCTTTGTGGCAGAGACATATTGTAGCAGTCACACCACTAACCCACTTAATGGTGCTGACCAAAAATATCACAAATTTAAAGTCACATTACCAAAAGCTCCTTCTCCTCCTGTAGCTTAGCCTTTTAAACAAAGTGATTTTACACATACTTCCAAATAACTTTTACCTTAATATATTGGTACTCCAAAATATCTAATCTGACAAACACATCTTGTAAAACCACTGAAATATTTTCATAAATCATGTAAGACTTTTTTGGGTATATTTTATTCATAAGAAAATGGCAGACTATTACAAAGAATAACTATTAAAGAGGCAAAGAAAGAAAGATTTTAGTCATGATATCAAAATGTTGAATATGGAGAAATTTATTTAAACATTAACACACAGCAGATAACATAAACTTTGACTCTTGAATGATAAGGGTCTTGTCCAGTGTAGCTACAGGAAAGGGAAAAAGAAAGGACTGAGTTGAGATAGGGAGCCAAAAAAGTCTTATTTATACTTTATTCTGAAAGGGAAAAAGAGACACGATTGCCAGCTGCTCCATTTGAGAGACACTATCTCAGTTTGCTGTTCTTGGCAAAGATTTGCTTTGCCTATATTTGGAACTATCCATGAATAAAGGTATAATTCTCACCAATTCAGAAAGCTTAATCTACATCACTCACTTACCAATTTGTTAATAGAAGAGACCTACAACAGAAGGAACAAGAAGTTAACTAACCTATTTGAGTCCACATCTGGAAGGACGAGAATGTCATCTTTGTGACCTTTGTACCAAGTATCAATTTAGATGCAAGTGTGGTCCTAGTGATGCTACTACCCATTACAAATTAAAACTCTGCCTATAATTAAAGTATTTTTTTTTCCATTACCAGGGCTCACCTGGCTTTCTCATCCAAGAGCTCAACCTGTAAATAAGAAGAAAGAGTGTAGGATGATGAAAAGAGAAGGCAGTAATTCCACTACAAGATGTTGTGGTGCTATAAGACAATCCTAGGATTCTGTTTTGCAGCTATTGCTTTTTCGCTGTTGAAAAGCTAATTCAACTGCACACAATTACTTTAGACAACAGAAGCTGTCAATGTTTCGCCACAAACAGTTGGGCCTCCTTCTATCCCAAATCCATACCAGCTCTCCTGTAAAAAGTAAGAATAACGCATGCCAGAGGTGAAGGAGGCTAACTTGCCTGAAATCTACGGTACGTTTTGTCCACAGCTAGTTTAATTTTAACACCAGTAAGACTTCTGGAAGAGTTCACACATCTACACTCTTCTCTCACAACCATCTTTGCTCTCCCCAGTTTTATTCACCCACTGGTGGCCAACTTCCCTCTCCATCATCAATGTGTGTACTGTGCTGAATCTGGTATTTGAGTGCCAGAGGGGTGAGTGGACTCACCTTACTAAAACACAAATACACACGCAAAAAAAAAGAAGAAAAACAATCAATTTTATTGCCATCCTGAGGTTACTCCTTTGAAGACAGGAAGCCCTGAGACAAAAAGGTGGGGCAGGGGGCAGGTGTGCGCACCCACCCACATGACATCTTCCACTGACAGCCAAGTGATGGCTCACAGGTGTGATGGCATGAGGCGTCAGGAAACACGCTGCAGGCCTTCTCCCTTGGAAAGAGCCAGCCACCCACACCCAACATCCATTGGCCAAGGCAGAGTTAGCCTGCCTCACCTGGCCATGGGCACCCCTTGAGGGCTGCACCTCTCTCCCTCTCTTTATTTGTCTTTCTCCATCTCTATCTATCTATCTATCTATCTATCTATCTATCTATCTACCTACCTACCTACCTATCTCTCTCTCTCTTGACATTAGCTGGCAATGCGTGCCCACAGCCCAGAAGGCCAACCACATCCTGGGCTGCATCCAAAGAAGTGTGGCCAGCAGGTTGAGGGAGGTGATTCTGCCCCTCTGTTCCTTTCTTGTGAGACCTCATCTGGAGTATTGTGTCCAGTTCTGGAATCCTCAACATAAGAAGGAGATGCAATGGTTGGAATGGTTCCAGAGGAAGGCCACAAGGATGATCAGAGGCCTGGAGTGCCTTCCATACGAAGACAGGTTGAGAGAGTTGGGGTTGTTCAGTCAAGGAGACCTTATAGTGACCTTCAAGTACCTGAAGGGGGCCTACAAGAAAGCCGGGGAGGGACTGTTTACAAAGGCATATAGTGATACGACAAGGGGTAATGGGTATAAATCAGAGAGGAAAAGACTTAGACTAGACATAACGAGGAATTTCTTCAGAAATTGTGTGGTGAGGCACTGGCTCAGGTTGCCCAGGGAAGTTGTGGAGGTGTTCAAGGAGGTGTTCCCTGGAGGTGTTCAAGGCCAGGCTGGATGGGGCCTTAAGCAGCCTTTATCTAGTGAGATGTTCCTGCCCATGGCAGGGAGGTTGGAACTTGATGATCGTTAAGGTCTCTTCCAACTCAAACCATTGTATGGTTCTGTGATTGTATAGATGTATCACTCTCCTTCTCTCTCTGTTTCTCTCTCTCTCTCTATCTATCTATCTATATATATATATACACACATCTCCATGCTTCTCCCTGTCCTCTTTCTCTTTATATATTTAATGTCCCTCTCCCTCCCTCCCTCCCTCTCTCCCCCACTCTCTGTATTTATCTACATATACCTCCATCTCTCTGTGTTTATATATACATCTATCCCTCTCTATATATACATCTTCTCTCCTCTATCTCTTTATATATATATATCCCTCTCCTTCCCTCTTTCTCTCTCCCCTCTATATATACTCTGTATACATCTATCCCTCTTTCTACATAACTCCTTTCCTGTCTCTTTATATATATCTCCCTATCCTTCCCTCTCTCTTGCTCTCTCTATATGTATCTACATATACCTCCCTCTCTATATATATTTATGTATATATCTATCCCTCTCCCTCTCTATAGATCTCCTCTCCTGTCTTTATATACATGTTTCTCACTCCTTCCTTTTCTCTCCCCACTTCTATATAGATCCCTCTCCTCTCTATATAATCTCCTTCCTTCTATCTATCTCCTTCCCTCTTTCCCCCTCTCTATATATGGCTATAGAATCATAGAACAACCAGGTTGGAAGAGACCCACCGGATCATCAAGTCCAACCATTCCTATCAAACACTAAACCATGTCCCTCAGCACCTTGTCCACCCGTGCCTTAAACACCTCCAGGGAAGGTAAATCAACCCGCCTCCCTGGGCAGCCTGTTCCAATGCCCTTTCTGTAAAAAAATTTTTCCTAATATCTAGCCTAAATCTCCCTTGGCGGAGCTTGAGGCCATTCCCTCTTGTCCTGTACCCTGCCACTATATATGTCTATCCCTCTCTATATATAATCTCCTCTCCTGCCTCTTTATCTATCTATCTATCTATCTATCTATCTATCTATCTATCTATCTATCTATCTATCTATCTATCCTTTCCTCTCTCCATATATACCTCCCTCTTTCTATATACATCTATCCCTCTCTCTCTCTCTCTCTAGTCTCCCTCCTTCTCCCCTCTGTCATCATATACATACATCTCCCTCTCTTCCCCGTATATATCTATATAGACATCATCCTGTCCTCCTCTCTATATGTACATCTCTCATCTCTCTCTCTCTCTCTTTCCCCCCTCTCTGCTGCATTGCCACCTGGTGACTCTATGATTCTTAGAACCACCCCCAAGCCCCAACCCCCGCGGTGGTGCCCTGGCCCCGCGCATGCGCGCAGGGGCGGTGCCGCCGGGAGGGTCACCGCCGCCGCCATCGCCGCGGGGCGGGTGTCTCGACGGCCTCGCGAGCTCTGACGTCACGACCGCGCAACCGGGAGGAGGGAGGCGGGGAAGGGAAGGGACAGGTTCAGGCAGGTGGTGCTGCGTCCTTATGGCTGTGTTAGAGTGCCAGGGAGGGTTTGAGGCAGGAGCCTGCTCGGAGGGAAACAGAAAAAAAAAAAAAAAAAAAAAAATGGGCGGGATCTGCGGCTGGAAATTGGAAGGGGTGTTGGTACGAGAAGCAGTGGCCGTTGCAAAGAGTGGAATTGCGTGGGTTAACCATAAGTGGAGTTATGTTTCGTCTAACTAGTTATTTGTTTTGAAAGCTAGACAGACTGTCCATCTGATGACGTGTTTTCTTTAAAACGGTGTTTTTCCAGACGCTGTTCATTCTTTGAAGATGATAACGCCTTGTGTGAAGTGCGGTCTGTGCTGAACAGATGAGCCTTGTACTGTAATCGTCTCTGGAGTCTCTGTCTCAAAGGCAAGGTCAAGCAGAGAGCTGGAGCCAACTCCAAAATAGCAAGAGTTGGACTAGAAGATCCGATGGGTCCCTTCCAACCTGGTTGTTCTATGATTCTATGACTGTTCTGAAGTTTCATTATAACATTAATATAACCTTGGAAAGTAACAGAATATGCGTAAGATTTCTGAGAAAACATACATATATGTGTAAGGGGGAGATGTGTCCTGTCCCCAGCTCTTGTCTCACTGCACGTGACTGATAAAGATAGCTCCCTCCTGTTGCCCAGGCCTGGTTGAAAGGTACTTGTTTTCTAAAACTCTAAAATGAGTTTTATGTGCCATCATAGAATTGTAGAGAATCATGAGGCTGAGGGGAGACCTCATTGCTCTCTCCAACTACCTGAAAGGAGGTTGTGGAAAGGAGGGAGCTGGGCTCTTCTCCCAAGTGACAGGGGACAAGACAAGAGGAAATGGCCTCAAGTTCCACCAGGGGAACTTCAGGCTGGACAGTTGGAAAAAAAAAATTCACTGCAAGGGTCATTGGGCACTGTTGATTCACCTTCCCTGGAGGGGTTTAAGCAATGGGTGGACAAGGTGCTGAGGGACATGGTTTAGTGTTTGATAGGAATGGTTGGACTTGATGATCCGGTGGGTCTCTTCCAACCTGATTGTTCTATGATTCTGTGATCATATTCAGTATCAACATGGCCCCTAAAGCACTGTCTTTCTGTTGTAGTTTTACAGGCTTAAAAGATGCAGGGACTTTATTTAGTCCTGTGATCACTTCAGTTGTCACTTGAGTTTCTGTATTGGTAATGTTTAAAATTCTTACCTCGCATTTCAGTTCAGTTGTGCATGTTTATATCAGTTATATAATTGAGGGAGGAAAAATCCAGTTGCGTTGTAGGTGTTATGGCACACGAGATGAAGCAGGAAACCGGAAACTATCATAGCTGGGATTAAGTTTGAAGTTAGTAGTGAGTCCTCTGAGTCTTTCCCTACACAAGGTCACACTGGCTTTGTTAGCATTGGCACTCAGGGCAGTAGCCTGTCTTTTGATGTGAACAACTGTATTTCCATATGTTATTCCTCGTGGTCACAGTCTTGCTAGGTGTAAAGGAGGCTCTCATTTGTTTTGTGACTCACTCCTATGATACCCATATTGCATAGAAGCTTGCCATGTTCTAACTAGCGTGCTTGGGTTTTTATTACTAGGATCTTAACATCAGCACTTTGTTTTTGTGAAGGTGGTTTGAAATTGCTGGAATGCTTCTTGCACGTTTTTCAGCTGAGGCAGTAAGAGCAGTGTATTCAGGGTGTTAATTACAAGGGGCCGTTTGTTCTTTGCGTTGTTAACAATTTTAGTTCTTCCTCTTTCTGAAATGATGTTATGGTTTGTAGTGAACACCACAGTGCCAGGTGGAGGCTGCTGAGAGAAAGAGAATAGGTACTGAACAGAAGTTCTGCTTGGAACCGTTTCAATGTCAAGTGATTCAGCTGTTATTGTATCTGTGTTATAGGTTGTGTTCCTATAAAAGGTAAAGGTGAGAGCATTGTGAAGGGGGATGTGTTACGTATTGGGGCCTTGAAGTGCAACTACCTTACAACTACTCTTTTTCTTTTTTTCCTTTTTTCTTTGTCCAACCTCATCTCTTGATACTTCCTTTGTAACTCTATAGTAAAACAACTTCTGAGAGTATCAGTTTGGTTACCAAATCCAGAGATTACTTTTCAGAAAATGTGGACTGCTAAAAGTGTTTGTAATTCTCAAATATTGTTGCTTAAGCTGAAAGAAGGCAGATTGCATAGTTGCATGTTTCCAAAAACTCGCCAGTTCTGGATTGGAATTCTGAACTATTGCACCATGAGAGCGCCTCATAACAGAGTCAGATTCCAGGTAAGTATTTTTGTGGTGCTCTAGGTACAAGCTGATGTGCATCAGTACAGTGATAATATAATTCTTTTGGAATCTGTAGGACTAAGCTTTTGATCTCACAGCCTTACCTATGAGAAGATGCTGTTAGTGTATCAAGGTAAAAGGGGCAGGTGGCAGGAGCTGCGGGAGAATCAATGTTTCATAATGAACTTCTTGTGTCTGATATTTATAAGTTGCAGAGATTTTTTTCTATTTTTTTTTTTTTGCAAATAATACTTCAGACAATACTGTGTGATAACTGACAGGCTTATTCATTAGAGTGACAGCTGTTTAGTGAAGAATAGGACCAGAGTTCTCTGGAAGACTATACAAGTATTGCACAAAGTGAGGAGAGGAAAGGTATAAATACTAGAATATTATGGTTTCAAATAGTTTAATGGTATTAATCTCTTTAAGGATAAATGATGTTTATCACATATTTGTCTACTATTTTCCTTTTAAATAGTAGTATTTGGCTCTATAATTGTAGGTTAACAAGGTAAATGATCAACAACCAGTAGTAGATCCAACTACGGCTGCTAGTGCAGAGGGAACAAAAGCAGCTGCTGGAAAACATCCCATTGTGGTACGCGATGGAAGCCAGCATTCATTAGAAGGTACTGAACCTTTTGCCAACCTCTTCTTAAGAAGTCAGCCTTCTCACTCCTCTCTAGACATTTTGTATTGATGATAAATATTATATAAATTCTTAATTAGAAAATCATATATCATACGGTTTGTTTATTTTTTAACTTTAAGGAGGTTATACACAATTTTTGTAGTTGGCAAAGATTGGTGTGTTTTTCCTAAATGTTTTGATGGCTGATTGGACTGTGTACTGCTTTTTTTTGTAGTGTTGTGTTTGGGGGTTTTTATTAAACTTTAGCAAACTCTTACCATGCTTATTCTGTGTGCCTCAATAGATGTACAACTTAGTTTTCCCATTATCTTTCAAGTAACAGTGGTGACTCTTAAGTAGAGTGCAGTTACTGAACGGGTTATTGTTTTGTGTGGCCCTATTTTTAATGTGAATATCAACTGAAGACTACAAATAATCTGTGATGCCAGTGAACTTCTTTTTCCTTTTGTAAAACACGAGAAAACAAACATTTCTGTATGAGTGGTGATTTCCAATTCAGGTGAATCAGTAGTTAAAATTATGACGTTTATTTTAGCAGTGCTGCCTAGCTAAGCAGTTCTTTCCATAACTTTGCTTGTTTTGTCATTCCTAGCTAATAACTAATCCTCAAACGTGTTGCTGTGCATCATACGTTTTAGCTCCTGTGCTTCAGGGTGCTTTGTCATTGGCATTTTAATGTATATTTGGTTTTGTTTGTAAAGGTTTTTTTAGTCAGTTGCTTTGGGCATTTTCAGCTTTTGTTTACAAATGGGATGACAGGGAGATAGTTATGACTGGTTAAGACACTGAGATATATACTATTTATATAATTACATAGCTCAGAAAACAGCAGTATGAGAAACTGTTGTGCTATTTCTTGGGCATGGCAATTAGGAAGGCAATACCTATCCAGAAAAAAGCTACATTGTGCTGTGTCTAACATTGCTGTACATGTTTGTCTCCTTACATAGATTCTCTTATAGGTTTGCATTATAAATGGATGGGTGAACAGAAATGCCCTCTCACCCCACCTGTTAGTTTTTAATCACCAGTGAGTTCTTTTTCTGGAGATGTGAAAATCTTAAATAGAACTGTTAGGTTTATGTTTATTGCTGAATGCTCCTGCATTATCTTTAAAGTAGTGAGATTTAATAGCCCACGTGTCCTTCTAGAGTCTTCTTGTACTGATCTTTTCTTATGCTTCCTGTAGACAACTGCACTTAGCCAGTTAAAACCTTTATATTTTGAAATTTACCAATCATGTAAGATGACATTTTTGAAAAGCAGTGGCAAAAGAATTTGCTATGTCCTATTTATGTCATAACTCTACACTCTGTGAACTGTCCATCGGAAAAGTATTTGTGCATCCTTTAAGGTTCATTTAGTTTTTTTCCTAACTCTGATTTAAGAGAAATCTTTGATGGTCAGAAGTTAAGTTAAGCCCTCAGAGTATTTGTTCTGAAGTGTCGTGGAGCAAATGTTTCATGCCATTTCTTAGATAGCAAGATTTCTGCTGTTTGCTCAAGCAGCTGTAAAATTGGTTTATGTCCAGATGTGACTGTGCTCCTGTTTCAGGGACTCTGTAAGAAACTGTCAGGTAACAGTCATACTGTAAACTTAATTGTCTCTGTATGTACTCTTGGGAGTTCTTATAACTTTACTGTTCTTTTTGATCAAAAGAACGGTGATGTACCACATCATCAAAACCAGACATATAAAGGTAGAGTTGGGCTTGATGATCTTAAAATTCTTTTCCAACCTAGTGATTCTATTATTTGAATCACACTGTCTCTGAAATACACCATTCTGACTTGCAAATAAGTGTTGCTGTGACACATTTGCAAGAACCGAAAGAAGTGGGAAAGTCTATTGTATTATAAACTCGAGTATCTTTTTTCCCATTTGTTGCTTTTCTGATTTTATAGAACTTAGATCTAATGAATGCTTTCATATCTTTTCCTCTTTCTTGGCGATTCCTTTGAGCAGCGAAACAACATTGCTTAACTATATCAATCAGATTGTTCCTTACAAAACCATGATTCTTATTAATCTGTATAATCTTTATAGTTTAAGTGCATTGTTATAGATTTTTTTGTAAGGACTTCTAATTCAATATTAAGAACTTCCCTGTGGGCAGATCCATGGTGCTGAATGAGGATTCTAATGTTCTGTGGGGTTTTTTTCCTCTATGATGCAGTTTACTTAAAATACTCTAGTGATTTTAATATTCTGAACCATTCTTTTTAATATTTTGAAAGACCTGGTTGCTTCATCAAGCAACAGATGCTAGCTGTCAATTAGGTTGTAAACATTGCATGATTTTTCAGTTAAGAACTATATAAAGCCCTGAGCAAGCCAGTTTGGTCAAATAGCTGACCCTGTTTTGAGAAGCAGGTTGAGCAAGGGACCTCCTGAATTATTCAATGAATTTTTTTTTTGGTCATTATTTACCCAGTTGTAGGGTTGCTACATGTATGTGTGAAACCCATTTATCAGTCACAGCTAGTCACACACCACTGGATCTGTCATTTGAACCTGAATGTCATCTGATAATTAACATTTGACCTGAAGTGCTACTTTTGTTTTGAAGTTCTGTTCAGGAATCTGTAGAAGTGTTGTGTTACATGCCACACAAATCCAGTGGATCAAGTATTTCTGTTTAAAAGAACCCAAACAAGCAACACCTTTCCCCAGAAAATAAAAGATTTATTTTTAATTACTTTTTAGCTTGTATTCATTTAATCTTTTTGAGCTTGAAATTAGTCTACTCTTCACAGACTGTGAAACTAGCAGCATGCTTTAACAATATTCCTTTACTTGAAACCTTAATGCTCTTTTTTTTTCTTCGCATGTTCATCTCTCTCTGATCTTTCTGTCAGTCAAGAGACTGATGTGAATACTTATTCAGTAATCTCTGTCTGTTGGGCACAAGGAGGAATAGAAGCATGAGATCTAGGTGTTGAGAAATTAATTCTCAACAGGGAGCAAATGCCGTGTATCCAGAGACTTGAGAACAGTGGTTGCTCACAGTAACTGATAATTAGATAGGGTCAGAACTTATATAAGAAAATAAAACTTCTTCATGAAGCCTTATGAAAGAAGGCATGGGCATCTGACTTTATTGGTATATTTTTAGTAGGTTTTCATCTCAGATTCAAATAGTCTCTTCAGTTTACATAACCCCCTCTTCTGTTCTCACTTTAGAGAAAGTGTATCAGACAGTTCTTTATATATAGAAATATAATTATCTTATACATTTGCAAGGATTTTTTTTATTTAGAATTCTTTACAATTTCTGTATATAATTATGCTTCAGATACCCTTCATATCCATCTTCTATTGATTTGTGAATGTCTAAATATTTTCCATAGGAAGTTTTTGGAATGCTTCATAGATGAGCCGTACCAAAGGTTTGGAACACGTGTATATATATGTAAATAAGCATACATACACTTGTTCTTATTTAAATAAGCTTATTAGATTACACTTGTGTTTCTTAGTTACATTTCATAGGTTCCCTACAAGTAATTTTTGGGATTTGTGCACTCTCACTCTGCTTGTTTATTTTCTGACCAGTCAGCTGCATAAATATGGTCCTTACTTAATATAATGTTTTGCGTTACTAGTATCTTGTGCCTGAAATCTCTTTTGGACAAAAATCGGAGTTAGGTCTTCTGTGATTGCTTTGCTTCCTACGTAATAATGCAAATGCTCTAACCAGCCTCCTGATTTGTTAGAAGGCTTGGGAACAGCTGCAGCAGTTGGTTAAACTAATGAGAGTTTAACTAGCCTGAAAGAAAGCACATTGTGACATCATACTTCAAAGTGTATTTGAGGGGTTTTTTTTCCATTCTACTGAAAACCACCTAACTTTGAAGTACAATTATGTTTGGTTTTTTCCAGTAAATTATTGAGGGTTTTTTTTTTTTCATTTTCTACATAGTATAGGTATTTTTCTATAAATTAGAAGATCCATTCTTTTTGAAAGTAGTAGCAGGATTTATCTTTGGCTTCATTACAAATGCCTTTCTTTCACATTGTCATAGCAAGAGCCAAGCTGAAATCAGTACGAATGTGTTAGATATACATTACCAGTATACATACATAAAAGTGGATGTGGAAGTGTTTCCAGTAAAGGGGGCAAAGTACAATTAATATAATACCTTATGACAGTGCAGTGTTTTTGCAGCATGATTGATGTTCCAAACAGTATCGACTGGCCTGGTACTGTGAGATACATGCATATTCTCTCTCTTTTCTTCTTTTTACTTTCTTTTTTTCCTCAATTTTTTATTTTGAGGAAAAGGGCAAATCTAGTTAGACTCATTCATGGTCTGATTTTAATCATATAATGGGTAAAGCAGTTGAGTTTAGCATTTCTTCTTACCTAGTAGTTTTGAAAGCTGTTTCATATCTTCATCTTTCCTGCTCTTCGCATTTCCAAGCTTAAGAGGTAACTTAAACCAAGATGCATTGCCATGTGCGTTTGCCTCTCTTCATGAGAAATGACACCACAGTGTCTTTAGATGATTTCCAAAAGAAACATTTCTTCAGCAGTCTTATTATGAACCAGAAAAATCAAGTATAGTCACAAGTATACTGACTTAGGGTACCCAAATAAACTATTTGGGATTCTAGTTTTAATCCAGTACTAAGATAATCTCTATAGCATCCTGTATAACTTGTATAGCTGTAGAACATCTGTGGAATAGCTTGCTCTCATAATTGTAGTTATTTGCACAAACAGAAGAGCTAATAAAATGTACACTTTTTTTAAAAAAATGAACCTTCCCTAAGGATCTGAACTTACGCTTCTTGTTCCTGTTTTTCTTAAAATTAAATTCTAACCTTGACACTTTCAGAATGTGTGTATGTTTTCCTACATTTAGTGTTTTGTGTTTGGCGTTTTTTTTAGTCTTTCTATTGTGATAGTTGCAACAATATGTTTTGTGTTTTCCTCTTCTAAATAAGAAATGACTTCAAATAATTTATCTGTTAATGGTTCCTAATAATGCTAGTAATCAAATTAGTTCAAAAGGTGAAGGAAGAATTGCTTTCTTAGAGAGTTATACACATAGCCTTGAATCCAAAGTAAAGGGAGTACGGTGACACAGTAGACAACAGTTTTATAATTAATTTGCTTTTTATTCTAGGTGCCTAACAGTGTTAGCTCTTCAGTAGCATTCTTTTATCATTTTTGAGTAGCTACTTTTATTTTCCAGTTCTTTGACAAATTAGATTAAATGTACAGTTATTTTTGTATATAGAGAGATATATAGTTATTGAAAGGTAAAGATTTGTGCTAAGAAGTATTTTAGAGTTGTTTTCAGTTTCGGAGATGCTAAACTAACTGCTATTTGTTTGATGTATTTGGTAATCAAAAATTTTTTACTGTTCCTAAATAGACTGCTTTTTGTTATATGTATGTAGAATCCTGTGGGTTCTGTGCCAAAAGAGCAGATGTATATTCTAAGATAAAATTAACTGATCCTTTTTCTGACTGTGAAACTTTTTTTCCACAGCAAAGATGAAACATATCAATCTGTCATTTGCAGCTTGTGGGTTTCTGGGTATTTACCACTTGGGGGCAGCAGCTGCTTTTTACAGACATGGTAAGAAGTTACTGAAAGATGTGAAAGCTTTTGCGGGAGCTTCTGCGGGATCACTGGCTGCCGCTGTCTTATTAACAGAACCTGAGAGTATGGAGGTAAATTAATAAACTTGTAGGTATAGGAAACGATAATTTTCAAATGAAGTTTTTTATATAATTATCTACCATTAAGGGGTTTTAAAAATATTTTGGGTCTTGTTTTTCTTCTTGCTTCTTGTAAAGAAACAGGGCTCCTGTATGTATACCCATTGGCAAAAGTGTTTTTGAAGCAAGTATTTTTTATGACGAACATCTGTCATGCATATGTTATGTTTTAAGCTATGTAAATATAAACTTATTGTATGTGAATGCTGAGTTATATTGAACGAGATACACATTTAGGTATATTAAAGTATGTGCACTTAGTCACTGTAAATACAAAGTTAATCATCATTTTCTTGGCTAGAGGTGGGCTTTGTCAAACAAATGTATAGCACCATCCTTTTGTCTTTTGTGAAAGGAGGTGAAAGTGGTAGATGTAGTATATCTTCACAGAGTCAAAGAACACCACACATTGGCTCAATTTTTTTTTCCCTTGCTGTCCATCTTAGGACAATGCAAGGAGTGGTTTGTGCAACTCCTTTACAGTCGGTACAATTCATGACTTTAACAGCTTTAGCTCTACTGTGTGCCAGAGAGAATTAACTCTCAAAGCATTCTTTTCTGACATGTTGCATACATGTGTTTGGTTTGGGTTTTTCCCCAGAGATGCCAGCCTTTTCTATCAATTCATTTTCTGTTAAAATTTTCATGGCATTTGATTCAAACGATAGTCCCAGCCAGTGCCATACTTTGCTACCAGTCTTGCTATTTGTTTGTCTTTTTCTTTCTGCTGGGATGTGAATTTAGCTCACAGTTAACTATACTTCTGTTGCTTTTAGCACTAACTTGTTCCCTGGCCTCTTTCCACTCCACCACCCCTAGCTAGATATGTTCTTTATATGATTTGATATTAGGAAAGTTGCACTGTTGTGGAGAGAAGCTTACTTGTGTTCTATTCAGTTGTTACTCCTTTTCTGCAGCCTTTGTTTAGTATTTTAGTTTCAAATACGCCTGGTGTAATGCATACCTCTGACATTAACTTCCTGTGTAGTGAGCGCACCAGTCTACCTTTCCTTAGCCCAAGGAAATTCCTTATGCTTATTCTAGGCTCTGGATATGAGTATTTGTACCCAGCCTGGTCCCACTTACGAAAATCTTCCAAGTAAAATGGGTTTGGTTTTTTTTTGTTTTTCATTTCTTTCATTTGTGGAAAATAAGCCTGTATTACATTGAGTCTGATGGACCTTTTTCTGTAAAAGTTCTTCATTTTAATACAAACAGAAGAACTTTTCATGAACTTCCTAGTCCTTTTTTATAATTTACTTCTTAGTAATACTGTTATATTGTTTAAGTGGAAAATTGAGAGCTAATTATTTGGGGGGCAATAATTCTTAGCGGTTATGGAATTTAACTAAAGACTGTGTTGTGTAGTGAATGGAATTAACTTCATATCAGGATAATAATATTATTACCTTTATTACATTTTAAACTAGAAATATTTTATCTTTTCATATTTATTTTATATTTTTTTATTCAGGCACTTCTGTCTCTCGAGGCTAGGTTGGATGGGGCCTTGGGCAGCCTTTATCTAGTGAGATGTCCCTGCCCATGACACAGGGGTTGGAATGAGATGATCTTTAAGGTCCCCTTCCAACCCAAACTGTTCTATGATTCTATGATGTCCATAAAAATCACTCTTACACATCAGTTAGTGGGAGTTTTTTCCTTCTTTTTTTTTTCTCTCCCAAGAGATGGGTTTGTTAGACAAACACTAATTAGGACTTTATCTAACTCCGAAGCTCAGAGCTCTAGTACGAGCTTTCCTTATCTTGGAGAGAATATAACATGAAGGATTTCTTGTTTAAAATGTTTCTGTTCTAATATGACAGTTTGCAAATGTTTTTCAGTCATGTCATGGAGTTTTGTCACTGTCGAAAAGGCATGGGACTTGAAAATTCTAGGGAGGCTTATAGAGTTACAGATAAGTACCTGTTCATGTCAAAAGTACCCTTATCATCTTTGATGTCAAATTTGCTTAACTCAGTGCAAGTAACTACAATTAGTCACTGAAAGTATAAACAATCGATAGCTATAAGAAATTGTGTGGTCTGTCAGTCACCTAGGTTTGGATTCATGCAGCTCCCTGTTACTCTTATCTCCCTGTCATTTCATTAAAGCGTCTTAGAAATGAAATAGTAGTTCTGAATGGTTCTATGTAGGGCTTGTGGGTTTCTTCTCCATTAGAGACAGAAGTGTCTGAATGTGCCCCTTCCCAGCTAACTCACTACAGAAGTCGTCTAGCTGCCTAATGTAGAGTAAGTTCAAGACTTGGTTCATGTAACTGGTTTTGTATATTTGATTTGTCTTGGAACTGGCAATGGCATGTACCATCTTGGGTAAAGGTGCAGGTCTAATCTATGCAAAATGAATCAGCACAAATCTTCACAGTGGTTGTTACTTGAAGAGGTATGGACCTCTTAATAAAAAATTTTTGATACATTTATTTGAAAACTGCATAGAGAAAGTGGATGCAAGAACTACATTTCTGTCTTTCACTTAGGTGAGTACTGTGTCATACAAACGATGTGAGGAAGTTAACTGCTTCAACTAACTTGTTCATGCTCTTGCAGTAATCCTCACTCTGACTCTTTCCTGGTTTTCCTTCCAGTAAATCCTGTACCTTTATCCTCAATAGAACACATTTGCTTTTCTTTATTGTTTTTTTTTCTTTTTTTCCAGTGACATCAATCATTTATTTTTGTACTAGTAACATATTTGCAAGAAACTCATAAGCCAGGGACCCCAAATTATCTAGAGACAGATTTTTTTATGTTGTAAATGTGATTATATGGGGATGATAATATGTATCAAATACCAATTTAAAAAAATGGATAAGATTGGATTTAGTTTTCTTCCCAAGACCCAAATATTGACAGGCAAGTCTGCATAAACAGGGATAGTAGTACTGAATAGTGAGTCTGAATAGTGAGCATTCAGAATCATAATTCATTCTTTCATAATATTTTTGCTAAGAAATAAATGCTACTTCTTCCTTTGCTCTCCTTTGGAGTTCTTGTGGCTCACACTTCAAGCTATTTTTCTGCAGTCTTTAACCCTAGGCATTTCAGCTTGTATAAAAGAGCTTTTCTGTGCAGTGGAATCTGTTGCTTGGTTTTCTGCAGTTGTGTTTTCTTCCTTTCTCTTCCATCATAATACTACATTCATTAAATACTTCTGTAGTATTTTATTCATTAAATATGTGTGGTTGTTAGTAGAATGTTTTTTGCATTAGTGAGATGAAATTGCAATGATTGTAATGTATTTCATTTTTATAGGCATCTTAAGGCACTTATGTCTGGTTTTAGTACTGCATTAGTCTTTAGGAAAATAAAAAGGTGACTTTACACTTGAAATATAAATGATCTTACAGTGGTGTGGTTCAGGAAATGATTATTTAGCAATGGTAACATAGAAAATAGCCTTTAACTTTCATGGATTGTTAAAATATTACTCTTGTGACAGTTCTCTTACATTTTTAGCATTAGGGAACCTGTTTTCTTAAAAATTAGTTCTTATAAGAGAATCAACATTTTGTATTGCATATCTTATTACAAGCTAAGCACATATGGGAAAACATTTCAGTCCAATCTTAGATCTCTGTCTTGATTAAAGCTTTAGCTGCTAGTATATTTTAGATACCGCAATTGAACATACTTCCCATATTTTAATTTGCAGAAATGCAAGCAGTTTGCCTATGGATTTGCAGAGGAAGTTAGAAAATTGGACTTCGGAGCTGTAACACCTGGTTATGATTTTATGAAAACTCTTAGGTACTGTTCTTAATGCATCTGTAAGATAATTTTTGTGTCAAGCTCTTTAAAGTGGAGAGTATGCATACGTTTCATGTAGTGTAAAGAGCTCAGCATTCTTTCATTCCTAACATATTTGCAAAGTTTTTAAATAAGAATACTTAATAATGTTTAACATTTTGTTTACCCTAGGGAAGGCATAGAGTCTATTCTTCCTTCTAATGCTCATGAGATAGCTGAAAACCGGCTGTATGTGTCAGTCACTAGCACCAAAAATGGGAAAAATCACTTAGTTTCAAGTTTTGCCTCCAGGGAGGACCTCATTAAGGTAATGAAGTTGAATATTGCTACTTTAAGTAAAAATGCTTGAGTTCCTTCAAGTTTTAGGTGTATGTTATTAACTGTACAATAAATCACTGCTTTGCTCAAATAATCATTTGTAATCTTGGTTGTGCTACAACTATAACATAAACAATGGAAGCAGAATTTGATCCTACAGTTTCACAAATTTTGCTAAAATTTGTTTTTGTATGCATCTCCTTCCTCTGTTTTTAAAGTGCTGCCTTGTAGGCAGTGTCTGTTGAAAAAGTAATAGGCTAAGTAATGATTATAGTAGATAAGAATAAAATAGAGGATCTCGAAATTCCTAGACTTGCAGTTCTTAAGCTGGAGGTGATTGAGAAGGGAGGCGTGATTGGTATGTTTGTGAAGGAACAGGGCGCTGAACACTGTATTTAGTTTGAAAAGGTTGAAGTAGAGGAGTTGAAACTGGTCTACTAGTGTTAGGGAAATACTGAAAGTACAATTTCTTCAAACTTGTCCTTCCCCATCTCACTCTTGAGGCCTAGTGGCTTCATAAATGGGGCCAGTCTTCTCACAAAGAATTCACATTTTGGAGGGAATTTGTGCTTTTGAGTCTTTGGCCATAGTTACTGAGATGGAGTTGAAAGAGAGAGGAGAAAAGGGAGTTGGGCAGGGAAAGAAGCTGGTGTCGAGAACTTGGAACCCTGTAGGATGTCAGTTTTAAAAATGTGGAGAGGAATGGGTTCAAGGGGGACCTTACCTTATGTTTTTGTTGAAGAACGACCTATCTATTAGAGGAATGGCTACAGTTTCACGTGTGGAAAAGATGAAGAAAAAGTCTTCTTATCTGAGCTCAGGCAAAGCTGTGGTACTCTAGATCAGAAGAGAGTTCTCAAAGTGAAAGTTAAAGCCTTCATATATGGCCTTAAAAACTTCTTAGGATAGAAAAGGTATTTAAGTAGCTGAAAGTAGCTTAATTTGTTAGAATAATAAAAGGCAGCTCCACTGAAAAAACACTCAAATGTTTTCTTCCAAAATCTCCATGGGCTATGGGTTTTTGGGATATTTTGCACTGCATCACCTTTCATACTATATACTGCAATCTGTAACATTTTTGTCCCCCAGGTTTGTCTCATGCCATCACGCAAGCACACGGATGCATATTCACCACATTTAGATATATGAAAATGTATATATTGCACTTCATCCACACATCTACCATTTTTCTTTGAAATACTGTATACTAGATGTGTGTGTGTATATATATATATATGTGTGTGTGGATGGATGGATACATAGGTATAGAGATACATTTACACTCTTATAGATACTTCTGTGACTGGATAGAAAGGTCTTATGGCTTAAAAAAATAAAAATTGAGAATTGCTGTAGACAGCGATATAGATTTACAGTAGGGCAAATAGTAATTTGTTAATACTTGAATGTATTAACTGTAAAGTATCGATCGTAATGATATACGCATATGAATTTTCAAATTGTTTGTAGTATTTTGGAAATTTTGAATTCTTAGGAAATCTGATTTATTAGCACTAAATGAATATACCGGCAGAGTGATTGGGTCAATTTCTTCTTTGATAATTGACTATATTGCATTTTCTTTTAGTGTATGTGTACTTGATTTCTTCAAAATCATTGATTTACTTTACTTTATGTAAGACTAAGTTCATACTTTCTTGAATCACATAGAATTCCAATGAATTATGGTATTTTGTTTTGAGAGTTGTAATTTAAGTCATAAAATACCAAACCCTATTGAGTTGTCAGACAGTATAGACAAATATGTATGAAAATATATATTGATACTGGTTCAGAGTTAGATTATTGCTTTTTCAGTTTTTTCCTCTGTTATTTCTGCATTTTTTTTCTCTAGGTCCTGCTAGCAAGTAGTTTTATACCAGTATATGCAGGAATTAAACCAGTGGAATACAAAGGAGAGGTAATTTTTCTTTAACTGCCAAGTTTTTTATATGTATGTAAAAGCTTTTAAACCCCACTTTACTGGATTGCTGTTATGGTTTGCTTCAGTATTTATGATATTTATGGAAACACCTGCAGCCTCTTCTTAGTGGACAGTTCTTGTTCCTGCCCAACTTTAGTTTTTGCATTTAGAAGTACAGTCAATGAGCGTTTCACAGAAACTGGTTATTATGTTACTTGAAAGTTTGTTATTCCCAAAGTTTGTTACTACTCTCCTTAGGTGAGATACAGAAAATGGTGTTTCTGACAAGGTGGTTGCTTTCATTTATTGTTTCTTGTTGGAATGATTAGCTCTGCATGCTTGCACTGACATTTCTCATACTTGGTAAAACAATGCAGTTGTGGTGTGGGGATTTTTTGGGTTTTTTTAGAAAGGTGATGAATGTAACTTCCATTCTTTAGTCCAAAATACTTAGGAATGTGATAAGAGCAAAAATCTTAGGATCTCTACTGCAGTAGTATTTCCATGGCTTGGGATTGTGCGTAATGAGGATATGTGAGTGGGTAATATGGACCCTAAAGCATGCAATGTAGAGCTGTATACATGGCATGTAACCTCATAGTCCAGATATGGTAAGCACTGAAGTCAGCAAGATGGGTTGGATATTGATTTAGCTCTGTGAGGCCACATATCATATTAGCATCATATTCCTGGTTTCCTGAAAGCTTTGCTGTAACAGACCAAAATTCTATCTCTGTGCGCTTACAGTAGTTTCAGTAAGTAAATTCCTTGGGCCATATGGCCCATGGCAGCATGGAATCAAGCTGACTCCCTGTTTGCTGCTCAAGTCTACTGGCCTTATCTGTGTTTCAGAACAGTTGGTCTGACTCTGAGCTACATACGTCGCCTGCATACATATCAGCGAGTCATCTTGGAGGTTTTTTTGAAATTTATTTCAGTATGTCATCTGAGATACATTTTGCGTTGATATGTAAGGAAATAGAGTGTAGTTTTGCATTATTTTGCCATTTCATAATAGTCACATATAGTATCATCTGTAGCAGAAAAACAGTCTTCTGCCTGATTGGTGCTAAAGAGTACTAGCACAGTTTGCCACTTGTAGTGTTCTTTGTTAATGAACCTTGAAGCAGATATCCTAGAGTATTCAGTTTATCTTTGGGGAGGTTAAACCCTTAAGAAATACTGAGGTGAATATTAAAATATTATTTCTTACAGCTTCTGAACTTGTGTAGTTTAAATTTCTGCAGTAGTCTATATCTTATATGTTTCCTTTAATTAGGAGAGTAGAGAAGAAAGCGCTTCTTCAGCACAATTCAAATCAATTGTAAATGCCTAATTTAGGATAAGGTGAATCATGCGTTAGAAGTGTTTTCTCTCCCTTGATGAAAAAGGAAGCGTAGAACGACTAATTTGACTGTAGATGTGTGAGGTGCGTCTGCTCACCAGACGTCATGTATGACATCACTGGGTGCATCTAGCCAATAGGCTAATGTTGAATTTTGGGTTATGCATGTAGCACAGAGGGTAACATGACTGTATGAAATAAATTAGAAAGAGATGTCACACTTGTCCCTGCTCTTACTGGGGTGGAATTATCTGAGGTCCCTGTGAAGTTCAGGTTTGTGCCACTTGACTGCCTTTATAAACAAGAAATGTGTGGGGCTCTGCAAGAAATTAATTGGTTGCTTTTGGGGTTTTTTTTCCTCATTCTTTCCTATACTCAACTTCCGTAGTAGACTTGACATATGCTCCTTCTTATGTGCTATAGTCATTCAACTAATTACCTTCTTTACCCTCCACTTTCTAGCATTGCTGTGTTGTGTTGTGTACATAACAAGACAAGAGGTTCTGGAAGAAGAAGAAGTTTGCTTGCGCAGTCAGTTTATTTGCGCATACATATTGTCCAAATCCTAGTTTGGGTCAGAGTAATGTTTTAGGGGTATATATGTAATCTGATATGATTCATATGTACTGTTAACATTCTTATCTGTTCACCTATGTGTTCAGAAAAATGCTTCATGAGGAATCTTGTTACTAGATCAGCTAACAAACTTTGTCAGTAAATTGATAAATACATTACATACGTATTTACACATTACGTCAAATGCTCATTGATTAAACACTCTGTGTACATTGTTAGTTCCTTTATTTCTATGCCCTATGCTTGAACCTATAAGTGGTATTCTGAGAAGGAAACTTGTAAGTTTCCTTGAAGGTGTAATAGAGGAGGCAGGGACAGGAAGGATGACCTATTCAATTATGAATGTACTGTACTAAGGTTGCTTTGAAATTTTTTTTTTCCAGTAGAAGTGGATTGATGGTGGCTTTACCAATAGCCTTCCTATCTTGCCTGTTGGAAGAACTGTGACGATTTCTCCTTTCAGTGGTCGATTAGATATCTGTCCACAAGATAAAGGACATATGGATCTTTATGTTAAATTGGGAAAACAAGATATAATGGTGAGTTGCTTGTTTATTAAGTAACTTCAGACAAAGAAAAGGTAGTTCAGCAGTTAAACCTATGCTTATTTTTAAGTGTTTATTTTCTGCTAATATGAAACAATGTTTCGGCATTTTCTCTTTTGCAAATAGAATGTAAAATGTCTTGAACACAAAGGATGGAAAATGTACAATAAATTTTATCAGAAAGATTGAAAAGCATTGATTTAGATAGAGTAAAATCGAGCAGACTATCACAGGCCATTAAATGTAATCTAGACTTCCTGTATCATCTGTCTTTGCTTTAAGCTGGGTCTTTTATGTAGGTGGCAGAGGAAGGCTTCTGTAGAACACCTTAAAAGAGTGAAGCTCTGGAACATCCATTCATGCTTACTGAAATCAGCAGCTGTAACTGAATTTAAAATACAAGTTTAGGTTGTACATTTGAAATGGTATGTATAGTGACTTGTCACCTCATTGCGCAAGAGAGCTTGCGTTAAGATTTTGAGCATTTGCGATCACAAGATTTTTTTTCCAGGAATTATGTTGTTAGATGATCTAGAAACATTTCTGCATATTGAAATATATGCTAGGGCTGATTTTTATGGTCACCTTTCCATTGTTAATATTTCTGGTTTTTGCAAGCTTTCTCACAAACTTTAACTACAGTACTGCTGCCTTTGATGTGATGAAAGAAAATATTGAATAGTACTAGACCTAACTTTCAAGAAAGCTTCACTAGAATGAAAAAATTAAAGATTAGCAATAATTGCTATTTTTTTAAGTTTACTTAAGACAATTCGTAATGTGTTTTATTAATTTGAGTAGTTTTATCCTAAATAGAACTGATTACTGAGTCCTTATAATGTTTCACAGAGATTTTAAACATGGTACTTGATAAATGGTCATAAAGCACGAGATTACTGATTTCACATATATTAAAAATATATACTTACTCTACATTTCTTAGTTGTGATTTGTATTTGATATCTACTGTATCTAGAGAAGAGAAAAATGAGCTGGTGATTAGATTAGTTTAGATATAGAAAATTAATTGCAGAGTTACGTTGCTTCTAAGAACCTGCAAGTGTAATCATATGCAGAATCTCAGGCAACATTTAAAAAATTCCATTTGAAGTGCCCTTAGCTTTTAGAACTGCAAAAATGTAAGTGGATATATATATATGTTTTTTTTTAGCAGTATTGTAATCTGCATTAAACAGACTTGTGTATCTTCATTTTTCTGGATTGGAATGGGAACAGTTTTCTGTCTCCTTGAATGTCCTCCATCTATTAGAGTCAGAATTTGAATAATTGCTGCTTGCTTGCTTCAAATAATGAAGATTATTTTGATATTATTTTTCAAATTGTGTATAATGGAGCATGTGGCTAAATTATTAAATTCAGAATGTTATTAAATCTGATTATATTTGTAATTTTGTGGTAAACTATGTCTTTATTCAAGAACAAAATTCTGAAATCTTTTTACATCATCAAAGTGACCACTTGACATGTTGAATAATTCTTAATTTGTTGGTGATACAAGCTACATTGATACTTATATGTTAAATGTTGCCTGGGAACATTCCAAATAATGTGGTTGCTCACACTAGTAAGCTGTCAAAATATTGCCTTGTGCAAGTTTAGCATGTGCCAGCTACCACTCTGCCAGGCAGTTCTGGGCACATCACTAAAATTAAAATGTTTCAGAAATTTTGGGCAGTTTTACAGGTGGACAGTCTGTCTTGGAGGCTGCAGTGCAGCCTCTTGTGCCAGTTTGTCTTGGCGCTCAGAAGTGTACTTGGGCATGGTTGATGTACTAGTGTAGACAAAGCTATGCTGGTGTTTTGGTTTTATATATGGTACATGAAGCCGATGACACAACAGATAGCAACACAGTCAAGTCTAGATGAGTTGCTTTAATAAACTAATTTATAGCTCCTTGTTCTGTTGCAGCTCTCTGTGGCCAACCTGATAAGACTTAATCAAGCTTTCTTCCCACCAAACCAGGAGAAAATGGAATCACTGTACCAAAATGGATTTGATGATGCTGTACATTTCTTACTGAAAGAAAATTGGTTTGAATAGATGGTACATAGGAAATGAATGAAACATGGTGGATGTTAAAACACAGCTACAGGCATCTTTGGATTCTAAGGGATTGCTGTCCCAATTCCAGTTTATGGAATTAAAAATTCCAATGAAATTGCATCTGCTTCTGCTGAGAAGGTATCAGTTGCATTCCAAAGACCTGTAAAAACATGTCAGAATAGATTTGTACTTGCCTGATAGCTGTCTTACTTGGAAGAAGTTCAAGCTTAGATACATTTTGCTTCAGCTAAGGACTTGAGTGTGGGAATTGTAAAAACTTCATTTTCATAATTGCAGAAATCTGGAAAAATCTTTTTTGATGTTATTTAAGAGACAAATTGTGGTTCTACCATGGAAAATTACAATCTATATTGTTCCCTTAATACAATAGTTGTGTGTGCAGATTGAATCCTTGCAATATTGATGATCTGCTATATATCCTGCAGTGTTCTAAGGACTTGGACACTTTGCACTAGCCACTAGAAATAAAGCATTTGCACTCTTCTACTCTGATATTTGTAATTTTTTTAACATTAAAAGTGCTTGCTTTTTTCAGTGAGCGTGGTCTGTTAAAATTTGAAATACTAGTTAAAATTTGTAACAGAATTGTCATGTCTGAATGTAAAAATATAGAAAACCATCATGTAAAAATAAAAGACATAAGGAATCGCTATATTTGTTGTATTTTCTTTGCTAAAATTGAATAAATATATTTTCTTGAAACTTTGGTCAAGAGCTCATTTATAGATTTCTCAATGCTTTGACAACCTGATTATTGGCAAAAAAGGTCTGTTGGAGAGAAACTGAAGTGAGCAGGTAGTGAACTTGGGCTTGCGTATTTTCTTCTGTTACCATTCACTTGTCATTGACTACCTTAAGTCCAAGTTGAGGATTCTCAGTCTTAATTCCTAAATCCTAAAGTTCATAACTATTTATTTAAAGTGTTGATTTCTTCATACTTAATATTTATTTCAATCTTTTTTTTATTTTTAAATTCATATGGAGATTGTATAAGATCAGGATTCATGTGGCAGGGGTAGAATTCTTTTATTACTGTTTTTGATAATGAAAGGAATAAAACAGAAAAAGCTGAAGTTAAGCACCTTTCACTTTAGAACAGCAACTCTTTCCAGCTGCTAGAGGTTTGTACTTGTATACAGTGAAAATAGGATAGCTTGTAAGATTTCCAGATAACGTAGAACAGTATTTTCGCATGTGAATCTGAAATAAGGTGTCATTGTCCTGCCAAGGTACCTGTGCCTGGTTCACTTGCATGCTCATTTACACAGAAAGTAATTTTCAGCATGAATAGGTAGTAGATAACACTATTAAGCAATTTCTGCTATGGCCTGTGTCTCTGACTCAATGGTAGTACCTGTTTTGGCACTTAGGTGGAAACTTTGAAACAGTTCTTTTTCATTTAGTGTTCTAGGGCCTTGGAGCTACTCACAAGCTTTCACAAATAATGTGCATCTAATGAGTTACCTTTCTGAACAGTAGTAATACCATATAAATATATATGTAATGCCATTGTACAAAGATTATTTATCTGGATACACTTTTTTAAAAGTTTCAAAGGACCAGGTTATTAAATACAAGTTCATTTACTGATGGTATATATTGCTTTTGAGTATCGATGCTGTCGCAGTTTGCTGTGACTTCTAACGTCCTACCCTGTTGTACTTGGACTAGGTAACAATTTAGTTGTGGCTTCTGTTGTTTTTTGGGATGGGGTTGTTTAGGGTTTTGTTTATTTGTTTACACTTCATTCTAGTCTAATGCAACTTAATGGTTTTTGATATTGTACTGGAATCATTATTATTTTCTTGAGACCTTGAACATGTGCATGTAAATGCTGCAGCTACAGACTTGGCATAGGCATGCCCTCTAAAAATGCAGGTTGCACCAAGTCTTCCCTTGATGTGATTGGCAGTTACTGTTCCAGTTACTATTTTCCTTAGTCTACGCATTTTCTGCTGGAGTATATATTCAAGAGATTTGAAGGTAAACTTAAGTCCTCATAAAATTAGCAGGAGTTCTGCCTCCAATTCCCAGAGGAACTATGACTCCAGCCTTCACATATTAGGCTGTGAACTTGAGACTGGTTTAGAGTCACATGGAATTTGAGATAAACACATGGTTGAGAGGGACCTGGACAGACTGGAGAATTGTGCTGAAGAGAATTTTATCAAGTTCAATGAAGGGACATGCAAAGTCCTACATCCGATTTACACAGGACCTCTAGGTATTGTGGACAGCAAACAGATCATGAGACAGTGATGTGCCTTCAGGGCAAGGGTGCCCAACAGTATCCTGGCCTGCATTAGGGAAAGCGTTGTCAGCAGGTCAGAGGTGGTGATTCTTCTTCTCTACTCAGTAGTGTCTAGGCTACGTCTGGAGTGCTGGGTCTAATTCTGGATTCCCCAGTACAATAATATTATAGACTTATACGAGTAAGTCCACTGCAAACCCACAAAGCTGATTAAGAAATGGAACCTCTGATATATGAGAAGCTGAGAGAGCTGGGATTGTTGTAGCCTCGACAGGGCTTAGAGGAATCTTAGAAATTTGTATGAATACCTGGTGGGAATAAGTGAAGAAGACAGAGATGGGTTCTTTTTAGTAGTGCCTAGTTGCAGGATGAGAGGTACTGAGCACAACTGGAAACACAGGAGGTTCCATCTGAACATCAGGAAACACTTCACTGTGAGAGGACTAGGACAGGGTGCCCAGAGAGGTTGAAGAGTCTTCCTTTTTGTATATATTCAAAAGCCAGCCAGACACAGTCCTGTGCAAAGACCTGTACCTTACCCTGCTTGCATAAGTGTGTTAGAATTCACGATGGTTCTGTGATGCTTTGATTTGCTGTGGAATAATGTTTCATAGAAGTGGTTATGTTCTTAACACTGCAATATGCACATTGTAAAAAAGAAGTATAAATAGAAAAAAGTGATATCCCACAGGTCTAGTACTAAGAATTGTGTTGTGTTCTAAATTCATTCTGAATTCATTCTTGATGTTTTGTTCTGTGCTAAGCTGCCATGAAAGTCCATGACCTTGGTGACTGCAGCATAACGAATAACGTTCCTTTACCATCCTTGGACTGTTGGTGTTAGATGATGTAACAGATAACCTGTTGCTTGTTTTCAGTCCTCCAGAATTTTCTGAATATTTAACCTTTCAGATTGAAAATTTCTGTTGAACTTCTTTGGAAACACTATGTAGAAAATAGCTGAACTCTTTCTGGGAAGCATGTGAAAAAGTACAGAAATAACGCTGACCTTCATTTGAAGGGCCATTGACCTGAGGTAGAGGCACTGTTATGATGTGAAAACAGGCTCCTTTGAGTATATGAGTTATCTGAATGAGATGCTTTTTAAATGCACCATCTAGTCATGTCTGCTAGATCAGGTATGAATTCTTGCAATTTTTACCAAAATGCCAGAGCTGGAAGTTTCCACTGAATACATTGATCCCTTTGTGCTTCTTGCACCTGAAGGTGACTTTGATTCAGTGACTGCTGCCTTCAGGTTGTTCTCTCCACAGAGTTGCATTGTTGACTCAGGTGGGCTTCTGTCTCACGTTTTAAAGGAGAGAATGACAATTTCTTTTGCAAGAAGCAATTGTATGTGCTGCATGAGTGGCATAGCTGGCTAAATAGCTACATTGTAAACATGGATGATAGAAATAAGATCAGACAGTGCACTGGAAGCACATGAGGAACTAGAAAAACTCTTCTTTAAATCTGTCATTCCAGAGAATGTATACTGTATTACCAAATTGCATTTACAAAGAAGCTGTCTTAACATAGGTAAAAACAGATTTCCAGCTCTGTCATTGTGTTTGAAGTAGGACAAACCAGTATGCGTGGTTATATTTATTGGCATTGAAAAGAGGTAAGAATACCTTTTATCTTTTTCAGTATTTTGATAATAGTTACATACACTAAAGCCTATTTCATTTGTATTTACATGGAGTTGTAACTTTAGTTTGAAATAAATACATGAACAGATGAAAAAAAAAACCAAAATATTCCAACTTAATAAAGTGATTTGTATGTATGGTTCTTTTCTGCCTTGATAGAAGTAGCACACATCACACATGCTCATATCTTAGTTGTAACTGAGTACATGATGTTTTTCATATAATTTTCTATTTAGAGTCACTGAAAGTTCTTATTAGTGACATATCTGAGTATTCTTGATCAAACCCATTATTAACTGGTCTGGATGGCTGATCATAAATCCGTTCACTTGGCAGGGTAACACTCCTATCTATTTCTTGACTCATTCTTGCATATTTTACAGCATTGGTGAATCTGTTGCAATATTCCACAAAATATATTGTTAAAAAATAGAAGTGTTTCCATTAGATACCCCAATTTTAAAATACATATTATTTACTGAGATAGCAATCCTGCATTTATTCTGATGTTTTTTAAAAGTTGTTATGCATATCACATTCAAAATGTAGAAATACTGAGTTTAACTTCATCTTCGTGAATTAACAGATTACTCATTAATAATGTGGGTTTGATGTGTAAGCTGAGATGCTAATGCATGTGTAATTTTTGTTCTATCATTTATCTGGTTCTAACTTAATAACCAAGTAAAATTTAGGCTGTTATGATACAGCAGAATGATTATGGTACATTTTGGGTTAAAATAAGAGTAAGAACTAATATCAAACTAATATAAATTTATTTCAGTGTATAAACTTCTTATATGCTGAATTCTAAGCCTTTAACTGTTCCTTGGTATTATATTAAAGAAATAGGCAGTGTGTCCAGCTGCATACCAGTGGTTTCATTTGTGTGCTGTTACATTAGAAAAAACAGATCATGGGAGTGGAGGGAGCAACATTTTCATTCATTTCTTATTCTTCCTTAAGCATAAGCTATTTTTTTGGACAGCGTGTGAGGTGAGCATCTTCTTTTGGGGAAAATCCCCAAGTGATCCCTCTAAGGGCTTCTCTGTAAAACAGACACAACTGTCATGTGGGGGTCATAGGGACAGCACGGTACTATGCCCTGGTCTGGGCTGGTTAACAGCTCTGGGCAGAAGCTTGCTAAAGGACTTAACCAGTCATGATACACTGGATTTAAACAGTGGCCTGTAAGCACCAGAAGGCCTTACATTCCTCAAGTCCTAGCGTATGTTTTCGTGAAAGAAAACATTTGTCATTTAATAAAGAAATTACTTCTAAAAGTTATAAACTTCCTAACTATAAATTCCAGTGCTGATCTGTGTGCTGGGTTGACCTTGAGCTGCTCACTTGCTCAGTGCCTCATCCTTAGTGGGACTGGGGAGAGAATAGGAGGAACAAAAGCAAAAAAAAACTCAGGTGAAAGAGAGAGGAAAAAAAGATAAGAAACTCAACAAAACAACAACAAACACAACTGATGAAGAGGAAATCACTTACCACCTCCATCCAAAGATCAGTTCCTAGCGAGTCTCTGAGCAATTGTCACCTTGGATGTAGAAAACCCCATTTGCTCTTCCCGTACCCCAGCTTTTATTGCTGAGCATGACATTATATGGTATGGGATATGCCTTTAGTCAGTTGGAGTCAGCTGTCCTAGCTGTTTCCCCTCCCAGCCTCTTGCCCACGCTAGCCTGCTCCCTGAGTCAGCAGAGTGAAAGAGAGAGAACCTTGTTGCCACTTGAGCACTGTTCAGCCAAAACATTGGTCTGTTATCAGCACTGTTTCAACTTCAAATCTGAAACAGAGCTGTGTGGGCTGCTATGAATAAAACTAAACTCTGTCCCAGACACAGATCCAGGCAGAGTTTGCTAACACTTGCTAATTGCGCTCGTAGTGACTCATTTTGGGAGTAAATAGATTGGCTCACTTCATATATACAGATAGGAAAAGGCTTTTGGCAGGCGTCTGCTGCTATTGAGTTTTAGCAAGGTTTGACTGTTACGTGTATCTCTGGCACCAGTTTAATGTCTCCCTAAACACACAAACTTTGTCTCCTGCTGCCTGAGCTATGTGAAAATTTCTGATTTTGATGTGGCTTTGCAGTAACAGTAGTTAACAACTGTTTGTTAAAGAAAACAAAACCCAAACCTTATTTGACCAGATACTGTATATGACTTTGTAAGTTTTGTAACTTATGTCTTATATAATAGCGAAGTTCTTGGTGGTGCAGTTGTATCAGCAGAGTGGGAGCTATTGCCACATTGCCAGGTTTATTGACACTGAAGCAGCCTCTTTAAACTGCACAAGCTGAGAAAGATAAGGCAAGGTAAAGGAAATCTTTCAGTCAGGACTTGGCTACCTGAAAGATCCATTTTTCTGAACTTAAAATAGCTACTGGTTAAAACTCTATTGATTCTTCAAGAGATAAGTTTTCTTCATCCAAGCCTGTAAGATTTGTACCTATTTCCTCTTGGTCCAATTTAGCTTGTGCTTGTTAACTTCTAAGGGAGTCTACAGTAGCAGTGTTGAGGAGAGACATCACTGGTGAATGAGGAATCAAGGAATCTTTTAAGTCTCCTACAAATGATAAACATCAAATTAAAGGACCTTGTAAATACAGGCAGAACACTTTGTACTCTTGAGAAGTAGGCACGAGTGTAGCACTAGCCATGCCTTCAAAGACTGTGATGCTCATTTGCATCAAGTTATGGCATAGCTCTGATTTCTTCAGCTCATGTTTATTTCTTTCCAGATGTCTTCATTTACATAAAAGGTATTCCCAAGTTATTTGTTAATAGCAGGCTTTTTAGATTTGGGTTCCACATAAAACCAACTTATTAAAATTATTATGAAGTTTTTCCTGAAGTAAAGAGCCATAACTGAGGCCAAGAGAAGGCTTTTTAAAATATCACAGGAAGTATAAGCAATTACCCTAAGCTTAGAAAATGTTGGGTCCAAAATTGTGTCTTCTCCTTCTCTTGCCTTTTTACTTTGTGACTTTTTACTTGGCCACAGGTGTTTGTTTAGGCTAAACTGCTTATGATTTTTTTTCCCTCAGAAGATTCCACCCATCTTTAAGTTTGTATTATTTATTTCTGAAAATACTACTTACACTGAAAGTTATGATAACTGTGGTGACAAAGATTGTGTATCCAAGAAGAAGGAACCAGCCCCACCAGGTCTTACCTGATCTTATACAGCTATCAAATTTGAAATCTGAAACCAAGAGAAAGAATAATACGTATGTGAAAAAAAGGGGGAAAAAAGTGCTTTTCTGATAAGATTTCATTTAAGCGATTAGTTAGGGTTGACCAAGCAGCATAGTTGTTTTCATAGAATCATAGAATCATAGAATCACCAGGTTGGAAGAGACCCACCGGATCATGGACTCCAGCCATTCCTATCGAACACTAACCCATGTCCTTCAGCACCTCGTCCACCTGTCCCTTAAACCCTCCAGGGAAGGTGACTCAACCCCCTCCCTGGGCAGCCTCTGACAGTGCCCTGTGACCCTTTCTGTGAAAAACTTTTTCCTAATGTCCTGTCTAAACCTCTCTTGGAGGAGCTTGAGCCCATTCCCCCATCCTCACGGCTGCTTCTGCACAGTGATTAGTCATAAAACCCTGAGACAAAAGGGACTCAAGGCTTTGCCCAAGGTGGCCCAGGAAATTTTAAGAGGTCAGAAAGAGAGTTCAGAATACACAGACCTCATTCCCTTTCACCCCTGTGAAATGTCTGTAAAATGTCCACTCAGTTCATTTAGTCCACGACTTCAGGCTTCATCTATTCAGGTGGTTACTCACTTTTTATTTCACTGGTTTTTTTCAGGCTAAAATGTTACTATTCTTATGAGAGAATTGTATTCTTTCTGCTTTAGACATGAGATTTTTGAACCTGTTGTAACCTACTTATGAAGTAGATAGTAAATAAATTTCTCAGTCTACTAATAGAGGTGTATCTAAAACCATCTTTACAATGTGGCACAAGTCAATCTAAATGACAGTTAATTTACTTAGCTTCAGACTTTTTCTTCTTTCTGATTATGGTGCAATATTAGGAATTTCATTTGCCAGTGTGTTTTTGTAGGGATTCAGAAGAATTGCATTGGGCAGTTGTTAAACAAAATATAAAATCTAGATTGAGAGAGATGCTTTGTGGCATTTAACATTTGCTACTCTGGGAAGTTCACATGTGAAAACTTGGGTCATCTGAAAAAGTGTATCTCAGTCACCGAGGTCACATTCACAGGAGGATTATGGAAACTGGGTTCATAATTTGATGACAGAGGCACTGTTATAAAGTGTTGAAAATGGTTTTACAACCAAACAGAAAGGTTTACTTCCACTTATGCCTATTTTCATGCACACTCTTCCTAAAACCCGTCACACTGTGTTGTGCATTTACTGTTTGCTTTTCAGTGACTGGAAGAGAAAGTGCATACCATGTGTTTCAAAAGACACTTGGCTTATAAATACTGAAGAAAATGACAAAAAAAGGTATTGTCAGGAATTTGATTTTTTGTTTTGTGCTTGTTTGTTTGTTTTGGTGTGGAGTATTGTAAAGATTTAGCAAATGTTTGTGGAGAGTAATAAGAGAAGATTTTTTTTAATATGTATATATAAATTTTAATTAAGGTTTTATATATAAAGTATGAAATGTTTAGAATATGTAAAATATACAATCTGTACCCTACCGCACAGTGAACTGGTTTGAGACCAAAGAAAACTCTTTGTCCCCAAGGTGTTTGTCTCTCTAGCTGCATTTTGTTCAAACAAGAAGTGTGCCTTCCCTCCCGAACTCATACAACTGTAGACTGCTTTTTTTCCAGGCTTCATACAGTAAAGGCAAGTGGTGGGAGAGAAGATAGTAAGGCTGAAGGACCATGCACGATCAGCTTGATGCCATTTCCATGTTTGCCTTGGAATTTCTGTGTTAACATCACATCACAGAAAGAGGAGTTACTGGCATTCTGATCAACGTTGCTCAGCATTAAGATGGAGGATACTTGGGGCTTGACTGAAGGCTCTGCTGGCTGTGGCAGTCAGTGCCTTTCCTCCAATACACATCTGGCTCCTTGTTCTTCTCACTGGGGTACTCAAATACACTCAGCATCCACACCATGGAGTTGAGGAACACACTAACATCTTCAGGGTATTGCACAAATGCAAACTTTGCCCCACTGCTGGCTGTAACGTGTAAATAAAAGACATTCAAGTAAACAGAGGTAGGTTGTCTTAGGGCTGTCTTGGCCAGCTGATGTCTGGATGTACAGAAAGCCACAGCTGTAAAAAAGTATAGCAAAGGGTATACTCAAGTGAGGCAAAGAACAGTTCTGCTACTGCCTTCTGAGAAACCAACGCTGCAGTCAGCATTCAAAATGGAGTTAAGACAGTCATTAACCTTGCCTAGAGATCATATGTCAAATAAATTACATGTAGGGTGTAAGAACTGCAAGCCCAGGAGGTGATAAAGTAAAAGTCACAAGCAGAACAGAGAACTAGATTAAATTTGCATACAATTCATATTCTTAAACTTTCACAATGCCTTCATAATAAAGCTTGGCTCTGAGAAATTTCTGACAGTATTTTTAACTTGCAAAAAGCTCTAGAAAATATGCACTTACTTTTACAAACTTAACATATTCTGCAAGTGTCTGCAGATGATCTAAGTATTATATTTTATATGTATGCAAGAGTTTTGGCTGAAATTTTATTGTCTGTAAAAGTTTTTCAGATACATTATTTACACAATTATTGACCGTGTAGACTTCGGGCATATTAAAGTTATTAAAGAAAATATTAAATATTAAAGAAAATGAAGGATGACACTGAAACTCATTTTGACAACAACTTACTGAAAAAGCTCTGAGAAAACCTCTACTCTGATCAAAGTGCAAAACCGAAACTACCAGGAAATGCATATTGCCAACAGCACAGATACAATTTGTAGTATGAAATAGTTTTGCCTTTGTTAAAAAGATATGACAAATCTTGAATTTGAAGAAGATCTGGAGAAAAATGGCAATTTCAATTGTTCTAGAGGTCAATATCACACATAAAAGCACCAGGATTATGTTAAAAGAGGATTATACCAAAGGATATTAAAGATCATTATTACCTTCATTAAAAGTAATGTTAGTTCTCAGTTAATTTTATCCTATTATTTCAGTGCATCATTATTTAAATATTTGTGTTCCCTTTGTTATAGACGGGAATACTGGAAAACGAGGAAATACAATTACAGTTGAACAAAGAAAAAAATGAATAAACACAAGAGTCATGAGCATTTTAGGAGAAAAGATATTCTGTGCTTGTATTAAGATAAATACCAAAATTATTCAAGTTTACTCAGACTCACTACTTGGAATATTTTCTATGCAATCTGAAAACAATCTTCAATTTCCATAGTTTTTCAGCTTTGGTAGTTTGTGACATCACATCCCAGAGTCTTTGACTATTTCATGGTTTTTCAAGTACAGTCTTATATGGATATTTTGTGCACATATACTAACTGTATAAAGTTAATGCAGAAGAATAATGAATCCATAGATGATAGATATTTTGAGAAAATTCTTGCATTTATTCAGGCAACAATAAGCAAAATTACTAGGAACATACCTGATGTAAATCTATGACTGTGATTTTAACAGCTAAAAGGAAAAAGACAATATTCCTCAAGAGGTTGACTCACCTTCCCTGGAGGTGTTTAAGGTGCAGGTGGATGAGGTACTGAGGGACATGGTTTAGAGATTGATGGGAATGGTTGCACTCAATGATCTGGTGGGTCTCTTCCAACCTGGTGAGTCTATGATTCTAAGAGACTAATCTGATATTAATTACAAAGGACCCAGAAGGCTAAACTGGTAATGCATTTAGACATTCTTTCTTCCGGAGGCAATCACTAGTCCTTACAAAATGGTCAGGCTGCAACATCTGCATTTCCTTCCTCACTGCAGGCATGATGGCATGAACCAAATCCTGGACATCTCTGGAGTGCATTTAGAATCATAGAATGAGTAGGTTGGGTAAGACCTGTTGGAATAAGTCCAACCTTTCCTATCTGCCACTAAATCATGTCCCTGACTAATCCAGTCCTCAACTAGCAAATAGTTTGAAGGAACTTTTCCAGGCAGTGTAGTGGTGAACTTACAATTTCTGCTGAAAACCAGAATGATTTACTAGACACCCTTGTCAGGTCACATCTCTTTTTAGCACCATACGTGACTAACCTTCATCTGCATTTCAGTTTTGAAATTCTAGCTCATAAATCACATGAGAATATTCTACTTTAAATAGCCATATGCAAACACTTACACTTAACCATGCTGTCTTTTGTAGTCAATAAACAAAAGTAGTAACTTAAAGGTAAGATTAATTTCAACCCAAAATAAAAGTTTAAGCAGATATATTGTTGGTTTGGGTAATTTTTTTAACTATTATAACACTTATTTCTCACATAGAATAATGAGTTCAGATCTTTTTTACCTGGGGACATAAAACTAAATTTCATCACAGATGTTCTTGTAATCATGGAATTGCTGTCAAATGAAATATAGTTTGTCTTACAACTTTTACATCTGCATTTTTATACAGAATATAGAAAATATGAAATTCATTATTAAAAGCAGACAAAATATGCTTTTAAAAATGTAAGAATATATTAATAAGATGTTTTAAAATAGCTGGTTACTACTATTTTTATATAGTCATTCTTTTTAGACTTTTTGTCATTTGAACATTTATACTAAGAAATGCATATTCAGAAATGACTGGGCTGTACTTGAAAAAGATTCCTGAAAGCTAACATGAAACAAGTTTTAAAATGGAAATACTCCGGAGAAGATTATTGGGCATACTTGTAATTCGGGTGAAAAATAAATACCTCTAAAAAATTAGTGCATCACATTCATAGCAATATTTCACTACCCACTGAAAACCAGTATCACCTCAGTCAATGGAGAGATGCAGCTAACTTTGTGAAGACAAACAGATGGCTTATATCAGAAATATTTTCTGCATTTCCAACAAGCTATACAATAAAAAGGTATAATTTAATATTTTTATTTCCTTTCTGTTTGTCAGTGCAAGTGAATACATACACTTCTGAAAATACTCCAGGGCCCAGTTTTATAAAAATCCTGAAATAAACTTCACATATTGTCAAGTTGACCTATATATAATAGTACCAATATAAATTCCTAACATGCAAAAATGAACCCATCTTTTTTAGTTTGTATCAGTCAGGTGTAATTTTCATTTCTATATGCTCCTTTAAGTACTTTTTCATGGTTTTACTTTCCACCATGAAACAGCAACTTGTAGACTTGAAAATTGAGGTTTTAACTTTAATTAGAAATTAGCGCTGCCTCCCTTGATCTGTTAGTGTATGGAGAATTATGGGATAAAACCAAATAATAATAATAAAAAAAAAACCTTGAAACAACAACCCCCACACACTTACCTGCAAAGTGAGCAAAGTAAGATACTGTAATTAATGTACCAAACCACATCATTTGTTTCTTGGATTTGCTAATACAGAGGTTTTAAAACCTCAACCAAGACTAGTGATGCCACAGTTGAAAAGAAAACTAAATAGCTCTTAAAAACATATTTTTAAGCTCATTTCTAAGGGGTGGTTCTTGTGGTTTGCTGTAATTATTTCACTTTCTACCATCATGTTTCTGAGGCATTGCAACATATTAGCTTCTAATAGCATAGCTTTAAACTGAACTCCACTGGGACTATTTTTTCCATTCTGAGCATTTTCTTCAGATGGCTATGAGGAGGATCAGTTACGTATGGCAAATTTATTCAAAAACTGCCTGTCTGAAAATAAAAAAAAACAAGACTGGGAGTAGTGGGTAGGATGCAGTGCAGCAAGTTTGCAGTAGACAATTCTGATGCTCTTACTCAAAGTCCCCTTAGCGCTTTAAACACCCCATGGATGAAGATGACTTTGCTTTATGTAGTATTGGTCCAATTAGGTGAGTCAAACATACTACAGGATTGGTTCAAAAGAAACATTATTTCTCTTTACTGAAATGATTGTGAATATCTAATTATTTAAACACTGGACTCCAGGATACATGAACATTAACTGCTAAAAACTAGAAAATGGCAAAGAGGACAGTGTAGTTACCCTCTAATACCTTCTGAATTTACTGTAGCCCATTAGATTAGCTAAAATCCTTGTACAGGCTATTAAATTTTATCCAGCAAAGTCAACCCTGGGCTTAATTCAAACTTGTTATCCAGTTACACTGCCTACGGATTTCAATGTCTCAGTTGGACTAAGAGACGACTTCGATGGAACTGCAAGTTTTGAACTGAAGACTTTGAAAGGCAGAGAGCCTACCAACTGAATGACTACCTGCTGTTAAAACTAATCACTATCACTGTGAAAGGCTGTGTCTTCATTTGTGTTCTGATCTCTATCTTCAGCTTCTCATCACAGAGACAGTTTTGACACTCCTTCTAGAGCACTTTAAAAAAAATAAATGAGGTATTAAAGATTATATATTATATAGGATAATTGCCTGGTATTCTTTCTTTAAAAAAAAAAAAAAATCCAAGCAAGTCTCCTGTTGTAGGGCATCTCCATCCTGCGATACGGTATTAGATCTGCTTCTTATAACTGATAAACTCTACTCCTTAAAATCCTTTTATTCAGGGTTTAAATCAAATACCTACTCTTCTGCCCCTCTGTCTTGTTTACAGATTCAAGGATATTCCTCCACAGAGATCTACTGGGGATCACTCTCAGCTGATTTTATACTTGAAATGTTACATATCTTTTTAGAATTGCTCATTCCTGAAGGGGTACAGGTATATTGTACATTCTGAAATAGCATTAAGGATTCAACCAAACCCTCCAGCTTTCCTGTAGATAGTGTTTAATGATGTTTCCTCAGTGATAGCTTTTAAAGGTGTTTGTTAAAATGATCTTAAATCACTGATTATATACTCTAATAATTTTTATTATTTGCACTTATGGCTAAAGAATTCCATTTTCTTTAATTCACATTTATTCAAAGGCACATTTTAGAAAAAGAAGTAATTTGTGTTACGTTGTTTATGATCTCAGTAGCTAAACAGAAGTAATTAATTATTTTTACCAGCATGTGAATATAAGAATATCTAACTGTATATGATTCTTATTGCTCATGTCTGATACTGATTAGGTTGAAGACAGAAACAAAAAAAACCTGCAGAACTCTTCAGATTTCCTATTTCTAGATAGTAACTCCTGAGATAAGATGCTATTATTATCTATAGCATTTTGAACAACAGTGATAAAAGCCCTTTAAGGAACTGACTTCAATAAGAAACTTCATGGAAAACTGATCAAAGGCAAGCGTAAGAAATTTAATGCAGCTAGTCTGGCATTCACACATGCATTTAAGCAGCTATTCTGTATCAGAACAGCAGGGTTGATTTATCTTCCCTTGAAAATTAATTTAATTAATCAGATAGCAATGGAGTTATTCTATACTCCAACACACTCTTTATCTCAGTATCTTAATCCAATGAACTTGGCTCAGCTAAAGTTTAACCACATTTTAATAGTATATAATTAAAATAGTGGTGAACTATATTACTAAGTAGAATTTTAGGCTATAAATATGCATCGGTTTATTAACAGGGTATTCAGCAAACAGGAAGACTTGCCAATTGTGACTAACTAAGCTATTAAAAACTGCTGTTTCAACTGCCTTGAAGGTTTATTTGTTAATGTTATAAAAGGCAAAAACTATATGTTATCTTTCTAAAATACTGGACAAAATGGCTAATGAGCTGAAATCCTGTCAGAGCTTTGAGTTTCAGGTAACCTAAATTTTCAAGTTCATACTTAATGATAAGCATGCGTTTAAGTGGGTTTTTTTCCATTCATTGAAGACATTTGTGAAGAAAACATATCATATAGGAGCAATGTGCATGTGGCATAAGCACTTTCATGACAAGAAGTCAGATTATGTTTAGACTTAGTTATGTGAGCGAAAGTTGTGACAAAGAATGATGAAAGATTTGAAATAATGAAGAGTTTAAATAAGATGAAATCTAAAAATGCTCTTTCACGGTATAATATAGGAATTGTTAAAATGCCAATGCATGAAAAGTGCTTTCACTCTCTAGCACCAGAGAGATATTAATCTTTAAATATTTAGTATTCTTTCTGTGAGTGAAATGGCTGACAGAAGAATTTTAAGATAAGAAGTGGACAATGACTTTCTAATTCTAAAAAAGAAGTGCATAACTTTGAGATACCTAAGGATTAGGGGATCAATATGTAGATCTATTTCAGGACCATCTCATGCTCATGAAAATAAGAATTACAACTATAAAAATATTGGAGAGATACCAAGATATAAGTACAGTCACATTGAGATTTTCTATCAGTCCTGTGTGGTTTCTCATTACCAGTTTCAACTATAAATTCAGGGAATTTAAATCTGATTATCTGAAAAAGTATATTTTTAATTTTCTGCTGAAATAAGGATTAGATGTAGAGCTACAGGACTATAACCATGATAGTATCTATTAAAACCCCTTAATTTCGGCTCATTATTGTCCTTCTGCAGGACTGGAGAAAAGATGGCTATATCTAATGGATAGATTATAGCTCCTCTGGTCGCAGTATTATTTGCCACTATGTTAAGTCTTATCTAAGTGGTGAGTTAAAAGCGTAACTGAATGGTTGCCTGACTCCTCTGTGGTTAAATAATGACTAAATGAAGAGCAAATACACAATCTGTTTTGAAAAGGTATGACAGTATCACAAAGAGGTGAGAAAATAGAGTCTGTGCCAATTTCCAGCTGAAACAATGACAAAGGATAGCAAGACATCATTTTTTAGGATGATTCATTCAATCTCAGACAGTAATATCTCTTTACCGGTTGTTATTTGGCAGATATTTGTCCGTGACAAGCAATTAAGTATTTTATAAGGTCTGTAAAACTGGAGGTGAATGTGGCTGTATGAAATAGTACAGTGCCTTATAGTTTGACTACTATGCTAAAATAGCTGCTTTACAATACAGAACAATTTAAAGTATCCATCTACTCAGCATATCTTGAATAAATAGCATAATTTGCATTCAGTGTAATATTTAGTTTTTTTTCATCATAAATTTAGAGTCAAACAAAGCAGACAAATACTGTAAAAGCTTCCTCATGATAAATGATCCTGTTCAATGTCTTTATCAATGACTTCGATGAAGGCATTGAGTGCAACCTTAGCAAGTTGTAGGTTGACACTAAGCTGGGTGGAAGTGTGGACCTGCTGGAGGGTAGGGAGGCTCTGCAAAGGGATCTGAACAGGCTGGACTGCTGTGCTGAGTCCAATGGTATGAGGTTCAACAAGGCCGAATGCTGGGTCCTGCACTTGGGGCACAACAACCCTATGCGGTGATACAGACTGGGAGAGGAAAAGCTGCCTGGAGGAGAAGGACCTGGGGGTGTAGGTTGAGAGCCAACTGAACGTGAGTCAGCAGTGTGCCCAGGTGGCCAAGAAGGCCAATGGCATGTTGGCTTGTATCAGAAACAGTGTGACCAGCACGTCCAGGAAGGTTAGTCTCCCTCTGTACTCAGCACTGGTGAGACTGCACCTCGAAGCCTGTGTTCAGTTCTGGGCCCCTCAGCACAAGAAGGATGTTGAGGCTCTGGAGAGAGTCCAGAGAAGAGCAATAAGGCTGGTGAAGGGGATAGAGAATAGGTCTTAAGAGGAGTGGTAGAGGTAACTGGTGTTGTTTAGCCTGGAGAAGAGGAGGCTGAGGGGAGGCCTCATTGCTCTCTACAACTACCTGAAAGGACCTTGTAGAGAGAAGGGAGCTGGCCTCTTCTCCCATGTGTCAGGGGATAGGAAAAGGGGGAATGGCCTCAACTCCACCAGGAGAGGTTCAGATTGAACATCAGGAAAAAAAATTTCACAAAAAGGTTCATTGGTCACTGGCAGAGGCTGCTCAGGGAGGCAGTTGAGTCACTTTCCCTGGAGGTGTTTAAAAGATGGGTGGATGAGGAGCTGAGTGGCATGGTTTAGTCATTGATAGGAATGGTTGGACTCGATGATCCTGGAGATCTTTTCCAAACTAATGATTCTGTGATTCTATGATAAACAACAGCAGACCTCTGGAATATCTTCTCTGAAAAGGGTAGAGATTCTTTAGAAAGATGAGAGAACAGCACATATAAAGAATGTTATGGATGTAGTAGATGCAGCATTGGCCAGTGATGGAGGCCATGATTTGTTGATGATTAGTGCATATGGCCATAGGATTTCTCTGTATGCAATGGAAATACAGTCAGTATATGTAGTGGAATCTGTGAGACATTTCAGCTGATGAGCTCATGGAAGTCTTCAGTATACTGAAATTATTTACTTTTCCTTGGGGTCCTTCTCTTCAATCCAGTGCAGAGAGGTCCAAAATAGTAATTAAATCCTTAGAAAACAGCCCAAACAGGTTAGTGGCACCAAATTTTAGCAGGCTGCATGAATCAAAATATTTCTGCCCTAAGAAACGATCTGATCCTGAAAATACCGAGAAGTGACAATACCATAGTTTCACTAATCATATATGATCCTCTGAGATGTCATGTACAGACAATCCTCAATTCTTAGTAAGTGCTCAAAGGATTCTAAATGTACACGGTCAGTTCTGAACCGTCTCCAAAGTTCTAAATTCAATGGTTTTTATAATATTGTACATTACTTGTATAAGAAATAGAAAGCTGCAATCCTTGCTCAGGTTATCCATGTGAAATTTTGCATTTCACAAAGCCCCAGAGTGCAATATGAGTAAAACTATTATGGAGTCAAAACACTGTTCTTTTGTCTCTCTTTCACTATCCTCATTTCCTCTGCTATCTTCTGTACTGATGACAGATGTCACATTGAAGATAGCCCTCTGATCTGGAAATATTATTTACCCTGTTAAATTGAGGATATTTTACTGCAGTGCTTTTACTGTCAACTGCTCTACTAGAGGAAGGAAGCAGTTTATCAAATAGGCAGAAATCAAACTATTTTGGTTTTTATATAAAAATATTAAACCTTTAAAATACCCCTCAGGATATAAAGGCAGCTAACACACAACACAAAATTATCATGTTATATATTCCCACTGAGAAATCAATTCAATATAGAAGCCACAGATTTTTATATTGCCTTTGATTTTTAAGGTGTCCTGAGGTATAACTGCATTTAAGGTGTCCTGCAGTAAGATAGTCTCGGAACTATAAATACAAGAGTCCTAGTAAACCTATGACAACATCTCTTTAGACAGAACTTATATTCAGGGGATAGGACATTATCAGACAGAACACACAACAGAAGAAGAAAAAGAAGAAGAAAAATACCATCTGTCATACCTTGTTTGCACAATGATGTTACAATGCCTGGAAATCTTGTTGAATGTGAAACAACTGGCAACCATCAATACCCAGAGAAATCTTCACCTTGTTTGTGTTTTGAATCATCTACCCTACTGATCATATTGTGAATTTATTTGGATTGTACTTCAGCTGCCCTGCTGTTCTCTTTTCATTGGTTAGAGTGTGACAGCCATTGTAGCAGTCTCTTAGTCTCCTGAATGCTACCATCACAGTGAAAATCCTGGCGTAAGTGCTCCTACACTTCACAGTCCTGCTAATCAGAGAAAAGGTTGAGCCAGATATAAGACAATTCTTACCTGAGACAGTAAATACTTTTTATCGGAGCTACCCTTTGAAACATAAAAGGTGAAACCTTTTCAAAAATAGCTCTATTCACTGCCAAGTCAGCAGGTCTCTGTGCACTCTCATATCTAAGAAGCAACACATTTACTAAGCCTAATGTGACTGTTCTTCATCTCTTGGATGGAAGAGTAAAAAAAACCAATGAGACACTGTAGATCAGTTTCAGCTTAAGATACATTCACTCTTGTTGGAGCAATTTCTTTGAGAGAATCTGATAATTTTCCCCTATTAATAAAGTATTAATTTCATTATCTAGCAACAAATAAAAAACTTACTTTTTTTTTTTTTTAAATACCAGTCAACTTCACAAACAACTTGAGGTGTGGGACATAAGTCTGTAATATCAGTCTGTTCCTTGAAGTATAGGTAGTTTCTCTATGTTATGTCAGTGTTGGTGGACTAGAACTAAACATGACAGTTGCTAAAAAAATAGAAAGCACTGTGTTACTGCCCTTCAAATCCCATTCACATTATCACAATACTCAGACATTCTACCACTTAGATATCAAGACGCAGACTTTTATTTCTACAGAAATTATATTTACTGCATAGAAATAGAGAACTCAAAGAGGGGAGGTAGAAATAGGAAACTAGTGAAGGTGAAAAAGAGGAAGAGAGTATCCTAAAGTTAAATGTAAAGACACTATTTTGTTTACATATTTTTAGATTAGTGGTCCCCAACCCACAGCTCCCAGGCAGAATATTTTCCTCAAGACTCTTTGACGTTCTTCACAGCTGCACAAATGAAAATACCTGATAAGGGTTGGTTTGCCATATGAGACTGAAGGCTCTGATTCCTAATAATAATTTTGCAATCACAAATGAAAGATTAATATTATTTTGATCCTGCATTGTGATTTATCTGTGACACAGGAATCTATATTGTCAGAAATTATCTTCTGTTTGATGGAGAAACCAAAATGTAATTCTAACTTTCAATAAATACATTTCTTTTTTTGCTTGAGGCTCCTAATAATTCTTAGAGGGTTTGTTTTTTTTCTTTCAAGGCTGTTGGTCTGATGAAGAAATATGTTTTGCTTATTATAAGAAGTTGAAGAAGAAGAATGGCTGTCTTTTGTGAAGTTGGAGCTCCAGATTCTACTATTCAAAAACGTGAAATCAGTTTTAAAATAATTACTTTAATGAGTACCCTGAGGACACTATATTTTTCTCAGTATAAAACTTCAGATGCTGTCCAAATAGCTGGATTGTGGAGCTTATGGCAGTAATGATTTGCAGATTGCCTCAAGACAATCAATTGATTCATACATTAAAAAAAGAACAAACCACCAAGAAACAAATGTAAAGAACCTTCACCTTGAATTATGGAGAAAAACATAAGCCATAAACTGGATTATATCAGCAGGGTGACATATGGAAACTTATATTTTAACAACCACCCTTTGCCTTTTCCTTTAATAAATTTATCAAGAGTTTCTAATGGTATCAGGCTTCCACTTTTGTCCAGTACTAAATGACATGCTAAGAAAGCCATTATGGCCTTTTCATGAATTGAGCATATTTTTTCTTAACCAGCAAACATAACAGATGTTAATAACGAAGCACCTAAATTACTGTTTTCTCTCCCTGTGGAGAAGGTAGCAGCAATCAGGGAAACAGATGGGCTAGCAAGATTGGTAATTTGGGTTCTAACACACATATGAGATTAAACTGCAAAATATTTGGTTCTTACATTAATCAGCAAGTGTGTTATATGTTGCACTTTCAAACCGAAACAGTGAAAATGCTGTGCTTGTCAAGCCACCAATAGCGATCGGTGAGATGAAAACCCTTTTGAATTTGATTTCTTGGAGTGTTTTTGAAGCCTGGGAAAAAGCTCAGGAAAAAAATAATGCTTTCTACTGCTAGTCTAATGGACAATTTTTCCTTTTAGTTTTAAACAGAAATTAAAAATAGATAAATACATAAAGCATACGCCAAATAGCAGCACCATTAGAACTGATACCTTGAGGTCCAGAGGGAAAAATTTTATTAAGCAATCATTACAATTTAAGTTTAATACGAGAGACTTCAGAGGGAGATTTTACTACTTGGCTTAAACCTTTTTCCACCAGTCTTGCAAGAATGAAATAAACCACTCAGCTTTTTGGGTTATGGTAAACACTGAGCAATTATGCAAGGGAAATTAATATTATCCAGCTAGCTCAACATTGCTTTACTTGGATATCACTTAGCCTCTTATCAATGATTTCACAAAGACATCTAACTTGCTGAGTTTAAATCAGAAAATCCCTTTAAATCCCCTTTAACAGTTATGAGGATTCCTGAGACCTCTCTATGTATAAACAAGTTGATTTTATTATAAAAATTCTGTTATGAAAATTCCTCAATAAATAAGCATTCTGTGGTGGCTGGGGATAAGATACTGATTGCAAAAATACATTGATAGTCAAGCACCTCAGCACAGACAGAAGTGATATGCAGGTAAAAATTGTGTAATTAAGGTCAAAGTAGAGAGAGATTCTAATAACTGGCTTGATGTTAAGATACATATTGTTAGCATGTGTAACCCAAAGGTCTTACTTCCCAGGTTTTGGGGGAGAGGAGAAGGGGTCCAACTAATCAGTTGATCTGAAAAGTTTCCATGGTATTATCCCCTCCACGACTTTCACCTTTGTTTCCATTTTTATAATAACTTGCAACTTTGGGGTGGAGTTTTACATGGAGCATGAGTGATTGAAGTCATTATGTTAAACCCTGCTGATTGGTGTAGAAAAAGTTATTGCTTTACATGCCAAAACTTAACTGCACTTGACCAGTAGGAGAGGTTATGGGAGTAGTTTTCCTCAGAAGTGTGTAACCTTAGGTGTAGAGGTGTGTTATGGTATTATAATCATAGTATCATAGAATCACCAGGTTGGAAGAGACCCACCGGATCATCGAGTCCAACCATTCCTATCAAACACTAAACCATGTCCCTCAGGTCCTCATCCACCTGTGCCTTAAACACCTCCAGGGAAGGTGAATCAACCACCTCCCTGGGCAGCCTGTTCCAATGCCCAATGACCCTTTCTGTGAAAAACTTCCTCCTAATCTCCAGCCTAAACCTCCCCTGGTGGAGCTTGAGACCATTCCCTCTTGCCCTGTCCCCTGTCACTTGGGAGAAGAGGCCAGCTCCCTCCTCTCTACAACCTCCTTTCAGGTAGTTATAGAGATCAATGAAGTCTCCTCTCAGGCTCCTCTTCTCCAGGCTAAACAACCCCAGCTCTCTCAGCCGTTCCTCACAGGGCCTTTTCTCCAGCCCCTTCACGAGCCTTATTGCTCTTCTCTGGACTCGCTCCAGAGCCTCAACATTCTTCTTGTGGTGAGGTGCCCAGGACTGAACACAGGATTCAAGGAGCGACCTCACCAGTGCTGAGTACAGAGTGAGAATAACCATCCTGGACGTGCTGGTGACGATGTTTCTGATACAAGCCAGGATGCCATTGACCTTCTTGGCCATCTGGGCACACTGCTGGCTCATGTTCAGTCGCTGTCAACCAACACCCCCAGGTCCTTCTCCTCCAGGCAGTTTTCCAGCCAGGCTTCTCCCAGTCTGTAGCTCTGCATAGGGTTGTTGTGCCCCAAGTGCAGGACCCGGCATTTGGCCTTGTTAAACCTCATGCCACTGGTCTCAGCCCAGTGGTCCAGCCTGTACAGATTCCTTTGCAGAATCTCCCTACCCTCCAGCAGATCCACACTTCCACCCAGCCTAGTGTCATCTGACAACTTGCTAAGGGTACACTCAATGCCTTCATCCAGGTCATTGATGATATTGATATTGCGATGATGTTATGTGAGCACAAGTCAACTGGAGGGTAAGATTGTCAGAGCAGCAGCTGCAATTCATCTTTTTTTAAAAATAATTGGGCAGTTGTCCTAAGGCACCATGCTTCTTACTGATAGCAGGGGCTGGCTACGTCTGTCTCCAAATGTCCTGTCCGCAGTTAACAGGGAAAGATGTTCTTGCTGCAGTCCTTTCTGATGAAAAGTGTGCTACATCTGTGGGTGTTGCATCTCCACTGACCTCACTTTAAAGAAAAATTGCTTTGTACTCAGCCTGTGGGGAGGGGTATTCTGAAAACTTTGTCTCCTTTTCTCCCCTTATTTAGCTTTTTTCCCACATCCATGTAAACATTTTCTTTAACATAACAATTAATCCACTCAGTCTGCAAACATAAAACACCCAGGGAGCTGTCAAACTTCTTGCATTTTTGTAAAATGTTGTTTTTCTTAAAAAAATCATTTTATCTGCTTGGTTGTGGCAACCGTTTTCCTTCCTTCTTCCTAATTCTTTTTAACTCTCTGAAAATTTCATATCTAAACAGTTTTCATTTGAGTAATTGTTTAACATGCAATTAGGATCAATATCACAAATATCATATACTTACATTAAGTGTAATAATGTCAACATTTAAGTACATGAGTCAATAAGAGCTTACAAAAATCTTGCTTAGGTCATGGACCTTGCGTAGGTCATGGTTGAAAGTTAAGAATTGTGGCTTCACTAAACAGTTTCTAATGCTACATTGTCTTTGCAAACTAAGTCTCTTTCTATGCAAATGAATTGGACCCCATGAAGCTTCAGAGCAAGGTAGACTAATGTTCTGAGTTCAGTAGAAACCCTTACTACAACTTGTGCAGCCAGCAAAAGGGAAGGTGCTGCAAGGCTTGGTTTGTAATAGGAAGATGCTAGAAAATCTGCAGCAGAGCAGGGTTCTGGATTTCAGTCTGAAATTGCTTTACTGTAATTAAAAATCTGACCATGCACAACTCTATTCTGGTTAGCTGAAGCTAAATTTGAACCCACTTGAGCCAATAAATAGGTTTCACTCAAAAAAAGAAAAAAATTCTGAAATCAAGGTAATATAGAGTAATTTTCTGTCTCCATAAAACTCACAATGTTATTAACCATTCTGGACAGGATTTGTTTTTTTGAAGTAGGATTGCCTCTAGAATGCCTGCAGGTGTCTGCTCTGGTTATCAGCTCGTATTGTGTGCTTATGGCAGTGAAACTAACAATATAAAAAGGGAACAACCCTATTTCTTTCCATTTCCTAATATTTCCATCCATCAGAAATTTGGCCCAGTTCTCTGTTTAGTGATATTGGTTTGCTGTAGAGGAGGCAAACAGATCAGAGTCAGATTTGATACAACTTCTGAGCTTTGGAGGGCAGCCACGCTGCAGTCCTAAAGGGGTCGACCTTAAAGGAAAGAGTAATGCTTTGATTTCACATGTCTGTTGTGGGATCTCTCTGTTCTTTTTGTGATGAGCACACATTTTCCATTAGTAGGAAACTGCTGACAACATCAGCCTTTCACTTTGTGCTTCAGAATCTGAGGCACAGATTCCTCTGGTGTTTGCAAAGCTGGTTTTTGAAAAGGAAGTTTGGGCATTATTGACATTCTCTTCAAAAGCATTTAATAATGAAAGGCAGCTCTCTAGTTCAATTGCAAGTAAAGCAATTGTGAGGGATGACTGAGGAGGTTGGGAAAGATAAAGGTGGATAATCTTTCAGTACAGTTTCCCTCCTCTTTTTCCCCTCTTTCAGTTCTTCTCTGGGCTTTCTATAGGATTGTTTTATCCTGTTTGAGAAGTTGAATGTGGTAAGAATAATAGAATTGCACAAAGTTCACTTATTATGTTCTTTTAGATCATTACCTTTTTAATTATACTGATTTTTAAAAATATAAGCGAACCTGTATTAAAACCATGCAATTTGAGTTTATGTTTTTAGGGATAACAAATTATGCTGCTATTAAAATATATTCAGTTCTGTCATCTATACTGTATTTTGATTATGATACACACACTATTATTTAATTTGATTTTATTTTGTTACTAAGTTAGAGTCAGTTTTCTGACTCAGCTGCTCTAAGTAATTTCAGTTTCAGAGAGCTAACTGCACGTTTTTGAGACACCGTTTCTTTCTAGAAGTGATAAGACAGGGCATTGATATGCAAAAAGGCCAATGCTTATGCTTATCCCTATGGTAACCAAGGCCATCCCCAAGCTGGCAGGAAAGGGCTGCACTTCCATGGAGGAGCAGACAGGAAAAGGTGATCTAAACTGACTAATAAAGTATTCCATCCCATATGTGTCACGCTTAGTATAACATGAGAGATCACAAGGGTCTTGACGCTCTTCTGCAATAGCCAACGTTCAATGAGGTCCTTGTCTGTCTGATTGCTCTTGATCTCAGATCCATGTATTCCTGAATCGAGTCCCTGAGCTGAGCTCCCTCCTAGACATGGACCCATTCCCTCGTGTCTGCTTTACAGGATTTGTGGTGTTGTATAGTCATCAGGAGGTGGGAGCGTGATCTCATGTATTCTTAAATATTTTATTACTTTCTAATTATTTTCATCATCATTATTATTGTTATCATTTCATTAAAGCTGTACTTTCAGTTTCCAACCTGCAAGTCTTTTTCCTCTCATTTTCCTCTCTCTTTTCACTGTGTGGGGGATACAGGGAGCCAAGAGCCCAGCTGCATGGTTTTAGCTGCCAAAGTTTAGCTGGGCCAGGGCTATGTTTACCATGTATATTGAACTAGACCTATAAGCATTCACCTAATATAACACCTAATTTTATTCTTGTTGCTTTAACAAATTTCAAGATTGGTTCTAGAAATGTGGATAATTATCTGTGGAAGACAGATAAGGACATTTCATCTTAAGCAAGTAACTGAAGAATAGATGGTACCTAACCTGTACTAAACATTTAAACTTCTGACTCTCACTTTACCTTTTGCAAAGCTTTTTGTTTTCTATTTTCTTTCTATAGATTTCTAAGGTTGTCAGACGAACAGCTGCATCCTGTTATTTACTTACACAATGTAAGAGAGAACAACTTTAAAACTCTCTTGATGTGTTGTCTTTAAAGTGTTATGACAGTATCTGAAGATCATGAATATCCTGTACTGGACCAAAGTTGTACAGGTAGTCAGGGGAAACATGCTAAGTCTGACTTTTTCCAAAAGGCTACACTCTAACAGACCTGACACTATCTCGAAGTCAATTATCTATATAAAACTGGCAGAGGTTTTTGTTGGTTTTTTTCCTATTTTTATTTTTCTATGGGATGGGAGGACACAGTTAAGTCAGCAAGTATAAAACTGAGAAGTTTGGAACTATTAACACCACAATAAACTGTAGTGTTTAAGCTCCCAAAAGAGCATTTCTGAGTGCTGCAGGGAATGAATTTAGTAAATGTCCAATTACTTAGAGCAGTAAAGAAGCAGCAGTAAAAAAAATAGATAACCATGGTGCAAGATAGAGCACTGAAGAATACTGAAAAGGTCAGTATTTTTAGGAAGTTATTCATAACAGGAGTGACAGAAAATTCTTAAAAGTCTTCAGTTAATAGTTACAAGTCCATAGCCCTTCAATTTATGACTGTGATGATATATGAAACATATAAAAAAAAGTTTCATTTTTGTCTTTTAAACTTGAATGAAATATTCTTTTCACCTGAGAAATATTTTAGGAATGTTTTACTATATATAGCCATTTGGGTTAGAAGCCAAGTTTTCTGCAGATGTAGTAGCAGAATGCTCTTTCGTTCAATTTTTGCCTCCATTTGCTGAACTGTAAGTCTTGTAGAAGGTGCATCTGCAATGCCACTCACAGGTGACAATACAGGGTGGCAGATGGTGTCTTAGCCAGCTATCAGGTCCTAATAAGTAAAGGTCAGAACAGCATCTGTCTCCATTAGTGCACAATTTCTGGTGTACCACAAAGTTCTTGCTGTCAGTTTGGTATGGAGGGGTCTTTTAATAAAAACATAAGATGATAAATTTCAAGGGAAGTGGCCCAAATGTTTTCTACTGTGGTTTATGAATTCTAAAGCCAAGTAGCAGGTACTGTTCATAATCGTTTGCTTTGAGCGTATGCCCCAAAATCTTCACCAGTAGATTGATAAAGATTCTAGCTGATCTCAAGATGAGACTCATGATTTCCAGTCAAGAGAGTACAAACCTTAGTATTACTTGGTGGGAGGTATGTTGAAGTGGACCAGATGGATTTATTGGACCTCTGAACTAATTTATTTACATTAAAATCATAGCACTTGGGTGACACTTCAACATACTAAATCCAGATGAATTTAGTGGATTTAGATTTCCATCCAGATGAATTCAGTGACTTCTGAGTGTCAAATATCACTTGAACATAGATCCTGCATCACGATTGTGTATGTCCCTTTACATTGAAAGAGGTTTATCCTTCAGATTCTTTAATTTTAGAGGTTATTGAAAGATGTATGTACACTGAAAAAAATGGAATACCTTTATTTCTATATGATAATTTTTTCTCATTTAATGTCTTTTTTTCAAGTAATCTTGCCTTTCCAAAGTCTGTTTGTCTGTCAAGTTAAAAGTAAAGGAGAGGGAGAAGAAGAGAGAGATGGATTGAAGAAAGAGGAAGTGGCAGAGATGGAAATGGGAGAAAAAAATTAGGAAAGAAGAAGGAGAATGAGAAGGAGAAGAAGGAGAAGAGAAGAGGGGAAGGAGAAGGATCAAGAGAAGGAGAAATGAAGTGAGATGAGGAGGGTGTAAAGTCTGTTATGCATGAGGGAAGATTGAAAGGACACTTTGAAATTACTATGCCCCCTTGCAGAAGAAAAAAGTAGCAAGTTCATTTTCCTATGTCTGTGTCATATGCCTGTGCAATGTATTAAGGAGAAACATAATGTTTTAAAGTGAAGGGTTTTTTTGTTGGGTATATGTATATGTATATGTATATGTATATGTATATGTATATGTATATGTACATATACATATGTGTATGTGTGTGTGTCTGTATATAGATATATATATATATATTTTCCATCTTTCTCTGCCATACTAAAATTAAAGAAGTGTTACTAACTTCTCAAATATTTTTATATAGTCATATTTTTCACTAGAGTTATATGATCTGACTTTAAAAGCTTGAAAGGCAGGGTTACATTGTCAAGATTTGACATATCTTAAGACAAGCTTCTCCTTTTCAGTGCAAGAAGGATGCCACCAGCCCAGCTGAGAAAGCAGTTTTCTAAGGCTGACTTACCAGAACTACTCAGCGAGTGGTAAAAAGTTTTGCAAGTGCTCCCTTGCCATGACATCTGAGCTAGTCATATTTTCAGTTCCTCCCTTTACCCTGTGTTTGTTGCCTGTCTTGGTGTAACCTTATTGTGATTGGTTATAAACAATTGTTGGGGCTTTTTAACTGCTTTTATTTTGATATTTCTTTTCTTCTTGATTGTCATTGCAACAGCCCTAACATTTCCTAACAGCCTGTCACTTCCTTGTTTGGTTGGCAGCCTGCCCCCAGCTATGTTGTTTTATTACTAATAGAAGATGAGATACGAAAGGTACATAGTTCCCAATGGCAACAAATGTAAATAGAAAGCAAACAGACCTACCTGTGAAACCCAAAGAAACAGTACTAACCAAAGAAATCACATGACATCCATGGGACCTTAAACAAGGTGGCCTTCCTTTAATCCTCTAGCTAAGATAATTGTTCATTTTTAAGAGTTGGGCAGGACAGACTCCCTTAAACAGTTGTGGAGAAGGATTTCTCTTTTCTTAAGGTGCAACATTGAGTTTGTGGCTAGTTCATCACGAGCAAGATCACAAATCTTGTACAATGGCCTGCAGCAGAATACTATTACAAGGGGAATTGTGTTATATTGACTAACATCAATGTTATTTGTTCCACTTTATCTAATAGCCATTTTATCAGTAAAGACATTCAGTTATCAGTTACAAACTGAAATGTTTTGTGGAAAATACTGTAGCAAATCAATCCCTCATTTTTCCTTTTTTGGTGTTTAGACGTTTCAGGCACATGTACCCTCTAAGCTCTGCACATTCTTGCACCTCTGCTGCATTATTTGCAACTTAGCTTTGCTGTGAGATTGTGTTTGTTCTGTGAGTGACTTCGGGATGAGGTTCTTATTGTGGAGAAGCCACAAAGAGATTTTTCTGCTTTGGTTTAATGTTGCAATTAAGCAGAGTGTGTTTTGTCTGTCTTCATAACGATGTGACATAGGAATCAAGAGATTTTACACTCACTGCTGCACCTTGTCCTGTACTCAGTAATATAACCCTGACTTATTTCAGAAACATCAGCAAAACTGAATGTGCGACTCAGAGAGACAAAAATACTTGTCAGCATTACCGTTACCTCCCTCTAGTTCTAGAAAATCACTTACCAAAATGTTTGGGTTTGAGGGAGAATGTCACTCTTCTGTCACTTCTCACACAGTTAATTCTGCCAGGAGTCTTTCTCCTTAGCACTGTCTGCACAGCTGAAAGGCAGCCTTGGTCCAGCAGCAGAGCTCAGCTCAGGGCTGAGATTAGAGTAGGTTAATTCCAGGAAAAGAATTTCTCTTTTGGAACTGCTCACCAGGAAGTCTTGACAGTCACACCAAGGCACACAGGTTGCCTGAAATGCCAGAGCTTATAAGTGGACGAGCCTTGCTGAAAAAGGCAGCAAGGACAAAGTATTACAATAACCTAGAGCTGGAAACTCAGTCTTGATGCAATATTGCTAATTTTTTTTAAACATAGGGAGGAAAACTGGTATCTGTATATTGCCTTGAAAACGATGTCAACTCTGATATTGAGATCCAGACCTAATAATTTTCTGTTTAAATTTCCTTTTATGTGCTATAAGATTACATTTTGAAAGTGTTTGCCAAGTACCTTTGGATAAAAGCTTTTCATTTTAATATGTTCTGTACTGCAGTTTACAGATAGGTTTCTGGAGAAATTGCCCCTGGCTGGCAACATGTAGAACTGTGGAAAAGGATTGTGACAACTAAGCTGTTGTGTTAACCATAATTTCTAATGTTACTAAGCCATACAGTGAGACTCTCTTCCTGGTACTGTTCTATTCACTTGACTAATTTTCTTCATCTGTCTTTGTACTTTTTTCTCTAAATGTGTTCACATTTGCCATTTATGCATTATGTACTTTTCACTACAAATGTAATCTATTATTTAAAAGACCCAGACTTCATAAAGTATAAATATTTTCTGCCTTTTTAGATTTCTCCAAGTCTACTCATCTGTGCCTTATTCCAGCTGGCATTTTTAGAAATCAGAAAAATTTAGTTAAGCTCTCTGATGCTTATAGATCTCCCTAAATTCGTACAGGTTTTTTGAGTCATCAGGCCTTGAGCACACAAGATGGATGCTGCAGAATTAATGAGAAAAACATTTTTTATTGAGCAGTGAGAATGAAAATAAATATTATTCCATTGTCCAGTTTAGAGTGAACTATCTACCTTAAATTTTGTTTCATTTTTGAATGCTGACCTTTGTAGCCAGTATTTCCTTACTGCATTTAGTCTCTATTTAATTTCCTAGTCCCATTAAAGAACACTGAGAATATAATCAATATTTAAAAATTGTGTAACTTTAACCTTAAGATCAAGGTTGAAAGCCTAGTCATTACACAGTTTGACATTTTAACACAGCTTTGCATTTTAACTTGTCTCCTCACACTAACAAATGAGTCTCCATGCAAAACTAATTCTAAAGAATTATGGAGTATTTATCAATGCTACTTTTATCCTAGCTTTACTTTGCTTGGACTGGATGTACAGTTATCAACACTGGGCATAATTACCTCTACTGGCTCCTACAGAGGGATGAGCTTGTACTGTTGGAAGTCTTGCTCTAGTTGTGCTAACATGAACATAAAACACAAAACAGCACATGGGGAGTTTAAAAGAGATGTGCCATACATCCTGACTAACTGACTAATACACCTTGGTGTAGACTGAAAACTTCCATGTATATGGAGACAAAATTAAGGATAATTTATTTGCTTGGTTTTCCCTGGTTTTGTAGTTTCCCAGTTTTGTTTGCTCACTTTTCACTTTGACTACGTTGCATTAGTCTTGTTACATATGTCCTGTTTCTGAAATGCAGTGTTAAGAGCAGCTACTGTTCAATACTTCCCCTTAGTTACTTAGTAACTACCAAACTGAGTAACTTACTTATTTTAGTTGATGAGCTCATAACTGCTGAACTTTGTGTTGCACCATCATCAAAAGCACTGTCAGATCAAATCCCTCAGCTGGGAAGCTAAGTGTATAGAAGCAAAAGGTCTAACTGCCCCTTCTGGCTGTTTACAGTCCAGATAATAATATAGTGAATATATCTATTTATTTTACTCTAGCATAGACAAAGTATTTATTGGGTAGTAAACAATACAATTTTCAGCCCATATTTTTCCTGCATATTTTTTTTCATTTCTTGTCTATCAAAGCCTACAGTGACATAGTTAATTCTATTTATTTCATAAAAACACATGTATATGAAACTGAGAGTAAGAACATGTATTTTTGTTAAAAAAAGACTGTTACTTTTACTGGCTGTACCTTCAATATAATTTCTACAGCTTTGGCAAATATGGTTTCTGCACACAAGGTAACTGTTATTTTTCCTTTGCTACTTCAATTAAGCTAATCCAAATCTATTACATGCTCATAATTTTTTTTTCATCCATTAAGTATCTTTAACAATATTTTCCCCACAGCTTCATTCTGTTTACCAAGTGCTGATGTGTTTTTATACATCTAAAGAGCTGGGCATCTCTTTGTATGGGAAAGTTCCATTAGACCATAATAATCTCCAATTAATTGCACAGCAAATATTTATTTCTCATACATCAAATTAATGAAACGGATTCAGTGAGAGAAAAATCACATCAGCCTGGAAAACAACACCTATCAAGTTATGCAAAAATTCCTAGGCATTCTTGGTACACATCCAGAATCTAAAAGGACTGTGTACCTTTGGGAATATGGTCATTGTTGAATTACTAGCTGATAATATTTTTGTAGTTGTGTTTATTTTTCTTTGTGTTTCATCCAGAAAGAACAAAATAACAAAAAAGTTTTTTGGAGTTTACTGATATAGCAGACCATGGTTAAAACTTTATAATTAAATAATTATTTTCAAGCTACTAGAAACACCATTTAATCTTACTATTAAATAAGATTAATGCTATGCTAGTATTCAGCATTCCTAGAATACTCCCTCCTCCTCACATACAAATGTGAAAGGAGTTTAAAAATAAATTTTCAAAATTCCTGCTTTAGATTACTTTACAGTAATGACTGCATCTTTCCTGTCTAAGAGAAATGTGAAAGTTTCTCATGTGTCTCCAACAATGATCCCACAGATTTTGTTATTCCTTTTCCACCAGTGCTAATATTCTCTGTGCTGTCATGTGTGAAGGCAATGACACAATACACATCTACTTCTAACAGCAAAGGACAGTGATGCATACAGTTATAAAGTTTCTTTGAGTATAGGAAGCAGAAAGCCTAACTTGATCTCTCACTAGGTTCATTTTGTTGCTATAAAATTTATAACATTTTTCTTAACATAAATTTCTGAGAAACTCATGAATATTTATTTACGAATGCAAAAACTTTGCTTTTTATGCCATACTGCTGCTTCTGAAGGTGATCCAAAGGCAGGTACAAGGTATTCATGTAGGGGTCCTAGTCCCTCCATAGTGATTCAAATTTAATAAATAGGAATTAACTTAAAATGTTAAGATAATAGAATTTTATGTCAAATATATGGCCTTACTAATCTTACTTTTTCTGAAACATGGTTGAAAGCTATGACATGTTGTTGATTTGGTTTTTTTTTTCTCTTGAAACTGTTTGTTTATATCACAATTAAATAATATATGTTTATCCAAGGACTGGGTTTTTTTGGTTTTTTTTTTTTTTTTTGTGAAGCGCATATGGAACTGTGTCAATTAAGAAGGAAAATTTATCCTAATTTCTCTCCAAGATTTATTTCTTCAATAAATCATGTAAAAATAACATTTACAAATAATATCTTCCTCTGTTCTTATGTATAAACTTGTAGTTATTGTATGCATTTATATAATTGATGTAATACTTTCACATTACAGAGATATAATGTAAACTAGTCAATTTTAAAGCTGTTTTTTCAAATGGGAATTATCCTTGAATATGTTATCAATGTCTTCAAAGCACCCTTTGTTTTGGAAATAACTAGTTTTGAGAGACCAAGTAAACAAAAACCAAACATAATTTTCTATATCTGTTTTTTTTTAAAAAAACAACACACAGAAATATCACAAAGCCATATTATCTTCCCCAGTTTTACACTGAAATTATGAATAAAAATACACAACACAGAAGACAATACATTACTACATTTGCAACAACCTGTACTTCAGATAACCTTTCTGTAGCATTTGTATTACTGCAGAATGGGACAGGGAAGTTTGGCATGACATTTTCATCTGATTTCTTTGCGGAATATTTCTAAAGATATCTAGAACATCTAAGAAACTGTAAAGATCCTTTTGAAATCAGCCTAAGAAAATCCTTAATCAAGTGGAAGTTATATTAAGTTTTCTGAGGTTTAGTATTCTTTCTCATTTTCTGTCTTTTAGTTTTTTAAAAAAGTAAGAGATTAACAATTATCTTCTCAATTCTTTTGTGATGCACTGAATGAGTAGCAGTTGAGAACAAGTCGATGCAAGATTAGTAGAACAGCTATGTCCTATATGCCTTCTTCAATCATGAATGAAGTTAAGCAAATTTGAGTTTTTCAGCACTTTTCTATCATCATGCCCTTAATCTTTCTTCATCTCTGTCACTTCTTTCCATTTTGAATAAAATAACACAGCTTGCAGCTCAAACCATAAAGACAGGAATTTATGTGTTTGATATACACAAATAAGCAAAAATATTAAATTAATAGTACAATTCTTCCTGTAGTTTTTCTATTAAACTTTAATTTATGGTCATTGAAAAACACTATTTTGTTGGTGTTTGTGATTGTCCGATGTGAGAAATATGCTGAAAAAGATGAGAAAAACAAATGTCCGTTTAAAGGAGACCTGGCTCCTTAAGAACATTCAGGGAAGTAATATGAATTGCACATTAATTATGTCTTAACTGAAAATATCATTAGGAATTACCACCTTTTGAACTAAGTGTGTTAATCCATCATTTTCTTTACTGATTTTGAAAAAGAACAAATACATGCCTTATGCCCAAGAAAGATATAGACATTGTGCAGCTTTGTAGGGTGTATGGTAGAGCAGGTAAAACAACTCATAAAATGGCACATCATAAGATAAGTTACACATCAACTGTCCCATCTTTTTCTGCAACACCCATAGCACTTCCTGCTAACTCAGATTCTCAAATATACATCTAGTGAAATCTGTACATAACAATTATTTTCTACATTTTCAGAATGTCTGTTTATGACATGAATGCTGTCAATTTCCCTGTAAGTAGGGCTGTTAGACTCATATCAATGTGAAAATGAGAACAGAGGAAAGTGTTTCTTTATTGAAAGTATAAGGGTTTCCTTATTACACAGCTTTAAGAGATTCTCCTGCAGAGAATCAACCCCTTTGAAGTTTTTGCTCAGTAAAAAGATAGGAGTTTACAAGTTAAAACTTTTTTTTTTTTTTAATTTCAAGATATTTGCTCAGCTCTCCCTCTGGACAGTATTAGTTTATAGAGGTATCTACATTTCCATGTAGAGCAGGGAGGAGAAGAGTACATATCCACAAGAAGGATGTTGAGGCTCTGGAGCAGGTCCAGAGAAGAGCAACAAAGCTGGTGAAGGGGCTGGAGAACAGGCCCTATGAGGAATGGCTGAGAGAGCTGGAGAAGAGGAGGCTGAGAGGACACCTCATTGCTCTCTGCAACTACCTGAATGGAGGTTGTAGAGAGGAGGGAGCTGACCTCTTCTCCCAAGTGACAGTGGACAGGACAAGAGGGAAAGGCCTCAAGCTCTGGCAGGGGAGGTTTAGGCTAGAGATTAGGGAAAAAATATTCACAGAAAGTGTCATTGGGCACTGGAACAGGCTACCGAGGGAGATGGTTGATTCAGCTTCCCTGGAGGTGTTTAAGGCACGGGTGGACCAGGTGCTGAAGGGCATGGTTTAGTGTTTGATAGGAATGGTTGGACTCGATGATCTGTTGGGTCTCTTCCAACCTGGTTGTTCTATGATTCTATGATTCTATATGGAAGATGGGTTAGACAAGGACCAGAAAGAAAGAATTAAAATGGATTCATATTATTTAATGCTCTGAAATCTTATTTTACTTGGATTGGTGCAAAATCTTTCAGATTTGCAAAGATTGAAACTGTATCACGTAAAATGCATTGCAGCTACCATTACTGATTAATAGGTTTTGCTAGCAAGATGTTTTGGTTCTGTTGTTCAAATTTTAAGGTGAGATAAGATTATAGTTTTTAATAATATGCAGAAACATTAGATTAGAGTACAGTAAGATGTGATCTCTTGTAAGGATAGTGCAGTTATATACCTACCAGGGTCTTCAATAGTGTATGTGTATGAGAAGCAACATTATTATTTCTGATGACAAAAAAATTCAAAAATTATTAACAATCATAATAAATGAGTCTCCTTTTCTTAATATTAAAATTGAGGGGGGGGGGGTGTCAAAAATGAAAGATATTCAATGAATGAGGCCAGTTCCAGCCTAAAATTGTAAAAGAAATTGAAAGTACTCTGTTCTTTTACATCTTTCCTTATGAAGAGAGAGAGGTTGTAAAATGCAGTAGATTTTCCAGATTATTTTTGTTCCTGTGCAGGTGGCAGAAAACATCTCTATGTATCTGTTATATGAAAAGTCTGAAGCATCACTTTGCTACAAATTTCCTAAATATAATAAGACTGCTATTTTCACGTTTTCAATTTTTACACTTTGAGTAGCAGGAGCAATCTGTGCTCAGTCTTACCATTCAGGAACAGTTGTTCCCTTCTCAGTAGTGTTTTTTCAGGAAAACACAGAGCAGATTAGATTTATTAAAAGTAAGGGAAAGATCTATATTTGACAGAAGAAATCTGACCAGCAGGAGGTGAGTATGGAAAACAACTGAATCTCTTAATATTTAAAAAAGTTTCCCATTTAGATAATTCAAACCAAAAATTCCTAAGTTTGCCCTGTGGAGGTTGGGATTTTTTTCTCTCCCAATGATAAGGTAGCACATTCAGTATTACCTTACAGGGAATATTTTGATAAAGAGTCTGATATATGCCATGTTTTGGAAAAAGAGTCAAGGAAAGAGGTGAGGAAGAGGTAGCATACTCCATCTCAGTGATTCCTAGCTGTTGTTCAGTGTGCTGGGAAATACTGTCAATGGAAACCATTAAAGAATGCTACAAACTTTAGTTATAGCTGCAGCTACAGACTCAGGAATCTGTCTTCATGTTCTCAGTACCATCTTAAAGATTTACTAGCTCTTGGCACAGCACTCATCTGAGACTGCACTATCTGTGTGTGCTCCCTGGAGGTGTCTATGCTGTCATCAGTGGGATGAAGACATCCTTGACTGCAATCTTGACTGCATGAGTTTCGTGCCAAATACATAGCTTGCCTTACACTTTTTTTTTTCCTATATTGCTCTTGAACCTTCATCAGTAGCTAGCTGATAAGAACTTTGTGATGAATATCGGTGTTGAATTCAGAAGTGCTTTTTGGTATCATAAAATTCATAAACAGTGCTAAATAGTGGTGAAAACAAAATGTTCCAAGAAAAATCTATTTGAAAAGTATGTTGAATAAATTATTTGACAAATAATATGCTTGTGAATTATTTAACAGCCTTCTAAAAGCAGTATTACAGAAGTGTTCTGGATAAGTTGTGCTTTCTTCAGACAGTTGTAAATAACCTTTCTCGGACATTTTTTGGTTTGTTTCTTTTTAAAAATTCACTTTTGTGCATTTCTGGGTTTAATGTCTGATAAATGTTGCATCTGGCAATGGTATTATAAATTTTGTATATTACTATCTATTTGCCATATTGTTATCCTCTTTCATTCAGTTTAGTGTTTTCTCCAATGGTATGTTTTACTGAGACTTATTTTGACACAATTTCTAACAAGTGTTTTTCAGGAATAACTTACCAAGATTTCCCTCTGAAAAGGATCTGGATAGGTTGGATAGATGAGCCAAAGCCACTGTATGAGATTTAACAAGGTCAGGTGCTGGGTCCTGCACTGTGGTCACAACAGCCCAATGCAACACTACAGGCTAGGAAAGAGTGGCTGTAAAACTGCCTGGCAGAAGAAGACCTGGGAGTGCTGTTTGACAGCTGGCTAAACATGAGCCAGAAGTGTGCTGCAGGGGCCAAAAAGGCCAACAGCATCCTGGTTTGTATCAGAAATAATGTAGCTAAACGGAGTAGGGAAATGATTGTGCCCCTGTACTGGGTTCTGGTGGGGCTGCACCTTGAATACTGTGTTCAGTTTTGTGTCAAATTAAGTGTATCACTTTTAAAAAAAAATCTGTGTGAAATTCGCATATTACCATAATTCCTGATTTCTTACATTGTCATCTTTAGTATGCTTTATATATGTGGTAGTTCTTTCACATTCACTGTTTTTTGCTTTTTGTCTGTATAAATTATATTCATATTTGTAAAACTTAGTCTTAAGTCGTTATGCTTATACTTTGCTGACCTATTGAAACATAACTTAATCATGAGCACATTACCAGACTTAGTGCTCAATCCCCCTTTAAACACAAATAAATTAACAATGACATATAATTAAAAATAACCTTTACCCTTTGACTTCAATCCTTTGCAAAATGTCTTATCAGTAATCCCAGTAAGTCCTTAGCAGCATTTACCTCTTGATCTGAAATGTGAATGAAGAGAATAGTGTCTTTTAATGTTGTTAGCTCTTTAACAAATAGATAAAGTTTTTTTTTCAGAAAGGTTTTATCCTTGGCAACCACTCAAGGAAAAAAGATAAAATGTATTATTTTTTATGTTCAAGTACACTAGTAACAAATTCACCCAGAGAAAACTGTTCCTAAGTGACCTTCTCAGTTTGTATAAATTTACACTCTACATTAGGACATCTCTCTCTCTCTCTCTCTCTCTTAAAGATGTTGAGAAGCTCAATGTGTGTTCTCAAATAGAGTTAAAAATTTTTTTTTAAATGAATTCTAAATGCACTGAGAGTGCATCCAGTGCACCTGGATACATGAGAAAGTAATTCAGATCAAAAGCTGAGAATCCTTTGTTCTTTACATAAACGTATCTATAGAGACACAATTAATTTTGACTACTCATTTGCCTTTGTAGCATTTGTGACCATAAGGATAAAATAATAACGTATCTTATTAAATAACCAGAAAGAGTTGCTTGGAATAAACCCAAAATATCTCCAGTTTAAGGCGTAACAAGGCTCTATAGTCCACTTTAAAAAGCATTTTAACTTATCAACTGATAGTCACCACTAAAATTGAAATAATATTGGGACTGATGTAATGCCCATGATGAGCTCATGCAGATTATTAGGATCAGACTGATTAAGACTGGGAGGATGAGACTGATTTAGAGGGTGGAAGTTTCTGTTTGGATACATGTATTTCTTGAATCCTTAAAGTCGTCAATTCTCCATAAATTCCTTAAATTCCTCAAATTCAACTGGGATGAATTTTCTGCCTCTGCAACATCATTGAGTGTGAAGAGATTGGGAAGCGGCCGGGCAGGGTGATTCTCCATCACCCTCACGGGATGATTCTATTCCCCATAGCAGACAGAGCCAACTGCAGGATTCTCAGTTGCCCTTGTGCCGTCACTACAGCTCTGACGGGTTGATCATCACATCCCAACGTGGATTACTCCAGCCAGCAGGCTGAGGGCTGATATTTTCATCTCTTGCCTAACTGTTAGACCTAAAGTTTCGAGCAGATCAATGACATTGTGGATGCTCCATTTCCGGGGGTTTACAAGGCCACGTTAGATCAGAATCTCCAGCCCTTCTATGATTCCATGTCCCTATGAAAGGTTCCTCATGATGTGAATGAACTAATTTTTGAAAATATCTTGTCATATAGGCTTGGCTCTTGGATTTAAGTAGGAGAACCTGTGAACCTGCCCCTCAGCAGCACAGAAAATTAATCCACGAAGTCATAACCGAGGACCATGAGACACAGCTCTGTGACTTTAGAAAGGAATTGCGTGAAGCCAGATAGGAGCAGCCACACAGAATTGGGCAGGAAGAACCTTGCAGGTCCTGAGAGGAGCAAATGTGTGGAAAAGGAAGGGAGTAGCCCCAAGGAAGCCCGCAGGAGAACGTTATTTTAACATGTCTTTGAAAACGAAACATATAGAAACAATGATTTAGAAAAAAAATATTTTGTAATGTACTGATAAATGTACAGGACATCAATGTAAAGTAAGAAAATGTGGCAGGGTAATGTCTGCTTATTTACCCTATGAATGTTTATATATGATTTTTATTTCAGATGAGCAGTGAAGTTTTCTCTTTCCTATCTCTCCCTTATGTATAAAAAGACTTGTGCTAGTCTAGATAGAAATATTCAATTACCTACAAACTCCATTTTAAGTGTAGTACATAGACTTTGGGGACAAAGGCAATACTTCTTTTCAGTTGGAGGCAGCCTTGGCTGCAGCAACCACAAGATGGTGGAGTTCAGGATCCTGTGTGGAAGAAGCAGGGAAATAAGCAGGATTGCAGCCTTGGGCTTCTGGAGAGCTAACATTCATTTCTTGAAAGACTTACTTGGAGGAATCCCATGGATTAGGACTTTAGACGGTAGAGGGGTCCAAGTGAGCTGATTAATACTCAAGACTGATGTATCCCTAAGAGTGAGAAATCAGGCAAAGGAGGGAGGAGACCAGGATGGATTAGCAAGGAGCTTCTGGAAAGACTCAAATGAAAGAAGGAAATTTACAGGATTTAGAGAAAGAGGTGGGCCACTTGGGGTGAATATCAAAATGCTGCCAGAGTATGCAGGGATGGCTGAAGCCCACAGGGAATGAAATCTTACAAGGGACATTCAGGACAACAACTAGGCTTCTTCAAGTACATCAGTAGCAAAATGAAGACTAGGGAAAATTTGGGCCCACTGCTGGATGAAGTGGATGCCCTGGTGATGGAAGATACAGAAAAGGTAGATTTAGAGAATCACAGAATCACAGTAACAGGATAAGAGGCAGTGGGTACAAACTGGAATGCAGGAAGTTCCATCTGAACAAGAGAAAAACTTTAACCTGAGGGTGACAGAACACTGGAACTGGCTTCCCAGAGAGATTGTGGAGTCTCCTTCTCTGATATATTCAAAACCCACCTGAACTCATTCCTCTGCAACCTGCTCTAGGTGAACGTGCTTTAGTAGGAGGACTGGAGTAGATGACCTGCAGAGGTCCTTTCCAAACCGAAGCATTTTGTGACTCTGTGATCCTGTGTCTTACTGTAGTTCTGTTTGTATCCTCTGGTATAGCTAATATCATGTTATCTTAAATTTTAGTCTACTTCTTGCCAGGTAGAAATGACCACGTGCTTCTATTTCATTGTGTGTACTCTTGGCAGTCACATGATATGGCTATATTTATAACAGATTTATTGGTTTTAATCACATTGTAAGTTTTCCCACATATGCTTCTAACTGCTACAATCACAAATGCAAAAGTGAAAACAACTGAATATTTCATCCAAAACCACATGCAAAATGGAAACTCTGAATCAGTCTTTATTTTTGGCTATGCACAGCCTGCAACATTTTCAGTCTTTTCAGTTAGGCACAACTGTTACTTTTTTGATAAGATCATATGAAATTCCATAGGGGTATGACAGGTTCTTTGCTTGGTAAGGGACAAAGATTAGCAGAAGTTTTAGGGTCAGAGAAGGGCTGCTGGAATACAAAATAAACAGAGAGAAAAATATATTGTAATTAGCATACTCTTTCATAATAGTTGGCAATCTTTCAGTGTTTCTTGATAGGGAAGGCTAACAAGGAGACTAGCAGGAAAAACTAGATCTATTTTTTGTTTCTTTTTATGCCAGACTGCTTGCTTGGAAATATTTAGGTAGGACATGGAAAGAAATAACATTTTGCTTTCAGGGTGAGATTCATTTCTTTAAACATGCATCTAAAGTCACTTTCCAATCTAACCTCCAATATGTTGTAGAAAGTTGTCATAAATCACACATTGTATCTTCTAGGCTCATACAACGGACATTTAGAGGTGAATCTTGTTGGTGCTAGCTTTCTGTACTTGGGGAACTGTACCCTTTCCTCTGTCTTCTATTTACCTGTCAGCTGCATCTTTCCCTTATTCCTTCTTAAAAGAGGAAATACATTTCTATTCTTGTTTCTCCAGAGCAGGTACTGCAAACCTACATCCATCAATCTGCACAATCTGTCTTTCCAGCTCTCACGTCAAATTTGTTTTCAGGGTGATTTTTTTGTTTGTTTGGGTTTGTTTGTTTGTTTTTCCCTGGTGCATTGATTCTGAGTACTAGGAACAGCAAGTCTTTTAACCTGATGTTAAAAGCCCCAAATCCTTTAACTGCTTTGGCTGCTTTCCTGCAGTCTGCAGCCTACTCAGAATTCTTCTTCCTAAGAAGATGCTATCAATTTTCATAAACTAAACTATACGTGACATTGCTTCCAACATGGAGAAGTGGAAAGTAAGAGTCTTCATTGTTCACACACTTTGTGTTTGTAAAGTATTGTTCTGATGCTGAAAGATATGTGTTAAGTTATTGAGAGGCACCAAAAGAATAAAGAAAATCTAGTAGTTTTACCCGTTCTTCTTCTATTGAGTGCTTTTATTTATTTTATTTGTGCTTCTTCATATTTTCTTGATATGCAGAAAGGCTTTGGGTTTGAAATTCAACAAAAAATATATTTACACATTACCATCGGCAAACATGAACAGGTTATTAATGAAATTTAAGGATGTGGTATCGTCATTAGATTATAATCTGATTATATCACTGAGCTACATGATCTGAAATGTCAGACTCAAATATTTTCACTTTTTGAACCCTATATTATGCAGTGAAAAAATCCTCAATGCAAAAAAGACAAGCAAATGTAGGCAGTCAGTAATAGCTTGTCTGGGGTTTATAGCTGTTTTATTTGAAAGCATTGTTTCTAATACAAAGCAGGGAATAGAATGACTCCCTGAACCTGTGGACACAAGATAATGTATTTGTGTTTCAAAACGATATGCTAGATAACAGAGTATTTGCATCCTAAGTGTAGAGAAACTTCAAATCTTATAGAGGAAAGGGAACAATTTACATGTCTGCAAATACGATGTTCTTTTACATGTACATCAGAAGGTTAGTTTTTTCTTAGTATAGAATTGGTACCTCTGTATCTCTATAATAAAAACTGGAAAGATAATACACTCTGTTGAATTTTTTTTTTTTCGTGGAGGCCAGCAATATCTGATCTCATACACTGTTCAAGGCAAATTACTTTTTTTTTTTACTGTATGCTATGCTTAAATCTGCCTGGGCTGCTTTCCAGAAGTGCCAGCTGTATTGGAATTGTACTAGAACACACAGCTTGAAGCTGAACTTAGGTTTGAACTCCATCATACAGAAATTGCTTTGAAAAAAAAAAGAAACTATTGGTTACTACAAGAAAGAACAAACCAAAACTTTGTATTAGTTCCTTTTCTTTTGCAGCTGTAACAGAGGACAAGCCTAATTTTCTTTTCTTTGTGAAGTGTGACTTTGGGCTTCGGTAAAGTCATAACTTCTTCACAGCAATCTAAGTAAGAGAACAAACTCCAGACTTCAAATTAAAGTCAGAGTAAAGGCATTGGCTGAATTTGGATGATTGCTTGCTGTTTAAAGGTAATTTTTAGATTTACGTTCTCACTTTTTTCCACTTGAAATATCTAATAATTAATCGTCACTAAGATGATAAATTTAGTTCTGTATCTGTTCATGTATTTGCCATTTTACATCCTCATTCTAGTTATACAAAATGTTTTGGATACTGAAGTATTTACCTTTTCATTAATTCTATGTAAGGTGGATATACATATATCCATAAGTTAGATAAGTTATCCATAAGTTTAGATATGTACAAATGACAAATTTTAGAGTATGAATTTTATTCGCAATAATTATTATAAGGGAAACCACCTAGTGTTTCCTCCATATTTGAAGAAGGTGGTCAAGATAGGAATTTTGTTCGTGTTTTCAAATATATCGATGAGTTGCCTGAGACAGATTGTCTTATTCCTCCTGGTGTGAGTTTTACTACTCTGGATCATTGAGTTTTTAGAAATGTATACTTCAGGAGGTTAAACTTCACTATCGGATTTACTAGCAGACACAGTATAAAACCATGAAAGAGATGAGATGGCTGTAATGTTTGTGAAATCATTGCAAATGTATCTACAATATTCTTCCTGTGCAGTGAATTTCAAATTACAGACTAAATTTAGTCCCAAATTATTACCTGCTACAAATATGCAGACTATTAGGATCAGAATCTAGATACTAAATAGAGAAGATGGAAAAAATGCTAAGTGGTCTGCATTTAAGAACAATTCATTGTAAATTACTGGAGAAAGAAAATATGTCTTGTTTTTCCAAAACATGTAATTATAGTATAGCTGAATTGACACAAAATCAAATGATAATTACCTGAAATAAACTAGTTCTAAAATACTATTTGCTAATGCTGCTGTTAATGTCTAGGTGCATATCTTGCCCTCGCACCCAATACAGTGATTTTTATATCATCTTTTATTGGAGCTATTTGCCGAATGACATTCTTCTACTTGCATTATGCCCTTGAAATCTGCAGCCTTTGTTGGGTACGCATGATTAAAGATTGATTTTTGTGCAACTTAGAAAGCCAGTGTGATAGATGAGGGCAAGCTGGAATGTACCCCTAAGTGAACCATTCACCTTATGAAACACTTTCTTAAATGCTGAAGTGCATTTTTCCAGCAAAAGATACTGGTTGGCCTTGGAATTTTTTTCTCTCTAAACCTATTTGCTCTAACTTTAGGGAAAAGAAAAAAAGTATATAGAATTTTGCAGAAGGAACTGCCATCTAAATGAAGAAATATTGTAGAGAAAAAAATGCAGTCATCTGAGAGGTAGTTCTTTATCAGAAAGTGAAGCAAGATAAAGGTAAGGCAACTTCATCATGATCTGAATATTTTCTGAACCTGCAAATTGCACCAGGAAGGATCTATTTCACATTTTTTGAGACTATGCATGATTAACTAGGAAAAAAATGCTATTTTTAAGAGATCTTGGAGCTTCCTAAATAATGGGCATTGAGTTCTTAAACAAAGGATGTGAAAGAAGCTGATTCTTGAATTCTAGAAACCTTAAGAAGAAAAGAAAGGTACCCCTTGCTGTAAACAATATTTACTTTTTTCTAGCTATATTTTAGTCAAATTTAGTCACTGCTTAAGTGGACTTCGTGCAGGAGGCAAGCTCAATAATTTATAGTCTAGTGATTTTATAGTGGTATGAAATATATTCTCAAACCTCTGATGTGTACAAGGTTGTCCTAAATGTTTTTTAAACAGAAATTAGGCAAAAATAATAGTTTTACTTTCTTCATCATCTGAATGTGAGCTGAGAAACATGCCAGGGTAAAAAAAAAGTGTAAATCTACAAAAAATCTGTGAAAAAATATCTATGTTATATATATATATATTTAATCTTTATATATATCATTGTAAAATGAGTTTATGTTCTGATTAGAATGATCTTGTGATCCTGTAACACAATTTTTTTAGCATTCTTTTTGTATAGCCAAAATATTTTCTAAATTATGATTAAAAATGCAAAGTGAAAATAAAATGAGAATGTAAGTGAAATCTCTAAGTTTAAAAGTATAGGGATATTTCATTATAACTTCAAGGAGATTTTAAATAGGGAATTCTAGAATATTTCATGAAAGTAGATTTATAATCTTGGTCTGTATTTCTATGTATATTAGTAAAACTAACTTTCAGTAGGAACTGAAATTCAGAGATTTATTTAAGTTTGTTTTTTATAGTGTTTGATACTACCCTTCACTCTAATTTATAAGTATCTGATAGGGTTTTCATTATCAGAATATCTGAAAATATGTTTATGTCTTTGTGAGAATGTGCAGTATTAAACTATTTCAATATATATACTGAAAACATTATAAAATATGCCACTGAAATGTCATCTAAAATATTTAATTTACTGATAAAATGAGGATCCTTTTGGGTTGCTATTACTGACCCATAATCCTGGCAGTGTAGGAGCAAACTGTCCACACATGCTGGAAAATAAGCCAGTGGGAGAAAAAAAAACCAACTTGGTTGATTAGGGAGATCTGTGTGGACATCAAAAAGAAGAGGAACGTCTATGAACTTTGGAAGAAGGGACAGACATCTTGGATGGATAACAGAGAAGAAGTGAGATCTTACAGAGGAAAAATCAGGCAGGCTAAAGCCCAACTAGAGATCAGACTGGCCAATTCGGTGAAAGATAATAAAAAAAATCTTTCTACGAATGCATCAATAGTAAAAGGAAGATGGGGGAGAATATTCAGTCTTTATCAGATGCAAAGGGAACAGCTGTGACAAAGAATGACGACAAATCTGAAGTACTTAATGCCTTCTTTGCCTCAGTCTTTAATAAGGAAAGTTGTTCCCTCTGTGTACGTACACAGCACCTAGAGGAGCACGATCCAAGAGGAGGTGGTTAGAGACTTGCTTGACCAAGTAGACACTCACAAGTCAACGGGGCTGGATGGGACCCACCCGAGAGTACTGAGGGAACTGGAGGACTTTCTTGCCAAACCCATTTCCATCAACTTCCAACAGTCCTGGCTGACTGGGTAAGTTCCATTTGACTGGAGGCTGGCTGATGTTATACCCATGGTCAAGAAGGGTCAAAGGGAGGATTCAGGAAATTATAGGCCTGTTAGTCTGACCTCTATGCCAGGGAAGGTCCTGGAACAAGTGATCTTGAGTGCTACCATACAGTATATGCAAGAGAACTGGGTGATCACACCCAGTCATCATGGGTTCATGAAAGGCAGCTACTGCCAAACTAAAGTGACACACCTACTGGATGAACAAAAGACTGTGGATGTAGCCTTCTTGGATTTCAGTACAGATTTCTCACAGCATTCTGCTTAGAAAACTGTCAGCCTCTGGACTGGACAGGCACACACTCTTTTGAGTAGAATATCAGCTGGTTGGCCGGGACCAGAGAGTGGTGGTAAATGGAGTTAAATCCAGCTGGAGGACAGTCACAACTAGTGTCCGCCAGGGCTTAGTGCTGGGTCCAACCCTTTTCAGCATCTTTATCAATGACCTGGATGAAGGCACTGAATGCACCCTTAGCAAGTTTGAGGATGATGCTAAGATGGTTGGAAGCATGGATCTGATGGATGGTAGGGAGGCTCTACAAAGGGATCTGAACAGGCTGGACCACTGGGCTGAGTCCAGTGGCATGAGGTTTAACAAGGCCAAATGCCAGGTCCTGCATTTGAGGCACAACAACCCTATGCAGAGCTACAGACTGGGAGAAAACTGTCTAGAAAGCTGCCTGGACAAGAGGAACCTGGGGGTGTTGGTTGACAGTGACCGAACATGAGCCAGCAGTGTGCCCAGGTGGCCAAGAAGGCCAATGGCATCTTGGCTTGTATCAAAAAGAGTGTGACCAGCACGTCCAGGGAGGTTATTCTCCCTCTGTACTCAGCACTGGTGAGACTGCTCCTTGAATCCTGTGTTCAGTTCTGGGCCCCTCACCACAAGAAGGATGTTGAGGTTCTGGAGCGAGTCCAGAGAAGAGCAATAAGGCTGGTGAAGGGTCTGGAGAGTTGGTCCTATGAGGAATGGCTGAGAGAGCTGGGGTTGTTTAGCCTGGAGAAGAGGAGGCTGAGAGGAGACCTCATCACTCTCTACAACTACCTGAAAGGAGGTGTAGAGAGGAGAGAGCTGGCCTCTTCTCCCAAGTGACAGGGGACAGGACAAGAGGGAATGGCTTCAAGCTCCGGCAGGGGAGATTTTGGCTGGACATTAGGAGGAAGTTTTTCATAGAAAGGGTCATTGGGCATCAGAACAGGCTGCCCAGGGAGGTGGTTGATTCATCTTCCCTGGAGGTGTTTAAGGCATGGGTGGATGAGGTCCTGAGGGACATGGTTTAGTGTTTGATAGGAATGGTTGGACTCCATGATCCGGTGGGTCTCTTCCAACCTGGTGATTCTACGATTATATGATTGCACCAAGTGTGCACAGGTTGATCGATTTCATATATCCAATAATGGATTTGTGTGTCTCTAATTATTATCTGTGCAAGAGAAAATCATCATCATAAAACAAACATATGAAGGCGGTTATAACTGATACATTCAAATGTGTGTAAATCCTAATAACGCTGTTTGTGGGGCTTTGTTTTGGATTGTGGGTTTTTTTGTTTGTTTACTTTAATTGTTTTTTTTAGAAAAATCAGATATTAGACTTTTACTTAGGAAGCTGAAAGTTGTAAATCTTTATTAGCTATTGACTGAAGACTAATTGACAGTTGGTGACATAAGAAGTCAGTATGGATTTTCATCTGATGGGTGATCATTTTATATAAACTTTGAACGTTTAGAAGTTTCTATTTCATTCTGAAACACAAGAAATTCTTGACGTGCTGTCTGGTTTTCTAGTATAGCTTTTTATGTTTGAATTGTAGACATAACCAAGTTGAATAATAACAATAACGATGCTTGAATAGTAGACATAAACATGATTGGAAGTCATAACTTTAAAGCTAATGGTATTTGTAGACTTTATTTCTGCTGTGACTAGATGATATAACTATACTCTCAAAAGAAACAAAATGAATAAAATTACTCTAAACTCAGCTACATGGCATTGATATGGATAATTTATTTAAGCATAAATTAATCTTTGTAGACATTAAAACACCCACACCAAGCAATCAAATACTGTCTTTGCTTATACAAAATATTTTTCTGCTGTCACTGATAAGAGGACAGTGCACAAAAAAATATATATATAGTACAACATCTTTTTTTTTTATCTGGTTCTTCATTACTTGCTTAAAAAAAACATAATTGAGAACAGAATACAGACCAGGTTCATTGCTTAGTTTATAGTAATCCAAATAAGAAGTGTGTATATTCTGTCATTATGCCATCTGAATAAACCATAGGTTGAATAATATACCTTGTCTTGAATAGAATGCAATAAAAATTCTGCTAATATATTTATGAAACATTTTTAATTGTCCTTTACCACAGCAGCCAGATTAAGTTCTAGTCGGGCTTTGGCTTTTCTTCATGCATAAACTCACAATAACTTTGTAGTCCTCCTGAGTTCCCTGCGCTTCTTCCAAAGGTCATAAGCTCTCCTATATTTTCCTAAATTTCAGCCAAAGCTCTCTGTTCAGCCAGGGCCATCTTCTTCTCCACCAGCTTACCTTTTGGCACAGAGGGACAGGCAGCTATTGCACCTTTAAGACTTTCTTCCTGATGAACATCCAACCTTCCCGCACTCCTTTCCCCTTCAGGACTGCCCCAAGGGGATTCTCTCAGTCAGTTTCCTAAACAGGCCAAAGCCTGCCCTCCAGGAATGTAAGGTGGCAGTTCTGCAACCTCCCATCCTCACTTCTTCAAGAACTGAATAGTCTATCATTTTGTGATCACTATATCCAAGACTTTTCAGATATCCATTGCAACATTCCAGTCGTGCAAGTCATCCCACCATGTTTCCATGATGGCAGATATATCATAGTTTTCCAGCTCCTTCTTTACTCTTGTTTCCCTGTTGGTTCCTGTTACCTCAGCAGCCCCTGGCTCTTCTCCATAATTCAACTGTCCTCCAGTGTACCCAGTATGTCTCAGAGACACTGAGGGCCCTGACTAGCTTCCCATCCATCACAGAATCACAGAACAGAACAACCAGGTTGGAAGGGACCCATCGGATCTTCTAGTCCAACCATTCCTATCTAGCAAACCCTGAGTTCATCTTTTCTCAGGTGAGTTTGATATTATCCTTCTCCCTCTTCAAGTCTGTGATGTAGACCATCACATCATCGAAAACCCCAGAATTGTGACGATGATGTCAGCTGAGGAGCCATGTATTAATAGACAGGGTACATCTGTTTCTTTCAATGTTGCTGGATGCAACTGGAAGAAGAGAGGTGAAAATAATGAAGAGTACCGGGGTGTTATATGCTTGGGATGATGCTTAATTTTCCTGATTACCCATGTTGGATGTTTTTCCATTGTGTGCATATAAAAAGATTAAAAAATCTGGATTAAAAACTACTTTTCTGTCTTAGTAGTGGACTGTAAGTGGATTTTAGTCTAGAGGAGGAGTTCTATTTGATGAGAATTTTCCCTGAAGCTAGTCTGAATTTGCACAGCAGGACATCACTTAGGGTGCCCCCCTTGCAGTGGGGAGGCAACATCCCCCAGTGTTTAGCTATTTATAAATCAATGATGTGCACCCAACAGCTGCTGTGAGCTTTGTTATTGGTAAAGGCACAATGTGGATTTGCAAACAACCCTAAGGGACTGGAGCAAATCAAACATTTTGGTTTTTATTTTTCTGGTATAGCAAATTTCACAGCAGAGAAGAAAGAAACTTAGAGGAAATATAGAATTAACTGGCAAGAAGATTTAAACTTATCTGATTCTTGAAGGTTGCAGAAGGCAGAAATATTTGCTCTGTTGTTGGCATTTCAGCTTTAAAACAAATCAGATTTTTTTTTCTTTTTCTTAGAGAATGTTTACCATTATTGTTTTGGCTCCAGAGGTTTCTGAACAGGAACAAGTTCCTTTAAGGCCCTTGAAAAATCAGTGGAAACAGGTTTGACAAGTCAGTCTGTGGGGCTCCTTCCTCTACTCCTTTTTTGTAAATTCTCAGCTGTCTGTACATGCTAAGTCTACACTATCAGATCTTTAGGTCTACACAATCCCAGATCTCTGACTGGAAGTACTGTGGAACACTTAATTTTCTCCTCTCCACTCAATAGACATACATAACACTGACTTGTAGAAGAGGGTTTCGCAGAATAAAGTGGCTACAGTCTTTTTGGTTTTTAGTTTTGGGTTTTTTTTTGTCTGGACTCCCAACTGAAGGATGGAAGAGGTTAGAGCTTTTTCTATCAGAAACAAGCAGTCTCAGAAGCTGGATCTGGCTAAGACAGTCATCATGACTGAGAGGTTTTCTGTAGCTTTTATCTTCTTTTTTAATGCTTTATCTGCTCTTTTCTATGATGAGGTCTTTCTTCAGTATTCTGCATGAAATCAACTGAATAAAATGCACAAAGGGTACCAGGAGCAAAATGTAGAATTCACTGTAATCATTGCCCCTAAACTAACTCATCTCTTTCCTTGCAGAGCAAGATGGACACATGTCCCCATAGTTTGTTGAATAGTATTTCTTCTAGTAGATGAAAAAGTTCAAATCCCATAAATCTGAGGAGTGAACTGACTCCAGATCTCATGCTTTAAAAGTGGTTCTTCTGAGTTCCAACATATTAGCATACAGAAACCACCAGCATAGTACTAAGAAAAGAAAAAAGTGACCTAATTTGCATTTCTAGAAAGAATAATGGAAGTCCCAGAGAAGGATTCTGGTTTATGAATCATTCACATAAGTTCCTAGTTCTGAAGTGTCTGCCCCTCACTTTATTCTTTTAAAAAGTCATTATGCACCTAAATAACATTGCTAATACACAATATTTAATATCTCACTTTGAAAATTAACTGTAGACAGTGAGGCTAAAAGAGTAGCTGAGGCATATTTAAAAAGTTATTCAGATCAGAGGCAATATGAAGAATCTGGAAGCAGATTTCAATCCAACTTTATTTTCCATCCTGAACAGGTAAAACGAAACAAACATATGCCTGAACATAGCAATTGTTACTAATGTGAAAAAAACTGTAAATACTAGTGGATCATTACATAACATGTGTAGGGAAGCAAAAAAATCACAGAACTATAGAAGATAATGCTGCAGGATACTTAAAAAACCCACATGCAATCTATTCCATGTTCTGAAGCACGGGAGTATTAAACAAAAAAACCCACCCCCAGAACAAACTACCAGAGAAAGCTGAAAATGTATATGGAATGGAAGATTGCTACAGCTTAGGTAGACAAGATACAACTGATTTTGAAATAATGCAAAGAAAAATCTAAAGACATCAGAGGAAACATGCATGTAGTGAAATTATTGGAAGACATTACATTTTCATGTGTGTGATTTATGAAAAAACAATCTTAATGATTTTAATCACACAAGACTGAAGTTGCAGTGAGAGGCATCACAAGAATTTCGATTATCTAAAGTTCTTATTTCTTCACTGGCAGGAATCAGGTTGCATGTCATTTGTTTCACCCCATCATTTCCATGAGTGCGTAGCATGACTCACATGCCCATCACAACAGCAACTACATATTTTAAAAGGCAAAAAGAAACATGACTTTTCTGAATGCATTTAGTTCTGTCAGTAGCTGATTCCTCAGTTTTTGTCATATATGTCTTATATTAAAATGTGCTTTGCTTTCATTTTACTCCTCTGAGAGTCTTTGTCAGCTAATCACACATACAAGACAGTGAGGAAAGCATTCCCAATTTAACTACTTAGATTGATGGCACTGGAAGTGTTATTGACAACTTACATCAAGCCACTACTTACGGCTTTGCAGATATTTCCTCAACTAAATGGTGAAATTATAGTTATTAAGTTTTATGAGTACTGTTATGAGATACACATGCATTCATATGAGATGTGGACCATGTGCTATGGATTTGCTGGAAGAAAATGATTTTACAAGTATGGTTCACTATACATCCACATGGACAAAGGAATTGGAATAGGCTGAAATAATCAAAGATGAACATGTGCAACATTATGTGTTCCTATCCAAAGTGGAAACTCGGTTTATAATTCTGGAAACTTATTTAGTTTACAGCTTACTAAGGACTGCGATAATGTGCAATTGTTTGAAACAGTCTCAGTGACCAGTTCTGGATGCAGAGTTTGGTGGATAGCATCATAGTCACCAAGCTGCAAGACTGCAAATGGAGATAAGACAACTAGAAGCTGATAAACATTTTCCTGTGAAACAAGAGTGTCAAATCTAGGACTAGTTTCCATAGAAAACTGGTATATGTTTAAATCTATAGTTGTGTTGAGAAGAATTTAAGATACAAATGAATTTTATTTCTTCACCATTCAGAGAGAGTCAGTTGCACTGGTTAGATAGAAACAAAAAATTGGGCATAGTATTTCACACTGAAGCATTTACTTGAGAAAAGTTTTGGGATGGACAGTTGGCAAACCTGTGTGTAAGAAACACTATTAATCTAACCTGAGATGGCATTTTCTATGATGTCATGCTGTTTTATATAAGTGCCTTTAACAACAGCTTTTCTTTATCTTGTGATTCTTGTTTGGTGTATCTGTACAGTACGGTGAACCTACTGTGGTTTCTACAAGGTTTCTGCATTTGTCCTTCACAAACAGATCTGGAGAGAAACTCAAGAAGATTCATTTAACCAGGCTTGTCTTGAGCTTGGCTATGGCAGACTGACTTTGGTTGGATGCTGGTGTACCTACAAAGCTGCTCTATCACTTCCCTCCTCAGCAGGATTAAGAGGGGATGAAAATGACATGGGAAAAATTTTCATGGGCATAAATGCAGTTTAATAAAGAAAAAGTAAAGTACACACAAAGAAGCAAAGAAAACCAAAAGATTTATTCTCTACTTATCAGTAAGTATTGTCTGGCCACTTCCTGGGAAGCAGGGCTTCAGTATACATGGTGGTTGTTCTGGAAGACAGTCATTGCAATAATGAATGCTCTTGGTCCTCCTCCTTTCTCTTAGCTTTTATGCTGAGCAGACATCATATGATATGGAATATTCCTTTGATTAGTTTGACCCAGTTGCCCTGGCTATTTCCCCTCACAAGATCTTTTCCACTCCAAGTCTACTGGTGAGGGGAGAATGTTGCAGAGGCAGTCTTGATGATGTATGAGGACTGTTCAGCTCTTGCTTGATGTGTTATCAACTTGATGTGTTATCAACTTGGTATATTATCAACATCTTCCTAACTATAATCAGAGCACTATGAAGTCTGCTATGAGGAAGATTAATTCCATCTCATCAGGACCAAACACATAGGCCCTCGTGGATCGTTCATTTGTCCTATTGCCTCTTCCTTCTTGTGCTTGAATTACTGACAGCTCCTTCTGCACCTGGAGGTACAACAGAGGTGAAGGGGGTAAAGTGTCTCTATCCTGGAGATGGACTGGGGTGACAGAAAGTAAAGTATGGATGGAGGTATTAGAGAAGAAAGAGGAAGAGGATAAGAAGAAAGTTGGAAAGAACAGCTGAAAATAGAACATACATATTTTCTACATATACAATTCTGCCCTGGGTTTCTGCTGGCTGTGGATCTGAAGAGCAATCCAGTTCATTTTAGGCAGTGGCAGTATTATTCTGTGTATTGAACCTTACTGTACTGAAAAATATCAGAAGAGGGCAGTGAGTTCATCCTAAAGTCTCAAGCAAGAAATTCTGATGCACAAAATTTACATTGCTATAATAGGCTAACTTGGCTGGTTGCCAGGTGGCAATCATGACAATCTCTACTCTTCTTCAGTAGGACAGGGAAAGAAAATAGATTGAAAAATCTTGTGGGTCAAGTTAAGGACAGAGAAATCGCTCACCAATTATTGCCATGGGAAAAGTATTTGACTTGAGGAAGACTAATTGACAATTTTAAATAGAGTAGGATAGTGAGATAAAAGACCAAAACACCCAAGGCTAAAAGTAGTTTCCTCCTGCCTCCCCTTCTTCCAAGGCTGAAATTCACTCCTTCATTCTCAACTCCTCTACCTCTTACTCTCAAAGCAGTGCATGGGTTATGGAGAATAGAGGCTGCAGCCAGCTCTTGACAGTTTCCCACTGCCTCTCCTTCTGCCTCATACTCTTCTCCTGCTCCGGCATGGTCACCCTCCCATGGGGTACAGTTCTTCAGGAATACGCTGTTCCAGCATGAATGGTCCCCCAAAAGCTGCAAAGTCCTGTCATGATCCTGCTCCAGTATGCGCTGCTTTCCATGGGCTGCAGCTTCCTTCAGGGCACACCTAGCTACTCTGGTGTGTGGTCCTCCCTGAGCTGTGATATGGATGCCTGCTCTATTGTTATCCTCCAGGGGCTGCAGGGAAGAGACTTATTTTACCATGGTCTTTTCCCTGGGCTGCAGGGAAATCTTTACTCCTGCACCTAGAGCATCTCCTCTGCCTCTTTCTGCACTGAGATGGCTGCTTCTCTCACATTTTTTCACTCCTCTCCCTCAAACCTGTCATGTGGGTTTTTTACCCTTTCTTAAATACGTTGTCACAGGGAGTCCACCAGCATTGCTGATGGGCTCAGCTTTGGCCAGTGATGGGTCCATTTTTTGGCTTAAACTGATTATGTCCAGCACAAGGGTAGTTCCTGCTGTCTTCTTCCAGGGGCTATCCCTGCATCTCCCCTGCTACAAAAAGCTTGCAACATAAACTCAATGTCAGCAGTCCACTAGCTAATCCAATTTCTTTAATTTCCAAGGAAAAGTTAAATACTTTGTGAAATGAACTAAAGCAGAAAGTATTAAAACAGGACTTCCTTACCAATGACAGAAAGCTTCTTTTCAAAACTAATTGTTTATGCCATTTCCAGATGTAACTCCTGCAAGCATCTTCTCCAGTAGTTTGTTTACATAATTTCTCTCAAGTGGCAAAGTTTCAACATTTCTTTTCCTGGCCACTCTATAGTAAATGTCACAGTCAGGGAGCTTTTCATGATAAAAAGTCTTTATGAGCCAGGAACAAATAAACCATAGTAAAGTCACTGCATATCTAATTATATGCCACTTAAATGATTCACAAATGACACGCTTGTAACAAAGTTTTTATATTTTCAAATTTTTAATTTACAAGCTTGTCACTTGCAGTTTAGTCATTTTGTTCAGATAGGGTGAAAAATTACTTAAGGTTCCTCTAATTGCCAATTCTTATTTATCAGTTCTAATTATGCATAATACTTGTACTGAAAATCCCCCACACACAGGACAACCTGTGGTAAAGAATTTAAGAAAGCATTAAGTGTAGAGGTCTATAATTATATATGGTGAATATTAACATCAAATGCTGAACAATGCTTTCTTTAACAGAGATGATTTCTTACTTCTGTACATTCACTAAGATAAACGGTACTGAGGCTGTACTACATTCTTTATAGTCACGTGGGATTAGAAAAAATGATAATTAGAGAGCTATTAAATCATTTTATATCTGAGAAGCTCACTACTTGCACTTCTTGCTGAGTAAAGAAAATCCCAGACTGCTGGAAAACTACAGGTGGGCAAAGCTTGTGTGTGTATATAAACTGCTGCTGACAAGTTTTACAAGAAACAGGTAACTTGATAGTTTGGTATCAACAGGTCTTTTTTGTGACAGCCTGGGTCACTTTTTTCATGTGCCAATATGGTCTTGTTAGAGGCAAAACAGTGTTCCTGATCACACTTAGTATGCTGCATTGATGTGCGCTATCAGTGCCCTTGTCTAGGCTGCCTCTGCAACAGCCAGAGGCAGGAATGTTGCAGAAAGTGTATAAGGAGGGATAAAAGAGGGAGACTGACCAGCAGTGGTTTCCTGCTACTGCAGAAGTTTAGGGGAGGGATCTTGTTTACTGCTGATTCTTCCCTGAAAATCTGCAAAGAGTGATTGGAGAAAAATTGGTTGTCAAGAGAAGCTGTGGCTGCCCCAACCCCTGAGGTGTTCAAGGCAAGGTTGGATGGGTCTTGGACAGCCTGATCTAATGGCAGTGTCCCTGCCCATGGCAGGGTTTGGAACCAGATGATTTTTAAGATACCTTCCAACCCAAACCATTCCATGGTTCTACAAAATGATCAGAGCAGAGTCACTGTAATAACAATCACTTGAATGGCAACACCATGGAAATCACATTGTGGTATCGGGGGCAGGATAGATGAGTTAGGAAGACTATTGGACTCATGACTGGTAATTTGGGGACAGTAAGCCAAACACTGGTTGATTTAAGTTTTTCTGAACTGTCATTTTGCCTGATTATCAATAAAATTCTGTTTGATTAAGTCACAACTGAAAAAAATGCAGTCAATCATGGATGCCCCAGTGAAGTAATTTCTTTACCCAGCTCTTTGGGTGTGTAGTTGAGCTCATGCACAATGTTTCTGCTCAGTTTTAGTTTTCGTTTTAATACTGTTGGGGCATTCTTATTTCATTTTGCATTCTTCTTCTGAGACTGGCAAAAATAGTTGAACTATTTTTTGAGCAGTTGAACAGCTTTTTTTCTGACAGGGATGCTCTTCCTCCCACCCCATTCCCCAATGTGCCTCGATGGCTCACTCCATGAGAATAAAAGCAAAAGGCTATGTGATTGAAACACTGTTTGTTCTTCAATATGAAGTGCACCAGGGTCAGAAAGGAAAGGAAAATAGGATGCTCTGTTGCTGGTCCTGGAAATACTAAGTTATCTAAGTAGTTGTTTCACTTCACTTTACAGGCGTTATTCTTTGACAGACTTTTCACTTCAAAGCTCTCTGTTTAAATTGTCTCTACTTGAATGATCAGCTTTTGGAACACAATACTGTTGTTAAACTTTTCAAGAAAAGAATTGCAATTTCCCTTGGTTAGAAGGGTCTCTTCTGAGTAGTGCAACTCACAGCTGAAATTCCTCTCCTTGAGAGCTGTTTCTGAAAACCCTTCATGTGGTGGACTCTGATCACGTGCTCAATAATTTCAATCCATGGAAATTTCACTCCAGAATTCCTAATAGGATTTTTCAAAGAATTTATTTGTATTGATTGAAAATTGGAGAGATTCATTACATTAAATGGTTTACATTTCAAGATTACAGTACTTGCCGTTTAAAAATAAGTTAAAAATGAAATGGAACCCCTACTGTGGTCTCACAGAGACATACCCTGGAATGTGAGGGTTTGATAAATCATAGTTCTTTGTTTTCTCTCAGAAAGAGACAACATCAAATGTTTAGAGAAAGAATAAATACTAACAACGGATAAATATTCAATGTGATGATCACTGAAGAGGATTACTGCTTTATATTTCCTAACTACAGTAATTTTCTTTTAACAAAAAGGAGGGTTTTTTTAAATGAGATTAATGTAGTTTTCTAGAATTTAAACTTATGTAAGTATGGTTTTTTTGTATATATCACAGCTCTTCAGCAAACAACTGTTTGAACCAAAAAGCACAGTCCATACTTCAGATGTTTGAATATCAATGTACAAACCCAGAATTTCATCAGTAAACATAATTTAATGTTTTCAAAATTTCCCAGATCACTTAGTAGACTTATAGTCAAATAAGCAAAAAAATGTGAAAAACTTCTGATAAATGATCATGTTTTAATGCTGACAGGTAGAACAATGAAACTCACTTTGTGTTATAATATCTGAGTTCTATAAGCAGTGGATTTATCTAGCAGTTTCACAGTTCTGTCTGCTGAATCTGTACTTTCTTCATTATTTTCATGTATTTTTGTTAATGCTGTGGTTGCAGAAGAAAAATTTGTTTCTGAACATGACTGTAATAAATACAATGCGGCAAATGTAATCTGTACTTGAAAATAACCTGTAACTTTGGTATATGGTTCTTAAAGTTCCTGAAACTTTAAGAATAGATGACTTCCAGTAGTTTACCAGAAATACATATACTTTAAATAGATTATGAGAGACATTTCTATATGAAGACAAATATGGATGTTTGTGAAGAAGTAAGATCCCTGGAGCACCTCTCTGATGTTGGCAGAAGGGAAATACTCATATAAGGTTATTTTTGTCCCCAAATTATATTAATAATTGTGTTTGTGGAGCTGAAACATAAAGAAACATAGTTGTTTGGGGTTTTTTTTTCAGTAGCTAGATCTATATTTAATGCACGTGTTTTCTTTTTCATTTGTTCCTTTTAGAATTATGGACCCAGGTCTCTGGAGATAATATTCCTGCCAAATACTGTAAGACACTTGTTCATTATTAAAAAGTCACAGTTATAAATTCTGTGACATTAGCCTGAGGCCAAGTTGCTTAGTAGCAGCATTCTTACTTCATTTCATCAAAATATTTCATTAATGACAACAGAAAATACTGATTTTCGACTCTTAGTTGGCATGACTGAATACCACCACCAGTGGGCAATAATGGGTCTTTTATGGTCATTTTGAGGCTAAATGTATCCATAAGAAAAAGAAAAGAAACAGGATTCTTTATCATATCAGAGACCTAGTTCTGTTCTATTAAATCTTGACTAAAATTGGTCTGTTTATTTTCTTTGTACTGTGTTCATAGAGCAAGATTCTCTATCTATTCAGCATTAGATAACTGTGTGACATTAAAATAATCAATTCTTCATAAACTCTTCTTTCCTCTCTTTCTATTTGGTAACTGTACACTTTCATCGCTTCTGCATAAGCATTTCAAAGTGCTGAATATGTGACAAAACCCATAGCCGGTAGAGTGAGATATGCACTTCAAACAAAGATAACAGCAGTAAGGGAGGGGGAGAGAGAAGAGGAGAAAGAGAAGAAAAGGGAAAGTTACAGTGGGAAATTATGTCAGAGAGATGGAAATCTTGATCAACCTTGAATCCGCTCCATGAATTTACTGTATACTAGTGCCAATAACCATAAGTATGATTCAATCTCTCAACCCTGTGGCTTAGTTGACCACAGATTCTGCTTGATGAACTGGCCTACCAGGTCTGAGGTTTTACTCCCTTGGACCTCAACTGAAGTCTCTCATCCCATCTGAAGTGTATTTTAGTATTTATGACTGGATCACAGTCATTTTTTGCTCTTTTATTGAGTTCTACTGCAGGGCCAGCTTAAATAAGACCTCTTCTTATACGAGCAGCAGTGAATACACTGACAGGAAAAAAAAACTAACTGATTCTGTGCAAACAGACTAAAAAATATTTTTGACTTGTGAAAATAGGCCACAGCAATTATGGATTTTTTTGTATTAATATGTATGTGGACCTTACAGCCCTTCGAGCACAGTTTTCAGCAGAAGTATGATGGAAGAAGAGAAATGCGCAACCCACAAGCTTTCGACATCATTTGCAGAGCAAGTATGCTACTGAGGCTAGTATAGGCTTATTGTCAGGTCTTTATCTGTTTTTGCTACTCTTCCATAGATGTGATGGTTTAAGTTTTTAATATATATGGTAATATTTGCATAGGGGACATTATGTTAGTAGCATCCCATATGGGACTGAAGTATTTGAGGAAATGGAGGATCAAACAATAATATGAGTTACCATTAAAAACTTTGAGTGATTTTCCCTGCTTAATGGGAGAAGATGAGACAGACTCTGTACTCCAGCCTTTTTCCCAGAATAGTTACTTTGTCTGTCTACAGGAACCTGCATTTTATAATCAATTTTGCATTTAATCTGAAATATCCTTGACCATCTTTCTTACTCATGAGTACTCAATACTTGTGCTGAGAGGCAGGAAGCAATGTTCGGGGTGAAGCAGTGACTATAATTATTTCAAGTTTTTTTTTTCCATCAACTTCTGACTGCAAATGAGGGTTCTATTCAGACTGCATAAAGTCAAGAAACGAGTAAGCAAGAGCCAGATGAGCAGTACTGAACTTTTTATTTTCATTTGGAACTCAGATCCATTAAAATGGATGCATTAAAATGGATTTGAGAAGTAAAAACAATGGATCTGTGAAGTAAAACAAAATAAACCAAACTCACACACACACACAAAGGGGACTGGATCTTCCTCTACTGGCTATAAAAGGTGGCTACTTAACAGAAAATTGGTATCTCAGAGGTTTCACATCTGTCAGACTTCTGTCACTTCTGAGCCTGAACGTCTAAACCTGGGAACCAGGGAAAACGAACAGGAGGCATTTGATCATTTGATCTCAAAGGGAATCCAGATAGAATCTTTAATAATGTATATACTATAGCTGTGTGTGCAAATAAGCAGTGAAAGAGACGAACAGATTTTAAAACATGAGAGGGAATTGCTCAGTGTTCTATTTTAAATGTGCTGAATCAACGAAAGATTTAAAAAAAAAAAAACAGAGGAAAAAAGCTAGGTGTTCTTTTCTTTTAGTGGCTTTTGCAAATCAGTAAACATCACTAATTCACTGTATTAGTTGAGACAGCTTCCTTCAGTGATTCCCTTGGGATATGGTCAGATACATAATGCTTTGATTTATCAATAAACAATTCTCATTTAACAGCAATATGTTTATAGTTTCCTCTTTACTTGCAAACTGCTCGTGCAATCCACACTAAAATTTCTTTAATAAACAACACATATAATATGGAAAAGTTGTAAAAATATAAGGATGAAGAAGAATTGGATATCAAGGAAGATTTTGTAGGAAGTATTAATGAGGCTGTGTGCATCTATATGTCTATGAATACCTCTGAAGGAGGAAAATATAGAAAGAGCGATCTGGTATTAGTCATCTTATTAGTTTCAGTGTCCAATTAAATTCAAGGTAGGAAAACATTAAAAAAAATGTTCATAGATATCCATTCAAAGTCTCTGAGAGGATATTTAGTTTCTTTAAGAAAAAATATTAATACTTGTGATGTCAATAAGCTGCATGCACATATTTACTCAGACATGCATTCACACAGTAAGGTTTTGCAAAGCCATTTTGAAAGCTCTTCATAGGTTTAATAATTGTCTGGATGGGAAAAGAAACTTGATTTAAGAGGTTAATTACACAACATGAATATCAATCATACTTCTACTACTCAAACCATAACTCCAGCTCATCCACAGTCTATATTTTCACTGAGCACTTGTCAAATAACAAGCAAATCCTTGTTGTGGAGTGCAAATAATAAGGAAAATAGATCATAAGCAGTCTATCTTACAGACTCCAGAGTTTCCCTAGAGACTGTGAATTAGTGGAAGATACTGAGGATGGACAGGCTTGGGGGCACAAGTTGTTTGCTGTATTTGCTGTTGATCAGCATCCTGCCTTCTGGATGAGAAGGGCACAAGCACTGTAATGGGCTTTGATCTTTCTGTGAGAGCAGCTGCAGCATCAGTAACAAGGGCAAGCTGCAGGCTATTGGCTGTGAACAGGAACAAAGATAAGATAATTAAAAGTTCAGTCTAGACGGCCCCTTATTTTAGCTCCTCTTTTCTACCTGTAGGGTAATCTAGGGCTGTGTTAATTTGCATGTACAGCAGTAATATCTACTTATTATTCAGCCTCACGAGCTACATTCAATATCTATACCAAAATAGCATTTTAAGTAAATTTGATGGGAATGGGAAGTAAAGGGAAGCTTGTTTCTTATCTGACCAAGTAAGGAGATATTGTGCTGGGTAGCAAGGTAAAGACTGAGCTGCAGTTAAGGAGGCCAATTCTTTACACTTTGAGGCTGTTAAGCTCCCTCTGAGAATCAGAGAGAGGCTGTGGATAACAAAATAGAGCTGTGCATTCAGTACATACTGGAAAAAGCTTTTTACTGAAAGCAGGGAACTCTGTAGCCAGAAAAGGATTTCAGTTCAAATAATCATTCTTCAACAAATGTGTGTGCCAGGGCTATAAATCTCCTTACCAGACATCAATACTTCACAATGAAATATGGAGGAAGACATATGTACGTAAGTTGAGTTTAAGCAGAAAAAAAATTAGTTATAGATCATTGCCTTTCATAAGATAATCACAAGCTTTAAAATAAGGAGAAAAAGAGAACGAAATGTGCTGAAAAATGTCATCATACTTACATTACCTGAAGTGTGTAGAGAGATATGAAATTTTACAGAATGTCTGGTAATTTTTATAAATGAAAATGCCTCTAAAAGGGCATACGATATGTGACCATTTTTCTCCAGGGCCTTAGTCATCTGCATTAATTTTTGTAGGAAACAGAGTGCCAAAAGTTTTGCAAGAAAAAAAAAGGAAATACCAACATGAAATTTAAAATAAGAAAACCAGCATATTCTAAAACAAGAAAATGCTTTGTAGGTAATTGGAGATTGGAAACAAGACAGAACACAAGTTATCACAGTGAGTTGATGCACAATAGATCTTTAAAGCACAAAGTAAAATGGCCCGGGCTGGAACTGAGCATCCAGTTCATACACCGGGACCCTGTACAAATCCCAGAATGAAAGTTAGATTTCTCAGAAGAATAAGTTACCTAACTCCATACAGTAAGTAAGCAGGAGCTGCATAGGGTTAGCCCAGAGGAAGCACTAAACAGCAGGTTCTACTTATATATCCATTACTCTGTAGACAGGTTCAGGACTGCAGGGAACCTGCCTTCATTCAATTGGGAACTGTAACTCAGAATCCTGCTTGAACACTGTCGTCTGCAGGTTTGCTTTGAATGTAATGAACAGGGTTATATTATTATTTTCTTAAAAAATGATTGTAAATGTGATACTATGAGTCTTTGAAACCCACTGTCCAGAGGCAAACCTTTGTCCTGTTCTCTAGTCCATGTCAGAGAGTTCAATCACACTTTTTCCCACCTCACTGTAATACTGTTGCTACCAGCTTTATAGCTGTGAGGAGGGATAAATGCTCCCCAGGGATGCTGTTACAGCTGAGTTCTTGTGTTGCTGTGAGTATTAAGCTCACAGCAGGTAAGCACGCTTCTGTAGCCTATAGGTCATAATATCTAGTTTGATGCTGGAGGACCTGGATACAAGGAAATGTAGAAGCTGTATTAATATATTTTATTTTAAATAGCAGCTAGGCGAAGATCAGAAGTAATCCATAAGACCTCTTTCATTTTTAGAAACAGAAATAAGCATTCTCATAGTGACTGCTCTCTCCTCTGCATTGCAGTCAAAAGATGCTCTTTGCAAGTACACCCTGCTGACCTGTGTAATCTCCCTGCCTACAGGGTGATTGCTACAGCTGCAACAATTGTAGTTCAGTCATAGTGTACTTGACAGAGAGTTTCCCCATGAAGAATAGCCCACGACATTCCCTGAAATATTTAGCACCAAACCACAGCACTCCCAAGTTCAGAAGCCCTACAGGTCACATTGACTCTTACAGCAGGTCATGCCAGAGCCGAAGTGGGACAGGACACTATAAAACTTGTGAATCTTACACTTACTCTTATTTTCTTTGGGTAAATAGTTACATACCTGATATTTATAGATGGCTAAGAAAGATGAATAATAATTCTAATAATCTTGATCTCTCCATCTGTAATATAAGCAATCTTGCATAGACCCAAAGGAGACAAATATCACCAGAAGTCTGATATTCTGAACTGTATATTCTGATATACTGAACTACTTTATAGAGCCCAGTATGAAAGTTAAGAAGTGTCATATCTACCTATGATCTTGTATAGTAGCTTATCTAATCCTAAAATTTTGAGAGCATTTGATAACTTCAGATCCATATTGCTACAACACATTTTCTGTGGAAAGCATCTTGCGTCCACATTGAAATGCAAGAACTTTACTCTACTCAGATGCATCATCAATTGCTATATCCTTCCAAGGGGATATACCTCAACCAGTTTTACTTCACATAAAATCTCTAACACTTTGTCAGACTGTGTGGCATTTTGTAGCTTAAGAAACATAAAGAACACTGACATATGATAGTAACACAAAGAATGTCTTCAATGACATCAATCTCATATATTGACCAGTATTTCACTTCCATATATGAAATATTATTTTCACTTTTTTTCTATTTTATTAATTCTCTGTGGATGAAGAAGCACTAATTTACTCTGATGTTCCATTTTTTTAAATCCTGATTTTTTTATACTTCAGTTTCTTAACTCAGAAGCCCTAAGTGGATAAAGTTCCATATTTACTATCTGATTTGAGTGCTGGCAGCAGCCTTTCCCAAAGGGCACACAGGACCTCATCTGTGAATGTAAAGGAGCTTCAGATTGTGAGAAGTATTGGAGATTTGATGGACCAGTGTCACTGTCTAGGTGCCAAGGCTGAAGTAAACTTCTGTCATTCTGGGTAAATCATACGCTCCCCATGTGTGCTATCCAAACTCAGTCCTCCAGGTCTTGCTAAGAGCGGAAGTGATTGTTCCTATATATTTGTATGATTTAACCTCTCCTGAACTGATGTATTATAGCATATTAATTATTTGACATTAGGAGAAACATGTTTTCTTATAAAGAAGAACAAGGGAACGATTGACACCAAATGAATTTTGTGGTTTAACTTTGTTCATGAGGAAGAAACCAGTGACAGAGTTTTGTCTGTAATGTCTGAAGACTGTTGAGTTAGGTAGACTTAAAACACCACAAATCACTACAAGGCAATGTTGAGTTTTGAATGTAGGAAACTTATAGAAGGATAAACCGAACTGCTAGGATGCACAGGAAATCAAATAAACAGAAGTCAGCTATTTAGGACACGACCTCTGCTTAACCTTGGTCATATAAAAGTGGTGACTTTGGGGAGGGTGTTTCAGTTCTTACTAGTTACAGTTTCAGAAATGTCATGGAAAGTATAGTGGGATGGCTGTGCTCAGGTTTTGTGGCAGAAGAAGCAACAGTGGTCAGGGAAAAATAACTGAACATAGGAAGTCTTCTATAAAATGTTACTTGGGTAATTGGAGCTTCTCTGCCACCATCTCTGAGACTGTAAGAAACCTGCAAGTATAGCAAACAATCAATAACTAAATATCAAATAAGTAAACAACTGTTCTGACGTTTATGATCTCACTTAAAACCAGGATTATTGAGCAAAAGTATTCAGCAATTTGCATGAAATGTAGGAACATACAATATTCCTTATAACTAAGATCAAAACAAAACCATAGGGGTGCATATTATACAACAAGTACCTTTTACTTGCTTGATGTTATGATTTCTTCCTGTTTCTGAGGTTGCAGTTTTGCTGGAAACAACATTAAAAGAAGTCTATTTGAAAACTTCAATGCTATACTTTATTATAGTATTTTTTTTCTGTCCAATGTGAGAAAAATAATGTGTACTAGGAGTACATATTGCTGCAATGCACATGGAAAATTTCAGATTATAATTCTGAATGCAACCGCTTCATGCTGGCATGACCCCCATTGAATTCGAAGCAGTGGTGAATTAGACAGCAGCAGTAAACTACAATAACACAATATTGGTTTTGGTTCTGGAATACAAGTGTTTTATAAGCTGCAAGTCGAGAGACATAGTCTGCAAACAAAAACATTAAGACAGACTCAAGGGCTGACATATCATGGATGATTTATAATGAAAGATTTCCACATATGGAGCGTTATACAATCCTCTCCCTACAATCCATAGAAATTAAGTTAAAATCAGGATGCGACACACAACTGGAACCAAACAGCAAGTCATAATATTCCTATGCTTCTTAACACTGAAAGACAACTTGCTAGATGGCACAACCAAGACATACAGTTAACCTCATGTGTAAACCGTATCAGTTAAGTTTTATTTAATCAGAGAAAGCAGTTTCATAAAGAGACAAAAAAGCATAGCTTAATTTATTTTTTTTTACTATCACTGTTGGTAGTTAAATTATGGTTTAGAAGAAAAGCAAGTATCATTGACTGTATAGTTACTGTACTAATTTGGCAGCAAAATGTGTGATAAAGTAATTTTGTTTATGCGCCTGGAGTGTATTGTTGCCAATAATGTACCTAATGTGTTTGCACCTAGAGCATCTTCCTCATTACTAGAAAAGTGGTTTTCTGCCAGCCTGCCTTTACAGTCTCATTATCAGCATGCTCAGCCATTTTCTAATACTGTTTTCTTTCATCCTTTTGACTTTAAACTCTGGACGGTGTAGTCACACTAAGCTGTGCAAATCTGTTTTTGATGGCAGTAAAATTCTGCAGCATTAAACTATTTATAGCAAAAGGGAGTTTTAGCTTTTGTGATTTTTTGTGAACAGATTTTTTATCTTTAGTACAAACCTATTGCTCATGCTAATACGATTTCTCTTGTCAAACTAAAGATATTCAGCAAGATCTTTTTGTTAGAAGCACCAAAAGCTCATACTTTCATACAGTAATGCTTTCATATGCCAAATCTTTATCCAGTGAAGAGCATTTCCATTATTTTTAATTTTTTGGGAAATGGAAAGATTTTAAAATATGCTTTGTTTATTTTATTTTTTTCCTATGAGATATGACAGCACACTTGGACATTTCCAGTTTCAAGCTTCAGCCTTTTAACTTGCTGGAGTACAGAGACTCCTGTCTTCTATTCTTACCAAAGTGTTCTTCTTGTGACTAAAAATGTCACTTAGATATTCCTTCAAAATGTGAATAATTGTATAACATTAGATCCTTCACATCTGAACTTCCCCATACCACTTTTCTAAGGCAGCAACTGCTTTTTCTGTGCAGAGGTCTAATTTAAGGTGTGACTGCTGTCAGGTTAAAGATTCCTACAACAGCTACTGTAGAGAGGAAAGAAAGAAAAATCAAAGAAAAATCAAAATCATTTTTCTTGTTCAAGAAAAATCAAAGTATTCAAATGAAACAGTTGTCACAGTTTACTATATTTATGTCATAGCATTTTCATGTAGTGTTTCTCACTTTTATCCCTTGACATATAATAGATGAAATATGGTCAATAAGTCTGACTCACAGGACATGGGTTTATGTCATAATAAGAAAAATTTCGAAAAACATAGAAATGGCTCCTGTTTATAAAAATTTGATGTCTTAGTTTTGGTTGAAATATAGTTAATTTTCTTCCCAGCAGATTCTGTGTTTTAGATTTAATATGAGAATAATGATGATTATACACTGATGGTTTTAGTCATTAGAAAGAAATCAAGGAACCAATCTAGCCAAAGAAGTATTCCAGATCACATAATATCATGTTCAGTATATAAAAGGTAAGTTGGATGGGTGCCAGTGTTGACTGGGAATTGCTGCTCGGACTGGCTGGGTTGTAGAGTAGTAAGCAATTCAATGAGCATCACTTGTTTTGTACATTCTGTTATTGTTGTTATTATTATTATTATTACTTCCTTTGTTGTCTTATTTAACTCTCTTTATCTCAACCTAAGACTTCACCTTTTTTGTCAGTCTTCCTCCCTATCCCACCAGCACTAGAGAACAGAGTGATAGAGCAGCTGCATAGTCCCAGTTGCTGACTGGGGTTAAAAACATGATGCCAAGCATCCTTTACAGCTTTGGAAAACACCAAGGTTCATTTTGCTCCCACTACCAACCTTCATCATTTCCAGTTCTTTAGAAAGTAAGGGTAAGCTAGGACAAGAACTGACCTTTTCAGCAAGACAATTCATGATTTTGTACAGACTAAAAGATGTGCTGTTTGTTCCCATTTCTGACACATTTCTTACCAGCTAGATAGAGTCAGTTCTGCTCAGCCCTGCTGAAGGCACAGAGTGGTGGTAGTGGTGTATTTTTCAGTTTGTAAATGGTATAGAGGAAAAACCATTTTACTACTGTGTGACCTATATTAATAAAGATATGAGGGTAATCCATGTCTCTAGAGAGTATCTAGACTCTTCTCTCTTTCTTCCTTGGAACTGTGAAGGGATAGGGTGAAGTCACAGCATCCCTGAGCTAACCTCTGTCTGAAGGGAGGTACAGTGACCCCCATGGTTCCCAGGGCCCACAGGACAGGACCATGTCTCACACAGCCACAGTGACTCTGCAGTGCTAAATGCCTCCTTGGATCCCATGTGGGGCATATATTCTAAATGTCTTTCCTCAAAATAGCATTAATCATCACCTATATTGTGCAAAGATTTCAAGTAACCAAACACGACTTGAAAGAGAGAGACAAAACCAAATCTGGATCAGGGAAGTTTAAGGCTAGGGTTCAACCGCTCAAGGTGCTGCTGTTGGTCCAATAATGAAGTACTGAGCAGTGATTGTTTTCCCAAGACCCACTCTGCCTCCATGACTACCTTCTCCTCCCACTGGTATCTATGTACACTGAGTACATTTGAGCACGCATTTTAGGCAGTTAATTTTTTTATATCTCTTTTTTTAATTGTGAGTACTTTCTTCTGACTGCTTTTAAAGGTCAGTGGCCGCAAAATGCTTTTTCTGTAATCAACATCCCCTGTGAAATAGTTCTTGCATCCCTAATGCTATACTTCCTTCCCTTTCCATTCTCCTTCCTCAAGTTAACTGTCCTTGATGGTTTATAACATATTCTGTATTCTTTCTAAACAATTCCAAATATCTACATGCCTGAACTTAAGTAAGACCTGGTGACACAAAAAAATAAATGAATGTTGAACCATTGTCCGTAAAGCCATGCATTAAAATATCTCTTGGGGACACTTTCTCCAAGACTCCAGGCAATTTTGGCAAAAATTATCCTGAAATGTTTGTGTGTGAATTCCATTGCCAACTTGGCTCTGCCTGGAGAGCAATTTTGGGATGAATTTGTTCCTTACACAATATGGGTGAACTTAATAGGTCTAATGATGTGACTAATCTACTTAAGTTACAAAGTTCTATACATCGGAATTTCATTTTGTGGAATACTTTCACAATACTACCCTAGGCATCCCTCCCCCACCCTCTTCAGCTGTACTTCAGGTTTCTATGCTTTCTTAATGCAGAATTCACAAAATTAAGTTGTGTAAATTAACCCTAATGAAGGGTCTTGAACGAAGACCTTGAGCAAAGGCCAGGATAGCTGAGAGTCTTCCTGATTCTTGATAGTCTATGTTTGGAACAGCAGCTAGATTTGTAGTCTGTTCTTGTCTCAGTTTGCTATAAAATTTTGGAGATGTAAATTAATATAACTTGAATCTAGAGGCCTATAAAATGTATTTTTTTTTTCAGCTGGCTTCACCATTTTTGCTACATACTAACACTAAAGCTTCTGAAAACTTCTGTGCTTTAACTTGTGGACATAGGTACTAATGTTATAAAGGAGTGTATCTAATCACAACAAGTCAGGATTTTTAATAACTGTTTAGTAAAATATACTACTCTATATTTTCCTAGAAATGCAGTAAATTCTCTAATAGTTGTATAATATAGTTTTGACTAAAGACTTGACAGTCAGTAGTCAGAAAACCTAGATAGATACCTACCTGTATAAATAAAGACTATTTATTTATATTAAACAAAACTTAGTTGTGAGAATAAAGTGCAAGAATGATCAGGAGGAACTATGGACATGGCCAAATGACCTTGAAACTGGAATATAGAAAAACATGTAAATCATGCTAATCGTTGTTTAGTCTTGTGTGTTTAGCAAGCAGAACCTTTTGTGTTTAGCTAACAGGCTTGTGAAACTCTGGGCCATATAATGTGTTTGAGATTCCATCCCTGCTGTGAGGAAGATTGAAGACTTTGATTTTCCATCATAAATATAGGCAAACCAGCTGTTTAGACACATGCTTTTGAGCAAGGACTGAGCTCTGCAGTGTCTTTGTTCCTGTTTGCATTCCCTCTGCTTGAGTGCTGGTTCAGGAGTTGCCCCGGATTGTGAGGTAATTGAAATGAATTTATTCTTTTCATTTGATCCGTGGCTTTGTTGTTGTTCCTGTTCTCTGTGTTCAGCTCACATGATAATGAATCCGAATTGCTGTGTTACTTCATCTCCATAAATTCTACTAACAACTTTTTCCTCACAGGATTCACGGACCTCATCAATATTATGTGGCAGAATGTATGTTAAGGGATTGAAAACCAATGTAATAAAATACACTGAGCAACATGACTGTGGACTGTGCTGCTGCATTTCAGAACTGGTTGGCAGATAACGGAATTAAAGGAGAACAAGTGGAACAAACTGGTATCTATCTAGGTTTTTAAGAAAGTCTACCACAGAGGATTGAAAAGGAATGCTAGTAGTCATCAGATAAGAAGGAAAGATAAGAATAACACAGTGGGCCTAATTCATAAAAAAAAAAATAAATAAATTAAAAAAGAAACAAAGCAAAAATCCCAAAATACTGACTAGGAATGAAAAGACACTAGGAAAACCAAAAAAAGTTCTAATAATGCTGTCCTTTGCCAAGGACAGAGAACAATTTTATATTGTTCATAGTTAAAGAGGGTAGTTAAGAATGTACCTGTCAGACAATAAAATTTAGACTTTTTTTGGACATATCTTTGTTTCTCGCCTTTCTTTCTCTACTGAATAGAAAATTATATAAGAAAATAAGCAAATTAATGGCAGGAAAAAATGTGCTTCTGTAGAAGCTGTGATTTTGCTGCATTGTCTTTAAAAAGAGTTAATATATGACACCAACTGTTTAGGAAAAATAACACCAGAAAGGCTATGTTTCTGTTATTGATAGGATGACACTAATCAACTCTGTAAACACTGAGATGAAATACTGTGGATTCACACTTGGTTTATTTATTTCTTCAAAGGAAATGTCTGTATAGTTCTTTTATGGGGAACTTGCAAAATCTTCACATCACCAACTTTGAATTATATAAGAGTTGAGTTGTGAAAACAGTCACTCTAGCCAAGTTTTCTCTTGGAGAGAGAAATTTTATAGTACTAAAATACTCTGAGCTAGTCTTTGGTTTTACTAAAGTCAAGGGAGAATTATGCAATTGCCTTCAATAGGACTAGGATTTAGCCTTGTGTTTATAGGTCTGAAATCCTTTAAACAAACACTGCATCATATTTACACAGATCACTAATCCACTTCTCTGAACCAAAACAGAATTCCACTCTCCTTTTATGTTTGCTCCTTTCTCAAGCAAGAGCAGCATTACAGAAGTCAGTAAATAATGTCATTCTGTTCACAGTAAACATGCTCTATTTTCAGAGAGAATGGCTGCAAAAATATGACCCTTGCTTTTTACCTCTGAACACGCCAAAACAAAGTTTGGGAGCATCTGAGTAAACAAAAGCTTATATCCATTCTGGGGGGTTTTTTTCTGTTCAGAAAATTATACTAGATATAAAATGTGGTTGTTCCATTTAATGTTTATTCTTACTCCTTTAAGTTTACAAAAGATGATGTGTACTTCATCTTTACTTGAGGTAACCTATGTCATAATATGACAGTAATCAGTTATTTGCTGCTTCTTTGATGCTCTCTGAATCTCTTTTTCTGAGACGGCATAATACAAAGCTTTAATGAAACACTTATTATTTAAGGAATATTTACACTTTCAGGGAATGAAAAAAAAGGGGGGGGAATTTTCTCTAGGAGCAGAAATTAATATTTTGTGAAGTACTTTACCTTTTCTAAAATAACCTTGCATTATTTGATCACAAAAGGATGTTGTAACGTTGCCAGCTTATTTGATATCTTTGTTCTGTGCAGCCACATAATTTCTACAAATAACTGTATCTGCAAAGATTCCTACAGAATCCTTCAGAAAGTCATCTTCTTCTCCGCAGTGCCTCTCACTCTATTTGACATTTGTTAAGTGTAGTAAACTAAGAATATTTTTTTCTTACATATTTTTTCTTCTAGTGAGACTTTATCAGTTTACTAGCATTAGTTAAACGAAAATCACATCTTACAAGGCAAGCCTGAGCTTAAGTGATTTAAAGATATTGACCATAATAAAACCAACAGCATCAGCTTTATTTCATAGGACAGAGCAGGTATCTGTATATTAATCTTTGGTATGTGCAGGTATATGTAGTCCCATTTCCAAAGGCCCTTCTTAAACTTAGCTAATCATATCCAGGAAACACTTGTTTAATTCACTGACCAGAAGTAAAATTTTTACTGTCATTAGTCTTTACTTTTTTAATTCCATCTTAAAACAATTCTTGGTTTGTCTGTCTAAGGCACCTCTGCAGTAGCAACTGATATGAAATAAAACTCTTAGTTATTAAAATTCTAATTTTTTTTAAAGAGAATATAAATGTCAGAAAAGTTCATGTGTACATAAGTGTACAAAAATGTAAAAAATAATTTTTGTTCTACAAAAAAAGAAACCTAGAATCCTATGTTTAATTTCATCATTTTTTTTCAGCACTGTCTGGGTGATTCATTTATCTTCACTTATCTATGGCTTGGTCCTAATTTCTGTAAGAATTTAGTATAGATGAAACATAAGCATTGGAGTAGGTACTTGACAGCAATCTACTATTTTTCCTCATTGTCACGATTTTACTCATTAACCTCCCACTTCTAGTAACTGGTAAAGAAAAGCAGGAAATCAGAATTAAAGGCAAGATACTCCTTAGGAGGTTTTCTCCTTTCTAGTTTTTTGCCATAGCTGGAACTAGCAATAAAAATAGGCAAAAATTCTGATTAATCACTAACCTCAAAAGGTTTTCTGGGAGAGTTGTGATTTTTACACCCTTCTCATTTTCAATCATTCCTACAATCCTGTATAACTGTATTTGTCACTGATTTTATGTAAAGCAGGAATAGTCTTATAGCCCTTCAGCAGAAACAGTTCCACAGCTATGGAAGCAGTTGTGATAGTGAAAACTGGACTAGGGTGGGTATTGACTTGCATTGATGCAGCAGGGGACATTAAAATTAGGGAAGAAGAACTACTGTTATTAGTACTTGAAGTTCAATGATCACGGTAAAAATTATTAGAAAAGTCCCATCGAAGAGACTGTTTCTGCCAATAATGTGGCTGGAATATTAAAAATATTTAAAAGATAAAATGCTAACTATTTGTGATCCCAAAACATGTATAATTCTTCCCTTTGTACTCATGCATTTGAAGCCCTTATCCTCTGTAGAATCTCATTTAACTTAGAGGATGGACTTGAGCAGATGTGTGACTTGAAGCTGTCAGTGGTGTATAATCATCAGTCCTAACACATTGACTCCACCAGGATTTGCACACATGATGCATTTTGACCTTTGACTACTATTTACTAAAAAAAAATCTTTGAAACCTATCATCCCCTTGGTTTATAGCTTGCCCTTTCAGAGGCTTTTGGTCTGCTTCACCCCAATTCAAACTCTGGTTTTATTTCTTACTGAAATGGAAAAATTCCCACTAGAACCTATAAAACATTTATTGAATCTTGCATCCTTTCCTCATTAAGTAAATAAATATTTTGACATTGTATAAACCAAAACCATTATATTTTTCTTAGAGAAAAAGTTTTTTAAAACTGTATTTCAAGTAGTGTCACCATTAGTCTGCTTGTTAGTCTGCTTATTGACTCCAAGTCAATATAGAATCATAGAATCATAGAATCACAGAATCACCAGGTTGGAAGAGACCCACTGGATCATCGAGTCCAACCATTCCTATCAAACACCAAACCATGCCCCTCAGCACCTCATCCACCCATGCCTTAAACACCTCCAGGAAAAGTGAATCAACCACCTCCCTGGCCAGCCTGTTCCAATGCACAATGACCCTTTCCGTTTAAAACTTCCTCCTAATCTCTAGCCTAAATCTCCCCTGGCGGAGCTTGAGGTCATTCCCTCTTGTCCTGTCCCCTGTTACTTGGGAGAAGAGCCCAGCTCCCTCCTCTCCACAACCTACTTTCAGGTAGTTATAGAGATCAATGAGGTCTCCTCTCAGTCTCCTCTTCTCAATGAATCAACAAGTAGTTTTGTTCCTGGCTAAAGTGGCATTTTTGTTCAGTTAGTCTTTCTTTTCTGAGTGAAAGAAATTCGTCCATGCCTGCAACACCAGTCTCTGAAAACCTGGACTGTGAGTGGGTTTTTTGTTTATTTTTCCCTACTGACTATTATGAAATCAAAATCAGTCAATGCATTTTTACCAGTAAATACTAAAAGGGAACTTTGTTGTATTTTCCAGTGTGATAAATCAGGCTGAGATCTAGTCTTTGGCTAAGAGTATCAGTTAGTTGTTCTTAATAGTTATATCAGCATTTTTTCTCAATTTGTAAACTATCAGTGGATAATATCAGTTTATTGCAATAGAAAACCCTGCCTTCAGCCAGCACTGAGGGCTGTAGAAAGAGGAATTTGAGACAAGGCCACTGTTCCTCCTCTTGTGTTTCGTTGCACAGTATGTTGCATTGCTTGAATCTGAGTAAATGCAGCAGAGGGAAATTGCCCTACAGTCACCCTGTGGAGCTACTTGATTTTTAGTACTAGATCTATGAGACAACTTTTCCAAGGTAACAGAAATATCCCAGTGTGCTCACTTAAACAGAAGCCGAACAAACCTCCTTTAATTTGTGGGAAAAACAGTACAGCTAGCTTGAATCAACTGAAAATCACATTCAGAAAACACACCTGTATGCTGTGGAAATTTTGCTTCAGATCGTATTAGCCAAACATATTTCTAGGCATGCTTTTTGTTTTTACCTGATTACTGTGAAAACCCAATGACAATTTATGTGACACAATCAGAGGCAATGCAGTGAAAATTTGAAAAAGATTTTAGGGTCTACCTGTAGTGCTGTGCAAGCTGAATTAACTGAAATTAACAGTTTAGAGAAGTGTTTTATTTCAAATGCACACAGATCTCTGTTTTCTGCACCCCTTCATTCCACAGCAGCATGCAAACATAACTTCTTTTACAGCCTTAACAGTGTGCCCTTTCACAGTCCTCTGGCTTCCAAGATAACTAGCATTGCATCCCACAGTGTAGTGCAGGTGAAATGGTAGGGTTGAAGTTGACAGGAGGATGCAGTTCATGCATTTATGTATTTGGATGGGAGGTAGTGCAAAATTTTAGGATTACATATCCTTAAAGTGCTTGGCCTGAGGTGAAATAAATCACTTCCCCGTTTCTAAATCTGGCACAGATAAGCCTTATCCTGCTGTACTGCTGAAGTTCACTACTCCTAGAGCAAAGACATACTTTCAGTCAGATTTACCAGACTCTTAGTAAACTTCACAACTGTCATTTTGTGTAAAGCCTTTCCTTCTACAAAAGGAAATATGTTATGCTTATGTTATGAGGGCTGGCAAATCTTCAAAATTCTGCATCTTACATATGCCAAGGTCTGTATTTCAGAAGAAAAATATAAAACTGTGTAAAGCTGAGAGGTAATTGATGAATTTCTTATTGAAACAGACTGTCAAACTCTTACTATTAACAAATAAAGAGATTTTTTTATAAAAAGGTCTATAATGATCAAAGGACAAAATCTAGCTCTAGAGAGCTGAGCATCTATAATTCAGAAGACCAACAATTACAAGGAGTTCGAACACATAAAGCAGATTTTGTGGGATGTTTCACTGATGCTAAGTAACTTTTCTTCTATGTTTGGGATGCTATGATTTCATATGAAAGGGAGGAGAAATGCAATTTTATGCAGGATGTAATAACTCTCATACAAGAAAACAGGATGATTTTAATGACACTTCTAATATTGCAGGTGGCCCTATCAATTACATTGAAACTACTTTGCATCTGCCAAAGAATTAAGTTCTTATTTAGTATCTTATGTGCTCATTTTTGTAGATTGTAGAGTTGCAGGACTTCTTTGAACTGAGGGTAAAACCTAGTCACCAAAGCACTTCATCAAGGGGTGAGAAAATGTTGATCTGTAGTATGGTAATTGAGCTGATATGGAGAACTCATTTTTATGGCTAGATTAATTCTATTGTTTGAGACACATTATGTATTTATGAGCTCTACGGTACTTGCCTGTACAGACACATAGACTCAAGTGCGACACTCACTGTCCTCCATGATGTGTATTTCTTGCTGATCTTCCCCTTTGTGCAGGCCATAAATGTCTTTAAAACTAGAGTTTTAAAAAGTTGATTGTGGCTTACAAAACTCCCGTGAGCCTGGACACCACTTATTCTAGGATGATAGTTTCTCTTGGATTCCTTTATGCTGAAGGAAAAATGTCAGACACTCCAATGGGTGATTTAAGTCTTCAGTGAGCTTAATTATCCTCTGGCTGTGCTTATATTTTTCTAGGATTTGCACAATATGAATATGCTTAGAGTCCTATGAGAGGTAAACGTTCAGAGACATTTTCAGTGCATAAGACCTAGGTTTTCAAATGATTTAAATGGAGCCATAGTGACCTGAGATGTAGTTAGGTGCACAGATGGATTTTCAAGAAGGTTGGCAAACTGCCTCACGGGAAACGTCTGTCTGTGTGTCTTTTATGCCTAATTATCCTTAAAAATTTGACCTACTTGCCATAAAATGTTCATTTATTTATAGTTGTTTCTGGAAATAGATGATTTGTTTGTACAGAGCAACAAGAACATCTTCACGGGTACATTGGATTAATTAACTTCTTGATTGAGTATATATTTATAGATGGGAAGGGAGAGGATTTAAGAAAGATCTGGTGATAATAAAGTCATTGGTTCTATTTCAGTTGTTCATCAGAGTGCTCAAATATAAATAACTTATTCAAAACAAAGCTCACTGGATATCTGTAGAGTCTGCTCCCTAGGAATCTTTTCTTTTTGTCAGACCCAGAGTGCGAAGAGAAATGTTCTGTTTATGGGACTCCATCAGTCTCTATCTGATCTATGAAGCCTTTATATTTTGTACCTTTCTTCCCTCACCTATCAGGAGAAGCAGTTGCTCCCCAGGAAAGGAGGAATTCCCCTTATTCACTCCCACTCCCTCCAGGAGAATTCATCTAAATCTATAGTAGGAAGAATGTATAAATCATACTGTCATAGAATGATTTGGTTTTGGAAGGACATAAAGACCATTTAGTTCAATTACCCTTCCATGGGCAAGGGTACCTTCTGCTACATCAGTTTGCTCAAAGCCCCAACTAACCTGTCCTTGAACATCTCTAGGAATGGGGCTTCCACAACTTCTCTGGGCAACCTGTTCCAATCCTTCACCACTCTTAGAGTGAAAATTTTATATCTAATATCTAATCTAAATCTACCATCTTCAACTTAAAAACTATTGCTGCTCATTTATCATTATACTCCCTGATAAAGAACCCCTCTCCAGCTTTTCATAAATAATACATCTACCACAGCATAGATCCATAAAATCTTTCTCTGTAAAACAGTGTCAAATTTTTCTCCAAAAAGAGGACTGAAGAGATAAAAATCTACTAAATTTAGCCATAGAAAATTGAATTTAAGAAAGGAAATACCGTATTCCACAGATCTTATCGGTAGAAACATGTATATTGATAAGAAGGAATTTCAGCACGACAATCTTTGGACAAAAAATTGATTAATTAAATCTAAAATATTTTGTGCAAATGTATTTGTTGCAAATAATGTATTATAAGAATTTTATTTAATACGAGTCATTAATACTTTAGCATTTTAAAATTTTAATATTTGAAAGTCTTAAATCTTATTTAAATGATAAATTTTACTTTTGCAAATTGAAATGAAAGTGTTTTTCCCTATGAGTACAATTAAACATTGCAGCAATTTGATCCTGTTTGTGAAGTCTCCTTCTCTGGAGGTTTTCAAGACTTTTTCTATTTATGCATCTTTTTGGAAGCATTCCAAATGGAATGAGGCTCAGGGCTCAGAATGGAGGGCTCAGGGGCACAAGTGGTGTTCTACTCCATCCCCAGGATACATGGAGTAGACCTACAGAATACTAAGAAGGACTCAATTAATGCCTGGCTCCGAACCTGGTGCGAGGAAAAGGGCTTTGGGTTCTTTGACCATGGAGTGGTTCGTGCACCCCCTGACACAGGTGCAAAGGTTGGGACACGTGGGTCTCCTAGCGGGGCTAAGGCCCTTGCTAAAAACTTAGCTAAGCTCATAAATCGAGCTTTAAACTAGGTGTGAAGGGGGAGGGGATTGAGTCCAGGCTAGACAACTGTGTGCCTGGACATGGGCCACTAGAGTTTATGAGGGGGCGTGCTGGTGAGGACCACCAGCACGTCACCACACAGGAAGTGGGGGAGAATGCAGCCTCGCTCAGCAAGGGAGATATACATATTCTGGCATCAACTACTCCAGTTAATGGGCGATTGGGAACAAGCACTGTCCCCTCTAGGAGGGCTGAAGGCTCAGCTACTCAGCTGAAGTGCATTTACACCAATGCACGCAGCATGGGGAATAAGTTCGAAGAGCTGGAAGCCGTTGTAGGGCAAGGTGCCTATGATGTCATTGCCATCATGGAAACATGGTGGGAAGACTCTTATAACTGGAGTTCAGGTATGGTTGGGTATAAACTCTTCAGGAGGGATAGAAAGGGTAGAAGAGGAGGTGGAGTAGCCCTCTTTGTAAGGGAGGACTTGGACACCTCTGAGATGGACTGTGGCGATGAGGGGATTGAGTGCCTGTGGGTTAAGATCAAGGGAGCCCATAAGAAGGGAGATTTTGTGCTAGGAGTCTGTTACAGGCCACCCAGCCAAGGAGAAGCAGCTGATGAGCTCTTCTTTAAACAGCTGGGGTCAATCTCCAAGTCAGAGCCTCTTGTCTTTGTGGGAGACTTCAATCTCCCTGATATCTGCTGGAAGTACAACACAGCAGAAAGGAGGCAGTCTAGGAGGTTCCTGGAGTGCGTGGAAGACAACTTCCTTGCACAGCTGGTTAATGAACCTACGAGGGAAGGTGCTCTCCTGGACTTGCTGTTTGTCAACAGAGAGGGGCTTGTGGGGGATGTGAGAGTAGGGGGTCGCCTAGGTCTTAGTGATCACGAGATGATAGGGTTTTCTGTCCTAGGTAAAGTGAAGAGGGTGCTAAGCAGGACAGTAGCACTAAATTTTCAGAGGGCAGACTTTGAACTGTTTAGAAGGCTGGTTGGCAAAGTCTACTGGGAGACAGCGCTTGAGGGCAAGGTAGCCCATGAGGGCTGGGAGCTCTTCAAAAAGGAGATCCTGGCAGCTCAGGAGAAAGCCATCCCTGTGTTCTGGAAAAAAGGCCGGCAGGGGAAAAAACAAGCTTGGTTGAGTAAGGAAATCTTGAGTGAGATTAGGAAAAAAAGGAATATTTATAAGCTCTGGAAGGGGGGACAGGCCTCTTGGGGGGACTACAGGAGGAAAGCGAGGCTAAGTAGGGAAAAAATCAGAGGGGTTAAGGCTGAACTAGAGATCAGATTAGCTAAGTCTGTAAAAGACAACAAAAAATCTTTCTATAAGTATATAAACAGCAAAAGGAAGACAAGGGAGACCATACAGTCCCTTTTGGACTCAGAGGGAACAGCAGTGACAGGGGACGAGGAGAAGGCTGAGGTACTTAATGCCTTCTTTGCCTCAGTCTTTAACTGCTAAGAAAGTTGTTCCCTCTGTGTAGATACCCCAGAAACAGAGGAGCAATACGAGGCTCCAATGGTCCAAGAAGAGGTGGTCAGAGCCCTGTTTGGCCAGCTGGACACCCACAAGTCTATGGGGCCAGATGGGATACATCCTAGGGTATTGAGGGAGCTGGCGGATGTATTGGCCAAACCCCTTTCCATCATCTTCCAACAGTCCTGGAAGACTGGGGAGGTACCTCTGGACTGGAGGTTGGCTGATGTAGTTCCCATTTACAAGAAGGGTAGCAGGGAGGATCCCGGGAACTACAGGCCAGTCAGTCTGACCTCAGTGCCAGGGAAAGTCATGGAACAGGTGATCTTGAGTGCTATCATGAAGCACTTACAAGAGAAGCGGGTGATCAGGCCCAGTCAACATGGGTTTACCAGAGGCAGGTCCTGCCAAACCAACCTGATCGCCTTCTATGACAAAGTCACTCGGTTGCTGGATGACAGAAAGCCTGTGGATGTGGTCTTTCTGGACTTCAGTAAAGCCTTTGACACAGTTTCTCACAGCATTCTGCTACGGAAACTGTCAGCCTCTGGCCTGGACAGGCACACACTCTCCTGGGTAGGAAACTGACTGGATGGCCGGGTCCCAGAGAGTGGTGGTAAATGGTGTTAAGTCCAGCTGGAGGCCAGTGACAAGTGGGGTTCCCCAGGGCTCAGTGCTAGGTCCAGTCCTGTTCAATGTCTTCATCAATGACCTGGATGAGGGCATTGAGGGTATCCTTAGCAAGTTTGCAGATGACACAAAGCTGTGTGGAAGTGTCGATCTGCTGGAGGGTAGGGAGGCTTTGCAATAGGACCTAAACAGGCTGGACCACTGGGCAGTGTCCAACGGCATGAGGTTTAACACGGCCAAATGCCGGGTCCTGCACTTGGGGCACAACAACCCTATGCAGAGCTACAGACTGGGAGAAGCCTGGCTGGAAAACTGCGAGGAGGAGAAGGACCTGGGGGTGTTGGTCGACAGTCGACTGAACATGAGCCAGCAGTGTGCCCAGGTGGCCAAGAAGGCCAATGGCATCCTGGCTTGTATCAGAAACAGTGTGACCAGCAGGTCCAGGGAGGTTATTCTCCCTCTGTACTCAGCACTGATGAGGTCACTCCTTGAATATTGTGTCCAGTTCTGGACCCCTCACCACAAGAAGGATGTTGAGGCTCTGGAGCAAGTCCAGAGAAGAGCGACGAGGCTGGTTAAGGGGCTGGAGAACAGACCCTATGAGGACCGTCTGAGAGAGCTGGGGTTGTTTAGCCTGGAGAAGAGGAGGCTGAGAGGAGACCTCATTGCTCTCTACAAGTACCTGAAAGGAGGTTGTAGAGAGGAGGGAGCTGGCCTTTTCTCCCAAGTGACAGGGGACAGGACGAGAGGGAATGGCCTCAAGCTCCACCAGGGGAGATTTAGGTTGGAGATTAGGAGGAGGTTTTTCACACAGAGGGTCATTGGGCATTGGAATAGGCTACCCAGGGAGGTGGTTGAGTCACCTTCCCTGGAGGTGTTTAAGGCACGGGTGGATGAGGTCCTGAGGGACTTGGTTTAGTGTTTGATAGGAATGGTTGGACTAGAAGATCTGATGGGTCCCTTCCAACCTTGTTGTTCTGTGATTCTGTGATTCTATGAGAGAGAGACCTGGAGACATGAGAAGCTCAGAAGAACTGCCTGATCTTCAAAAATCACCTCGTCCGAGCTAAGAATGGTTTGTCCTCATGGGGAGGAAGTCAAGTAAATTTGTCACGAGACTTGCAGAGATGAACAAGGGTCTCAGTTTAATATTCAGGCATAAAAAGAAAGTGTGCAAGCCGTGGAAAAAGGGACAGAGGTCCTGGGAGGAATACAGAAGCACCGTCAGAACAGGGGTGGAATTAAAAAATCCAAAACCCATCTGAATCTACCAAGGCACTTGAGGGGAAATAGATGTTTCTATAGATATATCAGCAGCAAAAAGAAGGTTAGGAATAATGTAGACCATCTTCTGAATGGGACAGGAGAACTGGTGACAAAGAGCATGGAGATACTCAATACTTTCCTTGACTCAGTCTTTACTGGTAAGACTGGATTTCAGGAATCTAAGAGACCAATGAAAATCCTGAAGCAAGGAAGACTTACCCTCTCTGAAGAAGGATCTGATTAGGGAACATGTAATCAAACAAGACAGGCATAAATCCAAAGGATATGGAAGGATGCACTAGCAAGTGCTCAGGGAGCTGACAGCGAGGCCACTCTCTAATTATCTGTGAAAGGTCATAGTGACTGGGAGAGATAGCTGAAGACTAGAAGAAAGCAAATGTCATCCACAAGGGGTAAACCCCCACTCACAGTAGAGGAGGATCAGGTTTGTGACCACCTGAGGAACCTTTGTAAGTCTATGGGAGCTGATGAGATGTATCTCAGAGTTCTGAGGGAACTGGCCAAGTCACAATGTGGTTGTCAAACCATTCTCTACGATATTTGAAAAGTCATGGCAATCAGAAGTCCCTGGTGACTGGAAGAAGAGTAATTTTGTGTCCATTTTTAGAAAGGGTAGAAAAGATGACCCTCGGAGCTACTGACCCAGGGTGCTGAGGGGTATGGTTTAGTGATTGATAGGAATGGTTGGACTTGAATATCCAGTTGGTCTTTTCCAACCTAATGATTCTCTTACTCTGTGACCTGTCAGCCTCCCCTCTGTGCCCGGGAAGATCATGGAACAGATCCTCCTAGAAGCTATGCTAAAGAGCATGGAGGACATGAAGGTGATTAATGGCAGCCAGGAAGGCTTCACTGTGGTAAATCCTGTATGACCAATTTAGTGGCTTTCTATGATGGAGTAATGGCACCAGTGGACACAGGTAAACCTGGAGAAGAGAAAACTCTGAGGAGAACTTATAGCAACCTTCCAGTACCTAAAAAGGGTCTACAAGAAAGCTGGGGAGAGACTGTCCACAAAGGCTTGTAATGATAGGACAAGGGGAAATAGGTATAGACTGGAGAGGGGCAGACTTAGGCTTGACATAAAGAAGAATTTCTTCATCATGAGAATGGTGAGACACAGGCACAGGTTGCCCAAGGAAGCTGTGGCTGCCCCATCCCTGGAAGCGTTCAAGGGCAGGTTGGATGGGGCCTTGGACAGCCTGGTCTGGTGGGATGGCCCTGCCCATGGCAGGAGGGTTGATGATCTTTAAGGTACCTTCCAACCCAAACTATTCTGTGATTCTATGATCTCTGCCTCAAGAAAGGCAAGGCAGAAAGATTCAGAGGACTACAAGACTTTCACCGTCACCTCAGTAAAGGGTGTGTAGTGATGGAGCAAATTGTCCTGGAAATAATTTCCAGACCCATGAAGGAAAGAAGATTTGGAGTCATCAGCATGGATTTACAAGGGGAAAATCTTGCCTCATCAATCTGATAGTTTTTTGTCATGAGACGACAGGCTTGATGGATGAGTATAGAGCAGTGGATGTTATTTATTTTGTCTTTGGCAAGTTTTTTAAGGCTGTCAACAGTAACATCATCAGGGATACACTGATAAAGTACAGGCTAGGTAGAGATGGTGAGGTGCATTAAAAACTTTCTGAATTGGGGTGCTTAAGGAGATGTGTAGCCAGTAGGTTGAAGGATGCGATTGTTCCATTTTCCTCAGCACTAGACTTTTAGACTTCTGTGTCCAATTCTGGCCTTTCCAGTATGTGAGACATGAACTTACTAGAGAGAGTCCAGTTACGAGTGTGATTAAGGGACTGGAGCATCTCTTCTATAAAGAAAGACTAAGAGAGCTAGGACTCTTCAGCATGGAGAAGACTGAAGAGGATCTTACCAAAGTGTATAAATATTTGAAGAGAGAGAATATAGAAGATGGAACCCTACTCTCAGTGGTGCCCAGAGACAGAAGTGACAGAGGCAATGGGCACAAACTGAAACACAGGAGGTTCCCTCTAAATATCAGGAAACTTTTTTTTTTTCAACTGTGATTTTACAGATTGTCCAGAGTGGTTGTGGAGTCTCCATTCTTGGACATTAAAACCTGCTCTATGAGACACTGCTTTATGCGGGGTTTTAGACTAGACTCCTTAGCTACCTTTAAACCTTAGCCATCTTGTGATCTTGTAGTTCTAAAAATTAGTTATTACTGGAAATGTCAGCATATAAATTTTTCGTCAGACTTGAAATTGTATTAAATTTGAAATGATTGGACTTTCCCCTGGGATAGAAAATTTATCTCCCAAGCAGTCATCATTATGCAGTTTTAGTTGTACATAACCACAGACACTTGAATCTTGAAGTATTTGTCTGAAACATCACTGATGCATATTCACATAAAATTAAAATAACATTTTTGCCAAAGGGAATGGCAGAGGAGAGGAATGCCTCCCTGCCACTTTTCCATAGACCATCAAAAAGTATAATTTAGTTTGTTTGCTAGAGAAGAAGTTGAGAGACTATATGAAGCTTTTGCCTGCATTGTGGCTGTGTCCTACCCTGAATCAGTAAGAATACTCAGATGATTGCTTAAGAGAAACATGATAACAAAAATGTATTAAGTAAGAAATATTAATGGCATGCTGTTTGAAATACACCTTGACAATTTATGAGGACAAATTTAGGACCTCTGTGATGTCTTGTGTTAACAGTAATATATATCCCGTCTGTCTTCCACAGGAAAAACAGATCAGGTAAATGTGGAAGGTCAATGACAACACTGTCCAGTCTCTCTCACAGGGATTAACTTTGAGGTTCCCTGGGGCCTCAGTGAACACAAGGTTATACAAAAAACTGAAAACACAAAGACATTCTGACAAGGAGGAAGTCAGATAATCTTTATTGCTATGAAATCCAAATCTAGTGCTGCATAATATTCAAGTAGCTCTAAAAGTCAGGATCCTGACTTCTAATTAATATTTTAATAACGTAATAGCTGCATGGCAAGCACACATATACAAATTAATTTCTAAAAAAGAATATATGAATCTAATCAAAGCAGGCAAACCTTTCTTGAGGAAACTTAAACAATTTAAAATGTAGTTAGACCATGTGATAAAAATCTATCAAATGTTCCTGCTTTTAATCAACTTGGAACATATGACATAAGAAACACAAGCTGATTTATTTATACAGATAATATTATTATATGTTTAAATATGCATGATTTTATTAAAAAAATATTGTTGGAAAGTTCAAGTTAAGGAAAAAGTACACAAATACTGCTGACAAAAGAAGACAGAAATGGGCAGTAAATAAATATTTTCTTCAAGAGAGAGACCACCAAAAATGCAGAATTCTGGGGTTTGATTTGGGATAAGTCAATTTTGATGAATACTTCGTATTTAGAACAGATCAGCAGAAATAGTAAAAAAAATATTTTTAGGGCACTCATTGCCTGAATGCCTTCACCAACATTGAAACTGGATTTTTAAGTAAGTTCTTCTTTATCCAATTGGAACTAGAGGTACATTTTTTTTTTTTTTTTCATCTCAGAGCCTCAAATCCTGACACAAGTTTTCCACATTTTCACATCTCCTGAGCAGGATTGAAATGATTCTATGTCTTTTCATGTTGTGCAAATAAAAAGACCCCTAGGGATCATTCTGCCACAAATTGGTATGTCCTGTTAGGTTTATCTCTACTTACAGTAAGTCAACATGAAAGGAAGTTGCAGAAAGGACAGAAGATAGGAATAAGAAAGTACTGCTGGTGATATTTTTTTCATAAGAAACACCTATTAAAATACAAAATCCACTTATAAAAAAGGAGGGATTATCACCAAAAGCAATCAAATCATGCATTAGTGTCGTCACACGCACTTAAGTTACAATTCATCATGTTCTGACTAGTAGTTTTACCAAATGCTAATAAATTATAGCTACAGAATTCTTAATCTAACAGCATGGAGCCCTACAGTTTCTAGAGGGTGACATTTAATTAGTTATAGTCAAAGGTTTGTAACATTACTCAGGTAGACAGATTTTCACTCATTTAACTTCAGCGCCATTTTCCTCTCCTAGAATTATTGAGTACATCTCTTTACAAAAAGGAAAAACTGAAGCATTAGTCTCAACATTTCAGTACAACAAATGTGTATTTTCATTAATATAAAATGTAGTTATTCTATGAAAAAACAAAAGGTATGTTACTTTTTCAGGTTGACTTTTAGCTGTTAATAATCTAAAATTCATATTTAAAGAGAAATTGTGAAAGTGAAGCTCAACAAAACACATTAATCTTATTGTTTCAAAGATAGGATGTTTTAAAAGAAGAATGAAGAATCTAGCTGCTAGATTCTAGTTCTTTTCACATATGTGTTGACAAAGAGGAAGGCAAGATGCAGGATGGAACGGCAGATTTTCAAAATGAAATATTTCCGGAGTTGCATGGAAGATATAGATTGCAGGAAAAAAAAATTATCCAGGTGAATTTATTATATAGAATCATAAAATGGTCTGGGCTGGAAGGGACCATAAAGATCATCCAGTTCCAATCTTCCTACCATGGGCAAGGACACCCCACTAGACCAGACTGCTCCTGACCCATCCAACCTGACCTTGAATGCTTCCAGGGAGGAGACATCCACAGCTTCCCTGGGCAACTTCTTCCAGAGTCTCACCACCCTCACTGTGAAGAATTTCCTCCTAATGTCTAATACAAATGTTCCCGCTTCCAATTTATAGCTGTTCCCTCTTGTTCTATCACTACACGCTCTTCTAAAATGTCCGTGTTCCCCGCCCCCCCCCCCCCCCCCCCCAATTTCTTGTATGTTCTCTTCAGGTACTGGAAGGTCACTATAAGGTCTTCTCAGAGCCTTCTCTTCTCCAGGCTGAACAAGCCCAACTCTCTCAGCCTGCTCTTGTACAGGAGGTGCTCCAGCCCTGACACATTTCAATAGTTCCATATGCTTTTTATGGTGGGGATTTTAGAACTGGACACAATACTGCAGATGGGGTCTCGTGAGAGTGAAGTGGAGGTCTTCTGGCCATGTTTCTTTTGATGCAACCCAGGATACAGTTGGCCTTCTTCTCTGTGACCACAAATTATCAACTCATATCAAGCTTCTCATCAATCAATACCCCAAGTTCTTCTCTGCAGAGCTACTCACAATCACATCATCCCCCACTTGTGTACTGGAACCGTGGATTGCCCTAGCCCATGCGTAGGACCTTGCACTTGGCCTTGTTGTTCCTCATGAGGTCCATACAAGCCCACTTCTCCAGCTTGTCCAAGTCCCTTTGGATGACATCCCATCCTTCTGACATGACAATTGCAGCACTCAGCTTGCTGTCATCTGCAAACTTGCTGAGGGTGCACTCAATCCCACCATCTGTTTCATCAATGAAAATCCTAAACAGCACTGGTCCCAGTACAGACCCCTGAGGGACACCACTTACCACGGAACTCCATCTGGACATCAAGATTTTGACCACTACTCTCTGAATATGACTGAAGACTGTGTCTTAGTCTGACTGACAATGAGATCAGAAGGGGAACATCCGTCCAACATAAAGTAGTTACTTAGCTGCTTGACAGCAAAAAATACCAGGGGAGTATTCAACCCATGTTTAATATAAAATAATAATATAAAATATTTTTGAAACCATACTTCCCTTAATTAGCTCTTGTTAAATCAGATTACTTAAATTAAACTTGTTTTTTTCTTTGTTTTAATTAAATGCAATGTATTTTTTATTTGGTTGATTGTATTTCTTTTGCTCTAAGATGCTCTATTAAGTCACTTCTGATGATAGTATTTATTACCTAACTGGAATGTTTACAATAAAATCTTTAATATATGAGAGAAGCACACTGAACCTTCTATAGTCAATAAAAAGATACAGAAACTTCCAGTGATGTCTCACTGGAGCACTTCTACACAGGACTGTCACATTGAAGTCCAATATCACATTAAATAACATGAATACACCTTAACAGCACCAAATATAAAATACTGATATTATTTTCTGAACTGAATCCTATTTTTCAAAATCATATTGAGACAAGAACTCAGGAACAGAAGAGACCATAGTATCCAGATTTTGTACTCCATAATGCCACTGAAAGAAGTTATTTTCTCTGATTTTTTTCTTCCAAGAAATTATCTTTTAGTGCATTCAAGTACTTTCATTTCTTTCTGTTGGAGAACCTTATCTACATCATTACTCTGTCAATTATTAGTTAAGAATCTTAAGCATTTAATTCTGTCATATACCAGTGCTTTAGAATATGAGCTTTTGTCCATGTTTTAGTAGCATCACATGAATGATACTAGATGTCTGCCTTAAACATACAAATCACATTATGAAAATGTCTGATTGATACAATTAAACTGGTAATATCTTCCCATTGGTCACAAACTGACATCTAGGTATCTGCTCACATAGGTCGATACCTGTGTTGTGACTGTCTAGTTTTGTCAGTTGAATTCCTTCCTTGGTGTCTGGTCTTTCATCAATCTTCATTAACATTTCAGAAAAGAATCTTACGTTGGAGTTTAAAATTTGATCAATATTCAAACCTTCTGCAAGACTATGATGTTGACAAAATCCCTGATATATTTTAGGAATTCTTACCACCTATGCCTGATTCTTCAACTCATCAAACCATTGAGGAACTCAGGCTTTCACTACATCTCTTTGAAAACTCTCATAATGGGAGGATGTTAAAAGTCTTGAAATTTCCAGTTCTTAGCTTCACTTCCAGCACAGTTACAGCTGCTATTTAGGCTGGAGGTTCTGAGGTAGTCTATAGTTTCTTGGAGCCAAGAAGGCAGTGGAAATTAAATTTTCCTGTAAGTTTTGAAATATCTTGACTTCGTTCTGAATCAGAAAAGCATTATATTACAAAGATTGATTTTTTTAGTCCTCTTAAAGATGGAATTGCTAATCATGTCAAAGCTCTATTTAAAATGCAATTAGTTTTGATGAACTTACTTTAGTAAGTGATCAAATATGCTTGTATAACTAATCTACCCTCTTCTTTGTATGCTTCTCCTCCAACATACATAGAAAATTAACCAGAAAGTACTGTATTTCAAAAGAATTGATAGAACTATTGACCCAATTAGTTTGCAATATAAACATGAATCTGTGCATATCATAATAGATACTCTCAAAACACAGTAATTTCTGAATGAAAGCATATGATCTATCATTAAAAGAGCTGAGTTTGTTTTTAATTCATTTTTTCTAGGCTACATTGATTTTGTGCAGCAATACTCTTGTTATTAGGATTTTCAGACTGGACTCAGTATGATGACTAATAGAATTAATTGTATTACAGAAACATCATTGACTGCACTGGCAAGAACTATGGAACTTAAGTTATAAGTACAAAATTCAAATTTGTTCTGTACTCATAACTGTGATGAAGCTGAATGTCACCCATGTTCATGTGTGTCATCAATTCACTGGGTGGTCAGAAAGACTTCTAACCATTTTTATAGATGAGACAATGCACTGGCTTGATATTAGGTGAGTGAATTGACTGAGTCACTATCCACTTTCACAACAAACTATTGAATTTATTACTGCAAGAGCACTCTTTCTGGGACTTTTATACTGTCCTGAAGATTCTCCCGAGGGAGATCTTGCTTTGCCTAACACAAACTGATATTCTTAGAATTGTTGATTGACACCCTGGGTTGAGAATATGGCCCCAGTGGTCCCTCCTCTGATACATTTCTTGCTGTAAATTCATAGAATCATAGAATCACCAGGTTGGAAGAGACCCACCGGATCATCGAGTCCAACCGTTCCTACCAATCTCTAAACCATACCCCTCAGTACCTCGTCCACCAACGCCTTAAACACCTCTAGGGAAGGTAAGTCAACCCCCTCCCTGGGCAGCCCGTTCCATTACCTAATAACCCTTTCAGTGAAGAACCTTTTCCTTTTGTCGAGCCTGACATTGATCAGATTGAGCACAGATATTTGTAAATTGTCAGAAGAAACTGTTTCTGCACACACGGAAATTGTCACACGGTACAATCTCTTTTACTTTGCTAAGAAAATTGAGAGACATCTTGAATATAGACTAATATAATTAGCAGTGCTGGACCATGCATGTTCTGAAGTAGCAGGGCTACAGTTCAGCTTGAAGAGCAAGTCCTGATTAAGTCTCGCTTATTCCACCTGAAGGTGTCATTGTAAGGAACATTAAAGGTACACTTGTCACTATCCAGAGAGGAACTGACCATCCTGTTCAAGAGATTTGATTTCCAATACTGTCTTTGCCATATTCCAAGATGCCAAAAACTACTTCTTTTAACAAATCCTCCTTCTGTGAGTGTCAGTACAAGAACATAAATAAATCTCATTAAAGAAAATTGCTTGTCCAATTTTAAATTAAAAATTCTATATACACATACATATTCATGAATATATAAATGGGTAGTCATTAACATTCTATTAACACTCCTTAATTATTTGCTCATTCTAGTCTTTAGTCTTTCCTGGCATTTTTCCAGGATTACTGTTTAAAGTCTATGGCTCACTATTATCCAAACCAGTCTCCTTACCCCTTTTAGAAATAATGATGTAACACAGTATTTTCCCATGAAAATCTTCTGATTTGTAGAACATTAACTCCTAAACATTTGAATAGCTTTGCAGATACTATTTGACTTAAAGTAACTGCCCAGAAGATATTTGTTTGTATCACACTCTATAAATCATACCTGGTTTCTGTGAGCATGGAAGGATTTGTTTGGAAGCTTTGTAAGCATTTTCAGGCAAGAAACAGCATGTTTATTCTTTCTTTGTACCAAACAACCACAACAATAAACAATACCAGTAGTGCCCTGCTTGACATTTGGGGGTATTTTTGTATAAATATCTTACAATATGAAAATATTTCTGAAGATTAGAAAGGAAATATCAATCCCCCAATTTTGATAGGAGGTTATCAGTCTAAGTCCATTTCCTAAAATAAAACAAATGTTTCTGCATTATTAAGAAAAAATAGTAATATTTTTTAAATAATTTCTCAGAATAAAAAAAAGTTATAAAAGAATTTTATATTGCTGCTAAACTCAAAGTGAAAGGTATTCAAAGGATTTGCTAATGAAAGAATAAGGGCTACCTAAAAACTGTGAGAACCCATCAAAATAAAATCTCTTCTGACATTTAATTACTATTAAAAAGTATTCAACCTTCTAAATTTGAATTTCATAATCATAGAATGAGATAAGATGTAGCTCTCCTTTCAGCTACAGGAACAGAAATCTGAATGAGTATCACATAAATTAATAAGCTTAAACCAAAGAAGTAATCAATGTAATCTTGATTCAAATTGGAAACCTCACTGGAAACCAGAAAAAGGTTTGTACAGGTATGGTTTCCGTAAGTATTTCCCTACAAATACATCATCTAACAAATACAAAAGCTTGTCAGTAAACCAGAAACACATTCTGAATTCACTTTTCCCTCACTGCTACTAAAGCCAAGGGTTATGCACTCCCATATTAACAGATTTTCTCTAAAACAAGACCATTTTTAAAAGTCTAAGAGTATAACATTACAATTTGCTGTAAAGATTAATGATTACAGGTCATGTTGACTATAGAGGGAATGAAAAAGAAAGTTTCAAAGACTGTAAGCTTTTCCCTAAAATCAACCCAATCAATTACTACAATTTAGTGCTGATCAGTTTTCAACACCAAAGAAAATAGGCTCTTCAATCTGCAGGCTTAGTGGTTTATAATGAAAATGTGTCTGGTGTAACACTAAATCCATTGTCCAGAAACTGTTTTCTACTTGTTTCTCTTCCACTGAAATGTGGACACTTCTAATTAATCCTAAACCCTAGTAGGACTATTCCCATCATCTGTAATAACCAAATAAATATGACTACCTCTTTCACTGAATGTGGCATGGGGTCCCATATACAGAAAACACATCCTGAGGCATTCATTGATCTTACTTTCATTGACAACTGCATAAAATATGTCAGTTCCAGTATTGGATGTCTCCTGAAATAATTCCTTCTTAAATAAAATCACAGAATCACAGAATTATCAGGTTGGAAGAGACCCATCGGGTCATCGAGTCCAACCATTCCTATCAAACACTAAACCAAGTCCCTCAGCACCTCATCTACCTGTGCCTTAAACACCTCCAGGGAAGGGGAATCAACCACCTCCCTGGGCAGCCTGTTCCAATGCCCAATGACCCTTTCCGTGAAAAACTTCCTCCTAATCTCTAGCCTAAATCTCCCCTGGCAGAGCTTAAGGCCATTCCCTCTTGTCCTGTCCCCTGTCACTTGGGAGAAGAGGCCAGCTCCCTCCTCTCTACAACCTCCTTTCAGGTACTTGTAGAGAGCGATGGGGTCTCCTCTCAGCCTCCTCTTCTCTAGGCTAAACAACACCAGCTCTCTCAGCCGCTCCTCATAGGGTCTGTTCTCCAGCCCCTTCACCAGCCTTGTTGCTCTTCTCTGAACTCGCTCCAGAGCCTCAACATCCTTCTTGTGGTGAGGGGCCCAGAAAATGTATAACTGTTAAGTATGAGAACATGATAAATGACATTTAGAGAAAAATCTGTCTTAAATATTAAATGTACACACTTCTGACTTGTTTTGTGTATCCACAAAAGTTTTTAGTATGCTATTGCAGTAATTAAATTACTATCTGGGTTTCAGATTTAGGTATCATGAAAATAATGTTTTTACATGTAGAAAAAAAAATTGAGAAGAAAAATCATTAATTGTACATGAATAAATTATTAGAGGAACTGTCCACAGGCATAACTCTCTATAAACAACCAGCTCACAGAGGAACAAAAAGATGGAAAAAAGGGAGGAAGTTCTGTATTTATTTAATTGTAAAATCAATTACAGTGCAATAGAACATATATAAGAAGAAATCTATAGCTTGTATGATGGAAATACAGAAAAGAATAAAGTACATGTTGATGAGAACTAAATAATTACTCACATATGGGACAATCAGGTTTGTTACTATTCATGTTTATTGTTTTTCCAAGAAAAAAAAAAAGAAAAATATTTAAATTTACTGAGTTAGCCTTTGCATTTGTAGTTCTGAGGAGAATTTGAGTAGTCAGTTTCAGCACACCTGAGGTTCCTTAGCTTTTCTCAGGGTGAGGGTTCAGCAATGCAAACATCCAGACCTACACAATGCTCTATATCCAAAGAACTTGAGTTTAATCTCATTACTTTCCATATACTAACAAACATTTAAGTTTTCCCTACTTTTTTCTCATTTGAAGAACAAGCCTGAAATTAGGGCTTAGGAATTTAAAACAGTTAAGTGAGAAATTTACACTTAAGAGTTTATATAATATTGCAGTATATCACAAACATAATGGAAAGGCAGTTCCCATGAAAACCATGCACATTAAATATAAATAAGAAGACGAGAAATGTGACAGTATATAGTCACAGCAATACTGAATATGTAAATGACGACTGAATGCTCTCTGTTAAGCTTTTTTTTTGAATGTCAAGCTTTGAACATGTAAATTCCCAATAACATTGTCAACCCACAGAGCATTTTATGCAAAGCAGAAACTAAATCTTTGTACTTGCCCCTCATATTTGAAATAAGAAAGCTTCTGTACCTTGTCCTTTGTACTTTTAATGAAAAGTAAATATTTTTGTAATGCATTTCATTAACGCCTCTTTGGAGGGAAAGATTATGGTGATCAGGTTGTTCAATATAAATCTTATTGAAAAGGATGGTGTATTAACTATCAAGAGATATGTCAGAGCCATAACAGTTGTTCCTCTCTATCAGCTTTATGCAGTTAAACCTTCGTTTTTTTAGAGAAATTTAACAAAAGAAGCGCAACCTGATGATGTCACAGCGTAAGACCATAAATTCTTTGAAACTTGAGAAAGTTGGGGCTGCAAACTGTGAGATAGATAAACCTACTAAGACGAAGACAAAATTGGCACTGTCTATACTTGTAGGGATATATTTTAATTCTTAAAACCAGGAAGTCATTTCACCAGATACTGAGACACTGCATTAAGAAAATTTGCACTCCAAGCCTCTTAAAAATTTCACTTTGCCATATATTATCTTCTGGGCATTTACTGGCTGGACATCTTGGATCTAATAGTAAAAAAATGAATTTAGCAACAACCAAGACAAAAACTAGGCCAGCTTTAATAATTAAGTGGATTAGACCTGACTCACCTCGTGAAGGGTAAAAGGGTTTACCATGAAATTCTTTTGTTTATTCATAGGGAACCCAGTGATATGATAGTCAGAATGTGGTCAAACTTCATGGATACTGCTGTCTTTCTGCCAAGAAATCTGCCTTTAGGGACACATGTGACAGAGGCTGGCACAAAAATATTAATAATAAAAAAAAATTCAACTTCAATAAAATAAGTTGCCTCCAGGCTAATTGCACAGGCAGCAGCTAACATAATAGTTTTTTATTGCTGATCCTGAATCACGTCCATATAACGTTTCATACCAGTGTTACATACCTGAATTTCAAGTAGGACACTTGCAACACAATGAGCCATCTGGTAAACCCTGAAAAACACTGAAATTTGTTTTCAAGAACAGTTCAGGTGATAGTCTGTGAGTGTTTTGCTATTGCAACTCAGACCTTGACATGCTAATAGGAGTGAATGGAGGAAAGAAGTGGGTGTCTTAGGTTTTATGGTTTTGAACCTGTTTGCAGTAAACATACTTTGAAATGATTTCTTTATCCCACTGATGTTCAGGTTAAAAATAATGTGTTTTCACATTGAAGTGTTTTTATTCACTGTCCTTGCTTTTCTTAAAGAGGTACAGAAAGGAGGTATTTATGATTGGGATGAAATAGATTTATTTGTTTTTTAAAGAATAAAACCACACAGGAAAAAATATATGAGCTGTTAAACTTCTGAACAACAGAGCCGATGTTTTCAAACTACTACTGGAGATTGAAATATAACACTGGATTGAACAGAAACATGAAGTGTAAATTCACATGTAACTAAACACTGAAGACCTTCATCTTCACTATGTGATCAACTGGCACAGTGACATTTAGGTTCATAGCAAAGCTTGTGCAAATTAACTAATTTTCTACCTTATGTTCTGGTCACTCGTCTCCCAGGATGGAATGTTGACAACAGAGATAATTACATTGTTATGGCTGTATACAATCTTTATCTAAGGTCAAGTAAGCTGGAAACCAAAACTACCAAAAATGCATAAAAATAGTTTCAATTTTCTAAATATCAAGAATGAAGATACTCAACTCAGTCATTTTCATGTGATCACCTCACAATTAAGTCACATAACTAATATCCTATAACCCATCTAGTGACTCTAGTACATCCAGGAGGTTCAAATTCATAGGAATATCTAAGACCTTTCACGTGAAAAAAATTCTGACAGCTGGATGTACATAGTTCTGAAAATGACAATTCACTAAATCAAACCAAGACATCTAAAGTTCCTTCAACATTAACTAGTGAGAATTTTGTGCCCCATAATGCCCCAGAATCAGTCTGTATACTAAACAAGAAAACCTGAAACAGTATCTAACATAAAAACATACAGAGTGTCTCTTCCAGAACATGTTACTACCCTGGTTACTAAAGTTGAGCCTTCAGAGAGAATTTGTGGATTGTGTTATTTCATACTTTCTCATAATATCTGCAGAGTTCTAAAGTTCACCCAGGAAGCAGATCTGGTACACCCTCAGAGATGATAACACATAGTTTCAACATTTCGAATGCTACAGAAAACCATCAATCTAAAAAATATTTTGGATAGTTTTTGTTCCTGGATAGAGCATCAACCATTGCATAGAAAACAGTGGAAGTTGCTGTCACGGTCCACTCATAAGCAGACTCGTGATGGTTCATTTCATTTATGATTTCAGAGTATAAAAACAATAATTCAAAGAGAGTCAAGGGAGTCAAATTTCAGTCTAAAAAGGCACTTTATTAATTATGCCCATAAAACAACTTATGATAGAAAACGACTTACGATAGAAAGAGAGAGAGAACAAGGAAAGAGATAGGGAGAAGAGGGAGGGAGAAAAGGTATTCATAGCTGCCACCACGGGTCCACAGATGTCCAGCATGTCTGGGAGTCCTGATCTGGAAGGCCTTCCTTTGTTTCGGTCTTTGTTGGAGGTGATCCCACGGTGGAGGGGGTCTTCTGTCTTGGTCTTCCGTTGCCCCTCTGTTGCCCCTCTCAATTCAGCTGCTCCGGAGCTGTCTTTTATGCTAGTCAATGCACCTGTAACCTGCCTTTTCCTGTGGAGATGTGCCAATCTCCACCTAGCAGGCCACACATGCCAAGAGAGTAGCGTCTGCGGGTCTCCTCCCCCTGCACATGTGCTCCTTCTAGCAGTGGTGGTAGACCTGGGGTCTCTCAATGAAGGCCAGTAGTCATCGTCACCCTGTGCGCATGCTCTGTTGGCTGTGGGTCTGTGGTCATTAATCTTCCTACCTTTTCCTCCTTGCTTCATGGATCTTTCACAATGGTCAGGAGCAAGGAGGCTTGAAGACAGGTACAAAACATTTTTGAGATAAGGAAGCAGGTACAGGTAGTTAGGTAGAAAACATTCATTACTTACCAGTTCTGGCTGAGTTTCTGAGACCAGTTTTCTGAGACCTGCATTTCTGATTTATGCAGTCAAGTTCTGAGGCTAAAAATGAGGAAAAATGTTGAGACAGAAATCGATCCTTTGACTGACTCTTACAGATGCATAGCTCCAGAGAGAGATAGCACTGAAAGGAAGGATGTTGTTGCAGCCTACTAATGAGTGACACCTTTAAGAAAAATAATTTTTTACTTTGAACCCCTGTGAAGGATCCTGTCAACAAAGCTATGTAAAAGCAGGCCAAGATGTGAGCTCAAGGCCTTGGTCTCTTACTGTCTAGTCTGCCAAAATCTTAAACACCTAATCTCTACTTGGCAACATTCTATTTGCCTATGCCAACACATTTCCAGTTCAAACCAGGAACTATTGCCGAGGGATGAAACTGCTAGATTTAATTCCTCTGCAGTCCTCCAATTCTGTCCCAGAAACCTTTGTATTTGCAGACATTCCTTCATGATCTCTTTCCCTGTCCCAAAATACAATGTTTCATGTTTTAAAATAATTTGTCTGGTGTGCTGCACCTAAACTCTCGTAATATATTTGGAACTGGAAAACAGAAATCAATTATTCTGTCTTCATGTCACATATTCATTGTATGGGGTCCAGAAGGGATGTCAGGTGATGTGGATATAGTCAGTCTGCTTTAGGTAGTGCTAGGTATAAGCAGTGTAGACGTGAACTTAAACAAGATTCATGTCACTTGTCTCTTATTTAGCAGTACAGATGTAACAAAAGATCCTTTTCTTTCTTTGGCAAGTTTTTTCATTGTTTATTCATTTCCTTTTTTTCTCTAATTAAAATGCAGCAGTGCTGCAGTTTACCAATTTGCAATTTTTCATAATCATCTATTAAGAACATCATATTGTATAGCAGTTGAGCAGTTGAGTGACAAACAAAATCATCTAACTGAAAACCGAGGGGAAGTAAGAAAATGAGCACTGTGGAGCAGTAGCTAACAGCAGCTGACATGAAGGCGTAACCCTGAGGAAAGTGATGCATGACTAGAAGTTTAAATTAAGTCTTGTAATTATGGATGGCTTGTGAAACCCCTAAACCAGTAAAAAATATTCAGTGGGAATCATAGCCACAAACTGGAAAAATACGATTCTGATTCAGATCAATTCTTCTCTGGAGCTAGATAAAGGGTAGGAATGCAGAAAAGAAAGAAGATGCTGGGAGAAAGACAAGATCATACTACAAAAGGGAGACTTAATGAGAAATATGGATAGCGGCAGTAGAGTCATACAAAAGAAAATACTGTTTAAGAAGAAGTCTGTGTCTGAAAGAAACAGCATCATTGACCGAATAAGCTCGACAAAAAAAGTCACTGACCTAAGCATTCTCCAGCTGTTCAGCAAAACTGATGTGTCTTAATAGAAAATAATACAAAAAAATACTCAAATTTTACAGTTGCCTAAAAAAATACCCAAAATACATATATGATATGAAATTTTTGTGTATTGTTTATATTGAGCTTGAAAACATTTAGGAAATAGCTAAAGTAGCAAGCTATATGATTTTATCCCATTTTGCTTTTAATTGAAAGATATTGTGAAATTTAATATGGATATAAATTTAGTTCCATACATAGGCACACTTCACAATGAAATATGCACCTTGAGTCACCAAGGACAAAGGTAAGGAAGAAATTTACCATCGTTTAGTAAAAGAATTACTAATTGATGAGTATAGTATGTGAGATGGTACCTGCTCTAAATAAGTAGTGTTTATGTATCTCCTTAAATTAGCATTAAAAGTGTCAAGCCTACCTTTGAACAGGGAAGAAACAATTATAAAGAAGTAACATTGGTAAGAAAGATTAAATATACCTAGACTCCCTGGAAAGTTCAGATATGGAGAAGAGCTACAAAATGAACTACTCCATAAGGGAAGGGCTTTTTCTAATAAGTGCAATCCGAGACATAAAATAACCTGAGGTAGTAATACTTTCTCTTTTTTTTGCATTTAAATTTGAGTTTAAAAGATCAAAATTAGTTGTTCTTTCTGGTTTTTTTCTTCATCTTTGTCTTCTATAAGTGGGTTTTTTTCCTCATTTTAGGTATAACAAATACATTTTTTTTAATTGCATTTCACCTCAGCTTTAGTTACTACAGGGATGATTTCAAGACAAGTGGTTGGTAAGAGGTCATTCCTTAGGAGTGGTTTTTCAAACAAAGTATGGGAATACTTCAGCAAATGCCCAACTAATGATAGCACCCTTCAGAGTATTGCAAATATGCAGGTTGTATTCTCCCATGGGTTGTAAGGCAATCAAGAGAAGCTTCTTTTGTATGTTGGTAATAAACACAAGGACTCTCAGAAAAACTGTAAAATAGAGAGAAGCATGCCTGCAAAGGTTCTTAGAAATGTCGTAATAAAAATTGGTATTAGTTCATTGTGCAAGTGGAAAGGAGCCAAGCTTCTGAAACCTGTTCAATTTGGAATTTTGTTGGGAACAAAAATTGAAGGGGCAATGGATCGACTTTGAAACAAGAGAAAATTTTTCCTTCCGTTAATCAGGTAAAAGATAATGAAATCATTTAATGTGCTTCTTTCTTACACAGCAATAAGTTTATTCTCAACATCAGAATAAACATGAGAATGTATGAGATGATTGGGGTTTTGCCTCTTTTAACACAAAATCCTTTGTCAAGGATACCTTAATAAGAGGTTTGATGTTTTTCATGTCATTTAAACTCTAAAGATGCTGTAAATAAATAAGTGATGTGTAGAGAAAGAAATTAATGTCCATCATATGATAACACAATCATTTTGTGGCACTTCTAAAACAATGTGTATTACAGTCGATATAGCCCATAGTATAGTACATATGAGGAATGTGTTTAACAAAAGTTTATTGTCTTTTTCATAGAATCATAGAATAACCAGGTTGGAAGAGACCCATGGGATCATCAAGTCCAACCATTTCCATCAATCTCTAACCTATGTCCCTCAGCACCTTGGCCACCAGTCCTTTAAACTCCTTCAGGGAAGGGGACTCAACACCCTCTCTGGGCAGCTTCTCCCACTGCCCAGTCACCCTTTCTGGGAAAAATTTCTTCCTGCTGTCCATCCTGACCTTTCCCTAGTGGAACTTAAGGCCATTCCCTCTCGACTTGCCCCCTGTCCCTTGGCAGAAGAGTCCAGCTCCCCCCTCTCCACAACCTCCTCTCAGGGACTTGCAGAGAGCAATGAACTCTCCCCTCAGCCTACTCTTCTCCAGACTAAACATCTGCTTCTGTCCTGCCATGAGCTCTGGATCCCAGTTCACCGTCTTCAGGAGCTCCGAACATCTCCATTACTGTTAGGGACAACTGTGAGTCTGAATTTCTGAGCTGAAGGCAGGGACTCCACATCTTCAGCTCGGTCCTCAGACAGAGACAATGAGGGTCCCGGTTTCAAAGGCGCCTTTGGTGACTTTAATGTGCCCAAACATTGTAATTCCTGGGAGGCTGCTGGTGAGGCCAATTATCTTGCTTGGCCTCTAATCCCTGCTGTGGAATTTGCAGTCACTGCACATTTTGATGGCAGAACTTGTGCATGGGGATGGCTTTAATGACATGGGTACTGGGCAATGGGCATCTCCAAGGTGGAAAGAAATCCCACTGGAAATCAGCAGAGCCACAGGATCAGATACAGGTGGTTATGTTCGGGGAAAAGACCTGCATGGAGCAGCAGATCTTCCCTCCAGATTGGAGGTTGCAAGGCGGAAACAAGCCACAGTTCTGGTCCAGGACCTACCAAGTGCTTGGGAGTGATGGCTCCTCCCTTGACCACTTGCCTTCTGACCACTTGCCTTCTCCCTCCCACTTGCCTTCTTTCTACCAAATAAAAGTGGATTTAAATACCTAACTAAAAGAGTTACTAAACATCTACAAAAATTTGTCTCTCTAACATGTTTTCTTTGATTCCAATAATAAGGTGTGTTTAGCCTATTTCTTAATTTATTTTGACTCTGAAGAATCGATTCTAGCAAGTGATTGCTATCGACCTGTCTCACGGGCTGATATATAAGAGCATAAAAAGAAAAAAAGAGACTGAGAGTAGGATTTGTTATTTCATAAGGAATTTGGAAAGAAATGGATTCCTGACAAAGATAAAACTATTTGAAAGACAGAATGTTTCTTTTTATTTTTCACGGTCACAAAATAAGGAAAGTTTAAAAATTGGAAAGTTTTTCAATAGGGAAGACCTTATTCTGTTCAACTCTTACTCGAAAGCTAAAAATCCATGCAAAGAATTACATCTATTTTAATAATAATTAAAAACTCCAACTAGCTTTCCATACATTCAAATTTTTAATTGAGAAAGATAACTAATGCATCTTTATTATATGATAAAGCATTTCTCTGTATTAAAGAGCATATTTCTGAGTTATGTTCAAAGAATGTATTAATATTAAATTAGAGGTACCCTTCTGGTTGAACACATTGAATGATATAACACACCATCACAGAGAAGGATAAGAACAACTTCAAAGACACATATTTTCGTTGTGTTTCCTTCTGACTGCGGTATTTTCAGTGGAATACAGCCATACTTTTTCATAACTAAAAAATAAACATAAGAAAACCAGGTATGAAAGACAGCATCTTTCAGAAATTATCAAAATAAATTAGTAAAAGAAGATAAAATTTTCTTTTTTTTTCCTGGAACTTATCAGAGCAATCTAAACTTAGTACCTGGGGGTCATCAAATCAAACTCACAGCTGGGTAATGACCAAGTAAGAAATGAATTTTTCAAACAAGAATTTTTTTTAATTACTGTTTTTCTCATAATTCCGTCTTCACAGGCTCTGAAGAACAGTTCATCTTTCCACTTGAAATTTTTACTATTTTCTTTTTTTCTGTATCTATTCCCCTTTGGTTCTTTTACAGTATTTGTTCAGCCTAGAGAAGGCTCTGTGGGAGACCTTCTAGCAGCCTTCTAGTACTTAAAGAGGGCCTACAAGAAAGCAGGGGAGGGGCTCTTTATCAGAGATTGTAGTGATAGGAAAAGGGGTAATGGTTTTAACCTGAAATAGGAGAGATTTAGATTACATATTAGGAAAAAATATTTACTGTTAGGGTGGTGAGGTACTGCAACAAGTTGCCCAGAGGAGTTGCAGATGCTCCATCCCTAGAGATGTTCAAGATGCGGTTGGATGAAGCTCTGAGCAAGGTGACATAGCAGAAACTGTCCCTGCCCATTGCAGTGGGGTTAGAATTAGGTGATCTTTAAGGTCCTTTCCAACACAAACAATTCTATGATTTATCAGTAGAAGAACTTTCTTTATTTAAAGCACTCTGAACAGGTAAAATATTGCTGTGTTTAAGCTCTCTTATTTTTCTCGTAGTTCTCATTAATTTCCTCTTTAGTCTGTATGAGAGGTGGAAGACAGTCGTTTATCACTTTTGCGCCTGTTTCTATGACACTGAAGGTCAAATCTGTATTGCATTATGACTGGCACAGATTGGTGTCTCTGTTTTCTTAATACTGTGCAATTAAAGGCAGGAATTTCATAATCTTTCTGATAAAAAACGTGAATTTATAGGCTTACGTCTTCTCCCAATCCCTCCAAATCCATTGACGCCTCATTGTTTAATGAGATTGACAAAGAAGAGCAAAGAAATAGTAACACAGAAATATTCTAAGAGAAATCTAATAGTATGGAAAATACACACTTCTAAAATGCAATCAGCTAAATTTTAAATGTTATAGCACTTAGTCTGGCAATTCCTACATTGTTTTAGAACAAATACCCTCAAAGGTTTACTTTGAAGATTATGTTACTCTTTTTTTCATCAGCTCTGATTTGAAGTCCAGCCATTTCCCAGTTATCACAAGCACCCAAGCATCAAGGGGTTTTTTTTATTTATTTCAAAACATAGAGAGTACTGCTCTTCAAACTAGCTATGTATTGCTTCACTAGAGTTTCAGGTATTTCTGCAATTTTCTGATCATGTTTAAAATGATAATGCAGTACGTCAGAAAGGTGGAGGTTCACTGACTGAAACTCTTTCAGATATACATATATATATATATATATACACATTTCACAAGGCATGTATAATACTTAAGCAGGCTTCCTGGCACTCTTGTGCAAAAGTAAACTTAATGCCATTTAATATGAAGAAATCAAACTTGGGGTCTCATACAAAGAGAATCAGCAGCTGAGTGGTGGTTACAGATTAAGAACCAGATGCTCATTGACCTCTTTATGCTGTGTTAAGGGAGCCATAAAAGTCACAGCTGGAATCAGGAGGGATTTGCCTGATCTGCAGTTATGGCAGTCAGGCAACAACTAACTGAGGAGCCACCTATGAGGTTATATCCTGAACCTGATTGCGCACAGCTATAGGTAGAAAGGTAGTGCTTCAATGCAGCAGACCTGTGGGTGATTCTCCGCTATATGACTGAAAGGCAGTTCTGCCTTCACAGGGTGATTTTGGTGTGGAGACCAGGCTCAGCTTTGCCTACTCAGATCGTGTTGCCTCTGATGAAAAGGTACATTTGCATTTTGTCAGTTATAGAGCTGCAGGAAGCAAGGTTGTAAAGAAGAGGTAAAGAAGTGCTGGGTTTTACAAAATCCCATTGTTTACTTACAAGAATGTCAGCCCTGCCTCTGTAAATCACAGTACTGGCCTCTAACCCCTTTTCTCATCTGGGATTTTGAACCCTAATTCTCTCAGTCTTTCCTCACAGGTCACATTTTCCAGCCCTGTGATGATTTTTTGAGTCAGTCCTCTGCACCCACTCCAACAGATGCATGTCCTTCTTATACTGAGGACTCCAGAGCTAGATGAAGTACTCCAGGTGGAGTCTCACCAGAGGAGAGTAAAGGGGGAACATGTCCTGATATATTTTAATATAACAACCTTCATTATATTCAATAAACATCATCTTAAGCTAAGAATCTCAAGTTTAAGTTTTTAAAGAGTATTCCAGAGATCTCATCAGGAGAGGTCTAGAAAGGATCACTGAGGGGCATAGTTGATCATTGAACAATAAAACCCAAAGCTCATAGTGAAATAGCTATTTTTTTGTGACCAAGCAATGAAGTACACTGCAAGCTAGTTGGTCTGTTTGTGCCTTACACAATCTCACTTTACTTGATGAACTGGGAGAAGAAAAAGCAGTCACTTCATCACTGAAGAGAAGGAGAAGGTTTGTGTGTAATTTGAATATTTCAATAGGCAACTACATAAATACAGTTTTGTTACTACAACAAGTTCTGGTCAAAATGATGTTACCAAAGATAGAAAATAATAGTATACAAAAGAAATTGGAGAAACAGGAAAGAAAGGAAGAACAAGATTTATATTCCAAGGTACTAAATAACACAAATTAAGAAAAGGATAGCACAAATAAATCAAAAATGGAAGTTGCATTCCTTCCTTGCAGCTACGGAAATACTGACAGATCCGGAACTACAAGATTTAGTGCTTTCAAAAATGCACGAATGTGCATGCATATGGTAGCCATTTTGAGGTGTTTAGGAGAATAATATATCAGAAAATGTAGTAGTGGGATGGTATGCTATTTCTAGAAACCATATTTCTGCATTGTCTGGTAAATATTAGAAATTGCTTGGGCATATGGTGGTGCATTTTCCTCTGCCCTTCCAGGTATATGCAGTTGTCAACTGTCTACTCCAGGGGTCATATAGACTGTTTGAGTAGAGAGTTGACACTGTGACACACAAAAATAAGGTTTCTGTGTTGATGTCATATACCTGATTCCAAAACCCTCAATACTGAGAAAGTCTTACTATCTGGAGAAGATATTCTGGGCCTGGTACCACCATTCTGTGATAATGAGGAAAATTTTAAATTGCACATCCTCTAAGTAAAACAAAAAACTAAATATTACACATCATTCTGTCTTCCATACCATGGTGTAAATATTACCTGTGGATCTTGCCTGAGAGATTACACAGAGCAGTTTCAAGGACTGTGCTGTTTTATGGGATGTCTCTACTGTAGAAGCATGGGTGGAAACTACTGCTTACATACTGTCTCAGGCCAAAAGTGATTGAACTGTCTGTAGATGCTGCTTGGACTTGTCTGGCTTTCAGTTTTGTTAGAAGCATATGCTGAAAATCATTAGCTGAGAAACTGTATAGAACTACACTGGTGCTGTTGCTACAGTTATTGACAGTGTCAATGTTGCTAGACATTTCGAAAAAGTTAGCATAACTTCAGCACTACTTCAGATCAGCTTTCCCAGAAGACACATATTTGAGAAGTTAGAGTGCTTTATTCCTCAGTGCTTCTAGATATCCTTGATTGAGGCTGGGTGTTTCTATTTGATATGTCTGAAGATGTTCAAAGAATGATCAGATGTGTTGAGGCACCTGGTGCATATGATGCAAGCCCCTTTTACATGTCCATAAAGTCAGCTATTCATAGCAATGCCAATAGAGGGCTAAGTGCCTAATCCTGTTGGTTACTGAATTGTCTTAAATCTAGGTTTCAAGCTAGCTCTTGACGCAATATTCTATAAAGTCGCAAAAAATGAACAAGAGAGGGAGGAAGATCAGTTTAAGTACCAGCTCAATCTGTTAGGTTGGTGTAGCCCAGTATGGTACCATGCAAAGATGCTGGCAGCAGCTTAGTTGCATCTGCCTTTCAGCTGGGTTCATCATGCTGGGCTTGGTGCTACACCAGCAGGCTGTCCAGTTTCTGACTCACTGCCAAGTTTAGTCAGAAGTAACTCAGATCTCTACTGTCATGCCCAAATACCCAGAGAATGTCTGAATTCATTGTTCTCTCTATCTTGAAAAGACTTCCTGACGGTAAAATTTGGGATGATCAGTCTGTGCCTCGCAGTTTGTTTTGTTCAGGGGATTATGTTTCACTACCTGCAGGACTCTGAGATTTTCAGCAAGTAGAGAATAAGTCAGCAGTCTCCAACAAATGCCATGATTATGTGGGGTAAGTATCTCCCAGCAGCATTTTTAAAAGAGCTTATATGTCTAGGTCTGATAGAGTGCTAGAAAAGAAAAATTGGATTTAAAACTCCCACACCACATGTCTCTTCACGTCTGACACTTTTTCAGAGCATCCTAAAACTCACGAGATTAATTTGAGTGAAAATTATATCCTGTGGACTAAACCACAAGCATGCACAAACTCTGTAGTGACAAAAAGTGACAGGGACTTTTTTTTTCTATTTATTTGGCAGTAAAGTAGGATGCACATACCTAGAAGCAAAATTAGCCAAGTTAGATGTACCAAGTATTGTGGTTTCTCAGTATAATCACACAGATTTCTATATCAGATGGGAAGAAAACCACAAGACTACGCTGAAAATTATAATACAATCAGAAGCATCTCCATACTGGGATGAGGACTAGCTAGAAATAAGTACCAGGTATATACAGTGAAACTTCGATATTTGCCATCTAGATATATCAATAGTACCCAGCACTAAGTAAAACTGTGACAAGTTGATGGACATTGTTAGAGGGGAACAGCATGGAAGCCAATGAGCAAGATTTACTTCCTTTTCTTGGAAGTGAGATCTGTCTCATTTATGCTAGCAGAAGGCACTGAAAGCTAACAATGAATGTTAATAACATTAACTGATCTGTGAACTTTAGAAAAATAAAATACTTAATATAGTTTTGCTGTTTGAAAAGCTATATGAGGCTGCAAATATTGTGGGATGTAAGTACTTGAAGAGATTAATATTTTTTATTGATGGTTTTCTCCAGTAAGAACAAAAGTATATATCCATACTACTTCAGTATGTGCAAAAAATACACATTTTTACTATATCCACAAGGAAAATCATAGGCATGGATTTTTGTTTTGCTAAGTGTTATTATGACCGCATGAAAAAAATGCTTCCAATATGATAAATAAATATTCATCTGTGGACTAGACTATTAGACTTCCCATGAATCCAGATGACAACACTTCTCTTCATTACAGCATCATAATATGTCCAAAACTATAGCTGTAAAAGAAGGTAAAGTCACTTATATTTCATTCAGGAAGTGTATTTCCATGGAGTAGACTAAAACACTAAAATATGAGCTTACCATAATTACTTTTTTTTCTGGCGTATTTCCATCTGATCTTCATTCATTTTTTGACAGCTTAGGTTGACACTCCTTGGAAGAATTAGCACTGAAAGAGGAATTGTAGTCTCTTGCCATCAAACCAAAGTCACTTCAACATAGATAACTCAAGAAACTTGAGCAAAAAGTGTGAAATACCTTGACATGAAAAATTCATTTTAGTGAAGAACATTATCCAAAACAACATTTGTATACCCTCTACTATGGATTTTACTTTGAAAAATTTAATGTGAATTTACAAATGTGAAAGTTTCAAACTGAATTTACCATGTATGAATGGTGTGTTAAGATTATGTACATGGCTTTATATTCTTCCTTCCTAATGAAATTTTCAGTTTATGCCACTTTTATCACTCTGCATGATAATTATATATATCATACATTATAGAATGATCTTTTTTAAGTCAGAACTAAAAGAGATACCGAGAATGCATTTCTCACCTATGACAATGAGTACTTCACAAACAGTATTAGCTATATTATTTTCTTTTTTTACCTCTGTTTTTCATCTTTTAGTTATCAAATTCTGTTTGATTAATAACTACAAAGACATTTCTGACATTATCCTCCATATTCACTAGTGACAATCTCTGCTACTCTATCAGCTGGAAAATGCAATCAGAAACATGTTTTTCTACTGGCACTCAGTAAAGGAAGAAAGATATGCTTATTCTGAATAGCATAACAATTTTGTCAGTTAAATATTGATGTTTTCTCTCAAGGAACACCTGTATTTGTCCTTCTTAGATGATTTCCTATGCAGATAAAAATATTTCAGCATACAATCAGTATAGCTTGCTTATCACTGATGGTGAACCAGGAAAGTGTGTTCTTGAAGATTAAAGCACAGCTAAAACTCAGCTGTTCATTTCTTTGTTTTCATCCATTCCCTTGCCACATAGGTGGGTAAAGTGAAAAGACCTGACTGACTTTTATCTGTGCTGAGGGAATCTGCAAGGCCAAGGACGAGAAGCTGTGCATGTACATTACGAAGGGTCAGACACTATACTACTAGATGAATATCAAAAAAGAAACCAGTGAAAACTGCTTCAGAAATATACAGATATAGTGGAAAGAGAATGCAAGGCAATAATGTGGCCATATTGAGTCAACACAAAAGACAGCAGTGAGACAGTGGTGGTAAATGGTATTAAATCCAGCTGGAGGCCAGTTACAAGTGGGGTTCCCCAGGGCTCAGTGCCCTGTTCAATGTCTTTATCAATGACCTAGATGAAGGCATCGAGTGCACCCTTAGCAAGTTTGCAGAAGACACTAGGCTGGGTGGAAATGTCAGTCTGCTGGAGGGTAGGGAGGCTCTACAAAGGGATCTGAACAGGCTGGACTACTGGGTTGAGACCAGTGGCATGAGGTTTAACAAGGACAAATGCCGGGTCCTGCGCTTGGGGCACAACAATCCTATGCAGAGCTACAGACTGGGAGAAGCCTGGCTGGAAAACTGTCAGGAGGAGAGGGACCTGGGGATGTTGGTTGACAGCCGACTGAACATGAGCCAGCAGTGTGCCCAGGTGGCCAAGAAGGCCAATGGCATCTTGGTTTGTATTAGAAACTGTGTGACCAGCAGGTCCAGGGAGGTTATTCTCCCTCTGTACTCAGCACTGGTGAGACCGCTCCTTGAATCCTATGTTCAGTTCTGGGCCCCTCAGCACAAGAAGAATGTTGAGGCTCTCGAGTGAGTCCAGAGAGGAGCAACAAAGCTGGTGAAGGGGCTGGAGAACAAACTCTATGAGGAATGTCTGAGAGAGCTGGTGTTGTTTAGCCTGGAGAAGGGGAGGCTGAGGGGAGACCTTATTATTCTCTACCATTATCTGAAAGGAGGTTGTGAAGAGAAGGGAGCTGGCCTTTTGTCCCAAGTGACAGGGGGCAGGACGAGAGAAAATGGCCTCAAGATCTGCCAAGAGAGGTTTAGGCTGAACATCAGGAAAAGAATTTTCATGGAAAGAGTCATTGTGCATTGGAACAGGTTGCCCAGGGAGGTGGTTGACTCACCTTCCCTGGAGGTGTTTAAGGGACAGGTGGGCAATGCGCTGAGGGGCATGGTTTAGTATTTGATAGGAATGGTTGGACTCGATGATCTGATGTTTTTTTTCCAATGGGGTGATTCTATGATTTTATGATTCTATGAAAGAACAAAACCTCTGTGTTTTACCAGGCTTTTGAAATTGAGCTGAACTCTACTACATCTACTAATCCCTTAGCATCAAAAGTGAATTGATTGACTTAACTTTCTTTAAATCAGTTTTCATGGGGATTTTTGTTGGTTTTGTTTGGGGATTTTTTTAAAATAAGGAAAAATGTAAGTGCAGTGATAAATGCTACTATTGAGGTTGATAAATCTCTTCAAGAGTTTGCTGATTCTAGCAAATACTAATGTGTTTGGGATGTTTTATGAGACATGTGACAACTTAAATAAAGAACAGACTTAATTGTACAGTATCCTGAGTTCTGTGCTGCCGTCAGTAACTTTCCAAGATCATTTTATCTTGCTTTCTTTGGAAGATCTTAAAACCAGCTAATTAAGTCTCTGGACCCTCCTACACCCATTAAACAATTTCAAGTCCCCACCTAGGTCATGTTGATTGTTTGGACAAACTAAAATGATTTAAACTGATTATTTTTAAAGCCTTTCAGGAATCTGGTAAAAGAGTAGCCTGAAATTGAATTCTAAAGGAAAAATGAAAGAGGAAAGTAATGTGGAATGGTAAAACTGGTAGAAACTGAAGCTGTCTTGTGGAAGAAAATTATATAGACATGCCTTGAATATTGCCTCACCTTCTCAGGTGTGCTTGTCTCCTGCAGTGTACTCCTCATTGCCAGCACAAAGCCTTTATTTGAAAGTGAGTGGAAGAATGTTTGCCAAATTGCATCAGTCAGAGACTTTCAAATTTCTCATCACTACTTTTAGTAGTATTTGGTATTCAGAGTACTACCCGAGGAAATAATCCTTTTAATTGGTGCCTAAGGATAAAACACTGGAATAGTTTTGTTGGAGTTTATTTGTTTTTCTTTTGGCATTATTTTTTTAATAGATAGTAAGATTTAAGCACTACATATGTATTTGAAGACTATTTTTTTCTGAAAGACTTAGCACACTAATATTTATATCTGATTTGTACAACTGGAAAACATTTAAATGGAATTTGGAAGACTCTCTGCCTCAGAAAACAGATGCACCTACTTTCTACCTGCTTAATGTACCACAGGAAAAGTCATTATGATTGCAATACAATCTTCCCAAGGAAAGGTCTGTATAAAGTTAATGGTAAGAACGGACAACTTTAAGAAGATGGTTCAGTTTATGTGTCGTAAGTGTCTATTTATCTTCAATCTAGTGTTAAAGAATTAAATAGATATATTAAGTGCCTGCATTTACTGATAATCTCGGTCAGTTAGCCTACTTCTGAGGTTACAACCTAATGAGGCAAGCTAGTTAAAGGAGTATTTTTATGTAAAAAAAATGATGGCAAGAATAGCTTTTCATCTGTGTTTGTGTAAAGAATTAGTGTTTACCCTCTGAGGAAGTGGAAGGACTATAGCATAAGCTTTTTTCAGTTCAAACATATACCTGACAAATGTCAGAAAAAACAAAGCATTCTCTTGCAGTAGAAGTCTACAAAGAGATTTCCTCCTTCCTCCTGTGAAAGGCAGGTCACTGTTTGGCCAGGAATGAAAGAATCATGAGACAGCCATAAAGCCTGACTCACCCATTATTTATCCTGTTGTGTATCACCTGATGACACTTCATATTATGCTGTTGCTGCAACAGTTCTGATGCTGAGGATCAGAAACTCCCCCATATTTCAGAGCTGACTGATGTAGCCACTATGCCAAAGTTAAGTCCTTCTTGCGTTGTTACTTCTGACCTGGTGATGGGCCAAATGGCTGGATTTTAAGAAATTAATTGGGACATGCTTCGATGCAATGCATTTGAGTGTCCGGTAAGTGTGATGCCCTCCTGGAATGTGTTCAACTCAGACTGGTATTCTCTTGTGCCAGTGTCAATGGCTCCAGACAGTCAGTTTTCTTCCACAGCATTAAATCAGAAGCTTCTCTGGTGGCAGTGGTGTGCTGGCTGGGAAATCCGCTCTTGTATGGCTGCAATAGGTATTTCAGCACAGCACAAAGTGCCTTGTAGACACCTCTATTTTTATTTCTCATATGTAAAATAAAGAGAATGATACTGACCTCCCTTTTAAAGTACATCAGAAATCCACTGAAAAATGCAATTAAAAAATACTTGTAGTAATAACACTTGAGACTACTTTTACACTTGTTAATGTGCTTCCGAGCAAATATATATTAATCATTGAAATGAAAACGTATAAAGTCTTGTACAATCAGGCAGATATATTACACATGCAGTGACTTCTTGTCTGTTATGTATTGATTTATGGCATCCAAAATGAACCAAAGCAGAGGGTTTAGCAAGGATCCCATGGGAAAAAAATGATAAAAGAAAAACGCACCATGTGCAGCAGAATAGAAATAAAAAAGGAAATGTAAGAAAAATATCCAGTTTGTACCAATGCAAAGGAAAGTTTGCAATAGTTTCTACCAGAGATACTTATTCAGACTTTATCCATGTCTGAAAACAGGCATGCAAATATTTTTTCTTTTCATCTGTTTGCATCGATATGGCATGATTTCAAACAGGTTCATGCTTTAGCAATACCCTCTACTCTCAGGTCTATACATTCCCCTCAGCATAAACATATACAAATCTCATCATTGCAGAAGAAAAATATGCATGAAACAAACAAAAAAAAAAAAAAACAAAAACAAAACAAGAAAGAGCTATGTAGAAACTAAGAATGCACTCATTTTGGGCCCCAAACTGGGTTCAGCATCTGGATGTGTTCTGGTGAGTACCAAAGGGATGGAAACAATCTCTTCTTTCTGTCTGTGGTCCATGCCTGTGTTCATTCAGCCCAGGAGGCTGCTGACTGGGCTCACGTCCAACTCATTGCCTAGTACTACCCTGAGACCTTTCCCACAGAGCTGCTCCCTAGCTCCAGAGTTTTCAACCTGTCTCACTAAGGGGATCTGCTCTCCCTGAGGCAACACTTGGCATTAGCACTTGCTGACTTGGATGGGCTTTCTGTCAGCACATTACTGCAGGACCCTGTGGCCCTGCCAACGGGTTCATGGAGTTGCATGGTGGCAGATTGCTGTTGCAAAGAAGCCTATGAAAACCTTGTTGTACATATAAAGGTTCCTAGACTGACCTCAGAAATTAATTCAAAAAGCAAAAGCTTATGAATAAACATCAGGAGTAGCTACAATGCAGTCAAGATCTTTACCATAATAGTCTTATTGCAAAGGGTGCTGAGGAATACAGAGAATAGTTGTGGATAGACTCAAAAAACTTGAAATAATTACAAGGTTAGAGACTAACATACTCCCACATCACATCCACTGGTCTCATTAAACAGCCTCTTAAAAAGAAAAAAAAGAATAGTAAGGGGGAAAAAAGGAATGCCTAATGTTGTACTCTATTTATTTTACAGAAAATTACTTTGGTTTCCCTCAGGAAGAGAGTAATTAAGGAAACAAAAGAAAAAAAATTATCTGAAGATAGGTGTCATCTTTTCTAGATGTGTAAAGAAGAGCATCAGAGACTTTAATCTTTTTTTCTCCTTGTGATGTGCGTTGAGGAAAAGAAAGAAAAAATCTTAAGTAATGGCACCTGGCAAAGGAGCTGTGTTCTTTTATTCTCACCCCCAGAGACACCTACAATACATAGGTATCTCCTATATTCAAATACAGTGTACATGTCTCTAAGCAGTAGAGAGATCTAAATTGTCTGCAAAGGCTGCCTGGTTTGAAGCTTTTTTTCCAAGACTGAAGCTGCTAATTGGCAGAACTGTTAATGAAACAAAATGCCCACACAGATCTAGAGAAACAAGATAGGGGCAGAAAGGCAAAATTCTGGAGCTATGCATGCAAACGTGACTATGAGGGGAAAGAAAGAGTGAAATAAATTATTTGTTTTATTCGTAACCTTTAATTTGAAGCGTTGCATTTCAGTTTTGACCTTTTAAATTTTGTTTATCACGTATTTTGTTTTCTCAGAAACTTATCATAAGACATTCAGGAATTTACTGGAAGTTTTAACAAGTAATTTGTTCTCTGTGGTTTAGTTGCTATGGAATATACATCAGAATTTTTACAGAAGGTTTGATAAAGCTGCTTGACTTGTATTAAATATGTCTTTAAATAAAAAGTTAATGGAATGGCTGAATATCACCTCTTATGTGTGCAGTCATCCTCGTTTTCAAAATATTCATATGCAGGAAGATCAGATGAGTATAGTATGTTACAGAAAATTTACACGGAAACAACCTGCAGGGGAGGATTATAACAGTTTTATAGGGGGTTATATTTATAGTAATTTTAGATAGTTTTACATGGCTTGACTTGTAACTGAATTATAGAACTTTGTGGGCTAAGAAAAGCACTAGACCTATCATGCAATTGATTTTTTATGTTCAAACATTTATAATGTTAGTTTTGATGGAAAGAGTGCAAAATACCCTGGAAAGGAGGTGTTTCTATGGGTGTTCTTACACTAGCGAAAAATCATGATTTAAACATACACAAAAATAACAGGGTATCTAGAGAAGAAAACAGCTTGCACCCAATGTTAACAGTTAATTTCACACACACACACAATATGCTATAAATCGATACATTTGTATTCTGTTTTGCTGTTTTCTCAACTGCAAACTGAATAAATCAAGGCTGTTATTCCAGCAATGATATATTGTATGCTACACTACATTATAAGGAGATAATGCAGTAGCATTTTGTGGATGACTACAAGTCATAATTCTTGACAACTATAAACATCTGTCCACAAAAAAGGTCACAGTTATGGGATACCACAGCCCACTGAACAAAATGAAAGGCAATACTCTGCTGTCAGATCTGTTTGAGTCGAAAAGGGCAGTTACTATTTTTTTAATAGATTAATAATTTTTAAAAAGTCCACTGCTACAAAAGCTACTTCAGTACCAGATGTATCCTTATGTAAGGCAGATGGGTATAAAACCTTTTAAAATACAGGATTACACTAGGAGAAAAGTAGCTTGTTGTTACACTTGTGCTGGTGATGGGACTGCAACACTATTGTGCTGCAAGAAGCCAGTATCACCATGGCAGGAAGCCACTTCTGACCATATGAAACTGTGAGACTGTCAGATGTTAAGGTCTACTCAAGTAGTCCTGGACTGTGTAGATACAGAATCACAGAATCACAGAACAACCAGGTTGGAAGGGACCCATCGGATCTTCTAGTCCAACCATTCCTATCTAACACTAAACCAAGTCCCAGATACAGCCTAGATGATGGGCATAGTAGGAAGGTATTATCAGATCAGCTGTTAGTATGTAAATGATCTTAATTTCTCTGCTATATTGTTTACTGAATCATGGAATCATATCATTATGGTCTTCACAAAATGTTTTCTTCCTAAATTACAGCTCACTCTCTGTTAATGTTTAAAGAATAACAATGCTGTGGATTGAGATATACACAACTAATGTTGACTAACATAGAATCATAGAATCACCAGATTGGAAGAGACCCACCGAGTCATTGAGTCCAACCATTCCTATCAAACACTAAATCATATCCCTCAGGACCTCGTCTACCCGTGCCTTAAACACCTCCAGGGAAGGTGAATCAACCACCTCCTTGGGCAACCTGTTCCAATGTACCTTGTTTTAAATTTCTTTAAATTTCTTCATAGGACTAGGTATAGCTGAAATAATAATAGCCTTTAACTTGAGTTTAAATATATATCCGATAAAACAAAGATACACTCTTTGAACTGCTACACAATGTTAGTTGCTTGAGGAAAGGAAGCTTCTTGCCTTGTGTGTGAGGGTACTAGTCATGTATTCATACACAGTCATGTAATCCCAGAGCCAGGGTAGCTAAAGGGTTTATTACTTAGAGCTTTTCTGTTCTACTTCTGGATTTGTAATCGCAGAAACTATGCTAGTTCATAATTTGGCATATTAACTTAAACCAGCCATTTTGCTATTCTTCAGTGGTTTCTCTTTAGGGGGAAATTTGGCTTACAGAATTCTAAATATTGGGTTAATTGCTCAGATAAAATAAAAATAACAGCTTAGACTGACCAGTGCCAAGTGCAGGGGATAAATCACATCCCTACTTCTGCTGACCACATCATTTCTGATACAAATCAGGATGCTGTTGGCTTTCTTAGCCACCTAGACACATGGTTGTGTCATGTTCAGCTGGCTTTCAACTAGCATTTCCAGGTCCTTTTTTTCCAGTCATAATTCCAGTGACTCTTCACAAAGTCTGTAGGTTTACATGATGTTGTGTCTGAAGTGCAGGACCCAGAACTTGGCCTTGTTAAATCTCATACAACTGGACTTGAACCATTAATCCAGCCTGTCTAGATCCCTCTTTAAAGCCTACTTAACCTCAAGCAGATCAACACTTCTATCCAATTTGATGTCATCCACGAACTTACTGAGGAAGTAATCAGTTCCCTCATCCAGCTCATTGATAAAGATATTAAACGAGACTGGCCCCAACAGTGTTCCCCACCCTGTGGAACCCTGCTTGTGACACGCTGCCAACTGGATTTAACATCGTAACTTTCTGGGCTCAACCATCCAGCCATATTTAATCCACTGAAGAATACACTGCCTGTCTATCGCATAAAGAGGTGAGGCTTTAATAGGTGGCTGAGAGATGCCCTCCCATCAAGTCCAAAGTTCAAGATGGCCCCTCTTTCTTTTTAAGTTACCTTAAAAATGTCTAAGTTCATCTGGATCTGACTCTAGTCCCAGACTTGTTTGATAGTTTATGATTAAATGATTATGTGGTATTTGTATATATATTAACCACCAGTCCAAATTAGTATAAACAGTAAGTAATTTATTTTAGGCATCAGATAAAAACAAGTTAGGGAATAGTGTTGATAAATTCACTTGTTACATTAGTGTTATACGATTACAACCAGTTAACAGTGATCGTATGCATATATATAAATGTATAAATAAAAGAGAAGTAATTTTCCTGAGGGAACATCTGATAAAGTTGCTTTTGGACTTCTCTCTGTAACTTCATCACTGTCAACCTGCATAACCAATAGTGGATAACAATCAGAGGGACATACCAGCCCAGGGAGTTTCCTAGTAATGTCTTTAACCTAGACGCCAGTGAGACAGCAGACTTTCCTGGTGGATGGGTCTGGTCAACATGTTGTGTCCTCCACTCTCCTCAAAAAGGAGTCACCTACGACAATTACCTTCCTTTTTTCCTTAGCAGAGGCAGACATGATGTGTAGGGTTGACTAACTCACCCTAGTCAACTTCCTGGATGGACCTTCGCCTACATCTTCATTTGCCTAACTTCCAAGTTCAGGAGCGCCATATCTGTTGTGTAAGGACAACTGGGAAAGTGAGGGAGAATGGGGGGGATTTGCTTGCTGCCCCAGCAGGGACCTTTTTCCATTCCCCCCTGTCTCTTAGGTCACCTTGCTCTGCTTGGTGGAAGCGGCTAGAAGATCCTCTGATTCTTGCGGAGCCTCCATATGCTGTCTTGGTCCTAGGGATGGTGGGGTGCAGCTCTGCCAATCTATCCCTCTCTGACACTCCCTGACACTCCTTAACTTTTTCTCTTCCTCTTTCAGCTCTGCCACAAGGCTGACCAGATCATTCACCTGACCACGCTGAAAACAGCCGCTGTCTTTGCTGCCCTCTGGAATGAGTGACTGGGTGATGCACTCCTTGCATCCTGAGCCCTGGACAGCTGTTTGCTTGCATGGGAGCTCTGTCTGGGTTGCCATGTTCTTCCTGGTGATGATTTTGAGGCTAGTGGAAATCATAGCTAGGTCTTTTTCTTGGAGGGTGATGATTGTTGGTTAATTTCCAGAGCCAGGAGGCAACATTCCCTGACCACACACCTTCCCTGCACATCCTACCATGCAAACTGCCATGCAAACTACCATACCATGCCCCTCATAGAATCATAGAATAACCAGGTTGGAAGAGACCCACTAGATCATCAAATCAAATCATTCCTGTAAACCACTAAACCGTGCCCCTCAGCACCTCGTCCACCCATGCCTTAAACACCTCCAAGGAAGGTGACTCAACCCTTCTGACACCCCACACCCTGTTTGCCTTCCCTGTCACCATGCACCCTGGGGGTTGCTCTTCTATATGCGGGAGATTGACTGCTCATGCTGAGTCAGAGCTGCCATCCATCAGGAGCTTGCTCTTTCCTACTCAGGGATAGAGGCTGGAGTACTCTCTCTTTCCCTATGTTTTGGTCACAGTTTGCTGCTTCAGGATAAATCCCCCAGCATTATCCTCTTCTTTGAATCTCTTTGCTTTGGTGGTTTTCCCTGAAGACCATTATGTTTATTGTTTATAGTCCACTGTGGTAAATTTAATAAGAAAATATAGCTTAATCTTCTTAAATAATTTTAATTAGAAGAGCTATAGGTGTAGAGAGCTTCCTCAACAAATGGACATTGTTAAGAAAAGATATAACCTACTTTTAAAAAACTTTGTATCATATTAGAAAAGATGGTAGAGCTAGAGTAGAGAGAAAGAGATACTATGTATATAAGCACAGAAGATAAAATCATGCACTTCTCAGATTAGTATGACAGTTCAAACAATCTAAATATAAGTGGGACGAAAGATTTAATACTTCAGTTAAGAAAACTTTAATTTGTCGAGTATGTACATTACCAACTTGATGTAACATACCTCAGTCCTCTGTGGGACTAAGTCTGTAAAATCTTGTGTATCTCTAGCTAGCTAATGATATAGCACTCCTCATAATAGTTTGTTTTTCTTATCACAGAGATGTATCATTAGGTTATATTAAACCAATATTTAACTCAGTTAGTCTCAATGTGTTTGATAACTGTGGAATGTATTTCAGTCTTCTAGTGAACATGCAAATGCCGCAATACTTAAGGCAGCAGACTTTTATATTGGGAAATTAGGAAAAAAAAATCAGTGTGAAGTCTTTGAATCTGTTTAGTTTCAATATTTGAGAATTACCAAGACCTGCTGAAAACAGTAGCCCTTCTCTGTGGTTTTTAAGCATAACTGGAACACAAATCATGTGAACAACAGCGAAAAAAAAAATGCAATGCTTATAATCAGCAGATAATACTGGGCTATAGAAAATGCAATTGTTTACGTGCATATAGCTCTACTAACTCTAAAGATGTAATCCACTGCATTTACTAAGCTCATACTCCTTGGAGACTTTATATTTGAACATAGGCTTTATAAGCTTCTTGTATCCATACATGACTTCCTGACTGCTGTCTTAAATTTACTCCCATGATTATTTCACTTTTCTCACGTTTTCCCTGTTTTTCACTAGTCTGCATGCGTCACTGTCTAGCAACATAAATGAGCTGTGACCTCAAAGTCTCATGGATGTCGCTTGAAATAAATGGCTTTCCTTGATGCAAGATTTAGGTTAGCAAAGAAGCCTTCAGATTATCATCTTTGTTACTTTTCAAAAAGTTTTTCTTCTGTTTTTTGTCTTTTTGCTACACTGTTCATTCTTTTGAATTTCTAAATATTGAGAAATTTTGAGCACTCCTGCTGTTTATCATCGAAAGAGTCAAGAAGGCAGAATATTTCCAGGTCAAGATGCATCCAGTAATTTTTTCATAATACCAATCCTTGCCTGACAGTGGCCAGAATTTCTTACCATTTTTCCTTTTGCCATACCGGGATTCAATTAACTTCCACTCCACTCCATTCCCAGAATGGGAGCCACTCAGTGCAGGCTGGGCTTGATCATCTCAAAGATCTTTTCCAACCTAGTGATTCTATGATAATATGTTGAACACAAGCCAATAATGTGCTCTTGTAAGTAAAGAAGGTGAATGACATGCTTGTCTCCTTTAGACAAAGTGTTGCAATCTGGTCAGATAGCAATAAATGTTTATCTCTGTATGTTAAAATTGAGCAAGATATCTGAGTGCTTGGGCCTCATTCTTCAAGAAACTGCAGTTGTTCAAGTCTGTCACTAAAACTTACCAAGGATGTAGAAAAACAAAGGTTAATCACCTGGTCTGATTCAGTCCCTAGAGTAAGATATCTCTCTTTATTAAATATGTACCAACAATCCTAACTTCTTCAAAGCAAAGTCAGCAATTGTAAATATCAGTGCAAGGGATAAGTAGATTTAACAGTAATCATCTGTGCCTTTTGACTTCAAAGGTCAAGATCTACTCCAGCACAAACCTGATATCTATGCATTTTAAACACAAAATGATTAGTAGGCTGCTAAAAATAGGGTTATTTTCAAACTTTTGGGTTAAATGAAAAATAACCATCAGTTTTGAATAGTCAGAACCATATGAACTGTAGTTTCAATCTGTTTCTCTTACTGAGTCATGCAATTTATAATAGTACCATTAGTTCCCTTTACTAACTACCATGGATGGTGTCCTTTGCTAACAAATAATCAAGTAGCTGAAATTTCTAAAAAATTCAGGAAATTCTGAGAGACTACTCAGTGCAGAGAATCCTAAACTTCTCTGCTCCTCTTAAGAATTTTATTTTTATTGTTACACATAGATTTTCTAATTGCCCTCTATATTTTTCACTCCTGTCTTCCGAAGTATTAAGGGGCACACATAAACATTTACTGTTTTCCTGATGTCCTGAAATATTGTTGCATCTGTATAAGTATTTATATACACTCTCCAAAAGAAAACTATGAGAATAAAAAAGTTCTCGAAGAACAAATACTTAACTTAAAGCCTGCTAAAAGGTTTGCTTGTTCCATAATATGTATTGATGGCTGAACCTGTGAACCATGATCATGAACATGTTTCTTAAAAGTCATACATGACTTAGCCTTTGACTTGACATCGCACAAGTAGTCATCTTAATAACCTATACCTCTACTTTAGGCATTAGGATATTTATTTTTAGATACAATGTGGTGACAGAGTAGATAACATGCAGAATTGTCACAGTTTTTCTGTCAAGAACTTGCAGGGTAAAGTAGCTGTTATGAAATGTATTAAATTTTTTTTTAAAATGTTGCAAATTAATGACAGAAGCACTTCTTTCTGCATATCTAATTTTCCTTGTGAGATTGTACATTTTAAGCATCTCTCTGAATCTCAGTAGCATTTTAAAGTTTTCATTTACTATTGGTAGCTCTAAATGCTTTCTACAGTATTTCTCATTAACTGATTTAATCCATGATATGATTTGGAATCAAATATCAATTTTGAGAATATGAGTTTTCTAGCCTTTATAAAATTTGGTACCCTAGTCTGTTTATAACTTCTTTAAGTGATACATTTTGGTTTCATCCTGATTTAAGAACATTGTAAACAATAAAGGTATTGCAAGCACGGTAATTTTGCAAAATATTTTAAAGCCAGCTAGAAATTTTGGATCTCATTTATCTGCTGAAACTTCTTCAATGATATATTTCTCTTCAAGTTGCATTTTGTAATTCAGCAAAATCTGCTAAAGCTACTTTAGATGAATACCCAAGCTGAAAAATTTTACCACTCTTTGCTTATGCATTGGAAAAAATATGTCACTGAAAGTGTGCGAATAATGCATTATACATACATATATATATATATATATGTAGAGATGAAATTTGTTTATTAAAGATTCTCAGATTTTAAAGCAGTATCGATTTTAAAGCAGTATCATAATAAAAATATGTTGTCGAATTTTTCTTTTATCATTGTTGTGTAGCTCAGTCTTCATTAAGGCTTATACTTGGGCATACAGGATTTAAGAGCTATTTATCATTAAAGTCCCTCACATTGTCATTTTATTACCATTTATTGTATTTCTCTTATAGAAGTATTTTGCTGGAAACTTGATAAAGGAGATTTTCTTCACAACAATACATTGTGTTTTGACACATTGGGTGATTTTGCCTCTCTCAGATAATTTCAGACAATTTATGTACAATTTGTGCCATAGAAACTGCTTGATATTTTTCACTGTTGAAATGGTTGATGAATAATGGAAGAAAAGTAAACTAATAAACCAATCTCTTCTAAAATTTTGGATAATAGAACATATTTTTAAACTGAACCCCTCCTCTTTGTCTGATTAATTCTTTTCCAAAACATTTACAAAGCCTGTGAAGACAAGTTGATGATATCTATGTTATTTCATTTATTGCAGTATTATTCCTATCTAGAATTTTTTAGAGAATTTTTGTATTTTTACATAGCTAGAAAATAAATACCTGAGACAAAAGGCTGATGTATATAGCTTCACAAAGTCACCATTGTTATTCTTTCACCTTCCTGTATGCAATCTTTATGACCCGAGAGCAAGTTTTCAGAACTCTTCATGCATATACCAAACTGCAAGATGAGACTAAGATTTGATTTGTGTGTCATGACCCCACAGGTTGATCTTGCCTGATCCTCACTAGAGGTGACCACAAATGTAAAGTGTCCAGTTTTAATCAAGGTCATTCACCTATATAAGTCTGTTTCCACTTCAGATCAGAGCCAGGAGGTTAGCTAATGTGTATGTTAATGTAAATTAATACATATCTACAACAAGATCAACACTTCTTGCAGCCTAGCTCCTTTCTCTTCACTTCACCGTCCTCCCACAGTGACAGGGGCAGGAAAGAATACACTTATTTATCTTTTTACTGAAAGTAGTTTCCATCATTTCCTACTTGAGTTTACAAAATAAATGTTCTTCTCTTTAATTGCCTTTCCTCTGGAACTTTTTTAGTATTCTGGTACATTCCTTCCTTCTTGGAAATCTCCACCTAAACTTCCATTTTAGAAAATCAGATTTTTTGGCCAGGGATTTTCACCCACATGAGGTATTGTCATTGTGTAATATTTTATTGACTAAAACTCAATAATACTTACTCCAAAATATGAAAAAAATTGAAATTCAGTAAGTTTTTCTTTACCTTGAAATATATTTTAAGTTATTATTGTTCTTTGAATATATTTATTGCATTTCTATACTCTTTTATGGTGATTAAAACTAATAAACCACAGCTACTGCAGAGTGATCCTGTTCTTTTTTACTGGAAAATGACACGTTGTATTGTCCAGAGACATAGAAAACAATATATGTTAGATGGCTACAAAAAAATGGATTTTCACGTTTATGCTCTGATGAAAAGAAATCTGAGTGGTTAAAAATTATGTTAGTATTTAGACATTTTAGAAGTACTCTATATTTGGAACTTGATCTTAATGTGACAACATAAGGATACACATATTATATGGTATCATTTGGGTTTTACAGTGGAGCCAATCTATGGCAAACAGCTATCTCATCAGCATAAAACAGAAGCAAATACGTATAAGCACATTTTATAGTTCTGACTTTATCTGAACCTGTTTAATTGACAGATGAAACTGATTGGAGAAATTAGAGTCAACAGCTCAGTTGGTACAAACCAACACTCTGAGCAATGCCAGTGAAACCTGCTGATTTGAATCCCCTATCCCCACTCCTGTTAACTAGCTACTCATCTAGCTAAAGTCTAATTTACCACCTACTGAAAGTCGTACAGGAAGAAAGTAAATATATATATATATATATATAAATAAATAAATATTTATATATTTATACACCATTATAACTTGAAAGATGTGGGTCTCATGATAATTCTTTGAATCAACATTATAACTTTCTCACTAGAAGTACTGAGGAGTATTAATCACCTGTACCTGCTGTGAAATGCAAACAAATCTGCTTTTACCAGAGACCTCAGCACAGCTTTATTGCCCAGGGAATGAGCATACTACAACCAGCTCCACCAAACGGTGCTGTTCTGAGGACAGAACAAGCACCTGCCCTCTGTGAAGGCAGCACACAGAACCCTTATTAACAGTAAAAGTAATGAGCTGAACAAGCTTAACCCATTACCTTGAATGGAATTTATTCTCTGTCCTCCCTTTCTATGGCTTGGTTATAGTGTGGGCTAAAAGGAACATATACAGACACATCCAGTCATTTTCAGCATTTGTACCAATGAGAAGTATATTGTACCAGAGGAACTATTGCTGTAGACTCTGCAACTGCAGGAGGGCTGATGTCTATTAAGAGATCAATACAATGGCACACTATTTCTCATTTTGAAAGGAGCCATTGTCAACTGGCATCAAAATGACGCTTTAAAAAAACTGAATATTGCTTCCTTCTCTCTCTGAAGGGCAGGTTTTACCAGCCTAACCATGGTTAAGTATTATGCAAAGGCAACTTACAACAACGCAAGATCCTAATTTTACATATTTAGCTTCAAAAGTTTAGAGCAGCGATATTTTGGGTTTCTTCCTCAAAAAAAAAGATTTTTTTTCCTATATATCATTTGCACTGGATAACTATGGAAGGAAAACATAGGAGATGAACGTATTCAAGCATTCTGAAATCTCTATTGATTCAAGCATTCTGAAATCTCTATTTTATACGTCTATATTGTATACTGTTTGGAGACTGCTCTTTATCTATCTGTTTTGTATAAAATTAGCCTGAGGGGAATGCACCGTTACACTTGTAGAAGGGACCTGTCAAACAATGCTGATTCTCTTGCATAATTCAATTTTTGAGACTTCCCTTTCGAGTACGCATTACAGACATAGGTATGAGCTGAAGAATACTGCAGGAATACTTAATTCAGGCTTCAACTTCTGTTTCTGCAGGACAATTTTTTTCAATTATTTTCATTATTGCTGTAATCAATTTATGAGCTTCTCTGGACTCCTAATGTGGTATAAAATCCTCTCGAGACAAAGGTGAGTGCTGTATACTTGCCTAAGATAACTATAGATGTTGTTATATATATAACTAAATTATTATCCTTTGTTAGCTAAAACCTAATAAACAAAATGTTGATTTTCCTAAAATGAATTATTTTTCTCTTTAATGTATAAATAAAAGTTAGCTGCTGCTGTGCAAAAAACCCTCTGGTTTTAAAGGTCAGGCAGTTGAAAATCCCACTCCAGATTAAGTTGAGTAACATTTAGTTCACAAAGAGGACATTCCTCTGCTGAAGTCATTCAAGTAGGTTGATTACAGAGCACTCTATAAACTCATTCAGTCATGCTCCCTGAAAAGCAGCAGTGAGAAAAACTAACAGAGATAATGGTTCTCCCCTTGTCAGTATGATCACCTTACCTGGTTTTATCTGAGAAGCTTACATTAGCTGACACAAACAAGTAGTACAGAGCAGTACAGGCAAATCTGTTAAACAAAAACCACTTGGTTCTGAGATCTCAGTTTCTAGGTTGTAAGAACTGTGGAGAGCTTTCTTTTGTTTGGTCCAACAAGTATCCTGCTTGTGTGTTTCACTGTGTAATTCAAGCCAAACCACAGTAAGTGGAAAGAAGCAACAGAATTGCTTAAAAAAAAAAAAAGTGGCCTAAATATGCCTCTACAATGCAAAAAGGAGGCTTCATATTTCCCTCCACGAGGGATCAAATTCAATATTTCTCATCTCTCTTAAGCATACAAGACTGGTCATTCTGGGAAAGAGGACATAGCAAATAACTGACATTGCCACTCCACAAAAATACAGAAAAAAAATCATGTAATTGGTAGGAGAATGGAAGAGTGACACCATGAACTAAGTAGAGGGGAAGAGCATGAAAAAAAAGGAGGTCTGACATCCAGACCCTGCTTCGATATTCTTTGTGAATTTTGAATATGGAGGATGGGCTAAAAATGCATAGACAACCCTAAAAATGGAAGTCAGGATGCCCTGAGTTTGGCAGGTAAGCAGATAAAAAGAGTTGTATAACATGTTTTCATTCCCACCTTACAAGGGAATTACCAGTATAGGAGAGGCCACAGATGCCTACTTTCAAAAAGGAGACTCCAAGCCATGGAAGATAACCACCCTGCACCTCTCCTCGGTGCCCTGAGCAGTGTGGAGTCTGTGGTTTCAGGCACAATCAGTGGCATCCTCCATTGTCTCAGAACAGTAGATCTACTCTAAGCTTATTGGGCCTAAACTTGAATGTAGCACCTTTATTTCTATTTTCTGAGCCACTATTTTTAAAAAAAAGGTGGGAAACCCACTACCATAGTACTCACATCATTCTTGTAGTTTACACTATGAGAAGCTTGGCATTCAGAAAGAGAAACAATGTACAGGCCCTAGAAATGGAATGTGGTGTGCTGAGGAGATTGTTACCCTTCTACTCAAAAATTCACAGATATGTGCCTAGCTCCCTGTGGGTTCTTTCAGAGCTCTGGCTTATAAAGATAAGTACCAATCAAATACTGCATCTCTAGAGACATCTTCATCAGAGCTGAAGAAGCTTGCAACCAATCTTACTACAGTAAAAATACTCTTATGGGCCTTATTCCCTAAGATTATATAAATTTTTTAATTCAATTTCACCCTGGTAGAAAAAGACATGAGAAAACATACCAACCCAATACTTAGGTTTCACATTTTAAAGCCAAAATTACCCCTTTGTGTCAAAAAAAGTAACAGTCCATCAGTTAGATAACCACATGAAACTTATTGATGTTTCTGATATTCTCAAAGTCTCGTGGGAGACAGTACTTAAGGGCAAGGGAGCCCATGAGGGCTGGGAGCTATTCAAAAAGGAGATCCTAGCAGCTCAGGAGAAAGCCATCCCCGTGTTCCGGAAAAAAAAAAACCAGCTAGGGAAAAAAACCAGCTTGGTTGAACAGAGAGATCTTGAGTGATATCAAGAAGAAGAGAAATGTTTATGTGCTCTGGAAAAGGGGAAAGGCGTCTTGGATGGACTACAGGAGGGAAGTGAGGCTGTGTAGAGAAAAAATCAGAAGGGCTAAGGCTCAACTAGAAATCATGTTGGCAAAGTCTGTGAAAGATAACAAAAAATCTTTCTATAAATAATGAAAGGAGGACTAGGGAGACCATACAGTCCCTATTGGACACAGAAGGAACAACAGTGACAGAGGATGAGGAAAAGGCTGACGTGCTTTATGCCTTCTTTGCCTCAGTCTTTAACTGCAAAGAAAGTTGTTCCCCCTGTGTACAAACACAGGAGCTAGAAGAGCAAAATGAGGCTCCTGTGGTCCAAGAGGAGGTGGTCAGAGCCTTGCTAACCTGTCTAGACACACAAGCCTATGGGGCCAGATGGGATTGACCCAAGGGTATTGAGGGAGCTGGATGATGTGCTGGCCAAACCCCTTTCCATCATCTTCCAACAGTCCTGGAAGACTGGGGAGGTTGCACTGGTCTGGAGGCTGGCTGATGTTGTCCCCATCTACAAGAAGGGTAGCAGGGAGGATCCAGGGAACTACAGGTCAGTCAGTCTGACCTCAGTGCCAGGGAAAGTCATGGAACAGGTGATCTTGAGTGCTATCATGAAGCACATGCAAGAGAATCAAGTGATCAGGCCCAGTCAACATGGGTTTGCCGAAGACAGGTCTTGCCAAACCACCCTGATCGCCTTCTATGACAAAGTGACTCAGTTGCTGGATGAGGGAAAGGTTGTGGATGTGGATGTGCTCCAGAGAGGAGCAATGAAGCTGGTGAAGGAGCTGGAAAACAGGCCTTATTAGGAACGGCTGAGAGAGCTGGGAGTGTTTAACCTGGAGAAGAGGAGACTGAGAAGAGACCTTTTTGCTCTTTATAACAACCTGAAAGGAGGTTGTAGAGAGAAGAGAGCTGGCCTCTTCTTATGATGACAGGGTACGGGAGGAAATGGCCTCAAGCTCCGACAGGGAATATTTAGGCTGGACATTAGGAAAAAAATTCACAGCAAGGGTCATTGGGCACTGGAACAGGTTGCCCAGGGAGGTGGTTGATTCACCTTCCCTGGAGGTGTTTAAGGCACGGGTGGACGAGGTGCTAAGGGGCATGGTTTAGTGTTTGATAGGAATGGATGGACTCGATGATCTGGTGGGTCTCTTCCAACCTGGTTATTCTGTGATTCTATGATTCTATGATTCAACAAGCAACAGCTGAAACCTTCAGAATTAAATCAAGAGTGCTTAAGAGAATGTTTTTGGGGATATCTTTGGCATGAAGTTCCCGGGCGTGTTGTTAAGGTTGAATGGCATGCTACATACAATGTATGCAAAACTTCACATAGAGGAAAGAAAATGAAGGCAAGCTGATTACAACTTTCGTACTGCATACAGAGTGATAGAAATGACAGAGGAGAAAATAGTGGCAGCTGCTACAGAAACTGCTGTCATTGAAAGCCTTTGGCTGCTATAAGACATGTTATATTAGGTGTCTTAATGAAAAATTAATGTGTACAAATCCTGTGACATAAAGAGCTGAGACTGCCATGTAAAACAAAACAGTGATTACTGGACTCCTAGAAAACTCTGACATTTTTAGAAAAAAAACTCATGCCTTCTTTTTAAAAAAAACACACCCTCTTTAATATTGCTGAGTTTGCTCTGACTAAAATTTAATGCAAAAGCTCCACAGGTGAATTTTAAAAATATAAAGAGTACCAAAACAGAATTAAGATTCAGGCAGGAAAATGCTTGTAACAGTCCCTCCCATTCCATTCAGCTGCTAAATATAAAGACTGCAGAGATGTCTGAGTGACCTGTGCACAGTACGATTAAGAAATATTATATTTCCCCTGCTATGGTAGCAGGAAATTCTGTCTCTCATTTCACCTAATTGTAAGAAATTTCTTCTCTAATCTTTTCTTTCCCCTCCTGCATTGAATGTTTCAGCTCCAACAGAGAAAAACAAATTAGCTGATCTCTCACCAACCATATTAAAACCACAAATCATGTTTTGGGACCAGATGCACAGGCAGATAGAACGTAGTGGGGAATATCGTATTTCAGAAATCCACACCAAGAGGTTGCGGAATTTGGGTATTTCTATATTGTATTGTCACTTTTGCCACTATAACAGCAGTATTTTTCCAAAGGGACAGAGAAGATTTTGTGTATTCCATATTTTAGCAACGAGTTACATTTCTCCGTCTGTAAAACTTTATGTAGAATGCTGTGGTTTAAAGAAGGCCTGTTCTGTTCACAGTCTCACTGAGGGGTTTGTCATATGAATGTCCACATCCATGTGGCTGGAGCCCTGTGTGTTCCCCCAGGGGCTTCCAAGCCCCAGTTACCTAGCAAGAGTGAGAGACTTAGAAGCAAGAAAAAGGTTTAATTTGTTTCTGATTATACCCAGTGACTTCAGTCAGATTGTCTGGGACATTAACGGAATTGCAGATTTTAGCCTCAGGAAGCTGCTTAATGTCTGACATTATTTACTTACTGATAGTTTAACAGCCATTAATTCAAATTACTCTGACTCTCACTTTGATTTCTCCACAATCAAGGATGAGCATAAATAGTAGCATATATGCACTTCCTGAACCTATTTTTGATGTGTGAATTAAGTATTTATGATGTCCTTACTTATTATTCCACTATTAAGTGGTCAAGTCTGAGAATAAAACTCACAAGAGTAATGAAAGCAAAGGGAACAAGCCTAACTCTCTCAACCTGTCTGCATGAGAGAAGTGCTTCAGCCCAATTTCTGTGGCTCTCCCATGGAATTGCTCAATGTCCTTCACATGTTATATGTTCATGTACTTCTTATGTTATAGACCTCAGAAGTAGATACAATACTCAAGGTGAGGTCCCATGAGTGGAGAGTAGAGGGGCAGAATCACCTCCCTCAACTTTTTGATCACACGTTTTTTGATTCAGTCCAGTATACAGTTGGCATTCTAGGCTGCAAGTGTACATTGTTGTCTCATTTAGAGCTTCTCATATACCAGCACCCTCAACTCCTTCTCTTCACCATTAATCTCAATCCATTTTCCACCCAGACTATATCAGTGCTGGGGATTGACCCAGTCCAGGTGCAGGACCTTGCATTTGGCCTTGTTGAACTTCATGAGGTTCATACAGGTCCACCAATCAAGGCTGTCAAGTTCCCTCTGGATGGCATCCCTTCCCTCCAGAGTGTTGGCATCATTGGCAAACTTGTTGAAGATGCAACAATCCCACTTTCCTTGTCTCTGACAAAGATGTTAAACAACTCTGTTCTCAATACCAGTCTCTGAGAAATGCTACTAGTCACTGGTCTGTGTTTGTATATCAGATCTCTGACCAGAGCTTTCAAGTCCAACCTTCCAGCCAATTCCTTATCCACTGAGTGCTCCATCTGTCAAATCAATATCTCTCCAGTTTAGAGACAAACATGTCATGTGGGACAGTGTCAAATGCTTTGCACAAATAAAGGTAGATGACATTAGTTGTTCTTTCCTTCTCCATCAGCACTGTAACCCCATTGTAGAAGGCTACCAAGTCTGTCAAGCGCAATTGACTCTTAATGCAGCCATGTCAACTGTCACAAATCACCTCTTCATTTTCCAAGTGCCTTAGCACATTTTCCAGGAGGATATGATGCATGATCTTGCTGGGCACAGAGGTGAGACTGAGAAGGTTATATTTCCCGAGGTCTTCCTTTTTTTGAAAAAATTAGTAATTATATTTCCTCTTTTCCAACCAGTGGCGGGAACTTCACCAGACTGCCACAACTTTTCAAATATGGTAGATGGTGGCTTAGCAACTTCATCTACCAGTTCTCTCAAGACCCACAGATGCATCTCATCAGGTAATATGGACTTGTGCACCTTCAGGTTCCTTAGGTGGTCTCAAACCCGATCTTCTCCTAAAAGTCTGCATTCCACCTATAACAACCGCAGTGTGACATGAAGCTGATTTTTCCTTATTTTCCTGTGCTTTCCTGTTCTTTTCACAGTATGACACTGTGAAAGAAAAGGCATAGTCTCTAAAGCTGCTTTGACTGGTCTAAGACAGTATATCTCAGGGGTCGTTTTGCATGTGGAATCAAAGTAGCTGGTAGAAAACTCCTGATTACAGCAGAAGAAAATCACCTTTGTCTTTCTTTCACCACACAAACTAAACTTGTGTCCTTTGCTGTTTCCAAGTCCTCTTTGGGGCCTGATAAAAAAAAAAAAAACAAACTAATGTCCATCTTGTGATTCCTGTGGTGATTTCCTCATGCATCGGCTGCTTCCTGCACTGTAGATTGGATGGAGCATGGGGACCACTGGAAGTACTAGTGTGGTCTTCAGATAGCTCTTGTGAATACATATGTTTGTTTTTGCATGATCACACAGATGATGTTGTTCATTTGAGCCCCCACAAATGTCACTGAGAAACAGAAAAGAAATAAAGGATATTACAAATTTGTTAGACTTACATAATTCTTTGATATAATAAGTTTCATTTCATAGAACAACCAGGTTGGAAGAGACCCACCGGATCATCAAGTCTAACCGTTCCTATCAAACACTAAACCATGTCCCTCAGCAACTCATCCACCCATCCCTTAAACCCCTCCAGGGAAGGTGAATCAACCCCATCCCTAATTTGTATATCTGCACTTAAGGAAGGGGTAGCTACTAATTTCCACACTCCATTCAGGATAACTAAAGCACAGAAATACAAAATGCTTTGCCCAGCATTACCTTATGTAGCAAAAGTGACTAGAAAGGAAGTCCAGTTACCTGGTTGCAGACTTTCTGTATATACCCTGGCCTGAACGTATTATGACATTTCCAGAAAAAAAAAAATAAAGGCTTCATAGAGAAAGTTCCACTTTAAACTATGAAAAATAGCATTACTTTAATTATTTAGCAAGTTGTTATTAACTTAACAAAGGTATTTTTCACTACCTGTGCCAGAGAGAAGGTGAGAGACAAAAGTGAGACAAATTAATGTATGCTCATGAAGTAAGGTTTACAGTGACAGAGGCAATTGTCACTTGATGGTGCTGTGGTTCCATGACTGTCTTTTTCTAGCTTTTTCATATTACCACATCTGAGATGCAGAGTGTAAATCTTCTCCAGCAAATACAGATCTCAAAAGTTCAAATAAAGACCATAATATTAAAAGTGCCTTTAGCATGGAGCAAAACAACAGCAAGGCGCTCATGCCTAACAAAAACATATACTTCCCTTTCAGTATATGGTGGGTGCCTGATGGACTGCTTATATAAGAAATATAAGAGGATGAAAGAAGTCATCTGAAACCAGGAATTAAAAGTTTAGAGTGTCACCAACAATTTCACTCTGATTTTTCAATTTCTTCTTTTGTTTCCTCATTGACTTTAGGCACAGTGGTCAAACCAATGAAACTGGACAGTTGAAATGTAAAAGCAAATGGAAAACTTCATTCTTCAGAATATGCATAGCTGTCTAACATTTACACCTACAGAGAGAACATTAGTGTAATTAGGATAATTCAAACAATGACATTGTTAGATGTGCTTTGGAAAGAAAATTGAAGTTTTCAGAGAAGATAGTTACCTACAAGTATGTTTAGATATTAGTGCACATTCATAAATAAATTTCATTAACCCTCCCCTCAAACAAAGTCCCAAACACATAATTTTTACCAAAACCAATTTTCTGTTTCCTTGGTTATTTTTACTTGGAGATGAAAGGAAGGAGGCAGCTGGGCAAAATAAATATAGAATGCCTAATTAGTAATTTTACCCATCACTTCCATTTTTAAGACCCTGATTTCATTTGTTTATAAGTTTGCCAAACTTCAGCCATCTGGACTAAAATTTCCCAGCCTGTTGGCTGATTAAAAAAAAACAAGGCAAGAAAAAATGAATAAAACTATACAGGCATTTTTAAGGATTAGAATACCGGAAAATACTTTGTTCTACCTTTGTAAGAGTCAAAAAATGGTGATATTTTATTGTGAAATTCTGTTGCTTTTTCTGTTTATTTCTGCAGTGAAATGACTATAGTAGAGAGAGTACCCATGTAAGAAACATGATTGTTGCCTACATTACAAAAATCTGTCAAATTTAAATACTTTCATTTTTTATTATTGCAGTTCACACATACCCTCTGGAGATATTTCTGCTTTAAATAACTGGATCTTCAAAGATTTCAGTCCCACTGGTTATGCTTAGTCTTGGGCAGAGAGTCCTTGAATCTATAGTTGGGTTCCTGTGGGTGGCACAAAATGCCTGAACTGACTGGGCAGACTGTATTTCCAGACATAATATTTTTGACTCAGTGGAAACAAATATAAATAGAATGGGGAAAAAATGAGTAAAAACTGAAACTAAAAACCTAGTAAACTGAATCTTGGAATGGCTAAACCGAGAACTAAGGAAGGAAAAGGCTAGTTGGAAGATATGAAATGGAGGGAGCAGAAGGAATAAAGTTTTTAAGTCATGCGGGGATGAGTGTATGAACCCCAGTGTGTAATTCTCATCAGAACCTCAAATGGTGCCTGAAGTTTTTTAAGTCTCATCCTGTCTGCGCCTTCAGATGTCTGTGAAAATCAAAGATCTAATGTTCTCTCCTTAATACTAGTGTGCAGGGTGAGTACAATGTAAACTGTTATTCCAGTAATACAAGTGATACAGATGTTTGGTGAACCTTGTCCTTCTTGATGACACCTTACTTCTAACGTTAAGAAAGACTTGTTTTCAAGTTTGCATTTTTATATCTGATTTAACAAAGAAAATTTTACTATGTAAACTCACCGGTTCTGGATGTTGCAGAGAGATTAGTGTTGCCTGCATAAATAATGATCATATTACAATGTTCATGCACAGGAGGAGGTTTACACTAACATGCACAATCTCGATCTTTCATGGGACATTTTTGAGCACTTAACTTTGCAACTTAAATAGTATGTATTAATGAGGAGATTTAAGTAAAGTGTGCTTTATGCAGTATCAGGAAACATGAATTCTTTTGAGAAGGGGGTATTGAAGATTAAGTTCTTCAGAGACATGCAGTTTTTTGTATGTTTCTTGTGGAACACAGAGATAGTAATTCTGATAGTAATTTTAAAATAAAGTATACCCTTTTTTTACACATGGACACACACAGAAAAAAAGATTCTGTTTTGATGAGACATTTTATGGTAGTTTTGAACTAGATTTTATGCCTCAGGATGTTTTTTGTAGGCTTTACTGATTTCTAAAAGGGTTTTTCTAATAGGAAGAGGCAGTTTGAGGATGAGGTTGGTTGGACTTGATGATCCGATGGATCTCTTCCAACCTGGTTGTTCTATGATTCTATGGTTGTTCCATGAGTATTAATACACCTTGTTCAATTTTCTTTTCTTCTATAATCTGTGAAGTTGAGCAGCATATTTAAGGACTTAAGCAAATGTGTGCATTTAAAATCATCTTTAACTTCAACATATTCTTAAGCATGTGTCAGATAGCCAGCAAAATCGGGATGGGATTTTCAAATTTATCATTTCAATTTTTTCTGCAGAATATTTAGATTGTAGAAACATTTCACATCCTTGGTGTACACCATTATCAAACCCTCATAAAGCTTTAAGCATTTTTTATCTATTGAGCATAAAAGCACACATAAAATTCTTTAAGCACATATTTAATACCTTACACAGCAGCTTAAGCATTCAACATTTTCCATAAAAAGAACAGTCATGTGATTTCTGGCAAATTTTTTTGTGGGAATTAAAATAATGTATGAAAGATGAACTGCAAAGATCAGACAGATATGTTCAGAATGCTTGCTATAAAAAATACAGAACTGATAGCAGATGCTTGTAAGAGTAATCAAACAGCAGATTCATGAGGGCAAGCATACCACCATAGCTGCAATGAATATAATGAATACAAAGATGTAAGATACCCTTGATGTATAATGAAGAATATAAACACAAAAAGAAGGAAAATGCTTACAGTGTGAATTTGCAAGCAGCAGCATAGCAAAATTAAGGATATAAAAAAACCTGCTGGAAGTTGGCAGTTCAGAAGGGAAGAGATATTAACCTCAGGGTGATTTCCATCTGTTTCTCCTAACTAATTTGAACCAGCTGAAGTCAGGCAACGTAATGTAAGTATATGTGTAATAAATAAAATTATAAATTTAACTCCTATGCACCTGTAAAATGTATTTTTAAAGTAGGTTTAAGTTTACCCAGGAGGATAAAATTTTTACTTTGTTTCTTTCTTTTATCTTCCACACATACATATACGTATTTAAAATAATCTTGTCCCTAAGAAGTTGATGCTCTAATGAACATTAATTACTGTTGCAATGAATGATAATTAAAAGTCAGTGTATAGCAATCAATCGCCTTTTGATCCTGATCTTGAGTGTAACTTCTAGATGTTGATATAAAACAGATTAGTGTAATGACATATTTTAAAGTAAAAACAAAAAAACCTAGCCATGTGCATTTTAGAAGAGCTATTTTTTCCCCTTTCATTTACTTCTAACTTTATTTTTATTTTCAGTAAACAGGAATGGAGGTGAGTGGTTTTCAGAAAATGCATAGTAATGATCCTGCACTACTCTGCCAATGTGTAAAGGTCATAGTGTATCAGTACTAACAGCAGGAAACAGCATCCAGATTTCCAAGCTTAGTCCCTCCATCCCTCCATCCTCATACACCCACAGCCCTGCATTTTAGGAGAAGGAGTTCCATTTATTTTAGAAACAAAAGAATATTTTTTAATATTTTTAAATATTTTTTAATTTTTTTAATTTTTTTTTCTACTTTACAAACCAAATATAACAATTTCAGTACTATATCTTCAGGTTAGGAAACATGTAGAAAGTAATTCAGCAACCAGAATATTTTTAGTTTATTTAAAACTAATAATTCCAAAAGATTTTGTGTCAGGATCGTTTATTTATACACACTTGTGTATATTTACACAGTTTGTGTTGCAAAACCCATGAGAATTACCTCATGGATCTAAGTTATAAACATTTTTATTTACACTAGGAAAGAGGGCAGGTGCAAATGTGCTGCCAATAGTACTGATCAATACATTGGTCGTTTGGGTGTATCTGTTCAGAGAACTCTATTCTGAGGGAAGAACAATGATTACAGAATTTGTTCTGCTCTTTATAGAAACGAGCTCACAATATTCATCTGAAGGCATGCACACATTTGCGCTACTTAAGACAATGTAAAAGTATTTAAGCAGGTAGATGTATACTGTACTTTGCCCAACAAAAGACAGAGTTAAGTGATTGTTTCTCCTCAAGATGTTTGGCACCTTGGCAGAAGTTACAACAAACTGTAACCACAGTACCCCTAGTAGACCTTGTATCAAACTGCTGGATCTGGTGGGGTTCAAGTTACCACACAGCAGCAAACTGTCCACAGAGATTTGGCACATATTGGTTGGTGATTTATGCTTACCTACTACAACCAGTCATTGTATAAATTTTATTGGACTGCAGGGCTATTGCTTTCTCTCTGCACTGCATAATAGGTAATACCACCCTTCAGTCAGTTGCCACTTTTTTTGCGAGAAACTACTGACTGGCTCCCCTCTGGGTTTCACACCATGGCAAGCTGTTCCTTGGTCTTTGGAGGAGTAACTGATTTGGGTGCCCCACTTACCTTCACCATGTTACAGGCATTCCTCTGCCCATCATTGCTCCCTCAGACCCCCCTGCAGCTCTGTGTGTGCAGCGATTAGTTCTTAACCACATAACCTAAAAGCAACTGCAAGTTGCTCTTCAAAAAAGTTGAAGATCGTATCATATCATATCATATCATATCATATCATATCATATCACTAGGAACCGTCCTCTAAGCACGAAAATGTTGTCCCTGACATTATTTGTCTAAATGACCTTCTGTTCCTGTTTTAGCATCAGGAAAATGGCTTATATGTAAAAAACTGTCTTTTAATCCAGAAGGCTACATCAAATGCCTTCAATCAAATGGCTAGCCTGCAAGATTGAATAGTTATATCAGCAAATAAAAGAAATGAAGCATTAGAGTTAGAAATCAACCAATCAATTTTTTCCTAAAAAAGTTAAAAATTGCCGGCTTCATACAGCACTAGATGTTATTTATTTAATTATTTATTTATTTATTTATTTATCTATTTATTTATTTATTTTTGTGGTAGCAAAGATAACACAATTGCAGCATGCATAACAAGCAGTTAGACTATATACACGGAAACACTGGATATTATAAAAGGTCTTCATTAAAGCCTACTGAACACCATCAGGAAAGTAAGGGAAAGACTGAAATAAGAGAACAATTTGTTTCTCTTTTCTTCAGAAAATTGTTTTACATTCAGTCTTGCAAAACTGCCTATATAGCCTTGGAAATGGCAAATGAATTGTTGGATCCAGATTTAATGTGATAGAAGGGACTTAATCCAATCTTGACTTCCATGTTTTTTAACATGGAAAAAATCTTTCCCCTCTGGATTCCCTTAAGATTTATCATTCATGTCACATATTCCAACCACGAGATCTTATGATCCTTCTTTATTCACAAATTTAGTCCAGATCCTAGAATTCACTTAAGAATTTATGTGCATTTTATGCTGCTTCATAGGAATTAACATGGGATTTATTTAATTTACAGAGAGGAAAACAAAGGAAGAAGTTAAGATTTAAGAGTATAAGATTGTCATTTATTAGAATGAATATCATGCTGGAGTACCTTCCACACAAGGACAGACTGACGGAGTTGGAGTTGTTCAGCCTGGATTAAAGAAGGCTCCAAGGAGAACTTATAGCGACCTTCCAGTATCTGAAAGGGTTCTACAAAGACCTGGGAGGGAGTTTTAAAAAGGCTTGTAGTGAGAGGACAAGGGACAATGGATATAAACTGGAGAGGGACAGATTTAGACAACGCTTAAGGATGAACTTCATGATGAGGGTGGTGAGCCACTGGAACAGGTTGCCAAGGAAAGTTGTGGATGCCCCCTTCCTGGAAGTGTTCAAGGCCAGGCTGAATGGAGCCTTGGGCAGCCTGATCTAGTGGAACATGTCCCTACCCATGGCAGGAGGGTTAAAACTGAATGATCTTTAAGGTCCCTTCCAACCCAAAATGCACTATGATTCTATGATCCTATGATTCTGTGATTAGTGCAGAAAGATAGGATAGCCATATTTGCAGCCTTCTACACATTCTGCTATGTTGTTTGGCCAGTGTATAATGTAGGCAATCAACCATGTTATTGTTGCTGTGCCCAGTTTCCAAGTGAACATAGTTTGCCTTCCATGTGTTACTACTACATCCACAAGAAGGATGTTGAGACTCTCAAACAAGTCCAGAGAAGAGCAACGAGGCTGGTGAGGGGTCTGGAGAACAGGCCTTATGAGTAACGGCTGAGAGAGCTGGGGTTGTTTAGCCTGGAGAAGAGGAGGCTGAGAGGAGACCTCATTACTCTCTACAAGTACCTGAAAGGAGGTTGTAGAGAGGAGGGAGCTGGGCTCTTCTCCCAAGTGACATGGGACCGGACAAGGGGGAATGGCCTTAAACTCCGCCAGGGGAGATTTAGGCTAGAGATTAGGAGGAAGTTTTTCACAGAAAGGGTCATTGGACATTGGAATAGGCTGCCCAGGGAGGTGGTTGATTCACATTCCCTGGAGGTGTTTAAGGCACGGGTAGACGAGGTCTTGAGGGGCATGGTTTAGTGTTTGATAGGAATGGTTGGACTCAATGATCTTGGGTCTCTTCCAACCTGGTGATTCTATGATTCTATGATTCTGTGAACATATACACAATAACATTTTCTTCATATATTGTGTTGCTTTAATGCTCTTTCTATGAAAATTATTTCCATTACAAAGTAGGTATTATCATTATGTTGACTCTAATGGCATTTAACATGATATAAAAATATTATGATGCAAGTGGTATTAGAAGTCCAGAAGCATAGATTACTAAATATTATTAAAATGGTATCTCAATATGCTTAGTGGGGTGAAATGGAGGAGCAATAAATAGCAATAGCTCTGGTGCCCTACATTCACATCTCATGCTGGATTTATTCCAAAGGCCAATTCTTCATCTTGTTTTGAATGGTCATTTGGGCTAGAGTATTGAATATGTCCAGAATAATAGAATATTAAACATTGCTCTCTCATTTCAAAAGTGACTGTAGAAACAGATGTACTCTTTCCATGCCAAGCTAGTGGACCTGAAAAGCTGGGACAAAACTTGATCTCAACCAATCAACTCAGAATTTTAAAGTAATTGTTGATTTTATGGTAATATTCTTTCCATAAAATAGAGGAAACATTGGTGATGACTATATATGCTCCAAAATTACTTAGAGGCAGCCATACCACCCACCAAAAGTTAATTTTCTGCTTTTGTGTACAAACTTGCCCTAAATCAAAAACTACTTGATTATGTTTAGTCACCTAACCTCTTCCATCAAGTCCCAGTTCAGATGAGTATAATTACATCTTATCTACCCTTATTAGCAAAAAATCCCCCACATTATACTGCCACTGTAGTGAAAAAGCAAGTCAGTACAGCAACAGATTTTCTCACACTTCCATTCTTCTCTCCTTTCATAATGTATTATGACAGACAAACCACTAAGTTGGCTATATTTTCGAGAGAGTCTGCATTTATTTCAGTTTGACTCTTTTCCACTTGTAGAATAAAAAGGAATTGTGTTAGATGTTACCTTTAAAATATTTCATGTTAAAATCTAGATTCTGGATTGTGTTTAATAGCCAACCAGGGATAAGAAAAAAACACATTAAGCAGCTACATAAAACAGAAATTGGGGACTGCTGTGAAATTGTATCTAATGCAACAACTCTCCATGCATGCTAGTCACAGAACTATTAAATTGGCAGAATTGCTCTTTTGTCTCCTTTAAGGACTGTGAGCACAGCAAGAAGTAGTCTCAGTGTTTGCTCTGTGGCATAAATCACTGCAAAAACGACGTCTTATTCTGATAAACTCATTCGGCCCACAGAACTTCCTTAAGTGTCTAGTGTACCTTCCATTTAATTGCCTTCTGATTTCTCTTTATCTAAAAGAATTTCAGGTAATGAGATAAGAGATACTCAGACCTGGTATTAATCTAGTTCATTGGTGACCTGTGATAACAAACTAACTCCTGGAGAAAGGAATGAGGTAAGCCAAGGTTATATGGGAGTCCAGAAAACAGTGCATTTGTAACGCTCAATTTAGTGTGTTGCATGCTTACACAGTGTATATGTATATATACATAATTGAATAAATATTTTTGTGTATATATGTGTGTATATCCTGTATTTTAGTTCTAAAATCACAGAAACTATACATAATATTCAAACTTATAATAGGTTAGTAACTTAACAAACGATCTCTTCTTTCAATACTGAGGCCACCTGCCTCCACGAAGATCTCTTTACAGTTCCCAGTAAATATCATATTAGAATTTAAGACAAAAGATTTTGTTTGCTTTCAATGTTTGGATATTTCTTCTGTTGGGTGTAATATTAAAGTGAAAACACAAACAATTTTCCTTAGAAAAGGGTTTTTTTAAATTTTGTTTGATTTCTTGGGTTGGGGTGGTTTTTTTGGTACATTTATAATTAAACTGCAAGTACATATCCTCTTTTGGCTCAGACTACTCCATGAAAGAAGTTTATCAGCCCCAGATCACCATTTGTTTGATTGTCTTTAACAGTGACGGCCAAGAATGGTCATCACCTCACATTTGCCAGCTGATATACTCATGTGATTGCTCCCTAGTCTACTTTCAGAAAAACAAGCCATGTTAGTTTGAAACTTTAAGATATGGTAACTGTCACATTATTAATTTTGATTGAAAGATTCTGGTGCAGATCAATTGGTAAATTAGAAAAGTCTTAACCTCCAAAATTTAGGACGTGAAAAAATGATGAAGACTGGGATCAGTGTCACACCTGAATCTGTGGTCATGAGTCTGTGTTGTTATATTGTGGGGTCTTTTTGTTATTTTACTTGACAGGATATTTTTATTTTGAATCTATGATGAAAGAAGACCTCTGGGCTCTCCCTCTAGTTATTGGAGTTACTGGTTTCATTATAGAGTTTGAAATGGTAGTTTACAGAAATGCTCCATATTCATTCATTAGATTTAGGCTAGAGATTAGGAGGAAGTTCTTCACAGAAAGGGTCATTGGGCGTTGGAATGGGTTGCCCAGGGAGGTGGTTGAGTCACCTTCCCTGGAGGTGTTTAAGGCACGGGTGGATGAGGTCCTGAAGGACATGGTTTAGTGTTTGATAGGAATGGTTGGACTAGAAGATCCGATGGGTCCCTTCCAACCTGGTTGTTCTATGATTCTATGATTCTATGATTCTATGATTCACTGCTCCTCATGACAGGGAAAGGAAAGTTCTCATTTTCCAAGTGATGAAGGAACAATACCACCGCATCTTTTTTCTGCAATATTTTTCCACCTGGTGAATTGGAGAAAATACATTTGTATTCTGCAGCACTAGGACCTGAATATTTTTCAGCTGGGTAACCATGCCCATTTCATCACAGTTCTCTTTTAGTTGCTCAGCTGGTAGCAGAGCATTAACAGCAATTTACATTTCATCTCATCACTGATCGATCACTGTTCACCCAGTTAACACCTCTGTCACAGAACAATAGAGGTATTCTCTATTGTTCTTGGCTCAATAGGATCGATAAAACATAAATGTTTGTTACTGCACTGTATTTCAATGTATCTGCCTAGCTGCTACCTCTTAAGCTGCCTGAAATTTTATAGTGCACCATGATAATTTTTTTTCCTTTTATCTGGAAGTGTTGAATTTGTAAACCAAAACAAGAAAGAAATTTTGTCTTACATTACTAGAAATTGCTGTTAGATGGCAAGTTTAATAACAGCACTGCTTTGTATTATTGAGATTTGTGATGTTATTATTCAAATATACTTTGATTTTAAACCAACAGAGGTTTGACAGAGGTTTCTTGTTCATCTTCTTGCCTGTCAGAAGTCAGACAGCCCGAACAGCTGCAACATTACCTCCCATTCTTCTGTAGGCTAGTTGCAAGTTACATATATATATATATATATATGGGTTTGCATCTTGGAAAAATGAAGGCAAACTTATTCATCTGTTTCTAGAACGTCTTATGAATTTTAAATGACAATGTGTTAACAATAATTCTTAAGACACTGTTCAGTGTTTGACATATTTATTTCAATGACCAACAACAGTAGACAGCATATCTTAAGAAGCCTTAGGTTTTGCTATAGTCAGTAGTTCATATGAGACTGAGCTAAGACTTAATCTTTATGGCTGGACTTAGCATTTTAAAGTCAGAGGAAACCATATGTACCATTACCATGCCTGACTGCCAATATGGAAAGGAGCACATCCGATGAAGTGCCATCTCTTCATATTCCATTACATGTGGACAACCAGGAACCACAGAAGGAACTGTGCAGAAGCCAAACACCAGATTTGTCAAGAATTTTCAGCTGTATAGAAACCTTTCTAGGGAGAGGCACTTTCTGAGTAGCAAGTCACATCTAGCTTTTCTGGATTTTGATCCGAATCAAAGCAAACTGGCAAGACAATGGTAAAGGAGAAACTCTGTCTTGTGTTTCCCCAAACAGAAGACCAGGCTGGAGTAGTCCATGTCTTCTCACGATGTTTTCTTCACCATGTCTTCTCACCATGTCTTCTTCACCATGGAATGGTGAAGGGGCTGGAGAACAGGCCCTGTGAGGAGCGGCTGAGAGAGCTGGGGGTGTTTGTCCTGGAGAGGAGGAGGCTGAGAGGGGACCTCATTGCTCTCTGCGGCTACCTGAGGGGAGGTTGTGGAGGGGAGGGAGCTGGGCTCTTCTCCCAAGGGACGGGGGACAGGATGAGAGGGAATGGCCTCAAGCTCCACCAGGGTAGATTTGGGCTGGACATTGGGAGGAAGTTTTTCATGGAAAGGGTCATTGGGCATTGGAGCAGGCTGCCCAGGGAGGTGGTTGATTCACCTTCCCTGAGGGAGTTTAAGGGATGGGTGGAGGGGGTGCTGAGGGACATGGTTTAGTGTCTGATAGGAAGGGTTGGACTCAATGATCCGGTGGGTCTCTTCCAACCTGTTGATTCTATGATTCTATGATTCTATGATTCTATGATTCTCTCTCCGCACACACTACACACTGCAGCAAAATTGTTTCTGATGTTTACCATCATCACTGTTATTCATGTCACATCTATTAAGAAAGTTTCAGAGAAAAACCATTCTTTTTCTGTCTTTTAGAGCTCTGTTTTCATCTAGCTAACCTGCTATTTGGAACTGAGACTTGGGATAGTTGCATAGTATCATTGTGAAACAAAGCCAGGAGGAGAGGGACCTGGGGGTGTTGGTCGACAGCCGACTGAACATGAGCCAGCAGTGTGCCCAGGTGACCAAGAAGGCCAATGGCATCCTGGCTTGGATCAGAAATGGTGTGACCAGCAGGTCCAGGGAGGTGATTCTCCCTCTGGACTCAGCACTGGTGAGGCCGCTCCTTGAATACTGTGTTCAGTTCTGGGCCCCTCAACACAAGAAGGATGTTGAGGCTCTGGAGCAAGTCCAGAGAAGAGTGACGAGGCTGGTGAAGGGGCTGGAGAACAGACCCTATGAGGAGCGGCTGAGAGAGCTGGGGTTTTTTTAGCCTGGAGAAGAGGAGGCTGAGAGGAGACCTCATTACTCTCTACAACTCCCTAGAAGGAAATTGTGGAGAGGAGGGAGCTGGCCTCTTCTCCCAAGTGCTAGGGGACAGGACAAGAAGGAATGGCCTCAAGCTCCACCAGGGTAGATTTAGGCTAGAGATTAGGAGGAAGTTTTTCACAGAAAGGGTCATTGGGCATTAGAACAGGCTGCCCAGGGAGGTGGTTGATTCACCTTCCCTGGAGGTGTTTAAGGCACGGGTGGATGAAGTCTTGAGGGACTTGGTTTAGTGTTAGATAGGAATGGTTGGACTAGAAGATCCGATGGGTCCCTTCCAACCTGGTTGTTCTATAATTCTATGATTCTATGATTCTATGATTCTAAAGAACTAGACTCAATAGCAAATGCAACTATTAAGTAGGTATTCTGGGATTCCCCTAGAGGTGCTCCCACTAAAAAAGGATTTAAAAGGATTTATATTTACAAAGACATTTACACTTTCATAGTTTTTCCAAAAAAATCAGTAACGTAAACATGCCTATTCCCGGAACCAATTGCCTATTCAGGAAGTGAATCATTCCACAGTTGAAGATGATCTTATCTTCTTGCAACCCAGAATCTCACTTGACAGATCTGCCTGTATCTGACTATCTTACATTAAACAAATACTCTCATTCATTTATTTTTAATTAGCTCATAGAGTATCTCATTTTGACTTTTGAGCTGGGGTTGCTGGTATGGTCATAACAGACATTAGCTAATTTTTCTGTAATGCTTATTACCCAGGAAACCTTGGTTTGGTAGCTTTCTACTGGGAATATCTGTGATGTAGTAATGCAAATGAGACCCTCGTTAATGGGTAACTTGAGTAATATTTGAGAGAATTTTGTCATTTCTTGAATACCACTTCTTCCTAGAATATTTATGTAACATCAAATTGTTTTGAAAAGCGTTTCATATAGGGAAAGACACGGCATTTTCATACATATTTTTTCCAGGTATTTTTTTCAGAAGGCCATTTTGTTGTGACAGAAAATAGCCAAAATCACATCTAGATGCTGCATTTTAGAGGAACTGTTGCTACATGAGAGTATGGAAATTTATTCCAAAGCCTGACACTTTGTGTAGGTTAAATCTTGGTCAGATGTTTTGTCATATGTTGGGGGGTTTTGATGGATTTGTTTGATGGTTTGTTTTTTTTTCACTGATGGACTACTAAGAGTTCTTTAATCTGATTTATTATCCAATTGTCCTGTTTCACAGAACTCTGATTTTAGAAAGTTATGATAATGACACAAATCAGGTATAAGTACAAGCAATTTCCTATTTTTGTATTATAATACTTTTATAGATGTTACATTTTTTCGATATTGAAGTAATACCAAATAAGAAGTTGAGGGGAATAAGTAACACTTTTGACCATTTACTGCTTTTAGAATAACATGCACTTTCATCTGTTAGTCTCCCTGGTTTGGGAGGTCCAGGGAGTTTATTTATATTCTGTGTAGTGTTAGTCATAGTGGGGAGGAGTGGTGTAATCTGAGGACTGTAAACAACGCTGGAAAGCAGGTAATTCTACTAGGCAGCCATAACAAAGGAAAACGAATGAGACATCTTTACAGAGAGTAAATCAGACAATCCAGTGCTAGGCTAGTTCTGGGTGGGGGTTTTTTTTGTTTGTTTGACTTTTTTTCAGGGTGTTTTCTTCTTTCAAGAAATGTAACCGCATTTTTGGAAGTGTTACACAACCATCCAAAGCACCAACGTATGCTGGGGACTGACCATCTGGAAAGCAACTTTGCAGAAAAGGACACTGGGGTCCTGATGGACTCCAGGTTGGATGTACTCTTGCTGCAATGAGTTCAAATGGACCACAAAGATGTTTAAGGGACTGGAGCACTTAGGAGAAAAGCCTAAGAATGCTGGGACTGTTTGGTCCAAAGAAGAGAAGGCTTAGGGAAGACCTTAGCAATGTGTACTTGAAGGGAAGGTGCAAGGATGATGGAGCCAGGCTCCTTTCAGTGATAGCCAATGAAAGGACTAGAGGTAGTGGGCACAGACTTAAATACAAGAAGTTCCCTCTGAACATCAGGAAACACTTTTTTACTGTGAGGGTGACCAGGCACTGACACAAGCTACATAGAGAGGTGGTCAAATTTTCCCTCCTCGGAAATGTTCAGAAACCAACTGGAGATAGTTCTAGGCTCCAGGTGGCCTTGCTTGAGCACTGGGATTGGACTAGATAACCTACAGAAGTCCCTTCAGACATCAAGCATTCTGTAATTCTGTCTGAGTCTGTGATTATTTTTTTTTTTTACTTTAGTACCTGAAGTGTTTATCATAGTAAATATGACCATCCTCACTAGCAATTCTGTGGAAGCACAATAAAGTTTCACTGACTGAATGAAAACCAACTCCTGTCCCCCATTAAATGCTTAGAAATTATAAAAGTTTCTACCTTCTTACAGTAAACTGAGTAACAAGGATTAATTGTTTCAGACAGCAAAGAAAAATATCCAAAAGTGAATTAAATCCAATAACAGAATTTAATGAGCAAATTTACTTTTAAACCCTCCCATATATGCAACCAATAATCACAACAGGAATAATTATCCAATTATTGTTCAGTATGTAGCAATACTAATACCGTAACCAAAACATTGTGTGAACATTTATTATTTTTTAATGATTCCTTTTGTGCAATGGTTACAAAACATCTATACTAAAATTAATAATTTGGAAATTAATGTTCCGTTTACTATAGTTCCACCCACTCCCTCCACCTGGCTGGTGGTGAAGTGAAGAGGACATCTGGAGCCTTTCAGTTCTCCTCATAACATTTCAGAAGTCTTTACTTAGTAGTTCCTTTACCCTGTATGAACCATAAATCTGACACCACATCACTCGTTATGTCTGATTTATCTCTTCTGTATCACTGTCATTTCAGTCTCATTTTCTTGACATTGACTGTTCATATATTGGTAAATCTTTCTCACTCACATTGTCATATTCATTACTACTTTCCAGTATCCATATTCAGGCCTTGGAATGCTTTGGATTAGGATTCGTATTTTTTAAAATTAATTTTTGGTAGTGATTGATGGAAAAACCTAGTTCATTTGTTAGCATAGAACCCTAGATATTCTTCCAAGGCAAAAAGTCCCAAATAAATAAATATTGAGAGCTATTTCTTTCTGTCCTACTAAATATTTTCTGCACATTAATCTATCATTTTCCCATTATTTGCATTTTATTATTTTCTTTCTCTCACTTCTCTTAAGCTCCTTCAAATTACCAGTAGCTATGTCACTCAAACTGGGAAACAACATAGGTAAATAGGTCTAGTCTTTTGCTAGATCATCATTCCCGTTTTGCTAAGCACAACAATTAATACTAGGACTCTGATTCTGCAAGGTACTTATTCAAGTTAGTAGTTTAAAAGTACTTTGCTATCTTATCAACCATGAATTTTTCTATACTTAAATAAAGATCTGGTTCACTGATCATCTTAGAGATGGTATTTTCTTCTAGAATAGAACTCAGACTACAGAAGACTTGAGGTGACAGTACTCTCCACAGAAATACATAGAAGATGAATGCAAGTAATGCAATTGCACATGTCAAAAAACATTTCTTTCACCTTATCATTTACAAACTTTCTGAGGATAACACTTATGTTTAGATATACTTGACTGACATCAGTTTTAAAATTAGAAATAGCTTTACAGGCAGTTGAAGTGCTATTCTAGGAAAAGGACCTACTTCCTGTTGATTACAGCATCACTACAAGTATTAATTTAAGCCTTTGCTATTATTGAGTAATGCATATAACAAGTCACTGGTTTTCCTGACCTATTTATTAATGACAATTTAAAGCTACCATTTTCGTAGTCTATTTAATTATGTACAGTGTTGCCCAAGTTTAGCTTGCTTTCTCCATTTGTCCCAATCAAATTTTAATACTTTATTGTGTCACGGATAGTATACACCTTAACCTGAGGTTCATTTCATAAGGACTGCAGAGAAGGAGGTGCCTTTATAGAAGATCTTCACTGAGCCCTGGGATGGCAACTACCCACCGTAGGTTGTAGGTAGGAGTGAGTTTTCTGTCTATGACATGGTTCATCAAAGGGTCACACATTCCCTGAAGGTTAATGTTAGTGTTGAGAATTTCCCTAAATTTCTCTAGTAAGCTGAGACAACTGAGTGACTTTAAATGTGGGATAAGAAATAATCGACATGAAATGCACTTTTTCTTTAATTAAAAATTGTATAGCAGTAATTCAAAATAACAGGCAGTACTTTATTTTTATTGTTAAGACAGAAAAAAAATAAAGCCTGGATTAAAAGAAATGCAATCTATACATATTTCAATTCACTTTAGTTGCTGTATACTACTGAAAAATAACCTTTCCAGAAATTTTAAATTAGTTCTATTGATTTCAAAGAGTTTTACTGATTTCAATAGTCTTTACTGATTATATTGTCATGTAAATGTGGACTTAAGGAACCCTGTCAAAGACAAATGCTAACACAGCTTTTGAAATGTACTTTAGTATAGATTTGAAGTTCACCTTTAAGGTGCGAGGAAAAGGATGACGTGTTTGGTTTATTCATGGTTGGAGTGTACTTATAATCCTGTCATTACATTTGGTGTGAAAGGAAAGAGATACTTTTGAGGCAGATAGGTAAAAATCATTATTATCACTGACATGCTAAATATTAACAATTTGATCTATGGAGAAAATCTCAATACTGCTTATTATTCAGAATTCTAGATGAGAAAAATAGTAAATAAGTAAATAAGCAAAAACCTTCCCCCAAATCTGTTTTGATTTCACATTTAGTTAAGGAGGTTTAGCAGAAAATTGTTGTGTCTTTACGTTTCACTCAGCAGAAAGGTAGTTGAGTCCACGAAATACGTATACTGTCATTATAAGGCATTGCTGGAGAGAAAACTTTAAAAATTCCGCATTTCCTGAACTAACAGTAACAAAAGGTCACCAGTGTTCCTGGAGCGGCAGCCACTTTATTTCTACTTGTGAAATTTAACAACAGAAGATATACCAAACACAAACTGGCATTATTTCTGAACTACAGATTGTGATTTATGGACTGTATTTTGAATCTTATAGAGATATTCTCATGCTTGAACGTGTCTTTTTCAAATTTAGTCAGGCAATGTTATACAGTGTGTTTGATCCCAGAATGATGTAGTATATTGCATTAGACAGTGGCATGATCACAGCAGCATTAACTGGGATTGGTCAATGTTTCAGTGCAAACAGTAAACTCGAGCCTGTGACTATTCTATTCAATTGAAGAAATACTATTGTAAACTACCAATTTTTCCTTAAATTATGTATTGTTTTGGTTTAGTCAATTCTGACAAAAATAATCGGGTTTTGTTGAGATTTAAATTTTGGTGGAAAACTGTGGTAGATTAATATGTACCCTCAAGAATTAATGTTCAATCCAATGAGAGTCAATGTCTCCATCAGAGATATGAAGAAAATACAAACTATTCTCTGTTGAGGTTTATAGACAACCAAGGACTAGTTGAGTGATAGATAATAATAGGGGACACTTTTAAACTGAGTCAAACCATTTTTTAGAGGGTCAAAGAGGAATAATGTGCTCCATCAGCTACCATTTTTTCCTAGAGTCAGATGAAAAGACATAAATACGGAGGGACAAAAGCTTATTGAATGGGAACTGCATCTTGGGAAGAAGCAGTGACCTTGACAAAGATTTAGTGTTTGATCATGCTGCAGAACCATATAACCATGAATTTCCAAAAGCATTTAAAAATTCAAGGGCTAAACTTGAAGGTAGACAAATTTAAAAGGGAAGAAAGACATATTTTAACAGTGATTAACCTTTTGAAAAAATTCCCTGGAGAAGTAGTGGAGGCACCTTCATGAAAGTTTTTGATCTAAGACCACCTTTATAAAATCTGTACTTATTAATCCAAAAAAATATTGGATTCAATGAAGATATTGCAAGGTGAAATTTTATAGTTGATATATATAGGAGCTCCAAATAGAAGTTCATTAAAACTCAATTTTAGTCTTAAAATTGGTGGAAGGATTTTAAAAAAAGAAAAGAAGGGACCCACACTATAGTCAGGACTTATAATTTCTGCTGAATCTGCTTTTCAAATGAGAAACAATCTTTAGATGATGCAGGGTTCTTCAGCACTCCCCAGAAACACTGGCTGTATTTTATATGGTTTTTGTGAAGGACAAAAAAAAAAATCAAAATACAAGTGGATATTACTTTAGGAATCACAATATTTTTCACATTGGTCTTACAGGAAAATATTGTGTTTTCAGTATAGTGAAACTCTTAAGTGATTGTGTTCAAGGTTACACTAAGACAACCATCAGAGCAAAGTAAAAATATCAGAGCAGAGTAAATGATACAATAATGAGGACAGTATGGCTAAGACAACAATAATATAATCAAAGGCAATTAATGAAAGTAGATTACAGTACCAGTGCTTCCTCTTAAGTCCATTTTGCCCCTCCTCAGTAAGTCATGTCCAGACTAGGCAGTAGTAAGTAGTAAGACTCTGGCTCTTCATTCAGCTCGTATTACAGGAAGCCTTACTGCTCAAATAGATGACTTCAGAGTAGAACTTGTGAGTACAAGTTAAGAAATGTGATAGAGAAATTAAGAATTTTTTGCCCATTACAGACAAATAGCCAAACAGAACAACCTTCTTCTCCCACTTTTTTAGTCTCATTTCCTGTTTTATCCACATTCTTTTTTATTTTATTGGTTAGTTACAAAAATCCATCTTTTCCCTTTCAGCATGATGTTCAGATGTACAGAGAATCCATTTTAGGAGCCTGCTTTAATTAGGCATTTGTTAATTAATCCCTAAACCTCCAATGTAACTAATAATTTATTGAAAAATATCTATAAAAAATGCATACACTTTTGTTATGTGTATTTTATATCATCTCTCCTTTTCCTTGCCATATCTAATTCCACTAGCAACACAAAATCAAAATAGTCTGAGTTCAAAAAGCCAAATTAATATTTAAGAAAAACTTCAAATTACCATGGGTAAAGGCCTGACTGTGCTGACATCAGTATACATTTGCAACTGATTCACTGGGCCCAGGCTTTCAAATCAGAACTTCCAAAAGGATACCAGTACTACCAAATTTCTACAGAACTTCTTAGTTTCAGCTAATAAATTACTAATGATTTACATTTATGTGATAAGAACATCATGTTTATAATAATGAAGGCAGCTTCACCATTTGGTATGTATCTATCTCCTGCCCTAATTCTTCAGAATTCTATAAAGTAGGTTTATTTATTAATAAAAACAGGAGAAAACAATGACAGTACAGACGACTTTTTTACGTCATTTACATTATGTGTGGTGCCAAAAGAACTTCACACAGAATGCTTGTATATAAAATAATGAGACTTACTCTTAATTGAATAATTGCAGTGATCCATGAAGATTGCATGGAATACAAATGCAATATGCTGAGAAATCTGGTTTAGTAAAAAATCTCAGTGGATGTATGTATTGCTGTACTATAAAAGCAAACCCTAGGTGCTGCATATCTATGTCAGAGGGACAGTTTTAAGAGATTGTCTTTGTAAATAAGTAGAATATAAAAACATGCCAAGAACATATTATAATAGACAAATATATTTTCTCCTTTCAACTGAAATTTTGTATTTAGGCAAAAGAATCTGCCTAAAATAATAAAAATAAAAGGTAAAACATGATAGCATGATTTACAACTCTGCTAGTTGTGAAGAAGGGGAATGTGGAATGAGTTATCAGAAACTATATTGAGAGAAAGTTTGACAGTGAGAAGGGCTCAAGAAATCTCGGTAGAATTTTTCCAGAAAGTGCTAAACATTAGGGAAGAGTGAATAGATGTGTAACAGTCTACATTTTTATTGTCTACATGCTTGCTTTGAGAGCTCAAAGTCCTTTGTTTTACACAAACTATTATTTCCTTTAGGAGACTGTATTGTCAAGAGACTCCATTGCTTTTTCCCAGAGGGAAAAAGACTCACAGAACTGCAACTAAGGCAAACTATGGAGCTATGGCTGCAGGACTGAGCACAAGTATTACCCTGGCATAGAGACCTAAAGGATTACATCCTATACATAGAATCATAGAATCCCCAGGTTGGAAGAGACCCATCGGATCATCGAGTCCAACCATTCCTATCAAACACTAAACCATGTCCCTCAAGACCTCGTCTACCCATGCCTTAAACACCTCCATGGAAGGTGAATCAACCACCAACCTGGGCAGCCTATTCCAATGCCCAGTCACCCTTCCTGTGAAAAACTTCCTCCTAATGTCCAGCCTAAATCTCCCCTGGCAGAGCTTGAGGCCATTCCCTCTTGTCCTGTCCACTGTCACTTGGGATAAGAGGCCAGCTCCCTCCTCTCTACAACCTCCTTTCAGGTACTTGTAGAGAGTAATGAGGTCTCCTCTCAGCCTCCTCTTCTCCAGGCTAAACAACCCCAGCTCTCTCAGCTGTTCCTCATAGGGCCTGTTCTCCAGCCCCTTCACCAGCTTTGTTGCTCTTCTCTGGACTCGCTCGAGAGCCTCAACATCCTTCTTGTGGTGAGGGGCCCAGAACTGAACACAGGTTTCAAAGAGTGGTCTCACCAGTGCTGAGTCCAGAGGGAGAATAACCTCCTTGGACGTGCTGGTCACACCATTTCTGATCCAAGCCAGGATGCCGCTGGCCTTCTTGGCCATATGGCCACACTGCTGGCTCGTCTGTCAGAGATGGTGACTTAGAGACTGAGATCTGGAAGGTATCATATTGCAGCTCTTAGAGAAACTGATTACATGCATACTTCCAAGACAGGTTGCATATGAATATCAAAATCATGCGGGAAATGACAGTTTCAGTTTCAGAAGTCCTTGTTTAACATGTTGGTTTCCTGAGCAAGGTGCATAATCAAATGCTGTATTTTCTCAAGATCTCATCTTAAGGGTTTTTCTGTGTTCATTAGAGAGCCACAACTAGAAAGGTATACGCTGACTAGGACTATTTGACTATTTGAAAAAGTAACTTGAGCATCATCCTTTGAAGACAATAGATTCTTTAGATAATTGCCTATGTAAGGTGCATCTGTATTTTGTAAGCATTATTGAAGCTGTGAAGTTATTGCACACCTTTCCTTTGATTTAGTGTTCATCTTGAAACCAGCCAAGTCTGTTTTGAGAGAGGGTATCTTGTGAACAATGATCAAAGTGTAAATTTATGCAAATTCAGTGCTTCACCTTAATTACCTTGATGGAGCTTGTCAGCAGCCTTTTCCATGCTTTCACTGATTAGCAAGCTATCACAAATAATTATTATTTCATCTGCAATTACAATGATGCTGTGCATTGGCTTATTGCCTAACCACTCTATTGTACCCCACCCCTCAGCCTGCTATTCTGGAGATATGCCACAATACACATCATGGTTTATCATCCCTGCTCTATTCTATCAATCACCATAAACTTCTGAACTTTATGATCCCATAAGGTAGGTTCCCTCTAAACTTCTACAAGCAGGATTACTACATAAAATTGTTAAATATAGACTAGAAAATTGCAAGGGCCAGACAGGACTCTTTTCTTCATGATCATTTTGCATCACCCTCACTTTCGTTTCAAAATCCCTTTTCATTTCTTTCCTCCCCATTTTTTTCCTGTGCTTTACTCCAGCTAATCAAGTGCCGCTACTGTTGACAATGAAATATAAACTTTAGAGGTTACCAAATTTCTTCCAGGCAGCCCAAGGTTATCGTTGTAAAGTGGGCTTCACAGTGTGGAAGTAGATTCAGTTCCACTGTGTTGGAAGCTTTGGGTAACCCCAATACCAGATGCAAGAAAAGAACAGTTCAGGAAGTAAATAAATACCTGTTTGTTCCTCTTCTCAGTTGAGTAGTGGAGAAAAACAATTAACATAACCAATCTCTGCCCTCATTTCAAACAATTTGTTTGTCTTTATACCAGGTATGCTTACATGTATTGAGAAGGGCAAGAAGAGTGTGGGGAAGTGAATGGTTGGCTGATTTTCTTTATGACTGCTTACATATTATCTTAAATCACTAACTATAGTTAACATGCAAAAAGAAAAGAAATATAAATTTAAAAAAAAAGATTATGTAGCAACATATGGTCAAATTTGTCTTCCCTTAAAGCAGGAATATAAAATAAAAAATATTGGAACAGATGCCTAAAGTAATGTTTCCATACTTTACCAATAAATAGTATTTATTTACTCCCCAAGTTTAGAAGAAAAACACCTGAAACATAACTAAATGCTGTAGCAGCATAAACCCGTTCTAAGAAAGGGAAGCTGAGGGTCGTGCAGAGAAACTGGAGCTAATAGCAGCCATCAGCTCTAAAATCATAAATGACAACTAGCTATTAAACAATCTCAACATTCTGTAAACAGAAAGATACATTTTTAAGTAGTCTCCGAAACATAACACAGGAGCTTGAGCAACACCATAGAATTACTAACTTTATAATATTTAGATCAAAGGAAAGAACTGTGATTAAACCTGCCATAAATTGAAAGGGATTCATTCCAAATTAAACCAGGAACATCTGCCAGATATTAAAACATATTGCTTACTATCAGATATTCTGAAACTACAAATCAGTGTTCCAGAATAACAAACTTAGATCACGGAATAGAAGAACCAGCATCAATTCAATCTAGAAAATTTGCAAAGAAGATAAATCTGACAAAACCATGCAGATCCTGTTATTTGGAATAGTAAAGCAGGGACAGGATATTTCCAAGAAACATATAAAGAAAACAGTATCCTGTCTGGATACAAGTCAGACCTAGAAAAGTGAATCTGTTGAAAATTCATAATCACACTTAATAGTTTGCTATAAACAGAGATCAAAAGCAATGTCATGATGAAACATCTAGTATATCTGATGAAAATTTCCCATTTGAAAATATGCAGATGAACAGGATTTGCAAATCAACTGCCCAGGTATAATGTAAAGAACAAAAGTGCTGCTTTCTGGTAATACCTATGCTAAACAGAATCCAATGGATTTAAGAGGGTTATACAGTTCAAATATAAACATGTAGAGAAGAATGAGTTTAATAACTTTCTGTAATCCAATGAGTGTATTTGCCAGATCTCTACTGGGCATAATGAGAGCTTCTAGCAAATATATGGGCATATAGGGAAGAACATAAGATTTTAATGTCAGTCAAGATGTCTGCACAGTCTGGTAGATGCAGCATAGGAACTATAAGAGACTTAAGCTTTCTGTTTTGGTATCTGTAGGCCAGATGGGATACCCTATGTGATATTTAAAAAAAATCAACCTGGTACCTAGGTTTAAGCAACTGGTTCATATCCTGTGTTGAAAATACTTAAATGTCAACGTCCTAAACTACCTGTTGAATCTCTTCACAACAGTCTATTGGATTACATCAAACTCAGTAACGAACCAGGTTCTATTGGGTGGATATATTTCTTTGCTGCTTCTGCATTCCAATTTGCTGAAAGCAAATCTGAGAAATAGTCTCAAATATTAACCTAAATTATCAGTAGAAACAGGAAGACACAGAGCCCTATGCATACATTAGCATTGACTGTGTAACTAGGAAAGCCCAGAAGAGACTGGAACAAAAGGAATCATCATACTCCAGTATCTAAAAATCCTCACATGTGGCAGCGATATTCTTTCAAATTATCAGCTTGTAGGAAGCCACTAGCCATTACACATTTACACTCACAAAAAAAGAGAACGATAACAAAACTAATATTCTTTTAGGCAGTGAACTGCTCCCACATTATGATTGAAAACATTATAAATAAAGATTATAATCCCAAATATGTCTTTTTGCCTCATCATTATGAAACCATGTCCAATAATTATTTGAAGGGTCTTCTTCTAAACATTGCTCCCTGGAGTCATGTCAGAAAGTGTTTATGGGTAATTTTGGAATTGCAGAGGAAAAAACAATAGGCAAGCCATTTCAGTGCCTACCACTGGGAAAGGTTGACAAAATTTCCCTTTCACTGATGGCTCATGGAATCGTTCCTAATATTAAAGTATTTCCGAATTAGTGAGTTGATCTAGAATGTACCAGTTCTAATGATTTGGTTTTTGTAGTGGAATATGCAGTTATGCATGTTTGAAATGCTTTACTAAAAGATCGGTAATTTCGTAATTTAAACTACACATCCTAAAACTATAAAAGTTTGAAATAGAAGAGAACAATATAATCTAATTAAGCTAATTCTGAAGTTTTTTCAGTAGTACATTAAGCGGGAAATTGGTCAGCCTATCTTTAAGTATATTAATGAAGTTACTGGGTTGGAAAATATTCCATAACCTGACAAAAGACAAGCAGGAAGTTGTTCCAGCTATTTGAGTTCAGTTATGTCATCTCACTTCTTTACTGTTATGCCCTATAGGCTGCCATGAAGTTAAACATAAGGGTGCTGAGTGTTACTGTAATGCAGTAAATGTGTTGTATACATTACTGATTTTTCTTCATCACCCTTGGAAAACTGAAATGTTTGTAGCTGAAGTGTTGCTTGTGTACGATATTTACATGCCATGGTATGAGATGCACACTGCTAAGCTGCTTTGCTCCACCAAATCTGATTCATAAACCATGAATGGAGAAGAATTTTTATTAACGAGATGATGTGGTGTAGACTGTATTGATGATACAATAATTTGTACATAATAAACATGAGGGATATGTATTCTACTGGTAAAATAATGCTTCTGACTAAATCTATTTAATATAAATCTCCCCACTAAATCTACTTTTGACTATCGCATGCTCATTGGTCATAGAACAACCAGGTTGGAAGGGACCCATTGGATCTTCTAGTCCAACCATTCCTATCTAACACTAAACCAAGTCCCTCAAGACCTCATCCACCCGTGCCTTAAACACCTCCAGGGAAGGTGACTCAACCACCTCCCTGGGCAGCCTATTCCAATGCCCAATGACCCTTTCTGTGAAAAACCTCCTCCTAATCTCCAGCCTAAATCTCTCCTGGTGGACTACAACTACCTGAAAGGAGGTTATGGAGAGGAGGGAGCTGGCCCAAGTGACAGGGGACAGGACAAGAGGGAATGGCCTCAAGCTCCACCAGGAGAGATTTAGGCTGGAGATTAGGAGGAGGTTTTTCGCAGAAAGGGTCATTGGACATCGGAATAGGTTGCCCAGGTTGGTGGTTGATTCACCTTCCATGGAGGTGTTTAAGGCACAGGTAGATGAGGTCCTGAGGGACGTGGTTTAGTGTTAGATAGGAATGGTTGGACTCGATGATCCGATGGGTCTCTTCCAACCTGGTTATTCTATGATTCTATGAACTATTCTACCCCATTGCTGCCTACTTGTCAGTTAATAACACAACTCCTAGTAAAACTTTTAAATTCCTTTTCCTAGGCATGATGTGCAGTAATAAAAGACAATGCAGACGGCATCGTTATCTCTTGTAAGATTATTTTATTAAAAATGCTTTTGAATAGGTTCTCTTATTTCTCTTTCATTTTTATTCAGGCTTCCTAAGAGAGTGAGTTTGATGTGATCAGGAGAGGTCAGCATTTCAGAGGAGGAGGGAGGAAATTGATACACCTTTGGGTAGGCCATCTGGTGTGCTTTCTAGAATGTAATTAAACTCAATGGAAGCTTCCTATTGGGAACTGCAATGAGAGTCATCTAGTCAAATAGGTAACCATGCTGAGGCAAAACTCTGCTTGCTCTGAAGGAGACATCACGGTGGAAACTCATGTTGTTGAACTGCTCAGTGAGCTCATATGGAGAGAATATCTTACATACGCCCCAGTCATAGGAAGCTTTAATTGAAGTTCATGACCCAAATAAAAAAATCTACAGGAATCCAAATTTAATTCTCCCTCATGTTCATGAGAACATTTACACATTAGTGTTCTGGTATTTCACAAGCTCAAGGAATGGTGCAAGAACTCTGGAGATCAGACAACCCAACCTCTTATCATGGAACCTAAGATGCTCTGTGTGTATAACCTGCAGAGGAAGCTGGGTTGTGACACACTAGACTTTGCGGAAAGTAAAGACAGTATGAATTGTGTCATGGGGAAATAAGAGGTCTAGTTTTGTATATTTAAAACTTTATTCTGTGTATGGCAAGCAGAAACAAGGAAGTTCTGGTTCAGCATGTTGCAATTTGTAAATGACCATTCCTATGGGAATCAAAGTCTTCAGCAAGTGTATTTGTGTGCTTATTAATTATACTGCTGAGGCAATCTGCGTTGAACAGAAATTCATGGCATGCTAACTATTATAACCATCATTAGAACACTATCACAGTATAGGGCATCTGTAGTGGATTTCTTTTAGCAGAACAAGTGATAAAAAGTCTGTCTAATGCAGTTTAGCAGTTGTGAAGTGATAATGAACAGCATGTTGTAAACTACTAACTTCAGAGACTGTAGCAGAAAGTACTTTAACATCAGAAAGAAATTAATGCCTAAAGATCAATGAATAAGGTACATGTTAAATTTATCTTCGCTAACTTTTAAAATAGAAATGTTTAAAGGTCAATGTAAATGTAGAAAATCTTCAAAACCATGATTATAACTACCATTAAAATGATCTTCTGAACTCAGACATCACTACAAACTGTTTTCATCACCTGAATGCATTAACATGCCTGAAAATTTATAACTTTAACTCACCATGGTCAGAATTCTTTTCCCTTTTACTATTTACCTTCTCCCCTTTTCTATTTCTTCCATGGATTTAGTACAGCTTTAGACTTTGGGGGTTTTTTGTCTCTGGAGGTTACCATATAATCTTGAAAAGATTTTGTGGAAAAATAAATTGTAATACAATGAAGTGAGGGTAACTGAACAGAAAGGATATCAGGATTTCAGGATCTAAATACCACATTAAGAATCATTAGACGATAAAGATGTAAAGGTTTAGATTTGTCTACAAATTCACTGAGATGTTTTATTTTTAAGTCCTGCATTTAGACTCTATGAAGAGAAAATTATATCCATATGACCCTCATATATTCGATATAGTTGCACAAATGAGAGTGAGAGAATTTAAAGAAATTGGGGTTCAACAGCTGGTTTATAACTTGAATTGAACTAAGGGCCTGTAATAATACTATTGGGTTAATGGCAAACAGGACTTTTTTTTGTTCTTTTTAGCCAGTTAAGAACTAGGTCTTGAAGATACACTTATTTAGCATATCACCAGTATAGTCTGGTTTATTTTTGTATTTTCCTTTCTTAACTACATTGATTCTTCAGGTGTGTTGCTATCTACAGTTAAGACCCATTATCTGTACAAATGTATCATTTTGCGTGACCATAATGGAAAGTGCAAGCCCAGAGATTACTAATATGTGCAAAAACTTTATGCTTATATTCACACAACAGCATATCCTAGGAATGTAAACTAGCGTCATCTTTAATTGGAGTTTAAATGTTTTCAATAACACTTCCACACTATTTTTCCCTGAATTTCTCTTCTAGATGCTAATGAAACGCTTGAAGGCTTGAAAAAGACACTCAATTTACTATAGATATTTAAAGGAAAGACAACGTAAGTTATCGATGACAGGTCTTTCATTGTTGCTTAGATAAAATTAAACACAATGATTTATACTATTTGGGCAGAGATTCCTGTTGTATGTATTGTTCAAGTTCAAGCTAGATTGCTTAAAAAGATTTCTATGCAGCCATAGCTGCTTATAGCACTGAAATTACCTGTCCAAATCCTACTGTTTGCACTTAGCCTGAAGAGATTTAACTTGATGAGTCACCATGAGCAAGGTAGAGCAGTAGATCTAAGGCACCTTGGAAAGGGAACTTGGAACACAGGTGGATGGGGTGGGATAGAAAACAAATAATTAAGTGTGCAAGTTGTTGTGCACAAGTCCTGTTTAAGGCTCTCACCTGTTCTAATCTTCCAGACAATCCCATCATATATTTTATCATGTCATAGTAAAATAGTAAAAGTAGATAATCTTCCTATTACATCAAAACATATTTCCTGTTGCATAATAAAATGAAACACAAGACTATGATTATTTCCTACTTACAAATAAAATATCCAGTTTCCATTAATAAAGAGAAAGGATAGCATTGCACATTTTTCATCTTGCTGTCCTCAGGGTAGCAAATATTAAAGGGTCACATTGAAATCGCTTTCTAATAAAAAGATGATAAATTAGTCAATGAAGGTCAGAGCAGTGTTTCTGACCCAGTGGTTTCTCTGAGCACATAACACCCCAGCATCTACACAAAGTTTTAAAACTTTCACAGAGTTCAGAAGAGTTTTTGATTATTTACATTACTAGGAACACAGGTCTAGGAGGGACCATGCTAAATCAGTGACTCTAGTCCTCTGTGATGCCTTACCACAGGTTGATGGGGCAACTTCTTCACACACCTTGGGCCAGGGAGCTCTTCCCCTCCTGTAGTAAAGAAAAGCCATACCACAAAAAAACAAAACCCAAAGTTAATATGTGCCCTGGAAAGAGAATAAAAGAGCCTGGAGACCATGTGCTTCTTAGTCAGGTACTGAGATAATTCTAGGAAATGTATCACTGCAAAGAAAGGCAGGCTTCTACCCAAAAATAATCCCTATGCTGTGTTGATTTGATACAAGAGAAAAATCCAGACTGCCTCACATCAGGAAAATCAATAAGCAACCGGAAACAGACTAGAAGTGAGATAGTGTTTAATCATGTTTAATTCTTATCTAATATTTAAATAAAGGAGAATGATAGATCTTACTTGGGAAAAATGTCCTTTCACCAGCTGCCTCTTTTAAGAAGTAGCAACACATTATCAGTGTTACTCTATTCCAAACCATGACTCTATTCTAAGTGGATATAGGCATGATGTTCGAGGCTGTGTCACATAGGTTTAGACTATTTCTTAGCAATCTTTATATCTTGAAATGTTTTTTTGATTAAAATCAGAAATTGCATGACTGCTTCAGGTGTCGCAGTCAGATTTCTAGAAGTAGACATCAGCTTTCCTCTAGTGAGGTCAAAATATTAAGTAAGAGATTATTTTCAGGAGGCTGTTTCATGCATCATGTTGAAATGCATTGATTTCAGTCTGGTTTCTAGTGCCCCAATTTTCCACATAAGAAAATGAGTAAAAATAATTTCAAAAAAACTCCCAAACTATAACTGTTTGCATTTGTTAAAAACTTGGTTGTCTTTCTCAGGACAAAAGTTAAAAAAAAAACCTGTTTGTCACCAGAATGTGACAGAAGAACAAATTGTTTTTATCCTTCAGAGGGTCTCATCTTCAGGACAAATCATGGGAGTAGGTCAGATGTGAGAATTTTTATTTCCTCTTATTACTTATCAGATTTTATTTAAAAAAAAGTTCCACATGTTCAAGTCTGCTGCTTTAACAGTGAATGAAATTTGCTTTAAAAAATACAGGGAAAAGAACAATATATGAGCAATTTAGATTTCTATAAATATGGCACAGTGAGAGGTCTCAGAAAATTACCAACAACAGTGGTAAAGTTAATTTAGCTGTGCCACAGAACTGCACAAGTTATTTTTAGCCTTAGGCTCCTAGTTTAACTTAAAGTTGAAGCTTAAAGGATTCTTGAATGAGACAATCAAGCAGCTTCATGTATTGACTCTCAAGGAGCTATACACTGCTTTAGTAAAACCTTAAATAACAAAGCTATACATTCTTTTGTTATGTCAGGCAGGTAAGGAGAAGAAGTAAATATTTTCATTTAAGTTGTAAGGGAAAGTTAATTAACTGCCAAAGTTTAAATGATGCTCGCGTGGATACCACACAAACTAAACTCCAAATAACTTATTGTCTTCTGCAAGAGCATCCTAAAAATTTTCTACTACAAAACCCAAAGTAGAGTGACACATACAAAGAAAATGCACCTTCATTACACATATAATATGCACACATATACGCGCATTGTGAGTATAAGAAAGGTCTTCCTTAATTTCCTCAGCATTGTCTTTGTCCTGTCTTGCCAGAAATTCAGCCTATGTATAAGTAAGTGCTCTGTGTGGATTCAGTACAAATATTTTGCAGTGCCTGATTCAGCACTTTTTGGTCTCTATGGAGATAAGTGAGAGAAGTGTTACTCATTGTTCTGAATACCAGCTTACAAGTTTCATTAATCGCTGATTTCACTGGACCTGCAAAACCTTGATATAGGTTTGATATATACAAGGGATATGTGATGTATGGAGGGATGCTTTGAGTATGTTTAATTATTATCAGTCCACCAGGGTGCCTTGCAATTATTATTGTTTTCCATTACTGTTCATAGAATTCAAGTTTTCCTTTGCCAGTTCAGTATTAATAAAGGTCATTGAAATATATTCTAATATATTTCAGTGTACGGGCAATTTTATGGTAAGGAAGCAGCTAACTTTTTCCAGCCTGGGAGTTCATTTAAAAGAAAAAAGTGATAGAAGGTTATCTTTTGGGTTTTATCAGGCTAATCTTGCACAGACCCCTAAATACTGCAAATTGAAACTGTTTTGGAAATGGTAGGATCTAAACCTCTTGTCTTTCGTAGCATTCTGTAGCAGGTTAAACTTATAAAGATGAGAAAGTTTTGAGGAAAAGCAGTGCTCCAAATCAAGCCATGCTGAAAGAAAAATGTTACTACCCGAAGTCTGATAGGATAACATATTTCTGGGGCTCTCTAAATTCACAAAGGAATAATGAGCATTAACAATTTCATGAAAACAGTCATTCATGAAAAAAAATTAAGCAATATTGGCAAGACTCTTGGCAAGTTTTTTTCCTTGTTTAAAGAAACATTTAAAAAATATTTTAAAACATTACTAAAGTTCATGAAAAATGGACACAGTTAAATAACTGGTGAATCAAAAGCAGAACACCAAATACTAACAATGCCATAGTATATTCACTGATCTTTTACTAGTGGACAAAAATAAAAACTTACAGAATTGTTAAAGGAATTCTCATCTCAGCATGAGCTGTAGCATCCTGACTAATGTCATACTTCAGCAAAATTTATTAGAAGAAGTTATAGGGATCCAGAGGGAAAAATCTGAAAATACGTTAATTACGGCAGTAAAGCTCTTTGACACTCATTTCATTAATTTACCTGAGTGACAAAGTAGAGCCTCTGTCTTAGCAGATGTTCAAAATGCTTTTTCCTTAAAGGATCAATTCATATCTCTCTATTTAGTTCTTTTTATCTGCTGAACAAAATGGTCATCCAACATAAATTTGTCTGAAGGACTTTTTGTTTTTCCTGTTCCCCCTGATATACACGGAAGAGCAGTAAAGTTCTTGAGCTCTGCTGGCAGATGATAAAATGTGTGTTTCATTTGCTGTGTAGAATATAGTTTGTAAGAGATGCCAGTTTCTTGAGGCTGACAGCCAAAAGTATATAAAGTGAATGGAAATGTTTCTGATGTTAGAGAGGTTTGGGGTTTTTTTGAGCGAGAGTTTGTAAAAGTGGAGTTTTGACCTGTGGTGCAATATGATAACCAACAGCTAGTCACCGGCTGCAATGCAGACTCTGGGGTTTAGCAGTTTCTGAGTGGTGCTACATTTTCAAATGATGACATCTTGAGCTTTGATTTTGATTGTCTAGCTGCCAAATAAAATTCTCCTATGGGACATTTCTGCTGTAAAATAGCATTGTTCTGTTGATTGTATTGAAGAGTTTGATTTTAAAGTCAGAAACTAATGGTAAGATTTGGGTGGATGACAATGGAAATTGTTGTTCTGCCTGTAGGAACTCAAGTAACTATTTGTCCAATGATGACTATACCTGTATAGGTGCAGTTTTTTCTTATGATCTGATATTTATAATTTTCACAAAAAATATACCAAAATTATTATGTTTTTTTAAAAAAAATATAGGGATTCAACTATAGGAATAAACAGTAATTTCTGAGGTTTATGATGCTTATTTTGTTTTGCAGGAAATTAATCTAAGCCACAATAATGTTTTCTCCTGCTTAGTACATTAGGTATTAGATGTGGAGACTGTCTGGCACTTGATAAGGCGAAAGTACCTAATAATAGAAGGAAGGGATAGAGACTGTCTGCCAAAAAAAGGTGGAATAGGTGGCAGCTGTGATGGATGACCTAGTAACAAAGATGAAGAAGTCTTAGCAGGATTGCACAGATAGAGAATAAAACTCAAGGTAAAAGGAGAAGAGACAAAAGGAACAAAATAGATTTGAAGTGGCAAAAAGGCATTGTTCAAAGGAGTAGGTGAAAAAGGTATCATTTAATTTACCACAAATCAAAGAAGAGGAGACCAAAGTTCTCTTGGGAAATTGCCAAGATTGTTTTAATATTATTTTTCTCTGAGGAAAAAAGATGAAGACAATAATTCAGAAATTTAAATTAACAACTGAAGAAAATCCATTAATGAAAAATAAAATTAGCCTAGTTCACAAATCACAGACTGTGTCTGACAGGCACGCTGTTCTTTTCAGAATCTTAAAAGGGCAGAGAATGTGCGCAAATCACACTCAATTTATCAATACACTTCATTTAACTCTTATATGTGACTGCATAATAAAGCTGGAATACCACTTTTATGGAAGCAAAAAGAAATAAAACACAGTAAATTGTGATTAACAATAATTTGTACTTCCAAGAGGTGTCTGGATTAAAGTGTTATCATTAAGAAATTATTTCCATATATGCTATGGTTTCATAGCTTGTAAAATAATACAGATGATGGATTAACTGGGAATGTTTTTAAACTAACAGAATGAAAATCATACATTCAACAATTATGGAAAAAAATAACTAATGAATTTAAAAATGAAGACATAACATGTGCAATACAATCATATTTAACGGTATTCAATGTAACAAAAAGAAGTGGTACCAGATGAGCATTTTGCCCCCAGTTACTTCCTTCAGAGTGTGGCTTGCATATACAGTTCTGGGTGAAAAGAACCAAGGAACTTCAGCCTCCATCCTCCCACCACTTCCCCACTGCCTGATGCATCACACACATTTGTATCACGTTGTCCTGCCTTGGCCATGTGCCTTCTTGTCAACCGTATAAGAAGATGGAGTTCACCACTGATGCACCTTTATACACGTTGGTAATATGGTCACTCACTTCTCCTGTAGATTTGTTTAACATCAATTTGTTCTTTCTTTGTTTTCATTACTTTTGGCAGCCTAAAATATACTGTCTTCATAAGGATGCTAACAAAAGTCTATGAAAGTCTATTGAGCAATTAGAAGAATTCCCTTATAATAGTATCTGAAATATTCACAAAAACTAGTCTTCCTACTTTGAGAAGGAGTTTCAAATTAGTTTCTCCATTTCCTAGACAAACCTAGAAGGTAGTGACTTGACCAAGATTGCATAAAAGACCTGTGGTATAGGAAGGCATTGAAATTAACATCCATAAACCTTAGGCAACTGAGTGTATGTGTACAAAATTCTCATCAGCAGACGAAAAAACTATGAACAGAAATAAATTTATGAGTGGATAAATATGAACTGACTTTGTGTACAAACCTGTAATAACTGAATCCTTGGGTTGTTTTGCAAAATATTTGTTTAGTCCGTGCAGATAGACTCTTATACTATGCACTTTCCATAGTGCTTCATAGTGCTAAATCTTGCTGGGACAATATGCTTACTAAGGTTCAGGTCTGTGATATTGCACTCACATTGCTTTCAGTCAGCTCAAAAATTCAGCAGGACTGGCTCCTGTTCACCTGAAAAAAGTCTTTCTAAACATATGTAAAGATTAATGATGACGTTATAGAGGCAGCCAGAAGTCACAAGAGCTTTTCTGGCTCCTGAAGAGATGTAATCAACTATGTGGACTGTAAACTCCAAAGACAGTGAACAAAGGCTGCTAAAAAGCCCCACAGGCAACACTTACTAGGTCTAAACATAATTATTTCTCTACTGCAGAGGTAAAATTACTATCATAATTATCAAGGGGAAAATGGGTGACTTGGAGCCTAGCACAAACACTTGAATGTGTAGGCTGTGAGATTTACTGAAGTCAGAACTAAAACATGGGTGTCTTGGCCCTGAGTATTGCACTTAAAACAGGTGTGTTGCAACCCTTAGACAATGAGGTTTTTTAGCAGTACCGCAGCCAAACACAAGCTAAAAATCTGAGACATCTTCCACAGATTGTTAATGGTGGGGATCTTTTAAAAAATCCAGTTTAGGGAAATGCTTTGATGGAGGCTAAACTTTGTCTCAGATAGCTGTTAAGATTCTCACAAGGCCATAGGTCAAGGTTTAAGAAGCATTCCCAAGTGTGAGGAAATTCATAGCAAAATGTGAGGAACTAGCTAGACTGTAACAGACCAGTGTTCTAAAGCACTGCTGAGTTTTGAGTAGTTGGGTGCCATCTTTTATTGGACCAGCAGATATTTCTAGAAAAATTAGGAAGCTTTTAAACTCAATGTTTTTCCAGCTAATCTGACAAAATATAACAAAAGGCTGGATTTGAAACATACAGTGTTGCTCTTAAAAACATCCTATTATGATTATATACATTGATTACACACATTGAATAAAGTCATAAACCTCAGTTAAACTGAAACAGAAAAAAGATAAGAATTTTTGTCACGGGAACATACCATCAGGAAACTACAATAAGCTATAAGAAAAGCATCTATGATATTTTTCATTTTCATATTCATTGAAGTCATGGATTTTAGTTGATAGCCTCACCTTTCAGAAGTATCCCAGTGCTGCTCATTGGAGAGCTGAAATGAAATATCTGAAGCAAGACGGATGTTTCCAAGGGTAACTGTTTCTGCACTTCATCAGCTGACTGCATGAATTCATTCTTGTGCATAGTGATTATGTTATTTTGGTCAGCCTTCTTCTACTCCAATATCTTCATGAGAACCTTTAGGAAAAGAAAAAATGCACAGCTTCATCCACTTCAGGATCCTTTTACTGGCTGTCCACAATCAACAAGCAGAGAAACTTCAGCAGACACATGGCATTTGAAAATAAAATCTTCCTCAACAGGAATCAGATTTGATGTGATGACAGAAAGAGTCCTCAAAATCTTCATTGCTCAATGTGCTTTTCTTTTGGAAATGCAACCAGCCACACAGACCAACACAGGTGTCTTTACTGGTACTGCATGAAAAAACCACAGAACTTCCAGAACCATTGACCGTCAAATCATCTGCTCCTCCCCGGCTGAGGTTCGCTGTTGACATGTGTACACACCCTTCCAGTCTGTGGTTACCACATCCATAGATTCACAGAGCCTTCAAGCATGAGATACAGACCTAGGTCCATCAGATCGCTGGGTCTGGGTCCTGGCCCCTTCCTCCAGGGTCTCACTGGATCTCATCTGGATCACTCCACACATGGGCCTTAGTAGTTAGTCCAGCTTGAAGTTCACCAGGGAGGTGTACAAAGCCCCTTGCACAAAGGGCTGGGTTTCATGCGGAGACTGCCCAATCACTCCTGTTGCTGGCCCCTAGATCTGCACACTCCTTACTAATGACTTAGAGAGTGGGATTGAGTGTACCCTCAGTAGGGTTGCAGGTAGCACCAAACTGAGTGCTGTAGTTGATACACTTGCAAGATGAGGTAACATCCTGAAGGAGCTCGACAGGTTTGAGGAGTGAACATGTGTGCAATATTAGAAGTACAAGACCAAGTGCAAGAACCCACATCAGGTTCAGGATAATCCTTGTTATGAATACAAGCTCGGGGGTGAATTGATTGAGACCAGCCATACAGACAAGGCCTTGGGAATACTCATCAATGAAGCACTGGACATGAGACAGCAATGTGTGCTTGAAGTCCAGAAAGACAAGCAAATCCTGGGATGCATTTAAAGACATGCTACCAGCAGGCTGAGAGAGGTTATTCTTCCCCTCTGCTCTCGTAAGACCCCAAATCCAGCTTTGGGGTCCCCAGCACAAGGAAGTCATACTCCTATTAAAGCAAGTCAAGAGGAGGGTCACAAAGAATTATCAGAGGGATGGAACACCTCTCCTCTGAAGAAGGGTTGAGATGGTTGGGGTTGTTTAGCCTGGAGAAGAGAAGGCTTCAGGGAGAATTTATTGCAGTCTTTTAGTATTGAAAGGGGACTTATAAGAAATGCGGAGAGAGATTTTTTTTATTACGGCGTGTAGAGATGGGAGAATGGGCAATGGTTTTAAACTAAAAGACTGTATGTTTAGACTGGACGTTAGGAAGAAGTTTTTTGTAATGAGGGTGGTGAGAATATGGAACAGGTAGCCCAGGGAAATTGCAGTTTCTCCTTCCCTAGAAGTGTTAAAAGCTAGATTGGATGGGGCCTTTGAGCAATCTGATCTACTGAAATGTATCCTTGTCCACATCAGGGAAGTTGGATCAGATGATTTTTAAAGTTTTCTTCCAATCTACATCATTCTGTGATTCTGATTTTATTAAGTGAACTTAGTATGATATTTCAAATAATAGGATATCCAGGATATCAGAAAGGACACCGAGTTTGAGTGGTGCCATTTACTGGGATGTTGAAACATAAAGTAGTAATTATATTGTGAAGTGTCTTAATAAATCATATAAACAATATTTCATAGGATGGCTCCTGCATAAAAAAAAAGGGGGGGGGGGGGGAAGAAAGAGCAAGAGTGACATTTAACCCTAGCTATTGTTAGTGTTTATTCACAGAATCTTCCTAATAAGTATCTTTATGTCTCTCAGGTTTGCTTTTGTAAAGTTCACATAACAGGTTTATAATTACGAGAATTATCCTCTCGAGTGTGGCTCCCCATTAGGCATTTTAGATTTTAAAAGTTATGCATATGTCTATTATCACTTGAGGGTTGTCATCACCACATATCCTTCATGGAGCTGGTCAGCAGGAGTTTCCTATACTCATTAAGCAATCTTCATTCTGGGTCTGCTGCCAGCAAAGATCATTAACTGGACAATGTACTTAATCTCATAAACATTTTCTGTGCTCACAATTTGCTAATGTTAACTTCCTAGAGACTGTAAAATTGCTATAATTTCTCCTGGGTTATGCAAGTCCTGTACTATTATCCCTAATTCTGAAAGAATGCATAAATGAATGATAAAAGCGTGAGACCATAAACTGAAACCTTTGAATTTCCCTTGACAGATAAATGCCCTAATTGTTGGTCTAGTCAATCTTGCACATGGTCTTCATCTCTGAGAGATTCAATGTTTTGTGCTTTTTTGCAGAATGGCTTCAAAGGAAGGACACAGAATTAGCAGCATCCTTTCATTCTGAATTGGGTCCAGCTTGTGATTTTTGCTACTATCCAGTGAAGGGAAAGCTAAGAGCTGACCAGGGAAGAAAGTGTACCTGTTTTTCCTGTTTTCAAATTCAGTGCTTTAGACCTAAAGGTCATTATTAATAAGGTGTAGGAGATTCCTAGGGTTCATCTGACTCCCTGTTTGAAAGAAAGCTTGTGAGAAATTCCAGGCTTATAAACCTTGAGTGTAAAGGATTACTTCTGAGGCTCAATAAAGTGCTGAGATCCAAGGAGGAGCATTTTTCCCACAGTATTTTCAGTTAGCACTTTAACAGATTCTATTTCATGTAACTAGGACTACTTATTATAATAGCTACTGGAGATAGCCAGGCCTCAAAGCTAGGGAGTAGGCCTAAGTTAGACATTATTAAGCAATAAAAGGGGTTTTATAGCTTTTTAACTTGGGATTGGATGTGTCCTCATGGAGAGGCATTCACTTAAACGTGTTTACCTGAGTTTGCTGGGTTTGTGTTTCAGTTGGGACTTACAGATGAGATGTTTAAAGCTGTCAGATTTGCTTTGGTGACTAGTCAAAAGCAGGAGGTCAAGGCTGTTTCAGGAAAAAAATCTCATCTTACCTCAATACAGTTTACTCTCTGGAAATTGTTGGTCATTTTCCTGTCAAAATATTTGCTATTAATTTCAGTGAAGCCGTCTTTTCCATCCAGAACATTTTTTCCTTCAGGATAATCTACCATGACAATTGAATAGAGGAGAGCTTTGGAGTAGTCTCCTAATTATATTTTGCATGTTTGTTTTGCAATAAACATAGTTCTGTGTGACATTTTAAAGAGGAATACAATGAGGCTTTGAAGAAGGCTTTTCTGTTTTAATACACCTAACGTATGCAGACTTTATCATGTGAAGGTAAAAGTTCTATACAGAGACACATTTCAGAAGTTATATGCAGACAGAGGAATCTATTGAGACTTAGAAAAATTGTGGAAGGATATAATAGAGGCTTTTTTTTTAAGAAAAGATGGTTGAACATGTTTTAAGTAGATGATCATGTAGCTTTCCAACCATAAAACTAGGATTAAAATAAAACGTAATTTACCAGCATAACTGAGAGCAAGAGATGCAAGTAACTCTAAATATTAGTCCTTATTTTAGCTTTTGTTTTTAATGCAGTCCAAATTTACAGTTTAACACAAGAATTTGAATGATTGCTTAGCAAGTCTCTCCAGTAAAAATTTATTTCTCAGTAAAAAATACCTGACATGTAAATCTGAGCACATTTATAATCACATAAAATTTTATTAGCCAAACTATCTCTGTTCCAGTCTCAAGAACTTTGCTGGTTTCTCAGTGTATTTTTCCCAGACAGTCAAGTTTTATTTAACTAGATAGTACTTTGACCAGTTGAAGAAACACATTCCGTCACTCAATAATTTCTCCGTGTTATTTCTAGCTCTATCATGGTTTATTGGAGCTTTCCAATGGCTGGCTCACATAGTAACTGCAACAAAAGAAGATAAAGTAAGAACCATCCTCAAAGGAATGCTCGTACACTTCAGTTGCATTCAGAGCTCTATAAATCGCTGTGTTCAACAGGACAAATTTATATTTGAGAGCTTAATTATAACCAAATTTTGACTTTCATGTGCCTTTCAGTCACACTCCCTAATTCCAACAACCAAGAGCAATACTTGTTGAACAAAGTTTTCTTTCCTTGAACAAGGCCACACATACACATTTTGAAAACTAATCTGCATCATGCTTGTACTGTGTAGTTAGCTGTAAACCATGCACATATAAGTGATTTTTACTGGTGTTATTTTGGATTTATATATGGAGTTTGTTTCAACTTGGAATCATATACATAACTCCTCAGTCAGGAATAGGTTTGTTCTAACTTGAGTCTCTTCCGTTTACTGAGTATAGACATGTCAGAAGCGTCACTTCCAGGGCATTTTACTAGTGTAAACCAAACTCGTGCCTTACATGTATATGTGTGTTTTGGTGTTAGACAATTTTGACCTGTCCTTTTCAACTGATCTTCTTAGTTGTAGTCTCAGATTTTTGGACCTTTTATTGGTATGTGCAATAATATTTCTTCTGTAGGATGTGAAGCTATTGCAGCAGTTGAACGAGTTGTTTAAGCCATGTTTTTTCCAGCTTTTAACAAGGTCTCTACATTACTGTGCAAGATGGCAAGCAACATAAAATTGGCTTATGAGTGTACATATATACTTATGTAATAAAACGTAATACAAGTGTTCAATTTCTTAAACTTATTAGTTCTTTGTCTGCTTAAACATGTTACATTTTTATCTTCTATAGAAAGGTTGCTTCTCTTTCTTATTTTTAGTAATTTTTGAATTTTCTCTCATTCTCATTAAAATTCTTATTGAAATAAATTTGCCTAATTTCATGTTTAGTAAGCAAAAATATATAAAAATAGTTCTAGCTATCTAATAACTCTTATCAGTTATATTTCTAACCAGAAAACATTTTGATATGAAAATCAAGGAGTAATTTCTTTCCCTATTTTTCTCAGCAAATTGCATTGTCTACTTCACCAACACGTGTTTAGTTTCAGGGTTGATTTTGCCTTTTTTAGGGCAACAATTGTGACAGTGTAACACAAATAGATGTCCACTTTTTTTAAATGTGCAAGCAACTATTAATGACAATGTTTGTTTTCCCCTTCCCAATATTACTAACCTTTTTTTCATAATAATGAATGTTCACAGCTTTCAATCTGTATTAAAAAATAAAAATAATTTTTGTGTTCTGATCTAGAGAGCAACATGTAAACAGCAGCAAAGTTGTGTAGGCCTGGTAGCTATAGTCTAATACAATACTAAAAGTTTTCATCTGCTGTCTCCAAGAATTTTAAAGGGAAATAATTAACAAAACAAACCAGAGTGCTGTTTCTGACTAGAGAAGAAAGGTGAAGGGAGCAGTAGATAGCCCTCAAGTGTCAGTTATATGTGTTTTGGGTTTTGGTAAGACTTACAGATATTGGAATCAAATAGCAGCCTTATCATGAAATGGAGGAAAAATTTCTAATTGTAATTTTGTTCAGGAATCAACCATGTTTAAATATACAAGGCATGAGTGGTCATGTACCCTCCTGTAACTGCTTTTAACAGTGAGGTTCATTGATGAGGATTTAGAAATTGTGCATGTGTACTTCATTGGATCAAAATCAGAATCTTATATATGGTAGCAATCTGTATTTTGTATTCAGAAGAATCCCACACTTACTCAGATGTAAAATAAAAATCTCTTTTTGCCTCTACTGGGCTACTAAGCGTGGTCAGCATTAAGGACCAGAAGAAGGAACAGTTTGACTGGAGTGAGCATAAGGAACAGTGAACAGAAGTGACTCATACTGAAACAGCAGTGTGGTTCAACCTGGACTTTGCTACCTAGCAAGAACTGACTGTCCTAAACTTTGAGTGAAATACTATAAATTCATACTCATGTCATGAATTAGGTACTGTGCGTAATCCTGTTTATTTATCTTGTTGGAGTTTTCTCCCATTAATGAAATTGGGGATTTGAGCTAAGTTAATAATGTCTGAAAAAAGCAAAAGACCGTTACTTAAATGTTCAAAAGTTTAGGTTAATTTTTCTGGATTTCTACTTTTAGGCTTGAGCCAACAATGAGTCATGACACTTTCAAATCTAAACCTAGTTTTCATTACTGCAAGTCATATCCTTGGTAAAAATTTTGACATCTTGGTAAATGCTTCCTAGGGCATATATCCTACTACAATAACTTTGTAGACTGTCCTCTGTCAGTCTTGACAATAATTTGCCTTCTAAAAGTAAGTGTCAGCTTCAAAATTCATATCCTCGGTTAAGTAATTGAAATACCTACACTTGAAACTCATCCAGAGGTTTTGGGGTTTTTTTTAGCCAAACATGGTAGCTGGCATCTTTGCAGAGAATTTCAGATCCTCTGCACTTACTGTTTATGGTCTATACAAAAGGTCTAAAGCCAAGCGATAAAGATTGTCCTCCAAGAGCTGTATGATTGCAACAGCAAATTGAAGTGGTTCCTACTAGGCTCATGGAAGAAAAATCCACCAATATTAAGACATAAAAACCATAGATGGCAGAAATGAAAACAAACAGAGATTGGTGAAGTACTGGGGGGAAAAAAATCTACATATTATTACCCTATTCTTACAATTTTCTCTCAACATAATCTTTCGATACTCTTGGTCTGACCCAGGACCCGTATTCTTTAGTCTCAGGGAGAAGTAAGGCATGTGACAGAGGTAGGAGTAAGGCTTGGGACACAGGAAAGAGTAAGGCATGGGACCCCTGGTGTCTTTGATGAAGGATTTATGAAGACTTTATGATGAAGTACCATCACATATTATGATATAAAGTGTAAGTTCCCGTGTAAGAGTTTCTCTTTCAGAATCAAAGTCTGATTTTCAAACTATGCTGATGAAGCTATGCTTTATACTTAGCACACTTCAAATTACCTCCCTTTACAACTTTTATTTCTTTCAATTCACTCAAAACTTAAACAGATCTTCTTAGCCTATCGTCTGCTTCCAGTGGCAGTAAAGAGTCAGAAATGTTTATAACAGCAGCAGTGAAGCTCAGAAGTGACTTATACCCCATAATTGTTCAGCAGTAATTAGGAAAATGACCTAAATGACAGAAAGAAATACTTTCTTTCTGAATTCATTGAGACAAGAATAGGAAATGTTTAAGATTAGCCTTGAGAAGAGGAGGCTGAGAGGAGACCTCATTGCTCTCTCCAGCTACCTGAATAGAGGTTGTAGAGAGGAGGGAGCTGACTTCTTCTCCCAAGTGACAGGGAACAGGACATGAGGGAATGGCCTCAAGCTCTTCCAGAGGAGGTTCAGGCTTGACATCAGAAAAAAATTTTCACAGAAAGGGTCACTGGGCACTGGAACAAGCTGCCCAGGGAGGTGGTTGATTCACCTTCCCTGGAGGTATTTAAAAGATGGGTGGATGAGATGCTGAGGGGCATGATTTAGTGATCAATAGGACTGGTTGGACCTGATGATCCAGTGGGTCTTTTCCAACCCAGTGACTTTGTGATTCTGTGAAGATACTTTCTTGCTTTGCACAAACTGACTGCTGAAAGAACTTTAGGAAGCTTAAGGTCTCTAAGTGCATATTTTTGCTTCTGTCTATATGTGGAAAATGCTGATGTGAAATCACCTAAGAGACAATGTGAGTTTTACAGTAGGAGGGACAAATATTCTACTGACCAAGGAAAGTTTGGATAGAAATGCAAGTCCTATGAGAACAATGCAACTTAAAAAAAAAAAAGAACAACCTAGAAACTGAAATTTCTGTCCTGAAGTAAGGTCTGTAATCCTAGAAGTGAACTATATCTTCCACATAGCAGTTTAAAATCAACAAAAATCAATGGAGATTTACACAAAGAGAAACTCCCAAGAAAGATTTTTGATGGTCCAGGAAACTGAGAGTCGTATAAAATATAGTCAAGCAGACTGCCATAGTGTTTAGGAGCTGAAGTTCATATGTTCTTGATTTTAAAGAATGAACTGAACTGCCTATTAATAATTAAGTACTGAAAATATTGCATGGAAAATGCTAGCCAACAACATTCTTCCTATTAAATTTGGGACATCTTTGTATGTGCCCCATGATACTTATCTTGCTGTTTCTCTGTCTCTTAGCTAACAGTGATTACCTACCTACAATTTAATTTTTGCAGCAATAATGAAATAAGAAATATTAAAAAAATACAGACACAAACAAACAGGCAATCAAAATTCTTGTCAGGGCAAGGATATCTGGAAAAAAAAAATGAAATCATATTTTCTCCTGCAAAAGAAACAGACATGTTTGTTTGTCTCGTATCAGTTGGTACCAGTATCCAGACAGCAAAGGGCTTACGGGATATGTAGCTCTTACCATCAAGAAAATGCTACAAAAAGAGTGCAACATAAATTGTCATCTCTCCAGAGAGATTTAACTTTATATTTTGCTGGGTTCACCTTGTGCTGTGATATGACTGTGCATGAAACATTTTCTGAATTCTGGGTGTTTTGGATAAATGTAGATTGTGAGCAGCTGATGATTCAGTCAGAGTTTTGACATCACGGCAATACCTGTGAATTTCCTAAAGCCCAAGAGGACAGTTGTTTGTACCTGTCTTCCTTAGGGAATATGATAAGATTAGGTGTTAGTTTATTAATATGAGACTGGATAATGCGTTATGAAGTATGATGTCTCAAGAGCTCCAAAATTTACAGGAAATGGAAATTAATTAAAGGAGCAGTTATGTATACTGTTTAAATACTAATAGAGGTAAAACAATTTTTTTTCCCCAAATTAGTTTGTAAATCTAAATGTTAGTGAAAGCTTTCAGTTGCATTTTTCTTCTTGCCTTTGTTTCATTCAAAGAATAATTTTCACACAGTTTTTAAAGGCACGTCTTTTGACGGTGATTTTTTTTTTAACCTATACCTATAATAAATATTATTGATCAAAACTTGTTTATGATCAGCATGAAATGTGATCTAAAGCATTGTTGGTGGGACAGTCTTTCTAACAAAGTATACAATTAAAAATTTGTCTTGTAGTTTACACGGCAGACTTTATGAAATGATGGACAAAGCACAAGGATTTTTTTTTTAAAGCCTTGAAGTGGAGTCCACTTCTCAAGGCCTGTATACACTTGCAATTAACTGAATAATTTTCTCAAGGTAAGAATCTCTCCATGAGTATGCTCTTATTCAAGAGAAACTCTTAGCATTTCAATATATATGCAAGTGACTGATTTTGTTTGTTTCTTGCATGCCTATAAGATTGATTTTTGCAACCTGAAATGATTGGTCCTAAATTGATGTTCAGAACAAGAAACTGAAATGACACAAAGTGTTTTATCTAAATCTCTTTGGGCAGAACTTTGTTCATATTATAAACTCCTACATCCAAAATAATTTTACAATAAAACATGATCCTTATTTTTCCTGAGATCTTTAGGCAATTAAACACAACCACATTTTTGTGTTTTTGAAAATTATTAACTTTTGGGTTTAAACATTTAAAAACGAGATAAATAGGAAATGTTATCACATAACGGTTAATAAGGAAATAACTGAATGATAGGTAGATATGCATACTCATCCATAAATAAACTAATAGATGGGTTTCTTAGGCACAAGGTATTATTCAATGTGATCTCATCCACTATTAGTTTTCAAAAAGACAAGAATGAACATAGGTATAAGAGAAACACACAGCTTACTCCTTGGTATTTCACATTACATTTCTGGATTCTGTGAAGTTTTTAGAGGAAAGATACACTTCTGGTTTTTGGACAGCGCAACATTCTGGTACTGAGGGATGCAATTTATTACACAGAAAATAACAACCAAGTCCACATTATTGTCTCACCATTGCTTTGTTTAGTTATCAGGTTACATTTGTCATGCTAAAAGAGAATAGGTGACAACTATATTGAAGTTAAGAAAACTAGCACAATTACAAAATCTATGTGCATTATATTTAAACATAAATATGTAAACCACTGTAGCATTACTAACATTTAATTCTTTTTTTTTTCTTAGAATTTAAGGCATTTTAATATTGTCTGCAATTGCACCACAAAAAAACCATAGCAATGCAGATCTGTCTCAAGGTTACCAGACTCTTCAAAAATCTAAACTATACAAACTGTCTATCTTGCATGGGGATTTGAATGCACTTAAATTATGAGATAAAACAAGTTTCCTAGGAAATCAGGTAGTTTAGATGTAAGGTCTCCATTTGATGTCAGAGTAAAGTATAGGGAATTGTGAATAGATACTTGGTGTGGTAACTAGTCACAGCAGGGAAAAAAAAGGCTGAGCTTTTTATTCGGTTTTCAAAGTCAAAAGGGAATGTTTATTTCAAGTGAAAATCAAAGCACAAGGTGCTACAATAGTAGGAATAGTAGCAGATCCTGTAACTTTGGCAATCCTTTGTCTGAGTTGACGATCATACACACTGTATATAGAATCATAGAATTGTCTGAGTTTGAAGGGACCTTAAAGATCACCTAATTCCGACTGCCCTGCTATGGGCAGGGACACCTCCCACTAGATCATGCTGTTCAGGGTCCTGTCCAACCTGGCCTTTAACAATTCCAGGGAGAGGGCATCCACAACTCGCCAGGGCAACCTATTCCAAGCACTTCACCACCCTCACAGGAAAGTGTCTCCTCCTTACGTGTAGTCTAAATCTGCCCCTCTCCAATTTATAGCCATTCTCCCTCATCCTATCACTACATGCCCTTGTAAAGAGTCCCTCCCCAGCTTTCTTGTATTCCCCCTTCAGATATTGGAAAGAAGCTATAAAGTCTTTTCGGAGCCTTCTCTTCTCTAGGCTGAACAGCCCTAACTCTCTCAGTCTGTCCTCACATGGGAGATGCTCCATCTCTCTGGTCGTCTTTGTAGCCTTCCTCTATGAGGGAAAACACTCAACAAACAAAACCAGCAGTCCTATGAGAATGACACCTTATCCCAGCAACTTTGTTATGTACAATCCCCTTTGTTATGAACTATTAAATCGGTGCTGCCACACAGTGCTACTTCTGGGAATGCAATTACATGTACCCTAGCAGTCACAGAACATTTTGCAACACACAAGAGAGAATTATTTTTACTTAGACCTGCAGAACCATATGGAGGATTAGAGCCAAAAGCTTTTAAAAAATTCACCATTCAGTCTGCATTTTCACATTTCCAGCCACTTGCAGATCACATATGAAAAAATCTATGCTCTCATCCTGTAATGAATGAAACTCAGATACTATCCCATAAGGAGTTCAAAAGGCAAATATCAAAGGGAAGAGAGATATGCTATTTACAGAGTTTGCCATACACAAATTGATACCACAAACTTTTGTGTTTCAACAAAGGAGAGTTTCTCAAGTTTTCTTTGAATAGATGCACTTGGTTGGGCTGTAAGAAGCTCAGTAGACAGATTTCTTATGGCTTTTTGGGGAAGTAATTGCAATTATTTTAATAAATCTTAGAATCACCACTGACTTTATTTTCCTACTTCTAAAATAGCATGCTAGAGTATAAACTCCTTTAATGAAACTGAGGGCACTGTTTACAGTACATTTTAAGCAAGATCATCGCAAAACTACAAAATTATTTTAAAATCAGTACAGAAATGGACAAGACAAGCCCCAGAACATGTTCCACTGCCCTCACCACATTGTTGGAAAGAGTAGTGAGATTTTGGTCCCTCATGCAAAACAATTAGTCCCTTCCAGACAGCTACGAGGTAGAATTTTATATTGCTCATGTGTTGGTCTAGTATATGAATGTTAATGTCATAGATAGAGATCTTTCCCCTCTCGCCTTCCAATTTCTATTTCTGTAAAATTCTCTGTTGAACAGATGGACATATATGGATTAGCAAAAACCATGTAATTGCATGTAAACTGCTCTGTATGTTATGTGAAGAACGCGTTTTCATTTTAAGCCTTCTTTTTTGTTGGAGGCAGAGCAAAAATGAGAGTGTATTTCAACTGCATCCTCAATACAGTTTAGGCTCACTGGTACAATCTGATGAACTTTTTTTAAGACAAAGTTGTTTTTCTCTGCTACTGTTTCTAACTAGCACGAATCAATGAGATGAAATGGTGCTTTAAACACAGAAAAAATAAATAAAGTATTGAAATGAAAAAGAAAAACTTAGATCCTGAATAAGGCAGCTGTATAAGTCCACAAACAAGATCTAGGGCTGATTCTAAGTCCAGATTTTTTACCTTGTGCATTGCTACTGACTGTGGGTATCGTTCCTTTATAGGATATAAGGCATACATAGGATAGTTTTTTGCTCCACAGTAATATGACCACATTCAGGGGAAAAAAAAAAAAAAAAAAAAAAAGGAGGGACGCAAAGGTCCGTTTAGGTGGAATTCAGTACCTCATCACCTGGTTACAGCACATGAAGTTTCAGACAACAGCTACAACTGTATCGCATGGCATGCTCATCAACCCTCTACTTACAGCTGATCTAATTTAGGGCCCTATCTCAAAAACTATGAGTCACAGGAAGGAGTTATTCCTTTTTTTTTTCCCCATGAGTGTTAAAGTACCCAGTTTTTTAGGTTTGTTCTTCTATCCAGCTTATTTAGACTACTTTGAACTGTAATGTTAACTTTTAAATAATCTCCCAGAAAAGAGGCTTCCAGTGAGGTGCATCCTTGTTTGCCTTGATGTGAAGTGTCGTGCAATATGAAATTGCTGAAACTAGATTCAGCTAACAGATCAAACCTAAGCAGTTTCACACAGGGCCAGGTGGAGCATTTCTTCCATATGGATTAGTGACTACTTCTGTAGAGAAAGGAGTAGGTCAGGATGGGATCATCCAGAACCCAACACGATGGTGCAATTCTGTTAAGAAATCAGTGGCAAGTGATGAAAAGTGGTAGCAGCAGAAACAGTGTTACAGGCATGCGGAGAGGGTGAAGAGGTAACATGAAGAGTAAAAAAAGATTGCAAAAGAGCAGATAAGGAGGAGAGCAGATGCAAAGAGAGTATATGCAAGACAGATAACACAGAAAGGTCAAAAAGACAACAGTAGCAGCCTGGAAAACTCAGACAAAGCAAACAGAGTAGACTGTCGAGTACTGAAAGCAGTCTTCAGGTGTGCCTGGAATAGTTTCTGACTCAAACCTGACAAGATGTGTCAATTCTAGTCCCTGGAAAAGACTACTCACTAATGGCCTCCAAAACAATTTTGAAATGTGGTTCATAGCTACAATGCAGCAGATCCCATTTACAGTTGTCAATTTGATTATGGTTACCTTATTTGGGGGTCTACAGGAGTTTACTGGCATAGATTTGGTCTACTCCATCTATCATTGGCCTCTCCATCAGTGAACAGTCTAAAGTAGTTTTAGCCTACAGCTGTGAAGAACTTGCATTATTTCATTTTACTGGGATTTTTCTCCTTTCTTAACCACCTCAGACCAAAAAAAAAAAATCCCAATTTTGATATTATTTCTAGAACAGAATAGAACAGAACAAAACAGAATAACAGCACAACAAATTCATTGTTTGATTAAATGACATAGATGCAAACATACAGTTCATAAATACTTCTTTATAGGAAATCTTTAATAACCATAATTGTAGACAAGTTTCAGGGTTAAGATATCTACTTTTCTTTCTCCTTCTCCGTTGCCCTGGTCACACCAGCAATGACCACCAAAGAAGCACAACTGTATATCTGTCATGTATGGTTATGTTTACAACCTGTCCTTTTTCCACAGAAAGAAAATTATGCTTTCAAACCACAGAACCTAACTTCTAAACCAAAATCATCAATATTTGGACTCAATGATCTGGTGGGTCTTTTCCAACCTGGTGATTCTATGATTCTATGAATACTTTTACAGTCACAGACCAAATAGGATGCCAGGATGGTATTTTGTATGAGTGGACAAAATGCAAATGCAAACATTAAAGCCTGCAATTACTTCTTCAATTGAGGTTTCTCTGGTTTCTCTGTAGCAGAGAAGCTTCCATTTCATTTCTGTTAGTTTTCATTCCATACAGTACATATTGATTCTTCAGAAGTATGCTGACACCAAGAACTCTGCTTCTTGAGTACAAAATGTTTTTCTTCTCCACTGGGAAAGCTGTTGGCTCAGTAAAAAGAGGTCTGACTTCTATGTCTAATTATGCACTAGTCGTTGCTTAATTTACTCTCATTAATGTACATATTTCATTTTTTGCTTTCATTATCTGCCTTTCATACAATTTAAAATAAAAGGATGAAAAAAGTTTATCCCAAAGGAGAAAAAGTATGCCCATACATAAATGTGCATACTTATATACATCCTATTCCATGCAAAATGCTTTCAAAATATGTGATTGTGTTCTAGAACTACATATCTTGTTTCCTAAATATGTTAATAATGCTCTTCTAGTGTTTGGGAAGTTTTTTTGTTTGCATTCTCCTTTCCTTGTTGGTGATTTTTTTATATTTAAAGCTATAGTGTGTATGTGTGAATTTATAATTTTAAAGACCTTTGGAAAAGTAAAATATTTATTACCTTTCCTTATATCACTTAAAATATGACTATCCACTGGGCTGATAAGAATCTTTTAATTCTTATACATACAATGTCAACAACAATAAAAACCAGTGTCTAACATGCTTCTGTCCTATTGGGTTATATGTTACCCTATTAACCCTACTCATTCCACATTCTAAAGCACATAAACGTTACTCGTTATTGCAGTTTATGATCTAGGATGTGGGGGTGGATAATTATGCTCTAAAGTCTAACACGAAATGAACAAAAATGTTTATGTACTGTGTCACCTTAGTGCTGTTACAATCTTGACATAAACGTGTACTGTCAATTTTAGAGCAAAGAATTTGTAAAGTGATGTTTCTTCCTTTTTAGTCATCTTCACATATCTTTCTGTGTTAACCTTGTTTTTAAAAAGGAAACTTGTAAGGAAAATAACAATTAGCTGTCAGAGATATTTGTCAAAGACTTTGCTACCTGACCTCTATTTAATCACAGCTGACCAACAGGAATCAGATTTCTACTAATATCTTAGATTAAGCTCTTCTGATTTTCAGTTTAATGCAGAATTTTGTTATCAGATTATGTTAAAGTGATGGAAACATGTTGCTTCTTAGAATCTTTCTGCATTAAGTATACTTCATTTAAGTATATTTAATATTAACTTTTGAATATTGTTATGCTAAGTCCTCTTTCATCAGCCATATGATTTCATGGAGTTCCTTCAGTGAAAGCATGATTTTACCATCTCCATGTGGCCCTTTAGTTAGCATCACACTCTAATCTCAATGAAAGAAATGTAACAGGATCTGCATCGTTTCCAGTACACTGAGAGCACCATTGGAAAGGTACAAGAGTCAGAACACCTGGAAATCTGCTCTATGGGTTTTTTTGCTGTCTCCAGGCAGTAAGTGGAAACAGGAACAGATCTTACTTACAGAAGAGTCATTGTCCCTAATCAGTTGTAGGATCAACCTACTGCGTCGATAGCAGCAGTAGAGATGGTAGGTTTTAGATCTTGTACACTGCCATGAGATGGATACCATCCTGCCTTCTGAGCTGCGTGGAGGGTCATTTTCTTCTTGTGTTATCTCCCTTTCTAAAGCAGTTTAACACACATGTACAGTGCTGCAGAAGAGAGTGTCCACCCTGAGGATATGGTATCAAATCTCTGAGTTTCACAACCACTCCAGTCAATCACTTTTAGTCCCAATTCCAATCTACAGGAAAGAGAAATGGGAAATGAAAGAAAAAGAGACTTGGAGGTTGGAAACTATCACTCAAACCACTTGAACAAAACAACAGTAATAAAAGAAGATACTAATAGGAAAATAAGAAAATATATACAAAAATACAAATCCATTTCAAACTCCCTTGATGGTTAATAGTTCACCACTGATGCCTCAGGACAGGTATGGGGAAGGTCCCAGGCTGCACTCAGGAAATGGATCCAGGAACCACCACCAACTCAGAGATGACCTTAATTTACATAGGATTAGGTATGAGTAATGGCCTCTCTACACACCAATGGACCATTATCTTGTTGATAAAGATCAGACTTATGTTTCTAAAGGCAGCCACTGCCTGAAAAACACCCTCTCCTCTCATTTACCCAGCCAGTCATGACATCACAGATGGCTATCAGTTTGGTCAAGCATGATTTCCCCTTGGTGAACCCTTGTCAACCCCTCCAGATAACATTCTTTCCAGGTGCTTGGGCAGGACATCCAGGATGATCTGTTCAATAAGCTTTCCAGGGGTAGAGGACAGGTGAACTGGCCTGTAGTTTCCAGGGTACTTCTTCCTCTTTTTGAAGATTGGAGTGATATTTTCTTTTTTTTAGTCGTCAGGCACTTTTTCTGTTCTCCGTGATCTTTCAAAGATGATGGACAGTTGTTTAGCAGTAACATCTGTAGACTTCCTCAATACTTGTGGGAGCATCCCATAAAGGCCCATGGATTTATGGGCGCCCAGTTTAACTAAATGTTTTCTGACCCAGTCCTCCTCAACCAAGGGACGGTCTTCCTTTCTCCAGATATTCTCTCCTTCCTCCAGGGTCTTGGATTCCTGAGAGCTGCCCTTAGGAGTAAAGACCAAAGCAAAGAAGGTATTTGGCAACTCCGCCTTCTCTGCATCTCCCATCATGAGAACATCCATCTTGTTCAGCATTTTCCCTCATCTTCCTTTTGCTGAGGATGTACTTGAAGAAGCCCTTCTTGTTGTCCTTGACATCCATTGCCACATTTAATTTCAAATGGGCATTAGTCTTCCTCATTACATCCTTACATACCCTGGCAATGTTCCCAAATTCCTCCTAAGTGGCTAGCCCCTTTTCCCACTTTCCATAAACTTCTTTCTTGCCTTCCCTAGTTGTCTCACTCACCAGCTATGTCAGGAAGTTATCCTCCACCCTCTTTAGAAACATCCTAGACTGTTTCCTATATTGTATTCCCAGCAGCTATCTTGAATGTTGAAGTCCCCCCGAAAAGCAAGGGGTAGCGATTGTTATTTTTCAGCCATTTCTTCCTCCTGATTGGGTGGTCTATAACAGACTCCCACTATGATATATGCCTTGTTGGCCTTTCCTCTGATTCCTACCCATAAACACTCAACAATTTCATCATCAAGCTCTAGACAGTCAAACACTCCCAAATACAGAGACCTACCTCACCAGGTCTCCTTCCTTGCCTATCCCTTCTGAAAAGTTTACAGCTATCCATCACAGCACTCTGATTGTGTGAATCATCCTACCATGTTCCCTTGACTGCAACTATATCACAGTTTTCCAGATGCACAATGGCTTTCAGGTCCTCATTTTGTCCATGCTGCATTTATCGGTGTAGATGTATTTCAGTTAGGCTATTGATTCTATGAACGTTTTGGAGGAAGAAGCCATAATTCCTATGTGGCTGTTTTCAGGTGCTTTCATGTTTTCGCAGACATCAATAACCCTTGTGTCTTTGCTGCTGCATGGATCTCCATCCACAACCTCCACTGAAATGGCAGAATACCTCACTAGCACATGGTCCCTCAGGCACTGGTGTGCCACCCCAGGATTATCTCCAGTAAGCCCTGTTTGATCTCTTTCTCCCTTCAAATCTAGTTTAAAACTTTCAATGAGCAAAGATCCTTTTCCCTCTTGGAGGCAGGTGTAATCCCTCTGTCATCAGCAGGCCTGGGGTTGTATTGGCTAACCTATGACCAAAAAAACCCCCAAATTCTGCTGGTGGCACCAGACTCAAAGTCAGGCATTGATCTGCTGGCTCATCCTGTTTCTTCATCATGCCCTGCAACTAGAGAAGATAGAAGAGAATACTACTTGTGCTCTAGGTCCCTTAATGAGTTGTCCCAAGGCTCTGAAGTCTTCCTTGATTGCCTCTGGATTTCTTATAGCAACTTCATTGCTGCCTACCTGAAAAATCAATAATCAATAGCAATTTGAGGGCTGTACTAGGTCAAGAAGTTTACTCTTCATGTATTTAACCTGGATACCAGTGAGGCAGGCTTCTGTGAAAAGTAGGTCCAGTCAGCATTTTGGGCCTTCTTTTCCCCTCAGGAGAGAGTCTTCTATGCAGTGAATTCTCCTTTTTCTTTATGTAAGTAGTTTTGATGCAGGTCATAGGCTGATTAAACCTGGTTGACACTTCCAACCTAGATGAGCCATTGTCCTCATCATTGTTTGGTTCCACTTGCAGGATATTTTATCTATTTTTGTTTTTTTAGGGCACCAGGGAAGGTGGCATCCCTGTTTGTTTGCAGGTTGAAATACCTCCTGCAAAATTTCCACGGGAGCAGATGACATGTACCTGATTTCCCTTTTATCTGTTGCTCTCACAGACAGTCTGCCAAAAGCAGCAAACACAAATTTTTCATAGCTTGCATGCTCCATCCCTCCTAGTGCAGCAGGAGTCACCAGGGAATGGTTGGAGCAGAAATAATAGATTACATTTAAGGCTGGGTCTGAGACTTATAACCATGTCAGCCATCACTCACAGAGGTAGAATTTATGATGTTGCCATTTTAGGTTTTTCTGTTTTAAGAACTTAATACTGTAGATATTGTTTCCCCTTTTAGTAGTCCCTGGAGTGTCTCAGATATTACTTTATGTTATTGATAGCAGACATGACCATAGTCTCTATGGTATATGGGACATTTCTAGTGAAACTTCTATCATATGCTGTTAAATCTGATTTGAGAAAATAAATCAGCTGCCCCACACATTGTGTATGTGTTAGAAAAATAAAAGAACCAAAACTAATAACTCAAAATAAAGGAAGCAGCATGTTTCCTTCTGTGGAATCACAGACTGCTTGTCAACAAGGCCTCTAAAATATGTTCAAGCTCTCCAGACACCAGAGGTCTTCAAAAGGTCCTATTGTGATTTTTTTCTGCTGTGAAACACAGTAATGTTCTAAAAAACAATGAAACCAATCTATTTCAAAACTTTTAACACAGTAATAAAAACACATTTCATTTTCCTTATGGCTCAAGCATAGCTGTCACTAGCACACAGAGACTCAGTCCAGAAATCCATAACCAGTCTTATGTTGTGCTAGGGAAGTTTCTGCACTAAATCATATAAATTACCAGCAGTAGGTGAGTGCAAACTTTTTTACTTTAGTTTCTTGCCTTTCATTCCTTGTAGCCCTTCAAAGCCTATTAAAAGGCATCACAGGTGTTTGAATCCAATCCATTTGCTTCTTGTATCACTTTCCCATAAAGATAATCTTGACAAAAAGCAGTAGAGTTTTAAATTATTGCCTTTTCCCAAGAGAAGGCAGTTATCCAGATGATGAAAATTAGATATAAACCTGTCCAAATCTAAGCATCCCCCAACACCACTTGAGCTTCATCTGTGATTAGACAAGAAATTAGACCAAACCTTTAATGAGGGTCTGAAATATTCACATAACATTTTATTTTTATGTATGCAGATTTTCCTTATGGGTTCCAGATGGAACTGCAAATGATGAAACACCAGTAGGGCTGGTTGTAGTTGAGATCCAAAAGAAGAACATCTCTAAATTTCCCAAGAAAATCCTTTATTGTAAGATCTCTAGATTTGTTCTAAAACTCAAACTATTCAAAGAGTTCAGTTGAATTCTGTCTGCTAATGAAAGTTGACTGTATTTATATGAGTGGAACCATAATTTTGAACCATAATTTTACCTAATTTAATGAAAACCCATGTCAAATGTGTTTCCAGTGGTAACCAGAATGAAAAGAGAAAAAAATCAGACAAGGAAGACTTGGAAAGATCTGCGTGGAGAGAAATGAGAGTACTTAAACAGTTGGAGTGATAAATTTTGGGTAGATATAGGGAAGAAAAATGGTTTTTTGTGTTGTTGTGGTTTAAATCTGTATTGAAGTTATTAAGGATTTTGATGACTTTAATAGGTGTTGGATCACATCCTTAGTGTACAGAAAGAAACCAAGATATATGCAAGTACTACTATTTGCTTTGTAATCAACTACCACTGAACAAAAGTGTTTAAGAATCAAAAAAGTACTAATACAAAAAAATTGCCAAACCAACCTGTCAGAAAGTTCAGTCTTTTAACTTATCCTAATTATTAGGAGTTACTGAAAGAACTTAAGCTTGAAAGTGTCATTAACAGTGTACTTTACGTGATCTGAAAATGAAGAACTTCATGAAAGTGTGTGAATAACTTTCTACTTTCTTAAGTTGAGGACTTGGAAAAACCAGAAATTTAAGTCTGTCAGCAAGTCTTTTTTTGCCTCTGCGTGGTACATCAACCTACTTACTCAAAAGCAATTAAGCATGTGCAAACATAAATAACCATAGTTAATTTGATGCATGCAACCTTGTTAACCATTTAAAAAACTTGATAAAGCATTGTACCCTGACAATCAAGAAATAAATTTATAACTTTTAAAATATAGGAATGCCATTTCTCCAAGAGAATTTAATAAGTCATGATGTTCATTGTAACTCCTAATTCTATTCCTGCTTTGTCTAAAAACTGGACTACTTTCTGTTTGCTCTTTGTAACTTGGAATAATTAAAAATCTCTTCTACTTTTGTCTCTTCAATGACAATACATAAATTAAACCTCAGCAGTGTTGAAACACATGCAAAGAGTGATATGACCCTTTCAGAGCATCACTTATCTGCAATGCAGATTTCTCCTGGGCAATCAGAAATTCAGCAAATATTTTTCATTTAGAACTCAATCTTTTACAGCTAAGTAGTGTTCATTTGTTGATTCACAGTTCAGATGTTACTTGGGTATTTATTCTTGTTCATCAAATGTGCACTTCTCTAGTTATTTTTATACTCTAAAATTCCCAGTAGTCAGCCTCAGGGATGGTTCAGTGTTTCTTAGCACTGAAAGCTGCAGAATATACAGCCAGGTTTTCACTTTAAAAAGTGCTTATTTTTAGTAACTGAACAAGATGCAGCATAAAGTTAATTCTATTAAAATGTGTGTATTATTTACTTTTTTCCTCTTTTTTGTTTACATATTTCTATTTTAGATGTAGAAAATAAAAATTAACTTAACTCGGTGCTCCTCAGACTGCTTTGACTCAAACCTAGTAACAGCCGATTGGATCAAACCTTACACTTGTGAAGTTGCATTAATCTACGGCTCATAAAAAGGAAAAAGTACTTGTAGTTAGCCTAGATTGGATGTTTAACTTTTTGCAAGGACTTTATGTCTCTGTCTTGATTACTGCTTTTTAGTTTCCGTTTGTCCTGTGAAAAAAAAATGTTCTTCTAAGCTCTTCTGAAGATGCTGGATGAGTTTTGTGCTACAAGGTGTGTACTGAAGATAGGAATAGTAATGTTGGTTGGAAGCAACCTCTAGAAGTCATGTAGTCAAAGCTCTTGTTCAGAGCATAATCAGGTCATAGAAGGTTTTGCCTAAGGTTCAGGAAGGCACAGCTGAAGCTCAATTTGGCTAGGTACAGAAAAAAATAACAATAAAGGCTTCTATAAATATGCCAGCTATCAAAGGAAGGTCAAAGGTAGCATACTCCCCCTGATGAACACCACTAACAAACTGGTAACAACAGATGAGGAGAAGGCAGAGTTTTTCAACAAATTTTGCCTCTGTCTTCACTTCAGTCTTTCCTCCCACACCTCTCAGGTGAATGGACTTCAAGATGGGGACTAGGGGAGCAAAGTCTGTAAGAGACTAGGTTTATGACTACCTAATGAACTTGAACATACATAAGTCTATGGGACCTGATGAGATGCATCCCAGGATCCTGAGGCAACTGGCTGATCTGGTTGACAATGCCCCTGCTCATTGCAAAGACATTGAACAAAATAAAGTTTAAAGGTTCTTTCTAACACAAAACATTCTATGATTATACGAAACTCCCACAGTTTCAATGCTCTTCAATTTTCACCTTCTTTCCACTCAAATTTTCTTTTTCACTCTATTTATTACTCTTAGAGATGGAATTCTCATATTAAGAGAGAAAATCCATGTAGTTCCTGCAATGTAGACAAGACTGCTTCTTCACTCAGGTATTAGATGAGCCAGTCAGTAATGAGGTACTGCTGGACTTGCTACTCACAAACCAACAAAACCAGCTTTGCAATAAAGCCAACAGGATGCTGGATTATATCAAAAAAAGTGTCGACAGCAGAGATAAGGAAGTCAACCCACTCTACTCAGGCCACACCTGGAATACTGTGGGTGTTGTCCCTGCTGTACAAAAAAAGATGTGGACGGGCAGGAAAGGACCCACAAAAGGCCCATAAGAATGATCAAAGAACTGGGAAGTCTGTCAAATGAGGAAAGACTGAGAAAACTGAGATTGTTCAGCCTTGAGAAAAGAAGGCTTTGAGGAGGCTTTATCACTATATTCTCGTATATAAAGAGTGGATATAAAAGACATAGAAACTCCCTCTTTACAAGGAGTTATATCAAACAGATGGGTGCAAGTTACTCCTGGGAAGATTCTGATTATATGTGAGGAAAATTTTTCACAATGAGAACAATCAGCCATTTAAATAATTTCACCAGGGAAATGGTGGATTCCTAAAGACTGGTCACTTTTAAGATTCAGTTGGACAGGATGCTGAAACATCTTATATCAATTGTGCTTTTGCCAAAAAAATCTAGGTCAAATGATCCTTGAGGCCTCTTACAATTTGGTATTCTATGATTTGATGATGGCAAATCAAGATGGAGGCACCCAGGATCTCTCGCAGTAATACTGAAGTATTCTGTCTGCTCAACTGACTGAGTCAACCCAGTGAAAAATTGATGGCTTCTGTGCTGGGTCCTGTGTGCAGCCTTCCCATAACCTTAAGACCCACGTGGCTTCCCATGCTCTGGACCAGCCCTTCAGGATGGTTCCAGACTGGATATTCATGCTACTGGTCACTGTACGCTTTCTGGTAAGTTCTGGGCTCTGGGCTACTCCTAGTCATTGTCACCAGCCTGGCCCTGCTCCCTAACTGGATTCTGCGGGATGGGGCTCTGCTTCAAGACAGCATGTCCCTGCGGGCCCATGACCACCCTTGTCCCCCTCCCATATGACAGCCAGCCCTCACAGACCCCCTGTCTCTCTGTAAGAATTTACTACATTTTTGTGAAATAGAGAGTAGGTTGCCTCCTTGAAAACCTCATTGCCTTTCAAAGAATGCAGTAATTTTTCTGCTTTCTGGTGTTTTACCAGAAAAACTTGAACAAATCAAACTTAATAATTCCTATATCCCCAACATCCTCTTTTATATTCTTACCTTGTTTGAAGACTACTGATTTTTGTCTTCATGCATGGTTCACCTCACTATAAGATCATGAGGTGTTTACTGGATTTCTTAACACTGCAGCTGTTATCTTCTTCAGTGAATCACACTGTCAAAAAATCAGTTAAAAAAATGTTGAAAATTTATTAATTCTGTGTGAAGCTTGTCAGGCTTCTGGGAAAACCAGGAATATGAAAAGCTGAAAAATAGATACAAAACCTAGGAATCATCCTGTAAAAAAAGGAAAAACTGAATGCTTGGCTCCATGAAAACAACTAAAACTTTTCTTTAGCTTTGATTTATGTTCTTGCAAATTTGGGGAAAAGTTTTTCTTAGATTGAAATGGAAATTGTAAGCAAGTCTTCCTTACTCCTTTCAGTCATTCGTTTGAATTTTCCCCATGAAGTAACTTCTCAAGTCTTCACTTACTTTCTGATGACTTGAACTCTTACTGGTACTTTGCACAGTGAGATAAATAGAGGCCAAGAGTAAATCAAAGCGTTTAGGCATTTACTTAAGAGGAATTCATACCACTACTGTGTTTCTGAACATATTCTATTTATATTTAGAAAGTTTCCTCCACATTTATTATAGAAGACAGAATTTCTTTAGTTGAGTTTTAATTTTTTATTAAATTTATGATTCTTTAAAAGGAACTCATTATTACATTTATTTTATGAAATGTGAATAGTTAAATGCACCATTTCACTTTATAATGCATCTCCTTGCACCCTTAGCAAGTTTGCAGACAACACTAAGCTGGGTGGAAGTGTAGATCTGCTAGAGGGTAGGGAGGCTCTGCAGAGGGATCTGAACAGGCTGGATCACTGGGCTGAGTCCAGTGGCTTGAGGTTTAACACGGTCAAATGCCGGGTCCTGCACTTGGGGCACAACAACCCTATGTAGAGTTACAGACTGGGAGAGGTCTGTCTAGAAAGCTGCCTGGAGGAGAAGGACCTGGGGGTGTTGGTTGACAGCCGACTGAACATGAGCCAGCAGTGTGCCCAGATGGCCAAGAAGGCCAATGGCATCCTGACTTGGATCAGAAATGGTGTGACCAGCAGGTCCAGGGAGGTTATTCTCCCTCTGTACTCAGCACTGGTGAGGCCACTCCTTGAATCCTGTGTTCAGTTCTGAGCCCCTCAGCACAAGAAAGATGTTGAGGCTCTGGAGCAAGTCCAGAGAAGAGCAATAAGGCTGGTGAAAGGGCTGGAGAACAGGCCTTATGAGGAGCGGCTGAGAGAGCTGGGGTTGTTTAGCCTAGAGAAGAGGAGGCTGAGAGGAGACTTCATTGCTCTCTACAAGTACCTGAAAGGAGGTTGTAGAGAGGAGGGAGCTGGCCTCTTATCCCAAGTGCCAGGGGACAGGACAAGAGGGAATGGCCTCAAGCTCCTCCAGGGGAGATTTAGGTTGGAGATTAGGAGGAAGTTTTTCACAGAAAGGGTCATTGGGCATTGGAATAGGCTGCCCAGGGAGGTGGTTAAACACCTTCCCTGGAGGTTTAAGGCACGGGTGGATGAAGTCTTGAGGGACTTGGTTTAGTGTTTGATAGGAATGGTTGGACTAGAAGATCCAGTGGGTCCCTTCCAACCTGGTTGTTCTGTGATTATTTAGTAAAGCACCAGAAAAGAGTACTTAGGCATGATGTAGAATCCCACTTACTGGAGCAGTTTATGACAGGGTAGAAAAATATTTGTCCAGAATAAGATGAGGGACAGAGAAAGTAAAGGCCTCTCATAATTCAGATAAGATATATGTGGAAAAGATTAGAAAAATAGGTGGACGTGTGGGCAGTCTTGTACTGATATCTGGGAGACACTGCACAGATTTATTCTATTCTTCCCTTATAACGTGAGAATAAAAAGACTGAGAAGAAGGTGCTTATCTGTGTGTATGTTGGAAACTATGAAATGATGAACACCACATCATTTTCCACATCCCTGAGTAGGTCGTTCTCTCTAACACACCTCAACATATTGACTTCACATGGAGTCAATATGCTGAACAAGTGAAAACACCTTGCAAGTGGAGGCAATATAAATCTCCTAACCTACTCACCATCCTACATTGTTCTAGGATGAGGAAAATACTTAACTTTATCCCTCAGGCAACTAGGACACCCTGAAACCTGCTGCTATTATGATCTCAAAGCTGCAGGGTGAGTGCAGGAAGGAAGAAGGATTTAGACAAGTATCTGAAACAGTCAAGCTGACCTGTAGAGTCAGGCAGCCCTGATGGGATATCCAATGACAAACTGGTTTATACTGCACTTTCTGTCTAATGACTCAGTCAAAACACTTATAAGGAAGCTGAAAACCTAAGGAAAATGAAAGAAATAGAGGGCAGAATATTTTGTAAAGGGGCTATAAATTGGTTTCTCTTTGTCAGTTTAAGGTTTACATTTGGGGATTGCAAACAGAAAATTATTTTCTTCATCCCTGGATTAACAATTTTTGAAGTGGTGACAGGGTAGCAGGAAAAAGATAAGACAAAGTTTGTAAGACAATAACCGCTACAAGGACTTTGGGAATAAAGGGCAGAACATAATTTTTAAATTCACAGAAAAAAAGAAAAAGATAAAAGATACTACCCTCCTGTCTTTCCAGCTGAAGGATTGAAGACAGAGAGAAAAATATTTTCTTTCTACTGTTTTTTAGTTGTGTCTGTGAGTTTATATGAACTTGTCACACATCCCAATATATGATGCCAAGATTCACAGATATTTCTTTGTGCTCGTATAAAGTGGCTGTCTTCTGTAGAGAATAATCCAATTTTTCTTTTTCAGAGCTACTTTGCTAAAATTCACTGCCTGCAGCCACCAGGTATCTCCAGAGAAATTATTTTAAGCAAACAAAGGCAATGGACAAAATATCAACTAAAATAGAATCAGTAAAAGCAAACTCTGCATGTATCTCAAAATAAGTGTCCTTCCAGGTAATAAAAGAACCCCAGTCTTGAATTCCTCTGGCTCCAATTCCTTTCTAAGTTGCCTTTTGCTTTTGTATGCTTCTTTTCCTTCCCCTGTGATTGTTCCCTACGTGCAGCTGTTAAGGATATTTTTAGGTATGGACAGAGATTGCCTGTAGCACTGACTAAATGAAACTGTCACATAGGAAGACTGTAAATGCACACAAATAATAAAGCAAGATCTAGGACTCTGGCTATTGCCACCAGTTCCAAATATTCTGTCATGCCCACTGGCAAAGAAAGAAAGTAAAGATGAAACAATACTTTCAATTGCATGAGAGAATTGTTTTACCTGGTTGGTACAATGCAAAAGGCATGTCAAAGACTCTTTGTGGGGATCAGGTGTGGAAGAGACATAACAGTAATGTTAATGCTGGCGACTGTGAAAACTCCCCACTAAAGCTTATGGAAAGCTATGCAGCACCCTCAGGAGGGAAGAGTGAACATTTTGTCTGTTTAAAAATGGAATGATACAGTTTCCTAATACACTCCTGGAACGAAGAATGGGACACTTGTTGGAGTGTGGACAGAGGTAGAATGACTTTACTCCTTTTCCTCAGTGAGTGAGCTCACAGTTCAGAACTCTTGGTGTCAGCTTGTGCCGTTTGTTCTTGAGAAAAGAGAAGGCCAATGAAGTATTGAAACTTCGGAACAAAAAAAGAGATAATATATGTAAGTTTTAAACATTTCTCAGTCCTTCTTTTACCAGTTAATGGTTGCTCTGCCCCACAGGACAAGAGAGAATGGCCTCAAGCTCCGCCAGGGGAGATTTAGGCTGGAGATTAGGAGGAGGTTTTTCACAGAAAGGGTCATTGGGCATTGGAATAGGCTGCCCAGGGAGGTGGTTGAGTCACCTTCCCTGGAGGTGTTTAAGACACGGGTGGATGAGGTCTTGAGGGACTTGGTTTAGTGTTAGATAGGAATGGTTGGACTAGAAGATCCGATGGGTCCCTTCCAACCTGGTTGTTCTGTGATTCTGTGAAATCTATCTTCTTAAGGGAACATATTCATTTAGTGCTAGACTACCTTGATGTTGCTTTTCTCAGATTTATTTAATTATGGACATTTATGGTGGTTAACAAAACAACCCATAGCACTGTGAGCAAGAAGCACAAGATTGAATCTTACTGGTCAGTTGCTTATTTTTTATCGATCAAGGAATAAAACTACGGTGTCTTTGAAAGTTTCAATGAATAAGAAAAATGAGAAGAGAAGAGGAAAAATAGAGAGGAAAAGAGAAAAATAAAAATAAAAAAATATATTACCACCTCAGCATTCCAACAACAAAGTTTGTTCTTTTTAGCAATGGAGTCTTCTTGTGTGTCATGGATCCAGGATATAATGGAAGGAAGAGGAAGAAGAGAGGTAGTAGTTGAATTGGCCAGCTTTTACACATCACAGCTCTCAAGGGTCTTCCTATTGGACTCAGAGCATTTACCATATTAATTCAGACCTTCTAGGAGATTCTGGGAAAGGGCTTGGTGTTTGACAAATCTCGTAGAACTTCCCTTTTTGTTACTTATCAGATACTCAGTTGGCAGTCAGGGTTGCTTCAGGGTGGGAATCAGGGTTCTAGACAGGATAATACCTCACCCTCTGGTGGGTATTTTCCTTATCAGCAGTTCCCCTTAAGCATCCACTTTCTTGTAGTTATGTTTCTTCTTCATCATTGTGAGTGTCTGGGCTGGAGACAGGACAATGTCCCATCTTTCATGTTTGAGACAAGCCTCCTTATCAGTCCCTTACACACAGTTATTAAATGAGGGCAACAGGCAATTATTATTCAAATTTCTCTTATCGGGAATAGCTGGTTGAGGACTGCAATAGTACCTGAAGCACATTTATACAACCCTCTTGACTTGTCCTAAGCTGAAATACATACCATTGATAATGGGAAACTGTTGCCTTGTTGAACTTTCCACCTGGCCGGGCTTCCCTCAAAAGTAGTATAGTTAGGTCTTATTGCAAGGGTGGGCCTGAGCACTCCAGCCAGCTGTGAGCTACCACAGATGAACAATTGTCCAGCTTCAGATGTGTGTTTCCTGAGGGGCAGCACGTGATTGTGTTTGAACTCAAGTGTGCAATGCCTCGAGTGAGGTTGTCTGACACTGCCCTCATAAGAGAGACATATAGTACCAGACGCCTTGCAGAACTGCTAGGGTCTTGCATTATGGAGAAAAAAGTGAATGAAGTATGCTTTCCAAACCCATAAATTTAGGGCACAAACAGGAGCTGTCACTCACATCTGACTGAGCACTTCTTCAGAGAGCAAACATTCTCTTTTCTGGCATTCTTTGATAAACAGAAATAGTTAACAGTCTTGACATTTATAGATTCTCAAGAACAGGAACACTCATTAGAGCACACTGCCTCATGGTGGACCAAATCAAGCCTTCATTGTCAGCTTCTATTTACAAGCCTATAACAAGTTGGCTTGGGAAGATTTTTATGAAATTAAAGAGAAGAATGATTTCAAATGCCTTTAGCAGAAACATTTTATCTAACTCAAACCATTCTCTGATTCTCTGATTCTAAGTAAATGTTTACATAGTTGATTTCTGTTACATAAAGACAGGTAATGCATTTTTTTAATATATCTTTCCTAGAGCTTAATTCTCTTCAATCAGAACTCTTCTGTAATTGTATGAAAATATGAGACATTAAGATTCAGTGAGACTATCTAAAAAGACCAAATTCCCATGTTTCATAACCTTAAACATCTGCTGGGATAAGAACAAAACAAACAGCAATACGGGATAGAAATAATTGGTACCTAAACTGAAAAATGTGTATGTGTGTGAGTAAAAGAGAGACAGAAATCTTTAACAAACTCAGTCTGTTTATTCCTAGCCTAACAATCAATTCTGTCTGTAAAATCAATATTGTACTTTCCAGCGTGAACCCAGTCATTCTGTTGGTCCTTTAACTGTTGCTTACATAGTGTCTAGGATCTCTAACACCATTCCTAAACCCAGGAACCTGGTTTGTGCCTCAGTCTCTCTTTCTGCATTTGCAGACTATCTGCACATGAGCATTTATTACAGGTTTGGCTAGTTAAGGATCTCTTAAGAACTTGCTGTCAGATAGATAGACGATAGAGGAATGAGGGCATAGTACTGGTTTCTGTTTTTCTTTTTTTCTTTTTCCCTTTTTCCCATCATTTGAAGAAGGGAAGGGGGCTCATTTTACTCTTCATAATATCTCAGATTTGTTGTTCTCCCCTACAGGTGTTTTAGTTAAAAAAAAAAAATCTTGTCAAATCATGTATACATTATCTCCAGAAAACAAGATGACATCACAAGGATTGTTTTCTTTTGTATGTGGCTTATAATTACTGAGAAAATAATTGGCACATTACTGTGTAGATTCAGGCAGTTATCCACTAAATTAAAACTCTGGTTTCAGATTAATATTATCATAGCTCTGGTAAAAAATGTCAATTTTCAAGCACGACCATTCGGCAAATTATTTTGGGCTTGCCAGTTTTTTAAAAGATCTGGAATGAGAGTTTAATCCTCTTTAACTACATGACTTGTGGTGATGCTGACTGTTAGCGTTTGGAAAAACAGACACCCAATAATGCTGTTCTTCATAGCCTATTTGTGAAAGACAAATAACGTGGGTCCACCATTGCAGTGGAAATAATATTCACTTGACCACACGCTGACGCTGACTAAAGCTGATGATTAAGTAGATGTCCAGGTTCAATAGGCTCCTCTTTAAACCTGTGTGAGATCTCAATAGTCTGAATGTTTGCTTTTCCAAACATAAATTTAGAGTAAAACCAAGATAATTTACAAAAAGAGAAGAAATAAATCAGGCACTATTTGGTTTACCTTGTGCCCTCTGTAAAAGATAGGAAAGCATCTGGAATATGCCTGAAGGGTATTAAATATACAGATCAGGTCATATAAACTAGGTCTAACTTACATTAGACTATTCATGAGGCAATATGAATTATTCAAACAGAAAAATGTTTACAATTTTTAGGTATATTTTCAGGCAGGATGTTGGGAAGAAAAGTGAACATTTGAAGTGAGAATGACTGAGGTAGGGTTATCCACATAATACAAGGTACATGGGTAAAAACGTCATCTAGCCAGCTCTGTGTTTAGGAGACATTCACAAATTTCTAACAAGTTGAAAACTTTCCTGATATCCCAAAACCATCCTGTAAATTGACATTGTTTTCCACTAATTCCACTTGTAGACTTGATAATGCTATCAATGTCACTTAGTACCCGTCAGGGGCCCCCTATACACTGGTCCCAGCCAGGACTGCCAGTAGTCCCAGCGAGATAAACCTCTTTACAGCTCAGTACAACCTGGAGTTTTTTATTTAAATGACCGTGTAACCACGTTGCAATCAAATGTGCAAATAAACCCTTGAACATCACATAAAAGCTCTTCAAGCTGATCATTTCCATGCGCACCCACTGAAATCTGTGTAAGTTTAGATCACTCTTAAATAGCTCCTTGTCCTTCTTCATTAACTATTCCTAGTGATATAGCACTACAGAGGAAAAAACCATATCACAATGGGTTTGGATACTACAAAGCTATATTGCAAAGCCCGTCTATTAACAATCATGTCAACATAGACCAATGTGGATACTCTTCAGTCATAAACAATAACGTCTAGTAGCTTTTCAGATATATTTTGAAAAGTCATAAAGATTTTCAGCCGAACACTGAAAGTGAAATACGAACTGCATCTTGAGGCTTGTGTTTTGAAAGCACATGGTGTATTAATATTTAATTTCTAATATAACGGTTTTATTATCTGGGTTTATATAAAGCAGTAAGATGCTACAGTATAATAAATAGAACAAGTTTGTAATATAGGTTATTTTTACGTATGAAACTCCATGAATACTTAAGGGATCACAATGCACATAAATTTTCATGCCTTCAAGAGAGAGCTTTGTTTAAAAGGAACATATAAGTATATTTTTATCATTGCATGAATTTCTGAACATATGTTCATACATTTCTGAGCTGGCATTTCACTACAGCAGTTTGCAAAGAAAAGTACAGGAATTAATAGAGGCTTTATTATCAGTAGAAAAAGACAACCAACAGATCGATGGGTGGGTGTATGGGAAACTAAAACATTTTCTGAGTTTAATATAATTATTTTACCACAGAATTTTTCAATTGCCTTAGACATAATTTTTCCCTTGCTTTGAATACTCCTTGTATTTACTAATATGAAATATAGGGTATATCAATTACATTAATACTATTTACATTACTAAATTATGCACCTAATTCCATTTATTACATAAAGATTTGTTTGACTTCATTGTCACTAATATTAATTTCCTTAGCTGAGTTAACTCTATGTTATCAAAGCATTTAAAGGATTAAAGGTGAATTTGATTTATATAGAAAATATTTTAAGCTGAATATGACTTCTTAAGACTCCCACAGAATTTTTCTCCTCAAAATAAGATTTTTTAAATAGAAACATCAGGCATGTCTGCAATTACGATCCTACATTTTCCATAATTTTGTGCAAGGTAGACATTACAATCATGCAAAAAAAATTACTAGAACTCTTTAAAATTGAAAAATTCATCTAAGCGCTAATCCTGAATTACACAGTACTCATAATACTTGAGGTGCCCTTTAGATACTCTCTCAATAGCAATAAATTCACTAAAGCTTTGAGGGAGAGCACAGAAAAACATATTTGTTTATGTTTTATTTTCTGAAGTAACTGACCCATGAGTTAGGATTCATTTTATCTATGACACCTATATTTAAGCGCAAATATGTGGATATCTCCACTTTTAAAAAAAGAAATCTGAATTATGTCTATATATTGAAATCAACATGTTTATCAGGTGGAATCTTGTCCATAGCAAAAGTAAGAGAGTAGATGATGAAGTTTTTTCCATTCTCCTGCAGCTGCTCTGAGAAGATAAGATCTTGGTAGAACAGGTCTAGATGCATTGATGTTCTTGGAAACAGACTATATGTTAAGAGTATCTGAGCATTCTGCATCATCTTGGAGTACTTTCTTCTGAATTTCAGTGGGGACAAAATCAATACAGAAGGAATAGTGATTCGTACAGTAAGTGAGCAGTAAAATTATTGGGGATATTGGGTGTAGTTGATGCTTCACCTTCTAGCATCAAAACATGCTTGACTTCAGTAGCCTTTTTTTACATCTGAGTGATCCAATCAGGAAATCTGTTCAAGCAAGGAAGAATTTCTTCCCTAATGACCTATCTAGAGGCCATCCTCACACTGTACTGCAGTGAATCCTTGGTCTGGATGAACACAAAGAAGAGAACACTGACTGACCTTTCTTGTCAAGCTGGAGCTTGGGCACTGTCTTACTCAACTGCAGAGTCAACCTTGCCCTTCCTGGACTATAATCATGAATCTCAAAACCCATGGAGGTCGGGATTGGTGCATACACTGAAAGTCAGCCTAATGCCCTGGAAACCAGAGAAAGACTGCCACTGATATGAAATAGTTAACACTACATTTTCTTAACAAATAAGGTTCTTTCACAAACTGTAGTATTCTCTGCATGTTTCTAAGCTATCTCATTTTATATCTACAGAGAATTCCTTGAAAATCAATTCTTCCATAAAAGTGTGTGAAATTGCAATGTATCATGTTATGTTTGTAGGACAGGGTTTGCTAGGTTTTTGTTGGCTTTTCTGTCAGGGATTTGAGAAATGATTCAGAGATTATAAAACAACATAGAGATAAAGACCAGCTTTGAAAGATAGGATATACTGCTCACTATGATTTGTATGAACTAATCTCTAATGCTTCTTTGGGAGAAAAACATCAACTGAAGCTTATAGTCCATTGCATACATTAGAGATGAGTACTTATTAATCTTATAACCTTTTTTAATTAACAGAGTAAATTCTAAAATGAATACAAATTGAATGTCTCCAAGAGTAAAATATATTCAGCTATGAAATGTTCCTTTACATTTGGTGAAATATCTGTGAAGTAAGTGATGTACCACAGAAATAAGCTGGTTTATTTCACTTTTGTTTTCTCACAGACAACAACAAATAAAAAGTGGCAACAGCTGGCACTTTGGAAGTAACACATCTGTGTCAATCTTACATGCTATTATAGGCTTGAGTAAAATTGTATTGTTTTTGTTGCTGCCGTTGTCATTGCAGCTGTTGCTATTTACTATGTGTTACAGTTCTTCTAAAAGCATGACCAATGAAAAGTAGAAAAGAAATCTGAAGGGCAAATATAGAACAAATACCTTTAAGTCACAAAGTGCAGTACGGAAATTAATCCTTTAGATGAATGATGCTTATAAAAAAGATCTAAGGATAAACTGGATCTGTATGAAAATTCAGCTATGTGTATTCCAACCAATAGGTTGTTCCATAAAATCGAGCATAAACAAAAGATGTGCATACAGGAGCCATTACGAGAAACAGAGGACAATAGAAATCAGGATATGGCAAGATGTAGAAAAAATAGCTATGATTATTTCCCAGCAAGAGTCAAATTGTTGTACCTACATGAACAAGAAGTAAAAAATACATAGAAATTGGATCTAGTGATAAAAAATTTTACAGTTTTGGTATCTGAAAGAAGGGAAAGAATTAATATGCAGTCTAGAATCACAGAATCATAATAGTTTTGGTTGGAAGGGGCCTTTCAAGGTCATCAAGTCCCTTAGAGGCACCTTATTCTCATTCCACTATCTATGCAGGGAATACAGAAGCCTGAATTGTTCTTTCTTATCCAGGAATCAAGCATAGGTCCTAGTGTAGATGTGTTGCATTACCTTAGCTGGCATCTATTAAGGCAAACTGAACTCTTGAATAGAATTATCTATGTTTTTCATTTTGGGGAAAACAATTCAAGTTCTGGGTCATATTTGCAGAACCAGAATTAGTATTATATTAGAAAAATTACTTAGAGAAAATGGGAAACGCAAAGCATGTAAGAATAAAACCAGAACTTGCTTTCATTTATACTTACCATAAAAAAACTCCCTAATATCCAGTTAAGACAATTGTTATCAATGACAATGATATACAACAAAACAGGTACGTAACAAGAGGCGTAATTCTGAGAATAATAATTATGGCTATATGTGTGTATTTAAATGTACATTTATCGATGTAAGGATACTTGTGTATAGGAGAATAGCAGCTAATCTTGTTTCAGTGATGTCCAGTGAGAGGACAAGAAGCAGTAGACAAAAACTGAAACATAAGAGGCTCTATCTGAGCATCAGGAAACACTTTTTTGCTGTCAAGGTGATCACACTGGCACAAGTTGCCCAGGGAGGTTGTAAGATCTACCTCCTCAGAGATATTCAAATGCCATCTGGACATGGTCAGAGCAACCGGCTCTAGGAGGCAGTACTTGAGCAAGAGATTGGACCAGATTACCCCTGGAGGTCCCTTCCCACTACAACAATCCTATTATTCTGTGATGCCATCATTCTCCATAGCAGTTACTGACTCTTGACATCAAATCATCGCCTTCCCAGCTAGAATTAAGGCAGGCAACACCACATGGCACCAATTCTTTGTTCAATCATTCATTTATGATCAAAATAAAAATCTATGACTTAACGAAGTTTTTTGATTAATTAACATAGGCAGCTTCCATAGTAATGCCATAAAGCAAAATTATGTCTTCTTTGCAGCTGAGTAGGTTTATCCAAGACATTTTAGAGGTGTTAATCTGTATGTCTGAATGTAGATATTAAATATGTTGAGTCTTTTTGACCCACATCCCTAAAGGCATTTAAATGTTAACGTTCCATGGACTGAAATTGATGAAATTATGATTAAATTGAAATTAAATGCCTTTTCAGTCATCTCTCTGGGGTATTTGATTCTCTCTTCAACATGGAAACGTATCAAACAGGAAAAATCCATCACTAGATATTTTCCTTGATATAGATTTTCTTCCTTGAGATCTATGACTGACTTTGTGTTTTCTTAAATTACCAGAACTAAAACTGATTTAAGCACAGAAAGCAACGAAGACTAGTGAAAAGTGAAAGTTAAAAATGTAGTATTGTTGGAATACTGAAGGACTTTCTCATGGAAAATGGCCATGTGAACAATCCAGTCTACAAGTTGATACACTAAAAAGTAACAAATGAAGGACGACTGAGGAGCAGTGCACATGAGAAATTAAGGGAGTACAAGAATGAATAACTCCCTGATGTTGATAAGAGAAACTCTGGACCTGTGCATATGTGGCGTACATGCAAAACTGTACTAGCTAGCAATTATTCTTGCTGAAGATACTAACCAATCAGATAATCAGTGTATTCACGTGGACACATGATATGAACCAATACTAAAGAAAAGATTTACATACCAGTCACGTGTACTATTGCCTTTTCTATAAAAGCTTCTGATGCTCTGTAATAAATTGAACATTTGCTGATCACATTGAACTCTCCGTTTGATTCCGTGATGCTCCCGCTAACGTAGTATGTCAATTTTTTTTTTGAATTTTTACTGTTTGGCTCCAAAAGAAGATAGAATTCTGGGATACCCATTCTGTCTTGTGAAGGCTATGTGGTGTGTACTATTGTATTACTATGATTAGCTGACCATATCCATGCAGAATGAGATTAATATTTATTTAACAATTCATAATAAAGAATTAATCAGTGCTTTTTAATTAATTTCCACAAATCTACAGTCAATATTCATTCACCAGATGTATTCTTTGTGTTGTTATTATAAGTTAGTATAGTGCGTTGTACAACATAGTTTGGGAACAATGAGTATATCTGTCATAATCAAGGGAGATTCTCACATCAAGGCTATTTGAGTTGCATACATCTATTAATGGATTTAGTACTAATTTGCTATGTGAGATAAGCAAAGAGTCAGAGCTTTGGATGGAAACACTGTCAGATGTCTCAAAAGCTGAGTTTTATAATTTGCAATCCAAACACACTAGAGAAAAAAATTATATTAATTGCAGATGGGTGCTCCCTTGACTGGAAGAAAACAGCAAAAAAAAAAAAAAACAACCTTGCTATAAAACCCACATTTTGCCGACAGAATAGAATAAACGCTGGAAGAAAATAAAAAATGTTAAATTTTGTCTTCAGCAACACTAAACTCAAGCTTTTATATCCTGCCTTTTTAATAATAGAATAACTTACAGACATAGAGCCACCACAGCACTAATGAAACCATACTGCATAGCAGTTATTGACTCCTGACATCAGACCATCTTCCTCCCAGCTAGAACTATGGCAGGCAACAACACATGATACTAGTTCCTCGTTTTATCAAACAAGTCTTCTCTGCTAGAAAGATCTGTGTTGTCATTCAGAGGTCCTTACACACTTTTTTTGTAGAAAAGTGATTTTGCAGTGAGGAGAAAATATGACAATGCAGAAAAGTCATGAATCTGCAGTGACCTCTGGTTAGCTTCAACTCCAGAGGCAGCAGGATCTGGTAGGCTGCAATGTGGGTAAATACAGTTAATTATTCTCATGATATAATCAGGCTCTAGCTCACTGAGACTCATCTTACATTTCACAAGTTTTCACTGGAAATCTGAGCTGATGCATCACAGTCATCTCCTATTGTTCAGTAAACAGATGACACAGGTGTTTAAATAGGACCAAAGTATCGGAAATACTAGCAATGTCCAAGCATTTTGTTTCAGCATACTTCCCCATCTGCAGTCAGCCATCGATTTCTAGGCTACCATTCAAGAGCAGTTTTTCAAACCCTTTTCATTTTGCTCTGATTTCATATGCAAACTATAACCTTGTGAATACAGATTCCTAGCAGCTGTTGTGGACACTGTTGTTTAGTTTGAAAACTTCTAGTGACAAACCATGTAGCCAAAAAATAAAGCTCCACACCTCCATTTGTTTGAAATAAGGTGGCTTATTCTTCTATATATGTTAAATCCTTTTTGCTTGCTACTTTCTCAGTTTGTCATATAAGTACATCAATCCCGTTGAGATCAAACATGCAATACAATTTGCGTTCAACAGCTAACAGTCTTCTCTCAGACAGCTGGAAAATGATACTTCCGTCTGGCATCCTTTATCAGAAAAGCTGGCTTATCACCTGTACAATTATGACTGTCACAATACAGTTGTCACAGTGTAATGGGCTGAGTCCATCCCATTGAAATAAGAAACAATTAGTAAATAAAGTTCTCATTCTCAAAGGTTTCATTCTATGCTGTTGTTTTGATGAAATGGGAGTTAAACACAACTGCTAAATGCTGCAAAGGGTTCTTGACCCAACATAGGCCTAGGGTTGACTCCCTTACTGTCTAAATTTCTTCATGTCCTTTGGGAAGATATTTTAGGTGGCATTTTAGCATCATGTTTCAGGAAGAGTTTTGCTACCTTCCTTAGCAAGTACACTCTTTTTACCACTTCCTACTTTTCCCGCCCTCATTTTCAAGTTTCTTTCATAGTTTGGTTAACTTAGTTGATGTCCTTTCAAATTGTGGTGAGTGGACCCTGTCTGGATGCCAGGTGCCTGTCACAGCTGCTTTATCACTCCCCCTTCTCAGGTGGACAGGGGAGAGAGAATATAATGAACACCTCATGGGTCAAGACAAGGAGAGGGAGAAATGACTCAACAATTACCAAAACAGAGTCTATTTGGGGAAAATTAATTTCATCTGCTACCTTTAAGTCAGTGTATGATAATGAGAAAACAAAAACTAAATCTTAAAACAACTTCCTTCAACCCGTCCCTTCTTCATAGGCTTAATTTTACTCCTGATTTTCTCTGATCTCTCCTCTGCAACGGTGATGGGGAATAAGGTTTACTGTCAGCTCATCACATATTGTCTCTGCTACAGTCCTCAGAGGGAGGACTCCTCACATTCTTTTGCTCCAATGTGGGGTCCCTCCCATGGGAGAGAGTCCTCTAGTCCTCTCTCCACAGGTCTGTAGGTTCTGCTAGGAGCCTGCTCCAGTGTGGGCTTCCCACAGGATCACAGTCTCCCACAGTCTCTTCCAGGCATCCACCTGCTCCAGTGTAGAGTCCTTCATGGACTGTAGGTGGATATCTACTCCATGGTTAACCTCCATGCATTACAGGGGTACAGCCTGTCTCACCATGGTCTTCGTCATGTGCTGCAGAGGAACCTCTGCTCCAGTGGCTAGAGCACTTCCTCCCCTTCCTTCTTCACTGACCTTGGTATCTGCAGAGTTGTTTCACTCACGTATTCACCCCTGCCTCCAGCTGCTGCTCTGACATGTTTTTCTCCCCCCATTCTTAAATAAGATATCACAGAGGTGCTACCACTATTGCTGATTGGCTCAGCCTTGACTGGCATCAGGTCCTTCTTGGAGCTGAGCATTGACTCTATCTAATATGGGGGAAACTTCTAGCAGCTTCTCGCAGAAGTCACCACTGTAGCCTCCCCACTATCAAAGCCTTGCCACACAACCCAAATGCACAAAAGTAGGATCAAAGATATAGAACAGATCTGCCTGGTATAACATGGTACGTGAGAGTCACTAATTCTTGGAATGCAGTTACAAGGAAAAAGTCTGCTGGCCTGCTCCTTATGACGGGAGAACTCCAAACACCAGTACTTTAAGATGCTGTCAGTGAGAAATATTTTGTTTTCTCTGCAGTCTACAGGTGATAGTTAGACAAGAAAGATCTCTAGGAAAGTATTCCTCTTCCACTGAGGACTTGGCAGACAGACATGGGAGAGATTCAGAGGCATCAACCATGACCTATTACAACCAGCAGGTACAGCAATCAAAGCCACCTTTTCCTCTTCCTTCCTTCTTATTTCTCTGCTTTGTCACATGGGGTCTCATTTGAAGAAGGCGAGAGGTGACATAGATAAAGCCAAAACTTTGAGAATGGGATTGGGCCAGAGATACCTGGAGCTGCCTGCTCCAGTACTGAGGTGTCAGAAGAGCACTTCCAGGAATACAGCATTGTTGGGGAATGCATCTGACACTTACTGGTTTCCAGGAAAACCAAAAAGGAGGAAGGGCAGGGTAAGTGGGTGATGACTGAAAGAACTAGAAACCACAAAACTGATTTCAGGCTGAAGAAATGGCCCCACCTCAAGTTACTAATTATCTACATGACAGAGTTGGCAATTCCAGTTGTCCCAGATAGAAGAGGACTGGCAGGTTTTTCGTTAAAAATAAATGAATAAAACTTCAACCCCCCCCTAAACCTACAACCTTTTCTTGTCTATTTGCTTTTTAAGCCTTTATGGTTACGTTGAGAAATGATTTCTCCTTTTAGGGAAACCCAGGAGTTGGGAGTTCCAGAGTTTGTACTGGTGGTTTTATAAGAAGGAAATCCTGTACATCAGGCCTGAATTAATGGAAAAAGAGAATTAGTATGTCACAATGGCTTGATTGATGGCAAACAAGCTTGTGGTGAGGAGGCAAAAGAGTCAGAGCTCTTGCAAAACAACACAGAAGACTGATGCTAAGTATATCAGTATTGATGTGGGCAGTAGATTAGACATAATAAAGTGTTTTAAACAGTATCAACAACAACAAAAATTAGAATGAAATGGATGCAAGGAACTCAGAGTGATAAACAATTGAATTTGAGTAGTTCTTTTCAAGATCAGATGTATTTTAGAAATGCAGAATAGTTACAGTTCAACAAGGAGTTTCATTCTTTATTCTTTCAGTATCTAAAAGATTTTAATTCCAATGTAGGGGCAAATCATCAGAAAATCAAGAAAACCTTCCTTCCCCCCTAGTTTATTCTTTCTCATCATTAGGAATCAGTACTATATCTGATGAATTTCTTCAGGGTAAAGAACATGGTTGCTTGCTCATCTTGTACTTTTTATATGAGAGGCGATGGCATACTCCATAAATTCAACAATATGGACATAGTAAAAGTACGACATACGATAGAGACTAATTTCTAAGCTGTATGGTTTTGCTCTGCTTCTGTAATCTCATTCAAGAATCTGTTATCTAATGCTGAGCTCAATAGGACCTATTGGTGCTCTGGCAATGACAGAATGCCCTATTGAAAAGTTGACCGAAATGACAGCATGTCTTGAACAGTGAAATAAGGTGTTTCAAAGACTTTTTTAAAAGGCCAGGCTCTACAATATGCTTCTAAAAGTGAGGGGTAGAGAGCAGAGTATAGTCATGAAGCAGTGATAAATATCACAATCCCCCTGCCCTTCATCTTTTTGTTGAGACAGAACTTTGTATTCCTCGGAGAAGAAAAATCTAAACCAGCTGAGAAATGTCTTTTTAATCAATGTTGTGTCACAACAAAACGTTATGTCTGGCATCAAAACATCTGGTATCTAACTTTCAGAGGTAAGTCACAGGTAACTGGGAGTACTTAGTATTTGAAAAGTGATTCCCTTCTACTTATGAGTTGATGTATGGATTTAAATACCTGATTGTAGGTATCAGATGTACATCGTTCCTTTTAACTTGCAATAACGGCTTCAGGACATAGCAAGAGAAGTGCCTTACAGAAAACAGAGGAATGACAACACTCACTTACCAGCAAAATTATTCTAATATTTTCCACTAATAGAATATAGCCTTTTCTGCCAGACATTAAACTTTCATCAAAATATGTTCTTCTTTTTCTCCAAAAAGTAAAGACAAGGGAAAGAAATATGAACTTGCATGATCTTAAAAACAAATCTCTCTGCAAAAAAAAGGAGGAAGTAGAAGGCAAAAAGAAGAAAAAGGGAAAGAAACAGCTCAAGAAAGAAATATAATTTTGTCAAAATATTTCATTTAAGAATAAAGAAATTGAAGTAAGTTTATTTAATCCTGTTTTCCTGTATAATTATATGTCCAAAGGTTTCATAATAAAAACAAAATTCACTAAGTCAACATGACCCCCTACTACCGTATTCGTATCTTGCCCAACTTCAGATGAATATTCTGCTTCACTACGGATAGTTCTTTGAAAATATTGTGATTGCTTGGAAATGTTTGCCACCATGACTACATATCTCACAGTTTGAATCTAAATTGGTGTGGTAAACATTTGAAAAAAATAATTTAAAATGTATATTTTATAACTAGCAATCATGACTTTACAAGTACCACACGACATTGCAAAGCTTTCAATTATCTCCTGCAGCTTCAGCCTTTCACAGAAAAATGTTTTTGTGCTACATTTTAAATTTGCTTTTTTATATGAAGAAAAACTGCTTACGTTAAGAATATATTTATGTTCTTATTTTCCTGTATTTTTATTTTATGTTATTTTTTGTTTATAATATTCCAGAGACAATTCTCTGTGACAGTGGCATGCACTTTACTACTCTTATACCTTACAGAAAGATAGGTGTAATATTTTCTTAGGGGATCATAATTATTGATGAAGACTTATTAGAATAAATTTTACCCGTGGATATGTAGGTAAAATGAAGAACATACTGTCAATGTCACCTGTTCCAATACATTGCAGGAAGCAGTTTAACAGCAACCATGGAAAACGAGACCATAAAGGTTAACAGGGTAGAGATCATAACAATGATTTTAATGGTATTTTAGAGAGTCAAGTTGTATTCCTTTCCTTTTTTTTTTCCCAAAGGATATTCTGGAAGTTTATAAAGGAAACTTAATGACGTGCATGCTTGTGCATGAAGAGAGTTTGAGCATCAGTATTCTAGAATTGAAACAACAACCATGGAGACCTCTACGCACTATGTTAGTTGTTGGTCCCTTTAGGATAAAATAGTTACATTATGTGATCTGGGAGCCATGGTAACATAGAGGTGCAAGATCCAGTACAGATTGAGTTCAAAGGATCTGGTTGTCAAGCAACATCTTAAATAAACTCAAGTATGGCATGGGTCTCCAGATATATCTATGCAAGTTAAATCAAGGCTTTTTAAATGCAAGTTAAACCAAGGTTTTTTAACGGTCGATATTATTTATTCTTGCTGATACAAGGACACCAAGAAAAAGGTGAGAACATATGACGTAGTTGAACAGGCCTCATTATATAATAGTGTCAGCACCTGCTTTTAAAGGGCTCCTAATGATAAATAAGTTTAAATAAATCAGGCAACCGTTATTGTATGGAAAGCTCTAGAGCCTTTCCTCCAAAATTATTACTGTTTGGTGTTTAATGGCTCTCATGGAATGCAGTCATCATGAACCATTACATATTTTGATAGTGAGATACAGTGAGATAGCTATCACACAGCACACACAAGAAATCTGGGTGATCAACATGGATTTATGAAAGGCAGGTCCTGCCAAACTAACCTGATCACCTTCTATGACAAGGTGACCTGCTTGATGGATGAGGGAAAGGCTGAGGTTGTAGTGTACCCAGACTTCAGTAAAGCCTTTGACACAGCTTCTCATAGTATTATACTTGAGAAACTGGCTACCACTGGCCTGGACAAGCACACCCTCTGCTAGGTTAAAACTGGCTGGATGGTTGGTCCCAAAGAGTGGTGGTAAATGGAGCTAAATCTAGTTGGAGGCTGGTCGCAAGTGGTGTTCCTTGGAGCTCAGTGCTGGGTCCAGTTCTGTTCAGTATCTTTATCAATGACTTAACAAAGGCCAAGTGCAGAGTCCTGCACCTGGGATGCAAAAAACCTGTGCAGCACTAGAGACTTGGGGAAGAGTACCTGGGAAGCTGCCAGGCAGGGAAGGACCTGGGGTTGTTGATCAACAGTAGACTGCACATGAGCCAGTAGTGTGCCCAGGTGGCCAAGAAAACCAATAGCACCTTGGAACCAATAGCTTGTCCTAGGAACAGCGTGGCCAGCAGGACCAGAGAAGTGATTCTGCTCAGTGTACTTAGCATTGGTGAGGCTGCACCTTGAATACTGTGTTCAATTTTGGACCTCTCACTATAAGAAAGATATTGAAGTCCTGGAGTGTGTTCAGAGATCATAAAAGAATCTGGTGAAGGGACTGGAGCACAAATCTTACAAGGAGTCACTGAAGGAACTGTTTTTTTTTCATCCTGGAGAAGAGGAGTCTGAGGGGAGACTTTATCACTCTACAACTATCTAAAAGGAGGTTGTAAAGAGGTGGATGTTGGCCTCTTTTCTCAGGTAATAGGTCAAGAGGGAAAGGTCTTAAGCTGTGTCGGGGGAAGTTTAGATTGGACACTAGGAAAAATTTCTTCACAAGAATGGGTTATCAAACACAGGAAGAGGCTGTCAAGGTAAGTTATTGAGTCACCACCTCTGCTGGAATTTAAATGACAGGTAGATGTAGTGCTTAGGGATATGATTTAGTAGTGGACAGGTATGCTTGGAGATGATGATCTCAAAGGTCTTTTCCAACTTGATTAATCTATGATTTTCAATATATAACTTTGAATGATAAGAGGTTTATGTAGCCAGGGATAACATGTAGTCCAAGTCTACTTATAAAAAGTGGCATTCAAAGGACTAATTTAAATATTCACTTTACTTTTTAGAGTTGGCATGTTGCTCTGATTTCTGTTTTGGTGAAAAGAGTGTCTTTGTTGATACTAAGGCTTAGTTTCTTTGATGTATTTACTGTTTCATTCTGATGCTTTGATCATACCTTTAGGTCTTTCTTCCTCTCAGCTTCAACACTTCATCTGATAGGTCTTACTCAGCTTGTATGCTACTTCTCTAGCAATGGTTATCCAACCTCCTCTTCTGCACATGCACCCTTTGCTGCTTCCATCCTGATTTTCTTACTTTGCTTCTCAAAGTAAGGCAGAGGCCTGGGAGATATTCGTAGAAGAATGCTAGTGTAGTGAAATATTTAAAAACAATTGATACCACTATACAGCTGTGAGTTTAGCAGTACTTCTATCTGATCAAAACATACATAGAGAAAAAAAAAAAAGCAAGAGGAGGTAAGGCTTATATGAAATTAAAAGTATTCAGAGGTGTTTTATGAGGTGTCTACCAGTTAAGGGAGCTTAGCTGCAGATTGACTTAACCATACATGTGTATCTTTCAAAGAAGTGACTAAAACTTACTCCTGAACCTCATTCCCCGACTTCACTGAAATTCCACCTTGAATATCTCCTGTTAATCACTTCTTAAACTTGATAACAGTGTTCATCCCTCCTTTAGAAAATGTTGCTTCTCATTTATGATGAAAATGAGCAAAATCGAAATGGCATAAAGAGGACAAAAAACTTGATGGATATTTTTTTACATGAAAAAACTTTTCTGTCACATCATTCTCACCACCTCCTACACTTTCCTTTGAAGGCTGAGAGTCCTTTCATATACTGCACTTAGGAATCATTTCTGGCCAATCAAAGTGACAATGACAAAAAAGCTCTTCACTCTAAAGATACATCAATCATCTGCATTGTTCATGGCTGGGTAAGAATCTGAACATGGAAGATATGAACTTGAAAACTACTTCTGGGTTAGTATAAGCCCTTAAAAGAACTTTGGGATTCTGGTGTGGAAAGGGAAAGGAGAAAGAGGATAAAAAAAGAAAAAAAAAAAGTCCTAAATAGAGATCAAATAATTTCTGAATTTGAACAATCAGGTTTACAGAACTGACCAAATAAGTTGAAAACACTGCTGCAATCACCACACTTAGACCGAATGTTTCTGCCAGCAGGTGTACTAACTTTTAGAATGCTGTGGGCTGTACTGCAGCAAGGGGCAAATTTCTAAACAGAATCATAATCTCTGTATGGTCTCATCCTTTGCATTGACCTGTGTATGTTTCACCACTGATATTACTCATGATAGAAATAAATATTCCATTCTGGCCCCAAATAAAGCCAACTAGTTGGGGTTTTGAGACGCTAAGCCAAAGTGCTTTGTTTTGTTTGGATTAGCAATCAAACAGAAAGGGAGATAATCAGAAATCCTAGGCATCATGTGATGTGTGGAGAACCAATGAAGGACTTACTGTAAGCTATTTTACAATTACAGTAACTTTCAAATAACAGTAACTTCACATCACAATATAAAATCATAGAATCATAGAACAACCAGGCTGGAAGAGACCCATCGGATCATTGAGTCCAACCATTCCTATCAAACACTAAACCATATCCCTCAGGACCTCATTTACCTGTGCCTTAAACACCTCCAGGGAAGGTGAATCAACCACCTCCCTGGGCAGCCTATTCCAATGCCCAATGACCCTCTGTGTGAAAAACTTCCTCCTAATCTCTAGCCTAAATCTCCCCTGGCGGAGCTTGAGGCCATTCCCTCTTGTCCTGTCCCCTGTCACTTGGGAGAAGAGGCCAGTTCCCTCCTCTCCACTACCTCCTTTCAGGTAGTTGTAGAGAGTAATGAGGTCTCCTCTCAGCCTCCTCTTCTCCAGGCTAAACAATCCCAGCTCTCTCAGCCGCTCCTCATAGGGTCTGTTCTCCAGCCCCTTCACCAGCTTTGTTGCTCTTCTCTGGACTTGCTCCAGAACCTCAACATCCCTCTTGTGGTGAGGGGTCATGAATTGATCAGCTATGAATAATTTACATCTGTCCTTGCTTTGCCTGCAATGGAGTTACTACTCCTTCTGATAGACGGTGTAGTGCTATGTTTTTGATTTGGGATGAGAATAATGGTAACATACCAATACGGTCAAGGACTTCAAAGCTTCTCATGCTGGCCTGCCAGCAAGAAAGGGGGCGGGGGTGCACAGGCATCTGTGAGGGGACACAAATAGGACAACTGACCAAAACTGGACAAAAGGATACTCCCTATCAGATGGCATCATGCAGTATATAAATCAGTGGAGTTAACCAGAGTCTAGGGATTCCTGCTTGGGAACAAGCTGGGCATCATACAATTTTTGTCACAAGTCACAATGCGATCAAGGAATGGATCATTGCTTCTGCACTAGCAACAAGACAATTTTTTAAATTTTCATTCAGCTTGAGTAACACTCATTTGTTGAGAAGACCCATTTGTCTGTTTTGATTTTCCGGTTTGGTGCTAATGTCAAGCAATTGTTGAATGGTAAACATATAGGTCTTCTGCAAACTGTTAAGTTGCTTTGTATAGGTCCTCTTCAATACTGGCCCTAAACTGCTTGTAGCCTATCATAGGACATCTGGAGCCCTTCTTATCTACAAAACTCTCAGTTCCATTATGAAATTTTTGGAACGAATGGCAAGCTGTAGTTTCATTGATGGTCCCATGACCAAATACTTGGTTGATATTTCTAGCAGCTTCTGCTGCTTTACATTCTGTTTTGAACTAATGCAATGAAATCACTCAAATTTGCTTTTTTTTCCCCCATCATTAATTTGATAACATAATATAAAAAGTATAAACAGTAAACCAAATATGTTAGCATAAATAAGTAGCACAAATTTTACACTTTAACATGGTGTACCACACAAACAGAATTAAATAAAAGTTTAATCCAGAATAAGCATCAGATTTTATAATGACAAAAATGACAATTATTTTTGAACAAACTTAACATCATCATCATCATCATTGTCATTTCCCATTTTGCTTTTTTATTAGTCTGTCTTTGTTTGAGTCCATGAGTTTTACTTTTTTCCATTCTCTTCCCCATTCCATTGTGTAGCAGAAGGTAAGCAAGCATCTTGGTAGTGCTTGGTTGCCAGCTGGCAGTAAACTAAAACAATATTTTAATAAGTATTTTCTTATTTAAACAGAAAATTTCAATAAAACCTCTATTCCTCTATTTGCTGCATTCTAGGCTTTCACAATTTAGATTTATGGTAGTTGTCATACTCTATAAAATGAGATCACAGGACAAAAATAGAAGGACAAAAATATAGAGACATTTCGGTGAAACTGAAATTAATCTTTTATGAAATCAAAGCGTGTTTCTAACTCCGTATGAAAAATGTTTCTTTCATCTCTCTTTTAATGATTTTTGTCCTCTGTTTTTAACAGTGGAATCAAACAGATTTGTTGTTGCTTCTTGTGACCCATGTAAAAACGTACATTTTATAGCTGGATAGTGGTTGACCCACAATGCCTTTGGATTTATTCTCTCTGTAAGCTTTTCATTGTTTTGCTAGTTTTAATATCTTTTTTAGCTAGTACATTCTACATCATGATCTTTATGGTAAACAGTATCCTAGTAACAGAGGTAATTGGCTGTTGAGCTCAGAAAAATATATTAGCTTGCATTGTGTTTCCAACAAAGAGCAAGGCTGGAGGCAAGCTTACAAGCCTGAAACTATGGAATAGGAAAGGCTGGAAATGCCTGACATTTAAAACATATACAGGTTCTTTGTTTTAGAGTAAATTGAAATATTGATAGTAAGAGTAAAGACTCAGATTGAGTATCTTCTGTTGATGAAGGGCCTCACTCAGCAAAGTGAATATAATGGGATGATGAAGACAGTTACATTTTAAGCCTGGGTTCAAATACCTTGCTGAACTAGAATCTTCCTGCTCATGTTCTTACTAGATTTATGCTTAGTCATATAACACAGAATATTAAGAAATAAATCCATTACGGTGCTTCGACCACTTTTATACTCAAATACAGTACAGAGTAAATGTTTTTTAACTTAAGAAACAATCTCTAAAAAATGCTTAGCAGACAGAGCACAAAAATATATTTTCATGTATAATTCAGAGCAGCTTATTTGTTTGCTTGGCTAAAAAGTACTTCTGAAGATACAGGAAGATGGAAAATGTACGATATGCATATAACAATTTAAACTTTTCAGCACGGCTGGTAAACATTCACTAAGGTAGAGACTGACAGTTGTATATTAAATGTCAGAACTATTTTTCCAGATATTGAGCAGCATTCTTTGAGTTGAGTTCTCTTAACACAATCATAACTGATGTTAACAGAAAATGTAAATTAGTAAAGATGTTGATTTACTGTTGTCAAAACCCTATTATGATTGAAATATCTCATCCTGGTAAAATAATTAAAATATTGGCATACAAAATAATTATTATGACCTTAGAAACAAAGTGCTTGACCTTCATCTGAAAGTGGTGACACTTCTTTTAAATACTTGCAGTTGGATATTTCTTCACTGATTTGCAGATCATAGTAAAGGCTAAAAGAACTAAAGGTCAGAGAAAAAAGAAACAAGCAAACAAGAAAGCAAAGCTTAGACTTTGAAAAATTGTTTGTATTGAAAGTTAGGCATTTAGATGCAAAATTCTTGTGAAAATCTCCACTTGGATACTGTTGAAAGAATTTAAATTTTATATATGCTTTATAAAATATTTTAAAGATTCCAGGAGACAGAAGTGGGAGTCAGCTCCTGAAACGCAGATGTCCTGAGATCTATGCTGTTTACTCTGGTTATTGTATGCCTTTTTTTTAATTCTATGGAAATGCAAAAATAAAAAAAGAATATTAGCATGACATACAGTCTTCACATAACCATACGAGCTAGGGTAGATACATCTTTTTTTTTCTCCCCTGGGTAGAAATGGAGGTGAGTTCAGCTCTAGATTTCTTTGTAGATTTATGAACGTAAATAAGATTAATCTCAGACCTACAGCTACAATTCTGCCTACATTGATTTCTAAATCCTTCTGGAGCTGGGGAATACATTCTTCCTAAGATATCTAAGGACTCTGATGCTACTTTCAGAGCTCTCCTGGTAATGCAAGAATTGGGTTCTTCCTGCACAAGCAGTTTTCCATCAGGCCTCAGGGTTAAACAAGACAGATAAACCTTTTGAACCTTCCCCCTCAACATTTTTCTAAATGGGACATGCAGTTTAAATAAAACCCTAAACAATTGCCTGGGTGTGAGATGAGGACAGTCAAGGAGAAGTGCAATGCCCTTCTGCCCTTCCTATACAAGCTTTGCTACTCTGCGGGGAAGGCTCCTAGACTCACTGGGTCAGGGAACAAGTGAAAGTGACAGAAACTGGCTTCATGGCCGTAAGGTACATCCCTCCCTGCTCCAGAAGCAGTCTGTGTACCTTGTGATTAAAAATACTTAATCAGTCTTGAAGTCCCATAGCAAAGCTGTCATCACAATCCAGGTGAGTGCCCTTACCGCTAGGGAATACTAACCTTTTTTCTGATTTCCTGGATTTAAAATTTTTTACTATTCAGTGGCACTGCTTCAGCCTGAAGATGAAGTGATTTTGTTTTCATTCCCAATCTGTACACTTTTGTAGATATTGATTTAATCTCTCAACCTACTGGAAACATATCTGCCTCCTCTAAACTCACCTGTAGATGCATGCTTTGATGAACTTCACAAGTGTCTTTTAAACAAAATAAATAATAGGCATACAGGGTCTCCAGTGTTCATCAATGACTGTTCAGTTCACAGACTTTGTACATTCTCTTCTAGCAGAGTAAGCCCAACCTGTATGGAAGGAGATTGTGTCTGGGGTCCACAGCCAGTGTCAGAACACGGAAAACATGCCCAAGTCCACAGTCTGTACGTATACTCTGCATCTCCTAGAAGGCTTCCTTATTCTACTGCTTTCTTGACTATTCCGTTGGCTTTGCCAGGCTAGTGTAACTACATAGGTTTCCTTCAGGAAAGCTGAAGGTTTAGCACAACAGAATCAATTAGATAAAAGGTTTGGTGCCTTATGAGACTCTGATCAGCAGGTATTTACAGGTAGCAAAATTCCAAAGAATAACAAATTTTTTCTCCAGTTTGCATTGCTTTCAATAAATAACAGGAACTTTAACTCAATCAGATACAATTCCTCAAAAGTCTCCTACAACATTACTACCTTTCCATGGGTTTACCTATGACAGTTCTATGGATGCAGTTTCTTTGCATGAAGATAGGTTGTTATACAGTTAGATCAAGGTGATTGTCCATTTGGATCTGAATCCTGGTTTTACCCTTTGGAGGCGAGAGTCTGGTTCTCAATGGACAATCACCTTGATTCATTTAACAGTGTAACAATCTTTCATGCAAAGAAAGGGTTTATATTTTCATAAACAGTCTTTAGGTAGATGTACCAAGTCAACTCTTTAAAGTGAAACTTCATTCCATGACATGGGTCTGGAGAGCAAGAAGGAAAAGCATAGGAGATATCTGAAACTAAAGATAGTTTTAAGATGTGAACATGACATCCCTCTACATAGTCTAGTACTGAATGTTTTAGAAATGATGGGTGTAACTGAGTGTCTGTAGCATTCATTCAGAGCATATTTATGCAGCTGCCTAAGCTCTAGCAGATTTTTGTCATTGTCATTAATTTCCAGAAAAGGCAGAATGCCCTGCAGCTTCTAGGGATGGCCTCCTGTGACTGAATTTTGTCAAAAGATAATCAAAGAGGTTTGTCAATCAATAGCATAAATCTTAGTATCAGAGAGAATTTCCCTTTATTTTTAGTAAGTATCATAGGGGAGAAGGATGGCTCGGGAAACGACTGCTTTTGCATGATAATATGCTTTATAAGAGCTTTGTGAGTGATAGTATATCACTGGATGACTGTGTTTTTCATGTGTGTCTGGCAGAGAGGTGTTAGGATCTAAAATTCCTATTTTAACAATCTCACTGGAGCTTAAACAGTTTTCCAGACAGTGGCATTAATCTATTACTTCCCAATGCATAATATGACAGTGTAAAGTCAACAATTATAAACCAATAAGCACAGTTTCCTAAACCTGAATATTTCATCAGTTTGGTAGGAGCAGGTATAGCATACATAAGCAAAAAACGAGAGAGTGATTCTCACATATGGTACTATTTTTAATGTTCTTTTACCACAATTAGCACGGGCAAATATTTTTTTTAATTTTGTTTTGTTTTTATTCATATCTCAGTTTTTTGTTTGTAAGCAATGATGACCATATTAAACCAGTTATTCTTTTGCAGTCCAGCTTAAGTCCATAAGACTTGTAACATGCTTTGCATCTAATTCTCTGTAATAAAGTTACTCAAAGCAACTTCATTTAAAATTTTCTAAATAAGTGTCACAATTAAGAACTCCACCTTATAATTTCACTGCTTTGCAGTATTTCTGGCATAAATCATGTACAATAAAATATTGTCTTCATAGAAGGCTTTACTATTTGATAATTGTAGAACAAGTAATGTTGGAGGGGTTTCTGTAACTGAGCTGACTATATATGCTGAATACATTGTCTTCATATTTAGGGGTTTTTTTCTAGGAAAATACCTGTGGCACCATTTTTTTATAGATAAGACTAACATTAAACTACATAGGGTATCTAACATGATTTATATTAATGGAATGTGTTTAAGTATGCACAAGATGCTGTATAAGCATTGCAAGGCCTATAATTCACATCCTGCAACATCTGCAGTGTTTTATAACTTTGATAGTAAAGTTGCAGATGTAAGAATAATCAAGCCAGTATTTATACTACTAGTTAGCACAGTACAAGCTTCAGTGGGAGCATGAAATTAAGCATCTTTCCATCTGCAGCATAAGAAACCTTCAGATACTGAACCTTTTGTTGGTGCAAGCTCAGTGTTCTCAGTACTGAACTAACAGGTTAAAGCTAACTTTTAGGGCTACTTGGCTCTGCTAATGTCCTTCTTATTTAAGATGTAGTAAAGATTAACTTTCATTATGAAATCTAAGAAATTAAAAATTGTGCAAGACACCCTGAATAATAAAAAAGTTTCTTGTTTGTGGCACCTACTGTGGAGGTAAAATTTTAGGCAGATTTGTATTGGTCTAAATAAAAGCTACCAAAATATCTTGGAAAAAACCATATAATCTACCAGAGTGCTTCCAGGACCCCTTGAATTATTTCTTTTTACCAACCTGTAAAACTGGGAGTCCCTAGTGAACAAAATATGTGCCTCTCACTGTCTTAGACACAGGGGTTTAGATTAAGATATGTTACCTCCTGAATGATGATTTGGGAGTAGCCTGTTTGTTTGGGTTTTTTTTTTTTTCCCTAATCAGAGGAAAGGGGTCCTACATCCTGTGGGCACCCAGTAAATTTCCACTTCATTGAGTCTGAAAGATACTTCTGCAGAATACAGCCGGACGCAGAGTTGTCCTCATTCCTCCTGGATACATGCAGTCCTTACAGACCCAGAGGGACCAGCAATTTGTAGGTCCCTGCCTTCACTAGTAATTCCCAGAAACCATTTCTTCTATGGCAGTTCCCAGTGCAGAGGTTTGCTGTGCCAGCCTTTCCTCCTGCCCACATGACTATTTTGCTTCCAGTGTAATCAGGCAGGGTGGACTCCTCCTATCGTGTCCTAATGTAAGTCAATGCACGCGCACCCTCCCCTGCCAAGTTTTAATATGTACTCAATTAGGACACAGGATTTTTTTGTAGCTATACTTGCCCTCTTTTTCTTTCACTTTTAAATTGTTCCTACATCAGGTGATGCCTTATGTGAAATTTTTTACGTTGTACACACATCCGAACACCCAGACCTCATATTAGCACAAAGAGAAGTAAACTATTGCTGGCAAGTGATGATTCTCACTGAGCTGTGAAGGATACAGACCATATTCACTTAGTTCTCTGTAAACTTTCAGCTGGATTTCAGCTGGATTTCAGCTGGATTTCAGTGAGCTGTCACTTCTCTCCAAAGGTTGTATTTCCCTTTTTTAACTTCTGTGCCCCGCGCCCCCCTCCTCAACACCCCCCCCCCCCTGCTTTTTCTGACACAGTAGTTTGTGGCAAGTAAGAACATCTTTATTTTTAAGAGTCAGGAACCTGAGATATCCAGTCCCAGAGGGGGAAATATTATTTATTTCCATGTAGTTTCTTCTGCTTAAAGTTAAGGGTTACTTACACCTCCTAATACAGAGGGATCTTCTATATCCAATTTTTTCTGGCTCTAATTTTACTGTACCTTCTGTAGAGAAGGTGCCTTATCAACTAGCAAATGCACCTTTACCAGCATAGCACTTTCAGCGGTTTTTATTCCCAACAGTTAGAAAAATACTGTTATCCTTCTTTGGGCAGAGAGAAGGAACTGAGAAGCAGAGTTAAATGATTTGCTCTGGGCAACACAGGGACTGTGACAAACTAAGATGTGATACTGTTAAATAATACTGCAAAGGAATATACTTCCCTCTGAAGCTTAGCTCTCAGTTTAAAGTACTATATTCTACAAGTAGGTACCTTGTTACAATACCAATGGTTGTTAAATGATAGATTGGAAGTCAATCTCAAGGTACCAGCGCAGCACATTCTCCTTCAGCCTTCCTTGTTAATAATTGTGAGTCGTGTATATCCTATCAATAACCTGTTGTGAAAAACAAAACCTTTCCTTGTTAGATCAGGCAGTGTCATTACAAAAATGGTACATTGTGCTTCTCATTTTATTTTGCAGATAAACAAGATGACTTTAATTACCATGCTCTGACACGCCATATTCAAACAGAAGATACAGTACTGGAAGGTATAATGCATTTGCAATACAGGGATGGTTTATTTTAGGCATTAAACAAAATGGCATTAACATAGACCATGAAAAATACGACCCTACTCTTAATAGAATCTTTCTTAAAGGAACAATTATAAAAATGGATTTCAGATTTTACTGCTTAAGTCAAAACATTAAATGTTGGTACTAAATTATATTTTGCACAATAAGAAGCTTGTGACAAAACCAAGAAACTATTTTTATTAATCGGGGTGTCTCGCACATTTTTTAATTTCTTAGATTTCATAATGAAAGTTAATCTTTACTAGACCTTAAATAAGAAGGACTTCAGCAGAGTCAAGGAGCCCTAAAATTTAAATCTTTTCACAAAGACCACTTTTAATTTTCTGACTGATTATGGCAAAATAGCCATCATGATCAATATTGCAAGCAAATGGGAGAACTCAGAGGCAAAGAAATAGGTGGATAATTATTTGAGGGGTGTGGACATTTTAAGAAGTAAGATTAGAGAGATGGCACCAAAAGCCAAAGAGAGTATAAAAGAAAAGCCATATTCAGGCAAGAAGAAATCAGACCAGTAGAAAACTTATCATTTTTGATACCTCAGATAGGCGGCACAGGCCAGCTGCTGTCCCTAACAGAACAAACAATTCTTGCACCTGCAGAAAGAAAAGAAATAATAGCAACATTGCATCTTCCCAGTGGAAAGAAGTAGATGTGTCCTTGAGAATACAAATTGAGATCCCTGTTAAGGTCACAGCCAAGCAACTGTGGAAACAAAACAGATCCAATAACAACACTTTGAGTAACTGCTGTATACCTGACACACGACATATACTCTCCCAGAGGCTTCAGCAAGAATATTTGCTTGAAAAGTTTTGCATACGCTGCATCAGTGATGTGGATTGCTGGTAACAGCATCCCCCATGCTACAGTGCTCAGTGCTAGGGCAGCACCTTGGCTGCAGCCTGGTGTGTCCACCCACTGCATGGGGACGCATATGGGCACCATGCTGCAAGGATTTCTTGGGCCACAAGGCAAGGATCAAAAACCTGGGATGTAAGGATCTTGTCGTGATGTCGAGAGGTAGCCAATGATCACTGCAAAAGAGTACTTTTATTTGAACAGTAGGTCTCTTTCTTCCTAAATTCATGTAGCGCATTCAGTGATTAAATAAAGCAAAGAGGGGACTATGCCACATGAATGCGATCTGACAGCTTTCCAGCTACAATGTAAACAGTTCTGAGTGGTTATCAGTGAAATACCTGAAGATACTAACTTTATTAGCATACACAGGACTTTGCTTCTTACAGAGGGCTTGTAGAGCACATACTGAAGAAACACAATTATGAACACAAGGTGAAACATCAAAGTTAGGACTTCAAGGAAAGAGTACAACAATTCCCAGGACAGGCATCCGGATATTGTGGAGAATGAAATCTTGAATGAAACTACAGCAGAAAAATCAAATAAAACCTGAGCTTTGTAGACAGAGAAATATACTATATATCACAATATATTTTTATAGGACAGGCCTCAATAGTTCCCAGGAACCAGGTCACAACTTTAATGTTTGCTGACTGAAGCTATTGCATTACTGTCATCATACATCACTTTTGCATTAGTGATCTACTAAAACCACCAAATGGGTTTTAATATGCCATAATGCTGGACTTACTTAACTAGTGCTTTCTGATAAGGAGCAAGTCATTTTCTATTATCAAACATCAAATCATTTTAGTATTTTGTTGATATGCTCTCCTCTGGTAGAATCTGCTGGAGAAAAAAGTTTGCCTGCTTGCAGAGTGGAAAGAAAATGTGCCTGAATGAGGTGCAGATAAAAATGGATACAGAAATTATCCCAGAAGTACTGTACATTTCCCAAGGCCTTGCTAAGAACTCTGAGACTGTTATATTTGGCCTTAAGTGCTTAAGGACAAGTTCCTTCTCAGAAAATGATAGATCCTTTTCAGAGAGTTTAAATGATGGCAAAGATATTTAAAGAAAGCAAAAATTTTATTTATTTGTGATAAAACACTACACCCATCAGTGGAAGAACAGGTATGGGAGATAGCGAACGATATCTTTGTACTGTCATGTGAATTTGGAACTCAGACATTAAGTACGAACCAAGTCTTTCACTTTAGCAACTGCACTATAAGACTGTGTCTGTATCAAGGCTTGAAGAATTTGTGGGGTTTTGAGGGGTTATGAATTTGGCTTGCATAAATATACACACATGGAGTCTTACGGTACACACTCAAGCACATGACTGGTGCACTTGGTTTCCTTTTGAAACAAAGGTTGCTGCAAGGCACTGTGACATTAGATAGGGAGCAATATTTTAATGTGAATGCAAAGTCTTTAGCGCTCTACAGTTCTATGGCACATGTATTGTTAGACTGCTGGCAATCTATTTATTATTTCATATGCATGATACTTGTTGCTAGAGATGATGTTACAGATCTGCTCTTTACCCATCTATAAGTTATCAAATTATAGTCATAAGTGGACCTCTACTATTATACCTCTATTTTTAATTACTTGGTGCTCTGTCCTACTAACAGTGGACAAGAGCAAAAACAACAGGAAAGTGTGCATTCAGTGGTTGAAATTGACAGAAATCACAGGTAAATTCCTTGCTGTGCTAGAAAAAAAAGCTGAAGCTAAAGACCTAGGAAATGATTGTAGCTAGAAAGTGCCTACAGCCTACCCATGTGTAGGTGAGGATGCCAACATGCTTTATACTGATTCTTACATTATAAAGAAAGAAAAGTTGTATCTTGCCTTTCTTCTCTTGGCACATTTTTTTGACTGAAATTCTCTTCTACTGCAATGATCTATTTAAAAACAGTTCCTCCTATATAAGAAACCTTCTGAAAGCTAGTACTGTAGTGGTCCAAGCCAGTCACCCGCACTCTCTTGTTCCAGTTTCTGAAAGGGAATTGCAGCTTGTTCATTCCGAGTACACCTCTGGCAGGCTCCCTTCTGAGTCATAGTCACAGTAGCAAGACTGAAAGAACGATGAGCAGCATGGCTGGAGCCATGGCTTCCAGAGAAGATTGCTCCAAGACAGCTGGTCAGGGACAACATGCAGGGATCTGGTGTGGTTTTCTACTGCTAGGTGTATGACCCTGAGGACTTCATAGTAATGGCTCTCTGTTTCTGGAGTCAGTGGGACTTTCTCTTCAGGGTCTCTGGAGAGATCAAAGAGCAGTGGGGGATCATGCCATGTGATGAATCCTCCATGGCAGAAGCAAACATGAGAATCATAGCAACCATTGGAGTCTTCAGGACTGAAGTTTGGAGTGAAGAAGAATACTTTCCAGACAGATTCACCTGTAATGTAAATAGATAAACCATCTGGTGTTAAAATGACAAATAAGAAGTCCCCTAGTCTTATTAAACTCTTATTTACACCAGGGGAAATATATTTGATTTTTTTTTTGTGTGTGTGACCTCACTCTGTACAGGAACTGCAATATACTGAAAGAGTAAAGCAAAACAAAAATAAGAAAAACGTGGTGATTTTCATACTATACATATTTAGAAAATAATTATTAACAATTCATTGCCTTGGAAGAATTCTGATTATCTAAATCACAGAAGACTTAAATGAACTTTATGTTTTTACATAAACACTGATAAGATATTTTGCATAAATATTTACTAAGCCATTACACTGTCTTATTCCAGACTTACTTAAATGCACCTTTGCCCCTTGACTTTATTCAGACACTGCCACATCATGTCTTCTTCTTATTTAGCTAAGCAAAAGAATTTCAATTTTACCTTTTTCTCTCTTCTTTTCTTTGTTGCATTAACCCATTGCCCTTTGCCTCATGTTTTCATTGCAAACACCTGGAGACAGTTTCTTGTTTTATTAAATTTGATGACATGAAAAGATATAATGGGCAGTAAATTCCCATCATCACCCTATAAGTGTTTTTTCCAAAACTAAATAACCATCATGGTAGTGCAGTTCTTAGGTGACATGATGTTTTGTAAAATGTGAACTAAATTCCTTCATTTATGAACTGCTGATTCATTCCTAGCTTAACTTGTGCACAGAAACTGAACTGTCTGAACTAGCATAACTTCAATCACTATTTTCACTGCTTAAAAACAGTAAACATTTCCTGGATTAATAATAAGCATATATCATTTGTTTCCTTCAAGATGCACTTTTGAACAGAAAGGTACATTGGAAAACCCAGAAAATCTGAAAATACAGAACAAGAAAGGAATAAACAAAAACAACTACTGTTTCCCTCAAGTATGACAGAACAGACAAGGAAGGTAGAAACAGATAGGAATTTCCAGGGAAGGATATTGTCCTCCCACAGCCCAGGAAGAATACAGTTCTCTGAGATATGGACCAGAGAATAATTAGAGTAAAAAATATGTACTTTATTCCTCATAAAAGTAGGATACTAAGCAGCTGAGGTGTATGATGTTAGACTACCTATCAAGTTGAGTGTATACAGACATCAGAAATGTATTTTCAGCATTAACTTAGAATCATAAAATCACCAGGTTGGAAGAGACCCACCAGATCATTGAGTCCAACCATTCCTTATCAAACATCAAACCATGTCCCTCAGGACCTCATCTACCCATGCCTTAAACACCTCCAGGGAAGGTGAATCAACCACCTCCCTGGACAGCCTGTTCCAATGCCCAATGACCCTTTCTGTGAAAAACTTCCTCCTGATGTCCAGTCTAAATCTCCCCTGGCGGAGCTTGAGGCCATTCCCTCTCCTCCTGCCCCCTGTCACTTGGGAGAAGAGGCCAGTTCCCTCCTCTCCTCCAGGGAGTTATAGAGAGCAATGAGGTCTCCTCTCAGCCTCCTCTTCTCCAGGCTAAACAACCCCAGCTCTCTCAGCCGCTCCTCATAAGGCCTGTTCTCCAGTCCCTTCAACAGCTTCATTGCTCCTCTCTGGACTCGCTCCAGAGCCTCAACATCCTTCTTGTGGTGAGGAGCCCAGAATTGAACACACGATTCAAGGAGCAGTCTCACCAGTGCTGAATACAGAGGGAGAATAACCTCCCTGGATCTGCTGGTTTCTGATACAAGCCAGGATGCCTTGGTCTTCTTGGCCACCTGGGCACACTGCTGGCTCATGTTCAGTTGGCTGTCGACCAACACCCCCAGGTCCTGCTCCTCCTGGCAGTTTTCCAGCCAGGCTTCTCCTAGTCTGTAGCTCTGCATAGGGTTGTTGTGCCCCAAGTGTATGACCCAGCATTTGGCCATGTTAAACCTCATGCTGTTGGACTCAGCCCAGCAGTCCAGCCTGTCCAGATCCCTTTGCAGAGCCTCCCTACCCTCCAGCAGATCCACACTTCCACCCAGCTTAGTGTGATCTGCAAACTTGCTAAGGGCAACTTACAAGATGACACTAACTTACATCCCTCAGAACCCTATAATGAAAAACATTTTTCATATCACCTGATGTTTTAAAATATTGAGGGAAAAACTTTTTGGTATTTGGATGAATTTTGTTAAGTTCATGGAAAGCTTGTTAATCTATTAACAATGTGATTAATATTCATTAAAAAATTCATCGATTCAACAAAAAGGAAAGCACTAGACAATGTGAGGACAGAGATAAACTGGTACATGCCATACTTTAACTATATAACAATGCATTTTTACAGATAAAACAGGTTTAAAGAAAGAAATCTTTTGTGGACCAAAAAGCTAGAGGCTGCAGTTCTAGTCTATAGCATAAATTTAAAGGATAGTAGGTGACCTTAAGATTCTTTACAGCTTCTTTTATCCCACAGCATTTTTTACATTATAAGAGATTTTACCTTTAGGAATCAATTCAAGGACAGAGCCTGGAGACTTCTAGTTCACTTAGTCTGCACTTAAATCAGACTTGGGGTGATGGTTATTATACAGATTAGACTGGAAGAACCCTCCTGTACGCTGCTTGGATGTCAGCAAAGGGGAAGGAACTTTAAAGGCTGAGAGTGACTTGCCGGCACAGACAATAGGACGTGGCAGGCTTCAAAAAGCTCTGACTGTGACAACAAGAATGGCACAGTTTTACTAGAGAAAAGGGAAGGGAAGGTAAGGTGAGACAAGGCAACATTCCTTCACCTACCCTTCCAACAACATTTTGAAAGGTTGGTTTGGTAGTTGAATTCATTGCTGTTTTCTCAGAATCAAAACAAACAAACAAAATCTAACACTCCCTTTAAATTTCTTTGAACTTATACACAAAACATTTCCCAGAGTAGAAATATTCCTCTAATTTACTGAGATGTAGAATCTACATTCTGGGAAGGTGTCTACTTCTATACTAAGCATCCCTTAAGGGTCTTTAAAAGTGTTTAATTGGCAAGATGGACAATGGAGAACAGAAAAAGCCAAAGGCTTTGTGCCTTTGTAGACATTGCAACACTTGCCTCATAAGAGCAGAAGAAAAGCAGAAAAAATGTATATAGTTATCAAAATGTCAACTAAAAGAAATTCCAGTAAAACCACTCACAGAAGAACTTTGTGGTCTACCTGTCTCGACATACATCTGTCTTTGATGGTACATTTATACTAAATGACTCTGAAAATAAATTTTCAGCCAACTTTATTTGCTGTTGGGCACTGTAGCCCCAGGGTAGTTCAAGGGCTTACAGATAGCAATATAAAGTTAGGTCTTCTGAATTCTTAACTTCTGCAAGTCAGTACAAACAACTCATATAGTTAAGACACGGGGAAAAAAGCGAAATGAGAAAGTTGTACCATTACTTTTTCCCCCAAAGAATAATGAATTGTTCAGGTTTGCCTAGATACATAGCATATGGCATGCTGCAAAATCATGCATGGGGTTGGGGGCAGGGCATGCATGACACCTCATCATGTCCAAATCACACTGCTAATGTTTTGAAGAGCCAATGACAGTTTATAAGCTATGAGGCTACATAATGTCTTGATCATACTGAGTAAAACACTTAACCCTGGGAAATTCTGTTATTTTGCAACGTTTATCTGTTGCACAACAATGATGTTTCAGTGAGGATCTGGAATTTCATGTGGTGCTTGAGGAATAGCAGTGTAGAGTTTAACCAGTGATTTGCTAAGCATTACAAAAAATAAAGCGTATCTGTCACTGTCTGAGGTTGTGGAGCAGTCAGTGTAATGTACTTGGAGACATAAAGAGCTGTCAGACTTCTAATCTTTAAAGCTGGGGAACTGTATAGGGCTTGATATTAAAAAAAAGAGAGCTTTTTCCCAGTCTCTCGTAGTTGATATAAAATCTCACTTTGTCTGAGGGTTAACTACAAGGATCAAATTAATCTCTCGGTAATTAACTTTACCTTAACTATACCTTTATTCTGCAGAGCATCTGGATAGTAAACTCTCTTTATATAAAAGATAACTATATGTCTCTTCCTCAGGGAAGTTAGTAAAATTGTCAGGGATCCCTCACAGTCAGGTATATCGGGTCCCTTCTAAAACAGCAGGCAAGCTCTAAGCCTGCAGCACCCTTCAAGATCTTGTCCCAGTGCTTCACAGCTACTTTATTTAGCATCCACTTTTCCTGCAATTTTTCAGCTCTCTGAACTGCCCAATAATTTCACCTATTTAGCTCTCAGAATACCTTTCTTTCACACATTAAGAAAAAACAAAAACTACAGAAGTTGTACTTATAAATACTTTCAAAATAAAATAGATTGCAATTAGATCAAGCAAAGCCGCTATGAACACTGTTGTTCAGAGTGCCATCTCCCTAACAATTTCTGTTTTATTCTCCTTCACCCATCTGTTTATTCTCTCACATTCATACAGACAAACGTAGCTCTAACAGACAGGTAGCAGCCGTGATAGTAAATAGAAGTCTCTTCAGTAAGATATACTAATATTTCCAAGTTGAAGTGACACACTGGATATGGATGTAACTTCTGTTATAACAGCACGGTTCTTAATCACTGGTGGCTAAATGTTGTTTTCTGAAGTGCAGTTCTCTAAGTGAATAGACTACTGCTATGCTATTGCCTGGACCTCATTTTTATTCATTTAATCTATCACAGTAGCTTTATAAGTATGCTGCTACTGTCATCTCCTTTGTTCCTATTATTTTACTTCTTTTGGCAGAAGAATAAGTTAAACAAGCCTGTTCTTCACTGCAAATTGGGGAGCTGGTTTCTCCTTGACTTCAGATGCCTTTGAGCATAACCCTTTGGGCACAGCATACCAATGTAAATTGCCCATAGACTTTTCCTGAATCTTGAGTGTGCTCTGTAGCCACTGTGAGCTCCCACGCTCTGACTGAGATCATCTTCATTTACACAGGGTAGCATATGAAAGCTGCAACTCACTTGAAAATGACATTTTTCAGATAAGTCTTGTTATTTTTAAACTGAATCCTTTCTTCACACTTTCTGTATCTTTAGAATCTTTTAGAATTGTTAGGTTCTCTGCTAATCTTATATAAAATAGATATTACATATGTGGATCTATTCGGATCTTCAATAATTTAATGATTTAGGAAAGGATTCAGTTGCTAAGCTCTTGTAGAAATATACATACAGCACATAGAAAATACTATTTGGTAACTATAAAGAAAATATACATATTATTTTTACCACTATATGCATTGCTCAAACAGCTAATAAAAACCTGCTATTTGAGTTTAAAAATTGAAACTGTTTTTCTGTAGTGAAAATTTGTAACTTTTTAGATATTTATTTTAAATTTCTGCATGTTTTATGCCGTTATATTGTTACATCAGTCAAAAGACAGCACAGACAGTCCCAGTATAGGTGGAGAATAACTGAGCGATATTCAAAGTTAGTTTGTCAGAATCAGTTGTTGCTAGAAGAGGCTTGCATAAAGAACTGTGCAGAATACATAGTATTTGAGGTAAAACCTCAAATACCACACACCCCTCAAACAGCAGCAGCAGTGGTTTTAAAAACTTGAGGATAAAAACTCCAGTGTTAAGCATCCTCTAAAACAGAAAGGACTGCATGTTCATGGATATCTGATAATCATATTTAACAACAGCTGGAGGAAAATTGTAAAACTTATTGAAACCTTGCTCAGAATGCCGAAGTCAAGGCAGAAATCTCACAGCAGAACTCTTTATCTAGAGTAATCGCTGTGGCAAGAGAAGATTCTAATGAAATCTTCTGTCGTCAGGATTATCTATTGAACGGTAGCAGCTGACAAAAAATTATTTTCCTGAATTCTTCATCATCATCTTCAAAAAGATTGATCATTTCCAGTGTTTTGTTTACTTGTGGACAAATGTCCCAAATGGGAAGAACCTGTGGGTAAAGAAATTAGGCTGCTAAAATAGGAAGTGATATGATGCACTAATGTTATGTTATACCTCATATTTGGAAATCTTAATTAATCACAATGCCTAAGAATATAGGTTTCCCTGGAAAAAAATCCCATCCATAGTAATTTAATGCATGTAATGCAGACACTTGCTACAGATTTGTTTCAAGAATCTATTTAGTTTCTGAATGGTCCATGTAATTTTCAGTTCATCCAAACAACAGTTGATGGCATGCTGAAGACAGAAGATATTGTTGGCACAAAAAAAAAAAAATATATTGATCATTTTCCACCTATAATCAAAAGTCTTGAAAACAGAAAAGTCTAATTTCTTGTGAGAGAAATATTATTGATTTGCATGTAGTGGATCTCCACTGTACTTAATAAGAGACATAGTTAAGAACCAAGAGATCAATATGCTTAAGAATATAACAAAGCATAGACATTCTGCCAAAGGTGGCAAAACGCAAAGAGAAACCTATTCAGAATTGTGTCTTTTCTTTTGTTCCACATTTTATTAACAGGAAATAAGTTGAGGACAATCATTAATCTCTTTCTTACATAAATGCTGGACTTTGAGGAGAAGAGTTTTAGGAAATCAATAGGAATATTTTCTTGTCTTGGTGGTATGCAAGATGGATAGAGAGGTCTTCAGGTATTCTCCAGGTGGTAGTAAATGATACAAAAGGAAAAGAACCTTGACTCTCTCCTCCTTATTTCCAGCTTTAAGGAATGCATGTGTATGGTTTAATGAAAAACAAGCTTTACACTTCTGAAGTGCTATAAACTGTTAAAATTTCTTTCCTACTAAAACCAAGAACAGATGAGAGTCTCCTGAGGCTCCAAATGAGTTTATGTTCTTATTATGATTAGGAATAGGTAAATATTTTTTAAAATAATGTCAGTATTTCCCCCCCACACACCCTCTATGTGTCTCTGTCTACCAGAGTATGGAGTGGAATACTGGCAGGGAGTGGAGCACTGCATGTCCCAGGGTAAAAATAGCTGTGCCTGAGCTTAACAATAACTCTGCTACCACTGTCACAGAGAAGAGCAGAAGCAAGAAAATACTGTAACAGCATTTGTCATGCTTGTCAGGAGAAACACATTCCTATCTAAAATATTGTTAGCAGAAAAGTGTATCAGTTTATTAGGTCAATTTTACTGAGCCTGATATAACCAGTTTTGTGGTGTCTGTTCAAGCTAGAAATGCTCTTCTCCCCTTCAGCAGTTATATTATTTCACACTTACCAAATAATATGCCCATACTATGTCACCTAAATTCAACTGCAGATGCTCTGATATGAAGATCAGGACAGTAAATTAAAATACCTATTAAGATAGTTTAGGTAAATGACACTTGATGCTTATTCTGCTTCCTCCAGCTGTTGTGCTTGGAACACTGAACAGAAATTAAGAATTTGGGACACCATTTGGCAGGCCTCCATGAAATTGGCAAGATCAGGTAGAGAGAATAAAATAAAAAAAAGAGGCAAACAAAGAGTGAAGATGATGTTCACAAAGCAAGTGAACGAAACAGGGGAAGCAAAATATGTTTAATAATGAAGTAGATTAAAATATTCAATGGGCTTCAGCAAGAAAGTGTATAAAGTGACTCAGATATCTGATACAGTATGAGAAAAAAGGTATGTCTTCCTGATATTATCAAAGAAGAAAACCAGGAGCAAAGAGAGAAGTGAAAAAGAACTTAACCACCCAATCCCCCAATCAAAAAAAAATCTTGTAAGATAAGGGACTTCTCTAGAGATACCAGTGGGAGTGAAGGAACTTGTGAGAATAAAAAACAGAAAAGGCAAAAGATGGGAAAATCCTCATCAAGGTCAGAGTTAATTACAGCTTCATTGGTTGCAGAAGGGAGAGATACACAAGGATTAGATCAATTCAGAGGATCAAAAGGAGTTTCATTATCAGTGAAAACAGAAGCTCAGGAATGTGGAGGGAAAGGGGAATAAACAGATGGGAAAAGGATGAATGCAGTAAAAGGATAGAGTTAAGAGTGGAGAAAGAGGCTGCTATTTGTCCAACAAAAATGTAATGTAAGTAACCTAAAGAATCTTTTATGGGATTGTGTAGCTGAACCAGTGGAGAACAGACATAAACCCATACCATGCTGACATTTCATTGTTTTTCATGAATAATGACCTTCCAGAGAAGAAAAGTGGCCTGCAGCACTTGCCTTCTCTGTTCAGGAAATCTCAAGAAAAAACATTGTTATTATAGATCATAATATTCAAATGTGCAAATATAAGTAAAAGATATGTCTACACATCTTGTAAATACCTTCAGGAATGATGACTCCACTATTTCCCTGGGCAGCCTAAACCTCCTCTGGCACAACTCAAGGCCATTTCCTCCCATCCTATTGCTAGTTACTTGGGAGAAGAGGCCAATGCCCACTTCATTACAACCTCCTTTCAGGTAGCTGCGGAGAGCAATAGTCTCCCCTGAGGATTCTTTTCTTCAGGCTAAACAATCCCAATTCCCTCAGCACTTCCTCTTAAGACTTGTTTTCCAGACCCTTCACCAGCATTGTTGCCCTTTGGACACGCTCTGGCACCTCAATGTCTTTCTTATAGTGAGAGGTCCAAAACGGAACAGAGTATTCAGTGTTACAGGTTTCTGTACAATTTCTCTGATAGATTACATTGCCACTGTATGTTGTTATTAAGACAAAATCTGGTGACAAGGAATGAGGTTTAATGATACTTAATGAAGTTTGTAAAGTGATTTTGGGAAGGACATCTATGCTTCCACATTAAGACCTGACCCAATCACCAATAACACTTACCCGTAAGAAAGAATAAAAAGATTCTCAGAGAGCTGATAGCTTACAGACAAGGTAAATGTCTGTTTTATTCTTCTGTTAAAGAGAAAATTGAACAAGTGAAGTAAGTGGCAGTTCCTTAATTAAATTTTAAAGATCTTTATGCCAGTGTAACTCAAATCGGGATCCTTATCTCATCCTTATCTTTCTTTTCTGACTATGCCTGTCAGTTATTTCACAACAACAATACATGGATAAAATGTCATTCTGTACTACAAAACCAATTCATTTTATATCTCACTACACAGTCTAAAATGGCCATCCTTTTTATTGCATATCTGTAGATAGGCCCTTACTTGAATCTTTGTTGATTTAAAAGAAAAAAAAAACGGAATGAACTTCAAGAGACTCCCTTGATGTGATCCCTGACACTCAGCAAAATATTAATGTTTTTCATATTATGGAAAAGGTGGCAAGGCACTTCTGATTTTAAATTCAAGGTAATGGGATTTACTGTTCATCACTATGATGCTACTTAGGATGCAATTTGACAATCTGATCACCTCACTTAATTCTGGACCACTGCAATCTGGAGTTCATTACGTAAACTAGTTACCAGCCTATACTGATCTGCTTCTTACCTTTGTTAGGTGTTGGCTTTAGAGTCAGAAGAATTCTGCTACTTTCTCTTTAGACAAGGGTGATTAGCTCAGGTTAGTTCAGTGGTAGGTGTTTACAGTGTAATCTACACGTTTGATAAAATTCTGAGTTGTCAAGTGCCTTGAGGGCTCTAAAGAACATTTCTGGCCCTGTGCCCTAGAGCAGACCATCCTCCATGCATCCCACTAATGGACCAGGATTCCCATGTCAGCTCAGCCTGAGGTCATCAGCCCTTACTCGAATGATGTTGCATGAGTGCTAGTTCCCTGTCCTGTGTCTTGGTGGCCCTAGGTTGTAACTTTCATTTCAGCCTGTATCCTGTAGCCTCCTGCTCTAATAGGACCCCTTGGATGAACCACCACTTTGCTTAGTTGGGTACTATTGGTGGACCCTGTTATCAGCACCCAGCTCTGCTCACTTTGCTTGCATATTGGGAGACAGTGCACTGTCAGTTAAGGCTCTACCAGTGCTGGAAGCACTTTCAGTTTTGTTGGAGTCACTTTTAGAGTGAAGTATCACATCAAATTAGAGTTGAACTTCCCATTTCTCTAACATCCTCTAGTCTACCTTTAAGTTTGCTTTCTAGGATCAAATATCTATCTACTAGGTGCTGCTGTTTATGAAAGATCCTAGTGTTCATAGACAGTGTGTTAAACATCTCCTCTTGAGTGTCCATAGGACTTACATATTTAAACTGATGTGGCCAGAAATTATAGAGAGAGGTTTGCCTTCCTTGTTCATATATGTTACTTCTTTATACTTATTTTAATGAGTCTTACTCATCCTTAATGAACATTCAGTGACCTTTGAAACTAGCTATAGTACATCTGTTTTGACTCTGCCTATGTGATGTCTATCTTTCTCATATTAATGTAAGCAGGTTCCTCTGTTCTAGTTGTAACAAATAAGAACAAAGGCTCATTTCAGATATTTCAAATTAATTGTCTTTTTGTCATCTAATTCATCGCCCTGCTACTGCATGATTGTTCCCTACAATCTGTTTTTTAAGAGTTGTCTTGATGGATGGTATCTTCTATTGTAACTTTTGTGCTGCTATCATTCATTTCAGGGTTTTTTGGAAGACAAAGATATTTTATTGGCACACTCCTTTCACTTAATGTGTTATCTACAAACTTTTTAAAATACAAATGCTTCATGAACTTTTGCTGGAGTTTAAATAATTACTTTGGTGGAGAAGAATGTCTCAGAGTTCATTTGGGTTGCCCCATCCCTCAATTAACTTTTGTAATGTCTATGCTAAATACCATTTCTACACTTTTCATAGAATTGTAGTCCACTGGTGAGAACATTAAAATCCCTTGATTTATTGAGAGGATGATTTCACCTTGTTTGCCTTCAGCTCAACAAAGTATTTCTTCCTTAGCTTAAGAATATAAGTAAGAAACTCATGTTTGAATCTAGCTAAATATAATGCAATCTGTGACTGAAGCTGCTGTGTGCTCAAGTAATCGTTTAAGCAAGGATCTATATAAGCTTCTCAACTCCCATCAACTCTCCTACTTCAAACTATTTGAGGAAAAAAAACAGAGCAAATTATTTTTTCACCTGTCAGTACTGCTGCTGAGTGAAATAGTTAATAAAAAATGCTTGCTTTCTTTGTTGCACTGATGCATACACCATAAGTGATTTATTTAATGTTGTTTCAAGGTCTGTAGGAAGACAAAACCTCGATCAAGTTTTACTAAGTCTAAGATAAGTGTCCTGTTCACTGGACAGCTCTACCTTGTAGAAAAATCAGTGTTCAGCATTTAGATCTTCACTTCCTTAAGATTAAACTCATGTCTGCTTAGCAACATCCTCTGGCTCCAAGCATAAATTCCTCCACTACTCAAGTTTCCATTGGTAGAACCTTGTTACCTTTTCTTCTTCTGGCAGATACATGGATACATATACATGACATGCAATTTAGTACATCCAGGTAAGTCCAGATGGTTTTGAGTTATGTGGTGCATGAACCTGAGTGCAGTATTTTAAAAAAGTCCTTCACACTTTTGGGGTTTGCTGGAGAGATTCAGCAGCACTGAAAAGTCCTACACAAAATCCAGATTGCTCAGCTGAGATGTAACGGGAATTGGAGTGATTCAGTCTCAAACTAAAAGAAAGCAGCAATAGAGCTGTTAAACTCCAGTCATTGTTGTTCGTTCTCTACGTTCTATCTTCTTACAAAAGACAAACCTGGTGAAGGGGCTGGAGAACAAGTCTTATGAGAGGCGACTGAGAAAGCTAGGGTTGTTTAGCCTGGAGAAGAGAAGGCTGAGGGGAGACCTCATTGCTCTCTACAGCTACCTGAAAGGAAGTTGTGGAGAGGAGGGAGCTGGCCTCTTCTCTAAGTGACAGGGGACAGGACAAGAGGGAATGGCCTCAAGCTCTGCCAGGGGAGGTTCAGGCTCAACATAAGGAAAAAATTCTTCACAGAAAAAGTCATTGAGCACTGGAACAGGCTGCCCAGGGATGTGGTTGACTTGCCTTAACTGGAGGTATTTAAGGCATGTGTGGATGAAGTACTGAGGGGCATGGTTTAGAGATTGGTGGGAATGGTTGGACTCGATGATCAAGTGGGTCTCTTCCAACCTGGTGATTCTATGATTCTATGATTTTTATGTTAAAAAACCACAAAATTTCTAGGACTTCAGGCAATCATTGATCTCTCTCTGAAAATAACTATAATCCAGAATCTAACTAAAAACTTTCAGCCAGTCATTTTCATGAGTCATGAAGAGTGGGGTTTTTTACTATTTTCCCCATGATACATGAGTGACAAAATAAATTACGACTTTTTTCCCCCTCTGATCTCTGAAGCACAGTTGAAAAAAGGTGGACACTGCTGTGAATGAGGTGGTAGAGACAATATTTGCTCTCTTTGGCTTGATCTACCATTTTTATTCAACTAAATAATTTAATGCAATAATTCTAGCATGCATAAGAGTTTCTTTGAAGAGGACGCTTATGTCACAAACTTAATCCAACATTTTTTATTCATTTTTGCACCACTACAGCTCTGTTAAGCAACACAATTACAAAGAAGAGTTAAATAAAGACAGTCTCATCCTTAAGCATGAAATCATACATTTTTTTTACTGATCTAAGAGTATGTTCCCATAGGTTATGGTTTAGTTTAATGACTTTAACCCATTATTTTAGGAAGAAATATAAATAAACAGAATATAAAACAGCTTGCAATCTAAAGTCATTCAGCTGAACATTGTACTTCCTCAAAAACAGTGAAAGTGCTTTTGGCATTACATGACAAGATATAAATTTTATATATGCCCTTCCTCCTCACCTGAGGACTGATGACAGCACTCAAAGGATATTGTGGAATACAAACATCTGCATACTAGTAGTTGTTTTTTGAACCATACATTAAATTTTTAGTTCATAGTTCTGCAAACTCAGTCTTCATCTTTCAATTTTAGTTGGTTTCTTTGTTAAAATACTCTCTTAAAGATCTGTGAGAACAGTAATTGAAAAAGGAAACAAGAGGAAATACTTTCCTATTGTATTCACCCCTATGGTTCCTTCTTCTACGCATTTTTATGCTATTCTCCACAAGGCAAGTAACCATACACACATTCCTCATCTGTTGAAATGGAAAAGAAAATGGACTACATAAATGATTTTCAGTTGTACAATACTTATTTTTAGTATTCAGCAGTGGTTTGCAGTAATCCATCCTGCTTCATAGCATACTGCATTGCTTTAATGTGCCTCAGCTGAAACTGTTTCCTTACTAATACAGAGAGAATATTCCTAACTGAGGTCTTGGTATCCAGACTGTGTACACATAGAGGAATCTTAAATTCAGTTAGGATTAGAGATTAGGAAATCTCTCAATAAAACCACATTCAAAGCCAGGCAGATGGACTCAAATAATCACCGAAATCCTAAGCTTCACTTTCAAAGATTTTCCTGTCTTGTTGAATCTCAAAGATCTGTCTAGTTTTAACTCCAGAACTTTGGATCACTACTGTCTTCTCGTCTACCTAACATGAAAGGCCCAAACTCATAAATCTAAAAAAGGTTATCTGCTTCCATGACCATCTCCCCAAGTACAGATCAAAATTTATCAGAGGAGGAATAAAATGTGCCTATGTAGATGCATTACATGGCCATGAAGATCATCAAATGACTAAAGAATGTAGATAATTTAAACCTACCTAAAGGTGTTCCTCTCCCTGCCTGAGATACAACACGTTCTCATACATCTTGTCAGAAAATGTAGCAATTGAAAAACAAAATCTCACAATGAATAGGGATAAGGATATATCTGAGGTCAATTTAGTCCACAAAGTAAACAAATTGCTTGAAACTGATTGGGAAAGACCAAATGTAATTGTCATGTGAATTCCTTCTTGTGTATCTAGGTTGTGATTATATTGATGGGCTCTTTCAAGCACTGAGATTCTGTGCTGGTTTTGGCTAGGGTAGAGTTAAGTTTCTTTGTAACAGTTAGGGTGGAGCTCTAGTTTGAATTTGTGCTGGAATCAGTTTTGATAATTCTGGGATGCTTCAGTTATTGCTGAGCAGTGCTTAAATAGAATCAGGACTGTTTCTGTACCTCACAGCACAACCCACCAGTGAGTATGCTGGCAGAACACAAGAAGCTGAGAGGTGATATAGCTGGAAGGTGATGTAGCTGGAAGAGAACAGAAATTAGGGGGAAGATGGCCTGGGGTCTTCTGCTCAGGTACTGTCTGGTCATCTGTCAGTTGGTGGTGAGCAATTGGTTTTCATTTGAATTACTTGAGGTTTATTTATCTTTCTTTCTATTATCTTCCTTTTTATTACAGCTGTTGTATTTATTATTATTAATAATAATAATAATAACAATTATTAATATTTTCTTAACCTATGGTTTTTTTCACTTCTACCCTTCCAGTTCTATTCCCCCCACCATGTTTGCAGGGGAACCAAGCAAGCAGCTGTGGTGTTCAGTTGTCTGCTAGGGTTAGACCAAACAGCTTCACACTTTGATGAGGTAGAAGAATGTTGCTAGCTCTTTCATGACATGGCAACAACCTTTCTCATGAAAGAACTAGTATTTATTTATTGAGTTTGACAACAGGAAGAAATGGTTAGTGGAGAAGACACAGACAGGTGGGCATGTCATAGAATCATAGAATCAACAGGTTGGAAGAGACTCATCGGATCATCGAGTCCAACCATTCCTATCACACACTAAATCATGCCCCTCAGGACCTCATCCACCCATGCCTTAAACCCCTCCAGGGAAGGTGAATCAACCACCTCCCTGGGCAGCCTCTGCCAGCGCCCAATGACCCTTTCTGTGAAAAACTTCCTCCTGATGTCCAGCCTAAATCTCCCCTGGTGGAGCTTGAGGTCATTCCCTCTCCTCCTGTCCCCTGTCACTTGGGAGAAGAGGCCAGCTCCTTCCTCTCTATAACCTCCTTTCAGGTAGTTGCAGAGAGCAATGAAATCTCCTCTCAGCCTCCTCTTCTCTAGGCTAAACAACCCCAGCTCTCTCAGCCGTTCCTCATAGGTTCTGTTCTCCAGCCCCTTCACCAGCTTCATTGTTCCTCTCTGGACTCACTCCAGAGCTTCAACATCCTTCTTGTGGTGATGTCCTCACTAGTTGCAATCTTGTGCCAACATCCTAAGTCAGAGGAGCACCCACTAACGAAATAATTCTTTGCTTCATTGTGAATATCAGTATGCCTCCTTAAGCCATTCTTTTGTTGTCACTGCATAATCTTAGTGTTTGGAGCTACCTGGTACTCAAGACCCTCAAAACTTCTAAATGACCTGACAGCGCTTAACTGAAGTAGATGGAACAACCAATCTGTATTCTTGCACAACTTTTTGCAGTTCAAGCTACTTTTCTATCCACTGACTGATTGTTCCCATTGACTGCAAAATGAGACTTAAGACATTTGTGTTCAGTACTTACTTTTGTGCTAAGATTAGCCTATTAGCTAACTTTGCAAGTTTATCCTTCCAAAAATCTCACAAACTGTCAAAGTATGATATTAAGTAGAATAATTTACATATAAAAAGCCCTCTAAATATTGTCTACTTTGATAAACTCATGTCATAATAAAATTATTTCAAGGATCACAATCCCCTTTTAATAATGGATTTCATGTTACTATTATCTGTATTCCAAGTATCATAATGCTTTTTCTACAACGAAATATAAACTAACGTTGACTATTTTTTTTGTACTAAAAAGATAAAAATAATGAATGAGAATCAAAATAATGCACGTAGCTTCAAACTTTTCCTTCAAAGTTTAAAAGTGACCAGTGTGAACAGGACTCCAAACAATAACATGTACTTTCTACATTTGATTAAAAGAAAAAAAGATAAGCTAATCAAGCCATCAGTTTCCGCATGATACAACAGCTATATTTTCTTCTCTCCCTCACTCATTTGATTCTAATTTTAGTCTTCTTATGCTGACCAGCTCTGTTGTTAGGATGAATTCTTCCAGATGATATTTAAGTATTTTGGCAAATTCCAAAATTTTATGGCAAAATTTCCCTCTTAGCACAATTCAAATTATCTTCACTTCTGTGAAACATATTTCTCCACACATACACGCACAAACTCATGCCTTCATGGTGTATATATATATATATATATATATATATTTATATATATATAAATAGTCCTTACGGATGAAAGTGATTTTGTCTGGGAAAAAAAAGTTTTGTTTATCTTTGGTTTTCTTCTAAGCTGCTTTTTGAAAACTAAACTGAACACTGATGGGCTACACTTGTTTCTGAATCATAAAGATATATGGTCTTTGAGCCTCTGGCTACAGCTGAAAATTGGCTTTTGTAGCAACTGCATTGTTTTTAGAAGTAAAATAAACATTGTAAGCTATAAATACTACAAGCAATTTCCCACTCAGTATTATAGAACTGTCAGTACCATCCTCCATAGCTGCAACCCACAACTTCAAAAATTTATGTAATACTCCAAAAAATAAAAAAAAGTTTGGGGATCCAGCTCTGAAAAATCAGATAATAAATCTGTGATATTCTGCAGATTTCATTAAAGAAAGGGAGGAGCTTTCATGCAAAAACGCCAAAATTATAATCTACGTTATGTATGCTGCATAAAACAGAGAGGGAGATGCTAGGGTAAATTCCATTTTCTACATAAATGCCTTAACATCCACAGTCTACATACTGTAGGCAGGAATTGTACTTACCTCTAATACAAGATAAAATTGTCTAGGATAAAAAGTAACAGAAAGCAAACAGGAATGTAGCTGCAATAAATCCCCATTTGCTAGTGTGAATATTGGGATAATTTGAGATACAATGAAAAGAAGTAAAGAAAGGGTTTGAACATGCCTCCACAGACAGCCACAGGGAAAAAAAGTGGACCTACACCCTAGTTAGACTAGAGGATTTGCAGTTCTAAGACATGATGGCCATGAGGAACTAATGAGTCCTAATTTTATTGTTTTCCACAGCATTCTAGTATCGGTGAAAAAGAGTTTTCAAAAGAAACTCCACAGTATTGAGATATCATTTTTAGATAATAAGTTATTCTTCAGTTGGAAAGATTTCTTTACTCACAATGTCTTGTCTAGCATTTCTACCTGATACATTTGCACAGCTAGACTCAAAATCTTCATGAGATTATTTGTATTTTGCTATTCACTCTCTCAACTACCATGGTAGTATTTTAGCAGCTTCACAAAATTATTAGTTCTAACAGTCATGGCTTTTGGAAGAGGAAGTATTTAGAGTTTGGAATTGGGGGTGGCATTTTGTTCAGGAAAAAAAAAAGGAGAAAAAGATCTGAATAAACTTAAACTCACACCTTTCTAAATGACAGTTCTATAAGGAATGGCTAGAATAGAGAATTACATTTGGTTTGGAATAAGTAGCAGCACAATAACCAAGATATTGTTGAGCCTTAACCACAAAACTTTGCTGGCTAAATGGTTTTGCAGTCAAGAACTGATGTTAAGGTAATTGTAATGCTTTTAGGGCTGAGATTCAATCTCTACTTGTCACTGAATGGGACAATATGGATAGATCAGAGCTACAGAGTGAAATTTCACTGAAGAGAGCCTAGATAATACAATTAAGTTAATTTTGAAGACTCTACGAGTAGAGTAAGTAAGTGAGACGATTGACAAGATTGCTTCTGTGATACCATACCATTTAAAAATTAATGTACAACAGACTGGCAATAGGTTGTAAATGAAAAACTAGCATACACTTGGCAAGGACAAAATTATCTTATAAAGGACTAAAATTTTCTAAATCTGAGTCAGTCTTTCTATATTGCACTAGTGCTAATTCAAAGTACTAATTTATCGTGAACTTAATGATTTTTTTATTGTTGACTTTTAATGTCACTGTACCATAACTTCTAACTTCCCCTCACTACTATGAATGCTTGAAAACTATTTTGCTTTAAAATGCTAGTGTTGAAGAGGAGTGGGTAAGTGAGTCTCACCATGTTTGCATCAGAGTCCCACATATAGGAGACTATGGAGATAATAAAAATATATGCATTACATTTATTATTCTGGTGAATATAACTGAACTGCAGCTGAAGAATTATTATCAATACATCATGTGGTAGATTTTCGAGAAATCATTGAATAAATTTGAAAAATGTAATAATCTGTAGGAACTTGTTCTATATTATTTTGTGGTCTTTGCATTTCTACTAAGATATCACTGAAACTATGAAAAAAATTATTAGTGAAATGCAGTCTCTTTCCAATTCAAAAAGTATTTATACAAATCCATCTACAAAAGTTCTCTAAGAACAACAATACAAGAAAAAAATTGGAAAGTATTATTTTTCTTCCTTTTAATAGTTTTAGAAAAGTCTGGATGTCTTCAGCAACAGCTAGCTGAAAAATGTAACGCATTATGCATGCTCTAATAATTTGAGACCAAATAAAAATCTATCTGAAATAGACAGGAAAGTCACTGCTTGTACTGAGACATGAGCTTTCCTCAAGCAGACGTTTACACTGTTTAGTCCGGTTGTGTTGGCTTTCCAAACATGGGACTTAATGATCAGAAGCACCTACAAAGTACAGCATGCACATAATCCACAGGTGCACACTGGTCTCCAGCATATTGTCCAAATGCACACACTCTCTAAGAACCCACTGTTTTCTTCTATATTTATTTCTTTTACCTTCCATGGAATGTTCCTTCATTGCACACTGAAAAGTCATCTTGCTCTTGACAGGCAGTTTTCTAGAGAATTTCTCTATACAAATACTTTATTTTCTCAGAGTAATAGGATATCAGAGGCTGAGGGACACAGAGCAATCTATGTGGGTTGCACATGCATTAACTACTTCCCTTGAAGAACATTGCCTAAGATACCACATGCCATTTGAATCTGATTTTAAAATTAGGATGAATCAGCACTATGGTCTGAATGTAACATGCAGAATGCTGCAGGCTCCAATCCAACAGTGAATTAAAGATATTTTTAGAAGCGTTAAAGACACGCTTTTTGTGTGACTTGGTAAGCTGAAATTAATTCCTGAAAGTTGCAGGGCATTTCATCTGTTACGTAATTGTTGTTATTTATATTTTTTCCTCTAACTTTATAAATAAATAAAAAGTTATCAGACAGTTTTTCTAACTCAGATACTTTTTTCTATTTAAGTGTTAGCTGTGCAGTATGCATAGAAAAAAATCTGAAAGATTTTTCTTTTGTACTGTCACAAATTCATACCATAATATCTGACAGCAAGCCATTCAAGCTAACATTTAAATAATACTGAACTAGCTACTTTAGATGACTTTTCCTTTATATGATCACTGAAACCTGTCAACCTCTCTCTGTCCACTAAGAACATTACTAATTTAGGTCAGGGTATCTTGTATTCAATAGACTAGCATGTTATGCTTACTATTTTTATCTGAAGAAAAAGCACTATGATATGATCACTGAAAGTCTATGTGTACATCAGTGTCAAAGGACATTTATCACAGGCTTTCACTGGAGGAGTGGCTCTCTGAGACAAAAGTGTTCCTACATCAATTTTACTGTGACTAAAGAAGCCTATTCTTCCTACCTAGAAAGCAAAACATTTTCCAACAACAGGAAAAATCTTACTCCTTCAAATGTTGATCCTTTCTTTCTTATCCTTTCCTATCTGTTCTTTTCTGAGAAAAGACATGAGGTTGGTACGATAAGATTTGATTAAGGAGAATAGATTTCTTTGTAAGAAAGTAAAAGGTTTCCTTGACAGCAGTTGTTGTCACATGGTGGCATTGACTCTCTTTTGAAAATGCTGTGCAAAAGAAGAAGGTTCTGGATAAAACTTACATTAAATTTATCTTTCCTTTGGATTTCTAAGAAATGTAAGCAAGTTAATATAACGGCTGGCATTCTCAGGGTCAATGCGTTACTAATCTATAAGAACGTCCTCTAAGTCTCTTCTTTACCAAAGACAAACCTAAACAGAAAAAGCTCCTTAGGGAAACAAGTAAAAGAACCTGAAAAAGTTGGATAAGGCTGTAGGTTCTGCCAGTAAATCTCCTGGGCATGACAGGCATGTCCTGCTGTTTACATACGAAGCAATCACAGCATTCATTCACCATATGGTTAAGAATACAATGAAAAAATTGCTCTTCTATTACTAATAAAGCAATGAGAAGGAGGGTGGGAATCCCATTTAAAGGAAAATGTATGAATTGAAATTTCCTGTTTGTATTAGAGAAAGTAGAAGAAAAATTAAAAGACAGCTCTAACACAAAAAATATTTAGCTATACCTTATAGCGACTTTCCAGTAACTGAAAGGGGCCTACAAGAAAGCTGGGGAGGGACTATTCATAAAGGCTTGTGGTTATAGGACAAGGGGGAACAGGTATAAACTAGAGAGGCACAGATATAGACTAGACATTAGGAAGAGACACTGGTGAGACACTGGAACAGATTGTCAAGGGAAGCTGTGGATGCCCCATCCCTTGAGGTGTTCAAGGGCAGGCTGGATGGGGCCTTGGGCCCTGATCTAAGTGGGACACGTCCCTGCCCATGGCAGGGGTGTTGGAACTAGATGATCTTTAAGATCCCTTCCAATCCTAAATGTTCTATGATTCTATGATCTATAATACTTTGTACAGAACTATTAATTTACTTCATGGATGTCTGAATGATTCTTGTTCTTAAATGCTTTGAAATGATTGAACAAGAAAGAGTTGGTATTTTCAAGGAGAAGTATATTGATGTTGCTTACACTCCAAAATCTCTCTCACATATAAATTAATTAATTTCAATTTGCTACTGACAACTACTAGCATCGCATACCCTCACACCGAGAACATGACTCTCGAACAAAACAATTTTAAGCTGTTTCTATACAGCTTCATAGAAGTTTCTTAGTTTTTGCTACCTACCTGGCCTCTGTATCCTGCAGTCTGTTTCTCAGGAAAAATATTGTGTTTACAAGTTAGCATTCTTTAAGCACATACATTGTTTACAGTTTTTAACTGATAAGACTCAATGTGATAGTACCAAGAACGAAGCTATGAATGGCACTGTAGATAATGCAAGCCCTTTTAATTAATAAAGTAGTCCTTATTATCCCTTAAGATGTGCCTATCATAATCCTTTCCAGAGGTAAGGAAAAGTTCAAAGTATTCTTTTTCTTACTTTCATTTCTTCACAAATACATCATATTTTCATTCCATTTCACAAGAAAGGTTATACCTGTCCAAATCAGAAATTAGTACAAAATGGCCCTTCTGAGCAGAGTTTTCCTGTTTTGTCGTCTCTTCATGATGACTCTAATACAGAACCAGTAGGAATATATCAAATGAAAACCCTGTTCTGTAAATTTATCTTACACACCTAATCTGAAAGCTGCAAAGCAGAAAATGTTCCTCTCTCTTTCTGTCTGTTTTTAACCCGTAGCAGCTGATACTGTAGAAGAGGACAGATACATGGTTAAGAATATCCCCTTACCCCAAGTGAAAAACCAAAATCTCTCTCATGAAATACTGCAGACAGGTGGATGCTGGAGAACATTGCAACAATCAGGAATCACAATAGATATGTATTCTACAATAACATAGGAAAAAAGCCCTGGTTGGTGAATTTGATTGAACTTACTTTCAGTAATTTCAGAAGATCACAACAGACAAGAAACTCAGATTAAACACTAATTCAAATGTACCCTATTTGTCAAGTGAGGCAAAGTGGAAAATTTCTATGTAAAGTTTTTCAATGAACTTCTCCTTCCTTTAAAAGTCATTACTTTTGCATGATAAGGTAGTTTGATTCTATTGTCTACTGTACTTCAATTTAACTTGCCATAGCAAGTCTCATTATTTTTGTTTACTGAATGACATTTTCCACTGAATAATGAAATCCATTTTGAAATAGAAAAGGTGAAGGGCTGCTAGTATAGTCATTCCAGCATTTATCAGAAAAATTAGTTTATTTTTAGATAGTAGTACCAAAGCAATGTGAAGATTATTATTTCTTTAGCGTACAGATTATTGCATTACATTTCTCAATGTATATTACACAGGACTACAATATATTTCCTTCTTATCAAATGAAAATTTTGTGCACAGAGAAGCCTGAAAGATGCAGTAGCTCCATTCAACTGTAGATTTGCTCTGTATCTGATGAATTCCCTCCTTATAATTAAGTTGTCATAGCAATGCATTTTTAATAGTACTGATTCATATGCCACTGATGTTCTGCAGAAAGAGTTCTTCATAGATTTTTAGTATTCAGTTATGCTGAATTATTACTCTAGTAAATATACAAGTGCTGGTCTACTTGTGCTAACAGAACAACATGTGATCAGAGTTAAATTAGGTCAAAGCTTAATCCGACATACACAACTAACAGAAAGCTACACAAAACTTTGTCTGGCTCAGATCAAGAATGCAAACGCAAATCTCACATCTGCTTTGTTTTAAATGTAAATGTTTAATGATTAAAAAACCCTGAATGGTTACACATTTTGGGATTTTTTTTTCCTAAAGGTGTTGCTTTTCTACTTTGGCATTTATATGGTACACCTAGCAGCTGTGGAGAATGAGCACTGACAATGGGAAATCATAGTATGTTGCTGACTCTGTATTAACACATCTTCCTCTCCATATTTTTAACAAATCAATTAAATTACATTTACTTATAAGGTTTCAAAATAACAGGAAATCATCCTCCAAGGACTTGTCATGGTTGTTTCCAAGGCATATAACAAGTGATAACAAGTGTCATCGTGAATGAGTGTATGAGAGTGAGACATGAATCATGAGTATAAAAAAACCTGCTCAATATTTCATTCCTTTTTTAATTCAGAAGGTAAAGATTAATGTGAATTATTGTTTTGTATCAGGCAAAATATAAGTTAATCAAAGAGAGAAGATGAAGAAAACTGTGTTAGTCTATTTATCTGTGGCTGAGAAAGAGAAGAATAATAGAAGAAACAAAGACTTATTTCCTTATGTTTTTCTACCAAGGATATGGTTTCAATTTTGAAGTGCTGGTTGAGAAGAGCATTACATAGCACACATCCTCCTTCAAAGGGTTGATGAAGGGGAGATGATATTGTGAATGCAGTAATTCACCTAACTAATATGTCTTAGTGAAGATGTGTATAGATATGAGGAATACTTAGCCTCTAAATAAAGAGGTGTAAAATGGTAATTGTTCACTCTGAAGCTTCTAACCTTCCCTGGATGATGTGAGAAACATACCTCCTTAAGTCAGACTTGAGATGCTTGCAAGCAAAGGGAAGGTGTGCATGTACTATAAATTTCACATACACTAAATTTACTTGTTTCATATACATAGCCTAAGTGAAAAATTAAACTCTTTTTAATTTTTTTTCCCAGACTGAAGCACTATGGAGGTCTAACAATGGTAAACATAGTTACTAAGGGAACTGTGGAGTTGGGGGCAACAAGGACTAAGCAGAACTTTTGCTTCCCTCTCACTTCCTGATTTATTCATTTTTCCTCAGGATCAAAGCTAATCCTACACCTCTATTATCTAGGAAAAAAAGTGGAATGTGTAAACTGAAGCTGACGTATAAATTAAGACTTCCCAGAAAATAAATAGAGTAAAAAATATGAGAATATATGCATTGATAAGTTCATATATGAAACATGTGCATTTTACACTTTATTTGGAATGGAATGTACTTTAGTTACTAAATAAATAAATAAATAAATAAATAAATTACATTTTCCTTTGAAGTTATAAACTTCCTCTTCTATGAATTTCTAGTTGTTGCTGCTTTGTTCTCAAAAAGTTTCCAAAATGAACAGAAATTGTAAATTTAATGAAGGGATCAGCAATCTATAATGTAGTTGCAGAATATTTAGACAATTAGGTCCTTCTGATAAAAGCCTATCAGTAGAGCAGTACAAAAGATGCTGTTCATGTTATTTTCAGAACACTCTGAACAGGACTAGGGTTATCAATTTCTCACTATCACATTTCTTTCACCAAGCCTCAGGACTAGTGGGAGGCAGAACTAGTCAGGACAATACGTAGGTATTATGTTTTTGCACAATTTCAAATTACCTGTAGTCAACCAAGTTAACTATACAGGGAACACAGATTGAGAACAACACAAGCCTTTCCCAGTTTAGAAGATCATTTACAGTACATACAGAGAGACAACTCCCCCTGATGACATTTTTTTCCAAGAATTTCCTGATTTTTCTTAGATAAGAAATGTCACCTCTTGAAGACTATCCTTAAGGACATTAAGTGTCTGCTTTTGGCAGCCCTCTGTGAATTAAGAACGATTCACCTGATTACAGTCAATGGCAAGGTGCAACTGAAAGATGAGAGATTCTACAGTCATTTCTGAATGTTGGAAAATGTGTGTGCTCATGGAGGAATGTGGCCATAAAACCTGTTATACATGAAATACAGGTAGAATTAGGAATGGCAATCAGTCTGTACCAAAATCCTGAAGATTTACAGCCCTGAAACTGATAAAAGTAGCATGTCTGTCTTTAATGAACATGGGCTCAATCACTTTCTTGGATGCATTCCTAAGTATAGGGAATGAACTGTTGCCATAAGATAATTCTAATTATCTTTGCTGCTAGTCAAAACCCCTGCACTATTTTGACTTACATGTTTGAAATAATTGCTTCTCCAGAATAAAAAACAATATAAATAAAGCATTGCATTATATTTCTTCTTTACTTGGGTTCATTTTTCACATGCTCAAATATCATTTAATAGTAGCAGAAATAGTGACTGTGGATGGACTTTCAGGTTAGTCATAAAGAGCAAGCTATGGTGGGAGGCTAGGAGACGATAACACTCTAACTAGTAATTTAATGCACTTTGAACTTATCAGTTGCTTCACACAGAGCTGCTGAGATGTCAGAAGAAAAAACCTACCATACTCATTTTTCCACATGAGTACCCACAGCATTGCAGATAGCATCAGGTGTGTTCAGCTGTAACGCAAGTGTATTTATCACAACAATAACACATGGGAGAAAGATAAACAGGGAAAATCCTTTAGCTGACTGCAACAAATATCTTTTCAAATATGATTGCATTGTCTACATGGAAAAGGCATTTTTGAATATCTGAAATGGGGCAAAATAAGAGAGAGGTTGAACACTCACAGGGGACTGATACAAAAGGAAGTAGAGAGGAATATCAGGCTATCCCCTACTCTTATACTGCAACATAGGCTGACAAGTTAGCATTATCAAACAATCCTCCATACAAACACCAGGCCATTGTTAAGAAGATGTTACAGCCATGTTCTGGGTGGGCTTTCCTTTTGATTGCCTTGGAGAAAGGGTAAAGGAAGAATCACAGTCTACATTGTTGCCCTGCAGGTATTAATGCAATAGACTAGTCCTTCATCATTTCTCCATTTCATTTTCCACTAAACAACCCCTCAATGAATAACAGGGCAGACTTTTTCCTCAGACAAAGGGTACTTCATCTTTCAGAGGTGCATATTTGAGAGTAATGGCTTCTCTGCCTGCCTGTAACTCTGCCTACTCCTCTCCTCAACATGACACAGAATAGCTTCATCCAACCTCAGATACAACATTGTATTAGGTTATCACATCTTCCAATTGTTTTTTTTTTTTTACTTATGTTTATTTATCAAATGCAAAATATATACGAAAATAGATTTTATATCTAATATTTCCCATTTTCCTAGTTCAATGTCCAAGGCAAGTACAAAGTCAGTCCACAGATGACCAAGAAGACAAGTTATGCAAGTCCTTTCCCAGGGTATTTAAACCAAAAAGTGCTACAATAAGTTTGGTTTGGGTCATCATTTTGAAACTGCAACATAAGTCGTCAATTTGAGTGTTAACTGACAAGAGGCAAATGTGAAATGTGCAGTTGAATTCATTCAATACAGAGAATTTCATAGAAAGGGAAACAGGCTTTGTTTAATGTGGAAGTCACTACCAGAAACTGGGAGCTATTCGTTAGAAAGGCGCAAATGAGTGGGAAATCATTTTTTCCTTGGCTCACCAACTGAAATTTTGTCTTTCATAAAAAGCATCAAAAGGGACACTATAATACTGCATTAATTTATCAAATAATTATGACTTCGACTTCATGATTATCCTATATTTTCCTATCCCAATAGTAATAATGGCCAGGCTGACAATACGCATGTGCTGTTATTCAGCAAACCATCCTATTACCAGTACATTTTTAAAAGATGTAATCACTAACCTTGACCGCTTCCTTCTGTAACACAGACTATGAAGCAAGTTTAAAAAAAAATTTAGTTTCAGATACCATATTGTGTTTGTATTGTGCTGATATGCAACATTAATGCATAGTAACAAACTAATCTCAAACAGTAAAATGGTGAATAGATGTGTTCAGGCAAAAAGAAAAGTGAAAAAGAAGAAAAAAGTTAGATACTTCAAACAATTTATTTGTTACCACAGCCCAAGGCTTTTTGCTGATTCTTTTCACGTTGCAACAAAAATTATATGAAATATTTAAAATGGCCCAGGCAAGTTTACTTACTATTTCTTGGATGCCAGCGCACTGCATTTAAATATGCATTACAGTAATGGAAGAGAAATTCATGCTTGGATCGGGTAACTTTTCCTTGAAGTAAGGGCATCAGATCATGTCCATCAATAATTCTGAGCAAGAAAGCATTTCATAATCAGAACAGTATGTCAAACCTCATTTTACTGATAAGTTAGTACAACTGCATTTCTGCTGCTTAAAAAAAGAAAATCTGCATGGCCACCTCCAGTTGGTGAATTCAGAGAAAAGCATTTCAGGTGCTCTTCCCCTTTGATTTTTACGTTGTTAAAGAAAACATTACTTTTACACTTTGCTATTAGGAATGGTTGTTTCCTCAATCCATTTTTATCCTTTTTTTTTTTTTCTTATTTTTTTTAATGAGAGAGTGAAAAGACATATTTAGTAAATTGCTACAACACAGTTCTCCAAGTATATCTGCTCAAGCTCTTCGTGAGGAGACTGGCCAATGTAACCCTAAAGTAAGAGAAATATATATTGTGCTGCCTTAGCATCTCCAGAAGTAATCATAAGAATTCAGTCCAGCAAATTATGTATGACAGAATTTTAGGCAGAACTACTCATTTCAAATATGAAAACAAACTATGTTTAAATATGTGTTTATCAACTACATATATACACACCAATACACAGAGACAGACATATACGAAAACTCTCTAAATGCTATTAGGCAATTTTTATCATGCTTTAAAGGTGTCAAAATGGAGTTATAAAATAAGCAAGGCATTTAAATGTTTCCATAAGTTAAGCTTTTGAATTGCTGGAATCGGCTGATGGGGGGAAATCACAGGCTGCCTTTTTGACCTGGTGTGAATTACAAATTTCATAGGAAATTACTTTTTACTGATATACAGATTGGTAGGTAATTGTTTTTCAAACATTTTGAGGAACATATCATAAAACTTTTTTTTGATGTTTAAAAATATTAATTTTCATGACCATGAAAAAAACCAAACTCTTTTCACATTGGTGTAACTACTAAAAGACAGATACTTCCCTTTTTTAAGCCATGAGCTATATATGATGATGAAATTCTTGGCAACAGTTGTATGCAACAGCACCATTTTGTATATTTCTCACAGGATGGGCTGGAAAGCATCCTGGAATTCCTAAAGGTCTTTTTTTCTAGGTGCATCACTTTCACTGGAGTCTGCTGAATTAGAGCCTTTCCCACTTTGAATTTGTCATATTTTCTTGCCTGAGTAATGCACTCTTGTCTTGCCCCTGCAAGCTTGTTCATGATCAAGCTGAGAGCAGGACAGAGACACATTTATCGTACTCTTTCCGTTCTACAGCTGGCTGATGGGGAAAGGGAGTGCCTCGAACAATATACCTCCAGTACTCTTACATTCTCACAACTGCTAGTTTCAGGAAGGTATGTGAGACTTTTCTTTCTGATGACTTATTTTCTTCTTTAAAGAAGGACCACCTCCTCCTTTCTTTTTTAACTTGCTCCATGCCGGTTACTGAATAATATTCATAATAATTTCTCTCATTTCTCAGGAAGACTTCAGTGGAGTGATAGGAATTCAGCTGCTGCATTAGAAATGCTTCAACCTAGTCCAAGACCTACCATGAAGTGTAATTATGGCATCTAGTCTACACAGAAAAATCAGAGTGGAACAACCTGATTATGAATGGCTTAGGTTCAACAGAGCTACTGTTTGAAGGGGATCTCTCAAGATAGGACTAATTTTTCATGTCTTGAAAATGTGCTGTCTTGCCATTTCCTTCAAGCATTCAATGAATCATCATTAGCAGAAAATCTCTGCTCACTACTGGTTTTCCTTGCAAGGGTTCTGGATGCTTTGTGCTCAAAAGTTGTTTGCGTATGGTAGATGTGTTCAAAGCATATGCATATGAGCAGGTTTCTCCACTTAGTGGATTTGGATGACAGCACAGTATAGGTGGAGGTACCTTGCTGCTGAGACTGAGCATCTCATGAACAAGACAAAGGAAAAGGAAGCACAAGTGTTCACCTTATGAATTTTAGAAGCCAGGTGGATTTTCTTACTAGGCAGCAAAACTCTGTAAAAGATTATTTTCACTAACTTGGTAGAGATCAAAAAAAAACCTGAAAGAAAAACCTAGCTGGTATTTGCATGTGTTTTGTGATATAAAATAAGCCAAATGCAAGGTCCTACATCTGGGTCAGGGGAATTAGTACAGGATGGAGGATGACATGATTGAGATCAATCCTGAGGAGAGGGACTTGGGACTGCTCATTGATAAGAAGCTCAACATGAGCCAGCAATGTGGATTAAAGGCTAGAAGACCAACCATATCCTAGGCTACATTAAAAGAAGTGTGACCAGCAGGTCAAGGGAGGTGATTCTGCCCCTCTACTCCGCTCTCATGAGACACATGAGATCTCATCTGGAGTTCCTCCCATATGAAGACAGTCTGAGAGAGTTGGGGTTGTTCAGCCTAGAGTTGAGAAGGCTCCGAGGAGACCTTATAGTGACCTTCCAGTACCTGAAGAGGGAGTACAAGAAAGCTGGGGATGGACTGTTTACAAGGGCATGTAGTGATAGGATGAGGAGGAATGGCTTTAAATTGGACTAGGCATTAGGAAGAAATTCTTCATGATGAGGGTGGTCAGGCATTGGAACAAATTGCCCAGGGAGATTGTGGATACCCCATCCCTAGAGGTGTTCAAAGCCAGGTTGAATGGGCCCTTGAGCAGCCTGATCCAGTGGGATGTGTCTCTGCCCATGGTGGGGAGGTTGGAACCAGATGATCTTTAAGGTCCCTTCCAACCCAAACCATTCTATGATTCTCTGAAGGTTGAGCTCATAAAATTTAAAATAATTTACATTTGCAGTTCCTTTTTCTACCATGTTCGCTCATGCCTTTTCTGATACATTTGGGTTTGCTTTCACTAAGCAATTCTAGCGCTGATTTGAGAGTATTTTGCTCTTGGTGGCATATTCTCCTCCTTGCTTCATGCTTGTTGTGCAAGTTAAGCTGCATTTATGTATGCCTCTGTAAAATAAGTCAGTGTGAAAAGAGATGACATACTAATGCAGGTAATGACAAAAAAGATCTTCTAAAACCTAGGTTTTCCTTTTAATTCTCACCCCTATCTTAATAGACATCACTAGAATTAATAAAATATACATGAGACTTTCTCTAATACAAAAATAAGTACAGAACATACCTGTCAGAGGGTAACTGTGCGTTGGCAAGTTTGACTATCGTAGGAAATATATCCATGTTACTTGTTGGCTCATCAATATAGGCACCAGCCTGTATCACCCCAGGCCAACAGAGAAGCCCTGGCACACGAATACCTCCTTCCCAGTTCATTGATTTTCCACCTGAAAAATGAAAGTTTTGTTTGCTAAGAAATCAGTTTCTTCTTAGAGAAATACCCTCTTTCAAGATTCAATTTCCAAATATTAAACATTCTTCCTAGCTAGAATCTTCTCAATAGATTTCTTCAGCTTATTTTTAATTTGCTAGGTTTAGATTTTCCACCTAAAATCAGTACCTTTCTCACAGTAGTAATATGCATTAGACATAGCTTATAAAATGTATTTAGATTAGAAATAAAATTAAATAACAGCTGCAGGAGATAAAAAGGCACCTTGTAGGTGTCTTGATATAGAATATGGTTTAGATAGTGTATTACATATCTATGTGAAGGTATAACCAAAAAAAGGAATCAAAAGCAAATTAAGGTATGCTTTGATTTCTGAGGTATGAATCCAGCGAAGATATATGATATTTTACTAAAAATAGTGCTTAATGACTTTATATAGAAGAAAGTACTAATTGAAGTATGTTACTGAATTCTTAGACTCAATGCATTAGGGGGATTCAGCACGCTGATCGTAGATCTCAGGATGCTGTGAGGAACTTTTACATTCTGGTAAAAAAAATACGATATTTCAAACAAAAAATCTAAAGAAAATGTAGATTTAAATTTAAAGTTGTTAAGATTTAAGACACCCATCACCTAGCAGAATGAAGTGCTCGCCCAATAATATGCTGATCAATTGTTAATATGGTTGGGTCAAGGCTAGTGTAGATATCAATAGACTGTGTGCATCTTCTGTAGAAAAGATGACTGTATTCATGTAAAACAGCCACTAGGATATTAAAAGTTTGATGGGGATTATGTGTTACCTAGCGAGAAACTGTCAAGATTAATAGCCAGAGCTATGGTTCACAGAAAATCATTAAGCAGGAGCAGTTAAACCTGAATAAAAAACACAAGTAATGTATAAGGCCATAAAATTACAGATATCCTCAAATTAAGGTATTTTTCAGAGAACAGTTATGCCAGGAAGATTATTTTATTCATGAGCCAGATCCTAGTTCTGTACACCTATCACAGTAGCTTGTTGGTTGGACAGTATGAATGGACAAAAAAACCCTAAAAGCTGATCCATGCCACAGGTAGATTTAAGGATCAGATTTCTTTTATTTCTGTATAGCTATCTCAACCTAGTAACAGTGCTAGTGAGACTGTATTGTTTAAATAAATTCTCATTTCACTGTTGCATCCTGTGGAGTCTGAAGATGGAGCAATTTCAAGGTGAATCCCATTCCCACCCATGTTGCATTTTTTAAAACCTAGATACTGGATCACTTTCACTGCTCCTGGGTTCACTGTATAATTTCCTTAAATCACTATAGAACAGCACAGAAAACTTGAACATTATCCAAGCACAAAGGGAGCGCTCAACAAACTCTGCCACCCTGCTATGAGGAACAAAAAGCAAAATGTACTCCACAGAATGTCTATCTCTGCACTTAAGTCTATAAAGAAGTGACTTATTTTCCTTTCAAAACCCTAATTATTTTATATCTCTTGAAGTTAGGAATAACAGGGAACCAGAGCAGGAATTACAGGTCATTGCCAAAGACCATATTCTATTATCTATGCCCACAGTGTTCAACTTTATTTGAATTGTGTTTAGTGACATCACTAGATTTGCTTAATGCCATTATATGATTAGAAATCCCTTTATATACATTGTCTTTAATACTACAGTTGTTAAATGTTTTTCAAGCTGCGTGCGTTCCTTTTTCCCTTAAAATATAAATCAGTTTTCTCTGCTTATGCTTGAAACATGAAGCAAACATCCAAATGGCTATTTAAAAACAATGATTGATATTTCAGGATCTGACTCATTTGTTTTATATTTTGCTTGCCTTTGGTAACATTGAAACAGAGAAAAGGCAGCAACGTAGTAGTCTGTATTCGTAGCAAACTATAGGAAGCCTAGTTCTGTATTATTTTTGCACTCCTAAATTCTTCTACAATTGTTTTTAAAACAGAATAAAACAGCCCAGGAGCTGTATATTCATGTTTAGCTTTCAACACTTTCTGAGCGTTCCACCCTTCAGTGTTATATTGAACAATAGCTTACATTCACCTTTCCTGAAAAATCTGCAGGAGCAGGTAAAGTACAGACATAAGTCTCTATTGTCATCCACAACATGATATAAAATTTCCATTTTAGTCTAATTTCAAATCTTAGCTAGAAAAACTTCTCTAGAAAAACTTCTCTTTTTTTTTCTCCCTTTGGTTTAAATTGGCGACTATTACCTAACTCTAGGAACAGTTTTTACAAAGGATGATATAGAAAGAAGAACTCTATAGTATATCACTGATAATATTTTGAATGAGGAATGATGAAAACTATTTAAAATAACTCTCTCAGATAGCTTGGATAATACCCATAAAATATATTCCTTCTTCTTATATTCTTTTAAAAACAAAGCTTCCAAACCCAAACCTCTAACAGGAAAATGCAAGGAAAATAATTATTCTACCCATCTGTAGTGGACTTCACACTACAAATGTCGACAATCAAAACTTATTGCTATCACTCACCTTATAAAATGATCAAATGATTATTTTTAATGATGAGCTCACTCCTTATTTTACTGATTTTTAGTCCTTTTCATGTACTGTTTTTGTTAATTTTCAACCTGAGCTGTTCTTACACAGTTGAGTGTAATAGATACAACTCATTTTGACATCATCTCATCTGACCTTTCTTCTAATCAAAAGGAATAGTTTCTGTGGATCTTTTCTATTTCAGTCAAAATTACAAGATGGGCTGATCATTTAAAAATCTGGATCACTTCAGAGAGAATATAAAAATACAGTACATTTGAAAAAAAAAGGGTCAATTACTGCTTTCATTAAAGTCAAAAGTGAAACTCCAACCACTACCACTAACTATGCAATAACACAACTCCTGAGTCCAAAGTGATTGTCAGACAGATTTCTCTGTCGTTTACAGATAGGAAGAAGTTTACCAATAGCTTCAAAAAATGCTGCCGACTGCACCTACCACTCCAGTACATGAAATTGTATAAAAATAATAAATTTCATTACAAAATTGGATAATTGATTTCTCCAGCCCCTGTTTAGCTCTCATAGATCTGTAGTAGATTTGGAAATCGAGGTCCAAGTCCTTAAGAAAACCTCATTAATATTTTTTGTGTATATTAACAAAGTAATTGTGAATATACTTTTTCTAGGCAGAAAGCAGTTAAGAGGAATGTTATCCAAATGGTTCACCACTACCAGCATTTGATTCCCTGTCTATTAGCAGCAGAATTCATGACATGATCTAGCAGCATTACAGTAGCAAAGTGCCTGTATGCATTGTGCAAAATGCTTCATAAATACAAAGAAAGACGACATTTCTAATGTGTAGGTCCGAGGCGTAGGTAAAATATATTTAGAATCATAGAATCACCAGGTTGGAAGAGACCCACTGGATCATAGAATCCAACATATTATACATATAGCTACATATTAAGAAGAAACATTGTTAAAGTAATAAGAGTTGCAAGGACAGTCCATAGGAAAACCCATAGGTAACAGAGCATGACAGATGTCAACAAGTGATAATGCGGGAGGACTTTTACCACTTGTACATGTACCAATGAAACAGTATAATGAGAAAAAGTATGGAGAAAAGTTTTCAGTGCCTGCACATTTACTGCTATAAAGTATGTAACAGGAGAGGTGTATTTTACATCACACTAAACCTAATTAAAAAATGAGTCACTAAGCAACTGAAAAAAAATTACCACCAAAAAATTAGATTCACTATCTCAGGGTACCAAAGAAGAATATAATGGCATAGTTTAGATAAGTCATCTTAAGCTGCTTGTTAATTCAATTGAGACATTACTCTATTTGTCTGCTTATTCTGTTCATCTAATTCTAAAGCAGAGATCTAAATATCTCAGAAAAACTAAACTTATTTCTGTTCCTAAAGGAAAGCTAAGGTCACTAACTCAAATGGACACGGTTAAACTGAAGATGTCATACTAATGAGAAACCTAGTGAAAAACTTTTATGCGGAATTCAGTGCTAATATAACGTACAAAACCAATATCATGAAGTTCAATACATTTTAAAAGAGAACAGAAAAAAGAACTGCTGGAAAAATTACACAGAAGCTTTTGAAAAAAATATTTCAGTTAAACATAGTAGTTTCCATATTTCAATATAAAAAATGTTAAAAGGCCCATAATTTAAGTGTCATAAGTTATAATAACACATTATGAATAACTTGGAGTTTACAAATTATACAGCATATACAACTTGTATGCCAATATATGGAAAAGCATTGATTTATCTGGTACAAACAACAGAGCTAAATAGAGAAATACATAGAAACAAAGATTTTTTTAAAAAATACATCACAGACTGGGAGTTTATAAATGGCCTAATAGGTCTAAAGGATTCAAAGGACCTATTAGCCCAATAAGTCCATAGGACCTCCTAAATCTCTGAGAGAAACTGATAATTTCTCTGACTAGTTTCTGATCAAAATATTCAATAGCCAGAAAAATATATATTATCATATATGTACCCAGGAGTCCATCAGGGATTCAAGTAGGAAGGTCTTGAGTTGCTAGGAAGAAATTTTTACTAAAATAGCCACTGTTTTCTTCTGTCAGAGGTTGTACTTAGGTTTAGACCTTTGAAGATCTTTGACAAGGACTTTCAGGCAAAGTTTCTGGAACATTAATCATGGGCTATGAGACAAAAAGTTGTCATGAATCAAAATCTGACTAACAGACAGGAAGCATAGAGATAAAACAGCCTGTGACACCATGCAAAAAAAAGTCAATAGTAAGGCATGTGGTCACTACTTTGTATTAAATTTCTTGCTATTTTCATATATTTCCTCCAATTTTGGATGACAAGTGAGCCGTGGAATTGAAAAAAAACCCAAAAAACCACGTAGGCCATCAAGTATCATATCTTGATCAAATTCAGAAGAAAAGATAGTGGTGGAATTCACACCAGATTGGATGAACAGGAAATAAGACGCAAGTTCAAATTATGTTGAGAATTTAGAAAGTCATAGTATCTAGGATTAGGAGGATCTCTTCTTATGGATCTTCTTTATTCACTACACAGCTCCTGCTTATTCCCCCCAGGGATTCTGATAACTGTCATATACAGGCCACTGTGATTTTGATTTGTCACTTCAATGTTGACAGAATCACAGAATTGTTTAGGTTGGAAAAGACCTTTAAGATCATCAAGTGCAACCTTAACCTAAGACTAAACCATTCCCTAAACACCACATCTGCATGTCTTTTGAATACTGCTGGGGAAGGTGACTCCATCACTTCCCTGGGCAGCCTGTTTCAGTGTTTGATAACCCTTTCTGTGAAATAATATATCCTAATATCCAGTCTAAATCTCCCCGACACAACTGAAGGTCATTTCTTCAGCCTGTCCAGATAGCAATGCAGAGCTTCCCTACCCTGAACCAGATCAACACTACCACTAGGCTTGGTGTTATCTGTAAAATTACTAAGGATACACTCCACTCCTTCATTGAGATCATTGACAAAGATAATAAACAGAACTGGTCCCAATACTGAGCCCTAGGAACACCACTACTAGTAAATCCACCAAGTGGATTTAATTCCATTCACCACCACACTTTGGGCGTGGTCATCCAATCAATTTTTCAGTCAGCAAAGAGTATGCCTATCCAAGCCATGAGCAGCCAGTTTTTGCAGGAGAATGCTGTGGCAAATGATGTCAAAGGCTTTTCTGAAGTCTAAGTAGACAATATCTGCAGCCTTGACCCATCCACTAAGCAGTCATATAAGTAATGCTACTATATACTGTCTTCTAAAAAAGAATACTGAAGAGATAAACCAGACTATATATGAATAACTAGTTAAACCCTATATTAGACCTAGTTTCTAATTTCAAGGGCTATCCAAATTTACAGTTACCATTCCACAGTCAGAATCTGAAGTAATAAAATCTTCAACTACCAATTCCTCCTTTTTGCTTTCAGTCTTGCAGTGCTATCCTAACTCTCTGTACTTCTTAGATTTTATTAATTGGTGCTCATTTGGCTGTATATCAAGACAAATTGTTGAGCTCAAATTGTGGAGATCTGTTGAGAGTTTTTGATTTTAAAGCAGTTCCAATTATTGCTGAGCATACTGCTCCAGCTCTGACAAGAGGGTTAAGTGGCTTGATTAATATTTGCATTCACAAGGTGCTCATATACAAAAAGGTAAGTAGCAGAGATTGTCTAACAGACACAGTGAGAAAGGGTGCACATGTATCTCAGTTTTGTAAACTGCTCACAAAATGAGGCAAATTCCTAATGTCTACGCACATGAGCACAAGCAGCATAAAGTTCACGCTTTTGTTTTGTGAGGTACACTGCCACACCAGTGTCTGAGACTTTGGGCTTCACAGCTCTGCTTTTTATTAAATCTGTCAGATTTACACATTTCATTGTACACAACTGTTAATATTAATAAATTCTTACGTATGAAAATTGGTAATTATACCATTAATTGATCGCTTCCACTTCTGCCCTTTTGAAAAAAAAAATGCATCATGCACCTGCTAAACTGAGGACTGATGTGGAGATGGAGAAAGTCGAAGATAAAACAGATTTCATTGTATTTTAAAATGGTGAAAGTATATTCAACTGATTGCATAGGTCTTTTAATTTTTTTTCTTTTATTATGAATGTCTCTGATACAACAATTATTTTGATTTTTACATAGGATAGGTGGTAACTGTAAACTACACAATTAATTTTAAAAAGAAGCACCTTCACTCCTTAAGTAACACTATTCACTGGATTTTTTATTAAATCAGGTAAGAGCTAGTTCAAATTGTTCTGCATTCTGTAAGTATGAATAGAAAATTTTTCAAGGCTCCATTCAAAGTTCTCCAGGAAGGAATATTCCCCAGTGTATTTGTCTTTTTTTTTCTTTCCTTGTCATTTAACCTGTATCTTATGTCTGGCATTACAGAAAAATATTTTTTAGAGCTTCCAAAACACCTCAGGCTGTGCCTACAGCTACAGATATGTAACCATATGGTTCCTTAATTACTTAAATCACTATGCAATGTCTAAGTGCTAATGTTCAAGATACATTTCACTCTGGTAATTGCCCAAGGGGACCCATCTGATGGTTTGTAACCTCATGACTTTAGCATGGCTTGTTTTGCTTGTGTAGCATTTCTTTCATAGCTCTCTTAAAATATACAGGTTATTTCTCAGATAGATAGATACCTACTTACTGAAACTGTGTAGCCTTCTCACTTGAAAACATCAAAGTATTACTGTTGTTAACTGTATATGTCAATCTTTCCTCCTTTTTGCATCTTTGCAGATAATACAAAACTAGGAGGAGTGGTTAATCCACTGATAGTTGTGCCATCAGCCAAAGGGATATCAAGATGCTGGAGAAATAGGCAGAAAGGAAGTTCATGAAGTTCAGCAAAGGGAAATAAAAGGTCTTGTATCTGAAGAGGACTAACTTCTAGTACCAGCACTGGCTAAGGGCTGACTGGAAGAAAGCAGCTCTCCAGAGAAGGTCCTGGGAGTCCTGATGGACAACTACCTGAACATCAGCCAGCAATGTTTCCTTGTGGTAAAGAAGGCCAAAAGTGAGCTGGAGTGTATTAGGAAGAAGGTTGCCTGCAAGTCAAGGGAGGTGATTCAGCACTGGTGAGACATGTCTGGAGTGCAGGGTCCAAGTGCAGAGCTCCCCAGTAAAAGAGAGACATGGACATACTGGAGTGAGTTCAAAGGAGGGCTATGAAAATGATCAACCAGTTGGAGCATTTTACATATAAGGACAGTCTGAGAGAGCTGGGACTGTTCATACTGGAGAAGAGAAGGCTCAGTGGGATCTTAGGATCTTATCTATCTGTGTGGATATATGGATTTAACTGTGTAAAGAGGACAGAGTCAGGCTCTTTTCACTGATGCCCAGTGACAGGACAAGAGGTAATATGTACAAAATGAAACACCAGAAATCCCATCTAAACATAAGAATTTTTTATTTATTTTTTTTTTATGGTGGGGGTGATTAAACACTACAGCAAGCTGACCACAGAGGCTGTGGAGTCTCCATTGTTGGAGATTTCCATAGTCAAATGGACACAGCCTTGAGCAAGCTGCTGTACCTACCCTGCTGTGCAAGGTCTAAGACTGTAGACCTTGGGAGATGCCTTCCAGAATCAACTATTACATGATTTTGTATTTCTGCAATACTACTATTAAAAAAAAAAATCACACCAAAAGGCAATTTACTTATTTCTGTCTACAACTGGAAGGTTCAAGTTTGGTAAATTACTTTCTAAAAACTGTTGAATTTCTTTGATCTCATCCCCTGAAACACGAGGGAGAAACAAATTACACAGCCACTTCCTAGTGGAAGAATAAAATGAAGGTTATCTCTGCTAAAGGAATAAAAATATTCACTGCATTTAATGAAAAATAATAAAACGAAGAACTCCTATCTTATTTAAATAAGACTGATGATTATTAAAAACAATTTGGTGTTCATTTTCCTGATTCTGTGTGTCTACCACTTGCATACTGGAAAGCACTGGATTTTGCACTTGGTCAGAGGGTGCCCTTTATTTCATATTTGACAATGTTGTCTATTATACAGTGGTGTATTACATTCTTGCAGACTGAAGGGATTACCATGCCACTGACATGGGAGTGGACAAAAAGAGGAAAGCTGGCTGCTAAGCTGGAGTTTTTCTTTCTACAAGATTGCCATATTGCAACAAAACCAGTATCTTTCGTTATTGTTGTGTGATATCACTGGGACAAACTGTATTGTGATAAGGTAGACTTCAAACATACTTTAAGTCTCCACAGAATAAACAGATTATAAACTATCAATCTTCTCAAAACCTGCACTAAAATAATGCAACTAAACCCTGTCCTCTTAACTAAAGTCTCTCCAAGTCAGACTTCAATTCAGTCTGCATTCAGTTCAGTTGTGCATTATTTTCAAAACTCTTTTCTCCAACTCAGACTTTGCTGCTTGAAATGTTGTCTTTTTCTACCTGTTGTGCAACTTTCCTATCTCATACCCAATCCAGCTCCTCCTTTTTTACTTTAAACTTATCTTTTCTACTTTTTCTGTAATAAATACACTGGGCTTTGGTGTGGATTATCCCATTTGCTCTGTATCTTCTCTTCATGTGATTACACTTACTCCATGCTTGTCAGTTCTTGTTAATGATTCCTGATGGCTCATAAACCACCTTTTCCCCTCTTACTTTCTATTCTGCTACTCAGCCATGATGGTAAAGTACTATGAATTGACATCCTTCCAAAGCTGTTCCTTTGGGCATTTCAAGAGCATATTTGCTATTTTTAAAACTCCAGGATTTGAACATGTACTCTGGTTGAGTTGCTGTATTTACTGCCTATGTTTGAATTTGAATGAAACTCATAAAAAACTAACTGTTAAGTAATCAAGTTTTGACCTTCTTGGACATGGAATACATTATAGTTTTGGATCAAGAACAAGGAGATAGTTTTTAACACAATTTTTAAAAATCATCAGAGAATACTCACCTTTATATATGCCATTGTACCCTCCATGCACTTCTCCAGAACTGGAGACTTCTTCAACATGAGCTCCTTGGTCAGATGTAAAGTATACAAGGGTTTTATTGGTCAGATTATATTTCTCCAAAACATTCAGAATCTGCCCTAGAAAAAAAAAAATAAAAAAACCCCAACAATAAATGAAACTAGCCAAAAAACCAAAACAGCTTTAATGTCACTTTTCATATAAACATTATTATATATAACATTTGGCACCATGTAGCATACAGTAAGGGACAATCACACAAGGCTTATTGCAGTCAGGACCATGGTTCAATTACTGCAGAGTTTCTTGAAGTATAGAAGGAGAAGATTTGTGGACATCAGAAATATTGCTGACCCATAAAAGCAGTTGTTCTCAATCAAGGAAGCCTCTTAACAAGAAGATTCAAACCACTGATGATACCTGAAAGAACCTCAGCATGCAGAATAGTGCTAACCGTTTGCAGGTAAACCTTTGCTGCCAAGCAACCTATAGAGGCAGCATGTTAAAAAAAATCTCACTGTGAGTGTTAGAATAAAACATTCTAAGAAAATAATAATAAATAAATAAATAAATAGTTAATGCATAGAGTGCCCCTGGAGATCACATTATAAAACTTACTAACTGTTCCCTAATTTCTCAGCATGTAAAAATAGACATTGAATAAACTCTAAATGTGCAAGGTAATAAACACACACTCACACATATTAAAAAAATAATTTCACAAAATTATGCTCTGCAGTTCCAAGCCACTGTGGGCTCATGCTTCATTTTCACAATGGGCTCCTCACACTACGGAGAGGCTTGTACGCACATAAACCATATTCAAACCTATTTAGACCAAGTTCTTTAAAGAGTCTTCCTGTATGAATGAGAATGAAGCTGCTCCAGTGAATTTTATACTGATTTGGAAACTACAATCATTGGTCATGGAAACCAACTGAAGTTTAAGAGTACACTTTATCACACCAGCCTGCAAATGAACTTTAACCCTGTACTTTAAGGATCTCAGAGATATAACGATAATTCTGTCTTCACAACTATTTTATCTTTATTCTTTTTACTTAAACATCCAACAGTGGTCCAATTTGAATTTTAATTTTGATTTGCTCACTTGTCCGCTAAAAATTAATTCATCAGCTGATGCCCAATTATTGTGCCAAAGAGGAGGAGATAAGAATTTTAAAATACAGAGCCTTCTTTAATGATTTTCAGATCACTATTTGTGTTGCTATGCTCTTTTTCTGGATAAGAAGTAGATGCCTTAGCTTATTGTTACTATTCCTACTTGTCTTTAAATGCTATAGCATTCTAAAATTGCCTTGTTAAAAGGGTTGACTTATCAGTTCAAATGACTACATCATGAATAAGGGAACTTAAGCAGTTAAACATGATACCTGATGGTCATGCTCATAAACTAGAAGCAAAGAAGAAATGTAAGAGTAGGATAATTTGTGTGTGTAAATTTTGAAACCCTGTGGGAGTAGAAATTTCCCAACAGAGTGGAGGATAATCTGTTACATAGCCTGACATTTTGAAGTTGGTGGATTAAGAGAAAATCATGCAGGTCCATCTGACAAGCCATTCGTTTGCTGTAGCAGGTGAACTTAGTGCCAGGAAAGAAAAAGACAAGTTTCCATTGCCTTCTGAGATTGTTTGGAGAATGTACTTGCTAAGTAATTACAATATCCACTGGAAAGTCAGTCATGATTATAAAAAAGTGAATAATATAAATAAATTAGGACATTAAGTGCGGATATTCTTCCACATGACCTCCAGAGTTCCTTTCCAACCTTTATCAATCTATGATTTTATAATTCTATAAGAATAACAATAAATGGGATTGCACAAGGAAATAAAAGTGCAACAACATGTACACATGCATTTTTTAATCTATACAGTTTTCTTTTATGAAATTGGATTTTCAAATTCATCCTTTATATAAATCAAAATGAAAATAAAAACAAGAATTCTACTCAGCACATCACATTAAATGATCTCTGGTGATCAGAGACATCCGCTGTCATTCCATAATGGCCATTTTGATTTCCTAATGAATCTGGGAAAGAATGAGAAGCAATGAAAAATGTCTCACTACCACAGTTAATTAAATAAAGCAGTCATCATTATGATGACAATTTTGTATTCCACATGAGACTGGTTAGCTTGACTTGGCCTGAAAACATATCTGACACTCAAATTTTACTCGTTTCAGAAAAAAAAACCCATGCCAATACAAGGCATAGAAAGTTTTACTCAAAGGTTGTTGAACTCAGTGGTAAAACTTTTATTTATTTCCTTCATTTAGATTTTTAAATGCAAAGAAGACTGGCTGCCTTAGGTTTAATTAACAAATGCCAAAACGACAATTTACTTCAGTAACAACATTTTTCAGTTTAGATGGACTGATAGTGGTAATTCAAATAACAGTGTTTTCAGAGACTGACAACCACAATGCAATCACATAAATGAAGCAAGTCCTCCATTTCTATTTTCATCCCAAACACTGACACTGTCTAGAATGGAAACTATAAATAGGCAATAAAATGTGTGCTACGATGCAACAGGCCTCATTAAAGTGCATTTGAATAACGTGGCCACTGTTAACCCAAGCAATACATTCACTTATTAGCAATTCTAAATGGTAACCTGCAGAGAAGAAGAATGCAAAGAATATATTTTGGATCTCTGCAAACATACAGTTTCATCAATTTTGGAAGTAAATGCTACAAAGTAGTCAAAAGACATATTTTACTCTTTTCTTATAAGAGTTTAGCTTCTTTTTTACTTTAACTCCTCTACTCTTATTATTTCTGTAGATTTCACAGAGACTTTAGATTGAGTTAAAATTGATGTATAAACATTCCCAGGCAATGCCAGTTAATGAGCAAGGAAGGGTTTCATCTAACCTAGTTTAGCTGCCTTAATTTGGCAAAGGCCTATCACAACTACAAAAAGGCCTATTTTTACATGTTGACTCAAAAAGAAAAGACAGGTAACTAGCTCAAAACTAAATGCTTTTGTATTAGACATAAAGAACAATATGACATAGCCTAAGCAAAGTGCTAGACACGTAACTACATGAGCAATGCACTTTAAAGAGTGTGGTGAACAGAGAAATGTAAGAGAAAATGGAAAAACTGTATTTCTTCACCAATAAAACATGACTGTAAGGGTATCATTTGTCATGTCCTTCTGAATTACAACAATGGAGCTTTAGCTGGCTTAGTAGTCCCATTGCTGGTTGCAGAAAGCAATACAAACTTTAAAAGACTTTTCAGATGTAAAGAGTTCATACAGAATATGAAATTGTAAGATAAATAAAACACTGGGAAAACTATAGCTCTATTCAAGCAACAACACCTTCCTGTCCCCAGTGCTGAAAATGATCAATAAAATGGAAAGATTCCTGATTGAAAAGACTCAGTTGAAAGCCATGTTCTGAAAAATTTAACAGCTGCACTGATCTCTGTGGATGCTACTGTTTACATTTTTTTTCTGATTTGAACAGAACAGATTTGGAAAGAAAACATTTCTGAACAACAAAATCAATCTAGCACTGAAGGAGCTGCACAATTTCTGAAGCTATTAAGCAACTAGAATTTCGGATTAAGTTTTTCCTACTATTGCCATTCTAGGAATGTGTATCCCAATGTAGGTCACTAACATTGTACCAGACAAAGGCATTAGGTCTGTGGACACTTTTGTTTGATATGTATTTTTTAAGAGACAAAAAGCATTAAGGACAGCATGAAGATGTTACTTGTTCTAAACTAGCATTTGGTTTTCCAAAATATAAGCAAAACTTCCTGCAAAATATACTGAAGACTGCTCTCTACATGCTGCTCTCCAGTCTTGCTTTGAGTTATTTTAAGTAACAGGGTTGTTTCATTCTTAAAGTGAAAATGCCAATTTAAATGAAATGATAGCCATATGAAAGTGATAAGTGCAACTGAATGTCATTTAGAAGGAAACAAGGAAACTGAGAGTGCCATGCCATTATTCAGCTTCTTTAACAGAGCATGAATGGTAGCCAACCATCCTCTCTAATGCTGAATGTAATTTCTAGAGTTTTGAACCCTATAAAACTCCTACTGTATTCATCTACGTTAAGATACAGGGTTTAAACAATTACTATTAATTGGAAAATAAGGTACAAACATTGAAAAACAGTAATGTGTTTACAAATGTGTTAATGATTTAGAAAATAGTTCAAAGCTTTAGTCAAGCAAGCATATGAACAAATGCATCTGATTCATAAATTAGCCTACTGTCATTTGAAGTCAATAGGACAGCAATGTTATTTGTATTAATTCAAAATAACTTAGAGTCTTTCTGAAATTATAAATAAAAAGCTACAGAATACTTCTGTGTAATCTAGGCATTAGATAAAATAGTCTCATTACTCATGAAGAAAGCTTTAAAGCAGTTTGTAAGATTTGCGGAAAGAACAGGATTCAGAAGGAGAATTCAGGATCTGTCTCAGAATAAGATGTTCGATGACAAAGAAACTTCATGTAAATACAATATTCTTTTTCTACTCCAGCAGACTTTCACATTCTTCTGCTGCATCCAGAACACTACAGCGAGTTTGAGATTATTATTGGGCAAAGAGTGATCTGGGAAGATCAGCCATCACACCTCTGCCTAGAAGAGGCAGTTTGGGCTTTTGGAGGCTTTTTCAATTTGCTCTTTCAGAATTCCATATTAAAGAACAGAAGAGAACATAACAGAATATTTTAGTTGGACAAACCCAACAAGAATGGTCTGGTTTAACTACCTGACAGGCTCAGGCTTGATCAAAAGTTAAAGCATGTTGTTACGGGCGTTCTCTAAATGCCTCTTAAAACACTGACAGGGTTGGAGCAGCAACCACCTCTCTAGGAAGCCTGTTCAAGTGAAAAAAATGCTACCTAAAGCATATTCAGAACAGCATCATTAACCAGAATCACAACCAGAATTACAACTAACTTGTAGCCAGTTGAATACACTCCTACAAATTAATCCTACTTCCATAAGTATCTGGAAGCCTATATTTCTACCAGAAACCATACTGATACCACTCAACTATACAGCCACCACCTAATAACTCCCTTGGGACCCTCTTCCTGCAACAGAAGTTAAATTAAGGTTATTATATAGTTCATTATTCCTTCGGGGCTAAGATTTTCACCTTATGAAAACTTAATGTTGCAAATTCTGCACATCATCATTCACAAGCTAACACTCATTTTAATCTCTATGTTGATTTTGTGTGATAAAAAAGGATACTTCACTCTTTAATGCACTGATCTGATTACAAAATCCATGACTAAAACCTTTGTATAAAAACAAGCTTACTAACTAAGACCAAGACATCCCTCTCTCAATTTTAGCTTTTGTACATTTTGAGTCATAAATATGCAAATGCTTTTGTGGTATGCTCAGAGTCATCCAGTTCCCCCTTGATAAATATGTAAATCAGTTTGTCCCTGCAGTGGGGAAGTAATTATCACTTTCAGACCTAGTCATTGAGCACAACACTTGAGGTAAAGATGGAAAATAATAAAACCATTGACAGCAACACAAGAAGTGGTTGCACGTATAGTGAACAGTACATAAATTCTGCACGCAACTTGTTTAACATTCAGAGCTAAAACACAACCATTAGAAAGTGGAAATTCTAGGACAAAGTAATAGGTTGATATTATAGCATGTTACGGCACATTATCTAAGAAGCACATTCACCTAAGAAGACATGTTATTCTGCATAGAAGCAGCATTAGCACATGAACCTCAAAGGCAACAGTGAATACTAGTTAACCTAAGTGTTTGACTAGAACAGAAAATGAATTCATAACTATTTAAAAATATTTAATAATTCCTGCAGGAAGTAAGCAGACTGCAGATTCAGTGGAAAGTCTTGAATCAGTTCTACTGTGCTGCCATTATTTATAAAAATTATATTATGGAAATAAAATGAATTCATCTCCAAAACACAAAGCTGGAGTCTCAAATGTGCTGTGTTCCCAGTATGATAGTTTAGTGTGATCTCCAATGTCAACAGGACATTCTGCCAAACAAGTAGCATCTGGTTTTGGAAAAACACATTTATATTAGTGTTTCAATTCAGATTGGGAATGCACACTTACAGTATATCCAGTCATAGACAATTAATGTATTTCTGTTTGCGTAGCAAAGCCTCATTGGATTTTGTGACCTGGATTCCTTTCAAATTAAAATAAACCTGAGGATGGACTCTGAGAATGCATCTATAGTGCTTACACTACTGATAGGCATTCAGTCTACAGGACTACAGTAAAGGAGCTTTAATGTAGATTTCCTGTGTCTGCTGCTGTGCTGGCAGTCTTTCTCCAGCTTGGAAGGCAGTTAAAACATACCACTGCTGGCAGTTCAAAATGTGGTAGGATTGATGAATCCCTACACTGCAACTCTGGTGCTAGCACAATCAAGAGCCACCAATGCACACTGTAGATACAAACAGGGTGGGATTCACGTACAACATACACATCTATATCTACAACTGAAAACATTTTTTAAAGCAAATGAAGCAGAAGCATTTTCAAATGCAGCTCACATATGTTAAGATGAACGAAATCGGCCCACAAAATTCTGAATTCTTCTCACAATGACATAGGGTGAGGCAATTGCCCCAGATTTAACTAGCTAAAACTATCATTCAAATCAGTAGCTGTTAGGTCCAGATAGTCCGTAGAGCATAAAACCTTTTTCTGTTGGATTCCCCTAGACTCAGGGTGAGACAAGTAAAATTAGCATGAGGGTTCGGGGAAGGGCAGTCTTTTAAAAAAAAGAAACAAAAAACCCCCAAAAAGTTACTTTGGTGTGGGGTCAATTAAGCAATCAGTAATAATTTGCTTCTGTTTGGATTTGGATTGTCATATAATTGTAAACCTGCAATTGGTTTGCGACTGCTTATAGAGTTTTATAAGTATAATGTGTCTTTCAGACCCTCAGGTTAAATTTTTCAGCATAGTGCACAGCAGACGTGCTATGTAGTGCTTAGCAGTTATGAATAAATCAACCAAATTTGACTTACAATTATGCATAAGTTAAGCTTTTCCCTAGAGATGAGTACCACATCTCTTCTTTCTCTTATTCATATAGGTTCCAATTTATTTGGTAAATGTTTAATTTGGAATAATACTTTAGATATATAAAAACACATGTGAATAATACAGCAGAGTTAAGATGCATTTAAGAAAACTGTGAAGACTTGTCAGTATAGCTGCAACTTGCACAATACAGGACAGAAATGTTTTCATATTTACATCAGAATTGTAACATCAACGATAGATCATTAAAGGTCAAAAGTATAACTATTCACTGTCTATCTCCTAAGTAGTATTTAAATTAGCTAATAAATGCATTGCTTGAAACTCACTTTTAGATCTTACATCTGTTGAACATAAGGTTATGTATTTCTAATGTAAATCTTAATTTTGGTCTGCTTAAAATGCTAGAATATGAAAGATGGTCATGCAATTTTAGCAAGGTCCATTGAATTTGCATTTTGCATGACAGTTCTGAGAACTTTTTGAGTAAATTTGCATATCTATTCTGCACACATCTGAAAATAAGATGCCAATTCACACATATAACTAAGATGACTAACACAAAAGACACTATCTAGTTCCCCACTTTGAGGTCTCCCATGTTCTCTCTCAAATTTTGGAAGGGATTTCTTTAGGTAGTACCTAGGCAAACTGTAATGACAACTTAAGGATGCTATTCCTTTTCTAAAATAGACTGTCAGGTGAAGTTAAGGCTTTAGCTATTTGATCATTCCAATGTATGCTGATGATGACTGATCCAACAACTGTGGAGTGATAGAAGAAACTCTTCTCTATATCTTCAAAGGTTTAAACATTTATTAACTTCAGACTCAGTTTTAAACTGCATACCTATATGTTCTTAGATGCAAATGCATAATGTCAACATTTAGCCAGATTAAAGTACGAATTATGAAGAATTTAAACCAGGGCAAGTAATTCAACCCCTCATTTTAATCCTCTACTTTTTCTAAAATTTCAAAGTATTTGTCAGTATGTTTGTTTCATTTTTACAACTTTCATTAAATAAGATTAGAACTGTGATATAATTGGTTGACATCATAGCGTAAGCATTTCTTGTCTTTCAACAGCCAGACTTTTAAATCTCTGCTGAATTTGGGAGCAGGGTTTAAACATTTGCTATAAATCATATATCATACAGAGGAGTTTTTTCAAGATTGAATTAATATTCCTCATGAAATCTTAATTCTTTTAATCTCTGAGCTTTCTGGTTTTAATTGTGCAAATCTAATCTTACATGCCTAAGTACTACTAGACATTGGTGCTTAGTGTGCCACCACCACCTCCAAACCATGCTAGCTGTGAATGAGTCTCTGTACAGACACTGTTAACTTCAAAAAGAAAGCAAGACTGACTGTGGAAACTGTCTTCAAGGGAATTTTCCACTAATGAATGTAAACGTCAATCTGTCTTTTCTAGATGACATTCGGAACTTAGCTAAAAAAAAACAACAAATAAATTGAAGGCCACATATCTTTATGATTCAGCTTCTTTTCAACACATCCTTCTTTGATTTTTTTCCTCTGGCATGAATATATGTTCAATACAACAGTCTCTATGCTGATTTAAACTCAAGAGGATCCTTTCAGAAAGAAAAGCAAATGATTTTTCAGGTCATCCTCACTGATCATAGATGACTAGCTCAGAAAATTGCTCAATAGCTTATGAAATGGGACTTTGATCCTTTAATTCATCTAAGTGCTCCCAGCCTATTCAGAAAGAGCTTTTGCTGAAGTTTCAGAGTAGTATTAAGTAGCACAGCAGATGTCTACTTTTTTTCTGGTCTGAGGCCTGGAAATAGAAATATGTCAGTCTCATCTTAAATTGGCTTGGAAATACTCGACATCTTTTCTTAGGCCAAGATGTATTTGATGCCCCTAAGACACAGTGGGGGCATGAGATCATGGAGGACCCTGAAGTCATCAGGCCTATTTCTTAGTCTTTTCTCTACCTAATTCTAACTCATGAACACAGCAAATATGTGAAATTACTTATATACTTTACAAAGGTTCAACCATATGAATTCTATGTGCCATTTGGTTTGTGATGGGAAATCACAAAAGAAGAGTTATAAGACTTCCTTCTTGAAGCAAGATAGATTTCTGGAGGGCTCTGCTTTGCAGATGATCAGAGAGATGTGTTTTTCAGGATGAATCAGGAGGCTAAATTTGAGCTGAGAAAGGATCATTCACACCAGAGATAGGCTGAAATATTAACAGAGATATTATTTGGGAATCTGAGGGGTTATTGCCAAGATAAACTTCCCAAAGTACAGATGGCAAATAACCACTGTAAGGCCCCAACCAGCATATTTCTTAGTCATAGGAACAACACCATTCCCATGGATAGAGAGGAGGGTAAAAGCTTAGTATATAGCTATTTATGTATTTTTTTAAAAGGACTAGTTCTTTCTGAACATACAACATAAAATCTATGGACATTATTATGTAGATAGACATTCCTGAACAGGAAAGATTTGAAATCTCCATATTTCACATGAACAGTTGTGTAACAGACTGGTCCTTCAGTATCACACACAGAAGGAAGTAAGTACACAACAGCAAGTAGATTTCTGCTTTCAGAGGCACTGGAAAAGCATGGCTACACATACTCAGCAAATGAATGTATTGTCATCAATATTCAACAATTAAATATTACAACAGTAGGATAGAATATTTGCATACATTTCCTGATAGTGTATTTATTATGCCAGTGTCTCCTATTTAAAACAATTATTTTCTACTCTTCTACCTCATGTTCCTAAAATTAATACGGAACAAGGGAAGTAATTAAACGTCACATCAGAAAATCAGTTTACATTCTGAGAGTGATATGTGATATTATTCCATAGTATTTTTTGCCAAGAAAGTCCTCAAAGCTCTCTTTAACTTGGCCATCTAATTTTTATGAGCAGTACCTAGGGGTTATTACAACAACTGGCACCAGCATGAGACAAAAGTTGAAATATGAATGGACTGAGAAATCTGGGATATGGGGCTTGACTACCACAGCTCCAAATTGGCAAGAACACTTGGGGTATGCCCCACATAAATGATTTAGGGATTTTTTTAAAGACAACCACCAATTTTGTACCCTATTATAATAATACTGGTAAAAAAACCATCATAGGAACACTGTAACATCACACTAAATTGTTCAAAGTTTGCCCTGTAGGATGTGCAGTGGTCAATACAAAGAAATTTACCCTATGTTTCACTCTGTTCTGAATCACATCATTTCATGCTATTGGAAACTTTGGCCCCAGTCAGTGTCGTGAAGCAGAGGCAGAGATCAATCTGATCAGTGAGCAAGTAGTAGTTTATTCAGCTTAGCCCCCTTTCTATATAACCCACTACTGTTACATAACTGTGTGTCCATGAGTGTGACTACAGTGTGTCATTGGCTAAAGGTAACTGTCCATAAGCCTATTACTAACACATTATTGGCTAAACTACCGTGCATGCCAAGAAATCAAGTTATACTAAAGTTAGCTATGTTGATAGTTCATGTCCATTGCTTTCCTTTCAGCTGGTACTCATTCTCACTGAACTAGCTGCTGGGTTCCTCCCAGCTGGCCTGTGCTTATCTCTCGGCTCTCTCCTTCAAGGCCTTGTTAGAGTTCTTCAGTACCAAGCAGTCTCACAGCATCCAGGCCTTGTTTTCAGCAAAATCTTCCCACAAGTCAGGACTTTATGAGACAGATGGGACATTTCAGTCCACTTTCAGATGCACAGGCATAATCCTCATCTTTGGCATTTGTTTTCCTTTCAAGTCCCTGCTAATGGGAATTTGACACTTGTACGATGCTGTACTCTGCCTGAGCAGTTCTGACAGCCACCACTGCTCTCCTTTTCTGCTTTGCCAGCGAATGGTAATCACATACTCTACACTGTCTTGCACATAGTAGAAAGGTGGACCATTTGTTTGTTATCTTTCTGACATTATTAGGCCCTGAAGTGAGTCCAGAGAAGAGTAACAAAGCTGGTGAAGGGGCTGGAGAGCAGGTCTTATGAAGAACGGCTGAGAGAGCTGGGGTTGTTTAGCCTGGAGAAGAGGAGGTTGAGAGGAAACCTCATTGCTCTCTATAACTACCTGAAAGGAGGTTGTAGAGAGGAGGGTGATGGCCTCTTCTCGCAAGTGACAGGGGCAGGGCAAGAGGGAATGGCCTCAAGCTCCGCCAGGGGAGATTTAGGCTAGACATTAGGAAAAAGTTTTTTACAGAAAGGGTCATTGGGCATTGGAACAGGCTGCCCAGGGAGGTGGTTGATTCACCTTCTCTGGAGGTGCTTAAGGCATGGGTGGACAAGGTCCTGAGGGGGGCATGGTTTAGTGTTTGATAGGAATGGTTGGACTTGATGATCCAATGGGTCTCTTCCAACCTGGTGATTCTATAATTCTATGATTATGGTTAAACTTTGAAACTAAGTATTTCTTGTATTACAGGTTTTTAACTTCTTCCCACTCCTCCCCCTTTTAATTAAAAACAAATCAACAGAAAATATAGATGGTTTAGAATGTTGTGACACCTTTTTTTTTTTTTTTTAAAGAACCACAACCTTTTCATACAGGACTCATAGCTGTTGACTTCAAGTCAGCCCAGATGGCCACCTTCTTTTCCAACCAAGTCCCCAAAAGACACGTATTTTTTAAAAAAGCAAGAGTTGTTTGAGGGACCTGGGTATCTGCCAACCTGGAACACTTTGATATCACCACATAAAGACCCTGATCTTAATTTAATCTCATTCTCTATGGATTAAGGGAGCTACCTTCTTCAACTGCTAGAGAAGAATAATTAGAGTTGAGTTGCATGGAACTAAGAAAAGTTTATATATAAAAGGAAAGGTTAAATTAAATTAAAAAAGATGCTGTTAGCTCATCTACAAAGAGACATTTTCCAAAACGAGATGTAAAATTGGAAGTATGTCAAACTGATATCATCCTTTTAATCTCAATTGTATGACAATTTTGATCCTTAAAATTTAGTCTTTCTAGAACTGCTTGAATAATAATGTTCTGATAAGCAATTATCAGGAGGGACAGATCATTGTAGGAAATGTCAAGTAACAAAGAGCAGACAAGTGGAGGGAAAAAATAGTGTTCCCTGCTGTGACAATCCATTGAAAAGAATTAGCAAAGAGTAAACAAAAGAGAAAAAGTAAACTGCAAAGAAAAAAAAGGAATAAACTATCCACTTGTGGTATTTGGACAGCAGACAAGAAGGCTAGATTTGACTCTTTGATGAAATTGTACCACTTTCACATCAGAAAGACCAAAATTTATTTAAAGGAAGATAAAACTATTACTGCATACATGGAAATAATATAAGTTATCCTGCTTATTTAGTTTGACAGAACTGCTAATATCAATTAGAGGAGAGAGAAACCTGTTTCTAAAACTCTGGTTTTGTACAAATGCATCATACTCATATCTCTATATATTACTGGACGAGCCAAGAACTCTTTTGACAGCTAGAGGAAGAAAAGAATCTACCAAAAGGGAAGGAAGCCTCATCTTCAGAAATGCTGACAGAAACACAATAGAGTTTTGTTAAAATCCATTTCCTGGCTGACACTGATGTAGCTTGATTACGCATGGCAAGAGATTCATAAACATAACAAGTCTGTTTTCAAGCATCAGTTATCAAAGCTTCTGATATTCTCGAGGTATTGCATTTTATTTTATTCATTGGTTTTGTGTTAAAGGAAGTGCTGGTTACTATTTAATATTGATACCAAACTTTTGAATACATTCATTACAGGTTTCTTGTCAACACATCTTGTCAGCAAGAAACTGAATCACAAATTTTCTTAGCTGACAAAAGAAATTCTAACTTCAGATTTACAAATATCAGAGCTAGAGTGTCACAAAAATTTATTTATTTTTTGTAAATTATCATCTGGAAGAATGTAATGACAATAGGTTTTATACCTTTCTACATTACTTCTTAATAAATGATTCTGAAGGTTTAAGCATGATGTGATGACTTTATAAAGAAAATCACAGAATGGTTTGGTCTAGGAGGGAACTTCGAAGATTATCTATTCTCGAAGATTATCTATCCTCCTGCCATGGGAAGGGACATGTTTCACTAAATCAGGTTGCTTAATGTCCCAACCAACCTGACCTTGAACACTTCCAGGAAAGGCGCATCCACAACTTAAGCTCTCCAAAGAGATGTGAATGGGCTGGACTGCTGGGCTGAGTCCAATGGCATGAGGTTTAACAAGGCCAAATGCCGGGTCCTGCACTTGGGGCACAACAACCCTATGCAGAGTTACAGACTAGGAGAGGTCTGTCTAGAAAGCTGCCTGGAGGAGAGGGACCTGGGGGTGTTGGTTGAGAGCCGACTGAACATGAGCCAGCAGTGTGCCCAGGTAGCCAAGAAGGCCAATGGCATCTTGGCTTGCATCACAAATGATGTGATCAGCAGGTCCAGGGAGGTTATTCTCCCTCTGTACTCAGCACTGGTGAGACCACACCTTGAATCGTGTGTTCATTTCTGGGCCCCTCACCACCAGAAGGATGTTGAGGCTCTGAAGCGACTCCAGAGAAGAGCGATGAAGCTGGTGAAGGGGCTGGAGAACAAGTCTTACGAGTTGCGGCTGAAGGAACTGGAGTTGTTTAGCCTTGAGAAGAGAAGGCTAGGGGAGACCTTATTGCTCTCTATAACTACCTGAGGGGAGGTTGTAGAGAGGAGGGAGCTGGCCTCTTCTCCCAGGTGACAGGAGACAGGACAAGAGGGAATGGCTTTAAGCTCCACCAGGGGAGGTTCAGGCTGGATATCAGAAAAAAATTTTCACAGAAAGGGTCATTGGAAACTGGAACAGGCTGCCCAGGGAGGTGGCTGAATCACTTTCCCTGGAAGTGTTTAAGGGATGGGTGGACGAGGTGTTGAGGGACATGGTTTAGTGTTTGATAGGAAAGGTTGGACTCGATGATTCTGGGGGTATTTTCCAACATAGTGATTCTGTGATTCTTTAGGCAGCCTGTTACAGTGTCTCACCACTTTCATCACAAATAATTCCTTCTTAATATATAATCTAAGGCCTTGGTAAAAAGTCTCTCTCCACCTTTCTTATAAGCTCCCTTTACATATTACAAGGCTGCAGCAAAGCCTCCCCAGTGTCTTTTCTTCTCCAGGCCAAACATCCTCAACTCTTTCAGCCTTTTTTCATACAAGGGTGTTCCATCTCTGTCTTTATTTTCATGGCTTTCCTCTGGACCCACTCGAGCAGGTATATGTCTTCCTTGTGCTGAGAATCAGAGCTGGACACAGTACTACAGATGGGGTCTCACTAGGGAAAGATGAGAATCACCTCCCTTGACTTGCTGATCATGCTTCTTTCTGTGCAGCCTAGGATATGATTGGCTTCTGGGCTGCATGTGCACATTGTTTGCTCATGTCCAATTTTTTGTCTACCAAATTGAACAGATAATTTATACCTGTTCAAATTGTAAGTTAAAAAAAGGAATTAATTTATTACATGCTTACTTTTGCTCTGCTGTTTTGTAGCACCAAAATCAATTTTACCCTAGATTAGAAACAGTTCAATACCTTTCACATAGCCGTATACTATATATGCAGCTATACTTTTCACACAGCCAAAGATAGAATCTTCCATGACTTTGTTAGAAATGCTTAGACACTCTGAGTTGCTCATTTACTCCAAACACCTAGAACTAAGTTATCTTTGGGTTTGCAGGAAGACAAAATTCCTATTGCTTTTCTCAGCCAGGCCATCACTTTCTTTAAGATTAAAACAAATTTACATTTGTGTCACTCCTTGTTAATGTGACTTGGTTTTAAATTCTCGTCTGATTTAGAAATGGAAGTAAAATAATTTCTAATCCACAAGTATCCACTGCAATACAACATCCTAAAGAGCCTAAATCTTTTATTCTCATAACACAGAACAGTAGCAGAAGTTATGCAAAATGAAGCACCTAAGTGCCAAGTTAATCATACATAATTTTTGGTAAACTAAGTGTGACATTATAGATGAGACCATCCAGAAGTCTGAAAAAGGAAAATGCTTCCCCTCTTTCTCTTCTTTTCTGCTTTCCCTGGAAGCTGGTTAGGAAAAAGGAATGGAGGGAAGAGTGCTCTATATACCCTCTTTTGGTAGCAGCAAGCTGCAAAATCCACTAAAGCAGTAGAATATAACTTCATGCCGGTCTAAGGTAGGGATTTGATGATCCTGGAGTCTCTCTTTCATCATTTCAAGCAAAGAATTCTGCCCCTAGGGGTCAGGTGTTCCTTCGGATATTGAGCTTAGTACTGTAACATAAAATCTGTTGGGTGTTATCAGGGTTACTACAATGTGATCTTCATGAAGAAACATTATAATGAAACTTCCACTGGTGAGTAGGGAGAGGGAATGATTTAAAGAGAGAACTGTGTATACAAAGTACCAGAATTAAACCAAAAGGAAGACAAACAACAAGAAAGCATTCAAGATAGTAAAAATACCTTGAATACACTAAATTAAATTATGCAATCCCCCCTCACCCACTCCGCCCCCAAACAGCAACATTAAAAATAACAGGTAGGAAAACATAATAAAGATGCAGTATAATTTTCTCTTAAACAGTACTCTAAAATGAAACATAAAGGCCTTATTTTATATTCAAGTAGTGAGAGTAAAAGCTGGAGAACAGCAAAGTTACAAGTTCATTAGCCCACCTTTCACTAATCCCAGCATCATTACTCTAGTGCTTTCCCTAACATTAAAAAATTAATTACGTATCTGCTGATGTGATAAAAAGCTTTCTGTAATGCAAAAAACACAACTCATTGCTAGAAGAATAATGACCTTTCTTAGTATTACCAGCCTGTTATATAGTGTGGCTGCTTCAGAAATCAGATCTACCACAGGAAAAAAAGCAGCAGTAGTCAATAAAAAGGCAGTTCTACCAACCTCATCAATAAGAGCTTATTACCACCTGGAATTTGAGCCTTGTGATTCAGTGGTGTGAAATTTCTACACAGCAATTCATTAATAGGAACCAGCCTGCCAATGAACAATAGTTCACAAGACAGAATCAATACTGTCATAAGCTTTATGTTATGAGTGTTGCTGTCATTGAGAATTAGTTCCCCTCTTTTTTAACAGTATGGTTTCAAAATAATTAGCATAGACTTAAAAAGAAATATGAAAAGGTTTTACGTCTCCTCCAAAAAACAGTAGGGTTGATTTTCAAAGAAACTCTAAAAGATTCTCAGTATCACCAGTGAAACTGAAATGCATATGGTCAGTTTAGGTTTTTTCTATAGTTAAACTGTGATGCAGACAGCTACGGATAAAAGGTAAAATGCTGGAAGACATTTCTTGAATCATCATAGAAGCTCTTCATAGCATTATAGTTCATATGTTTGTGAAAGTACTCAGTTATCTTAAAAAATACCACTCAATCCCCAAGACCAGAAGAAAATCTGAGTTCCTGAGTCAAGATGCACTTTCTAACCATTTCCTATTTTCAATATTGATCAAGAACCATAAGGAAAAATGCCTTGCTTTCCCCCATTTTGCATTCCCATGCCATTTGAATTAAAGTCTTAATGCTTTACTGTAGACCCAGAGCTGGATTAGTGAGTCATTGGCAGCAAAGATATACCCCACTAGGTAAATCAGAACACCAGATCTGTGCCTCAGTTTTTCTTCTAGGGCTAATGAGTTTTCCCTGTATTACAAAGACTTTGTGAAAATGCTTATTTGTGAATTTACTACATACTTCAGTGAAGTAATGACACAGAAAAGATGAGAGGCGTCAAAAAAATCTGTCTTCAAAACAGAACTTCAATAGTGTGTGTTAAATAAAACATGAGAATTCATATTTAACAATGAGGAATACACCTACTGTTGAGTAGCTGCTCATTAAAAAGGCGTTCTGTGATGAGAAGACAGGGTTCCAATGGGAAAAGAAATGGCATGTAAACATATGCTTAAAAAATGTACCATAAAACAGAAGCAAAGGAAGATTGATTTTTCCTATCTTTGAGTACTTGACTTCATAGCCTTACAATTTTCACTTGTGCCTCCTGCTTGTTTGCATGAATGTATAATTATTCACAAACTGTATCAGTTGTACTAAGGTACTGGGAAATCCACTACAAAACTATGTGAAGGAACAAGGAATGGATGTGGGTGGTAAGGTTAAAATAGTCAGATTAAAAGTCCTTAACATCTTTAGTTTCTCTACCCTTTTGTTTCACATTTAGGCTTCTTTCATAAAGATGTAACTTCTACCAGCAACATATTTCATCTACTAGCATAGTAGATGCACCCCTTATTAAAACCATGATTACAAGCTCTATAAATACCTAGACAGATATAACTTTCAGTATCCAAGTGTTGAAGGATAGCATAATCATGTTCATAAGTCAGTGTTGAAAGGGACACTTTTGCCAAAGTGAGTAAAGAGAACTATAAATCATATCTCCCTGCCATCCTGATCTCTTGCTGTGGGTGACTGACTTATTAAATTCCTGTAAAGTTTCTCTGGGACAGGGTAAATGCAATTCCTCTTAACAGCCTCAAAGTTCTTGTGCTAAAAAGGTTGCTACATAGAAGTATTCCACCAGCAAAATCTTTAGCAGCTTCCTTTAAACTGCTTTCCCAGTCAGTATTTTAGAGATTATCTATAACTTGGATAAAGGTAGGCCCCATTCAGTTTCCTCATTGCAGTATACATAATTCCTTCATCCCAGTATACATGGAAATTACTGTATTCCTGCAAGTTAATTTTGGTTTAAATCTTTACTCTGTTCTTAATCCCACTGATAATTACTTTCCCCATCAACATTAAAGAAGAAGAAAATTCCAACTATGCAATTTATACGTGAAATTAAACTTGGGACAAAGGTTAGATGAAGGTTGGCAGTACATTTCATTACAGAACCCCTGATCCTCTTTGCTTGGAGAGTAGTTGGAATTCTCTTTTCCCTAGCTTATCTAAAACAAGTTTTGAGTTTTCTCCTGCTAATAGAAATCAGTTATCTCAAGAGCAGTGCTAATTGTTTCACCAATTAGAACACTTGATCATAATTCTCCATGTCACAGCACTTTTTTTGTTTTAAACCAATTTTCAGAGTATCATAACTAATAGAAAGCCTTTAAAATTTTCATGTTATATTGATCACATTTTTGGAAAATAAAATGCACAATGCACTAATACATCTTGTGCCAACAATTTAACTCCTACAATATCAGATGCAAATAAAATCTCTTCAGCAGCTAGCAGTAAATTTTTAAGAACACAGCACTACTACTGTAAACTGTGTTACACTGAAGTTTTCCATCATGCAGTCCACATTACTAAGACATTATTTAAACCTGACTGATTAGAAAATGCTATAGGAATAGCTGCATAAGATGTGCTTTTTAAGCGTGTAAATAATGTTTTAAGAAGGATCTTTGCTACGTAGAAAGATGTAATACAGAAAAAGGAAACTGTACTTAAGGAGGATTAAGTAATTCGGGAGACTTATCACAGGAGCGATGGGAGCCTTTCATCACTTAGTCACCTTTTAAATTCAGTTCTGCTCAGTAGTGACTGAAAGTCATTGCTGCTTAGTGACATATGAAATGAGTTTGGGCTTCAGCCCAGATGGTAACTGGAAAGCATCCACATCATAAAAGGCAGAACCACAAATGTCTTTAATCTGCACCCTTTTGACAATTTACTCAGATCTGACCTGAAGAGTGACTGTGCTTCAAGAGCTTAACTATGGTCTTAGATGAAGAAACAGTCTCTTAATGTTAGGGTAAGAGCAGGATGGCAGAACAGGGTGCAAAAATGCTGTTCTAGTTACAGAGTACCTGTATCAGCTGAATAGCTTCTTCCTCAGAGATGCATCTTTCATGATAACAAAAACAGCCTAAAAATAAACCTCCTAGACTTTAGATGTATACCAGTATAAATTCAGGAAAACGTCAAAAAATGCACCACTAGCATCAGGCATTGCTCTCCAGATTTTTAGTTCTGCATTTAAGTTTTCAGGCTTAGCTAAATTTATGTCATATTCATAAGAGCTGGATAAAATGATCTGAGCCTGATTATCCACCACTTCTGATAATGTAGCATCATTCTGCTTTGCTTATCTTTTAAATTGACTTTGCACTGTTACAAATGACTACATCAGGTGAAAAGCCACGATAAATTAGGCTTATCTTTGCAAACAGGATTTTTTTTGGATAAAATTTAAGGATAGCTCATTCTTTTTTCTTTTCCCCAAAGGAAAAGAAATTATCTTTTCTATATTATTAACTATTATTTATGTTTTTAGCATAAATTAGAATTCTCAGAAGATTTGTAGTATGTTCTTATATTGATCCTAATAGAGTAGGATTCTAAATAGAGGTATACAAATAAGCATACAAGTGCTATAAAATAAAATTTAAAAATTCACAATAACAGCCACTGAAAACTACATGTAAAAGCAAAGACATAGATTTCAGATGAAACATACCAATACTATACTGTTTCCCAGAAGAATATATACTGCTCAGCATAGGAAAAAACATTAAAAAAATAAACCTCAAACCTACAACATATAGGCAGAATAACTATTATATAATAACTATTTTCAGGCAGAATAACTTGATATAGTTATTAAAATTGTATTTTAGTTATTTTGTAATTAAAAGTAATAAGTAAAGTTTAAAAGCTCATGAGCTTGCAAGTTTAAAATAATTACTACAAAATGGGAGAGGAAATGTTTTTCCTAACAAACTGAAGACAGATCATAAGCTATTTTGAAGGTACATAAAGCCTGGAAATTTGTGGAAATGTAACACACTTCATTACCTCAAGAACATTTTGACTGTAACATTAAGACCCTTCTTTTTGTGTTGTGATTTTTTTCTCTTAAATTGGAACAGATTCCACTTAGAACCTTGATTCACACCACTCCAGAGTTGAACAAAAGTTAGAAGTAGAGGATATGATCAATCCACATACATTACATATTGTCTATTTAAATATGCACACACTCATCAAATAAAGGGATATAAGCATCTAGTTTTTATCATCTCACATTTAGGCACTGTAGGAATTAACATCCACAGCATAATCCTGCAGATTCAGATTGATATAATCTCTTTTACTACACTGGGAAATCTAACTATGGTACACATAAATTAGACATTTCCACAAAGGTATGGAGTTGACTTGGCGGAGTTTTTGCCCTTCCCCTTCTCTTTGAAAGCACTGTGTAAAGATACACTTGTATAGACAGCTCTTAATCATGACAATATCTGAATCAAGGGAAATCAGTGTGAAAAGTAGTCTAATTTTCAATTAGTCCTGCTAGACTTTACCCTAGCTGGTCTTTCTCAGTGGATACTTGTGCCTTGCTCTATTTCACTATAGGCTGTGTATTGCCCAGAGAGCTGTTTAGTGGAGTTATCACATACGCTTTAAAATGTCATAAATGTTCCTCAGGTAAGGTTCAATTTATTTAGATATTCAAGATTTTCATTACATACGTAATTTCAGTTAAAAAAAAAAAAGTCAGGTATTGTATTTTCTTGTAAGGAAAACCTATTCAAGATATCATTAGCATCCTCTAAAATTGTCATTACTGTAGTAGCACAGCACCACAGAATAGTTTGGGTTTGAAGGACCTTTAAGAGTCTCCTTCTCCAACCCTCCCTTGCCATGAGCAGGGACAATCTTTAACTAGATCAGGTTTTTCCTTTTCTTCTTCACCTCTCAGGATCAGAGAATGGTTGAGGTTTGGAGGGACCTCTGGGAGCCCACCTTGTCCAATCCCTTCTACTTAAGCTAGGCCACTTGGAGCCCAGGAACTTGTGCAGATGGTTTTTTAATATCTCCCAGAAGTGAGACTCCAACACCTCTCTAGACAACCTGTGCCAGTGCTCAGTTATGGGCACAGTAAAAAAATGTGTTTCCTAATAAAGATATCCAGATGATGCCCCCACACTCCATTTACCTAGCTTGTATGAGACTATGATTTCTGATACTGTCTTACATTTAAGCCATTCAATTGCTATTGTTCCACAAGGGATTAAGTGCTGCCATGTAGTTTTGTTAGTGTTAAAAGAAAAATAAACAGCAATTTGAAAACTGGAGTTGAATTAGCGTGTCTTCACACAACTTGCATGCAAGTCTACAGGGGGCTCCAAAACTCTTTACAGGGATCTGTTTTGGATTAATTCCATGTAATGCTATTTATATAAAAAACAATTCCTAAACATATCCATTTCCCTTCATATATGCAATAAGGAATCAAAGAGTGAAGGAAAGGAAGAAAGGAGGAAGGAAGGATAATATTGCATTCACCCAGTTAGTCATCATTTCTTTTTCCTTTTTTAGACTGTAAGGTTATTTCATCTCCTCTCATATGAATTATAATCAATGGCATTAATAAGGTGCTCAAGCCTACATTGAAAGAAAATTAATGTTATTAGCCAGAGAATAACTCTCTAAGGCATGTCATATGCAGTGACATAACTGTGAATGCTTTAAACATTTAATTCTGTTATACACACATCAGTATGCAAAAGGAGTAGACCTGCCTGGTCCCCTGGTCCCAGCATCTAGAGACCTTATATTTTGTATTTTTGACATGGACTCTTCAGTATTGGTTTAACAAGTTGCAAACATGCAATATACAAAGGAGTATTTTATTTATGTGTCTTAGAGGTTTTTGTCCTCCTAGCATGGAGACTGCCTTATAATTGAGTTATTGTCTAATTAGGTAATTGATTTTCAATAAATAAACAAATGAAAATGGAGAATTGTCTTTTATTTAGAATTCTCAGTCTGAGTGTTGTTCTCTATCTTACTAGAAAGTCTAATTATCTTGCAAATGGCAGCTAAAGACTTCTTTCCCATTCCAACCTGTCTCTCAAATCAGGAACATTTAATGGTCCAATCCCAATATAACTTTTTCATCACTAGTACTTGACAGTCCAAACTTCTAGTTCTAATTTATTTTCTACCTTTTTTTGTCATCCACAAGGGTTTGTTCACAATAATTCTCACTCAGCAGATAACACACTGTAAGTTTCTTTTAGAATTGAGTTGATGTTGGTGTTTCCTTTCCTACCAGATGCTCATTTTTGTTTCCTATGCTTCTGTTGTCTTTAATTAGGTTTTGCAGCATATTGTTATATCTTGGCTACTTTGTTCTTACTGTTTTTGCAAGTTACATTCATCCATGCATAAATACTAGTTTCTGTCTAGTGAATGATAAAACTTTCTTTTCTGGAAAGCTTATAGTTTCAGCTTTTCTAGAAAATTTTGTTTGACTTTTCTACTGTAACATCTTGAGAGGCTTTCCAAGTAAATACTGATTACTGACTTCAGTAGTACAGTAAATAAAACCACTTTGTGTGACGCTGCTGACACAATAAGACTGGAATTTTCAGTCGAGGTTAATGGAAATAAGTGCTCCCTGCAATTGAAAAACAACAGCAAAAACAAAGAGAAAAAAAAAGCTGTGTTATTCCTGCAGACTACCTTGGAAATGTTAGCCATAGCCTCTTTTCATCATTCTAATAATGGAGAAGAAAGTAACAGAGGAACAGAGGAACTAAACACATTTTCTACCTTCTGGAGCAAATACACATCTGGCAACAAAGGAGTCTTACAAGACATAAGCAAAAGCAAACAACCAGATTGCCAAATAAAACAAAATTTGATGCTTGTATACTACTGTATGACAGCTGAGAATCTGTTTCCCGGTTGATTAAGCTAGCTCCACTGCCATGACGGTCATGCAATTGATTGTAAAGGACGATACATGAGGAAAGTCATCTCTTTCTTCTCTGAGTTTGTTCAAAATTCCTGTTCTAAGCACTGAATTTGCACCTCTGATTTATCCCAAGCTTTTTTAATAATATGCTTCTGTCCTACAGTTTGGTTTGTTTATCACATCTGTTGCCATTCTGCAATAAAGTAATGGTTTTGATCTGTTATCACTTCTGCATCACCTAACAGCCTAAATTAACAGCATGTCAGATCTCTTTGTATCCAACTTGCTGTTTAAACCCCAGAGACCATCTCCTGAAGGAGGCAGTAAAATGTAATGGCAGCAGAAAGTGACCAAAGAGGATGGGATAAGCTATCACAGAATAGAAAAAGAAATAGTAAAATCAAACACAGATTGGAAGACCAGACAATGCTCAGTAGTTCAGTACAATGTGGATGCAAATAGAAATGACAATACATACATACTTTTATCTAATACAAGAACTTGACTCGCCAAATGCTGATGGCCTTTCACAGCAATGATAAAGAGTCAGGTTGCAATACAACTGGAATGGAAGCCACTCTGCATATAGAAAAACTGATTTGCAAAAGAGGGGTTTTTTTCCTATTTAGTCCAGTCACTGTCCACATTAAAACTCCTTCCTACTCAGTGCATCACAGTTTCCAGCAAGGGGTTTTCCCACTTTTGCAAATACTACACTAAATACATTACAAATCAATAAATGTACTGTGATGCCTCTTCCCACCTAGCTTCTGCAACTAGACCTCTTGATGCAAAATGTGCAAAGGACTATACATTATGTTTAACTGTACGTGCTTGCATAGTTTAAAAAAAAATGTATGCACCAAAGCCAAATATCTATCACAACTTAATAAAGAAGTAACATTTTCATGAAGAAAGCAAATTTGCAGTGAGCTGTACTGAGAACAGAATTGACTTGGTGTATATATTCAGTTGAGCAACGTAAATTCATCTTTAGCTCCTAATTCTTTTGTTCTCCAATATGATTATTTTAAAAGATGACCTGTTGTTTCCACAGGTGATCATCTCTGGAATCAGAATACATCTAGAGATAAAGGAATCCTGTTGAAGTATATAGTGATCTACTGCTCTCCAGCCTCAGAGAAAATGGAAGGCTTTGAAAGATAAATTGTTTGGATTTGACTATTCTTCATGAACAGAAGTGGAACTCACCTGAGTGATTTCACTAATTCAGAGAAGTCACTAAAATAATTAGCAAATTACTTTTCTTAATATCATAGACTGTACACACTTTATTTGAAAATGTTTTGATATCTATATCATGTGGTCACTTTTCGAGGTACTATATTACTTTATGAGGATGACCTGCAGAGACCAGATGGCACTCAGAAGCTCATAAGTTTGGATTCAACTGCTCTGCTTTGAAAGCCCATAGTTGAGATGTCCATATCTCTGCTGAGTTCATACTGTACAAACTACCTTCATAATCAAAGAGGAAAGGAGACATTTATAGGACACAATAAATTTGATCAGAAAGTAGATATTACAAGAGGTAAGATTACTGTGCCTTTTAAATTACTACTTATTTCCCCTTAAATATAAAGGACAAGCATGTCAGATATACTGTAGACATCCAAATTGCCAAGTCTGCATTTAGTGGACATGAATTCCCTCCACTGATGTTAGAAGCACATGTAACGTACCTACACTCCAGTCCATTTCTTCCACTGCGTCTCCATATAAACCATGCTTGCTCTTTCCTCTGAAATTTTTTGAAGCGTATAGAGCAGTATGGACATGAAGATAAGACAGGACAAGAAGAAATGGTGCCTCAGTGTTTCTGGAATAAAAACAAAAACAAGCCCCCAAACCCTTAGCATATCCAATTAAATAAAAAAAAAAAAAAAAAAAAAAAAAACAAAAAAAAACTACAAAGAAATCTTTCAAAGGAATACTGTGACCTGTGACTGATTACAGGTAATCCTGAATACACATATTCAAGAAGTAACTGTAATCTGAACTAAAAGCAACAATAAACAACAAAAAAATCTAATTACTAATTACAAGAGGCTATATTTCTAGCTATAAGAACTTCCTTTTACCAGTAAAGTTTCAAAAGTCCAAATAGAACTCCTGTTCAAAATCATACTGTTGTAACTACAGATATGTATGTGAAACATGATTATCTAACTCATCAACTGGTCTATTACGAGGGCTAGGGTCAAACATATCATGACATCATTGACTATTTTAAATTAAGCATATTAGGAATTTTCCTCCTTTTTCCTGTACTAAAGTATGTGACAAATCATCTCTTGCCATTTAATGCTCTGTGTATACGTATGCATGTGATCAGTACATAACACTACAAATATATTGTACCAAAGAATATGTAATCTCAAAGTACATACTAATATAAAGAAATATTTTTTCCTCCATTATGAATAGTCTCCATTGTCTTCTGTCTACTTCCTGAACTGATACAAAAGAAAGAGTGCAATAAATAGCCTCTCTGTAAACTTTGCTGTTCATGTGATCTGTCAACACAATATGTACGAGCAGTTCCAGCAGGCTGTGAAAGCACAGCTCAAGTAACAATCTTTCTTATGCATAATTTATAGAACTTAACTTAAAATTGTGCAGTTCTGGCCAAATTTACTGCTATACACTCTAACAGCATTTGCAGTACATGGTGTATATTGTAAATACCAGTCGAATCACATCTGCGCTACCTGGAAAACTTGTCTGGATCTCACCTTAATGCACACAGCTAATTATAGAATATTTTGTCTTTTTTTTTAACTGCATTTTCCCTTGCTAATCAGCAGTGGATAATCTCTGTGATTCACATCAACAGCAAAGGGAGACTATATAATTCCTCATGCAGCTGATTCATCCATATTTAAAGAGGAGAGGAACGATGTAGACATGTACATGCAAACTATTTCCTTATGATGAAAACAAAAAAAACCTAACCTTTAGAACCTGAAAACAAAGTATTTTAAAGGGATTGATACAACATCAATACTTTACTCTTTAGAAAAAACAAGTATGTTTAATTTCATATGATACATTTTTCCTGGTTGGATCTGTTTTTTTGCATAAATTGCATGTTTAAAGCATTCTTTTTCTCTTGCATAGATAGCAGTACATCAACTCAAAATGGTAAAATTTTATCCAGATTACACACCTGATAAGTGCATTTCTGACCAGTCCATTTTCTTTATTAAAAAAAATATTCTTTTTTTAAAAAAATAAGGATAAATAGAACACTTTTGACGTGGAAAATGGAAATAAAATAATTTTAGTTCCCTTCCAATACTTGTCCACATATTCTGTATCTTAACATTAAAATATCAATTAAAAATTTAAAAAGATAATATTTTAAATAAAAGATAGGTTTTCCACAAAGTTGTATTTCTTGTTGTTTGAGAGGTCATATATGTGAGAACCTTTCACTACTGTCGCAACAAATAGCACGAGATTTCTGAGTCAATGAAAAAGACAGAAACAGTCAGCATTTCAAGTAAAAAAAAAAAAGACACGTAATTATAAGTTTAATATATCATATATATATTAATGTAATACTGACCTTTCCTTAAAGAACATTCCAGCCAGTCGGCTGATTTTTGTTTTACAACCTGCATTTTTTAACATATGGGATTATCTTTGGTTTTTTCCTTCAGTGTATTTCATTCAATTGAGAGTGATATATAAATTCTAAGGTAAAACACCACAAAAACCTACTTCATACTTACAATGTAGGCACAATTCAGTATTTATGCAAACTACTTTGTTCTAATGTCACAGAGACAGTGCATACTTCTGTATTGCTTATTCTGAGTATCAGAAACTTCCACTTTAACTGTTATTTTAAAGAGATAATAACTCAGGTGTTGGGTTTTTTTGTTTGTTTTATTTTTTATTATTTTTTAAATTGAACTGACATAAAGTTCTTACATTCATGAAGAGTCATCAACTCAATGATTGATATGGAAGGGCACTGCATCACTCTCTTCGTTACAACTTGAATTGACAGGTTCTGATTGACAGCTTACTGTCAGGTGGTAAAGTGTCTCACCTATTAATGTCATATAAAAGATCACAGGCAGCTATTTATCTCTTGTCAAAACTCTTTGAGGAGAATCATAACTGACTACCTTTCCCATGACCTTGAAAATGGAATGACAATATCAGCTAGTAGGCAGGCGAGAAATTTGACAATAACAGCTTAACTCCCGAACCACTTCAGTAAAGAGCTCCTTCAAAAATGTATCACTACTGTCTTTTACTCATTCCAAACACAGGGAACTTGTTTGAAAAGATCTGAGATTTACTTACTGAAATACAGTAAAAAATTTTATTATAACATGAATCACAGAGTCTTTTCAATTTACTAAGTAGCCAGAGAGATTATACACATCTGACAGAAGATATTCTTTAACATGTGCTTAACCGATCTTGAAAACATCATTGCATAGTACTATGTTATTCTTACTTAGTGTGAGGAGTCTTTACATCACTCAAGGATTTGGTTCGGGCTGTGTAAAACACAGCTTTAAAGTGGGTGAGAGTGCAATACTGTCAATCTGACCTTGTGGTTCACACACAGGTCTTCTAACTGTTCTTTCCTGCAATTTTGCTCTACACGTTTGCTCACTGAAAACTCCTTGGGTACACTTCCTTATTCTTTTGTGCATTCATGATTATCTAAAACTACAGGAGCAGAGCAACAGGTTGGGCTCTGCATTTTCTGGCCTGCAGTTGTCAAGTTAAACTGAGATTTTACATATGATTCCAGGGAGGTAATAAGATGGGAACGTGACATGGCAGGGCTCCATTCTACTTCATCACTATAAAAGCTAAGTTAATCTTTAATACGATAGACAAGTATGATCTCTCTGAACAATAAGGTTTTTTTGCTATATGTGAAATTATCCTCAAAGTCTGTCATAGAGCATTGAATATAGTATTTTCTCTCTTTCAATCGACCTAGGAACAAATGAAAAGAGTAATACATATAACCCAGACTAACAAAGAACTAATACAATATCAGGACTCCAAAAATCAGATCAAAGTGAGTATAACAGCACATAGCTGTGTGCTATGAAGAAATTATAGGAAAACTAAAAAATACAAATTGTAATTATCATATACATGATAAAAAGCCATAAAGCTGACATCACTGAGAAACAGCTAGAAGAGACAATAGTGTCAGGAAGCCTGTTGCCTGGACTCTGAAGAACTTACAAAGCTAATGCAGGTAAGAGACACTATAAACTTACAGATAAAACATTTATGTTGCAATTGATTTATATCTATAACTATACATACATTTATATATTTTATTTATAAATATGGCATAAAAGGTCTATATAGGAAGTAGCCATGCTGTGGATGATTGGAACTTCATCATATATCTATTGTAAAGGTAATTAACCAACTAAAACCTGCATGATATCTGGTGATTTTTAATTTGATAAAAAAATGTATCCAGAATCAGTTACAGCAAATAACTGAGTTATTCAAATTCAAGATTGTTCAAACTTCGGTATACTTATTCACAGGGATCACTGGCATACAGGACTGAGCTTGCTACTTACAGTCTAAATAAAAGAAGTTTGTGTAAGAAATCAAGTGTTGAGTCCCTGGCTAAGGGAGGGTTGAGGGAGATTGCTCACAGAAAGAATGACAAGAGTGCTGTGGAGCAAATGTGGCTTCCAAAACCCTGGTGCCCTTTCACTCATGAGAGCCAGATATCTGACTGCTGCTCCAACCTGGCTGCCTTCTGAAGGCCATTACCCTACAAATTGCCAAAGTCAGTAGACTACTCATAAGAGCAATGGTCTACTGGTGCACTAGAGTTGACAGGTATGAACTATGTAATGTCAGAACCAGTGAGTCAAAGCAAATATTGATTTTGTTGCTCATGCTAATATATGGGACAGATCAGCTCAGTGAATATTAATCTAATTACTCATATTCCCAGGAGCAAGTTTTATGGTCATATACTTTGCATGTGAATTCACTACAGGGCACAGTTAAGACTGCTTGAGTGCCCTAATTGCTTCTCAATATCTTAATGTGGTTAGATATTCTTTAATTTAACACTAACTCTGAATTCTCTGGGTTATAATTCTCACTATAATTACTGCATTCCTGTAACAAAGTTTATTGTAAATTACAAATATGTGCTATTAACCTTGACTTTAATTTAACATTATTTTGTCTGGAAACTACATTGAGAACTGGGACTAAGTGGTCAGCTGATGTAAAGCTATTTACCTCCAGCTGACTCGCCAAAGCTATGCTGACTGGGATGGTACACTCTTTTGTAAGCTCTAAACACTGACTAAGATATACAATAACACTGTACACATTATGAACATTAATAAAGTTAAGAGAGTTACTAGTTTTCTAGCATTGGTTTCTAATCTTGAACTTGCCCCTTTTAGGGCTACCATTTTATTTTCATTGCATTGAAATCAATGAAACATTCAGAGATATCCAAACCATTATGACTCACTACAGGCACATTACAGACTTCTAAATCATGGAAGAGACTGACAACAGATAGTTAATGTAAGAGTCATTTAAAATCATCAAGTTCTTGGTCACTAAACAAATAACCTCTCAACAATTTTCCAAGAGGGGCTATGTATGTGTGTATTTGTAGTAAACAAAGTACTTCACTGTTAAATTAGAATGTAGATGAGAAGGTATCTTTATATCCATCACCATTGCCAAGAGGAAATAAAGATGTTTTAGATTATTTATAAATACTCATGAGAATGTTGATTGTTAAGAAGCCTTAAAGAAATTTTGCATAAAAAACATTTTATTTTGGTATGCTAGGTAGACATGACTGCATCAAGTATTTATAATCACAGAAATTATAGAAAAATTGCAGCATTAGATCCAGATTTTAGATAAGCGTATTTTCTTGCTAACGTTCTTGATGATTACTGTACGCAGGCATTAAGCTTAGAAAGTTTAGCCTCCAAATCTTTCATGTAAGTTTATATTCAGCAATGACAACACATGGATGTATTCAGTGTAACCACACAGTATCAGCTCTTCAGAACAGTAATTATGGGTGTTCTTATGTCTTAGAACATGTTTTTTTTCTTTTTTCAACTCTTTTTAGAAATGGTGCAACCTGTTACAAAAGTGACTGATAAAAACACTCTGGCATATTTTTTAACAAGTTAAATGGATGGATTAGTTTTGCTCCAAATATATTGATTAATATTTACAATCATAGAATCATTAAGGTTAGAAAAGACCTTCTAAGATCAAGCCTACAAACCCATGTTATGAAGTGCCATGTCTACATGTTCTCTGAACATCTCCAGGGATGGCAACTCCAAAGCCTGTTCCAATGCTTTTACCACTCTTTCAGTGAAAACATTTTTCCTAATATACAGTCTAAATGTACTGTGACAGAACTCGAGGCTGTTTCCTCTCATCCTACCACTTTTTACTTGGGAGAAGAGACTGACACTCACCTAATTACAACCTCCTTTCAAGTAGTTGTAGAGAGCAGCAAGGTCTCCTACCAACCTCCTCTTCTCCAAGCTAAATAATCCACCTGGGCACACTGCTGGTTTATATTCTGCTGGTTGTTGACCAGGATCTTCAGGTCCTTCCCCACCATGCAGCTTTCCAGCCATTTGCCCCCAAGCTTGTAGTATTGCATTGGGCTCTTGATCAAAGTGCGGGACCTGGCACTTAGCCTTGTTGAGTTTCGTTTACTTGGCCTTGGCCCATCATTCCAGCCTGTCCAGACAGCTCAGCAGAGACTTCCTACCCTCAACCAGATCAACACCTCTGCCCAATTCAGTGTCATCTGCAAACTTACTGTGGTAGTACTCAATACCCTCATCCAGATCACTAATAAAGACTGTAAAGAAGACTGGCTCCAAAAACAAACCCTGGGGCACACCAACGGTAACTAACTGCCAATGGGATTTAGATACATTCACTACAACTGTCTGGGCTTGGCTCCATGTATTTCAGAATATACAAATTTATACTTTTATGATCTGATGCCATTGAAAAACCTGTGGTGAGAATTATTCCAAAGTAGCTAAATTTGCAAAAATGAAGGACAACTCAGGATGATTTTGTACATCTAATGCCTAGGTGATCTGATGTGATGGCTATTAAAAACATAGTTGCTTCAAAAAAACTCATTTATTTCCTAACATCTATAATCAAAATCTTTTCAAAATGAATCTGATATAAATGTGGAAGCATCTAAAATGACAGTATGTTAAAATATTTGCCTTAGGAATGCCATTTCAGAGATGCATCAAGTCAATGATTAAGAACAGTTTCCTATTCCAGAAAAGTTTATGTCTCTGCACAGTGCTTTCACATAACTAAGTCACACCACAAAAGATTTTTCATATTTCAAGTTACATGAGAGTCTCAAGAATGAAAATCCTAAAATAGTGAGTTTTGAATTTTAAATCTGAAGCATGTAAACATAAATAGTTTCAAATTTTTATAAAGAATGACATACAAGATAGAAAGTCACATTAAACTGATTAACTTCAGTTACATTTTAGAGGAAAAAATATATAATAACATATTCTTCGTGCTCATCAGCTCACTTTCCCCCCACCCCCCTACTTCTTTGGAAGCATTGCCATTATGAAATGCAGGCATTAACATAACATTCAGAAACCTACCTTCCTATAAACTTCACGGCTTCCTTTGTCAGTCTCTGAGTAAGATTCTCATAGGATAGTGGTTGCTGGATAATCTGATCATTCCTCATTAAGAAGCAGTTCAAGTGTCGAAAATGATAAAAGAAAAAAGTCAAAACTGCAAGTGAAATAGCGATTATTAACAAGCAGTAACCCAATGGTTGGAACGGCACGTTGAGTAGTCCAATGTATTGCACTATTGCCAAAGACATCAAGGTGATTCCAGCAATTTGGATTGGGATGATGAGGGATTTCTGAACCCCTTTTAAAAATACACTGCCTTGGCCAGGTTTGCAGTCTCTAAAATTGGTCACGGTAAGCCCATAAAAGTAATCAAATCCATGATTGAGGGGGTGGTGACAGAAGTCATTACTGCTTTCGCAGTTCATCCCAAGATGCCACTTTCCTACAAAGAGAGAAGGACACAGAGTATTTTTGTAGTTAAATCATCAGACTTATAATGTGAACTATTCCAGCTAAGAAACTGTTGCTATCTGACTTACATTCCCCGTCACCAGCATTTATTGTGTGGATCCCTAGTTTCTATCTAATCTTTCTTTACATCTTCATTAAAGGCTTTGTTTCATGTCTGCTTCTTTATTTCAGTCAGACATAGTTTTGCACAGCTTGTTATGGAGACAATTAAATTCTGAGTGGGCTAGCAGGTCCACTAGACTAGAAAAGCAACGGAGCCCTAACTTTGAAAATGAAGCCTATGTGCATGTGTCTTACAGTTAGGTACTCATAACTGAGTAGCAGCTACTGCTTTCTTAGAAAAAGCCAATATGGAGTTATGAAATACCTTTTCTGATTTTCTCCTGAAAAATAAATCACATTTGACTAGTTTAAAAAAAGAGAAGGAAAAAAATAGTAACAAACAGGAAAAAAATCAATAATAGTGAAATTACCAAAGCGTTTATTATTTATATGATTGCAAAATCTCAGAAATTGCTAATCTCCCTTACAACATACATGAATATCATGAAGGAGATTTTTGTATATACATATATAAATAAAAAAACCAATAGAAACAAGTATTTTACCACCAAGTCTCTCATAGCATTTTGTCTCACTAGGAAATCATTCTAATTCTGCAGTAATGTTGGACAGTGAGTGACAGAAGAAAACCATCTAATTTGCATTGTAGTAGCATAATCTGTGTTCACGCTGATTACAGGAAGTATCTAGATCATTCATTCTATGACTTAGCTACAACCTCTCACTATATGTTTATGCATTGCAACTGATCTAACTGTTTGGTAGCTAGTTTTAAATTAAAATGCCTGATTTAAAAAAAAAATCAAATTCAGTTGAGTCCATTGACATAAATTATGACTCTTTGGTCTCAGAAAGGAAATGTGTTTAATATTTGACGAAACGCACCACCCTTGAAAAACTGTATGATAATTTATATTGCTGGGTCAAATTTTATTTATTTTTTCTAATTCAGATACCTAATCATGATGGTATCAATTCACAGGTTATGAACTTAAAAGAAATAAATAAGAATCCCACAAACCAAATAAGTTCTCAAGTCCATACAAAGCTCAAAGAAATTTGAAGTATCTTGTTCTTCAGACTTCAGGATACATGTGGCAGAAAGTACGTGAAAGGAAAAAACAAACAAACAAACAAACAAAACCCCATATCTAGAATTTTCCGCTTTCCTGAATCATCCTAGCTTTTACATATCTGTAAGAAAGAGTCTTGACGCAGGCAGTCCTAAGCATCTGCTGGGTCTAGAGAGCAGCATATTTATACTGTCCTTCTGCATTTGGCAATGAAAAATGCTGGTACTACAGTATCAAAGAGGGTGAAGATGGGGGTCATCTCTGAGATTTTTAAATAGTACCTAGCAAGCAGACTCAATGTCATTATTTCTGTTTCACAACTAAGCTACGTGATGGGAATGTCATGTGTCTAGGGCCACCTGTCAGCAAAGGTGGAGAAAAATACCATAGAAATCTACAACCTTACTTGAATGCATAGTTGAGACTCCAGTTCTCCTTGTACATCTCTTGATGGTCTTAGGTTAGAAATATCTTCTATATATAATAGAAGTGGGTATAAATTTTTCATGGAAAGGGTCATTGGGCACTGGCAGAGGCTGTCCAGGGAGGGGGTTGAGTCACCTTCCCTGGAGGGGTTTAAAGGATGAGTGGACAAGGCACTGAGAAACATGGTTTAGTGTTTGATGGGAATGGTTGGACTCGATGGTCTGGTGGGTCTTTTCCAACCTGCTGATTCTATGATTCTATGAAAGGCATTTTCAGGTCTGCTTATGTGCCGCTGAAATGGAGGCCTCTACAGTTTTCCATCAGCTTTCCCATTTACTGTCAGATGGTCCCTAAACTGGGGCAGTATTCTGCTTTCTGCAGGCAAAACATCTCTACTTACTGCTTTTGACATGGTCCAGTGAACATTATTGTGGTCAGTGACAAGGACAGCAATGCGGGCCACTATACCAAAATTTTAGATGTTATAATGATGCCATAAAAGGCTAGCTAAGACTGCAACTGAATTTAATTCCCAAAATAACACAGACACAAATTTTGGAAAAGGAACACTTCAAAGTTTTCTCTTGGGCTTACACGCTGTATGGAATATCGCAAAGTCAGATATGTGCAGCAAGGTAAGCATGAAACTGCTCTCATTAAGTTAGATAACTGAAATAAAGGTTGAGGCTTATAATCACAGATATAATATAATCACAGATATAAAGGATCTTAAAGCTTTATATTCTATTTTTTGTTGTTATTTGTCAATCTCAAAGCACTTATATACCAGAAAAAAATATGAAAAAGAAACAAAGACAAATTAAATATACTTTAAAGGTTACTTATTATGATATAAAGAAGTTAGTTTAAACTGGATCTTGATAAAACTAGACACTGCAAGCCTGGACAGAAGAATCTTGCAACAACAAATTAGGGCAGGGTAAAATATAGGACCTATTTTTATCTGAAGGATTTCAGCATGCACAACAAATTGTTCAATGTCAGGATGAACTTGGGCCTCAAAAAAAGATTTGTTGAGAAGCAACTTAAGTCAAACAAAGCAGAGAGCAGGTTAGCTGGGGAAAGCAACAGATGAACTGGTTCAAATTATGTCAGCAGCTGTGATGGAAAGATACAGTTGACATTCTCAAACAGCTAATGAAGTAGAGGGTTTTGATAGGTCCTGTGCTTCTCTGAAAAAGCAAGTGATGGCTGGGTCCAATATACATGCTTCGTTTTATTCCTTGTGACAATAACCCCTGCCTTGATCTCGTGTTTCAACTTATGTATGTGCTCTGAGGCCCTTCTGAAACTGAGAATAGGGCAAAATGCTCTCACCTCTTTGCCAAGTGGAGCTTCATAGTATGGATACTTCACATAAGCATTGTGTGCATTTCAGTAGATTCTGCCAAGCTTTTGAGTGAAATATATGCTGTTAATTGCAAATTATGAGTACCACTTCTTCACCCACAATTAAGATTTCTGTAGACTGAAAGCAACACAACAAAAGGGAATTGGAAACGAGAGGCAAGTCCTATTCAATCAAGCGACTTCAATTGGAACTCAGGTTTTCAAAACCCAGAATGCTGGAGAGGCTGTAAAAATCCATGTTACCCCTCTACTCTTGCAAGATGCAAACAGAAATATTTATGTTCTTGAAAAAATATATGAAATACATATAATTAATAATATAAAATATATATGCATATATTATTCATGTACTCAGATTTTAAACTGTTCTGCTGATAACTATTCTATTAATCCTTTTCCATAGACTCAGCCAATCCTTTAATGGACACATCACTATTTATCCATATATTAAAACACCTCATTCTGGAGGAAAGATCGAAGTCCAAGTTTAACCATTAGTATTTTAAACATTAGAGACAAGCTACATAAGTGAATTTTAAACTTCTCAGAATGCTAGACAATACACAGGATAACAATAATGAGAAGCTGACTTTTACTCAACTGGAATTGAGTAGAGTAGTAGTTAATATAATGCCCACCTACCTTCAGTGGAATTTTTGCTGTATGCAAAGCTGTTTACTACAAAACATCAAGATTTCTTGCTAATATCCTGGATCTCTAACTGATGCAGTATTATACATATACAATACATCTGCCTTTTTTGATGGAACTTGGTTTGTTGCAGATCATCTATGTTCTTCCTGACAGATCTATTAGATGTCACCTTCTTTATGTCACAGGGTAAAAACAGTGAGGCAAAAAAGTGTATATACATAAAGTAGATTTATAGCTAAAATATATTTAGGGACATATCAAGCAATAGGAAGCATGTATTCAGAGGAGGGAAAAAACTAATATAAAAAAACCAAAAGAAAATGCATTCAGGGAAGAAAAAAGTTGTCCTTAAATAGTAAAGGGGAGAGAAACTGGGCAAAAAAAAAACCAGAAGTGACACTGCAGGCTAGAGGAACTGAAAGGATTCAAATTACCCTTATGCCAATCCATCACTGGTGCAGTATTTGACAATTAATTGTTTGGGAACTGCTGAGTTAGACTGCACTAAGCAAAGACTCCCTGACCTAGACCAATATGATGTGATAAGAATACCAGCAGACGTAGAAAATGGGTCAGTTGGGAATCATAGTCTACCTATCTAGTCTTCAAATCTACATAATTTTCCTTTTTGTCATTTACATATGCTGTATCTGTAATTTTATTGCACTTCTTGATTTTTGGAAGCCTTCATTATACTCTAAGGATATGGAAATATTACATCGTATGGTTCCATAGCCATCATTCAGACCACTTGGAAGAATTGTTCATTAAGCATCATGGAGACAAGTTCTGGAGATCTAAGTGGCAAGCTGTCATGTTGCAGTGAAAGTAGTTAAAAAAAGAACATTATCTAGGTCAGCCTTAGAAAATGAGTTGTATCATAATGGTTGTTAAAAACACAAATTTTTTTTTTCACTTTTTAATTCAATATGGAGCAATAGGAATTAACTCTACAATGATCATGACAAATTATAAATTGCTTTGTTGCATTATGGTTCAAATACACCTTCAATAAATAAAATTCTGCTAAGATTTTCAGATTTTCTGTTTTGAATCTGTCAGGACATCAACGCAACTTATAAGACTGTGGCATAGCTGACTAGGATTCTTAGTTAGGAACATAGGCATGGTTATCTACATAATACAGATATTTTTTTGAACACCGTAGTGAATTGTTAGTCTTGCTAAACAGGCTAATTTTTTAAACAAAAATTACTCCCAAAATTGAAAAATTTAAAAATCAAATTGGCTGCATCCATCATCTAAATTAATGTAGTAACATCCCGATATGATATTCTCTAAACAACTAATTCCTTGCAATTCCAGTAGAGAAATACATTATGTAATACAATCTGTATTTCCTAAAAATCTAAAATGTAAGCAGCGTAGAACAAGTCAGTGCCACATTAGGATAAAAAATGAGATTATTTAAATCTTATACTTTTATGATATTCATTCCAATTCTGTTTAATATTCATCTAATGGGATTCCTTTTACCCATCACTGCATATTTATGCTGCAGTTAGTTGTTCAAAGTATCTTTATAATGAGAGAGAAACACATTTCTATATTAAACATCTAGCACAGGGTAAGATATATTTCCTAGAAATGCCCATTTCTGCCTGATGACTAAGAAGAGAAAACAGACGGTTAGTCAGGTTCTACATTATCTACTTTATGGATACTTGAAAACTGGTGAAATGAATCCTACCACTGTGTTGACTTGTCTCCTGTGATTGATACCTCATTGTCTCTCTTGTAACCTAACTCCTATTTACACCAAAAACTTTCCAAGAGCTTAAATAATTTTCAAGTTGTTCATCATGTTTCTTCATTTCCTTGCACAATGAGACTATAACCACACAAGTGAATTAGACACACTTACCTAAGTAAAGGAATGCACTCAGTTTTGTGCAAGAAAAATAAACTTATAATGCTGGAGGGAAAAAAAAATCTTAAAGCAGACCCTTAATAGCCAACACAGAAAGCTAATATTCTTTTGATTGAAATGAATGAAAAATAGCACTGTGTATGTATGCAATTTTACCTATTAGAGCTGTTGCATAACCTCTCTGCTTTAGGAGTCTGGAAAAAGTTATTTCTTCAGAAGGAAGTCCCCCAGAAGAGGCAGAAAATAAGAAGACACCAACTCGTGAGAATGAAGCCATTCCTAAATACAATGAAAATTGGAAAAGAGAGTGAAAATAATTTTCATTCATTCTTTCTGCATCCACTTTTTTACTTTATGTGGTATGACTTCAATGACATATTAACACCAGATGCCCAACGTTGCAAGTGGCAGATACAATCTGAGCAGGTTTTTTTTTTTCTACATTGAGCCCAGATACTGAAAAGTGGAGAAAATGTCTCTGTTTATAACCATACAGCCAGCCATCACATAAAAAGCTGCAGCCACTACTGTAGTTATAACATATCTAAAAGAAGTTGAGCTTGCATAATTTATTTCTTTTGTACATGGGGGGAGGAATGGGGCTGACAACTAAGCAAGGTCACTCCAAACTTCTACACTCAGAATTTCCACTTTACTTATACGAGGTTTTCCGCAAGCCTGTAAGGCTACTCAAGAGAAGGTAGTTAAAATAAGGTAGTCTTAAAGCTGGGCATGTAAATATAATGAGGCCAAAAAAGAGTAACAGACAGTCTGACCCTGGAAACAGAGTGGCTAGAGTACTCAGCTTTGACAGGAGAGGATCAGTGCTCCAATAGCATGATGACACATGATTCAGAGTGCATACAATGCCTTAAAGCAACATCAAGTATCAACTAACAAGACAACATTTAAAAAAGCCACAATAATTTCTACATACTGAGAGTCTGAGGAACACAAACTCAAGCTTATAAACTACTCTCAGGACGAGGAACTTGAGAGCTTAGATTCATGAAAATTAGATCACTAGGATTCCAGATGAGAGCTGGCTCTGAGTATAGAAAGACAGAACACAGAATATCTATGCAAATTTGTGCAGATTTATCTCCAGGAATTCTGAATTATTCAACTGGATGATTGCAGTGCCAAAGTTACATGACTGATGTAGACAACCGGAATCTTCCCTCAGGTATCCCTTGTGGTTAGATTTAAAAAAAACCAAAACAAAACAAAAAAACTTGTTTGACTGGTTTATTAAAGAGAGCTCAATCTACCCTTCAAATGTCAACTTCATTTTTTTGCCCTAGCAATTTCATCAATCAACTGTTTAGGTATTTTTAGTCATCTATATATGTCTACAGTTTATTTATTATATATTTATATTTATGTACTTTTTTCTCTTGTTACTGAAATCAGTGCAATTCCCTTATGTTACAAGAATGAAAGGGGTTTTTTTTATACCATTCTTGCCTTTCTCAGAATTTGTATCTCATCAAATACTGCATTTTAGAATATTTTCTTCAGCTCTATTAGCAGGAGTTTTAAAATTCTTACATTTTTTCCACATTATGGTTCTACTGTCTTCTAAAATAATCTTTTACTAGTTCTTCACTGATGAACAGATGTTTAGAAATTGCATAATTTAATTAAGACAAAATTCAAATTTTACATGAAAATGATTAGGTATGTTTGAGAGCAGAGCAGTTAAGAAAAAGCCTGTTCAAATGCAAATTTTTCAGAAATAAGAAAAAGGATCGTAATGGAAAGTGACCGGTGACTCTATCTACAGTAAATATTAGTAGCAATATAGTTGTAACAGGTATATAAAATTTTCCTTTGCAGTTGAATGTAATGGAAAATTTAGCAAGTTATATTAGCTGGCACTTTTGCAGAAGCTTGTTACTTGATTTGAATGAGCACGAATGTATCAAGTAGGCTCCAGAGTCTTGCTTTGCTTTCATTCCCAGAAGCAAGGACAGGATGTTTTATCACTAATGAACAAGTGATCTGATTAATGTATAATGATCCTTGCTAAAAATGATGTTCAGGGAATGTTAAAGTTGCATGGCTAAGCACTGAGGGGCTCAGTCTCAGCACACTAAAATAAATAGAGTGGAGCTTCAGTGACTCAAATGGGCTTTGGATCAGGTACTTTAAGGGAAGTTACAAAACGCATGTATTCATAGAATGCTTAACACTGTGCATGGGGAGATTTGGAACAAAAGTACTTAGAAAGGAGACTTTTTGCTTTGTTCTTCTCATTTTTAAGGACTGCTGGAAAACCTTAATGAGCCTGTCCTGTACCTCTGCCCCCTTCCCCTCTTTGTCCCCCCCTGGATAAATAATAATTTGTCCTGTATAAACACAAATGTCTGAGCAGAAGGATTTCTGAAGAAGATGATTCCTCCATTGTGTCTTTCTAGATGCATCTCTCAGCACTGAGGTTGCCCAACAACAACCTGTGAGCAGCCCAAACGCACCTAGGGAGGCAGGCAAAGAGCCCAGGGTCATTTAGACAGTGAAAGAGGTCAATGGTATTTATCTGCTCCTTACATTAAACAATTACAGTCACGTTTTTTAACTCAGTATTTAAAAAACCATCATTTTTCTCAATAAAAACTTCATTGTTGTGTTAACTCATCTCAGATGTGAAAATTTCCCATAAATATGGAAGATTTAAAATGTTGACCAACTCTGTTGAGCTTTATTAGTCATTGGAATAAGAACTTAACCCAATAAAGACACAGATCAAGAAAGGTCAGAGGAAAAAAACATGTACATTTTAAGGTAAACAAAATAAAATATGATATTTAAATATAAATAAAATCTTGGGATTTTACCTGATCTAATAGGATATCGTCCTGTCAGGAAAGCTGCCCTGCTTGGAGTGCAAAGTGTGGATGCTGCTATATGCTGAGTAAGTTTCACTCCTTCCTCTGCTAGCCTGTCAATATTAGGGGTTCTTTAAAAACATAAACAGGAAAAAAAATAATACAAAAGGATGATTGTTTAGAAACAAGCATGGTGTGATCAAGGCATCAAAGGCAAAAACAATCAGTAAAATCAATGTAAGACTTACTGCACGCAAATTATCAAAATCAAGGTGGTGCTGCAACTCTAAGTACTATTGTGTCAAATATTTTTATATTAGGTGTCACTATTGAACTGAGACATTGTAACATTGTGCCAAAAATCTTTTTTCCCACTTTCACTTACTCTTCATGGCCAGTACTAAACTGTGACACTTGGACATATTAAATTTCAACCCTTTTTAATGACTACCTTGTCCCAGAACTGTAATTTTACTACTTATACAGCCTTTCTCCTTCAACAATGGGGAGACGAAAGACTAGAGAAATGTTGTGCTTTCTTACTCCCTACTTGGTGTCATTTCTGGCTTTCTACAGTAAAAGCTTTGGAGTAGGGTGTAACGTGTGGTAGTATCACTTATTACAGGGGATTCAAAGTTATAAGACTGTTTCAGGCTCTATATTAATGATGTGTTACATGTCTGACATGACTATATCTGCAATATTAGACCCAGGAGCACAGCAAAGTTTCCATATTTGCATGGAAAATTATTTTGTGACCTGGCGCATCATGCAGATAAAAGTCAGTTTCTGCAGGGAAAAAAAAAACCAAACCTGTGCCCTTGGTTCTACAGAAAAAAAATAGGAATACAGACTGGCCAGGAACTGCAGCATGCTCTGGTACGTTCCTGACCATGACTTGAAGGGACACTAGTGTTCCCGTCATCTGAATCTGAATAGTAAGAAACATTAATTCTCTAGCAGACTTTTTTTGTATCTATAAAATCACCTAGAGATAACAAGCAATGCTATGAAATTTCTTCATATTCCAAAGTTTTAATTCTGAATTCTCAGACAAGAGAACACAGGTTTTGGAACAGTTTTTGTCCTTGTTGGAAGAGCGATCCAAACACTAGTATACACATCTTTCCTGCTTAAAACTACAAGCTGTAACTTGAATTCTTTTTTTCTGGAGTTTTAGTTATGAGAAGCTTTTTCTTATAACTGACAACAAGACATGAGTATAACCTTTGACAGGACAGTGCTTCTAGTCTGAAAGTTTTATTTAATTTGATCAAAGACTCTGCACCACTAAAACACAATGACTAGGTAAAACTTGTGCTGTTTACCCAACAGTCATACCTAAAGTTGTAGCAAGGATCATACTGGGGAACACTGCTACATTACTCAGGTCTATTATCATTCGTTTTAATTAATTTATTGACTACAGTATGATGATAAATGAAGGAAAAAAATGAACACTTTATTTCCAATTGTTTAGTGACAAGCTTATCTCAAAGTGCAAGAGCTTCAAATTATGATTAATTCATAGTTTTTTCATCATATGCATTTTAAAACAAAATTATTGGTTATACATTGATTCTCTAGACCTACCTTTATGTAGTTGGCTGCTCAATTCTCATTTTATGATGCAGCTTTTGAATAGGATAAATAGATCAAATAAGTCTTATTAAGAAAAGAAAACAAAGATCAAATATTCTGCTCTCTGGAAAAGTTATTAACTTTGGCTACTTATGCAGAACCTAATCAAATCTTCACATGTTTTGGGGCTTTAAACAAATCCATATGAAAACTAGATATAAACCTATGACTCCCCCAAATGTATCATCATACCTTAAAGTTCTGTTTCCGTAACATCCCAGGTCTCCAATACCAAGATCATCAGCCATCAGTAAGACAAAATTGGGATTTGAAGCACTGTATGTTTTGACACTGTTTACAGCACACTGGCATATTATTAGGAAAAAAAAGAGTCTCATCTTCTTCCTGGTGTCTACGAACAGGTAGAAAACATAACAGATAGACTTCTTTTATAATCTGACCGTTAGTCTAATTTAGTTCTTTTATTGTCCTGGATTGTATAGTAGGATATAGCTAATTTTTCCTTCTACCTCTTTACCTGCATGAACCTTTTAAATAATGACAAAAAAAGCACTAGTTACAACCTCAGTGACAATACTTCTAAATAAAGATAGGCACTATAAAGCAACAGATCTGGAGAGCAAATATGACTTAGTTTTAAGGTAGATATCTGCTTTCAGGAACACAGGAACTGAGATAATTTATGACCAAGATTTCTAAGGTTCATAGCAGAAGTTCAGTAATTCCACTACTGAAGTAAATGACTGAATTTCTCTTCAATGAGTTAAAAAAATCAACCTTGATTTTCATGATGGGAATAAGTATTAAGGAAAAGGGGATGAACAGATGCATTGTCAGATTATTGAAAGGAATGTTTAAAGAAAAAGCTCTTGACAAACATTTTCAATATCAGGGTCTATAGCAAAATTATGTTAAAATATCTGATATCATATCACAACGTTCAATAAACAATGCTCATGCTATATCCAACTTAAAACCAAAAGAATGTATTGCACATAATAGTACATTTATGCTTTTATAATAAAAGTGTGGTCTATTTGCAGATGTGCATTCTATGAATGCCATTATACCTAAAAAAGGACGTGTCATATCACTGTTTTAAACTGCATTGATTATGCTCTTGCTGAAACTGAGAGCCTCTAGGTTGTGATGGACTGGACTGTACCAGGTATACACATTAAGAAAAGAATAGAAACTCTCTTTTACCTCTAGTAACACTGTCATTTTTTCTGGTTACAGGCAGCCTTTTTCAAATGCAGATGAAGCATGAGTCACGCCTGCACTGGATTACACTGGGAAAAGCAGGAAAGCAGAGGAAATGAAGACCTGATGGAAACTTGAAAGTGAAAAAGTAGGAAAAGGAACTAGAAACAAGAACTTCAAGAGAGAATTGGGACAGCAGGTCAAGAAAGGAAAAACTTGTAAATCAGTGAGCTACAGTAGATAAAAGTAACTGGAGAGAAGGTAAAGAAGCCAGAACTGGAAGAGTTGGTACAAAGAGACTAGACATCAAGGGAGACAGCTTCATAAATCAGTGAGGTGTGGTAGGTGAAAGTATCTGTAGAGAAGATGAAGTAGTCAGAACTAAAAAAAAAACTTGCACTGACTTGAATAAAGAGCAAGAAGGGAAGCTTGAGACCCATCTGGAATGAGAATTGCAAGTCAAAATGAGAAATGTTAGTGGGTTTAAGAAGCTGGAAGGGATAGTACGACAGTAGATAGGAAAACAAATTGAGGAAAAGAAGTGGGAGAAGCAGAAGTGTGTGTGATGAAAAAACTTAGGATCTATGATTAAGGTAGATGAAGAGAACTCATTGGAAAGAAGCTGGGTAGACAAGACTTGGGATGGACAAAAGTGAGAAGAGAGAATAGTGGGGATCAACCAATACAGGCCAGGACTTCTGATACCTAACCTTCATTATTGCAATTCTGTCAGAAAGTATAGGTGAAAAGCAGATTTTAACTCTTAGTTTTTGTTCACATACAGCTAAAACACTAGTAAGTAAAGTAACTGACTTTTCCTGCTTAATGTATGCTTTATTACTCATTGACCTCATTTTGATCAGCTAGCAATGTCTAAAGATCCCAGTCTTATCACCGTGGCAACAGACATCACCTGGTTTACTCCATGGGAAGCAATCTACTTCATTTCACATGGAAAATACATACACAAACTTTAAGATGAAAATATAAACTGTTTGGCAGAATGCATCTAACCAACCCTTCATCAAATTACCATACTAATGAAGCTGTGTAGCACCTGTCACAGTACAGACTTCTAATCTGCACAGTAGATATACCTTTTTTCCCTGAAAGGATTAACAAGCATGATTGCTTTCCCACATGTTGCAAGAAAAGAACTAAAAAGCCCATCCCATAGGATAGGAATAACCTGCTGACAGATCTTATGATTCTACTCTGCTGTTCAGACTGTGATAGTCTCAAGGCTCCTGGTTAATAGGGATGTTAAAAAGCATGACATACATGCTTGCAGGACCTGCACATTTATTTCATACAACTACCAACTGCCCCTGGTTTTGCTGTAGGCTTCATGTTGCCTGGATAAAACCTGCAAATAGATAGTCCTGCCATTAACAGAAAAAAAACCAACAAAAAACCCCAAAATAAAACCAAACACAAACAAAAAAACCCAAACATTATTATAAAGGCAGAAAACTAGCTGGTTTTGCAAACTTTACAAACATAAATTCCAAGGTTTAATTCAACTGGTACAAACAAAACATCCTATGTTTTAATTAGAAAGTATGGATCTACAGAGAGTAGTCTTTTGAATGCATAGAGGATCTAATCCACTAACAAACAGAACAAGTTAATTTTCCTTTTACTGAGCAAAGTAACTGCTGGATACCAGAGCAATAGTAGTATTTTATTTAACAGAACGAAAGAAATCTAAATTATGAGTGAAACACCTGAGAAATTAACTGGCTACAATTTATTTGAATTTTAAAGTGAATTCATATCTGTGAAGAGATATCAGAAGAAAAAAACAAACCCTTATTCATTAAAATACCTAAGAAAATTAACCACCACCATCAAACTCGAAAAGGTACATATTATACAGTATCTTCATATAATATTTTAAATAAACTTACACAGCAAAGTTAACACTATCTGCGCTCAATATCAACTCCATCCGATATCATCTCCCTCAAGTAAAATCAACAAAGAAACAGTAAAATAAAAATAATCCAAAGAACTCCAATTTCTCTGTGTACTCCTTCTGCAACAAACTTTCACACATCTTAAGGGAATATGCTTGGAAAGCAAGAAAATTTGGATAGATGAAATTGAGTAGAATGGACAACAGCAAAGAAATTCAGTGGAGTGAAAAGGGATGGACATGATAAGAATGAAGCACTGAGAATGTTGAGGCTCATTTGTGTCACACTAGTTTTATTTTAATGGTAAAAAGACAGGCGTGTGCAGACCTAATGTGAAAAAGATTACACCAAATCAGATGAAGATTCAACTTAGCATAGTACTGGGTTCCCTAGGGCTCAGTGCTGGGTCCAGCCCTGTTCAATTTCTTCATCAACGACCTGGATGAAGGCATTGAGTGCAACCTTAGCAAGTTAGCAGATGACACAAAGCTGAGTGGAAGTGTGGATCTGCTGGAGGATAGGGAGGCTCTGCAAATGGATCTGAACACGCTGGACCGCTGGGTTGAGTCCAATGGCATGAGGTTTAACATGGCCAGATGCCAGGTCCTGCACTTGGGGCACAACAACCCTGTGCAGAGCTACAGACTAGGAGAAGTCTGTCTAGAAAGCTACCAGGAGGAAAAGGACCGGGGGTGTTGATTGACAGCTGACTGAACATGAGCCAGCAGTGTGCCCAGGTGGCCAAGAAGGCCAATGGCATCTTGGCTTGTATCAGAAATGGTGTGACCACCAGGTCCAGGGAGGTTATTCTCCCTCTGTACTCTGCACTGGTGAGACTGCTCCTTGAAGACTGTGTTCAGTTCTGGGCCCCTCACCACAAGAAGGATTCACTTCTCTGGAGTGAATCCAGAGAAGAGACAAAGCTGGTGAAGGGGCTGGAGAAAAGGCCTTGTGAGGAACAGCTGAGAAAGTTGGGGTTGTTTAGCCTGGAGAAGAGGAGACCTCATTGCTCTCTATAACTACCTGGAAGGAGGTTGTGGAGAGGACGGAGCCGGCCTCTTCTCCCAAGTGACAGGGGACAGGACAAGAGGGAATGGCCTCAAGCTCTGCCAGGGGAGATTTAGGCTAGACATTACGAGGAAGTTTTTCACAGAAAGGGTCATTGGGCATTAGAACAGGCTGCCCAGGGAGGTGGTTGATTCGCCTTCCCTGGAGGTGTTTAAGGTGGACAAGGTCCTGAGGGACTTGGTTTAGTGTTTGATAGGAATGGTTGGACTCGATGATCCGGTGGGTCTCTTCCAAACTGGTGATTCTATGATTCTATGATTTGGTCTCCAAGAGCAGCCAATCCAAATGCTTAAGAATGTAAGAAATTTGGCAAGTACATTCTTTTACTCGTTCATTGTCCTAGCTTTTGGCAGTTAAGGTATTTTGGACAGCAAAGCATTGAACTGAACAGCTCCTAGTAGATCTTTGTACCTTCAAGAATTTGTTTTAGTCTATTCTGACTATTTTGTTTCACTTTGTTTTGCTTGGGTTTTTTTGCTTTGAAACAATTTGATTTACTTTACTTCTACAACATACTTTAGGTGTTCCTGCAATAGGCTTCAGCTTTGAAGGTATATATTTTAGATTCAAGTGGCAACAATTTTCCTCAATTGCATGCAGGGCACAAGTGCAATTTTTAATCTCTGCTTGACTTCCTCCGTGATAAAATAGAACTAAGAGTACCTTATTTCTTGCCAAGGTGGCTGCTACATTGAACAGATTTAAGAAGTGCTTAATTTCCTACAACAGGAGATACATAAGAAGTTGAATTTCAAACATGGTATTTTAAACTACTACAATACTTTAATCATTGTATATGAGCCTATCTACATGCACACATACATAGCTGTGTTGATACACTGATCTACACATGTATGTAGTTACATATACAGTCATATCCTACGGATGGAAATAAATAATAGATGTAATCCACTACTTGATATTTTATCTGGATTAATCAAAAAATTCTTCACTGTTTTAGTTGTCCTCATTAAAAAATGTTGGCAGATCACACAGACACCAAGGAGTTGTCCTTTTTCCAACCCCTACCCTCAGGATAGTTGGCTCAAGATACAGCTAGCTGTTTCATCCTTACCCTGATTATGACAGATACATGCATCTCTTACAAGAACAATGATATGAAACTCTTTGAAATCTCTCCTCCCAACTGAATCATCCCAGCATGTTTATTCAGTTTGATTAAGTGATTTATCTCTGACCTACTCTTTTAATGTAAAAGAAACCTTCGAGAAAGTGCTTAGATTATGTTATCCTTGAAGATACAGTATTTTCTGATTAAAAAAAGCAAATATATTCACCTAATGAAAATATGCTGTGCTAACTTTAAGCGGTATGCAAAAAAAAAATTTACCTTGTTTAATTGCCAGAAATCCAAAAATTTTCCCTAAGAATCATAAAAATCACACTGTAAACAAACCAGAAGACAACCCTGCCCCCTCCATAAGGTTCAGCACACAGAAAATTCTGCAGCTTCATGAGAAAAAAAAAAATTTCAAATTGTAAAAAATGGTAATGTTATATACTATTAATAATTTTTGGGCATCAGCTTAAGATTTGTTCAAGTCTCTAAATTAATTCCTCTCTTACAAAGTCAGTCATATCTACTGCATCTTTTATGTCACATGACTGCAAAAAGAGAAATAAAATCATGATTTAAGCCTTCTCCTAATGCTAATTCATTTAGACAAATGAATATCACTTTGCATTTGTAACAATCTAAAACCAAGTAAAGAGTCAGTTATGACATCCTAATTGATAGATTACTGGTAATTCCATCTCAGTAATATGTTTGTTTCTAATATTTCGGGTTTTCAAGTGTAAACTCATTATTTCTTAATGCTGCTTTTTCAATATTTTCGTTTTTGTCCCCGTCCCTGGTAACATACCTTCTCACAATCTTCTCTAGCCCTCAAAGTAAGAGGTACTTCTTTTTCTTCAGGTCTAGACCACAAGTGGTCTGGTTCGGTTCTTCAGGTCTGGTCAGAAATGGCATTCCCCAGGGCTTGGTGCTGGGTCCAGTCTTGTTCACTATCCTTATTAACGACCTGGAAGAGGGAATCGAGTGCACCCTTAGCAAGTTTGCAGACAACATTAAGCTGAGAGGAAGTGTTGATCTGTTGGAGGGTAGGGAGGCTCTACAGAAGGATCTGAACAGGCTGGATCAATGGGCTGAGACCAATGGAATGAGGTTTAACAAGGCCAAGTGCCACGTCCTGCACTTCAGAGATAAAAACCCAGTGCAGGGCTACAGGCTTGGGGGAGAGTAGCTTGAAAGCTGCCTGGAGGAGAAAGTCCAGGAAGTGTTGGTTGACAGCTGACTGAACATAAGCCAGCAAGTGTGCCCTGGTGGCCAAGAAAGCCAATGGCATCGTGGCTTGTGTCAGAAACAGTGTGACCAGCAGGACCAGGGAAGTGATTCTCCCTGTACTTAGCACTGGTGAGGCTACACCTTGACTACTGTGTTCACTACAAGACAGACATTTAAGTCCTGGAGTGTATCCAGTGATGAAGCTGGTGAAGGGGCTGCAGAACAAGTCTTACGAGGCGCAGCTGAGGGAACAAGGGTTGTTTAGCCTGGAGAAGAGGAGGCTGAGGGGAGATCTTATTACTCTCTACAAATATCTAAAAAGAGGCTGTAAAGAGGTGAGTGTTGGTCTCTTCCCCCCAATGATAGCTGATAGGAAAGGAAGGAATGGCCTTAAGCTGAGCCAGGGGGAGCATACATTGGACATTAGGAAAAATTTCTTCACTGAAAGGCCGCCCAGGGAGGTGGTTGAGTCACCATACCTGAGGGTGTTTAAAAGGTGGGTAGATGAGCTCTTTGGGGATATGGTTTAGCAGAGAACAGGTCTGGTTGGAGTTGTTGATCTCAAAGGTCATTTCCAACCTAATGATTCTATGATTCTGTGTTTGATGCACTTATTACTCAGTGGGCTTTTTTTTCCAGAAAAGCCTAAGTGTCACAGGAATCTTCTGTCCTACCTATCAGTTAGGTAATCCCGACTCAGTGACAGATTATGATGACTGTTTCCCAGACTGGAACTGATCTGCATTCAGCCCTCCACCCACGTAGTCAAAGAGGGTTGGTCTGTCTGCATCTGTTAACTGATATCTACATCTATGAAAAAGAAGGAATGTTTTTCTGAAAAGAGCCATTAGATTTCAATATGCAACTTCAGGTAACTATGTATAAAAAAAAAAATTATACTTAAGTTATTCGAAGTTGTCTCATTGTTAAAACAGAAATTTCACTTAACATGATCTGGGAAAAACACTAGAATAAATAGGTATGTTTCTTGTTGATGCATGATTAATTATTGGGTCTGAATCAAATAGAGATGAAGTCACAGCCTACATCAGATATAACTTCAATTTAGGTATCTAATTACATATAATATTGAACTGAGACTATCAGAGGAAAATGTGAAACCTAAAGAGAAAAAAAAAAACCAAACCAATACCTCAAAATTTAGAAAAAAACATCTCTTTCCCCCGACTTACTCACTGACATCTTTTGGAAGTCTCTCAAGATAAAAGCTTTTGATTTTATAACATAATACTTCTCTATCAAAAAAACATTTCTCTAGTCAAAGTAGTTTACCAGACAAATTGCAGTGAAATGGTCAGTTAATTTCTTTTTTTGCTACATAAAGCTAGAAAGTAGAACATCAATAAAATGATCCAGTATGTTATATAATTTCCAAAAGGATGTTTCATTTAAAGAAAGAAGTCGCATTTGCATAATCAATTCATCCTCAAAATGTGAGATTACTATATTTAAAACAGCTCTATTGTTATTTATACTTGCATTATGATAGCATTCAAGGGCTTTCAATACAGCTGATTGTACCAGGTACAAAAATTGAGAAAAGGCTGAATTCAGCTAATATTTTACTCATGTAAAGTTAAATGCCTAAATGGCCCATATGAACTAGGCACTGATGCTGCAAACCAATTCATCTCAATTTGTTAATCTTAAAATTATGTATTTACTCTGAGCTAATTATCTAGGCTTCCTCTCTAATTAACTGGAAGAGACAGGCACCTTAAGAAGCTGACTCATCTCTTCTTAAGACTGGTATAATGAAACGTTGGAAGTGCTGCTCATGACGCTTTTCCACAGACTAGTAAAAGAGCCTAAACACCTGGTTTAGACTAAATATAAGACAAATAACTTTATTCATTTCACATGTATAGTCTAAACCAGACTATATTTAGACTATATAAATGAAATGAATAAAGTTATTTGAAAGAAATTCCATGTTGATGGTAGGTTGCCTCTGTGCACTCAGCATAAAGTATGAAAAAACAACTTCGTAGAATATTCAGTTAATATAATGTGCTCTATCAACCTTACTAGTTTAACAGTTTTGTACTCTGTGGATAATTCCACTGAAATCTGAGAACTGGGTACAACTCTTCATGAGTTTTAGCTGCAAAATTTTGCTCAAAGGGGAGCATGTAAACATTTTTCCTTTCCAGATTTTACAGGAATCTGATGAGTCTTAATCAGATATTAATCTTAAATATTATAATCTTAAATTATAATCTTAATCTTAAATATTTTATTGTCATTACCTTCAAACAAAAGATAGAAGTGACTACATCCAACAGCAAGTATTATTTCACGGGAAGATTCGTAATTCTGTGATTGAAGTCAGCTATAGTCAACCTTGTACTTAGGTTGCAATCACGTCTGATCAGACAAATAAACTTTATCTCTGATTGAGTTATACAGAATAGAGATTACATTCCCCGCTGTTTCGCAAGCCAGATGATATTTCAAGGAAGGTGTTGTCAGAATTGACCAACCAATAGACTATGAGCTCAGCTTGACTGTGGTTCACAGCCTGCTCCCTGCTGCCCTCTTGCCTAAGGTCTACACACACAAGAAAAGCAACATAGCTTGTGGCTGGCTGGTCATTAATAAATCCTATCACCTTCTTTTATGAGATTCTTGTCACAGAAGAAAAAACACTTTTTTTGCCCATTTGCATTTGCATGGGCACTCTCAAGCAATTCACAAGGACAGCATATAGTTTGGTATGTCTCTGGAACGCACCTACTCACATGCTCACCTGCCACACGAGTTCCCCTGACCCCCATCACATCACAGGGGACATGCTCATTCTCATCATTGGGCAGTGACAGAATCATAGAATCACAGAATCACCAGACTGGAAGAGACCCACCGGGTCATTGAGTCCAACCACTCCCACCAACATCTAAGCCATGCCCCTCAGTACCTCATCCACTCACACCTTAAACACCTCCAGGGACGGCAAGTCAACCGCCTCCCTGGGTAGACCATTCCAGTGCCTAATGACCTTTTCAGTGAAGAATTTTTTCCTTATGTTGAGCCTGAACCTTCCCTGGTGGAGCTTGAGGCCATTCTCTCTTGTCCTGTCCACTGTCACCTGGGAGAAGAGGCCAGCTCCCTCCTCTCCACACCCTCCCTTCAAGTAGCTGTAGAGAGCAATGAAGTCTTCCCTCACCCTCCTCTTCTCAAGGCTAAACAACACCAGCTCTCTGAGTCGCCTCTTGTAAGACTTGTTCTCCAGCCTCTTCACCAGCTTTGTCGCTCTTCTCTGGACTTGCTCCAGAGCCTCAACATCCTTCTTGTGGTGAGGGGCCCAGAACTTAACACAATATTCAAGAAGCGGTCTCACCAGTGTGGAGTACAGAGGGAGAATAACCTCCCTGGACCTGCTGGTCATGCCATTTCTGATACAAGCCAAGATGCCATTGGCCTTCTTGGCTACCTGGGCACACTGCTGCATGTTTGTCCTATGACATCAGGGGCAGGAGAAGAGAGAGGAATGATATGATTTCATATGATGTAGATATACTCAGATCATTTGATGAAGAATGGGGTACTGCAAGCACCCTTCTTGTTTATCTACAAGGAGCTGTTCAATTTGTTCCATTGCAGAGACCGACTGTATTAGAAGCTATGTAAACTAACTGAGAGGAAATGGTTCTGTCTGAACTATTACTTACATCCAAGCTTTTAATTCTCTCCAGAAACACTATGTGAAATAATGTGTATTACCAAAAGTATCAGAGTGTAATAAAAAAACATGTCTTCCATATTTATCAAAACAAAGTATCATCTGTATCTGCATTCAGATGTTTGCAATTATTTCTAGGGGGGAAAAGATAAATTTTAAAACAAAAAGATTTTTTAAGTTACCATTCAAAAATGAAATTGTTCTTTACTTTTACACCTAGAAAAACAGTCTGTTTATTGTTTACAAGGTGCAAACAAACCACTTTGTTGCTCTTTCGGGTAGGAGATATTTTTACTGTGTTATTTTGAACAAGTTAAAAGATCATCCCCAAACACCCCATTTTTTCTAAGATTTAATGCAAAAGTAGAACAAAGTGAGTACAATCATCCCTTAATAATTTTTATTTTGCCCCAATTAACATGGTGAAAAAAGCTTCAGAAATATGTATTATATATAAAATAGTAAGATTGCATGCCATTTCCTAACCAGCTCTTATGTAAAGATACTCCATTAGCACTCATCAGTATACACAAAAAGTATGAAGTAGTTTTAAAATCAAATACAATTACTGGAAAACAGATTTGGCTACAAAAGATACGGATTATGAAATTAGGAGGTTTTATAAACGAGGAAAATATTTACCCTTGAAAGAATATTTGTACAACTACTGAAAGCAGGATTATGAACTCCATAGTGGTTATAAAGCTGCCCAATTGCAAACCATATAGATCATAATCTTAGAAAAAATGTGCAAGCCAAAGGGTAAAGATACTTACACAATAAGTCAACTTTAGCCATCTTTTCATCCCAATTCCAAAGATTTAATAAATTACTTATCTCAGTAGTTATACAATAGTGGACCCTCCATCAAATTAAAAAAAGAAACCAACCCAACAATTGTGAATATACATGGGTTTGTGAAATATTTAAGGGACAGAATTTAAACAATTTAGAATTATACAATTAGAAAGTCTTAAAATGAAGAATAGTTGAAATAGCAAATAATTCTAAGACTAAAAATATCTCCCCACATTACAAAAAGAAGCTAAGCAAGCCCTTAGAATCTAATGGATTAAAAAATATCTTGGGCGAATACTGTAGAAAGGCATATATTGTATTACCGCAATACAGGAAAAACTACAACTTAAGCCACAGGTTACTTGGCTTCCTTATACTTTGTGTGATCAGAAAACTCTCACTCTTTCCCTTCCCTCCTTTTTCTTTCCTCTAGTTCTTTCTTTCTCTCTTTGGTAGGGACTCTAGAAATTGTGTAAATTCTTTCTGTTAAATTAGAACACCATCTCCTCCCACACAGGAGCTGAAAGGCAAAATCCTAACATGAAAAAATGAAAGAAAATTATCACTAGCTCAACACTATAGTAATTCACTTCATTTTTATCTTATTTTGTGTGGCATTTCAAGAGCATAAATAAATATAAAATGTATTAAAAAAAAGCTTTTCCCCCATTTTCTTGCAGCACACATTTTTTTGAGGTATACAAGCATTAACGTCTTTTTAGCATTTGAACAATTTTGCAGTAACAGCTTCAGGGGTCTCATTATCTTTTGGTCTGGACCAGAGTATGCTGCAAGTATGTTTGAAGAGAAGGACAAGTTTTTTTCAATCATATCAGAATGTCTTCAAATAAGTTATCAAGAAAGGACATTTTCCTTTGCTCTGTGCCTTTAGGTATGACACTAGCTGATGTTTTGAAAGGATACATTTTGTTCATCAGTAAAAAAGAATGCATTACTCCCTCTGTCCAACCTGCATTTTTCAGGACTAAAATTTCATTGCTGTTATTAGACAACTGCTATAATAGACAACATATCCAGTTGTCTACTCTAATAACTTATATGAACTGGAGACATGACACTTCTTATGTAGCTAAAAGTAACTTCCGTAGATGACAAATCTATGTCTAAGGTTTCTAATTTTCTTCATCGTAGTTGCCAGTGCTGTCAGCAGGTCAGAATATAAAGATTACCAAAGTGAAAAAGAGAGAGAAAAAAGAAAGAAAAATAACATATAGCAAAGTACCCTTCTGTTTTACTGACTTTGACCTCTACTAAATTTTGTAACACTAGGGACTGCTGCAGAAAGCATATTTGCATAAAATACCACACAGCCACCAATCTGGCTGGTTTAACACAATGGCAGAGGAAAATAGGTCTGTCTGAACTCTGTGGCCAAAGATTACGACTATGGCTAATTGACCCATTTTTTAGCATGGTAGAAAAAAGATGAAGACATTTTTACACCATTACCTTTTAATTTAAAATTTTGCCCAGGATGCAAAAGAAAACCCAATATCACTATCACTGTGAACTTCAAACATTCATGTTCACAGCCCAGAGTGCATAACCACAACTCTTGTTAAGCATTCAACAATCCGTCTCAGATGTCATCTTCCTCCTATCCATCTTCTCACTCTAATTTTATTTCATTCCTTCTCATCACCAAACTTCCTCTCATACCACCAAGAAGACACCCCACAAAATCATCTGCAATTATAATCTTTATAAACCATGCCCTACTGCATTCCAAACCCCTTCCTACTCAAGGATCCCTTATTAAATGTGCCAACGCTCTAAATTCAGACCAAATACTTCTTGCATGCAGCTCCTTGTCTCCTCCAGTTCTGCTTGCCCAGGTACTGCTATTATCACTTTCACTCTACCATTACTATTCTTCATGCTGAGGCATCTCTCTGCTTGCCTCTTCCATGACTTCTCTCCTCACAACATACGCTCTTCCACCAGCCACTACTATACCTGTACAGTGCTCCTTGTGGTGACTGTGGCTCTCCTGGTATTAAAGCAGCATCTGATGCTGGTCTGACAGGTACTTAACACTTAGATATAGGTATGCACTTACTAAAGTCCACCCACAGAGAACCTAAGGGCAGAAGTAAAATATAAGTTTGTGTGAAAACAGGTTGTATGTAATCCATACTATTAATGCATCATTGCAAAACCACATAGCGAGCAGTACGCATGGCCAGATTCTGGTCAACGCTTGTTTTGTTTAAACAGGCTTCTCCCCTTTTATCTTCCACCTTCTCACCTGAATATGGAAGCCCAGATGTAGTCTTTTTGTCTAAGGCTGGCAGAAACAACCTATCCAGAAGTGATGATTTTTTTCTTTACTTTTTTTTAATTATTTCTTGCCATCCTCTCCACCTCTACTTATAGATAGTTTCCTCTCCATAGCTGTGTTTATCCCGAGTTAGCAGGTTGGATGCATATGAGATTACAAAGGAAGAGATTAGATTTATTTAATACCACTTAAAAAGCTCCAGTTGAGTCTTACAGGCTTCCACCTTTGAATAAAATGGATTTTGCCAGATGGCATACACCGCACACAAACCAGAGTCACTTCAAAACTACATGCTTATTTCAGAACCTAGCCCTCTCCAAAACTATTTAACAATTCATTTCTATTTGAATCCTGAAACGGAGTCCATAACAGAAACTAGATACATTTTTAACATTACTTTTAAAACAATCAGAGCTTAAGTGTAAGAGAAAAAACAACTCTTGCATAGCTGGAAAATGTTCTAGTTCACAAACACCCTGCTTTCTTTTTCATCCAAAATGCTTTCACAATGCAAGTAAAGTTTATATTCTTTTTAACACATTATAGGGAATGTTCCACCCCATTGCAATACTTAATAATGAAGCACATTTTGTTACAACATAATTTGCTACTATAGTTGATAGTGTCTTACACACAAAATTAGACGGTATTAGCATCCTCATTTTTTTCTTATATAAAATATATTTCATTAAGTTAATAAAGAAAAGTCAATACTACATATTTATTACTTCTCATTATTGCTAATTTCCTGCCATGAAGAATTTGCTTTGAGCTGTGAAAGAATATGAACGCCAATTATACATCACCTCAGCGTTTACAATGAAACTACATATAAATGACAGATTTTGGTGCAGAAAGGGCATTTTACCTTGCAGCGTGGAACTGTGTCAGTGTGTGCTTATCGGTAACGGGTACAAAGTCCAGTCACGTGAACTGAAACAGAAGGGTGGAGAGGAAGAAAGAAGAGCAAAGCTGAAAAAGGCAATTCTTACTATACAGCACTGACACTATTGCTTGGCAAGACACCAGTTCACTAGCAGGAAGCAATCTCAACATGTTTTAAACATGCCGAAACTCTTGGTTTAGTTTCTTGCTATAGGTCTCATATTAGGCTTTTAAATGCTAGTGACTTCACAATACATTCCTGTAAAATAAGAGCAGTGCAGAATTTCAGGTACACGCCTGCCTTCAGTACATATAGCAAGCATTCCTGTAGAGTATCTATATAGCAACTTCTGAGAAACTGCACTAAAACATCTTTTAAAGCATCATTTCAGATCAGTGTTTTTCAGACTTCTCCACTGGAGGCATAGAACTACTTAGAGATTCTCTCTACATAAATACTGCACACTTTAGCCCATCCTGGTTTGCTTACTATGCATTCTCTTAGAAACTGTTTGTGCTTCCAGAAAATTACTGTTCCCAGGAAGTTCAAGGACTCTAGTATGAAAAATTATTCATTAAACTTTGAAATGTGTCAGCTAGATTACATCTTATCCTCCCAACTCCACCCCAGTTTATGCATTTTTTCACAAGGAAACTTAATCAGGAAGAGAAAGATGCACGTCCAAAGACCAGTGCTAATAAAACTTAACAGAACCTAACCCTTACATTCTAAATATAAAATTTTACTTTTCTTCCAGGCAAAACACTGAAGCTAACAAAGACTAGGAAAAATAAAATTGATCTTTCTGAACAGCCTTCTAAATGCAAAGCTCAAATTATATTTAAAGGAATCAGTACAGCTTGTTTTGAGCTTTCCTCCTGCATTTTTCCTCCCACTGCTTTAAAACAACATTGTACTGCAACAACTTTGAAACAATTTTAAATTACCAACCTTTTCTCTGTCTAAAATTCAAATAGGAAATACTAGCTCTACCTTAAACTTTTGAAAAACTCTGTACCTATTGTCTGTACCTAAGTGAAAATAAAGACAATTTAAAAAAAAATCTTGTCAAACTCCCTAAAGTAACCAGCTAGTTTTTAATCTCTGATTAATCATATTTTTAAATAAATCATATTTTAGAATGTACTGAGAACAACTCCTTCATATAGACATAGAAACAGTATAAGATAGAATGGATTAGAAGCAACATCCATCAGCAAAAGTCAAAAATGTTTGTACTTCACCAAGTTTCTTACTACATAAACTGCAACTCTTCACAGCTGTATGATAACTATTTATTACAAAAACAAATCATTAAACCAAACATATATTAAGAAACACTAATTCAAAACCCTGTGATCTTGTACATGAGAAGAATGTAGTGTAAAACAAAGATATACATGCCAAAGTAAAAACAGATTGAATAAAAAGCAGGCTTGTTTGTGCTAATTAGTGTGACAATGCAAGGTATTTGATGCGGGAAAACAAAACACAGTATTAAAAAATCTATTCATTTTGAGTAAAACAGTATGCAAAAAATTGTGATGAGTTAATAAGTGAAAAAACAAACATCCTCCCACTCTCCGATCTCAATCTGAGCGCTGAACAAAGACTAAACAGAGGGTTTTTCTTTGTGTTTCTTCTCCGTGTTTGATTAGAAATCACTAAATGGTACTAAAGTGATAGTTATTCAATGACTTCAAAGAGTAAGTAGGACTGAAAAGTAAAATGCTAATGGGAAGGCTGCATTTAAGCTATGGTAACTAGGGTACTAGTTACCCAGTAGTGTATACTCAAACAAGGAACAGGTTTATCCTGTTCAACGGCTTATATTGTCTGTTCTCACCAACAGGTATTTTTTGTAGTTTTGTTGCTTCCCCTACACACACACACGGATATAAACACAAAGTCCAAATTTGTTTTCTCTTTCATCATCTGTTAGAAACACTGGTTTTTAGGAAACTTTGGTCTTTTGCTCACCAGGTGGAAGAGTGTCTTCTCATTTATAGATGAAAATTCATATGTATAAGAGTTCAACTCATGAAATTGGTAAATTACTTTTTAAATAGTGCTTGGGAAGAAAGGAAGTATGACTAGATTTACTGGAATTAAGTGGAAAAGCAGACCTGCAGTGAAGCATACCTTTTGTCTCAGCTCACCAAAACATTTTTGTGAAAGCTTTAAAAGCATAGGATCAAACTTGATCACACCACAAAACATGATAAAGAACAATGCTGTCTTAGACTGGCTGTGTGTTGGTGCACACCAAAATGCTTATGCTTCCATACAAATCCACTAACACAAAATTGCATTTAACAGGGATTCACATGAAATACACCAATAAGAGAGCTAAAAAATGAACAGTGGATTTTTTAAAACGTCTTCTATCATAGCAAAACCCAAGGAACTGAGCTAATTTCAGAAAATGATTTTGAAATCCATACATATGCAGAATTAAAAGATACAGCTCTGCCCTTCCTAGGGACGTTGTACCTACAAATTGGATTAATGGATGCTAGGGGTTATTTATTTTGCAACAAATCCTTAGTTAAAAGATATGTTTAAACCTTATTCAGTCTTTAGTTCAGTCCCAAAACCACAGTGATTTGCTTCACTCTAAAAATTCTGCAGCCATGGAGTTATCCTGAAGGATGTTAAGAGAATAATTATATAAACTCCTGAAATCTGCGGACTGCAGAAGACTTTGTGCAGTTCTGAGGAAGTCTCTGTGACTTTTATGTATGGAACTCAATGACATGGTCTAATGATTTTACTGGTTTTTTTCCCCATGATTATGCTTAATTAGTTAAGAGTTTAGCTGGAAGAACTGACTGGCCACGTAAGAATAAAGATCCAGGTTTTGTAGTTGCTGTATCCATAGTTTCTGACTATCAAATAACACTTGTTTAAGCTACTGCATGTCACAAACAGAAAAGAATCTTTATGGAAAAGTGGACTTGAACAGACAGGGAAAATAGATTTCATTGGATCTACTCAATAATGTATTTTATTGTATTTCCTGGATGTGATGAAGTCAGACATAGTAGATGAATATGCAAGTCCCCAGCTTTTGCCTGGTTCTTCAAGAAGGAACCTACCCAAATATATTAAAAAGTTGCAAGTTGGTGAGGGTTTATTAAGATTTACACCAACTTTAAAAAGCTTTAATACAGGTACCACCTCTATTGGAGATTCAGTGACAAGAGTGCCACCTACTGAGTGAAACTCTATGCTCCTGGAAGCACACAGGATTTCCTCCCAGCTCTGCAACTCAATACAGCTTAACTGTACCTCATTTCATGACCACAACAAAAGGTGGCTAGCCTCTGGATGGCTCATCCTACATAATTAGGATATATAGCCATCTTAATATTACAAGTTCTCTTAATAGCTTTTGGAAAATTAATTTTTCCAGATGACAGCATAATTTTTCTGCCCTAAAAAAAGAAAACTAAGCACAAAACAGATTATGGACTCAGGCTGTCAAACATGGTTATTAAGTTAACACTAATTCTCTCTTGCTTGTAGCAGCCACTGGCCTAAGTGACACATGCAACATTTCTGAAACACTGATACTGTTTATGCCGTAACACCGCTTCTTGCAGAAAGCTGCTTCATCACATAATCCTTATCTGCCTTTTATTTTCATACTTAAAAATATATAAAAGTCTTTCAAACTGTAAGAAGAGGTATTAAAGTCTTCACGGGCTAGATATGTTGCCACTGATCTATTTCAGTGCCATATAATACAGACTACTCTTAATTCATGAGCATACAGCTAGAAGTGATCCACAAAGAAAATTTTAAATTGGACATGCCACAACAAAAGCTTTCAGCTTTGGTTTGGTAGAAAATGGGGAACAACCAGACTAAGCAGCAGTAGTATAAAGTATTTGTAAGGATTACAAATCATTCATTCGTGCACAAAATAAAACTATGGCAAAATGGTAATTCAATTCTTACATTAATTCAAAAGAATGCTGTATCTGGGACTAAGACAGCAGTTTACTAGTAGAAGATGGTCTTTCTATTTGTCACTTATAAAATCCACAGCTACCAAAATTTACCTGAGTAGGGGACTTCTCTAAGCTTACACAGAGAAAAAAAGAGAAATCTGAAACAGAATGAAAACACTACAAGCTTTGGAAAACATAAATTATGAGGAAAGGTTAAAGGAATTAAGTTTGTTAAAATAATTTTTAATTGAAACAAAATGAAACAAAACAAAACTATGGATAATCCTAATACAGCAAAAGATTCACTGCTTTAGAAAATTTAAGACATAATGTCTGGATAGACATTTTAAGCTTATATAATTATGTCTCAATACAGAAATTTCATCTAGACCTTGAACATCTCTTGTGGTCTCATCTGTATTTAAGAACAGGCAACTGAAACCTAGGAATCTTTAAATCCTGCAGTGTCACTGTGAGCAATTATGCACCTCAGAGAAGCCTTACAGGATGAAATGTTTGAGATACATTTAGTTGGTAGAGGTAGCTGGCTTGGTGTGGGGGGAAGGTTTTCACTGGCTTGATGACAGCAGCGGGACTACAATGCTTCCTTTAGGTATCCCTAGTGTCTTAATTGTATCTGTATTTGCAAGTAGTGTTTCTTGTTTCACACATTCTACAAAAATAAGTAGCTGATACTGATCTTCCACTAAGAAAATTTTAGTTCAAAGTGTAAAATACAAAATAAGGTTAACTATTTTCTCATGCATTTTGTTTCAACACACTATCTAATTCCTGAAGGCATGTAAAAATATGCTTTACCTAAAGCAGGTGGACAACCTAATGAAAGGACTATTTCCTTGCCCAAAAAATAGTCAAAGCCTTACATGCTAGTGCTCACAAAACATATTTGACATCAGCTGTCCAGAACAGCATGCTCTGGAGTATACTACCAGTGTGAGTTTGTGTGTCTGCATATATAGGGAACAAGAGAGGGCAGTACCTTCAGGAGGGAAGAGAGAATTCCCAAAAAAGAATTATGACTTGGCTGGGACATACAGGAGCTTTTGCAGCCAAGGAAAATTACCCAACTCTACTAGTCAAGAATAGCCTAAATATCTAATATAAGTCAGCTTCAATACAGACTCAAGAAGTAGCTGGTTCACTCTGCTTGGCATTGCCCCCTCTACTCTACCTTCCCACAATTTCTGCTTCCTGATGAGTTACTAATTCATACGTTCCAGCAGAGTGTTATGGCTTCTTTGTCTAAATAGACACAGACACTCAGGACTGCTGGTGTCATTGAAAAAAAAGGAAATGTTGTGGGACCAAACAAGCTTGCTTCCAACAGTCCTCCTTGCACTACCTAAGTCAATAGTATGTTTATGCTGATCATGTAGACATTCTAGGCTGAGCTTAAGCAAGCTCATTTCTCTCTGCTGGACTCTGCTGGGTAGATACAACATGGTAAGGGCACATACCCACAACGTAGGCAGAACGTCTGAGCTCTGGAGATTCTATTCTCCAGCTTGTTGAATGCTAAGTTGTGAGTACACACAGAAAATCCAAATCTGGAGCATTACAGTGGCTCAGAGACCTTGAGAGAGACCCTCTCTCTCTTTTTCATCTGGAAATGTAATCAACTGCAGCCTTTGAAGAGGTTGAGCTTAGGAACACAAGACTGAAATGGACCATTGGAAGGGTGACTGCATTCAGTTCCATCCTTATTGCTAGCAACCAAATGACAGATGTCTTACTCAGGAAGGTTGACAGAATGTGTATGTGATAAGGCACTACACATACAATAAGTTTCATACAGTCTGCAGCAACCAAATTGTAGTAAAATGAAAAAATAAAGCCATAGATTCACATGCAGACAAGAAAGAAAACTAAAAGCATAAGCAATATTTTAGGCTTCTGCAATAACAGAAAGTTAGATAAATAAATAAAGTTGCAAATGATCCTACAGAGGAAGCACATATCACACAGAAGAAGTAAAATAAGATACAACACTTCAGACATCTGGGGATGCATTCCCTTCTGCTCTAATCTCTCTGATAGTTTAAGGCTAACCACAAACCACTGATTAAGCACTTCAGGATTTGAACTATAATGACACTGCTAATCACCTGAACACTTTGCCTGTGTGCAGCCAATATTTTACTCTAAGACCAAAAATGATGTCAAAAAGCTAATTCACAAGCTGTAGAGGAGAAAAAAATTATCCTTACTGACTTTAAGTGAAACAAAAAAATAGGCCCTAAAGCACAGAATTAAGCTTCCATTTCCCAGCTTCAGAAACTATTCTTTCATAGAATCTTATCAATACACACAGCAATTGACATCTAAAACTACTCTATATCCTTTGTTCCCTCCCGTGTACTTGGTTGGCTTTTCTAGAATTTCACCCTTTTTTTGCTGCTTAAGAACCTTTTTAAACTGTCTCACGTAAATATAAATGACTGGCGAACATCATCTTCGCTTTATACTCCTGAAGCATAACACATCATCTTCCTCGCCCTTCTGACTCACTCATTTGTAATTGGTAGCAAATACCAAAATGCAATGAATGGATGGCCTTCCCCCTCCTGCTTGCTTGGCTGTAGGAAGATCCATATCATTCATTAAAAATTATGCACTCCCATTTGACTTACATAATAAATAAAACATGACTAAAATCAGTAGGTGTATGGTATTACTTCATTGCCATAAGAGACAGGCTCATTTCCCCTTTAGCAACCAGAAAAAAACACGAGTTTAAACAATAAGATTTACTTAATTCATATTCTTAAGGTGAAAAGCTTTTGTTAGGCAACATCCAGCACTGAGAGGGGTTTAAGTTTTTCAGGGCTTATAAGCTCAACTCTATCAACTGTGGTGAATCTCAGCTGATACCTGAATTAAATTATGTGTAACTCTGAGTGATTTGTTAATAATAGTGGGTTTAACAGCTGTTCATGTAAATCATTGTGAGAGCTTTTAAATTACTGGATTTATTCAAGTTTCCAGAGTATTTTTTAATATTCACACCAAAATGGATTATAATCTGTTTATCCTCTTTGCCAAGGCACCTGCAGAACAAGAAAAATAAAGAGTCAGTAGTATCATGTGCATGATGCTCCTACAAATGCTATAAAAATATGTAAATGAATCCATGCTTCCAGCACAATATGAAATAGTGAAATAGAAAGCTGCAATTTTTGAGTCAAGTGTATTACCTCAGAAAACACTTAAACATGTTTTGATGCTTTTACTCTCTAGAAGAACTCAGTCACATAAATTTCAGTAATATGGAAACCTGCAGGCTCAAGGTAAAGAAAACCTAAACAAACATACAAAGGCGTAAAAAAGGTCTGCGTACATAAAAGGACATGTTTCATACTTACCCCACTGATACGCGCCTGAGTATTTTCACTTTATCTCACATGGAAGAACAATAAAAATAACGTGATTGTAACATATTACAAAGCCAGAAAAACCCAAACTTGTTCAGGGTAAGGAGGGCTACCTAGTTGTTTAAAAACCTGGATATGCAGCATGTATATGCAGCATGTATATGTACCATGTAAGGCCATAAAACTAAAAACTGCAAAGATTTATTCATCCGTTTTGGTACGTGCCCAGATAGCAAGTTTAATTAATTAAAAAAAGTACATGAAGTCAGAGCTGTAGTTGAGACTTTGCAGGACTCAAGTCTACTTGAATGCTTACATCTCAGTAACCCAAGTTCACCTTTCTCAATAAGCAGACATCAGGTTCATAGAATTAGAGAATCACCAGGTTGGAAGAGACCCACTGGATCATCGAGCCCAACCATTCCCACCAACCTCTAAATCATGCCCCTCGGTACCCCATCCACCCACATCTTAAACACCTCCAGGGAAGGCAAGTCAACCACCTCCCTGGGCAGATTGTTACATTGCCTAATGACCCTTTCAGTGAAGAATTTTTTTCCTTATGTCAAGCCTGAACCTTCCCTGGTAGAGTTTGAGGCCATTCACATGCATATAATTAACCATCAGTTTTCATTACTGTACCTCTACCACAGCATGTTTCCCACAAATCAAAAGTTATTAAAATAAATTCCTTATCACTTGAAACTGCTAAAAATAGATAACAAAAACAAGTAGCAAGCAAAAAATTCTCAATCTCAACTTCTTTTCTCTTCTTAAAATAAGAGCTGAATACTCCACAAGGACATTCGAGAAAAATATTTACGATAAACACTTAAGACAGCTCAAATAAAGCTTAGATCAGCATTTTCAGTTACTTGTGTATCTTGAAAACTATAGTCCATCACGAAGAAAAATTCTGCTTGGACTTTCATCCCATTTCATCCTGTTAGTAGGAAGACTTCATCACACTGAAAGAATCTATTGCCTATATTAGGAACATTTTTACTGGAGTGTAGCTTTGAAGAATCAGCTAAGCTAACATTACACTGATTATCACTGATAAGCCAAATTAAACAAGCAAACTGAGGTCATCAGTATGTCAGATAACCTGTCTTGAAATGTACACAATAAGATTTGTTACAAGGACCGCAAACTTAAAATAGTTCGTCTTGTGTATTACACTTTAATTTTGAGAAGTGTAGATTTTGTTCATAAAGCTTGTCACTAGGATTTATTTCCACTTTAAACAGCCAAAAAGTGTTGCATAAGCCTTATGTTTTCTGAGATGACCTGGCAGTTTACACGCTAAAAACAGTAAACATCTCTCCTTCCAGGGAGGATAGTGGAGGTACAGTTGTGAGCAAAATACTTACATTTTAATTAGAAGAATGAACCGGGAAAACCAACTAGTACAGTTTGTTCTTGTTAAAAGTACAGTTGTTATTACGCCAGCAAATACAACTAAAGATGGATTTTTTAGAATATTTGATAGTGAATGAATCTCTTCAGGTACAAGCACCATTCAAGCTCACTACTTTTCTTCTTCAAATTTTTGCCACAACAGCAAACACTCCTATAGCGGAAACACATTCTTTCCAATAATAGCGGAATACTACCATTATAAGTATTGAAACTACTGCAATGATTTTTTATTCCTTTTAACAGATTAGCACTTTTTTTTTTTTTAGACATATTGTATTTAGGATTTGACCTCCCTAATGATTCTAGCTATGCTCCCACCTTAGAGAGCTACTATGGAAACTAATGCATTTGCTGCTTGAAACGAAGCTGGAACATCGACTTGTTGAACAGTGTTTATTGCAGAAAGAAAACAGCTGGAGGGATTCTTAACACTTACATTGTAGGGTTAACAAAGGAAAATATAATCTGGAAACGCAAGGACCCATTTTCTGAGATCTACACAAGAACTAACAGATGCATGTCATAACTACACAATGCTTTTAAAAGACATTTCAGGCATTGTGCACAGCCTTTTTCCTAGTCTACATAGGCAGAGCCTAAATGGCAGTATCAAACATAAGTTACAATGGGAGACAAGTTAACAGAAACAGAAAACTAATCCAAAACACTGTTTGAAAATCACGTTTTATTATTAAAATGGTAAAAGTGAAGGCCAGGGATGTTTTGTGTTCGTATTTCCAAGATAGGAAGAGATATATGGACTTTGTGTCTATGGTATTTCTCAGGAATATGGGGTCAGAGTTCTTTTAAGGGGTAGGTTTTGGAAGTAAGCAAGATGCATAAGGGGGCTAAATTAAAATTCAAATGTGATTGTATGGTACTTACAATTACGGCTTTAAAACCCATAACTAACTTGCCAAAATTATGAAATATTGCCAATTCAAATGAAGACACTATCAGAAAAATTTGTTGCCAAGAAGGTTGTCTACCTACAAACAAGAGACATGATTTTCCTTGTGTGAAGCCACAACTAACCATTGCCCTTATGCAGAACTGCAAAGCAGTAGAGATCCTGAAGCCAGCATGTCACCTTGGGAGGCTGACAGAGTTCTTTTCGGGTGTGCTGCTTCAACCGCTATTTCAATGATCCTGATGCCCAATGGTGAGGCACCTGCATGAAAAGACAGAAAAGGGAAGACTGATGAGGAATGTTACCTGCCTCGCTCACAACTGCCCAGTCAAAATCTGACAGTGATTCCCTGCACATGGCAAAATTTTGCTCCGTCTCAAGAACACTGGCCTGTTTCTTGAATTTCATAACTTCCTGGAACATTTAAGAAAAAAACCCCATTCAGTATAACCCACAATCTACTATGCACACACTTGGTAGACCCTTAAGAGACAGGTTTACACCCATCATTTTACCCTTTCCTTACTGTATTATATAGATCTGCATTTTTCCATTCATGGCATCAATAGTGATCCAGTGACAGCATTAGCCTTGTAAATTTCTACATGATCACGCAAATGTTTGGGGAGAAAACAAGTGTTATGACAGGGGAGGTTCAGAATGGTCATTATGAAAAAAAATTCTTCATCAAAAGGGTTATCAGGCACTGGCACAGGCTGCTAAAGGAAGTTATGGAGTCACCATCCCCAGAGGTATTTAAAAGATGTGTAGATGAAGTGCTTGGGGATATGATTTAGTAGTGGACGGGTACAGCTGGACTCGATGACCTCAAAGGTCTTTCGTCACCTAGTAATTCTATAAATAAGAAACGCGGTCCAACACGTCAAAACATGGGCAGATTCCCAGTCACTACCATAACCACAGACGATGTAATTAAGTAAAGCCCTCTGTGAGAAGAGGCCCCACGAAGGAAAATGGACTTTGTTAAAAAAGAAACTGAAGAACCAAACTTTGTTAAAAAAGAAAGAAAACGGGTAACCCCAGGCTTTTTAGCCTCGAGGAGGCCAAGGGGAGCCCTCATTGCTCTCTACAGCGACCTGAAAGGAGGTTGTAGAGAGGAGGGAGCTGGGATCTTCTGACAAGGGACAGGACAAGAGGGAATAGCCTCAAGCTCCACCAGGGGAGGTTTAGGCTGGAGATTAGGAAAAAAAAAATTCACAGAAAGGGTCACTGGAACAGGCTGCCCAGGGAGGTGGTTGATTCACCCTCCCTGGAGGGGTTTAAGGGACGGGTGGACAAGATCCTGAGGGACATGGTTTAGTGTTTGATAGGAGTGGTTGAGCTCGATGATCCAGTGGGTCTTTTCCAACTTGGTGATTCTGTGATTCCTTTCAAATGGCGTTAAGAAAAAAAAGATGAAGCAAAGTGCGTGGAAAACGGAGAAACCGTATACGAACTGCGTGAAAAACGGAGGTGAAAAAAAAAAAAAAAAGATACGGACTGCGTGGAGAAAGGAATAACAGAATACGGACTACGCGAAAAAGGAATAAACCGTATACAAACCGCGTAAAAGCAAAGAATCATAGAACCACCAGGTTGGAAGAGACCCACCGGACACATCGAGTCCAACCACTCCTTATCAAAGAGGCAAGAAGGCAGCCGGTTGTAGAGGCGAAGAGGCCGCCTCGCCCCCGCCCCCCCGCGCGCTTGCGCCGCTGCCTGCCGGGCGCCCTCTCGCCGGGTCCCCGCCATGTCCCGCTCGGCCGCCTCGCCGCGGCCGGTCACCCACCTCATCTTTGACATGGACGGCCTCCTGCTGGGTGTGTAAGCCTTCGCCTGCCCCCCCAACCCCTTCGCTGGGTCTCTCCCTCTCTCACCACCCGCGCTCCGGGCGGGCAGCCGGACTTCCCCCTAACCGCTTCCCCCCCCACCCACCCCCCCCACCCTGGGGCTGCTGAAATCCGGTCGAAGGGATTAATGTCACAGGAAACGGTTTGTTTCCTCTCTCTCCTCCTACCCCCTCGCCTTTCGCCCGCGCTGGAGAGATGCGGGTCGGAGAGGGCGCTTTTAGCCGTGGTGGTGGAGGGCTGGATTGGGGGCAGGGTGGCTGGGGGCGGGGTTGGGCTTAAAAAGCCAGGAAAAGAGGGTTTGGAGATGGGGATTCCCTCGTTGGCAGAGCGGGAACGGCTCCGCAGGAGGCGCCCGGGAGCGGCGAGTGGTGCAGGGACTGGGGGCGCAGAGGGTCTGCCGCTGGCAAAAAAAGCCTGGAAGCTTATGTGATCGCATCTCTCTGTTTTTGTATCGGTAGACTTTCAGCTTTGCAGGCTTATTCTGAAGTCGTGGAGTCATGGAATTGGGTTGGGAAGGACCTTAAAAGTCATCCAGTTGTGCCCCCCTTGCCATGGTCAGGAGCACATTCATAGAATCATAGAATCACTCCGTTGGAAAAAAACCACCAGATCATCGAGTTCAACCATTCCCATCAATCACTGAGCCACGTCTCTCAGCACCTCATCCACCCATCCCTTAAACACCTCCAGGGAAGGTGACTCAATCCCCTCTCTGGGCAGCCTCTGCCAGTGCCCATTGAACGTTTCCGTGAAAAATTTTTTCCTAATGTTCAGCCTGAACCTCCCCTGGTGGAGCCTGAGGCCATTCCCTCTTGTCCTGTCCCCTGTCACTTGAGGATCAGGTTTCTCCAGGCCTCATCTGGCCTGGCGCTGAGCACCTCCAGGGGTGGGGAACACAGGGCTTTTCTGGAAAATCTCTTCCAGTGACTCACTGCTTTCCCAGTTAAAAAAAAAAAAAACAACCCAAACCTCCTTCCTAATATCTCATCTAAATTTCCACTTCTGTCAGTTTGATACCATTACTCTTGTCCTGTCGCTGCACTCCTGATAAGAAAGCCCATCCCATTTTTCCCATAAGCCTCCTTTAAGTACTGGAAGTCTGCTGTAAAGAACCAATCAGTGCCATGTCATACAGCTAGATAAGACGTTGAGGTTCCAATAGTCAGCATGGCCAGAACACTGTTCAGATCTGCTCTTAACTGTGTGCTGAAACAGGGCCTTCCGCATGATCCAGTGGGAAGTGTCCCTGCCCTTCACAGGGGAGTTGGAACTGATGATCTTTAAGGTCCCTTCCAATCCAAAATATTCTATGATTTTATGTCTATTGCAGGATAATTGAATATTTTTGTATGTGACCAGGTTTTTGAAATGTTCTGCATGGTTTCTCACACAGGAAGCAGCTTTGGATGTAGATGGAATGTTAAAAACGGTGAATTTGAGGCATGTACCTTCATTCTTGCAAAACCCAAATTGTTGAAGTCTATGCAAAGCATGCTCTGAAGTCTAATGAGTTACTCTGTTTCCAGGAAATGTACTCTTCTTTTGTATTTTAGGCCTATAACAGGTGAAGGCAATTCATTTATCATGGCGTAAAACCAAACTGACTTTACTGGGGCTATCACAAATGTTTTCAAGCACTTAGAGCCCTTGGTTTCTTTCTGTTTGATTAATCTGCACTCTCACTAGGCTATGCAAAACAGTGATTAAGATGAGTAGTTTTATTTTTGGTTTCACCACAGGAGTCTCAGATAGCCAAGGGCTATGTGTTTTGAGGTGTGGGTGTTTGTTTTAAATCCACAACCAGTAACTTCAATTTCATTCTTATTTATAAGTTTCAGTAAAGCTTTTTTAGTTACTACCGATTTTTAGTAGAATTTGCAGGAAATCTGCTTCATGCAGAATACTTACCTGAGCAGGGAAGTTTAGGTAAGCAGTATGAATATTTAGGCATTCATACAGATGCATAAGTTTTTTATATCAGTTTCGAGTGAAATTAGTATTCACTGGATATAGGTGCTTTATCTTTGCACAGTATTCTAGAACTAAAGAAATTTTTTTAGATGCTATCCCACATATACTTAGAAATATTTGTTGTGTCATGTTTCCACTCATCACTGTTACTCCACAATTTGGACGTGATTTCTTGTATTTTAAAAAGTTGCTTAGAATGAATGTGTTGTATTTCAATAATCATTCAGCTGTGATGAAAGCTATAATTATGTATAAAATTAAACTGAAAATATTCAAGTGTCTTCCAGTACAGAAGCATAAAAAGGACACTACCTTGATAATTTCCATAATGTACACGTCTTTTCAGAGCCCTTATAGTGTGTTTCAGCCTCTAAATACTTTGAGTTCTGTCATGACTTTTGGTGATCCTGTTTGTTTCAGTGAGTTATGATCCTTAGAAGGCAAAGTGGCAGTCAGAAGACTTTTTGGACTTCCCTAAAATTATTCCTGCATGTTTCAAGAAGTTTGGAATAATTTTGGTGAAGAAATGAAACAAGGGGCACGTGGGCTAGCTGCCTTCCACCCAACCTGTCTGCTGTAAATCTTCTGAATGAGACAGATGTTTATATCGAAGTAAACCTTCATGGGAGCTATGATCCCTTTTAATTTTCTTATGAGATTTTTAATGCATCACATAGTGTTAATGAAAGATGATAAAATGAATTATATACACATTTCTAAAACGTATAGAAATCCACACAAAAAAAGACCTACCTAAGAGCACAAATAAAATTTTTTGGTATTGGATAACTATACTTCTGTAACTTTTTGAGTATTTCCATAGCTAGTTGCATTTTTCAGAATCTGAAGTTTTAGGCTTTGCAATAATTTTCACATCAAAGTAGTGTGCAAGACTATATTGTAACTGATTTTGGAGTTTTTTCACCTAAGCTTCGATGCTTTCATAGAACAAATATTAATTGATCTATAACCGAAGAATTGAATATTGAATTGATGTAATGTGTCATGAGCTTGCTTTCTAAAGCTGATACACTTGCTTCTGATTAAGGAAGGTATGCTACCTTCTGAGAGGAAAATTTTAAAGTATTTGTGAACACTTTGTAAGTGTGAGTGTCTGAGGCACTTAGAAGGTTCTTGACTTTAGAAACAGTCTGTTTTACCCCATAGAACCTACATCTATTGTGGCTAACGCTAGGCTACGTGGAAGTGTTGCTGAGTCTGATCGCTTGTGACTTTATCTTCCCCTCATCTCTTCAACATAGTCGAGACTGATTAAGTTGTCCTTGAGTCCCACCTTGATGTATCAGCTTACCTACAACAGGGAAATTCTTGCCCCTGAACTGCCAGTGGAAGTGCTTAATCTCTTTTATTTGTTGCCCTTCTGTATCGTTATTTGAAGTGTTATCTAAGGCTCTTTTTTCAGCACTTTACTCAAACGCAGTACACCCTCCTCCCGGAATTTTCTCCTTTTGGATTAGCTTCTCTCTCCCTTTCAGCTGTTCAATGAAATCTTAGGGTTTTTTCTCTGTCGTGTGTCTATTGCCAGGAAATTAGCACACTGGAAAATAATGCTCTCACTTAGTAACTAAAATTTGTGAGCAGCATCTCTAGACAGCTTGTTATTTAATAGATAAAATTAATTAAAAGACTTTTTTTTGTAGGAAACTCCAGCTGTAATAAGAAAAACAGCTTTTGTGGTATTGTACTACAGTTATATCCTGTTTTATTAAACTTATGCAGGAATGTTTAATTAAAGCATTTTATAACTGGTGTTCACTTCACTGTGTAATTTAAACCAGACGTAAAGGAATAATTAAATTTTAATTTTTGCGTACTGCTGTATCTTTTCCCTTTTTTTTAACCAACACTTTTGTAATGTTGAATTTCTACTTGCCTTCCTACAGTAAATGCTAACAAGAAATGCTCAGAACATGTACAGTAGATTGTTTTTTTCTGAAAACGCTTTAGCCTTTTCCTACAGAAGACTAGTGTTCTAACCACCCATATGCAGTATAATTAAAACCACTGAACCTTCTTACCTGCGTGCTTATCTGACACACACAGAGTACAGGGTTAGGTGGCTAAAATGAAAAATAAATAAACAGAAAAAAGAACAGAAGCTAGAGATCTTTTATACCTACATAAATACTTCTGTTATATTTGTATTTTTTAGCATCTGATCCCTGCATTTTAGCCTGTTGTAAAAGCATAAAAAAATACCCAACATGGAAGATGCAGAAGGAATAAACTATTGAATTTCTACAAAATATACAGATGGGATCTATCTTTTCACCTTTCTGCAAAGGTTGTATTTCAAGATATGACAACTAGTTTTGTTATGGAATTGTGACCAATAGCTTACCCAGCACCAGAACACACATAGTATCGAATGTTGCTTTTGTTGATCTGTGCCTAAACTTGTAGGGGGCCGAAAATGTTTTAAAATGGAAATTACATTTTCTACAAGCTGCATGCATAATACTAACCATTCCTAACTAACAAATTAACTTATGACAACTGCCACAAAGGTAATATGTTTATTAGCATTGTGCTTAAAACTGAACTAAAGCTAAATTAACATGCAGAGGTGGTGACATTTCAGTATAGAAAGTTTAGTCATATATCCATTTTTATTGAAATTTTGTTGGAAGTAGTGATTCTTTTCTGTAAAGTATTGTTGTTGGTATTTTTAAGTGTTGTGAAACAGCATGTTTGCTTAATCTTTACAGCACGTTTACATCATATTCAAGTAGATGTACAAGAGATAAGGTGTATAAGCTTCATTTTACAAGATAACTTTGCCATGATTCAAAGTCTTTTTGGACTGTACAGGCACAGGTATGCCAGCTTGCTCTGACCATTCATAGTTTAGGCTACTAGCATCAGAAATTGCTGCTTTTTTAGCCGCTGTCGTCTTTGTGTGGAAAAGACTGCTGGATTTTTCTAGTGTGCCACTTCTAAGTAACTTCTGCATGGCAAATCATACAGGTAATCTCTGTTCTATGTTATAGAAGAAATTAACTTCTGGTTAGATTCATAGCAATGTTGTAAGATCCACGAGAGTTTTGGCATGTTTTCTTTCTCCCTACTCCCCTCTTTCTACCTACTGATTTTGTCAAGGTCAGAAGTCAAAGATGTACTTTTACTTTCATTTCATTGCACAAGTTGCCAAGGAGATTGCTGTTACAATAAACCTGGTAAGATTTCCATGCTGGAGTTTACTTGTGTTCATGCTGTCTTTTATTTTACAGTGTGAATGGGAGGTTAAACCAGCTTCCTATTTCTTCTGCATCAGAGCAAATAGCACCAATTCAACTAAACATCAGTCTTCTCTAGATTGTCCTCTATTATGGCTTAAGTGCAGGAATTAATCTTCTTAGGCTATAAACTGGCAATCTTGTAAGCCTATTTTCTGCTTCTAGATAGTGGAAACTTACTTTCTTGCCATTCTCCATTTCCATCTGATTTTGGTGAACAAAGAAGGAACAAAAATACTCTCTTGCCTTTGTGTTCTCACTTGTATCTTGTAGCAAATCAAAGATATTAAGGATATTATTAGATAAAATACCTCATAGATGCTTCCTGAGCAAGTTTTGGAGATAAATAAAACAACTCCTGATTGAGAATTAACTAACCATAAATAGAGTAAATAAGATTTGTTGTATGCTTGAAAGCTAACGTTTTAATTTAACAGCAGGGGAAAATTTGTCAAGGACATAACAAATGTGCCAACCTACAGTCTGACTTCTATTATTCCTATGATTGATTTGCAAATAGTCCATCATTGGTTGTTGTTTGTGGTTAAAGTAGTCCAGAATCATAACTTAGTTGAGCATCTGTAGAACAGGTTTTTCTTTTTTCATTTCATTTCTGGAATGGTTACCGCATTTCAAATACCATGGGCAGCATTAGCAATGATCTTTTTCTACTTGGAAAATTAACAAAGGAACAGTACCAAGCTGAAAAATACATTATTTTATTTTAATGTTGCACATAATTTACACTTAAATGCAATGCAGTTTTGGTGCTTTTTTTATTTATTTATTTGTTGCTCTAGACCCAAAGCATTTGTTTTTAAAAGAAAAACTCCACCGTGCTAAATAAAAGAATCCCAAGAGATTTCAAATTCCCACTGTTGTTAATGCAACTTTCATTTTATTATACACATTCAATTGTATAAAGGCCTTTGGCAAGTGGAGAGGTATGTTTTGAAAGTAGCGGGAGTCTAAAGGTTCTGTTTGGTGATTTTAGAGATGCTCGCAGCAGTTTGACCATTTATAAAGAATAGTCTCTTTCTATGCCTAAATGCACATTTTCCAGCCTGTTTGTAGATGATAAGGTTTTATATTTGCTGTCTGTGTACTCTGTTTTGTGTATAAAGTTCCAATTATTTTGCTTTGAATGTAAATAGTGAAGTGTTATGAATAGAACAGAATTTCACACAAAGAAAAGGTGCACAGAGTTTTCACTTATAATAACGCTGTTTCCAGCTGCTACATTCCAATTTTCATTTTACTTAAAAAGAAAAGCAACATTAACAACCCTGCATTTATTATTCTGCATACTGGCAGTGGTTACACTGTATGCCATCTTCAGCCCAACTCTGAAGCTCTTGTTCTCAGCAGCTATAATTCATTCATGTAGCCTTGTTGTGAATTGGGTAATTGAACTCTCGAGAGTGGAATTTTTAAAGATTCTTTAATTTTTCTGGGTAGGACATTTACCAGCAAAATTCTACTCTGTGAGTGCTGCTGGTGTATTTTCTCTGAGACAAGCGTATTTTTGAAAACTTGGATTTATACTTCTTATGTTGGGGAGTGAATGTGGATTCTTGTTATTATTTTAGCTATTTTTTCACTTATCTTTCTAATTTTTTTTAATTGGCAACAGACCTTAATGGTAGTGATATTTTTCATGATATGATCATTGTTCTTTTAAACACCAGGAACTAACAACACAATAGTAATTAAGCTAAATATCTTATCTGTTCAAATTTGATATCTGTTGCTTTATTGTGGGCAACTGATTTTTAATTTGCGTGATGCAGAGACTGCTCACGATTCTTGCTTCTTCTGTTATGTGTTTCTGTACCTCTCTGTATTGAACCTCAATTCTTTCACAAGACTACTGCGACATAATTAACCAAAATAATTTTTACAATTTATTATAGTTTTGACCAAAACTTCTGATCTTGATTTATTCTTTTCCTTCACCTTAATAGTAATAAAATCACTGTTACAGCCCGAAGTTCATTCAGGTACCACTAACCTTTATCAATTTTTTTTACTCCTTTTTTTGATAGGTAACAATTTTCTTTTTTTTTTTTTTGGCAACATTTTGCTGTTTGAATGCCTGTTGAAATTATCAGTGTTTGCTGCCTCTGAGTATGCTTTCTGTTCTTGTGCAGCTTTTAATAATCTTTAATATCTCTTATAAAACTACCATTTTGCATAGTAGTTTGGCAATAGATCTGATGTTCTTAGTCTGGAAAACCTTACATCTAAGTGGACACAGCTCTTTCCCAAGTGTGGTTTTGCTGTTGTTTATATATAGCCACCAAATCACAGAATGGTAAGGGTTGGAAGTGACCTCTTGAGAATACTTAGTCCAGCCATTCTGCTGCAGCAGGTTCACTTAGAGGAAGCTGGACAGGAATGTGTCCAGCAGGATTTTGAATATCTCCAGAGAAGGAGACTCCACAAACTCCCTAGGCAACCTGTTACAGTGCTCTGCGGCTTTCATAGTAAAGAAGTTCTTCCTCACGTTTGAATGGAATTTCCTGTGTTCAGTTTGTGCCTTTGTCCTCTCACTAGGCACCTCTGAAAAGAGTCTGGCCCTTTCCTCTTGACACTCACCGTTTAGATATTTATAAAAATTGATCAGGTCCCCTCTCAGTCTCCTCCTGGCTAAACAGACCTGGATCTGTCAGCCTTTCTTTGTAAAAGTTGCTTTCCAGCTGGTCAGTGCCTGACTTGTCTTGCTACAGAGGATTATTCTTTCCAAGGTGCAGAACCCTACATTTGCTTTTGCTGAACTTATTAGGTTCCTCTCCAGTCAACTTTCCAGCCTTCCAGGTCTCGCTGAATGGCAGCACAGCCTTCCAGGGTATCAGCCTCCAATTCTAACCCAGTTCTAGGACCCAGTTCTAGCCCTGGGGAACACCACTCACCACAGGCTTCCACTAGACTCTACACCACCAATTACAACCCTCTGAGCTCTGCCTTCCAGACAGTTCTGGTTTCTTTTTAAAATGTATTCTTTTCTTCCTTCTTCCCTTGCTTAAAGAATATCAGTCATTTTAGTCTGAAATATATTCAATCCAACCTTTTAGAATTAGTTTCTTATCATTAGGCCATAAAAATGAACTATAGATGAAGCCTCTTGAAACTGCAGTGTGACACAGCAGAACTTGCTTAGCTGAGTTTGTGAAACTTTATGCCAAAAGCTGTGTATACATCACCTACGTAAGACGAACTTACACTGAACTTATTACTGAGTTACATTCAAGAAGGCCCCAGAGGATAAGGGATCTACCACCACCTGCAAACCCTAAAGATAAGAAAGGACACCATCAGCTTAAAGTCAAGGAAGGAACCTAATAAAGAATGACAAGACCAGCTATTGCATGGACCATACATTGGGAGCACTTGTCGGGGAGGAACTGAGAATGTAAGAGTAATTACACAGAGATCTCTGTTTGGGATCCCTCTCTGGAGGTACCCAGCTCCAGCTGTAACCTGGTGCACTAAAGTATTTAGTGTCTGAGACTCTGCCTCAGGAAACCTAGGGTTGAAGAAGCAAACTTTATAACACCTTTTGAGGTATGAAGTATTTTTGTAAAGGTTGTGAACTCTTCTAGTAGACTGTGTATCTCTGATGAAACCAGTTGTCTTGGTTTAGCCTGTACCAGCAGCTAAGTATCTCGCTTCCTCTCACTCCCTTGCTCCTCACTGATCTCCCCTCTGTGGGGCTGGGAGAAGAACTAGCAAGTAAAGTAAAACTTGTGGACTGAGATGAAGGCATTGACTGTTGGGAAGATAATTCTCTCTATCCTGGCTCTTCTAGTTCTTGAAAGCTTTCCTTTGGGCACTAGTTATGTATCTGTACACCATGTATTACTTGTTACCTCTGCTCTTAGGTTTTGCTTCCACTGTGCCTGTTCTTTTGGACACGTTTCATGGTCAGTTTTTCTTGGGATAGCACAAGGCAAGTGAGAAGAAAACCCAGTTTATTATTTGTTAGCCCGGACTTTCTATCTAATGTTGATGGGAATTTACTTATGACCTTTGTCATTGTATAGTAAGTACAGTGTTATACAGTATCTCGTACTCCCAACCCATTAATTCTCTGACCTGGTGTAATAGTACCAGTGGTCGCTGTGTAACCTTTGCTCTCTGAAGGACAGATGCATACTAGTCCTTTGCAGCAGCTCTGTGCTTTCGGGTGCTGAACTGATTTGGTTTGCTGCCAAGCAGCTCAGCCCTCTTGTTCACTCTTGAGCATTGATTGTCTGCTGTGCATACATATTAATTCACTCATGTTCTCTTTTACAGTGTTACCATATACTGAAAATTGCCTGCTCATGTTAGGGCGTATTTTTGAACATTATGTTTTTAAAATTGTGGTTTTTAATCTGTCCATTTGGGTGTAGTGTAAACTGCCACGGAGTGTGTATTCAAGTAAAGCCTTATTTGATTGCTGACCCATCATGAAAGGAAGTGTCTTTGTTAGGTAGGGATATTTTATGAGTTTGACAATGGTACTGTTCATTTGGGAACATTTCTAAGGAAGAGAAAAAAGTTTGCACTGATACTGGAAGAAGGACAGAGTAAAAGATAATATATGTGTAATAGATAAAATGAGTGTATCAGAAGGCCTGAAGTGGAAGAAATTAATGGGTATAAGGTGAAGCATGAGTACACTGAGACATAAATTAATTTGAATAAATTGTTCTATGGTAAATATTTTTATATTTGTTTTTGTAATTTACGTACAGAAAGCTCCTTTAACCTGTCTCTTCAGTGTAGAAGAGTAGACACATATATGCCTGTAAAGTGACATAACAATGCTACAAGATTATTACTGCAAAAAATTACACCATGTGAAACAGTGGATCTTATGCTAGGCCTGAATCCTTTCTATAGCATCATATTATTATTGGACTAACAAAGCATTCTTTGCTTTGTGGCTCAGGGGAGATGGAGCCACAAAGAGTACAATGCAATAAATTTCTAGTCTTTAAAAATTAAAAACAGTGTTTCATGGGGAACATATCTCAGGAAAATGAAAGTGTTTGGGCCACTAAGGTATTGTAGTATATTTAATTGTTACTCTACTGCCTAATAGCTAGCATTGTTATTATTGCTGTAGATCATATTTTTTATTATATTGTTCCTTCTTCCATTTTTAATTCAAATGTCTTCATTTTTCATGAATGAAGGCATCTAAGAGTAAAGCGCAAGAAGTGGTGTTGCTGTTCTGTTTTTCTGTGTTCTAGAACTTTATCATTTTTATGCAGTAGTTGACTACAAATTGTATAGTATTGTAAAGTCTCATTTCTTAAGATGTTTTACTCACTATTGTCTTTGTATAGTTTACTGTTTATCATGGCTTTGCCTTTTTAAAAAGAGAACTATTTAACTTTCCTCTTCTGGAACTTGTTAGAGAGAGCAGGTTATTAGAATTTACACTTGGAAACACTGTATGATAACAATATAAAATTGGAGTTTCTAGGTTCTAAGAGCTAGTTTAAAAAAACAGTAGTTTTGTGTATTTGAACCACTTGTCATACTAATGCCAGTTCTACCTTTTTAAAAAAAATTAAAAAAACCCTAGAGTTCTCTCTAACAAATTACAAAAAAATAGACTTTTTTTACCTGCTAATTGTATTAAAAGTTTTAAAGAGCTTGTGGCATGTTTTTTTTTTGCTACCTATTACGTGACTCTTCATATCTTAGAAACAGCTGCATCTCCAATGAACTTCACGTTATACCATTTCTAGACAGCTGTAAACTGTCACGTGCAACCTCCCCTGTCCAGGCTGGTTCTTGAACTGCTCTGAGAGGAGAGCTTTCTGAAGTCTGCTCTAGCACCGTTACTGCTGTCCTGGTCATTCTTTTCTTATGGACAGCAGGATGGTGGAGAGTGGAAACAGTCTATGCATGTGTTGGGACAAAGTATGAAATTATGTATGGCCAGACTGCTTCTAGGTCCTAGGGTTTAGAAATAGCCTGTGAGTTCCAAAACTCACTCCAATACATTGAACCTACAGCAGTAACTGTACTTACAACTTACTGTTAACAACGTATAAGAGTTGGATTGTATGATTTGAAGTTAATATAATTGGATTCTTATACTAATAGTCATGTATGCTCTTCGGATAACAGAGAAAAACAAGACACTTCAGCTTGTTAGAATACCTGTTTTTCATTTTAGTGCAAAGTTTTCTCTCTTTTTGAAAACTACTCTCCAGAGGCCATTGGAAAGACACGGCTTATGGCTTGTTTGCCTGTTTTCAGAAGAGATAAGCCTTTGGTGACCAAGTGTTTTGTTATTATTGTAACTTGTATACCTTCTAATTCTTTTTTCATTACATTTAGGAAACGCTTAAGTTTAACTGGATATTCAACTTTAACTATATGCCTAGGACATAGTCCGTGTAACGGTTTCAAAATATAGTGAGTCAAAAGGTATAGCTTTAGGACTTCATCTTTTTGTCCAGAAGTCATTTAAGTTCAAGTGGCTTAGGTTGGTATATTCAGGAAATGGAGCAGACACTTATTGTTTTGCTGATTGTAAGCTTGGTTTCAGATCAGGCAAAAGGAAATTACTGGAATGAGCTCAAGGAAGCTATTTATTCAATGGTGTCTGTTACAAATAACATTTTTCAGAGTTATTTCACATTCGGGTATTAGAAACTTTTATTTCATTCTAGATTTTGTGTGTCAGATGTGTTTGGATACTTCTGAATGCAGCTCTTTGTAATCATTTAATAGTTACTGTATATATAATTGCAAAAGTGTACTTCTATTAAACATTTCTAGCTATTATTTTTACCACACCTTGTCAAGTGTTAATCAGATAGACTGGGGTTTTTTTCCTAATTTCTTGAAGCGTCTCACTCCTTTCTAATTGTGAAGCTGCCCGCAATGCACTTTCAAAACCAATTTTCACATTTACAAGCAGAATGATAGCAAATTGTTGCTATGGAGCCAAGATTTGTTTTTTTAAAATCTAATTTCAGGTTAGTTACTGTAGAATTGAAAACGTGTAACTTATCTAACATATTTATATTCAGAAACTATGAGCTTGATTGCCTCTTTCTGATACTGTTTTGACTTATTCTATTTCAGTAGGTTTGTACCTAATTCTGAGTAGTGAGAGAAAGGCTACTGAGTTTTTGTTGTTTTTTTTTTTTTCCTTTAGTTTTTGGATGGTGGAAGAATGTTGGGAGTATGGGACTATTTTTGGAAATTATGTAAAAATATCTTCTAGTACCTGCTTATTGAGCATATGCTTTACCAGTTTGTCTTTTACAAGCGCAGTTTGCAGTAGAATTAGAAACACCCCAGCGAAATAACTCCTGTGTCAGGCTTATTAAATTCCAGCCACAGGAGAGTGAAGCTGCTTGTGTCTCATGAGGTAAACTTTGACCTTGGCTTGCAGTACAGAGGTAGAGGCTGAGTGAAAGTGGAATGACTCCTTCTTTGGTTCACAATACCAGTTTTCATTTTAAGCACATTAATCATGTGGAAGAATGAAATCACAGACTTAAGTATCTTGCAGTCTTTGAGTTTCTGAACACATATTTTTTATTTCATTTGGTAGGATACACAGCGGTATTTGTTGCAACTCTAACCTGTCACGCTCAAAACAGTCACAACATAACATTTCCATTATTCCCGGAACCACTCTCTAGCAAAATAAGATTCAGCTTCTCCCCTTTGAGGTAGCTGAAAATATAACCTTAATAGCTACTGTTGGAAAGTCATCCTCCAGCTTTCTATTACTCCTGCAGTCCTCATGTGAATTGGGTTCACTGATGTGTTAGTGAGATTCTCTGAACCTTTTTGTAATCATTCTATTCTTTCAGGATTGTAGTGTGGATAAGTTTTATATCTTTTTATAAAACATCCCTGGTACTGTTCTATTATTTTTCCCCTCTTTTAAGCAAGAGATAGTAGAATTTAGGTTAAAGGGATTGTGGTGTTTGAAGACCTTATGCTAGGTTAGAATAATCATAATGTGCTGAAATAATACTAGGTCAGTATGATCCAAGTGCAGGACTTAAGAGGCAGTTCTGATCTCATTTACCTCCTCTGCCAGGAAATGCCACTCTTGGAAAAGCTTTAAAAGCTAAAATATTTTACTTGAAAATGTGGAGTGGATCCAATACATACACTTTAGGTATCTGATGTGTTTAAATGTTCTTTATAGCAAATCTACTAAAATAAAATCATTTTTATAGTCAGTAGAGAGACTGATGCTTCTTTCTCCAGATAGAGGTCCCTGGGATGCTTTCAAACTGAGGTAGTTTGAAACCCTTTCACAGATATTTTGCACTGAATATTTAATTTTGAAATGTCTCCTCCATGTCTCACAGGAACTGTAGCTGATGCCTTGTGTTTTTGTGAGTTTCAGGCTTCCTAGTCAGTTTTCTTCTGCCATATTAAGACTTTGTATGATGGGAGGTAGAGTTTTTGGGCAAATCACACAATGTTGTACAACAATTTTCACAACAGGCACCTAGATCAAAACATGCTTTTAAGATTTCCCAGTTAATAAAGGCAGGCATATTCTTTATTGTTTGTGTGACTGTGTATATAGTATTATTAAGTAGACTGCATCATCTGTGCAGAGATGCCAAAGATTTTCAGTAATATTTCAAATACATACTGGGCAGAAAACTGTACGGCTCTTCAGCTGCAGAACTGAGAATTACTGTGTAAATACTCACAAAGAAAATAAAATGAATACTATTAAACAACTGTTATTGCATACTGAACTCTTTAAGTGACAGTTTATTGGGGAATATTAATACAAAGATCTAATATGGGTACAGTCCTGCTGCAGTGGAGTAGCAGACTGACTTAATTTCCTGAAATAGGAAAAGTTCCTTTTGCCATACTAGGTATCCTCAGCGCACAGCATCTGCTGTTCAGGTGCTGGAGTGCAGATGATGTTTGAGCTCAGAAGCACAAAACCATTGTAGATTGGATGATGCTGATCTCGTGAAAGGTGTCCCTGCCTGTGGTAGGGGAGATTGGACTAGATGACCTTTAAACGTCCCTTCCAAGCCAAACCATTTCATTATATGGGTACCAATCTCTCAGTGGATTCAATGGGGCTTAGTTCAAAGCTTCTATGGCTAAGTATAAGGTTTTATTTCACCATGCCAATTATAAGTTGATGATAGTCTAAAATTATGGTCTTCCAGTAGTTCTGTGCTTCTGCCTATGATGTTAGAAAACAGAAAGAGCTCATGATAGCCCACTATCTTTGAGTGGTCCTACTCTGAGCTGCAGGCTGTATTTGACCTAGGGGTCAGTTAGGACCTGCCTCCAGCTTACAGCCAAGTCTGGAGGTTGGACAACTCTTGCTGTCACCATGTAAAGCTTTTTCAATGCTGTGTAAGAGTAACCCTATATTTTCATCCTCAGCCTCATGTTGGAGGTGCATGTTGTGGTCATGCAAGAGAAGGCTGTTTCTCACTGTGACAAATGTGCTCCTCCTGTTTGAAATAACTAAACTTTGGTCCAGGCAGATGCTGAGCAATTAGGCCTAACTGAAGTAATCCTGCTGTGTGAGGCTATTGGCGAGAACTCAAACCAGAAGAAGAGTTTGGCTGGTGACTGGGTGGTGACCAGAACTGCATTCACACAGCAGAAAATCTGACTACATATCAACACCTCTGCTTATCTATATCTTCAGACATTAGGGTCCATTGAGCTCTCCCTCCATAGCAGCTGATCTCCCCTTGTGTAGGGATGCCTCTCAAGGTTATACCTCAAGGCTTGGTAAGTGACATTTATTTTTCATGCATGTAACATTTAAAATATGTATATTAAGCTTGAGTGATAATCTTAGTACTAAGTTAGTACATACTAACTTTAAGTGTAGAAAATAGTATTGATTGCCAGTCCGTCTGTACTTATTAAGTACTTTACATACCTACATTTACTGATTAGAACTCAATGTTTGCCTGAGTGATCTCTCTATAACTACCTGAAAAGAGGTTGTAGAGAGGAGGGTGATGGCCTCTTCTTCCAAGTGACAGGGGACAGGACAAGAGGGAATGGCCTCAAGCTCCACCAGGGGAGATTTAGGCTGGACATCAGGAGGAAGTTTTTCACACAAAGGGTCATTAGGCATTGGAACAGGCTGCCCAGAGAGGTGGTTGATTGACCTTCCCTGGAGGTGTGTAAGGCATGGGAAGACGAGGTCCTGAGGGGCATGGTTTAGTGTTTGATAGGAATGGTTGGACTTGATGATCGGTGGGTCTCTTCCAACCTGATTATTCCATGATTCTATGATTCTATGACTCTTCTCCAGCGACACTCAACTGGGTAGAAATCCACACCCGTGGTGTGGTATTGAAGGTCTCTTAAACTGATATCTATACAATGGTTTTGAGGTTTCATGCACAGTTTCCAAACAGTGATTACAGCACATAAAACATAATTTTCAGTTCACTGTATAGCACTTGCCATATGAATCTCAAAATCCGGTTCTTTTTTGTATTTTAAAATACAAAGAGATATGTAAAGAGATACTGTGAAAAACCTTGCAGTATTTCTAGCACTTTTCTCTTGTCTTTAGGCAGTCAGCCATGATGAAATGTCCTCTCTCTTGGAAAATCAAGTGAATTTATGATGTTTGATTTTCCCCTCTTAGCGTTAACACCACAGAGAAATTACTTCATCAGCAGATTTAGTTCAAAAGTTTCAGGCACTCTTTAGTGGACAGAAGAGATTGACTTTATTAATCTGTAGTTCTTTACACTTCTTTTGTGGTAGTATGTTTGACAAATAGCTGCAATTAAGTTTAGAACACTGTCCAAGGCCTTACTAGAAAAATAATGTTTTTCTTTTCTATTATAGTCACTCTATCTTTTGAAATGTTTCCACTGTTTAGGATACTGACTTTTTGGATACTATTACTGAAAGTGAATTAGAAACAAGTAACACTGAAAGTTAAACAATTTGAATTCACAACTTGCCTAAGTCTTAATATATATGTAGTCTCCTGGGCAAGCACAAGCTTTCTGAGAATAAGGAAATTGTTAGAAGAGAACTGTTGTGTGTGAAGAGAGTTTTTTTTCCTTGCTTTATTTTTTTTTTTTGGGGGGTGGGGGCAGCAGTTGGAGCTTAGAGAGAAATAAAGTTTCTGACACTTCCCCCCCCCCCCCCCCCGAATATTGTCTTTTTCTGGTTTTGGTGGTTTGGGCTGTTGGTTAAACAGAACAGCTTTGGCACATCTGTCCAGGGAAGTTTGTTTCTTATAACATTTCCCAGAGAAAGTAGATCTTAGTGAAGAAGGTATATTTGCTTGTTCTTCTGCTAACTTTGATAACATAATAACCCTTTGGGTTTCATCTGCCTTATGTAGATCTAAGTATCTTGGAACATCTTATTTCAAAACACCTTTTTAAACCTTGTTTTCCACTCTTCAAGTCAGTGAACTGCTGCCATGTGTTGTCAGCAACATATCAACACGAAGAAATTTTTTCTTGGAGAAAGGCTAACTTTCTTGTAAACATGCTATAAGCTGTTCTTCCCAGAGCTAGTAATTGCTCCTCTGGATGAAAACAGTCCTTCAGTAATACCGTTCCCTTGTTATAGAAATGCTTGTGTTGGAAGGGACCTTAAAGATCATCTCGTTTCAACACCCCTGTCATGGGCAGGGATACCTACCACTAGACGAGGCCTCCTAAGACTCCATCCAACCTGGTCTTAAACACTGCCAAGGAGAAGGAATCCGCAACTTCTCTCGGCAACCTGTTCCAGGCCATCACCACTCTCATCATGAAGAATTTCTTCTTAATATCTAATCTAAATCTTCTCCTCTGCAATGTATAGCCATTCCCCTCATCCTATCACTACAGGCCATTGTAAAAAATCCCTCCCCAGCTTTCTTTTATGCCCCATTCAGGTATTGGAAGGGCACTATAAGGTCTCCTCCTGGAGCCTTCTCCAGACTGAACAACTCCAACTCCCTCAACCTGTCCCCATAGCCAAGGTGCTCCATTCCTCTGATCATCTTGTTAGCCCTCTTCTGGACACATCCCAATAGCTATATTTCCTTCTTATGTTGAGGATTCCAGAACTGGACAAAGTACTCTGGGTTGAGTCTCACGAGGGAGAGGTAGAGTGGTAGATGCAGCCCAGGATATGGTTGGCCTTTTGGGCTCCAAGTGCACATTGCCAGCTCATGTCGAGCTTCTCATTAATCATCATCCCTTAGTACTTCTCCATAGGGCTCCTCTCAGTCACATCATCCTCTATCCTGTATTGAAACCATGGGTTTCCCTGACCCACCTGCAGGACCTTGCACTTGGCCTTGTTGAACCTCATGATGTTCACACAGGCCCATTTCTCCAGCTTGTCCAGGTCCCTCTGGATGACATCCTGTCCTTCTGGTGCGATGACTGCACCACTCCACTTGGTGTCATCTGCAAACTTGCAGAGAGTGCACTCAATCTCACTGTCTATATATTTTATGAAAATATTAAACAACACTGGTTGCAATATGAATCCCTGAGGGACACCACTTGTCGTGGATCTCCATCTGGACATCAAGCTATTGACCACTGCTCTCTGAATGCAACCATTCAACCAATTCCCTATCCACATAATAGTCCACCTATCAAATCCATTTCTCTCTGATTTAGAGAGAAGGATGTTGTGGGGGACCATGTCAAAGGCTTTACAGAAATCCAGATAGATTACATCCATTGCTTTTCCCATGTCCACTGATAGGAAACCACTAGATTGATCAGGCATGGCTTGCCCATGGTGAAGCTCATAGTTGTAGTAGTTCATATGACAGTGTAACTTTTAGCTGACCTGGGCCTTGCCATACCCATTTTAAGAAGCTACATCTCTGTTAGTCATAGGTTTTGGCCAAACAAGCGGGATTGTGTAGGCACCATGTGAACTGCATAGCTCTGTTTTTAATGTTTAACGACCTGCAGTGAATACCTAAGGAAGTGTATCAGGCAGTTTCTATGATTCGATAGTTTTTCTTTTTTTAAAGAATGAGATGCTGTCACGTAGTTGATGTTTAAGTAAGTACAGTTTTAGAATGGTTTGAATAAGTCACGTGTATTGCCAGCTATCTCAAAGTTGGGTTCCCTCATGTTCTGGTATTGAAATACAGACTTCCTGTTACTTTTTCATGTGCTATTTTATATTGGTGGTGGAGTGTTTGTTTATAGCTCCACATCAGAAGAGTGCCTGCATGGTTTATTCTTGAACTGTTTCTTTTACTTGTCTCTGGCATTAAAAAGAAGGATAAGGTGCATATGTGAATACAAGATAGCGTTAAGACATGTCTACTGTATTAATGTAAACTAAAAGCCTTTTGAATTTATTCAGAAGCTTTTTCCACTCCCCATAGAAATAAAATATTTCTTTGCATATAAAATGAGAAATTGGCTTCCTCTGTTGCTGCCACTGAAGACTTGTCCCAGTAATATAAGCCCGGAGGGACAAATACGTGATACTGATTTGGGAATGGTTCTATACAGCTATTATTTTTTTGTTACCAAACTTACTTTCTTTTTAAGCCTGTGAGCACTGACTTGAATTCACCGTAGGATGTCTCGTATCAGAGATGGGCAAACAGACTGACAGAACTCTGAGTGAAGTAGCCAGTAGCAGTGTGTTGCTCTGGACTTAGTGAAGCAATCACCATGTAGCATATTTGTGCATCTTGGAGTGTACTTCTATTAATACTCTAGTGCAACAGGGGAAAAAAAAGAAATAGATTGGCAAAAATTACATTTCCAGAACACACTTGTACCTAGTCCCTACTAAAATAAATAATAGATCATTCCAGTGAATTTTTCTAAGTGCTGATCAAAAATATAATGATTTACAAATTGTTACTCAATTAGATTTGAAGCAGTAATTTTAATGTTTGGCAGTTGTAGTAATTTTTTATCTTTATCTTTGGAAGTTTTGGTTTATCAATCACATAAAATGGTTTACTGAATAACTTGTTCTTTGTAACTAGATTAAGATTTTGAAGGAAACATTTTTTGATGTTTGCTATTTATTTTAATAGAGGCTTTACGTTTCTTTAACTTCCAGTAACAATAAGGTGAACTTAAGTGGTACTAGTTATGAGAGTAAATCAGTCGAAAGATACAGGAATGTTGCAGCAGTGTTTCCTGTGACTGGTTTGATGGGCCAGACTGTGTTTAGGTTCAGCCTGCCGGGTTAGGTACATGAGTACCACATGCCTTGAAATCTAGGTATGACTGAAGTATTTTGCTTGAGCATGCGTAAAAGTAATGCTTATTTTCCTCGTCTGAGAGGGACTGAAGCAATTGTATCTATAAAGCGATAAATTTAATTTCATTTTCTTCATAAGGAAGCTCATTTGGAAGGAATGAGGCAAATACTACAGCAAAGAATAGAACGTTCCTTTACCGCATCTCTTCAGAAGGCCTTCCTTGATAAGTGGTTTGAAATTACATCCCTTTAATGAGCCCTTAAGTCAACAGACTCCAGATTGATTTGTATTCACTACTTACTGGAGTTTTGTTCTTTAAAAGACAGCTTTCCCCTTTAAAATACTATATATACACACTATATATAGGTAAACATATATATATATATATATATATAAAAATACATTTATTTCCACTATATGTATAGAAACAAGCATTTAAATTGTCTATGTCTAGATTTATGTATATAATTTAAGAGCATAAGAAAAATCTCATAGGATGCCAGAGAAATAATCTCAGGCTCTAAGGGAACTAGATGATCTTTCAGGTTCCTTTCAACCCACACCACTCTCTGATTCTGTGATTTTCTGGTCTAGTGCTGTAACATTTAAGCTGTTGTGCAAGAAGTAATTTCTGTTGCCTGCCTTCCTCATTCCCACTTTTGGTAAGCTGCTGTAAGTGATTTTAAGGTCAATTCTTTAGGGGCTTTTTTTTTTTTCTCCTCATAGCCAGTGGGATAACCATAGTTATGTATTTTTAAACTGGCTTTCCTAGTAGTGAAAGTGTGAATGGAAGGCTATTGGGAGGGAACTGCAAGACTGACCTTTGCCACAAATTGCAAGATAGTTGTCTATTAAAGATTGCTTATTAAAAAAAAATCAAATTCTCCTTTCCTTTTTTTTCTTATTGTTTTGCTAACTCAGAAACCATCATCTCTAATTCTTCAGTGGATCTGGGTGCTTTAAACTAATTTTTGCAATTTCAGACCTGCTACGGGGCCAGTTATATAGTTGCTAATCTTTTGCATTGCTTATACTGGTTTTGTCTGTCTTGTTTGACTGACAGTATCTTAAGGGGAAAGTCTCAGATTCCCACTGAGAGGAATGGTAAGCATAGAAACAGAATGGGGAATGATTTAGGCACCATTCAGAGGCATAATCTATTATGCTCTCAATGGCCAGTTTTTATAATGCTGTTATACTTTTATCTTTCAGTAGTTTGTCATGATGTGTTATTTCTTCTTAACTTTTTTGAGATGGAGCTGTTAATGATAAACTGTGTAGTAATAGCTTGAATTATTGTTTGAGATGGGAGGGTGTACCTTGTCCCATTCTAAGTTTGATGATCGAAGGCTGTTGGTTTTTCGTTCTTTTCTCAGTTCCTGTTTGCTGAGACCATCAACATGATCTTGCAAATTTGTGGATTATTATGTGGGTTTTATCTTGCCAGTGATGTTTCCTAAACTCTATAATAGTCCACATACCATTTGGAAATATATGTACTACTGTTTGACATTCATATCTTCAGTTATATGGATATTTCAGGAGTTAGTTCACTTGTGTAGTCAAACAAGCTAAATATGTGTACTGCCTGTGGAGAGGGGGCTAGTAGAGTGACAGACTTGATGACAGGACAGTAGAGCACAGAGTCTTACTGAGGAACATCCATTGCCTGGATTTCCTGCAGTGATGAGTGTTTGTTATACTCTTGATTGTCACAGACTTGACGCAACTAGTCAGTAAGCTGATCAGCCATGTGTTTTGTATGCTGGAGAGACAAGAAAGGGAAACATGAATTCATGATTTTTCTTATGGGCAGGAATATGTCTCGCAGGTGTGGAAACAAGAAACCTATTGCTTGATTTAAAATTCTTCCCTTTAATCATTTCTCTGTCTCTCATGCAAAAAAAAATAGATCTCACAGAGTATATGTGTCCAGGATCTGATTTTGACTTACTGGAATATATTGAATGTACACTACTAAAATTCTGTTCAGACTCCTACCAGAAGGATAAAGCATAGGTTATTTCATCTGGGAAGGTTGACAGAAAGATGGGATGGGTTATTCAAATGAAGAACTCAGAACCAAAGGTTATGTTGAGGTATGGCAAAGGTCAACTTTCATGCCTACTAACCTCATCTCCTTGATGAACTAGCTATTATTTTAAAATGATAATAACATAATTTTAATAAATTCAGAAGGTGTATAGCCTTCTGAAAATACAAAGTTCCACATTAATTCCTGAAGTCATAATCTTCTATCTTAAGCTGTGTTCTTGTCTAAGTAAGTGGTTGATAAAGCTGAGGTTTAGATACTGCATTGATGCTTGCTGAATCCCTAACTTAGGTAGATCTGCAGTTCTAATTCTCACTTGACAGTGATTTGAGCAGATCATACACTCCAGTTATGCACTGTGGTCTGATGCCAAGTGACCTGTGTTTTTTTCTGAATATGTGTCAGCATATTTTTGTGCCAGATCACAAATTGAGTCATCCAGTGCCTCTGTCATTCTTGTCACTTTATTTGTACTTATTGTGACTGACTTTTACACACTGTAAATGGCACCAGTGGAGCTGACTGTGCTTTTTATATAGAAGAAGGTTTGCTATAAAAATGGCTAGATGATGATAGGTGGCTAGGGAATGAATATCACTCATTCCCAGTGAAATGTAGCAAGTGGATGGACAGTATGTCATGCTGATAATGTACATGTAAAAGCTACATCAAGGGACAAAAGCTAGAAAGATGAAGAGTGTTTTAAAAGGCAAACGAGAATGAAGCTGACGTTACACATTTACTGTAAACTGCTGGAGCTAAGAAGTCTTACTTATCCTTCCCACTCCTAGAACAGGCCATTGCCACATGCATCACGCTGTGTTCTCAGCTTGTATTCCTGATGGGAGCTAGCAACGAAGACTGGATTCGTTTACTTAAATGTATGTGTTTATTACCACTTGGGATACTGTAAGGCATCTGACGGCTTATGCAGAAGGTGTGAGTCTCACCCACATTACTTTTTTTAATGTCAACTATGCATGGATGCCTTGGACTTACCAGAATGTCTGAGGTAACAGTAGCTGCCTACAATTAGGTATTTGAATTGAACATCTAATTCCTTCTGCTTGTTTTATTTTATTGATGTGTTATATTCATGTGCATTAGATTTAATTTTTTATTGTATTGCCATTTTATAGTAGTTGGAAATTCTGATTCTTTGCTGTAGTTAAACTCTGATCAATCATCTGTTCCATGTTTATTTCTTCTTAGAATGGAAAAAAGCCTACCTCATATTTGCTAAGCACTGTTTTGATATTTCTCCATTTCAACAGGAATAAGAAATCTTGTATTGTTATTTAGTATTTACTTGTCTAATTATAAGGGGAACAAACAGATTTTCCTGTCTTCAATCAAAAGGAACATATGTTCTTATCTATTATACATGTATGTAGGGAGAGCAGCTTGTTCAGCAGGGGTCTCCTCAGATTCTAATTTTATAGTGTGTGCGTGTGGTCCTGTGTGTATTTTTTCTTCCCCAGATTTCAGGTTTTATTCATGTTCTTTAGTGAAACATGTCTATTCAAGCAAATAAAATGTCCATGTCCATGCTGTTATCATCCAATCTTGACAATAAAAATAATGTTGTTTCTCAAGAATTACAAATGCATAGAATCTTAGAAGAGGTCATGAATCTTGAGATGATAATAATTTTCACTGCAAGTAAGTTGATGTCCAAAGTCCAAATGCTATGACTTCAGGCAGCGTAAAAATTATCTCTTAGAAAGAAAAGTTGGAGGTTTTAGAAGCCAGTTCTTTAAACAGATAATTAATGAAGAGAAGGAAAGAAAGCTTTCTGTCATTCTACTTCTTTAAGCACTTACATTGCTTTAAATGTTGGTTGGACTCGATGATCCAAGAGGTCTTTTCCAGTCTGGTGATTCTGTGATTCTATGAGACTGATATGTGAGACTGTACTGCTTTTAATTTAAATGTAGGCAGTGATCAGTTGTGGTGTGTCAACCAGTTTTGAGTTTGGTTTGTTGTTTTTAGTTTTGTCGAAGTTTTTTCCTCAGTGTTGAGAAAACTTAAGTTCTAACAAAACAGGAAGGGTGATAACAACTGTTTTAATAGATTTGACTCAAACTTGTTCATGAATGCTCTTCAGTTGGCAACTACAACATTGCATAAAGGAGTATTTTTAGATCTGCAATCTGGACACTATTAAGCATTAATTTAAGAAGAAAACAGAAAATTATGTTCCAAAGTCCGGTGTGTGATATTTGAAATGCATGAAGCTATTAAATTGAGGAACTTAAGCTCTACAGTTGAGTGTTTTACTTCCAAATAGATAGAAATGTATTTATCATAGACACCTATAGGAAAATTTTCATGTTTGACAATTATACGTTTTGATTCCCTGTTCTATTTTATTTCTGCTTAGTTTGCTATGTATGACTTAGTATCAGTTTCAATTTTGAACTTTGGGTACGAGTGTTACATTCTTCACCTGGGGGGTCTGAGATGCAGAAGTAAAATCAGTAAAATCAGAAAAAAAGAGAGAACTCAAATTGTAAGCACTGTATTCTTAACTCATCTTCTCAGCTTAAAGGGAGTACTACCTGGCAGTATCACGCAAACTGAGGGATTTTTTTTTGTTGCTTTTTTTTACCCGCTCACTCTGGTGCTAGCCAGATTAACAAGTTTTAAAACCCATATGTTTCTGTTGATTCAAAACACTATTGTGATACGTTTCCTGTGGTTTTTATGGGTGTACAGGATTACTCTTTTTCTCTAACTGTTGCTGTCTCAGAAGCATTACAAAAAGTAGTATGAGTGCTGGCTTTTTTTCTTTCACTTTTTAAGCTAAAAAGGTTTTTGTGAACTGTTTACTGCCCTGTTAAGCAGTCCAGACAAGTACGTTGGGCCTTTAGGTGATCTTTTGCCTCACTGTCCCTTGTAGTTACTGAAGGCGAACATGGAGAAGAGCACTTCTGCAGGCAGCAGTGCTGTCTTCTGAACTGCTCTGTGTTCACATGATCATAGGTGTGATGATGGGAGATGTTTGTCATTTCAGATTGGAATAATTTGCTGATCTCAGGACAAGCAGGTTCTTATGGCTACATGCCAAGCATTTGTCAGACTGCAGGGAAGATCTTTGCATATGCTGCAGTCATGAGCTCTGTTCTTCCTTCTTCAGACTGTGTTCTTCATAGTATCTATGTTAAACTTTAAAGTTCAAACTCTGTCACATACTTATTATTCAGAAAGTGAGGCAATATGCACATATTTCACTATTCTATTAGCTCTATAAAAATATTTTTACATGGCAAAGGATATATTGATAAATGAGGTCTCTAATTTCTCTAAATAAATCTCATAAGAGCAACTACTTTCTTCTCTTGCTTTTGTTGCTAAAGTGATAATAATAAATATACCTTTAGAGATACAGAAGGCAAAGACATGCATGAGAAGGAAATTAAAACATGGGTAACAGCAGTAGCTGGCATTTAAAAGGCTACTACTTTAAAAGATAAACAGACTGGTAGAAAAGCCACTGTTCAGGATCTTTGTTGAAATGAAGCCAAAAGCAGAAAGGACTGTTCTTTCCTCTTTGGTGTTGAATTAAGTGTTATTGACCTTCTTTTTCAAAGACTTGTCTAGGGGGAAAGACAGGAACAACTGTTTGTTTGTATTAAAAAAGAAAAGAAATAGTTTAAAAACTATAAATACTTTTGACATGGAAGCCGGTAGTTCCACTAGCAAAATTTAGCCTGAAGTTTACTTTTGCCAAAACCCCTCTGAAAATAAAAGAGGGTAAGTTCTACTTGACTAATCACACATAAATGCAGAGGTGCCAGCAGCACTTTTATGACTGTGGTGTCTTTGAAGGCTCTCTGAAGCTTCCGTTCAAAGACACTCTTCAATAATTAATTAAATTGAGGGGTTTTTTCTGTTTTTTTCCATTTACATGAAATACTTAATGACATCCCCAATAACAGATTTGCTTCCTTTCCTCTCTTTTTATGCAAATAATAGAGTATTTTAACTAAGACACTACTTGCTAACTTGAATAGTAAAGAAAGATGATGAAAGATCAGCTCTGCATAGTTCTTTGCTGTGACCCTCAGTAACCTTTTCTTAACACAGAAGTGATTGCTTGAAAAACCTAGTTACCTCTGAGATGATCTTAGAAGTCTGGCTTCCTCTCTGCAAGTAAAAGGAGGCAATTTTATCTTTGATATCCCCTCTGGTTCCCCGGTGACCATTTCTGTGGTCCTCCTTGTAAGGCTGGCTGCTACACTGTCTGTACATGGTTTTAATCTTTTATTATTATTTTTCTTTTGGCAGATACTGAGCGCCTCTATACAGTAGTGTATGAAGAGATCTGTGGGCGTTATGGAAAGGCCTATACCTGGAATGTGAAATCCATGGTAATGGGTAAAAAAGCTCTGGAAGCAGCACAGATTATTCGAGATGTTCTAGATCTTCCGATAACCAAAGAAGAGTTATTACATGAAAGTAAATTGAAGCAAGAGAAGATATTCCCTACTGCTGAATTGATGCCAGGTATGGGGTTTTTCAGTATTTATAAATTGTTTATGGAATTATTTATATGCTAACTAAACTAGAAGTTTTTTTATCTGCCTTCCACAAAATGGTTTCTCATAACTCTTGCTTTAGCAAGTTTTAATCAAATTTACCTGTTATTTACCAGTTAAAGAGATGTTTTAACTGTTAAAGGGTACTGAAAACTTTATTTCTTGTTTCCTTGGAGAACAGCTTTTTTTTCCTATATGTTTTAAAAGAAGAAAAAAGACTAGGTAGATTTTAATTAATTCTGTTTTGTAAACCAGACGTTGCTTTTGATTGTTATTGGCAGCTATGTAATGCAGCAAGTTGGTTTTCTCTGGCCATAAGCATAGTTTGTCTTTGTTAAGCATAAATACATTATTAAATGTGCAGGTAAATGTATGACCCCATGTGTTGTTTCAGCTGGGATTCATCTTGCCTAATCTGAACATTGAAACCTGAGCCTGGCATGTGAGGCAGCTGTGTGTCAGTGTAGAGGGAGGGTTTCTCAGGTAATCCTAAGGCAGGTTAGCTTAATCACCTTTTAAAGATACATATCTTTTATCAATGATTGTGCAGGAAGCTTGAAGGAGTAGCATAAACTAGGTACTTCAAAATAGGGAAGAGAATGAGTGTTATCTTTGGTATGAATTCATATTTTTATATTTCATTACTTTTATATCTAGAATGCTTAGAGAAAAATCTTCAGCCATGCCAGACAAGCAATACCAAAACCAAGGATTACTCTTAGCTTTTCTGTACAGTTTTAAACTTCCTGGAGCAAATATCAATAATTGATAAAAAAAAAAAAGGACAAAGAAGGGGGAAGAATAAAACCAGAAAGTATTAGAAGTGAAATAGCTACATGTCATTATAAGAAGTCCAGCTGTTATATTTTTGTTTCTCGTTAAATATATGCTTGCTTGTTCTGTCAATCTTTGCGGTGCATTAATGGTTTAATTTTTAGATGCTTTTTTATACCTAGTTTCATAATGCATTAAGAAGATGACAGTTAAAAATATGTGATATGTTAAGAATAAATAAGTATCATAAAAAAAATAAAAGGTGTAATTTTTTAGGGAGCCTGAAAACTTGACTATTTTGTACGACCATCTTATTTAGTTGTCTCTCTGATGTCTTTTATGTGCAAGATTCTTAAAATTGCATCTTTCTCACTTATAGATCCACCAAAAGCTGTAAGCCTAGTTAAACTCTCGAAGAAAAAAAGGAAAATGGAAGGATATGTTTTTCATTTTTCATATCAAACTTCTGGAATTAACTGCAGCTATATTTTTTGCAAAACAAACGGAAAAAAAAAACCCAAAACAACTTATCTGGGCTTAGAAAATTCAGGATTAACAGACTAGATGGCATATTAGAAGGCACAGAGAAGAGTCCCTGAAGTGTAACAGCACAGATAGTACATACCATTATAAGGATATTCTGTGTCTGCTAAGGATTGCGATAACGTGCTTGAGCTGCCTTGAACAGAGGTTGCAGAGAGGTGATGGAACAGATTAGCCAAAAGAAACATGAAGTTCTGTGCTGTTCTTGCCTTCAAAAAATGAATTCTGAGCTTGCTGAAGCTGGGCTATTATAGATCAAATACGAAAACTCTTACCGGGGCAAGCAAGTAAACGTATTTGTCCTCACTGGAATTGATTGTCCAACTGATAATTTTTTTTAAGTTCAATTAGATACATAAAATAACTTTCTTCAAGTTATTTTCTAAAGCAGAGTTGATGTAAACTTAAATACTTTATGCTTACTGGCTATTGTGGGAAGCAAAGGCAGCCTTGGTTACTGAAGTAATGAGATCTGTACTTGCTTTTTAGATTTATGGCAACAGCATATAAGATGCAAGCTGAATTGCCATTGAGAAAACTAGATCATGTTAGCTAATAATCTATAAAGCTATGGCTGCAGTTGTTTCTTTAAGGATTAATCAGATTTTCAATCTGATAACCAGATTTTTTAATCTGATATTTCCTTCTGTCCTTTTGTATCTTTTTAGCATATTTATTAATGTAATACTTGTGGATTTATTCTACAGGTTCTTAATGTTCTTTAATTAAGAATGGACTTCGTGCAGGTGTTCTGCAAGTTGTAAGACTGTGCTGACCTTTTGAATTTACAATGTTCTCTGACTAAACTGATCTTTCAGGCAGTTACAGGTCAATACAGGGAAGTGAAAGTTATTTTTCATATTTATTAATGGTTTACAATGGCTCTGACATGCTGAGTCTGTGGCCATCTTTTGGCAGTTAATCAGTGGGTGAGGTTCTATTTTTCAATCAACTTGTATGGCTTTAGTGAAAAATAAGATTCAGATTTGGTTCAGTGGAGAGCAATGCTAAAAGGCAACCAATGAAGTCTGAAAAGTTGCAAAGCAAAGCAGCACTTGTTTCTGGAAATAGATCGAGCTGTGTACATATTTGTGTCAGTGATGATACCTCTGTTAATTTCCAGATCAAGTAATTGATGAGTAGGTCTGTGATGGTTAGGATGGTGTGGAAGTTGTACAAATATGTAATTGGCAAAGCAGGTCTTTGCCTGGCAGTCTATGCCATGCCACTTAAAGTACAAGAATTCCAAGACATTAGTGGTCAACATAGAATTTGGACTATTTCAGTATGGCTGAACTGACTAACAAGCTTCAGTATATGAGGCTGTGGTTAAATACATTTCATCTAAGAAGACAATATATTCAGTTTCTGATGTGGAATTTTCTGGCAACTATTTGAGGATTTGATAATTTTATATTTGTGAGACAATACTGGGGAAGGGTTGTTTTGATTCAGTGGAGAAAAGTATTAATCCAAGGCAATGCTGACAAAATGACAGAGCTGCCACTTGTGCTGTTTTTGTAAATATTTCTGTCAGAGTACAGATATTGTTATCTGGAAGAGTAACATAGTAGGCTTTCTGTTTCTGCAAATGCAGCACTACATTGCAGGGAAGTGGATCATCAAAAGAATGAGTGACAAGTGGAGCAGAAGAAAACTGTGCATATCTGCATGTACCTATACATATACAGATGTGCTTTTACATAACATAAGCCCAAAATATACAGAACCGGAAAAACCTAACTCCAAGCTACACAGCTGCCAACAGTTACTATAATCATGTCAAGGTTATGAAATTAATACCATTCTTTCATCGCAGTCTTATTTTTTTCAGCTCATTATTGTCACAAAGCACAGATCCTTAGGGACCGTGCCTTTCAGGTGTTTTCCGTTCCCGGGTTGTTTTCATGATAATTGGGATTTCTTGGTTGCAGCTCCTGTTCATCCAAGAGAATGTGATGTGCAAACTATTTTCCAGTTCAAGTGCAGTTGACTGTGTCTCAAAGACATGAAGGGGTAATTTCATAGCTCAGTTTTAGTACCAAATGAAGTCAGAAATCACAAAAAGAGAAAAAAAAAAGTTCAGTTTCCAATGGCAGATCACTCTGAAGTCACTGAAGTCATGTGTTTTTTTTCTTGAAGAGTTCCGTTCAACCAGAAGTTTACTTTCCGTGCCTGTTGTTTCCTTGATTCATGTTGTGCCATTAGCAGTTTAACAGACATCCTACCATTTTATCTTTTCTTTTCCTTGCTATTATTGTTTTAATGGTAGGGAAAGTCTAGTAAGTAAGTCCATGCTGGGCTGAGTGAGTCACTAGAGATCAGTCAATTAGCTGCAGACTTGGAATGATGCTGTCTGTCTGGTTGGTTTCAAATATTTGTCCTTTACATAAAGTCCCAGTGAAACCAAAAAAATGCAACCCAAAAATGATATTATCAGAAAGTAAGCAACACAGCTGACTGAGGTTTTGAATTGTGTAACATTTAACACTTATGTCTTTTCTGTGGCCATGCATGTGTCTGTGTGTCCAGACTGAAATGCTGACTTAACATGAGGATTGAGAGTAAGTTGTAGATGCTGAATATTGCTGTGCTGATGAGCTTGCAACTGTTGTATCACACCAGACTACATACAAAAATATTTTTAATCAGTTTGTGACTTAAGTGAGCAGACAGCTGTTTCTTGTTCTGTGTGAGATTATTGATTTTTTCCTTTCTTTGGTGCTCTTAGTGTTCAGAGAATCACTTTTATGAAATTAAAGAATTATCATTGAAGTGGCTAGAAATCCAATCAACTTGACAAGGCTCTGAGTGGTAATGTTAGGTTTTCTTTGATTAAAGAGAGTGTTGAAATCTTGAAGAGCTTTAAGTTTGCTCTGATATTGTGTTCAGTGTAGGAGCTGTAAATGATTTTGAAAAAGAGGAGCAGTCTTTTTGTGCAGAGTCTATGTTTATCCTTAAGATCTCCATTTGTGCACAGCTGGACATAAATCACACATAACATGCATAATACGTGTACACAGTTAATTTAAACAATGCATGGAACACTTCGATACGCTTTAATCTTTTTCTTTGCAGCAATTTTTTTCTTCTAAATACACACAGGATGCTCTTAGACAGTTTGTTTTGTAGATTGTTACAGCAAAATGAAGTGGACTTGAATACAGGTCTCTAAAGAGCCTTGATTTTGGTGCCTCAGAGGTCAGGTGTCCTCTGTTATGCTGTTAGTATGAGTAGAAAGCTAACTGTATCTGCAGGGTGGCAAGTGTGGAGCAACACTCTGATAAACGTGTATTAAGATCTTAGAGGGAGTGCTTAAAGTCTGCAAAAGGAGTGTGGTTTTATTTGGTCTCATGATTTGTGCTTGGTGACCAGTATAGTTCTTCCAACAAAAATTTCACTGTGCAAAAACATTCATGGATCAAACAAAATGCAAATTTCTGTTGATCAAGACAGTATTTTTCTTAAAAAGCCTGTAGCCATGTTTTTATCTGCTGCAGAATATGCTATATCTCAACTATGAGACTTAAAAGTATAGTTATATTAGCACAGACTGCAGCTAGAACTCCAAAAGTAAGGCAAGGAAGGTGAAACAAACCAGGGAGAAAAAACGGAACAAGGTAAAAGAGGTAGTAGATTAACAGACTGATCAAACATGATACAAAAAGTAAAACAAAACCAATTTTTTTTTTTTTGGAAGAGAGTAATTAGCTCAGATTAAAAAAAAATCAAGAAAACTCAAGCATATATACAATCAGTTAAATATACATCAGAAAGGATTTACTTGCCCATCAAGTACAGGGGTTTTGTTCCTAGTTAGAAAGAACTTTGAGTCAAGTTTCAATACCCCACATGATTTTTCAGAGAAGCACAGTTCTTATCAAATAATTCAGACAACTGGCAGTGAAATAAATGTGACTAATAGTATCCATGATTAAGCAGGCAAATAAAAGTAGCCTGTATAGCTTATTGAAGTAAGGAGAATGGGTATCTTTTCAACAAGAGAAAGAGCAAATTGCATATTGTGATTATGAAATACAAATCAAAAATGTAAGAGTATCGCAGGAATTTAACTAGATAATCAAATAACCAATAACTCACTGGGGAGGGGATAAGGCAATTTAATCATTAAAATATCCTGAAAAAGTAACTTTTTCTGAAGTATTTCTGTAGTCTTCAAAACTATGTCAAAGGTTACAGAGCAGTTGTAGATAGTAATAATGTTGTTATTATTAATAATCCTAATGGTTTGAGGCTTGTGTGAGAGAAGATTTTTAAAAGAGAATATCTTTCATTAAGCTAACTGAACTGTGGAGAAGCTTTTGGGCATAGAAAGTAATCTCATGTGCTATTTCATTTTTTAAGAGGTCACATGTTTTTGTTTTCCACAAAAGCAACCGTGAAGAGAAAAAAATAATCATTTTAAGTCTATCTGAAGCTTTTATGTTTTCTGTACATGTAGTCGTTAGCTTTCTATAATACTTCAGGTTGAACTTTCACACGGATCTGAAAATGAACAGGCAGAATACGTGTGAACTCCAAAATACAACCTGATATCATTGGCTACTTGATGCTTGCATTTAATTAGTATAAGTAATGTAGTGTATTTATGGTGGTTTGTTTGCTTTGCTTTTCTTTTTCTTTTTTTTCCCATTATTTACTGTCTTGAACTAAAATATTCCTTTTTCTTTGATCATTTGATGTCCAACACTGCAGTTGTTTTAATAAGGACAACACTTATTTGGATAGCTATGAGGTATTCATGTATATGAATATAAAAGTTTGAATTTTAACTTTCCTAAAAGCTAACTTGTAAATTTTAGGATGCTAACTCCTTGTGGTCCTATTTACAGTATATACTTTTGCTTAAGAGGAGGCCTTGGGGAGTACTGTTGATTTTTAAGGACTTTTTCTCACATAGGTTACATTCGTCTTTTTAGGATTTAAACAGACATCAGAAAATACTGTGAGCCTTTGAAAAGTCTGTGTAGTGCATTTGTCTAACCTTATACCTCCATTCTGTTCCAGCAGTACACAAGCTAGCTTTATTCATGAAGCCATAATTGTAAGCCTTTGTCCATGCTTATAAGGCCATCAAACAGTGGCTTTTCAGGTTAAGGTACTGTCGGAACATAGTGTATGATTGTCTGCCTGGATGGTATAGTTTTGCCTTCAAATGAATTGACTGCCAACAGAAATATGAACTCCAGAAATCATTCAGCTGGTGAACAGATGACACTGAAATTATGGTTCAGTGCTGAGGTGGCATGAATAATCCTATCTCATATACTTGCCCAGTTTATCACTTTTTTCTACATTGAACAGCATTCTTTTAGTCTACTATAACATGTTCAGAGAAACTTCACTTTAGGAAAAAAGAAAAATAATAAATGCTTTGTAAACCAAAAATTTGGTTGGAGACTTCTCTTAGATAAAAAATAGAAGAGCCTATATTATCTTCTTATTTGTCTGGAGGCATTTAACAATAAATAGGTCTGAATCTGGAGTTCCAGAAGTCATAACAGTTAAGAACAATGTTCTGTTCAATAGTGGACAAACACAAGAAAAGGAATGGTTGAAAGATTTGGAAGTATATTAAAAAACATGTAGCATAAATTAATGTGTTGTTCACCATTCTGTTTTTATTTTGTATAATACAGAGCTCATGTTTGTATAAAGCTAAAAGGAAAATAGAAATTCCCTTTGTTTTCCATCAATTTGAATAAGCTCTTGGGAGTTATGTCGTGTTAATTTTAACTTCATAATGAATAATGACATTTGATTATGAAATGTGATAACTGAAAATAAAATTAATGTAGAAAACAGCGTTGTAATAGAATATAAACAATTAGATAGGGACTATTATTAGATCATTTTAGCGTATCATTATTTGGTTTCCTGAACTCTCACTGTACATGTTTGTAGTACTCAGTGAAAAGGAAAATGCAACAGTTAGCCCAAGGGTTTTGCTTTTCAGTATGTCTTAATTTTAGTTTGTCAGTTGATCTAGTGTGTTAGTCCCCATGTTTCCAGCTTATTCTAAAGAGAACAAAACACCACATCGGGAATGTAATGGAGGAATAATGCTTCCTTTTATAAAAAAGAAAAGAGATATATAAATATATATATATATATATATATTTCTGCAACTTTCAGAACAAAAGTGTTGATCTCTTCCTTCAAAATACATCTGTAGTCTCAAGAAATAGCTCCTTTCTCTTGGTTTTGTTGATTTTTCTTTTCCCAAAGATGTTAACTTCATTGACATTTGTAATTAATTGAGTTTTAAAGATGCTGACATTTAAAGTTGATCCTTCTTCTTTTCAGCTTTGTTTAACTCAGTTTACAATTCTTTTCACCTGTCTTACTTTCTAATAGTCACAGGTTTTTAAATGATATATTTAGAATATAGTAAGTTTCTGTATCTGCTCTGAAACTTAGAGATACAGGAAAGAAACAGTTTTTACATTTTTGATTAACTGAAATGAAACAATACATTTGGAAATAAAGCATAGCAATGTGAGATACTTGTTCCTGATTATTTTTTGATTACTTGAAGAATTTCTGTTTTGCTGTCTTAAGATTGTTGCATGTGTACCACATTAGGAGTGTATCTTTATCCTGGAAAACTAGAGATCCTTACTTCTTTGATCTTTCCTTATTTGTTGTTTTTAATCAAAGATGCTAAAGGGAAAATAAAGTAGAAGTTGCTCCTTGTGGCTAAACTTTCATTACGAGGAGTGGAAGATGGTTGTAGGAAGCCTACCAGATAGGCTACTCTCTGATGAATGGGCCTCAATCCTTTACATGGTAGCTAGAAATAAGTTAGAAATAAGCCATTTCAGAGGAATTTTCATCATACTTCATCATAGCAAATAACTATTGAATTGGCCATTTTTGATGTAACGGGAGTCTTCCTTTGATTGAAAAAAAATCTGTGTAGCTATAGGGGATATAATGATGAAGTGCATGCCGGGGAAGTTCCTTACAGATCTTTAAAGCAGTTTCCCACTTCCCCTTCTGTTGACTTTTTCTGTAAAAAATAGCACAAGATAGATACTAAGATAGATACTGTCTTCCTAATGAAGAATTATATGCTGAGTTAGTAAAATAATTATGTCAGTAATTTGATGTGTTATCAAAGTGTCTAGGGCTATACTGGTGGTAACTGCTGCAAGTTAAAATGGATTTTGTTGATTTATAGCTTTTACAAAGAAACAACAAATCTGGGAGGAAAATATTTTTCAAATGCTACTCTCTTGAGTTTGTTAGGTTATGCTAGCTTTTTTTTCCATATTCAATTCAGTTTTTTTCCCATGCAGCTGATTTTCCCCTCGTGGGTTTTTTTTTTTTGATCTGTCTTGCTATGTTCACGTTTATGCAACTAATAATTTTTAAATGGTGTATTTTTACTAAAGTACACTTACTAAATAATAAAGATCTTTGCTTTCTCTATCACAGAATCACAGAACAACCAGGTTGGAAGGGACCCATCGGATCTTCTAGTCCAACCATTCCTATCTAACACTAAACCAAGTCCCTCAAGACCTCATCCACCTGTGCCTTAAACACCTCCAGGGAAGGGGAATCAACCACCTCCCTGGGCAGCCTATTCCAATGCCCAATGACCCTCTGCGTGAAAAACCTCCTCCTAATCTCCAGCCTAAACCTACCCTGGCGGAGCTTGAGGCCATTCCCTCTCGTCCTGTCCCCTGTCACTTGGGAGAAGAGGCCAGCTCCCTCCTCTCCACAACCACCTTTCAGGTACTTGTAGAGAGTAATGAGGTCCCCTCTCAGCCTCCTCTTCTCCAGGCTAAACAACCCCAGCTCTCTCAGCCGCTCCTCATAGGGTCTGTTCTCCAGCCCCTTCACCAGCCTCGTTGCTCTTCTCTGGACTTGCTCCAGAGCCTCAACATCCTTCTTGTGGTAAGGGGCCCAGAACTGGACACAATATTCAAGGAGCGACCTCACCAGTGCTGAATACAGAGGGAGAATCACCTGCCTGGACCTGCTGGTCACACCATTTCTGATCCAAGCCAGGATGCCATTGGCCTTCTTGGCCACCTGGGCACACTGCTGGCTCATGTTCAGTCGGCTGTCTACCAACACCCCCAGGTCCCTCTCCTCCTGGCAGTTTTCCAGCCAGGCTTCTCCCAGTCTGTAGCTTTGCTTAGGGTTGTTGTGCCCCAAGTGCAGCACCCGGCATTTGGCCGTGTTAAACCTCATGCCGTTGGACATTGCCCAGCGGTCCAGCCTGTCCAGGTCCCCCTGCAAAGCCTCCCTACCCTCCAGCAGATCGACACTTGCACACAGCTTTGTGTCATCTGCAAACTTGCTAAGGGTACCCTCAATGCCCTCATCCAGGTCATTGATGAAGACATTGAACAGGACTGGACCTAGCACTGAGTCCTGGGGGACACCACTTGTAACTGGCCTCCAGCTGGACTTAACACCATTTACCATCACTCTCTGGGCCCGGCCATCCAACCAGTTTCCTACCCAGGAGAGTGTGCGGCTGTCCAGGCCAGAGGCTGACAGTTTCCGCAGCAGAATGCTGTGAGAAACTGTGTCAAAGGCTTTACTGAAGTCCAGAAAGACCACATCCACAGCCTTTCCCTCATCCAGCAGCCGAGTGACTTTGTCATAGAAGGCGATCAGGTTGGTTTGGCAGGACCTGCCTCTGGTAAACCCATGTTGACTGGGCCTGATCACCCGGTTCTCTTGTATCTCTCTCTAAGGACAGCTGCATTTTATTTCCTTTGTAGTGGAGGAAGCCAAAGTCAGCATACACGTGCACACGTTTACACACTGAAATCATGACATGTGCTGGGGGATTATAAGGCACTCCAAAGAAGTAAACTTTATGCTACAGTGCTTTTCTGTGTCTGACTAGCTCCAATAGAAACATAGAATAAACATACCTATGACAGATGAACTGAAGCTGTGGTGCAGTGGAACTGATGAAAATCAGCTATTTGAAGAGCACAACTTTAAAGAAAACTAACCCTGCCATAGTAAGGGCATAGTGAGATAGGAAAAGTTTTCTTGCTTATGTGACCTTCAGACAACTTCTTTATATTGCTACACACACCATATACTAGCATTGTTGAATGTTGCAGATTATTTAGAATAAATTCTTTTGAATTAATGCATTTTATTTTACAGAAGAGACATTTAGTCTACTGTTTTACATTAAAAGATCTCCATATTTGCATTAATTTCATATGGACTTGCTTCATGTTTTGCCATGAAGGCATAATCTGTATCCAGAGTAAAAAAGTCAACTTGTATTTAGCATTGTATTTCAGTGGGGGAACAGAGTAGCAGCATTTGGGAAAAAAAAGTCCTTGCTTTTTATTAATATAACCATTTATGGGGGCAATGCATCTACACTGGAGGAGGAATAACACTGTTATTTCTGCCCAGCTGGAAATCTAACATCACAGAAGGGCATGTATTTATAGTTTAAAGACTGTCTACAAATACAAGCATGGAGCTGGAGATGTCAGTTATTAATTGATTACATTCTGGAGAACAGAGAAGAAATCTGCAGAGGGCCACATCTACAGGTCATATTTTAGATGGCTGAGTTAGTAATGCACCTTTTTACTAATCTAGGTACTTCATTATCAATAGTAATTATAACTAATATAAGAATTCATTTGGTTGGAAGATGAAAACAAATAATTGTGTACTTAGGGACTTACATTTAGTAGTAGATAGGTGTGGTTGGAATTGATGATCTCAAAGGTCTTTTCCAAACTAATGATTCTATGGCTCTATGATTCTCAAATAATTATAAACAAATAATTGGTTCAAAGAACCAAAAGTAAACTGGAGGCTAATCTACCTAAAAGTAATATCCTTTATACAGCATACTTTGGATTTGCGCCAAGAAGAAGTACTGAAATGATTTTACAGATATGAAGGGATTTTCTCCTGTGAGTTGGTAAATCTACTCTGAAGTCCATTCTCGTTCTAATTGTTTTCTCATGGAGAGGTATACAGCATTCAGAATGCTGCAGAGAAGCAGCATTTAAACCTCTGCAGAGGACATTCAAAACTTGCACCAAATAATGAAATACATTTCTGTCTCAAACAGACTTCTGTGTTTTCACCATTCTCTCCATTAACTATCCGTAAAAAGACTGGGTTGGATTAAGATTTCTACCCATTAGGTTTGAATTGTTCATTACTTTGGGTTCACAGCACCAATACAAAACCTGTGGTATTAACAACTGTGACTGACAGGTCCCTTCCTCTGCCTGCTGTTACTTGCTTTAGTAATTGCAAAAGAGAGAACTGAACTCTCTTAGGGGCTGATATAAGCCAGTTGAATACCTGCTTCAGAAATTAAAAATATAGCATTCAGTGGAAAGAGTGTATTTCTTTTCCTTTTTTTTGCCCCAGGAACGTAACTCTGTGTATAAAAGGAAGTGTTTCTCTGTGTACCTTTCTCTTGCTTTCTCTCACAGAAATAGTAAACATACATAATATTTGGGACATTGCTTAATGTGCTTCTCGTGGATGTACATATAAAATTATGCTGAGCCCATCTTTGGCATATTTTAAGAAAAGCATAATTTGATGACAGGACATTCCTTGAGGAATGTTCCATGATTTTTATGCGGACAAGGAACATTTCAGATATAGCAAGAAATTCCGTCTACGCTAACTGATATTCAGTAAAACAACATTCTCCAAATACTTCTAAGTACATTGTAAGCAGGTGTGTACATTAATACCTATACCTATGTATTGCATATAGGTAAAGAATAAAATGCATGTATTTGTCTTGCAGGGGTCGATAAGCTGATCCGTCATTTACACAAACACAACATACCCATAGCTGTTGCCACTAGCTCAGCTGAAGAGACGTTTCTGATTAAAACATCCAGACACAAAGAATTCTTTGGCCTTTTTCATCATATTGTGTTGGGAAATGACCCTGAGGTGAAGCATGGCAAGCCACAGCCTGATGCATTTCTTGTTTGTGCAAAGAGATTTCACCCTCCTGCACCTCCAGAGAAGGTAAGAAGGAAGGCCAGATTAACTGAAAAGTTAGGGATATTCTGTTTGGGCTATATTTGGATATTTTTTAAAATGTGATAAATACTTAGATAAGATATAATACAAATATTATAGAAATCAACAACCTCTGTTTTCAAAGTTGTTTATGCTGTTGAAGTAGGAGATTTTTGGAAAGCATCATTTCCCCCCACTATGCATAATGTTTGCTGTGCCAGTTGCTCTGATTTACTACATAGTAGTGTGCAGTAATAGGAAAGTGTAATGATTTTCTGCTCTAGGCATAAATCTGCACTCTTAACTTCACTACTCAAAGTTGAGAAACAGTTACTTAAACGTAGATCAGTTTGTCATACATTCATGGCTGATTTACCTCTTAAGTGTCTAAACATTAAAGATACTTCTTTGTAAAGAGATCATATATTTTTCCTAAACCATCTCTTTCCTCTTGAATTCTAAATCTCTGAGATCATAATTCTTGTTTTCTGATTTAAAACCGATCAGTTTGAGCAATCTTTTTTCAAATTGTAGGGTCATTTAGTTTTTCTTTCTTGCATATAACTTTCCAGACTTGATTGTGAAATAGAAATCTGTATGGACAGTATTTGAAAGATAAATTGAGAGGTCGTTAAAAAAAAAAATCTGTACTTTTATTTAAAATTAAATTGCCGTTCTCCATCAAATACTTTTCTAACTTGTTGTTTATCCTCTGTGGAATGTAAGTTTTGAGGTTCCAGAGTTTCATCACTGCAGAAAAATGTATTACATACTGATTTTTTAAGAAACAACTTTAAGTGGGTTAGAATGTCATTGTTGTTTTCTCATTCAGATTAGTGAGGAAAAAAAGGTTACACAAATCCATATGGAATGATTAGATGTGATTCTTCAGCCTTTCATACTTCTAGTTTTCACTTGGAGTCTAAATTGTATTTGCGTTGCCTGTGAATACAAAGTAAAATAAGTTTAATGCAATATGGCATGCTATGAAGAGTGTTAAACAAACTGGATTGGATTTGGTTGATTGGTTTTATTTATTTGTTTTTCTCTTACAAGATCCTTGATGTTCTGTGTATGTGCTTCAGGTTCAGTTGGAAATTTAAGTGTTAAGACAAGATACACTGAAAGTACACACTCATGTTCATGCAGATAGCAATTGTATGGGTGTATTAGATACTTGTGTGCATAGGACTTGTATGCGTGGTGTATCATGAGATTCCACAAGGCCAAGTGCAAGGTCCTACACCTGGGCCAGGGCAATTCCCAATTTCAACGTGATTGAGAGCTGCCCTAGCAAAGAAGGAGTTGGGGGTGCTGGTTGATGAGAAGCTCAATATGAGCCAGCAGTGTGTGCTTGCAGCCCAGAAGGCCAACCGTATCTTGGGCTGCATCAAAGCAAGCATAGCCAGCAGGTTGAGGGAGGTGATTCTGCCCCTCTGTTCCTCTCTTGTGAAACATCATCTGGAGTAGTGTCTAGTTCTGGAATCCTCAATATAAGAAGAATATGAAACTGTTGGAATGGATCCAGAGGAGGGTTACAAAGATGATCCAAGGGCTGTAGCATCTTCCATAGGAGAACAGGCTGAGCGAGTTGGGATTGTTCGGCCTGGAGAAGTGAAGGCTTCCAGGAGATCTTATAGCGACCTTCTAGTATCTGGAAGGGGCCTACAAGAAAGCTGGAGAGGGACTATTCATAAAGGCTTGGGGTAATAGGATGAGGGAGAATGGGTATAAACTGGAGAGGGGCAGATTTAGACTAGGCATAAGGAAGAATTTCTTCACAATGAGAGTGGTGAGACACTGGAACAGGTTGCTGAGGGAATTTGTGGATGCCCCATCCCTGGGCAGGGCCAGGTTGGATAGGGCCTTGGGCAACCTGATCTAGTGAGATGTCAGGGGGTTGGAATTAGATGATCTTTAAGGTCCCTTACAACCCGAACTATTCTATGATTCTATTACAAATGTTAAAGAATCTGAACAGAAAGGCTGTAAATCTCACCTTAGTGAGATTTAAGTAGTTGTGATTTTTGCAAATGTCACTACTCAGCTGAGAGCAAGTATTGGGAAGCAGCTCAACATTTTGGAGGGGATAAGAGGGGAGTTGAAAACGAGCTTAAACCACAGCATCACGTTGCTTTGATATAAAATTATTCTTTTTTGCTTAATTATATGTCTGGAGAACAAAAAATAAAAGGTATGTTCCTGTGATGTTTTGTGGTGTGGGTTTTGTGCATTACACACCTCTCGTACTTTTCAGTTGGATGGAGGTGTTCTATAGTTCTGAACGTTAAGGAACAGAAAGTACTGTGAATTTATATAAAGCTGGGTTGTAACTGGTATTTTATCTGAAGGAGAGGCAAGGAAACTGAATATCAGCTGTCTTAATGACAAATTAAACTGTTATTTCATGTGAGCACCCTAACAGCAATATCCAGAAGAACAGCTTTCCCAAAGGTCTTAGTTAAGTCACAAGGGGGCAATAATTAAAAAGGACAAAAACATTTAAAAAAAAAAAACAATGAAAGAACCAGTGACACAATGTTGTAAATATATTTATATATTCAGTAGTAAGGAGCATTAGCTGTGCTAGCAGTGGAAAAATATTTGAAAATAATAGTAGCATCTGTATTGCACTTGTTGCAAATGTTGAGTTGTAGGAATTAAGCACAAAGACAGAATTCCCATGAAGAAGAAAATCAAAATGATACATGTGAAACTCTCTAAAACATTCATGACCAATTGCAGTGTAGAGATGGCACCTGCAGTTTTTAGTTCCAAGCAGTGAATTAATAGAAATACAGGTGTGGATATTATGCTACAAATCAGTAACATGCATCTTTGCAGGGAAATACCAGGTGGTATAGACAAGGTCTGTGTAAGCGAGTAATTGGACTCATGAAATTGATTATTAGAGCAATGTATTTGATGCTTAGGCTCATACATCTATAATATATGTGATTTGTAGGTTTTCTTATTAGATTTACTCTGATCACTGACCGAGAGCTGTATAAGGGGTTTTGGAGCTTTTTGTCTGCTTAATTATTGGAGATTGCTTGATATCTACCTGGAGAGGACTTGCACTTCAGCATTCTGCTAAAGCAACCTAATACACACCAAAACTACTCAGTAGCAACTGAACACTAAGGGATTTGCTTGAAAACTTCATTGCTGCTCCACATGAAAAATGCAGTGCAGCCATAGAAGGCTAAATTCAGAACTTAGTTGTAGTGGCATACCAGGCTGTAACTGTTTCTGTATACTTCTACGAGTAGGCAGTTATAAAATTATATAACAATAGATATCTTGTCTACTTTACTGTCATTGAAGGATGTCATAGTTGTCCACCTGCGAATTTCTTGAATGTTGATCTTTTGGTCTGCAGTTGTTTTAACTAGGAACTTAATAAGCATAATGATGAAACCACAGCACAGGAATTTCAAACAAGGTACACCCTGCAAATTCAGCCTAGGTCTTATTGTCTTGTGTTATATGAAGTTTATGTGAACCTCCAGCACTAGGAACAGTGCATTATCATATGAGTAAGTAATTAAATCAGTCAGGTAATCAAAATGGGATCTGTAGATTAAGTAATAAAAATTTCGTCTTTTACAAAAATGTAGGTTTTGGTTTGTTTTTTTTTTATTTATGCCAAATTCTGCTCTCAAATACACAAATGCAACTCATGGAAACCAAATGGAGTTGTTCATATATGGGAACAATGTATGCTTGAATATTATAGAAATTTCAGGCTACAGTGTTAAAAACATTGTGTTCTTTTCCATATTTTATTTAGATGATGGGAAAAAAAAGTTTTAAAGTATTATAGGCAGGGAGTAGGGAGATAAAATTATTTTCCTATCTTTGTATGATCATAATTTGGAAAAGAGTTGTTTCATATTTTTCTAGAATTAGCTGCTTTGTATTTTACTGTGTTTCAACTTTTTCCAATGAGAATTCCTTTCAGGAGGATTCTTCAGGAATTTTCTTTAAAATGTGCTACAGCGTCAAAATGAACATTTCATTGATACTTCTATGAAATTAGTAGTTTCCAATTTCACTACCATGAAATTTGGTAAATTCATCTATGTGTGCCAAGGTTTATGAAAGACATCAAGAAGTTTTCTTTAAGTGCATAGACCTTGAGAGGGAGGCTAGGGATAACATAAGCCCATTGCTGAATGAGGTGGAGTACTTGATTACATAGAACATGAAAAAGACTGAATTACTGAATGCAGCAAGTTAGAAATACCAGGTCCCAGAGACCAAGGGAAAGGGTTGGATCAAGGAAATCGTACCTTTGATTGAAGAGGATCATATCAGGATGTGCATAAGCAAATTATTTAAAATCATGCTTTTGGAATTTAAAAGTATTTGAATACAAATTTCTGCTTTAAAAGAGTTCATAAAAACCTTGCTGTTTGTGTGTTTCTTTCTGTATTTGTATGTAAGATAAGCATATCAACCATAAATTTTTGAGTTTTATTTTGAAACAATTCTGTTTCACAGTAACAAAAATGTTATGCTGCTAAATTTATTTCGGGTATGGCTGTAAATCAGAAGGTTTCAGATATCCCAATGTCAACATTTATACATATTTCTGATGAGTTCATTGTCATTGAAAACACATTAATTAGTTCTTTACCTATGATAGTATGTGTCAGGTCTAAGTCTTTCTTTCCAGTATTTTGGTTGTTTTACCTATAGCTTTTTTGTGAAGTAAAAGGCCTTACTAGTGGGGTAATCTAAAAACAAACAAATACCATTTATATCCGTTGTTTAAAAAGAGGAAGAGGTTGTAGTAATACAAATGATCATAACTCTCTTATGAATTATAAATTTGATCTATTTTAAAAGTTCCAAGTGATGTAAATCATCACCTTAATTTAAACCAGTATCTCTTTGCAGTTTCCTCCATTTCTAATTAATTAATTGATCCCATAGTTACGAGTAATCTCTGTACCAAATCTAGTGAGAGCTCATTACATTTTTTCAGACTGATTAAATGACATTAGGATTTATGAGCCTCAGTGGAATTTTTATGTCATAGAAAAGAGAAGTTCAAAGAGAAATTTTCATCTTTTTTTTTCCTACAAAAGATGTAATGAAAGGGTAATAGATATTCAGAGCATTATGACTATTTTGTAATGTTAGTCTGTGTTGTACAACAGAAACAGAGAGAAGATGGCTGATTCAGCACTTAAAATGACCATCATTATTGTGAGCTGGTGTGAAAAAGGATGCCAAAATCAATTTTTTATTTCTTATCTCCCTCTCTTTTTTTCCTTTTCCTATTTTTTCCCCTTCCAATATGTCACTTTTAGTGTATGCATGTAGTGTGTGTATTTTGCTTACTATGGTTTTCAGATAAGCAGTTATTTTATTAGTAATGTTTCTGTTATTCCTCATGTATAGGTGAAGGTTGTATTTATTAGGAGTACTTAAAATAAGTTACAGAAATTACTATATAAAGGCATGAACAGCCGACCTAGGTAATGTTCTGAGCTGTAAATTGGAATCCCCGCTATTAAAATCATGTTTTAGTCATCTGCACTTTTTTCCTTTTTATAAATAAATAGACTTACACTCTTTTCTGAATGTCTACAATTCACTAATGAGACATTTTATTTCAGAAATAACAAAAGCATCAAGTGTAAAATTACATAGGCATTTTGTCTTCTTGGACTCACAGTTTTTACCAGCTATTTTAGCATATTGCTGGGAATTTGCTTCTCCCAATGGTATTGCCTGCAATTATAATGGTAGTACACCTGAATTTTGAAGTGTTAGGCTGCAGTCACTAAGAACGATGAAAAAAATGTTTGTGGTAGGTCACTTTTTCCCTTGTACACTACAGTGTGTACAGAAGCAGACACAGCACATTCGAGCAGCCACTTACTGCGTGAAGAGGGATCAGTGTTGCTCCACAACTCTTTCCAGCTACTAGAACATTTTGAGGTAGGAGGAAGAACTTGGGCTTTCTTTTCAGAAGCCACTTGACTTCCTTGTTTGTACTGATACAATTATAGTTCATTAATTAATTTGAATTAGACAATTGATCAGTTAGAGCCAGTAGAGAGCTTTCTGTGTGGTCTGATTTGTTGGTCCTGATTCCTGTGTAGACAAACAGTTGGTACACTGACTGAAGATCTGGGATGTTTGAGTTTTTCTGATGTGTTGTGTTTTCTTGCTGGGCTTTTTGGGGACATAATTTCCTCACTGCTTATAAAGAGTGCTCCTTTGGAGTCCTTTACCTGCAAGGCTGTGCTCCCTCAGTGTTCCCATTAGCCTCCTGTCCTATGCTGCACAGTGGCCACTTTCCAAACAGAAACTCTCCTTTGGCAGCACTGTGTTGTATTGCGGGGGTTGTGCTGCCTGGGAGGTGGTGTGTCTGCTGAGGAACTGGTTCAGTGCCATGAGAGCTTGAAACTGCTGCTCCAGTGTACACACAGCATGCTCAAGTTTGCAGCAAAAGTGAAGTTTGCTCCCTTGGCAAGTTAAACTACATATGGCAGTGTGAGGTGACTAGGAGGTGAATGCAGTATGTTGCATCATTGCGTGTACCCAGATTAGTTTAGTTGTTCCATGCAGATGTTCCCTTAAATGTCAGGAGTGGATAGCAAGAGAAACTGATAGTGTGTATCTACAGGCTTGAGAACAGGACATTTCCACTTGTCTGCCTTCTAACCAAAATGAGGTGTCAAAATCAGTAGGAAGCTCTCCTTTCTGACTTTATTGGGTTTTTTTGAGAAATGAGGTTTTTGGTATCACATGTGCATCCAAAATTGCCCAATCTCAACAGCTTTTATCTGTTTTCAAAGAAGTAAACATCTCTTGTGGTTAATCTTTTGTAAAGCATAATTGGAAACGTAGTCCCAGCACATTCCTAAAATGTCAAGAAAAATTGTCTTCATTGAGAACATAACAGCAGCTGGGACTTCAGTTTTATTTTTAAAGCAGATCAGAAGAGAGGGTTGTCCTCATCTTGTCCACTGTATGGAATACTTTCTGTAAAATCAGGATAAACAGCTTTTTGAGCAGCCTTCGACTTTAGGAATTCAGACTTACAGTTTTTGCGTTTCCTTAGGGATTGTCCTAGTTACCACACAGTATACCAGCTGTTTGCTCAGCAAGGTCTAGAACTTCTTCCTGAATTTATAAAGCCTTTCTTGCTTTGCAGTGTGACTGAAGACTTATTTCTACATGGCAAGTTGTGATTTGAGTACTTTGTATGTGTTGCTGGCTTAGCTCTTTAACACTTGCTACCGTGGGGGTACAATATAACTTTCTTTTAGATTTCTCACCCCTCACTGAAAAGGTATTGATTTCATACATATATGGAAAAATTTAAAGGAATGAATGAGTAATGAATTACACCTTTAAAATAAGTATTTATTAATAAATTATACCTTTAAATAATATAAATTAAATTAAATAGCTATTAGGCAATTTAAATTAAGTAGGTATTGAAGAATGTAGAGTTTTATGTGTTAAGACCTCCACCTTTAAATGCTATTGAAGCTTACAGCTTCCAATATAAAGATCACAGCACTGCAGTGGAATATACTTTTTATGTGTTATGCTGCTGGACAACCTGGTGATTGAATCCTACACCTTCTTCAGCTTCTAAATAGCCTAAGCACGTGGTCCTTATTTGTGTCTCCCAGGCTGGATGAAGTCTGTGATTATGAAGTTTAGCTTCCACCTTTGTAGGTGCAATGGACATGGCTGTAGAGAGAAGAATGGGAGATGTTTCACCACGTCTAACAGCCCAGGACTTCTGAAGATCTACTGTGCATATGTACATTTTCCCTAAATCCATAATAGCCCACTGCTTTATATTTACATGACAGTTAAATTCATGAAGTTGTTTGTTCTGTTTTGTTTGCAATTATCGTCCTCTCAGTTCACATGGTTGATTTTCTTCCTCCATATTCTCCTGAGGCATGTGAACTTCCATGTGTACACGCCCCTCTTTCCCCCACAGTGTTGGCAATCTTCGTTATATATTTGTGGAAGAAAAATGAGATGTTGCATGGCCTGAAAGTAATTTAGCTCTTAAGTGTTCCAGACATTGCCCTTGTTACAGCAGTGCATGTTTATTTATTGGTGTATTTGTCTTATGGAGATGAAAAAAGTCATTGAAATTCCATGAGAAAAATAACCTGGTCAAGTTTTGTTTTCACTTAATGTATCTGATTGCAAGAGGAAAGAAGGGTTATAATTGGCTCAGTCTTTGGGGTACCCTACTTGGGGGGTGAGGAGGCAGGAATAATTTTTTTTCCTTGCATTTATCTTGATAATGTATCAAGTTGATGCTAAGGGACTTGATGAAATGTAATGCAGAATAGTAAATTATGTTCTGCAGCCTTCTTTGCTGCTACGTGAGATGAGTGTGTAAGCACACTGAGACTGGTACACCTCCACATTTTAAAAACATTATATTCAGATTAGCAGGTCACTGGAGATACATTACTAATTGTTTCAGGGAACTCATTATGGGTATTATCACATATTAATTATGCATCGTAAGTGGTAAAGAAGAGGGGGGAAAATCCTTCTTTTGTGATAAATTGTTCACTGAGTTATCTTTTCTTTCTTTCAAGACCTTGAGCAATTTTTGCAGATGCCAAACAGAGCAGTCATTGAATAATTAGATTTTAATTAATAAGAATTTTCACAAAAAAATGTTTTTAATGTCTTTTGGGCTATAGCAAACCTGAATAAATCCTCTTTCAAAAAGATATACTGCACTGATCCTTTCTGCATCTCAAGTTACCTTTGTAATCACCCCAGAGCTTGTTGTAACTATGCTTTTCAACACTTTCATGACAACGAAAGAAGTGTGAAAAATGGAACTGTATTGTTAGCAGTATCTTTTGATACCTTCTTTGTGAATAACTGTCATGGGGAGACCTCCAGAAACTTTTAGACCAACCATGTTTAGTTTGCATATTTTCTTTTCTCTCTCTCTTTTTTTAGTTGCTTGCTCTTTGTGGAGATGCAGTTGTAGGTAATTTTCATAGAGCTGGTACCTGTGTCAGGGTTCCACTTATTCTGTTATGTGCTAAAGAATTCGTAAGGGTCTGTTTTTTTGTCACAGTTGAAAAAAAACTTTAACACATACAGGATCATCAATTAACACTGACGAATTATTTATAGTCTAAACAGGGAAAGCATTTTGCTCAGACTGATTGCTGTATCACAAAATAAGTGTGCTTACAAGATGATTACAAAGTGTACTCCAAAAAGCAATGTTTGAGAATTTTTTTTTCATTATTATGGTGATACACTGAATATATAAAGATAAAAGACCTTGTAACACACACAAGAACTGAAGAAGTGACACATTTATCTGCTGGAAAAGGATGCTTAACATTTCCATTCCAGCATCTCTTTATCTTAGAATAATAGCATGACTCAAAGCCAAAAAGGAAATGGTTCAAGTTAAGCTTCAGTAAGACTGAAACAATTCTGATTTAAAGTAGAAAACCATTCCATGCAGTGACAGAAATACTGTCCTGTTCCATCAAAGAACGTTTTTTTGGTTTTTTGTTTAAATAATACTGAATATTTGGATTGCTGTTCTTGCTTAGATTGGGTGCCCATCTTATTCAGTGCCATCTCTGATGATATCTAATACCAGAGGCTTAATCAACTTTTAGCTAGAGAAGGTGAATTTATCCACTCAGGTTCTATTGCTCCCATATCATAGAATTGAAGGCTCCTTTTTAACAACAAAAAAAAAGGCTATAGCAACTCTTTCATGGTATTTGTTTTTTTTTTTTTTTTCTTGATGCTGATGACTACATGGAACAATGAATGCTTCTCACTTTTTAACTTCTTTGAATGTCGGCCTTTTTTTTATGCTATGAATGAGAAAGATAAGAAGTAATTCATTTACCACTCAGTATTTTAAGTACTACTCCTTATATCCCTTTTTATGTCTTGTTTCAAACCTATGCAATCTTTTCAGACTCTTACCATCTGAAAGGTTGTGATTGTGTTTTTTATTGAGGGGATGATGGTGGTGGGCGTTTTGCATTTTGTTTTCCTCACAGACATTCTGATAACCTATCTTCAGACATTTCCTATCAAAAACTTTTTAATATAATGTCTGTGACATAAAGTACATAGAATCTTCTAGATAAGACAGCATTGCATATGTCTGTGAATAAATACAAGAACACACAAGCTCTGAGTTTTCACAGAGCTGTCCAGTACTTGAACCAAATGTTACAAGATGTACATTATTTATTTTTTGCTAGCTAATTTGTATTGCTTACATTTCTTTACCATTTTATTTCATTTGACACTTGACTGCAGAACAGACTACCTTGACACTCATAAGTTTCCTGCACAATGTTTCTTATCCTAGCTAACCTATATCTTTGTGTTCAGCAGAAGATTTAACTAAGTATAGTCCTAAGACTCACTAATCAATAATTCCCTGAGTAACAGGAGAATTCTTTTGAAATGCATCTACGACTATTTTCTAAAATAGCAGCATAGTAATAAGAAATAGTTTTTAATTCTAGAAACTCCTTCACTTTATAGTTCAGTTTCTTCAAAGCCTCAGGGTCTTGCTGACCAGTAAAGATTGGCTGATGAGATTTCATCCATTATTGAAAATATGTTCTGTTACAGAACATGTTTTCCTCCATTAGGAAATTGCCCTCTTTCTCATGAACCAGATACCTGGTCACAGTGATCCTTTCAGTTGCTGTCTACCCAACACAATGTTGCATCCTGCAGCTTTAGACTAAAGAGTAGAAGCATTAGACATCACAGCCTATTGTCCTGAGCTTTAAAACTATTACAGACTCAAAATATTACTGATTAAAAAAAGGTGCCATGGGCAAAAAACATAATAGTATGTAACTTATCTTACTGCTTCCCAGTTTCAGTAATGCAGTTATTCTAACAGAATGCCAACAGAACCTTTTATTCTGCAAAGAATGATCATGTCTCTTAGGTAGAATGTATTTGCAGTTTTAAGATTAGCTGTGATACATCCTTTGAAGACTGCTTTCACTTGTGAGATTTTAACTTTTAGTGCAGAAAATTTTCATTAGGCAATTTTTTTTAGTAAACTTCAGATAAAAGTGTTTGTGATTATTTTAATGTTTAATGTAGAAGATAATACTTTCCAGTTGTAGTAATAGAATCATAGAATCACCATGTTGGAAAAGGCTTCTTGGATAATCAAGTCCAACTGTTCCTATCTGCCCTGAGCACCTCGTCTACCTGTCTTTTAAACACCTCCAGGGAGGGTGACTCAACCACCTCCCTGGGCAGCCTCTGGCAGTGCCTGATGATCCCTTCTGTGAAAAAATTCTTTCTGGTATCTAGTCAGAACCTCTCCTGGCATAGCTTGATGCCATTGACCCTTGTCCTATCATCTGTCACTTGGGAGAAGAAGCCAGCACTCTACTCCCTACAACCTCTTTTCAGGTAGTTGTAGAGAGCAATAAGGTCTCGCCTCAGCCTCCTCTTCTCAAGGCTAAACAACCCCAGTAACCTCAGCTGCTCCTCATATGATTTTCTTTTCAGCCCCTTCACCAGCTTTGTCGCTCTTCTCTGGACGCACTCCAGAGCCTCAACATCCTTCTTGTAGCAAGGGGCCCAGAACTGAACACAGGATTTGAGGTGTGGTCTCACCAATGCCAAGTGTAGGGGGAGAATAACCTCCCTGGACCTGCTGCCATTTCTGATACAAGCCAAGACGCCATTGGCCTTCTTGGCCACCTGGGCACACTGCTGGCTCATGTTCAGTCGCTCTCAACCAACACCCCCAGGTCCTTCTCCAGGCAGCTTTCTAGCCATTCTCCTCCTAGTCTGTAGCACTGCTTAGAGGTGTTGCGTCCCAAGTGCAGACCTGGCATTTGCCCTTGTTAAACCTCATGCCATTGGTTTCTGCCCAGCAGTCCAACCTATTCAGATCCCTTTGCAGAGCCTCCCTACCCTTCTGCAGATCAACACTTCTACCCAGCTTAGTGTCATCCACAAACTTTCTAAGAGTAAGTTTCTAAGAGTACCTTCAACCAGGTCATTGATAAAGATGCTGAACAAGGACTGGACCCAGCACTGAGTCCTGGGAGACACCACTTGTAACTGGCTTCCAGCTGGACTTAACTCCATTTACCACCACCCTCTGGGCCCGGCCATCCAACCAGTTTGCTACCCAGAAGAGTGTGTGTACCTGTCCAGGCCAGAGGCTGACAGTTTCCGTAGCAGAATGCTGTGAGAATCTGTGTCAAAGGCTTTACTGAAGTTCAGGGTGACTACATCCACAGCCTTTCCCTCATCTGGTAAGCAGGTCACCTTGTCATAGAAGGTTATCAGGTTAGTTTGGCAGGATCTGCCTTTCATGAACCCATGTTGACTGATCCTGGTCACCCGGTTCTCTTGTATGTGCTTCATGATAGCACTCAAGATCACCTGTTCCGTGACTTTCCCTGGTACTGAGGTCAGACTGACAGGCCTGTAGTTTCCCGGATCCTCCCTCTGACCCTTCTTATAGATGGGTATAACATCAACCACCCTCTGCCAGCCTCCAGTCAAGTAGAACTTCCCCAGTCAGCCAAGACTGCTGGAAGATGATGGAAAGGGGTTTGGCAAGTACGTTGACCAACTCCTTCAATACCCTTGGGTGAATCCCATCTGGCCCCATAGATTTGTGAATGTCTAATTGGCCAAGCAAGTCTCTAACCACTTCCTCTTGGATCATGGGAGTCTCATTCTGCTCCTCTAGCTCCTGAGAAGTACAGTTGACTGATTGACTGATTTTTTTTTCCTTCTCTCTCCCTCTTCATTCCTTGATGTTGGAATGGTGGAGGTAAATGCTACTTGTGCCTCAGAGCCCTTCACCATTCTCCCCAGAGCCCTGAAGTCCCTCTTAATTGTCCTCAGCTTCCTGCACTGGATATTGTTATTGCCTACTTGGGAGACTAACAGAGGGTAATAATTTGTAGACTCTACCAGGGAAGGAAGCTTTCATATTAAGTCTTTCACAGAGGCCCCAGGCAGGCAGCAGACCTCCCTGTACACTGGTTCCAGTCTGCAGATAGGGCCCTGTGTTCCCTTTAGAAGGGAATATCCCAAGACAATCACTCTCCTTTTTCTCAGATTTTTTTTTGATGGTTATTTGAGGATGATGCAGCATAGGGAGTATCTCTAGGCTACTGGAACCATTCTCCTCTTTGGAGTTTGATTCCACCTGCAGTGCTTTGTATCTATTCTGTAAGGGAACCTTGTAATCTGAATGGGGACAGCATGCTTCCTGCACCTGGCTGGAAGGGCAGGCGCTTGCTACCATTCCCCATCTTTTTTTAGCTCAGTCTTGCATTAATTACATTAATAAGTAGTACAGTGGTCATACAATAACTTTCATGAAGAACTATATTGTGGAGAGCAGATGTCTTGTTGTCAGATGTGCTAGGAGTCAGGAATAATGCTATGACTCTACCACACAATGACCGTTACTACACCTGGGAATGCTCCTGACTTTCCTGATGTTTTTGTGCCATGGCTGTTCACTGTGTACATCATATTTACATTTATGTGCACATTGAACACTGAGGTGAACAAAAACATCAGATAGATGTATGCTGGATGATGGGCATGGAGCCTGCCCTGACCTGTCAGAGCACTATGATATATGTAATCATCTAAGACTATGAGAGCACAGATGTAGCTTGAAGAAAATACCCACTCCCTCCATGCCCACAATTTGCCATTTGTTTAAGAATGTTGTGTGTCAGTGAAAAACGTTGCAAGTTCCTCTTTTAGATGACTACTATTGTCCCACAATTTTCCTGATAGAATTAAGTGAATCAACTAGACCTGCATTAGCTTTCAGCTGTGTTCTTTGCTGTCCTGGTCCTGAAAGTAGCAAAAGTGGTTTAAGCTAGACAAATATCAGTTAATAGCTCAGCAATAAGAAGAGAAGGAAGAAAAGAATGTGTGAACAAGTCCTTAAAGAGTGTGTTTTTAAAGATACTGCTGAAGAAGGATGAAGAGTGTAGGCATGGAGATTGTACGAGGCACAGAGGTCAGCATGATATAAGACATACAGCTGAAGGTGGGAGAAAGAGATAAAGAATGCAATTAAGTGGAAGGATAGAAGATGTCTAGGGAGTAAAGGAAATAAAAGCAAGACATACAGTAATTGTGGGTACAGTAATGTAGTACCTTGAAGGTGAAAATGAAAACTTGAAATTGTAACTGCTTTAAGTAACTTCATTATAAATTATGAAGAGTTAATAGCGCGCAGTACCCCATTTGTCCTTTATGCTTTTCCAAACATTTTTTAGGGAGTGTAGATGAAGAGTCAAGAAACAGTAGATAAGTTAATGATGTATATACTGAGATAGTAAAAGCAGGTACTTTTTGGGGCTAAGCATTATGTCTCAAGAGGATTGGTAGATGATGTGACAGGGCTAACATTACAGCAGAAACTCTTCAAATATTTAGGATGATACATGTCTAAATTTAAAGTCTCACGAAGGAAGTGGAAAGAAGACTCAGCTGCAAATGTGTGCTTTGGCATGTCTCTCAAGGCAAAGCAGTTTTCTTTTGAAGCACTGATGTTGGAACTTCATCTTCTATTCTGTCTTGCATTAACTAGTAGTTCTAAGCCATTTGGTCAATTCATTACTGTCCCTTTCTCCTGTGACTTCTTTTTTTTCTTATCATATTATTAGTCAGTTGAAGAGCAACTACACTTGAAAGATTATGACTGACTTTGAGAAGCCTGGTAAAAGGCTGATTTACTGGTATCTTACTATTTACAGTTCTTTACAGCTGTGGTGTTGGTACATGACAGCTTTTAATTTCTTTAAGATGATTAATATTCAGTAAAACCACTTTCTTCTTGTTTCTCTGATGTTTTGTGAAACTGATTTTCCTTCAATAACAGTGTTAATGAAGGATGAAGAAAACATTCCATAAGTCAATTATTCAGAAAAAGCCTTCAGTGTAGTTTCTCTCAGAAATTTTGAAATGTATCCATTCTTTGCAAGAACAATTCAGTCTAACCAACTTTCAAACCATTTTTAAAAAATCTGTGAATTGAGCCCTTAGCTCCTCTGCCTGAGCTGAGTATGTGATTTGGCTTTGTGTAAAGTGATTACTAGTAAGAGCTTCAGGCTCAATGTCAGTCCAAGGATGAAGCAGCCCATCACAGAATGCGGTATTTTAATAAAAGGATTTCAGTTACTTGGCAGTATGAAGACATAATAATGCTTGTGACATGCTGCTGTATTGCTTTAGGATCAGACTGAACATTGGAGTAATAGCAGTATCAAGAAGAAAGGAAAAATAAGATGTCTGATTTGAGCATCTCTTTTTCTCCTATTGATTTCTATATTTAGTATTGTATGGTATGTTAGGCCCTCATTATAAAGACTTGTGAAGGAAACTACTTGGATGCTTGGTCTTACATGTTAGGAATCAAGCATCATGTGATGCATAAACTTGCACAAAATTGGGTAGACCCTAAGAAAGATCTACCACAGGATGCATCTGTGTGGTAGAAGTGCATAGCAGATCCACAAAAAAGCTCAGAGGGGCAATGGCAGATGTAGGATCCCAAATCACACCGTGCCTCGCTGCTCCCAGGCCTTCGATAGGAGCCATCAGCCCATCAGAGCTCGTCTCCACAAGGCCAGGGTAGCACAGATTCCCAAAGGCAAATGGGAGTCCAGATAGAAGGACTTGGAGGGAGGGATAGGTAACTTCCAGGAGAGCCTTTACCCTGGTGTTGTGAGCCATGAGACCCATCAAGGTGAGTCAGTGCTGGATCCCCTTTTGAACTGAGGGAAGTTGCTGTCTGTGGTCGGACACACCTATGGAATCCAAGGGAAGAACATTTTGGGACTGCACTGACTTATTATGGGGAAATGGATACTGGGATAAAAAAGGATGGATGGATGTGAATAGGTGATAGGCCTCTCGGGGCCATGCCCTGCTCCTGACCAGCACAATCTGTCCTATCTCATTAAATTTCACTTCTAATTTTTTTCCTGTCTGGAGGACATCTGTTCTCTGAGGGAGAAGGGCCTGAATGCCAGCAACTGGAGCCAGATACCAGGGAGGAGTCCCATGTGTCCACAGTGCCAGCAGCTGGGCTGGGACTGTAGCTGGAGGGCCTGTGTGCTTGAGAGCCAGTGGCTGAAGGGAGTGAAACCAAGTGCCAGCCTCTGGCACGAGACCGCAGCTCACAGGGGCCCAACTGATATATCTGTGTTGCCAGGAGCTGGACTCTGTGTGTGTGCACAGGTGAGTGTGTGAGTACTAGTGAAGAGCAAGCTGGACAAGCCCATAGGTTTGTGTGAGTGCTGAGTGTAACTGCATTGATCTATGTATCCAGTCATGTATTTATGTGAGTGTGCGTGTGCGTGTATCTGCTGGGGATGCATGCTCAGCCTCACTTGTGTTTGGACCAGAAGCATGGAGCTGCAGCTGCCTCCCATCTCAGGTTAGGCAGTAGTCATCCATGATATCACCATACTGTCACAACTTTCCTCGCCCCCTGACTCAGGAAATGGGACGTCCTCATTTTCTAGACATAGGCATCTTTTGATCTCTTAGTCTAAAGCTAGTCATGATTATATTATCAGACAGTCATTGTAGTTTATGGTAGAAAACATATTTCAGTTTTTCAGACATCTGTTGATTTTGCTTAGTATTGCAGAGGAACCAGGAAGTGGAGTGTATGAAAAGGAATATATCTTTCTTTGGTCTGACAGTCAGGGCTTCTTTTAGGTAGTAAATGCTCTAACATGAAATAGGTACAAAAGATCAGTATCCAGTGTACTGGTAGTATTCCAGAAATTATTCTTAATGTTTTGAAGGTTTTAAAACTGGAACAGAGGAATGCTTAAGGATGCTTAATACATTAAGTGTTCTGTCGATTCATTCTGGTTGGAATAATCTGGCAAAGTAACTAACTTTCTGAGAGCAGGTCAACACTGTATTCAGACCAAATTTTGCTGGATTTGCCCAGCCAGATCTTAAAAGCCTCCAAGGAGAAGTCAACACAACATTTTTCAGTGTTTAACTTGCTGGTTTTATAGGGTGTTGGTTTGTATTTTCTTTTTTTTTTCAGGTGGAAGGGGGAGGAGATGTTTGTTTGTTTGTTTGTTTGTTTTCTCTCCTTATAACTAATAAGACAGAACCTCTCCCATTTCAATTTAGGACCATCATCTTGTGTTCATGTTATGCACCTTGATAAAGAGGCTTTCTCCGTCTTTTAAGTAGTATCCACAGAGATACTAGGAAGTTGCTTGCTGTTTGACCCTTTCTCTTCTGGGCTGAATAAGCCCATTTCTCTTTCAACATTTCCTCATAAGGCAAGTTGTTACATCCCTAGCCATCTTGGTGGTCCTCTGCTGGACTTCCTGAAATTTATCACCATCCTTCTGTTTTCTTTTTTCCTAATTTTAGTGACTAATGAACTTTTAAGACATAATCTCTGCATATTCATGCTGAATAGTAACAGAATTTTTTATTCAAGCTTCTGTTCACCACGTACAATCAACTTATGTCATGAGCCAAATATCTTTCCACAATTATTTAGATTTCCTTGGACTTGTTATTTTGTTCTGTGTTTGAAGATTTGACAAGCATACAGAAAACTGACAACTTCTCTTAGCTTTAACTCATGACGATGGAGTGGCACAGCACAAAATGCACAAGCAAACAAAGAGCTGTGGCCACGTTATTTTCTTCTCCTCCATATTGCTCAATTGGAAAGAGTGTTCTACATCATCTCCTGGACAGAGGCCATCCTCTTTTCAGTATAGTGAACACTTCAGTTTAAACTGTTTCTCATTTCTGTGCACCTGCTTGGTTTGTGTGTTTCTTAGTTACTGGTACCAAAGATTTTTTTTAGTACAGGTAGTTACTGTAGAAGTCTGTTCTAATTTCTAATTTTACATTTATAAGTTTATGAATACTTCTTTCCCTGAAACTCAGAATTTCTCTACTATGCTTTGCTTCAAGGAGAAGAAAAGAGACAGATTGTTTAAGGACAATCTGGATTTTCTGTTTACAGAGCAATAAATGTTCTGAAATGAGCTGCAATTGTATGTGTTGTAAAATTACTTTTGTTTGACAGGTTAATAAATCTCAATGGAAGGCCTGAATGACTAGAGATATTAAAAGTTTTGTGGCACAAAACCAAACCAACCGACCACCCTTTTGCATTTCTCTATAAATACAGCAACAGGCCTAGCACTATTTCAGTTGACTGCCACTCATTTTATTTGCGGATAGCTTTGTCTGTGGGTCTTCCAAACAGTTTGCATTTTTCTGGTAAACTTAATTGACCAAAATTAAAAATGCTGTGATTCTTCTACAAGTACAGATGTTCATGATGAAGACAATGAAGTGCCAAACTGTTGACTTCATAATCTTTAGCTAGTATCAAAAAACTTAGGGGTTTTAGAGAACTTAAATCTGTTTTCAGAGCTACTTCTGTATTTATCTTGTGGATACATCTGTGTTTTGTCACTTCTATGCACAGACATGTGAGACAAATTTACCCTCCATTCTAACTGCAACAAAGTTGACTAGGGTATTTTTTTTAAAACACTTTTGAAGCATTCTTGAAAAAATATCTAGAGCTTGGCTATTAATATCATGATTAATTAAAAAAATAAAATATATTTGTTAATTGCTTAAGAGACCAGTTTTTAGTGGAATGCAGAAGAATACTGAGAGGAATTAAAACAAAAATCTGTCTTCGTCTGTGTGTTTTCTTCACACTCAGCAACAGTTTCTGGAGAAAGTAATAGGCAACTGGATACAAAAATCAGTGGTACTCTTTACTTTGTCTAATACATAGATTCAGTCATGTCGGAGATATATCAGTATATATCAGCAACGTGACATGAGAGTGTGGGAAATGAATTACTGCTTATTTTGATAAAATGGATATGAAGTTTAGCAAGGGACTCACACACTGCATTTTCTAATTAGAATAATTCAGGCAAGCAAAGTGTTATCTCATATATTTAAATTAGACCGAATATTTAATAAGAATGAAATATCAGGTAATGTAAAATTTAAGACTGATAATTTTGGTTTACCTGTGTCTTCCCAAAACATTTTTGATGCTCTGCTAGTGGAATTTTTATATGGGACTAAACATTTTTTTTCCTGCCAAATGTCCACAATCCTGGGGTTTCATTTCTCCCCAGCCCTTCCTGAGTTACTGTTCTTGATATTTTACAGCGTGTGATGTTAGCTGTATAAATGCGTGCAGTTTTATACCTATATATAGTTACAGATACATGCAGATACATATTTTAAACTATATACTACATATATGCCTTTGCATAAAACAAAAGTGTCAGATCCAGGACCCTGATAGAAACAGAAACCCTGATAGAAACCCTGAGATGATAGGGTTTTCTGTCCTAGGTGAAGCAAAGAGGGTACTAAGCAGGACGGTTGCACTAAATTTTCAGAGGGCAGACTTTGAACTCTTTAGAAGGCTGGTTGGCAAAGTCTCCTGGAAGACAGCACTTGAGGGCAAGGGAGCCCATGAGGGCTGGGAGTTCCTCAAAAAGGAGATCCTGGCAGCTCAGGAGAAAGCTATCCCCGTGTTCTGGAAAAAAGGCCGGCAGGGGAAAAAACCAGCTTGGTTAAGTAGGTAAATCTTGAGTCAAATTAGAAAAAAAAGGAAGATTTATAGGCTCTGGAAGGGGGGACAGGCCTCTTGGAGGGACTTCAGGAGGGAAGCGAGGCTATATAGGGAAAAAATCAGAGGGGCTAAGGCCGAGCTAGAGGTCAGATTAGCTAAGTCAGCAAAAGACAATAAAAAAATCTTTTAATCAGTATATTAACAGTAAAAGGAGGGCAAGGGAGACCATACAGTCCCTTTTGGACTCAGAGGGAACAGCAGTGACAGGGGACGAGGAGAAGGCTGAGGTACTTAATGCCTTCTTTGCCTCAGTCTTTAATTGTAAAGAAAGCTGTTCCCTCTGTGTAGATACCTGGGAAACAGAGGAGCAATATGAGGCTCCCATAGTCCAAGAGGAGGTGGTCAGAGCCCTGCTTGGCCAGCTGGACACCCACAAATCCATGGGGCCAGATGGGATACATCCTAGGGTTTTGAGGGAGCTGGCGGATGTATTGGCCAAACCCCTTTCCATCATCTTCTAACAGTCCTGGAAGACTGGGGAGGTACCTCTGGACTGGAGACTGGCTGATGTAGTTCCCATTTACAAGAAGGGTTGCAGGGAGGATCCCGGGAACTACAGGCCAGTCACTCTGACCTCAATGCCAGGGAAAGTCATGGAACAGGTGATCTTGAGTGCTATCATGAAGCACTTACAAGAGAACCGGGTGATCAGACCCAGTCAACATGGGTTTACCAGAGGCAGGTCCTGCCAAACCAACCTGATCGCCTTCTATGACAAAGTCACTCAGCTGCTGGATGAAGGAAAGGCTATGGATGTGGTCTTTCTGGACTTCAGTAAAGCCTTTGACACAGTTTCTCACAGCATTCTGCTACGGAAACTGTCAGCCTCTGGCCTGGACAGCCGCACACTCAATGGCATCCTGGCTTGTATCAGAAATGGTGTGACCAGCAGGTCCAGGCAGGTGATTCTCCCTCTGTATTCAGCACTGGTGAGACCGCTCCTTGAATATTGTGTCCAGTTCTGGGCCCCTCAGCACAAGAAGGATGTTGAGGCTCTGGAGCAAGTCCAGAGAAGAGCAACGAGGCTGGTGAAGGGGCTGGAGAACAGACCCTATGAGGAGCGGCTGAGAGAGCTGGGGTTGTTTAGCCTGGAGAAGAGGAGGCTGAGAGGGGACCTCATTACTCTCTACAAGTACCTGAAAGGTGGTTGTGGAGAGGAGGGAGCTGGCCTCTTCTCCCAAGTGATAGGGGACAGGACGAGAGGGAATGGCCTCAAGCTCCACCAGGGTAGATTTAGGCTGGAAATTAGGAGGAGGTTTTTCACGCAGAGGGTCATTGGGCATTGGAATAGGCTGCCCAGTAAGGTGGTTGATTCACCTTCCCTGGAGGTGTTTAAGGCACAGGTGGATGAGGTCTTGAGGGACTTGGTTTAGTGTTAGATAGGAATGGTTGGACTAGAAGATCCGATGGGTCCCTTCCAACCTGGTTGTTCTGTGATTCTGTGAAGGCTGCTGCAGGTCCTTTGACCCAAATCCAGCCAGCTGTGAGGCTGAGAACATATTTCCAGTAGTCACATGAGGAGACACAGCGTATATGATATGAATGTGTTCATATACACATGCCAACCCGGCAGAACTACAGAGCAAAAACACTCAGCACTTGCAGAGTCTCAAAGAGCAGCCATGGTCTCATCCTGTTCTCTTGTCTGATTGATCATGATAAAGGTCTGTTAGTGTGAAGTACATATATATATATGTATGTGCATATGTGCATTGAGGATGCCTTCAGCTGCTGGATTTAGATACTTAGCTGGCCCTAGATCCCAGTCTTCCCAGTTGTTGGCACCTGGAGGTATGAAGGCAACAGCTTCACTCTAACCATCGGTACAGATCTCTTCCCTTTCTCTCGCCCACATCACACAGTAAGCTAACATGTGTGTATATACGTATTTCTAGATATGAAAATGTGCCGATCCCTCTCTGTAGAAACATACTTGGCAACTTTAACTACTAATGCTCCATAGATGCTCTTTGGATTTAATAGTAATGTGATCTTTCATAACCACAAAAGATTGGAGGGAAACAGGTAGTTCGGAAGGCATACAAAGAAAGGAGAGAAACATTTTTACTTGAGAGAACAAGTGGGAGTGAAGAACCTTGGCTGGCAGCCTACAGCAGTGCCACTGCTGAGCACGAGAACAGCTGACTGAGAAAAGCATTTAGGGTGTCCTGAGCAATGTATTTGTTCTCCATCTAAATGAAAGATGGTGATAATCTGAAGAAGATCAAAACGACAATTTTCACTTGAATTTGTAAGAATTTTTCTTTTTTGTTCTCCTGACAAAGTTTAAAAATTGATCTGGTTGATTATAACCATAGTTCTAGATAGAATAATGGTTTCTTTCTGGTTTTAACCCAGTATCTCTTCCTATTTCAGAGAACTGCTATTTAAATTTCTACTTTACTTGTCGGTGAGGAGACTGTTTTCTATGGCTTTGAAGTGTTTTATATACAGATGCAGGATCAATGGAGAAAATAGAAGTTTTAGTGTCTTTTTTCACAAGGTTTCCCTTCCTAAGGCTAGATCTTACAAACCTTTGAAGAATTAGAAACATACATTCAGCTACAACTTCAAGACCTGCAAATCTAGAACATCTATCTCCAAGAAAATCCTTATGTATGGATGAGGATTTTCAGTTCTTAATCTCTGGACATATTTGCCATCTATTATTTTATTATCATATTTGCCATTAATTGCTCAATAATATTATTTGTATCTCACTAGGAGCAGTTGAAATCAATTAGTAAAGTTTTAAAATATAATGAAGATAAACTGCTACAACTTGTAATTAGAAAAAAATGTAATTAGAAAAAATTTTTTTTGTAGCCACAGCGTATTTTACCTGGTAACCAGAACATATCTTTTAGTGGATTATGTGGCAGTGACACTTTGTCACCTTGACATACCTGCTCTGCAGTGTGGTTTCCCCAAGGAATCCTTATATACTGTTTGGGAGCTGAAGCTTCTAAATTATCAGCAAAATGCTGCTTGTAGCACTCAGCTGCCTGTCAATTTATCCAGATTCTTAGCAATACCTGTGGCAGTGTCTGTTTCTGAAGTGATTGTGTTGCTGTATTAGAGGTGTTTTCTTTCAGGTCATGTATTGTGACGAATAGAGCAAAGTAAAATCACTGTTTTAGCTATTCCATGGTAGTCTTGCTAATATATAAATACACATAATTTGATTTTCAAAAGAAGAAAATTGGAGTGGTCTGTCTTTAGGCAGAGACGACTTTGGGGTTTTTTTCGCAAAACAAATATGTCTTATAAGCACATTAACTCCCATTTAGGTGCTTGCTTGCAAGTTGACTGCAGGCATTTATAGAGATGTCAATTTGCCTTTGACCTAACTATGTAGAAATGTATTTATGTCAGTATTGGGCTGACTGAGACACTCCCTAGGGGACTATTTTGTATTCTCATTGTAGGTTCTCTAATGGTCACTTTGCTATATGTTCTGTCTGTATATTTTGCCCATTTGTAATTCAGACCTTTAAATTTAGGAATTCCATTATAGCGCCATCTGTCCTTGCACCAGTAAGTGTGGCTGCACACTTCTGAACAGGAAAGAAAAGCAAATTGATTTTGTATTCTCAGAAAAAAAGTTACTTATGATTGCTAATAGACACCAAGTTGACCTTGAGCCAGCATTGTGCCATTACAGCAAAGGCAGCTGATGATGAGGTTTTCAGCAGCTTGAGGAAGCTGATTCTGCCCCAGTAATTAGCACTGGTGAAGCCATGCCTGGAGAACTGTGTCCAGTTCTGGGTTACCAGAGACATAGCATACTACTGGATGAAGTCCAGCAAAGGGCAACAGAAATGATTAAGGGACACAAGCATCTCTCATATGAGGAAAGGCTGATCGAGCTGGAACTGTTTAGCTTGGAGAAAATAACACTTGAGAGGATCTTATTATTCTATATAAATACCTGAAGGGAGGATGTAAAGACAACAGAGCCGGATTCGTCTTGGTGGTGCCCAGTGGCAGAACCAGAGGTACTGGACACAAACTGAAACACAGGAGGTTTTCTCTGAGGGTCTGGAAACACTTTTTTTACTGGGTGACTGAGCACTGATGGAGGTTGCCCAGAGAGGTAATGGAGTGCTTGATGAGTCACAAACACACTGAGGACATGGTCCTGGGCAACCAGCTGTAGGTCTTCCTGCTTGAGCAGGGGATTGGACCAGGTGACCTCCACAGGTCCTTCGCATCCTCAGTCATCCTGGGATCCTGTGATTCTGTGAGTCCATATGAGATTTATGTAGCACTGTATAAATGTATGTGCTGCATGTTACCTGTCGGCATATAAATTGATAACAGTAATACAGTAATATGGCAGCAAGCTTTAAAGTAACAATTCCAACAGTCACAATAAAAATGGACATTTGGTTTGTTTAGGAAATAAACCCTAATCTTTTTTCCAAAGGCTCACTTAAAATGTTGAATGCAGGATACTTCAGAGCAGTGGGTTCATTGGGTAAGTGGTGATTCTTACTTTGAAAATAAAATAGTTATTGTGTTGGATGAGCAAGTAGTTTTCACTTAAGCATATGGGCTGTTGCAGTGTTTTGAGGACTTTGTCCATGAGAGGTCTATTTACAGGCAGATAGGTGGTAGTTTTCCTTTTAAATTAGTCTACCATCTGTCAGCTTTATACCCTGTAGATATCTGAACATTATTTCTGATTCAAATATAGAAATGAGAGCTTTTTTAAATAAAAATGTCATTAAGAAAAAGTTGGTGAGAACCCAGATAGTGATAAACTTGTTTTCTTTGAAGAGTTGAGTACCCAAAAGACATTACTTATGGCAGAGGTTTTATGACAAGCACAGTTAGTAATTGTTGACATCATGGCTGATATTTCCAAACTACTGTTAATGTTAAGCCAGTGTCATGGCTGTGTTAGTTACTAATCTAATTTATATTAAACTGAATAAGCCTTAGGCCGCAGGGAGAGACTGTCTGTATAGACATCATATATACACTGTGTATTTATACACACGCATACATACACAGAGTTAAATAAGCTTTTTTTTTCCATTTTTATTCATTGTTTGCTCTGAAACGCTGAGTTACATCTTATGCCCCATGTTCTTTTCACGGAAAATGACCTGTTATTCTGCCTATAAGCATGTTTGAATCAAAATAAACCTTTGATTGAGGTGACTAGTGTCGTTCTTCTGTTTAGTAGAGCTGGTCCAACAGAAAAACAGGTACAGCTTTGTTAGTGTGGGTTACCAAAGCATTTTTAAAAAATAAAGTGTTTCCTTGCAGTATTTTAAATAGCTTGGTGATATATTGAAATAGGAGATTAAGACTTAAATAGCTTTCTACGCATGAGTTAATTTTAAAAGTGTATTAATCTTTAATATTTAGAGAAATATTTAAACCTTTTTTTTTTACAGTGGAAAGAAGTTTTTTTAAAGGAGTAGTCTAATGACTGATTCACATAAAACTGCTCGATATTCACTGGCTTTCCATCTTGCCGTTTTCATAGCTTGGAATACCTGGGTAATTATTGCTTCCCTAAAATAAGCAAAGCAAGATGATAAAAACAGGCTAGAGATTAATGTGAAAGAGATTACTTCTCTACAGAACTCTTAAGAAATATTTTGACATTTTCTTTTTAACTTTCCTCTTATTCTTAATACTTTTTTTACCAATAATAATTTAATTGTTCTAACTGATCTTGCTGTGATTGTACTTGTGTTAATTCCTCATTCAGGATTAAGAGATTGCTCTCCATTGCATTAATTATTTCTCATAATAAATACTTTAAAAGGGGGCATACCCTACATAGTAAATGTAGAAATATGATGTTTATAATTAATTCTGTTACTTTTGATGGTTGATTCCATGTTCTTTAGAAATACTGTATTTAGTGCATGCACAAATACTTTCTAAGGTAGAGAAAATGTTCTGAACTCTGTTTGCCTGCATAGTTAAAAGCAGCTTTGCCAAGTAAGATGCTGAGAAATTATGTTTTGAAATTTTGAGGCCAGTTACTTAAATAGATCTGATTATCATTGTAATGAGGTATTTCACTTCAGATGTGCTATTTTTAGATCGCTATGGCAAAATAAATTTTGGGATTATGACGTTCATAGCTGTAATCCCAGGAATAAAACTAGTCTGAAAAGATGAACCCACTGTGATTTTAAACGCTAACCCAAAAGGAGGATTTATATTTCTCTTCAGTCTTCCTCTTCACTCACAGCTCTATGTGGTTGTTCTTCCATTTGTGGGCCTAATGGAGAGTAGCTTTGTATTGTGGGTATAGAGTTGATTCACAGAAGGGCACACAAATGCAACACCCATCACCAGGCGAGAAATAGAAGCACATTTTGGTTAACAGATTAAAGAAAGTGAAGAAAGAAACAACCTTTCATTGGCAGCAAATCATTAATTTGCCTCAGGTGCTTTTGAAATTATCTCCTAGGAACAGATTAGGATCCTGATAAGAAGAAAATTGCCTAATTCGATCACGTTTGCTTTTGTCTCAATCATGTACATGGAATTTAATGGCATATGGTGGAAATATATTAAATTGAAGCTTATATTTCATTAGTGTTTTGTTTGGTTTACTTGAAGGTAATAGTTTGTGAATTTGTGCTTCAAGTTTTGTGCAATTAATTTTAAATATTCTCTAAAAGATAACTCTCAGCTGTCTGAAGTTGGAAAGGAAAGTTCTTCCTGACAGTGAACAGTTAAAGTAGAAACCAGCTACATCTCACCAAGTCACTTCAATCCGTTGACACTATGTCATGTAGGGTTCAATGAGAAATTTGTACCGATCAGAAATGAAAGGCCTTTCCATGACTGCCTTTTCACTCCTGATGAAAACCTATTTAAAGGTGAATGCCTCTTCTCACTCTTTCTTTTTTACTGAAGAAATTAGGAAATTACTTTATTTCTACAGGATATGTGAGTTGTTATTAACACTTCTGTCAAAGATAATCAAGATGATGTTTACAGCACATTAGGGTGCATTTTAGTATGCAGGATGGTCTTGGTCTTCATGTGCAGGAAAATAACACTGATTAAGGAGGCATGATAGAGCAGGAAGAAACTAATGCAGGAAAATAGCACTGGTCAGGGAGGCATGATAGAGCAAGAAGAAACTGAGGCCAAAAAAATTATGCTACTTGAAAAAATTGGATTATTCAATAAGAACCAGCTACCTTCTGCAGCACTTGCTGGGTTGTTTATAGGCAAGTGGTGTTGTCCAGTTATGCCAAACAAACAGGGTACTTGCCATTGTCAGCTTGCTGTACTGCACCTTCAGCTTTGTAGACTGTCCCTGTGCAAAAAGGTCCTTGCATTTATTCAGGAAATATTTTTGATACCTAATTCCAATTTCAGTATGTATAATTTATAATTTGGATTCATCAAAACAGCTCTTCCTCTGGATGTATGTGGTTCCTGTCTCTGATGTGTTTGCTCATGAGATGGGCTCAACCTCTCCTCCAAGGTGCAGATTAATTGTGCAACAGGCAACAGGCACAAGCTGGAACACAAGAAACTTCTGCTATGTGCTCAGAAAATCATTTTCACCATAGGGGTGAAAAGATTGTTCAGGAGGTGTGTGGAGTCTCTGTCTTTGAAGATACTCAAAGCTCACCTGGTTAAAGGCCAGATCGGCCTGGTCTGACTGGACATGCATTGAGTAAGGGTGTTCCTAAATGGACTCCAGTAATCCCTTCTAGTGTAAGTTATCTTACAGTTTAGAGCTCTGCTTGCAAGATGCAGTTACTTGAAAGTATGGTGTATTACATGCCAAGAAAGTTAGTGGTTTTAGCAAAGCTAGTTCTCTGTGGAAGAGAGCACAGATCAACTATTTCATTCCACCAAATTACTTTCTAGGCCACTTCTAGAGGTAAGTGGCATAAAAATCGGCACGTCGTGCAGTACGAGAGCATCTTGAGTATTTGCTTTGTGTCCTCTGTAAAAGAACAATACTTCTCTATGGCTAATCCAAGCTAAATCTGATTGAGTTAGGTTTCTGCTGCCAGGATAATTGGACATTGTTTCAGAAATGCCTGGGAATTTCTTGAGGCCTGTAACACAAGTTGCCATACAAAGTTCCCAGTGTGCTGTCCTCTAAACACACAGTCCTCTGTGAAAAAGAATGCTTCAACCATCCGGAATGATCAGAATAACCCTGCATGTAAATGTGACCTTCTCCCTGCCTTACAGAGCCGCTGTGTCTGGGTCTGCCTTGTCACTTTCCTTCATTGATTGAGTCTCATAAACAAGCAAGAAATTTGAAAATTCTCCTCCTTCTTTGCCACCCAAACTATTTTACTTCTTCTGGTCTACCTTAAGATAACGTCCTGTGAAGTGGTTTGTGAGACAGTAGCTGCCAATGTAGGCTGAAATGTAAAGTGACATTTATGCAAGAACTGGATAAGCAGAGTGGTCTAATTATGTGCAGATATAACATAGTACTTTTTTTTAATATATACTGACTTTTTGTAGTTTATCTTATAATTCTGGTAAACAATTTGATTCTTGTACTCATCTTCAGTATTCTCCTAGTAGCAAATTAATGCAAATCTGAATTAAAAAGCATATGTATATATGATTTCTAAACAGGGAGGTGATCGAGTCACCTTCCCTGGAGGTGTTTAAAGCACGTGTGGATGAAGTGCTAAGGGGCATGGTTTAGTGTTTGATAGGAATGGTTGGACTCGATGATCCGGTGGGTCTCTTCCAACCTGATTTTTCTATGATTCTATGAATCATAAAGAATGATCACTGATAGTTAGTATTCAGTGTGCTCTGATGCTTACTTCATTTGATTATATGTTTCCTGCTTCTTTGTTCATTTGTTACAGCATTTAAAAACATGGTGGCTTACCCTTCATTTTCCTTAATGGAACTCAGTTTTGGGTCTTTCTTACAGCATATTTAACATGATTCTATTGTCTTTGGCTAGTCAAAGTGGCATAGGTCCTTAAAATAAAATTAAGCATGGCTCCTTCATGATTACTGAGATTTTTCCCAACTATTTCTGAAAAGAGTTTAAAGATTAGGAGAGAAACATTAACCAAGTTATTTCATTATAGTTTTTTCTTAATTGTTCCGAGAGTTAACACAGTTGGAGACCAAAATTGCAAATACTGTAGCTACTTAAAATGCATTTATTCAGTAATGTTTAAGTTACTCTAGTGGTAAGTGGGTCACCTAGAAATTAATTTTCCCCTTGTTCCTAGATACTTTGTATATCAAAGCATAGGAAAAAAAGAAAACACATATTACCAAAAAAACAACCCAGCATCTGTGTTATCATGTTAGTGAAGTGATAGTGTTTCCTCTCTCTTTTTGTGAATTTCCATCATCTCCTGTATGCAATAAAAAACATCTTTCAGCGTCTGAACATTTTTTAATGGATAGAGATAAGTCTGTTATTGTATTTTGAATTATATTGTGATTCTTGAAAAATCCTAGATCAATCACACTATTAACAAGTAGTCATTAGTGGAATTATTTTGACAATCTGAGAATATCAAGTTAGCAATGAAAAGGAGAGAGATGGTTTTGAACAAAAAAACCCCCACCCCCATGGTTACAGTAGTAGTATCTTTCAGACTGATAATTTAGATACTATTCAGTTCTAAATTGTGACCACAGAGCATGAGCTAGGAGAGTAAAAATACTTTGGAAGTGAAACATTAACAAGTTATGCGTAGAAATGAAAGGCCTCACTGCCTTCTGGTTCACAGAGATGAAGAATGTCACTCTGTATTAAATATGAGCTAGGTTTACTTGGTGGATTTCTTCTTGCAGCCTGTTTTGAGGCTCACTTTTATACCCATTTAAATCAATGGTTTGGGTTTTTTTATTATGGAATTTGAATGAGGCCCTAAGTGTATATAGAACACTGTGTTGTGCGTGTATATATAAATTAATTGTATAAGGTTACCGAATGTTTTCAGAGTGCATATTTTACAGATAGCGTGAACAAAAAGGTCTTGCTAGTCCTTTTTGGAACTCTGATTTGAGACTTCAAAATTCCATATTTTCCCTTTTTGCTTTCATTCAACAGGAGAGAAAAAAGATAATTATTAGTCTTTGTATTTTAACCACTTATGTCCTCAGAATGCCTTTTGATTTTTTTTCTTTTTTGTGTTGTTTTGGTTTTTAAGTCAGGAGTACATACATACAGTAATTTTGAAATGGGGTTTTATGCATGGTGGGAGATTCATTCTATTAGTGGTTCCTAGTTTTAACTTAGTTCTATGTGAGATTCAGTAGGATAGACTTATTTTTAAGTAGGTTTTGCTTTGTGAAAAAGTTGACTATGTCAGCTTCAGTTTGAACAGACCAAAAAGTAAGTATTACAGTAGTAACAGAAAAAAAATACAACTAAGTGTAATATTTTTTCATAGTAGCTATTTCTAAATAAGCATATGGGGAATACAGTGTGAAAATAACAATATATTAAAAGAAAAATTTAGGGAAGAAAATAAAGGAATTACTTTTCTCCTCACACTTTTTATCAAAGGGAATGAAATACTCAGTACTGTTACCAGTAAGACTGATTCAAAGACAAGGTGCTAAAAGTTGTGGTTTAGTCCCCATGTGAGCATATATTTTCACAGAGATTAAGGGCTGAACCAGATCAGAACCAGCAAACAGAAGATTTTTCTAACATAATATTAAAGAATTTCTGGCTATAATTCCACATGTTAAAGATGATGAAAATTTTCATTCTTTCTTTGTGCAAAAATAGAAGGTAGTGTTTAATGTGCAGATGAGTTCTGTGTGTATAAATTACACCATCTTTAGTCTCATCATTCTGTTTTAGATTTGATGTGGTAGTGTCATACGTGATCAAGGATACTGATTTGATGAACATTCCCTGTGCATATATATTATCACACAGTTTTTTCAAAATTTTAATTTCAAAAATAATGTTAATCTTTTATCCTTCCAGGCTTCTTGGTTACCAGATATCCATGTTATTTACATAAATATTCCATACTGACATTCACAGAATATATATCCTTTACATACCAAAGGCCTAACACTATTTCCTTATGTTCTTAGATTTCTTGTAGGAAGATGATGTAATGAGGAACTGCAGTGACTTTATTATTTCTTCCTTTGGTTAAGTGATTAATTTTTCTTTTTCTAGATTCATTGAGTGAAATACATATTAGTATGCTTCATTACTTTACTTTTTTAAGCATCTAGTTCATTCCAAAGTGAAAACTGCCCTATATTAGTATGACCTTTTGAGAGATCTCATAGCAGTGGTATTGATCAGTGACACTAGTTTTAGAAATAATGCAGAGAAACAGCCAGAATCTCAGCTGATGTCTGTATAAATCTCATCTGTCTCTCACTGGAGTTATGCTGATGTTGCAGTACTTATGCAAAATGGTAAAGAACTTGGCTGCTTTCATATCTCTAGATTTAATATGTGGGTGAACCAATACAGCGGACAGTTTATAACATCTCTGTGCAGCAAAGTTAATAAATCCATTTTGTGTGTGAACCTCTGTAAACCTTTCGTCATCCACTAAAACATTGCTATGCTGTTGACAATAAGTGTAAGTAGCAAGGAAGACAGGAGGAAGACCTAATATACTTATTTCCTGTAACATTAAAGCCACTGTAATTATGGGTCATTTGCCTGGCTTCTTTGGTAATTAAGATTTTTAATTGCTTCTAGTTCCAGGGAATTAGTTAAGCTTTTCATTATGCATATTGCCTTCCATAATCATCGGCTTCTCTGGTGCAGTAAGCTCAGTGACATCATGGAAGTCAATTAGGTCTTCCAAGGCAGAGCACTGAAGTACGTTTCTTTGTATGAGCTGGATTAGAAAAGATTTCTGAAAGGCCTTGATAATGCTGTTTTGTGCAACATTTAAGCTTACTCTTCAAAAGGAAAAGCCTGTCAGGGTTTCATTTACTGTTTCAGAGTCCTCAGAGTGCTTAGGGTCACAAACTAAATAAGGTATTGTTAAGAATAAAGCCTATAGGCAGGACTGTGCTTGTGTTCTAACAGCAATTGTTCCAGGCTTTGCAGGATCTGCTGGTCACATATTCGTAGTTAGTAACAGTGATAATGATCAGCATTTGAAAATAACCACACTGTTAAACTGGAATTCAGTGACTGTGTAAAGGAAATGAGCACAAAAGAGATTGGTGTGATTCCATTGGCTCACTAAAAATCATTACCTAAGTTTTACTTTATTACATGCAAGATAGAAAGCATCACTTTCTATTGGCAGACTCCAAGTGATTGCTGACATATTGACAAGCAAGAATCAATATTTTAAAAAGAAAAGAAATCAGGAAGAAAGGGTTCTTTCCTTCTTCCTCTTCCATAGTCTCTGATGCAGATGGGTGTATATAGCACAGACATTGACTATATCTTGCAAAAATGTTTTCTTTGAAAATAACATACTTTTTGTGGGTTGCAGCTTGGATCTCTTAGAGCACAGCCGGAACAGACAAACACTGTTCATCCCTAATCTTCCCTGGTGAAATATTAATGGGTAATGGCAGGAAGGGATGCATTATTATATGCATTCTGGAATGAACTCCAGAAATATTATCTTTTATTATATAAAAGTTCAGACTAGATATTTTGTTATATATTTTTGTTATATATTTATTTATGTTATATATTTATTATTCAATATTCTGATGTTAAACAGTAAAATTCACATAAATAATTTATTGACTATTTTTAGCAAATTTGTTTCCAAGCTGTGATATTGACTGATTGTGACTGTTGTAAGGCATTGAACATTTTTACCTGCCTAAACTGTCTCTTCTTTAACTGTAGCCACCCAATATAATTGCTGATTTTCTTTTTTATTGTTGCTTTGGGAGATTTAAGCTAATAGACCGTGAATTTGACAGCACTGTTCTGATAAGTGACTTGTATCTTACCCTCCATTCCTGTAAATTGCTTATATTAACCTAGGTAGTGTAGTCTTCCCCCTTCCCTGTATGGAGGAAAAGACACACCTATAAGTGAAAGCATTACTTCTGCCATTTTGCAGGAGATAAAGTAGGTTTTGAAGAATTAAATTGTCTGCTTATAAAGGTATTTAAGCACTTGCTTAGCATTATCACTAAGTAACATCTGGATAACCAGTTGCTGGGGTTTAAATATACATGTTTATGTTTTCTTGAATTTAAATTAAGGTTAATTACCAAGCAGACATTCAAACTGAGAGGTTTGCCCTTGTTTTAATGAGAGGTGTCTAAGACAGGAATTGCATTTAATTTTCCTACTAAGTTTTATTTGGGAGCAGTCTGTCTTTTAAAGCAAAAGATTAAAAGTTCATGGTAATGTTATTAATTTTTTCCCCTCACCTTCTTTCTCAGTGTCTTGTGTTTGAAGATTCACCACTTGGAGTCAAAGGAGCCCTGGCAGCAGGAATGCAAGTAGTTATGATTCCAGATGAAAAATTAAATCCAGATCTTAAAAAGGAGGCAACACTACTGCTGAACTCCATGGAGGATTTCAAACCAGAACTGTTTGGTTTACCACCATATGATTAATACCTAACATCTATGAACATGCACTTGATTGGCAATCAGGAAAATGCGATGAAATTTTCTTCTGGTTTTATAATTGTTTGTGTCATTTCCTGTCTTCCTCAAAACTAAAGCACAATAGTCCTACTTACAACAAATCTCCACCACTGTACCTTTGAAAGTTGATTGGAACGTTTATGTTTTGTCCTTTTGATAAATGCTAGTTTAAAGCAATGTTTCATCTTGTGAAGTGAATCCAGCCTTGTTCTCTGCACATTAAAATGTTTGCTGGGAATATTGTGAAACTATTTAGATAATTTATTGTACTTGCATTGGGAGCTTCTTGTCCTGTTTCCACTTCAATGACTTACTGTTTAGATCTTAACCAGAAATCTGTTCTGTATTGGCTTTTATCCCCTTACATTGTTTTTGATACAGTTATCGCTATCAACATGTTTATCCATTTCCAAATTCTGTACTTGCCCATCTATTCCCCTTTGTATCCTGTTGTTATTTTTTTGTTTATTTTGCAGGTTTTTTGTGTCAAACTTTGTTTTCTTATTTTGTTTTCTTTTTGGGGTTGAATGAAATTACTTGTAGAAGTCATTTACAATCTTCATTATTCTGTAATTTTGTCATTATCTGTTTTGGTATGGTGAATGCTTGCTAGCAGCTTTACAAGGTTATGTTATCCTACAGTTTAACCAAAATGTTTTGCATCTTCCTTCCTTCATTTCCTTGTATTCATCTCATTTTACATGTTGACATGTAGCCTTCAAATAAGAATTTTTCTGACCTCTTTTTTTTATTATCATCTGTTTATCTATGATTTTTCTTACAAAATATTTTCTGGGCATTTCTGTTTTTTAACTGTTTCAGGTAGAACGTTTTCTTGATCAGGAATGAAAAATAATGAAATGTAGATACTTCAGCGTTCAGGATGAGTTTTCTCGCAATTTTTTTCCTCCTGGATTTTCCATAATTGTATTCTGGTCATACTTAAATAAAAAAAACAAAACGATTTTATTCTGTGTGGTCAGACATGACCTAGAAGGGACCAGAAGATTTTTAGTACATGTAATATAATGGTTTGCAGTTAAATGCTTTGCATCGTAAGGTTTGGATGCATTTTGTTGTGTTTGTTTGGTTTTGGGGTTTTTTTTAAAAGGGGTAAATATTGTTTCAGTGTAGATACTTTGCATATTATGTTTTTTCTTTATGTCCATGGATATTGAAGTCATTAGTGCTTGTACAGTGACAACAACCAGTCCCAACCAATATGAATTACACTTCTGGTCTTTCCAGAGAAGATAACAGAAATATTGCCAAATAATTCCTTCTTTGACTTATGTTATGTAACACAAAGTGTTACTGTAGAGCAGTAATTCTGAACTTTCAAGTGTAAAACAGGTGCCTGTTGGGATCCCTTTTGTTCATAATTATTGAATTTCAACAGGGAAGTTACTAGATAGAACATGCTTTAATAAGCTGTAATTAGCAACTTTTTCGAAGTTTTGCATGTATTTAATTTAACTGCAGAGGTTTATAAAAAATAATTTAATCACGTCTCATGTACAGTTTACTTCGAAGGACCTGTCATCAAAGTCTTGGATTTTCTTTTTAAGGATGTAGAGACATTAATAAATTATCACTGACAAGATCAGAATTACTTCATCATGACCACCATGATGAGATAAGCATACCCTGCAATTCTAATTTAATAGCCTTATCTTTTGCTGAGAATAGTCAGAAAACTATCACTTTTTAACTCAACAGTAAATCCTATCCCATGCAATTATTCTTTCATACATTTAGTATCCCACGTGACAGTTTTCAGTGAGGTTATTGCCCCAAACTGAAATCTGTGAATCTGAGTGATATGGTGTAAGCTTCCCCTTCTTTTACTAAAATTCTCTTCCATGTACTTCACTGCTCACTATTTAACAACTTCCTGGTCTTGTGCTGGACAATTTGATTATAACAACCAAGTGTAAAGTAAGTATCAGTGTTGTGGTTAGCTTTTCTCTTGACTAAATGAGAAAACAAAAGAGTACACAAAACTTATTTCTTCATCTATAGTAATCTTAAAAATCTTTTCATCTCCATCATGTGAAAGGTCAATATTCATGTCAGCAGTAGGTGACTTTTAACCTACCTGGTTCACCATATACTAAATAACAACATATGTTTGCATGTATTTCTTCACCCACTTTTCGGTTGGATTTGTGGCTCTGTAGTTCGATCATCTCAACAACATCTGTTCAGAAAAGAAAAATGAAAAGGATTAAAAACTTGGATCCCTTCCCTTTCTTCCATCTGCTGCTTTCAGATGGAGTCCTGTTCTGACTGAACTAAAAAAATCCATACTGCATCCTGGCTACAGATCATGAGTACATGTGAGCAATCAGGACATTTGAATGTTCCATCTGTGTTTATATGAAGAGGACTGTTAAAATCTAATCCAAAAACTCTATCCTGTAACTCAGAAACAGACCTCAGTGACGACAAATACTTAAGCACATGCTTATGTGATTTTTTTAAAAGCACAGAAAGTCAGCACCACCTTTTTAAAGATATCTTTAGTTTTATTTGGCCTAATAAAGAAAATGTGCTTCAGGCATAGCCTGAGAAGAATTCCAGCTTCGTCAAAACAAAAGCAAAAATTCATGACCAGGAGTTTACCATTGAAATATAGGATAAGTGCAACAAGATGGAGCTAAAGTCAACCATGAAAATATATTTTAGAAAGAAAAAGAAAGGCAAGTAAGTGATGTATGGAGTGTTGTACTGGAACTTAAACTGCTTTCTGCCTCACAAGTGAATTACATCTTACATTTTCCTGGAACTCAAATGGGATTAATCTTTGCAGAATTTCCGGGTTGCAAAGATATACAAAAACAGGACTTTCACAGAATATGTTCAGGTGAAAATTCATTGCATTGGAACAGGAATAATTTCAAAATGAAGTCTGACTTCTGTGAAGCTTGGCAATTGCCTTATACAAGTAAAGATCAGAAAAAGCTGAAATGTTCATCCCTCATTTGGATTAGATGTCTTTCTAAAGAATGCTATAGTTAAACCACAGAAAACTCTGCCCAGAATCAAGCTCGTGTTGCAAATATTACAACAAATGTCTTCAGCAGAAACCAGGCTAGATAAATTAAAAAAAAAAAAAATGCAAGAAACTACTTAGTAAGGAGAAATGAAATTATTTTCCACTGCATGAAGATATCTCTGTACCTTTAACAATTAGAGAATTAAGTTTGAAATTTTCTGATTTATTCCATTCTATTACTGTACTCTATTCTATTCTATTACTATATCTAGATATTCCTTATCCATACAGTAATCCACTTTTTTTTTTAATATTGATAAATTGAGACACCAAATCTGCTAACTACGCACTAAATTCCACAGTTCTGTGGTCCATATGAAAAATCTATTTTTTCTAATATTTTAATGTTAAAATAATATTAAATAAAAATTGAAATTAAAACAGTGAAGCCTTTTTCCTAATTAATTGATTTATTAACACTTTTTAACTTCACTGAACTTCCTGTGTTTTTATATTGGGAGGGTGGAATTCTTTTTTTTTTTTTTTTTCCATTTTAGCAGAAATAAATGAAACAACTGGAGTGGAGGAAAAGGACCTCTCAGAAAAATTCTCTGTCCCAAAAAATATCATGACAGTCATCAGTACATTTTGTTAATGTTCCCTTTGGCTGACACTTCACAAATTGTGAATCTACTCTCTTATTGAAGTGGAAAACGGAAGGAGGATGTAAAAGAACTCGAACTGAAGCCCATACAGGAACTATGGGAACTTCCAAGAGGTGAGGAGACAGCCACACCTCTGGCAGTGAGCACCACCTCTGAGCGCTGCTGCTCACTGAGTCTGATGTTGTCTGCGTCTGCAGCAGGTAACTCAGCACAAGAAGAAGAATGGATTTTAGAGGGCAGAGGGTAGCATGAGAGGGGCTGTCAGTCTCTTCCATTCTTCCACCCTGTTACCTATGGGCCTTAAAGCCATCATATTCAGAATGTTAGGGGTTGACTTGCTGTCATGATTAAAACAAGCCTCAGCAGGAATAAAGCATTTGAGCTCCCACCCCTCTCTTTGCAGCTCTTTTCCCAAAAAATCTGCACTATGAAACTGGAACATGAAGGAAAATATTAACAGGATCATTGTCATTATCCAAGTTTCCTTTGATTAAAAACATTGCAGAGAGGACATTATCTGATTGAGGAAATCAATGTGGTAGAAGAAAGGAGATGGAGACAAGAGAGCAACCTCTGTTATAAACCATCTAGATGAAAACACTCAAATGAAATGAAGGAAAAGGAAATGGGAGAATTAAATCTTTCACTTGTCTTTAGGAAAAAAACCAAAAACAGTAGTTATGGAGGGGAAAAAATCTTTCTGTAAACAGAAGCAAGATCAAGATCAAAAATATATTCATAGACATTGTTATGAGGCACTGAGATTTGTAGAGATAAGAGTCAACATCCTGAAGGATGTATCTTAAAAGCAAGGTCCAAAGAAATGAAGTAGTTTGAATCCAGAATCAAAGAAGATGTGTAAATCACCTTTGACAAGCATCAGAGCAACAAATGTAGAAAATATGTCAGCACGTGCCTCAGTTGAGATGCTGGTGTAAAGATCAACTTCTTTATTTGTATTTGTCTGTATGTCTTAAACATCCAGTTAGGTGCAAGGCTGTGTTTATTTTGGGCTTCATGCAGCTTGGTGTGGGAGCAGGCACTGCCCGCCACCAAACACCTGCAGGTGGGCTGCTGGTATTCGCTGAGCTGTGTGTGCTGCTGTGGCCAAGGGACTTACAAACTCTGAAGAGGCAGGAGCGCCCCTGACTGCACATACATACCCAAAGGGTTCAAATAGCTGTTATTCTGGCAAGGGTCCTTTGAACTGCCAGTGACCCCTGGAGTGGCCCCAACTCAAGAACTTTCCACGCAGAAATATGGGTCAGACATGGCAAAAGCCTTCCTCATATTCTAATAGGGAACAGAGCTCTTCTATTAATAATCCATTCCAAGAAGTACATGTGTGCACTCTGTCCTGTGGACCACATTTTCCTGCTAAAAGCTCTATTGGATTAATTGGCGTGGTGATCACTTTTATGTTATATTCCCCTTCCTTCTGCTACTTTTCTTTTTCTCACCTTATTCTCTCCTCAAATCTACCTCACTTCTCTCTTGTACTTGTGGGTGAATTTGGTCGTGTCCAAGTTCTTGTGGTAAACTCCTATTATTTTGACTAAGCTCAATTTAAAGACTTGTAACTTTAACTGCATTCAAAGTACAGATTGAAATTTTGAATATGACTTTGAGCTCAAAGTAAACGATTGTTGCCATAAATCCTTGTTACTTTGACTGAGATCAAAATAAACATTGGAATTTTGAGTAGATCCCTGAAGTGATAGTTGTCACTTCCCTGGCTGCCCCACAAGATTAAAAAAAAACCCTACCTACCACATTGTGCCAGACAAGTTCATTCAAGCAAGGTTATAACAATGGGTAAGATTGTGAAATCATTTCAGTTTTGACTTCAAAATTTTTAATTTCTTGGACAGCTACAAAAATGGAAGAGTACGTCATCAGCTTGAAGACAACTGCAGAAAACTGCTACATAATGTTTTTCTTTGTTGTCTTTAGCTCAGACTGCCTATTGATGTAGTGAATTCTTCATTTCTTTGAAGTCAGCAACACCCCTGTGGAAACTAGAGCAATTTGCTCATAGAAGGTGATACTGGGAATGGAATTCTATCTTGTCCATGATATCATGGTTACTTTAAAAAGTGTATTGTGGTGGTGTTATTTACCCCTTATTTCCCGAAAAGCAATAACACTCTACAGCTAGCAATTCCTCCTCATTTAGAGAACTTTGGAAGTTGGGGAACAGAGATTTTAATTCAGCTCTGTATATTTGACAAAGTATTATCACTGTATTATCTGCATGTCTTGCTAGTAATTGATCACTACCATCTGCATGCCTAGGGTGTGAGCCATGTGTCTAATATTAAGAGTATCCAATGCAGAACTATATGACTGCAGGTAAAACTGCATTTTATCACTCAAAGATGTTAATATAAAAGAATTAGAAACTTCAAACTAAAGGTTCATTGTCCAGATTATTATCATACTTCATATGAAAAGGAAGCGTTTAGTAGGGGATCATGTAGATCTATAACTGCCAGTCAGAAAGACATACTCACCAGGATCTCTGCATAAAAAGATGCAGCTTCTTTGGGGAAGAGTGTAGATATGGAAGTTCCGCAAAATAGTTTTATTTCTAATACTTTTTACAGACATGGGACAGAAATGTGGAAGCAGGAGGAACACACACAAATGCAGTGTTCTGAGCCTACTTTAATTCTCCCAGGCATGGTGACCCAGACCAAGAATAAGAAAGGAGGAATTTTAACTGTTAACCAAAGTATTGCTTTGGCATAACAAATTCAAATACACAAATTTTATCCCTGTTCTAACAGTTTTCTCTATTCCATATGAATTGTGGATGTAAACAAAAATATGTGAAATGCAGTTAAACCTCAGCTGCAGAAAATTCTCTGCATATATTGCAGAAATGCAAACAAGTATCTCTGTGATGTATAGGTACAATAGCTGTTCTCAGCAGTTGCTCCAGCTGCAGCTTTTCATGCTCTTTAATTTGTCAGCTGAGACACTCAGTACCTCAAGCACTAGTAAGAAAGCTCAAGAACGACAAGTTTCTACACTAGCAGGGAGATACAGAGGAGGAGAATGTTTTTCCTTTACAGAAAATGCTGAAAATTATTCAGTAGTGTTGTACGTTGTGAGGTGTCTTTTTGCTGAAGCAGAATGTCATTTCAGCAAACAGTATTTTCATCACATACAAATATTTTCTACTTTTAACCTACTGCAGAGTATCCACAGAGACAAGGCTGTCATAAAACAGTTTTAAGTAGGGAGTGCATTTTTCATTGCAGTACCAAAACAGAGGGAGGAATAGGGAACATAAGGTGAGGGAAACCAAGTGTTAATCTTTGAATCTTTGCTAAAATACCACCTTGATTTAAAAATTATGAAGACTGTGCAAACTATCAAATAATTTTATTACTGTGTCTTGATTGTTTGGATATGATCCAGAAGTGCTATATTTTACCTGAAAAATTGGAAAGCTGATTAAGTCAAAATGGATTTTCTGGTGGCCTATGACTGCAGCCTTGTAAACTTATTGATTATGGCCCTCAACATTGTTCTTATTGATGGCTGCATCTGAAACATTATAAAACCCATGGCATTCACTTTCTTTAGACCAGACATGTTAGGAAAGTGAATTTATGTTTTTCAGGGCCATATGAGGCAGGAAAAAAGTGGTAGATTTTTTTCCTCTCTCTAAAGCAGTTCTTACTGTATGAGAAATTATTAATCATATAATTTCATCCTCTCATATTTCTTTAACCTGTGTTCTGTAATTTGGGTTTGCAATGGTTTTTATCAAAGTTACAAAACACATAACGTAACTGAAATTTATGGCTGGAAATTATTTCTTTGACCAGGTTGTATAAATACATTCCATAGCTATCTTATCAAATTATTGTTCTTTCTTTTTTTTTTTGTGGGTAGAATAGAAGGAAGGTGGTTTGTGAAGTTGTACGTGGAACATAGGTCTTTTCAGCTCTAGTTTTCTAGTGAAGATTCAGCTGTATTAAGAACAGCATGTGAACTTCTTATACGAAGGACTTTGACATCTGGATGAAAGAAGCTGCTGCTCAGTTGTCACCTGCATACTTCTTAAAACCATTACTGTATCAGATATGAAATTAATACTCCTTATAAGCTCAGCAGAGAGTGTTTTATCTTTGGTGAAGTTCACATCTGTGTGAAATTTTGCTGAAGGGAACTGACCAACTAAGTCAGGTAGGGAGGCAGGGAAAGAGAAGCAGCAGCAGAACCTCACCCTGCCCACTGAGTTGGCTCCATCTTCTCAGTCAAGTGAATCATCAGCTTGGAAGTAAAAAGTAAAAATATAATTATTTGATCTGTTTTATTTAGCAATTTGTCTCTAGGTAATTAAAATGTCTAATAACATTTAAGACAATCTATTAAAAACTGAAGATTCCAAGAAATCAAACTAACCACATGAGTTTACACTTGTGCATTAGACAGAGACATTTTCTTTGATATGATATTCTGACCAAAAAGTTACCCAGGGGATCACAAGCCATTTCAGACGTGAAAAGAGAAAAAGTACATTCTACCAATTAAGTTAAAAGCAACATGAGATTTATTTGTCAAAAGGTAAAATTTGTCACATCATCAAGGGGTCTTTTGGGAAACAGCACTTAGATTTTTGTTTTACAGTGTTTCTCGTCTTCAGATTTCTTGGTCTACAGCCCAGAATGCTGGCACGGGAACTGAACACAAATCAATTTTGACATTGAAGATTAAAGCTAATACAGTGGGACTCCTGAAAATACAAAGCAAACTCATTGCATGGGCCATGATTGTCATGTGCAGTCAGGAAGAATAGCTAGACTATCATATGCTAGAAGAGCATCTACATGATAAATTTTCAATTAGTCATATTCTGCAAAAAGGATGACAAGAACAGGTATCAATAACTATAAGCAAAATGTGCATAGAATCAAGGATCAACTGATCACTGCAAAGTGACTAGATGACAGTTCAGACTTTTGCTGAATGCCCTTTGGTATCAGTAGCCACCTCCAGTGCTCAGAGATCCTTGTGCTAGCAAAGCAGAACTGTGTATCCAAAATTTTTGGAGTAAGAATCATTGTCACCACAGTTATAGCCCATTCTAAAGTCCAAAACGTAGTCATGAACTATTATGTATGGCAGGTATGGTGCATATATATATATAAAATATTATATGATATATAATGATTGTAGTTCACTGATGACAGAACAATACTTTTCCCCTCTTGTACTTGCAGGGTTTTTTTTTTTGGAAATGCATGTAAAGTAGTTGAACTATTTAGCACCTTTACTATTCTGATTGTACAGCTGATTGCAGGTGTAAATAATCAGCAGACATGAGCTTTGCAGATGCAACTAATCACAGAACACATTCAAAAAATATAATTATGCATCATAAAAGTTAAAAACTTTTAAGCCAGAATGCAAACAGGGATTTGAAATTATGAGAAAATGCTTCTGATTCAATTGGATTTTTTTAACATGAAATTTGTTTTACTACTACTATATAATGTTTTAAGTAAACTGTTTGTAATTAGTTTTTATGAGACCATTTCTGTTTGGAATACTGTAACTATAATTGCATATTAATCACCATTGGAAGGAAAATGTGAAAAATACCCCAAAACTGTATTTTACCCATATTACAATTAATTTAATTTTTAATCATAGCTGTAAATTTTATAAAGGCAAACTTCTGATTAAGATTAAACACTAACATAAAATACAGTAAAACCTGTACTAACAAACAACAAACAATTCCTACATCCAGAATACACATAAATCCCTAAGTCCATTCTCTTTAATACAAGAAGAGACAGATCTTTTATCTCTTTTCTTTATCACTCTTTCTCTTTTATCAATTCAAATATCACCCGGGAAGTACTGCGTGTACTTCCTCTGATCAACACAATAGGAAGTTAGCATCTTAGAATACTAAAAAGTATCAAAGACTGAGGAATGAAAAAGATCGCCTTGCCTGCATAAAGTCAGGGTAGCTGGAAGCAATGCAATTGAGCTGTCTTTCCACACTACTGTGAGAGTAGTAATGCATATTTCAGGACTAGGATGGATGGAGAAGTGTTAAGATTTTGGTTAGATTGTTGATTCAGCTTCTTTTTCAGTTCTGTTCCAGTCCAAATGTGATCAACCACAATGTAAAAGTAAAAAATAGTGAAGTGAGCTGAATGTAATTGTAACCCCTCAGCTTCTTAGTGAATTTAATGTTTCTGTGCCTTTCCCTGCTATGTGTTGACTGTGGGCTAATGTGACCGTGGAGCTTCAGGAAGCCTCTGGGGAATGCTTCCATCCATGCTCATTGTGGTAAGGATGTTTCTATGCATCTTAAGTCATGGACCCAAAGCTTCCAGAGTAGCAAATTGACAAAGAAAATATGTGACTAATTTTCTGCTTAAGGCATGGCTTCTTTGTGTTTGAAAAGGGAATAGAATAAGCTATGATTAATCCACAATGACTATCACTGAACAAAAGTAAAAAATTTCCTTCAGTATTTCTTTTCTCATTTGGGAAACATTCAGCTAACAGTCCCATCGTAATCGATGATAAAAAATAATTTCCATTATAAAAGTGACTCTGAAGGATGTTAAGCTCTTTCTCACTTGAATGTACCATCAGCATGTCTATGTAATTTGCATTAAAAAATTATAACAGAAGCATCAGAGGAATTCTCTGCACTGTCAAGGTTGATTTTCAAAAGTATTTAAACATGAAGGACATAAAGGAAACATCTGGAAGTAAAAAAATAGCCTGCATATTTATAAGCTTGTGATAATAAAATTGGTCTTAGGAAAAAGAATGAAACTCCTAATATAGGACTCGGTTTATAAAGAATTAAAAGACAGTAGTTTAATTAATGCAAATCAACACAAGTTTCTGGAAAAAAGATCTTGTTAAAGTAGTAAGGTGATGAGCTGGGACTACTCTTTCTAAACTTAATCAAATTTATCATGTTGTATTGTCCTGCACTTGGGGCACAACAACCCTATGCAGAGCTACAGACTGGGAGAAACCTGGCTGGAAAACTGCCAGGAGGAGAGGGACCTGGGGGTGTTGGTCGACAACCGACTGAACATGAGCCAGCAGTGTGCCCAGGTGGCCAAGAAGGCCAATGGCATCCTGGCTTGGATCAGAAATGGTGAGACCAGCAGGTCCAGGGAGGTGATTCTCCCTCTGTATTCAGCACTGGTGAGGCCGCTCCTTGAATATTGTGTCCAGTTCTGGGCCCCTCAGCACAAGAAAGATGTTGAGGCTCTGGAGCAAGTCCAGAGAAGAGCAACAAGGCTGGTGAAGGGGCTGGAGAACAGACCCTATGAGGAACGGCTGAAAGAGCTGGGGTTGTTTAGCCTGGAGAAGAGGAGGCTGAGAGTAGACCTCATTACTCTCTACAAGTGCCTGAAAGGAGGTTGTAGAGAGGAGGGAACTGGTCTCTTCTCCCAAGTGACAGGGGACAGGACGAGAGGGAATGGCCTCAAGCTCCGCCTGGGGAGATTTAGGCTGGAGATTAGGAGGAGGTTTTTCACGCAGAGGGTCATTGGGCATTGAAATAGGCTGCCCAGGGAGGTGGTTGATTCACCTTTCCTGGAGGTGTTTAAGACACGGGTGGATGAGGTCTTGAGGGACTTGGTTTAGTGTTAGATAGGAATGGTTGGACTAGAAGATCCGATGGGTCCCTTCCAACCTGGTTGTTCTGTGATTCTGTTCTGTAGTTAATGAAGCTAATATACAATTATTTTAAATAGTTCATAAGTCCACATAAAAAATAATGCATATGTATATATGTGTACATTATATACATGTATGTGTTCATAAATATCTATTTTTGCATGTTTTTTTGTTAGAAAAGCAATGATAAAACAATTTCTTAACATTCCAAAGTCAACATTTCTTTCCATCTAGTTTTGAGTGCTAAAGACATTCACTTGAAAGAGTGGAAAAAAATACAGAGGGCAAAATGGATTGTCTAGCAGAATATTTCTAGATTGTTGGACAAAAATAAAGTTTTGAAATAAAAGGAGTCTCCCTGTACATTTCCCACAGATCAGAATGATTTTAGGAGTATCACCTCTACTTCATTGTGCTACAATGGCACTTTTCTCCATCATGCATATATTATCTCTTTGAGTATGTACCTGCCTCATCTATTTTAATCTGCACATTGTGCTAAGACTGTAGCACACTTGTTCTATAGAAAATGTTATTCTCCACCAAAGGGCTAGTGAACTCCACAATACTCTGCTGAGATTTTTTTTTTTAATCCTCATTTTGATAAAATTGAAAATGCTACTACTGTCTTCTCCCACAAAAAAAAAAAAGAAATTGTAACCTTTTCAATTGGATCTTCTAAGATGTACACTTTTTCAGATGCTTGAGTTTGCAGTTTGGATTCCCATAGATCCGAAGCAATTACGGCTTCTTTGTTGCTGGCAGCTCCCTAAGCTATGAAACTTGTGATCTGAAGCTATGTGTTGGGGATCATGTAAGTTACTCACACATGCGCAAGGACTCAGACTATACCTCTGCTCAGTAGAAGCTTTATCAACTCATTGTTCTCCGTTTCATTCTTTCTGTAAGCTATACAAAAAAAGTCAAAGACTACTGCCAAATATATCTCTTTGTAGGCCTTTAATACTTATAATCATAATGTTAATTTGGCAGGAAATTAACATTTAATTTACCCCTTGTTTGTTATTCTGTTTCCCTATAAACTTATGCTCTTAGATTATCCTAGCAATACCATCACTAAATTCACCTTTGCCGGTGAAGGTTATAGATCCTGATAATTCTGATTTAACTAACCTTTAGTTAGATATCCACTAGTTAGGCAGTGCTTCAGTGACTAAAATCATTATATCGGATCTTGTCACATTTCCTAAGTAAGCATACAGCCCTTTATTGGAATACTATTCTTTTTTTTTTCTTTAAGTGAAGAAAGAGGGCAAGAAAAGATCAATGTTATCATTAAAAATATAGCAGCCAGTATAAGTATCATGATTTTCTACTTTAAATATCTACTATGAGGCTCTTGTGATTTAGTATCTTAGGGTAATGTCCTTGTGGGCCTTCACAAGGAGCAGCGCAGACAAACTAAATAAGTCGTGAAAGGTAACATCTTAAATGAGTCTGGTCAATTATACAGGTACTTAGTAAAAGAAACAGTGTAGACATACAATCAAATATGTACAATATACATAACATTCTGCTCATTAAACATTTAATTCATCAATTTTTTTTAGGAAAGAGACTATATGGCCAAATTTGGTTGAAAGCTTAGCTACTGCAAGAAGAAAAAAAAATTTTGCTGTGAAACATTTTTAATAATGTAAAAAATATAACCTGGGTTTTGAGGTTTTCATAAGATGAAGTTTCTTAAGATAAAGATTTCCTTTTAGAATTTACAGTAAAAACTGAAATGGAGCATAAAAACTTAACAAAGTAGTTTGACTAGGAAGCTAAATGAAATCAGTTTAGACAAGTAAAAACAGGTAAATCTAAAATAAATTATAAAACTATATTCAATTTGGAAAAGATCTGGGAAAATATATTATTCAAGGTATAAAAATGATGACTTTTGTTGGTAGTTGTTGCTAGCAGAATGGCTTGTTAGTGAAATGGATCAGGATACATGCTTTCTCTACATACTACTTACCTTTAGTGACAGTCTTTTAGTTTTCATGGAAATTTTTCCTTCCACTGTATCTAGAGCTAAAGTCAGCTACTGGATAAATGTGCAGGTCCATAGACTTTCCCATGATGTTTTATATCCTTAGCTTCATACATTTTACATTTAGTTCCTAAGAATCAGCTAACTGTTGCTGAGGAAACAGGAATCCTTCTCAATACATGGTTTATTCTCTTTGACCTGAAAATTAATGCAGCTGATTCACTTAAAAAAATCTCATGCTTGCTATAGGGTTTGTACCTGTAAGTTTCTAGGCCATACTTATGCTTTTTTTGTTGGTGTAATTTGTGGATGAGGAGGTATGGATTCCTCTGAGGTTAGAATTCCTAAGGGAGATATTTTTAAGGTATGCTTTTAGAAGTATCACAATTCCATAAAGACTGAAGTTTTCCCTGTCATTTCTTAAAGAAAGCAACTCATCTCTATTCTATTCTTGTCCTGATGTTGCAGGAAAAATGATTCAAGGAGGCAGCAGAACTTTAAATTATAATGCATCCACTGATGCAGCTCTCCTAACCAAGCTGTTCTGTCTTGGCCTACATTGGCTGTGCATGAGTTCTACAACTTTTTCTTCAAGTGATTAGCAGTAGCATTGCAACTAAACTGACAGAAATTCTCCTATATATTCAAGCTTTAACAAATGAGAAGAGTTGCAAGAAATGAACTGACACGCTTTGAAAGTTCACAGCAATACACTCTTTCTGCATGCCAAGGTTTAGCTCTGGCCCGGCTTGCCTGGCAGGTAAATGTGAGGACTTGTTACCTCAATTCCTCTCCGCCTAAACCAGGGAAAGGGAAATGAGAGAGAGAATTGTGCATTGGAAATTAAAACTGAAACAACTTTAATGAAATTACAATAAAAACAATAATAACAATAATATACGGTTAATAAACAAATATTAAAATATACACAAATATAGAATCGTAGAATCATAGAATCACCAGGTTGGAGGAGACCCACTGGATCATGGAGTCCAACCATTCCTATCAAACACTAAACCATGCCCTTCAGCACCTTGTCCACCCATGCCATGTACAAAATGACCACAATCACCACAGATGCTACAGAACAGGCATGGGGAAAAGTCCTAGGCTGGACTCAGCAACAGGAGTGAGCTGGACTCGGGAAATGGGTTCAGGAGTGTGCAGATCTGGGGTCAAGAGTAAAGAGACAGACAAGGTCCTATTGGACGCTGGCCATCAAAGTATTCATTGGATCAATTTTGTGCATTCAACTGATACATATGCATTTTATGTTTGCTTTCCCTTCTACATCTCTCTATCTCTCACTCCTTCCATATGCAAACCATTTAAGCCTGGTCTCTCAAAGTCAGTTAGAATCAGTGGACAAATCTGGAGAATTTAAGAAGGCTACAAGCTGTATTTCTGAGTGCGCCTGTGATTTCAGTATATGCCTGTGACTGAAGGTATAATACCATCATTTTTTTACAAACTTTAAACATCTACTATAAGGCTGTTGTGATTTACAGCAGCTTAGGATATTGTCCTTGTGAGTCTACCTCACAAAGAACAGTGCAGAAAAACTGAAAGGATAAAAGATTGCACATCACACAAATTTAAAAGAATTATAGTATTGGTTTTATGACCATGAAGTTAAAAAAATCTAAAACACAAATAGAAATGTATGCATTTTTTTCTGGCATGTTTTTTATTTCCTTCCCCGTTTCCTTCTATTTCCACATCATCTCTGGAAAATGATTGACACATTTCACAACAAAGTACAGATAAACCTGAAGATGGTTCCTTCCACTCCGTTACAGAAACCTTCATTCTTTGACAGAGAGTTCAAGGAATCAAGGTAATTGCTTTCACTGAAGAGATTCTAATCCAATTTAGATGAAGAAAAATTGAGTGAAGTGTGGGAATTGAAAACAGAACAAAAAGGTTATCTCACATATTGTGATCAGGACTGAAAAAAACCCCAAGAAAATACTCAGTTATGCTTATTGTGATCATGCTGATTTAATTATTCAAACAAACCTACTTACTAGTTCTTGTCAATAGATACATAGTTTTAATATGAAGTTTTGTCCATAAATAGATCTCTAAAAAGAAAAGAAAAAATACTGATCAAGATAGCTGCACATACTCAATAAAGCAAGATATCATAAAATCATGGAATCATAGAATCACCAGGTTGGAAGAGACCCACTGGATCATTGAGCCCAACCATTCCTATCAAACACTAAACCATGTCCCTCAGGACCTCATCCACCCGTGCCTTAAACACCTCCAGGGAAGGTGAATCAACCACCTCCCTGGGCAGCCTATTCCAATGCCCAATGACCCTTTCCGTGAAAAACTTCCTCCTGATGTCCAGCCTAAATCTTCCCTGGCAGAACTTGAGGCCATTCCCTCTTGTCCTATCCCCTGGCACTTGGGAGAAGAGGCCAGCTCCCTCCTCTCCACAACCTCCTTTCAGGGAGCTGGAGAAAGTAATGAGGTCTCCTCTCAGCCTCCTCTTCTCCAGGCTAAACAACCCCAGCTCTCTCAGCCGTTCCTCATAGGGCCTGTTCTCCAGACCCTTCACCAGCTTCATTGCTCCTCTCTGGACTTGCTCCAGAGCCTCAACATCATTCTTGTGGTGAGGGACCCAGAACTGGACACAGTATTCAAGGAGTGGTCTCACCAGTGCTGAGTTCAGAGGGAGAATATCCTCCCTGGACCTGCTGGTCACACCATTTCTGATCCAAGCCAGGATGCCATTGGCCTTCTTGGCCACCTGAGCACACTGCTGGCTTATGTTCATTTGGCTGTCAACCAACACCCCCAGGTCCCTCTCCCAGTCTGTAGCTCTGCATAGGGTTGTTGTGCCCCAAGTGCAGGACCCGGCATTTGGTCTTGTTAAACCTCATCCTTTTTGTCTCTGCCCAGCAGTCAAGTCTGTTCAGATCCCTTTGCAGAGCCTGCCTACCCTCCAGCAGATTGACACTTCCACCCAGTTTAGTGTCATCTGCAAACTTGCTAAGGGTGCACTCGATGCCTTCATCCAGGTCATTGATGAAGACATTGAACAGGGCTGGACCCAACACTTAGCCCTGGGGAACCCCGCTTAGAACTGGCCTCCAACTGGATTTACACCATTAACCACCACTCTCTATATAGAGCCAATACATTGTCTTCTGGAATTGCTGCTCTACTATCAATTACATGTATGCAACTCATGCATGTGAGCGTGTTAAGGAAGCAAATGTACAACTGTCCTAAGTGCAAGAGGTGCTACTGTTATGACAACTGATAACAATTATGCATACACTTCAGTTCAAGGAAAATGCAGAGATATTCAACTGAATGAAATATTACTTGCATACAAAGCGAATGCACAACAGTACTAAAACTTCAGTGTTATTACAAAAATCATGAAAGATAAAATTTTCAGTGGAACTATATACCACTGTCTATAAAGCAATGTATGGTCATGCACTGAATATTAATATCAATCTGAGAAGCAGGGAAAAATTATGTATAAAATAAATAGGCACGTATTTTACTAAACAGTAACCCAACAGCTTTTTCATTAGCCCACAGGTCATAAGAGAAGTGTGAATCTCATAAAGATTATCTCTATTGGGACTGAAAAGAAACCAAACCAAATCCACCTGTAAAGGAGTCAAAAGTACCTCTTGTTCATTGTGCACCTGTAATACGATTTCTATTAGACAAAATAAATTACATGCTACCAAAAGAATGTCTTCCTGCTCTGAAGACATAAGAGACGTTTAAGTTCTGCTTGAGTGCTTGTATGGATGAGATAAAGAGGGTTAGGCAGGTGTCCATGGCCCACTTTAAGAGAAAGTGAGTTGTTATTTCTGACATATTGCCCAAGTAATGCAAATCCATTCAGAGGTAGAGCTGTACACCGTATCGTTTACTAAATAAGGTGTATGTCCTTAAAGCAATGGATTCAAATCTTTACACTGGATTCAAATGATCAGACAACCTGCACGGGACAGAGCACAGACAGGAAAACCCACAGCTACAAAAGTGACCGAAACAGCCCATCAGTGTCAACACTTTGCAGCACTGTAAGAACCTGCTGAACTCAGCCCCAAACAGCACCGAGAGCCCTAATGTTTCCTGGAGTCAAACTCAAAATCAAACTAAAACTGCCCACTGCTTCCTCATGCAGCCACATATGTTGCAAAGAAAAGGGAGAGAAGAAGTAAAAGGAGAAAAGGTAGAAAAGGATAAAAGAGTTACAAAAGTAATTGGAAAGAGAGTCACCATTGTAGGAGCAACACATGTAGCAGCAACATGCTTCTTTGTCTGGCAGGGCCAAAAGATGGTTGGTGTCCACACATAACACACAAACACAGGACAAGACAAACAGACAAACACAGACAAAAGGAGAAACAGAGAGAGAACAGAGAGGAACAAACAGAGAGGGAGACAAGACAAACAGACAAACAGAGACACAACAATGAAAAAGAGAGCGAGTTGCAGAGAGCAAGAAGGATGTTGAGGCTCTGGAGCGAGTCCAGAGAAGAGCCACAAAGCTGGGGGAAGGGGCTGGAGAACAGGCCTTATGAGGAACGGCTGAGAGAGCTGGGGTTGTTTAGCCTGGAGAAGAGGAGGCTGAGAGGAGACCTCATTGCTCTCTACAACTAACTGAAAGGAGATAACAGGGGACAGGACAAGAGGGAATGGCCTCAAGCTCCACCAGGGGAGATTTAGGCTAGACATTAGGAGGAAGTTTTTCACAGAAAGGGTCATTGGGTATTGGAACAGGCTGCCCAGGGAGGTGGTTGATTCACCTTCCCTGGAGGTGTTTAAGGGATGGGTGGACGAGGTGCTAAGGGACATAGTTTAGTGATTGATAGGAATGGTTGGACTTGATGATCCGGTGGGTCTCTTCCAACCTGGTGATTCTATGATTCTACGATTTCAGGCCTTCACAGGGGATTTTAAGCTTTCTGTTCCCACTCCTCACTTGATCAGATGGGGAGGACAGGTAACAGACTCAGGCGTGTCCCTCCTCCCTAGACAATTCTGGGTATGCTCTCCAGCACTTTCAACTCAATCCAGGCTGGGTCCACACCGCATGATTCATCCTGACAATTAAAATCCATTCCCAGAATAAATGTACAGACCCTAAAAATATCAAGGCAAACAAACAAAATGTATAAAAGAAGAAAGGGAGAAAACATCTCACATAAATAAAGAAGGTGAAAGAAGAGATACCCATCTGAGATGTCAGTTAAATATAACATTTTGGTATGCAAGCTGGGAAAAGCAATTGTTCAGACCTTCATGTCTTATGCCATTATTATCATGTATGCATAAGTTGTCTCTTACAATATTGCTTCTAAGAATATCACATTTTCATCTTGACAATTTATAAAAAGAAGTGCACTTCACAACCATTGGCCACATCTCATTTTTGGGATAAACTCTTAGTCCATATAAGCCACTGCAACTTAATGCATGCCAATGGATCTCATTTTATATCAACGTAAGTTCTTCATCTTTTCCTTGGATGCCCTGTGCAAGATTGAATTTTGTGAAATTAACAAAGTTCTTGAACATTAACTATTTTAATATTCATCAAAATCCAAATAATATTAAAAATAAATAAGCTTCTGTGGTCATAATATATAAACTTATGCCTATTTTACAGTTGTATGACCACCCATAGAAAAGGTCCTTAATTTCTGTCTCTGGTAATCTCCTTCAGGCAATTTATTACAATGCGTGTTTTTCATCCAACAACATTCCTCAGTTCTTAGATTGGCCAGAGGATCATTACTGAGGAAAAAAAATCCATTTATCATAGACATAATATATTATGTATGTTTCATAAATCCTTGATTAGTTTCAAAGATCTAAAATCCTCTGGGGACTGTGGAAAATTCAAAAGCTGTTCCTAAATGATAGAAACCTGAGCTTATTTAAAAAAACACACAAAAAAAAAAAAAAAAACACCACGAAAAAACCCCAACAGACAACAGTTTGTTATATGGAACATGTATTTGTTACTCAGCTTAAGGGCTAGCATGTGCCCAAACTTTAGGATAGGAATGGTTGGACTCGATGATCCAGTGTGTCTCCTCCAACCTGGTGATTCTATGATTTTATGATTCTACATTTTTCAAACTGTAACCCACTAGATATCAATTGGTGCAAATTGTCATAATATTGCCAAATCAGCACCTAGAGGATCTAGTTGATTGCTGTTATAAGGTTTTCTGGGAGGGCTATGGTCTTGAAATCACCGAAAAATGGCAATTTTTTTTAAAGATTAAGATTACAAGGGATCTTCATCTGTTTCTTGTTCTTCAGCAGTGCTTCAGATCATTTGAAGTAGCTCTGACATTTAAGAGAGAATGAAAAATGTAGATAAGATAGATGATAGATAGATAGATAGATAGATAGATAGATAGATAGATAGATAGATAGATAGATAGTTAGATAGAAGCAATATGCTCACAGATTATGCTTTATTACTTCTTTTCCATATTGATAGCTATGTTGATTTCTACTTTTTAGAGGCAACTAGCATTTAGCAGCTCGCTGAAAGATAGCCAAGGTATATTTGAATTTGATTTATTGTTTTAGAAGCAATGCCTTGGAATACAAATCTGATTTGGCTCTCAGATTAAAAGAAGGATACTAAGTGAAAATCTAATTTAGACTCGTAGTGGCCACTTAACATAGCAGTTGTCCATTTCTAAGAGCAGTCCTTTATATGCCACAAACAGCTTCACCATCTCACAGTGGTACCATTCCTCTGAGATTTTCAGCAGCAAAATTGTTTCAGAAGATGTCTAAAAATATATTAACTTTCTGTTAGTCATTTTCCATGTAAGCAGTTGCTGTAGTTGCCATAGGAATCTTATATAATTGCATATTGATGATGGGGGCTTATGCGATTATTGAGTAGGACGAAGTCAATACTATAAAATATTCAGGAGACCTTTGGCACACTTAAAGTATTATATGGATGTGCTTAGAACAGAATAAAAATTATTAGTAATAGTTTCAAAATATAGTTATTGCATGGGTCTCCCTATAGTAATGCATAATCTTTACTCCTGAAAAAGAAATAAGCACTTCCCTATGCTTCTACCCAGCTGTCACAGGTAACCTCGTGAGTTCTGTTATGTTCACATTATGGTGACTGTACTGTACTTTTTTGACTGTTAATTCATGCAGTCAAGCTGCCCTGGGGTTGTTTGTGAAATGTTTTGAATGTGGAAACATGACTAATTTTTCAGGATTCTGAGTGCACTAAAGAATCCAGGACAAGAATACAGTATCACTTTTTTAACCAAATGTCAAGAAGACAGGGTTGAGCAGTAAATTCTTGGGTAGCATAGGTCCCTAGATCCTGTTAATTCCAGAAATGTGGACCCAGTCTCAAGTCCTGCTGTGAACACCCCTTTTCATCTGGTCTGAGTGCTGAAAAACCATGACTGCTGAATTCTTTGGCACTGGAAATACGTGCCTGCGGATGGACAAGGATGTATCTCTGCTTCTGCAATGGGAAGTATGTAAATCTAAGCCAAAAGAAAGAAGCGATCAATCCTAGTTCACAAAAGATGAGAAAAGTTGAAGGAAAATCAGATTTTCTGCTCATTTTTTTCTGGTGACTGTAACTGTACTAATGTGGCCCTGATGCAGCACAGTTTATGTCTGTATGACTAAACTCTCATCTTTCTACAGGGGCTGCTGTTAGCACATTGATAAGCATCTCTGGATTGTCTTCAGTGTTGAACAGGATTCAGACAGGGGCTGTTTGGCACAAACCACAGCCATGCCCAAGACCAAGCTAACCTCTGGATAGGAGAGAGGCTCTCATGCCTGCGCTTCAGACTGTGTGTTAGCCAGATTTAATTTACTAGTATAGGTGTAACTAACAATCAAATGTGGTGACTGACTTTCACCAAAAGACTGAAGGACTGGACTTCTCCAGAAAGAGCAAAACAGCAACAACAGAAATAATTTGTTGCGGTGGTGGTGGCTAGACCTTTATGCCTCAGTTTTTTATATCAGAGCAGAAGTTGGCATGCTGGGCTGACTGCAGCTCAGCATTGACAGCATCAGCTCCACCTGTTGAAACCTCTCAGTGGACCTTGCCCCTTGCCTTTGAGCCAGGGAATGAGCTAGATTACATCCAAATATCTTTATTTACGTGTTTTCTACAAATCTAAATAAGCCACTGCTCCTGCGTATGGCAGCTTGAATGGATCCTGAGCAATGATTTAGCTCTCTACACAGTTACTTATGGTACAACACAATGCAGAAATATGATAAACGACATGAAAAGATTTGCTGTCAGGACCATGACCTCCTTGTTCGTTTGAGCATCCTCCCTGCATCTACACAGGCTGTTTTCTCTTGTCATTGCTTCTTTATTACTTCAGCACTCTGGACGTACCAGTCCCTCTGGCTAAAGGAGATTATAAGATGTATGCAGCAAGAAAGCTTAGATTTCAAGTTTAAAAGTGTGCATTTGCTGCACACTGAAAAGTCTTCACCCTCCCTCACATTCTCCAGGGAAGGGTGAATGTAAAGTTATTGAGAAATTATCAGTATGCTGCCACTTTCGCCGTTTGGCTTTTCTGACTGTAACAACCAGTTTTGACTGCAGAGAGAACTGCAATGCCAGAGTTAACATTGCTTGTGTTGCCAGCTTAATAAATAGAGCAAAGAAAGCCTGGCACAATGCACAGCACAGAACTGGAGCAAAGTTGCTGTTAGCTAAAGTCTCCAGTAATAAAAATACAGTCATGATTTCCAGGTCCGTGTAGTTTTTTTACTGGCTTTACTCCAGATGCTGATCCAGATCCCAAGGACGATGTACACCAGACCTCAATGGTTTTGTGATAAAAGTTGTGTAGATTTACAAAATTTTGATTACATTAATTTCCAGTAGATAACCTTTCTGGTAATTTCTTATGGTGATGTTTGGTTTTGATGGCATCTGTTTTATTTGTTTATCCATGACTTTTATATATTTTAAACTGTGGTATTTTGCAGAATCATCCATATTGAATAAGTGCTATAGTCCACAAAAGTCAGTGTGGGAACAATGAAAGTAGAATCACCTTCAAAAGATAAAAACATGCAGTTTTTAATACTTCAGGCAGTAAGAATGATGGTAACATGAGATCCTAAATGTGTCTCTTTAGTCTACTTAAAAGACTGTCCATATTCTCATGGTGTACATATATTTTAAAATAAATGTCTCTGAAGATGCCAGAGAATAAAATGTATCCATCTATTTTATTATTTCATTGTTATGAAATAATGTTCTTACAGTACCAAAAGAGGAAAAAAAAAACCCAACAGCAATAACATCACCTTCACAACAGGATTATAGTTTACACTTCTCTTACTTTAACATATCATGCCCAAGGAAGAAATCTTTAGTGTTTCACCTGATTTATGGCTGACACATTTTAATGTTCTCTTTCAGGTAAGAAAATTATTTGAACCTTTGTCATACTAGCAGCAGCAATGCAAGTATGGAATATGTGATATAAACAAAGAAGGTTATATTTTATAAATATTTACATTTATTTGTTGTTGTTACTGTCTTTCAAACTCGGAAGTACACTGTTGACAAAGTAACTGAAATGCTGAAAATAAATAATTTCACTTGCATGCATATGACTCTGTTACATTATAACACCATATAGCAGTACATTTCTCTAGAAGAAAACTGAGAATTGTAAACTTGATATTTTTACAGAATTATTTGTATTGGAAAAGACCTTTAAGATCCACAAGTCCAGCTGTAAACCTAACACTTACAAATCCACCACTAAACTATGTCCCTAAACACCACATCTACATGTCATTTAAATACCTCCAGAGATAGTCACTCAACCACTTACCTGGGCAGTCTGTCTCAATGCTTGACAATCCTTTCCATGAAGTAATATTTCCTAATATCCAGTCTAAACCTCCCCTGACACAACTTGAGTCCATTTACCCTCATCACTTGTTACTTGGGAGAAGAGACCAACGCTTCTTTCACTATAATCTTTCATGTAGTTGTAAAGAACAATACAGTCTACCTTCAGCATCCTTTTTTCCAGACTGAACAATCCCAATTCCTTCAGCTGCTCCTCATAAGACTTGTGGTCCAGATCCTTTATGAAGGTCATTGCCTTTTGAACGCGCTCCTAGAGTTCAATGTGTTTCTCATAGTGAGAAGACCAAAACTGAACAAGGAATTCGAGGTGCAGCCTCACCAACACTGTGTACAATTTTAGAAGGTTGTAATTAGTTTTTAATCTCTCAGTATGAATATATTCATAATTATTCACGATCTCAATTATTGACATGGAAAAACATAGTTGTAAAGTGACATGATCTTTTTTGTTGTTATTGAGATTTTTCATCTGCATCTGAATATAACTCAAAGTTTGTCACCTGGAGGTCTAAAATAATCACTACTACAACATTTGTGGATCTTTTTCAATTAGCGAATGAAAAAAGGGGGAAGGTTTGTTTGAGGAATTACAATTAAAAGCTGAAAATTAAATTATAAATTAGTTGCATTTTTCTGCTATGTAATCTGATCTTTTTTTACTGAGTTGAACTTTTGATTCTCTTGTGAAAGACAGAAAAATTACCAGGGGGAAAAAAGTCCTGGAAAATGACCATAGTTATCTCCACACCCTAGAGACTCAATGCTGATAGTAGAGATTGTAAAGCCTGACTCTGCCTCTTTCTTTGCCTTAAACATTTTGTCTGAATGCTGGCTATTTCTGTGTTTGTTTTGTGGTGCCAGCAAGGAATAGTGGAGGTGGTGCAGAGCAGACCTCCCCAAGAATGGAGCTTGGGATATCACTTATCTGTGGCACCAGGTTCAATGCAGGAGAGGTGCAGGAGTAAGCATCACTATCCCTCACTTGGATGAGCTCAAGTTCCAGAGGTGTCTGCTACAGGAGGAGGTGATGTATTGGTGAATGCTGCCCTCCTCCTCTTTCCTCCTCATCTTCCTCCACCCATCAGACTGTCTGAGACAGATCCTTCTGAAAGACACATGGCAAGACCACCCCGTCATGTGTTGATGGGGATTGGATGGGCTTTATAGAAGAATTCATGAGGAACAACACCAGGGGGTCTCACTCCTGAGCTCTCGTGTTCTCTCTCTCCCATCACTTTGATTGGACCAGTCTAGACCATGCAGCATGGAAGAAGCTGCTGTAGTGACTATGTGGTCCCCAGGAACTGCTGCTGCCCATCGATGTAGCTATTTCTGTCCTTTTCCCTCCTACTTCTTTCTCTCTGTCTCTCTCGCATTACCTTACATTGTGCATATCAGATCAGATCTGAGTGACTTTGGCTGTATTCAGGGGGTAAAACAGCCTGGTATTTGTTCCTGTAAATCCTGTAAGTTGCAACCCCATGTCCTGGCTGTGCACCCAAGAATTTTGGCCTGTTTATGTTTGCCAGAGCCAGAATAAATACTGCTTTTGATTTTTGCCCTGAGAGTGACCTTGTCGTCCCCTGGATCACTGCACAGATAAACAATAATCCTCTCCTCCCAGTCAGGCCTGGACGTCAGCATGTGGCTCATGGGTCTGGTGCGTGACAGAGATCTTCAACATAAATTCAGGATTATTTGAAATACAAAGAGATATTGATTAGTATTTGTTTTGTATCAATTGTTTATGTAATATCATAGGTGTACATTAGGGCTTTAAGAGAACTAGAAGAAGAACTTGTGGACATTGATTGATGAGAAGTTCAACATGACCTGGCAGCCCAGATAGCCTACTATATCTTGGACTGCATCAAAAGAAGCATGATCAGAAGAATGAAGGAGGTGATCTTCTCCCTTTACTCTGCTCTTGTGAGATCTCACCTGGAGTATTGCATCCCCAACAAAAGCATATGGATCTGTTTGAGTGAGTCCAGGGATGGGCCAAAAAGATGATCAAAGGAGTGGAGCACTTTGGCTATGAAGGTAGGCTGAGAGAGTTAGGATTGTTTAGCCTGGAGAAGAAAAGGTTCCAGGTAGACCTCATAGCAAACTTCCAGAACTTAAAAGGAACCTACAGGAAAGGTAGAGAGGACGTTTTTACAAGGGTATGTAGTGAAAAGACAAGGGTTAATGTTTTTAAACTGAAAGAGGGCAGTTGTAGATTAGATATAAGGAAGAAATTCTACACTACGAGGGTGGTGATGAACTGGAACAGTTTGCCCAGAGAAGCTGTTCATGCCCTATCTCTGGAGATGTTCAGTGTCAGGTTGGACAAGACTTTGAGCAACCTGGTCTAGCGGAAGGTGTCCTTGCCCATGGCTAGGGGTCATGCAAGTGGATGATCTTAAATCTTATGATTCTATGAAATAACTGTGCTTTTTATCTCTTTGTTTGGCAAAATATACAACCTTTTTGTGATGCTAGGATGGCCCACGAGAGAGAAACTATGATACTTCTAGAAAAAATCTATGAGATCAGTTGACAGCGATTAATCCTTTTACTTACAAAAATATGAAAGATTTTGAAATTAATTTTTTTTTTTAAAAAAAGATTTCATTTGTGAAGGAAGAAGCCTTCTGATTAATTAATGTGCATAAGTAATACCTACAGTATATTAGTCCATTACATCAGTTTACAAGATTAACAGCATAATCTTGCATTTGTGAGTGGTCAGACACCAGATTATTAGTCCCTTTTGTTAAATCCTCATCTGTGATTTTAAATCAGATGTTGTAGTTAAGATTTTCTACATGGCTGCATTCTTCCCTTAATCAACTCTGACTTTTGCTAGAATATTCTATCTCCCCATATATACCTAAGAACTTCAGAAGCCAGATGTGAACTACATTTTTAAGTAGTATCCTATACCATACAGATTTCAAACCTCAAAGAATATGATGGGGAAAAAGCCACCTCCTACTGGACTAAGCATTCATTTTAATGAAAAATGTAACTGCATCTTCTTCTACGTGTGGCTTTGAAGGATATAAGGCTGTTGTGCAGAAATGGATATTTTTATTTAATGAAAATGCTTCTTTGAATCAAAATATTTGGTAATGTTTACACTATTATCTTTGAGCAGTCATAATTCCTTGGTTTTGTTTGCTTAAATACAACTTACCTGGTAAAAATTGAAACAATTATATAACTTTATCATAATATACATACAAGTAAAAAAATATTTCTTATTTCCCTCCCTTCTGAACAGACAGTAACTCTTTCCTGTGAATGCAGACAACAAGTTGAATTACAATGATTGGAGATTCGTGATTAAAAAAAATACTTCCCCTTTCACTATGACAATTAAAAAAAAAAATCCCAAGACAGTGCAGTCAGCTATTTTCTTCTGATTTGCTTATTTTATTTGGCTTTTATATCTTGTCTTCAAGTACTTTGGAACATTTTTTTTTCACCTTCCTGCTGCTTTTACATTCCTGGAGTATTTCCAACAAAAGTTATCTCTCCTACTCTCATGCTAATTAATATATGGTAGAGTACTATATTGTGCAGTGCATATGCACATTAGAGCTAGCAAAATTTTGCTGCTTCTCTCAGTAATTAGCATGAGAGGATGAAAGCAGACATTTTTTGCTAATGAATGCTCATACAGCACTTTGAACATGTGAGACCCTATAGAAGGATGAAGTGCAATGTTTCTGGTTCTTTCCTCGGGCTTCAAGTCCATGTTAGATGACTTCATCGTTTTTCCTGTGGCTAAAACCTTTCATTTGCACATTTAATTTCAGTGATGTTAAATGATAAAATGAAAAGATTTAGAATAGAGAAAGGTTATAATATGTATTCACAGAAAACACATATGCGAAAAAAGCAACATTGAGCAACATTATTTGCTATTATACATTTCCATTTTTTACTGAAATAGCTTGTGAGGAGAACAACAGTGGTGATCTAATCCTATTGCTAGGTAGAATAAATGAAAAGAAATCCCATGTCTTGTACATATAATAAATAAAATCACAATTATTTCAAGTAGAAAAAATCAAAACAGATTAAAGAAATTTTATTCCATGTTCCAATACCACAATTTAAAACAAATTATTTATTGAGAAATGGACTTTGGTACAGGACTAACTGATTTATTATAATTGCCGGTGTGGTAGGGTTAAACACTTCAAGTACTCACAAATTATTATAGCAGTAATATACCTGTTAGCCTACAGTGTCTAGGTTCTCTTGGACTAAAATACTTTTTCATGTCCATTTTCAGCCCTCTTTCACTGATTTCTCTGAATCATGGAATCACTAGGTTGGAAAAAAACCTTTGAGATCATCAAGCCCACAAGTACCTGTCCACTACTAAATTATATCCCTAAGTACTTTATCTACTTGTCTTTGAAATACTTCAGGGATGGTGACTCAATCATCTCCCTGGGCAGCCTGTTCCAGTACTTGATAAACCTTTCAGTGAAGAATTTTTTCCTAACATCTAATCTGATACTCCACGGGTGCAACCTCTTGTCCTATCACCTGTCACTTGGAAGAAGAGACCAACACCCATCTCTCTAAAACCTCCTTTCTGGTAGTTGTAGACAGTAATAAACTCTCCCCTCAGCTTCCTCTTCTTTAGTCTAAATAACCTCAGTTCCCTCAGCTGCTCCTCGTAAGACTTGTTCTCGAGCCCTTTCAACAGAATCTTTGCTCTTATCTGGACACGCTCCAGGATCTCCATGTCATTCTTTTAGCAAGGCTCCCAAAAGTGAACACAGTATTCAAGGTGCAGCCTCACCAGAGCTGAGTACAGGAGTAGAATCACTTCCCTGGTCCTGCTGGTCGTGCTGTTCCTGATACAAGCCAAGATGTCTTTTTGGCCACCTGGGCACATTACTGGCTCATATTCAGTCAACAACCCTAGGTCCCTTTCTGCCAGGAAGCTTTCTATTCACTCTTCTCCAAGCCTGTAGTGCTACAGGGGGTTGTTGTGTCTCAAGTGCATAACTCTGCACTTGGCCCTGTTGAACCTCATCCTGTTGCTCTCAGCCCATTAATTCAGCCTGCTCAGATCCCTTTGCAGAACCTCCCTACCCTTGAGCAGATTAACACTTCCTCCCTGTTTAGTGGCATCTGCAGGCTTACTAAGGATACATTCAATACCTTCATCCTGATCATTGATAAAGTTATTGAACAGAATTGGACCCAGCACTGAGGCTTGGAGAACACCACTTCTGACTGCCCTACAACTGGATTTGACTCCATTTACCACAATACTTTGGACCTGGCCATATGGCCATTTTTTTACCCAGCAGAGGGTACACCTGTCCAAGTCAATGGAAGCCAGTTTCTCAAGCAAAATATTGTGAGAAATAGTGTCAAAGGCTTTACTGAAAACTGAGTACACTATGTCCAGAGCCTTTCCCTCACTCATTAAGGGGGTCATCTTGTCATAAAAGGCAATCAGGTTAGTTTGGCAGAACCTGTCTTTCAAAAACCCATGTTGATTGGGCCTGATCACTTGGTTGTCTTGCATGTACTGTGTGATAACACACATGACCTGCTCCATGATCTTCTCCAGCACTGAGGTCAGAATGACAGGCCTGTAGTTCCCAAGATCCTCCCTCTAGCCCTTCTTGTAAATGGGTGTAACATTTGCCAGCCTCCAGTAAAAGGGAACTTCCCCAGACAGGACTGCTGGAAGGTGTTGGAAAGGGATTTGGCAACCACCTCCTCCAGCTTTCTTAATATCCTCAGGTGGATCCCAGATGGCCCCATGGACTTTTGAATGTCTAATTGTCTGAGCAGGTCTCTAACCATTTCCTCATGGGTCATGGGAGCTTTGTTATGCTGGTGTTCTCCACATCATTCCATGTGACATAAGTATTCTGCCCAAATTTACTGGCATCCTGACTTTCCAGGGGAGAGGAGTAGAGGAGGAGCAAGGCGGGGAAGGGAAAGATGGAAGAGAAATGGAGGGGAAATCCAAAGTCCGACAACCTTTACATCAAAAGATCATTGTCTCATTGTTTGGAGACAATTCAAGTGCAGCCGAGCTGTCCCTGACAGAAGATTGTATCACTTTTTTTAAAAGCTTGACATTATATTGTCATTGCAGTCTCTTAAATTGCCTGTTCTGACTTTTAACTACCTTAGAGTTAGAAGCATGTTTTCTGATCTATCCAAAATTTTCTTAGCTGTAAATTAAGCTGCATACTTAATGTACTGCACTCAAGGAACATGAAAAGAAAATTGATCATGCTCATTAATAGCAACTTTTTATATTGGAAAATTCAGTCACAGTCTTTTCTAATCAGAGGCAAATTACTTTAACCTGTCTTCACATTCAGATTTTCTACATTTTTTCAGTGGTTTTGATGGTGTAATTTTGATTTTAGTTTTTCCTAAATGTCATTGTGAAATCAATATATAATGCCCACCAGAGGCAATTCCATTGCCGCTAGTGCTCATTATCTACTTCTTAAGTGCCACCTCGTTCCCTTAGTTCATCTACCAAGTAACTACTGCCTGTTTGGTATTGACATTAGCATAAGACCTTTCAACTGTTGATCATGGAAAGCTGCAAAGGTCTTTGAACTCTGAAGATGTCTTCCAAAGGACCAGAGTCTGCTCCCTAATGAATGTAATTTTAAAATTTTCTCATCACTTTATTCCACTGTCCTTCTTATTAATGGAAATACTGAGCACTAGTAGACCTAGAAACATCCATAGTCCTGCAGTAGCCAGCTTCTGTGCTGCCACTTCACTACTGATATTTACTACTTTTATTAAATTTCGTATTTGCTTTTAGTCAATCTACTTCCCCTCTTGCTTGTGAGAATACTATAATTTCAACAAAATAAAAATACAACTTGAAACTCTCTGCTTCTTTCCTTCCTCTTATCACAGACTTGCATTAAATTGCTGCATAATTCTTGGAAAATGAACATTTAATACGATATCCATGGGGATCCTCCTCAAGGCACATTCAGCTGGCATCTGATGTGTCACTTGATCTACATCAATTCTCAAAGACAAGCCATAACATTCAGTACTTGCTTTCAGATTTTCTTAGACCACATTTCATCATGCAGTATCCTTACTGCTATGTTAGACAAAAGCCAGTAAAAAACTCTATCTGCATTATTTTACATTCTTCTGTAATATCTAAGAGGGAGAAAAACACCCTTTCCAGCAGTAGGAAACAAACTTGCAGATTGTTAACCCTATTCCTATACTGTGTTGTTATTAACTTCTACAATGAGTATAATGAAAAGAACTTACTGTTTGGAGAGAAACAGTATCTTAGTCTATTTACTAAAATAAGTTGTTCGATGGAGAGATGTCATTCCCATCCTGCTGTTCATATTTTCATGGGAAGGATCATCTTCTGTATGATAGACCTCTGCAACAAGCTCAAAAACTTTCCTGCATTCTACTTGATATGCAAGCAGAACCTGACAACAACTTTGGTTCCTTAGTACCTTCTCAGGTGCTAGCCAGTGAAGGAAAAATAAACCTACATGTACTGAAGAGATCTGTAAATATTTCTCCTCAATCTTTGGAAGATTAGTGCAAAATCTATGAACAGACCTTGTCTGTAGGAACTTACTGTCTACATATAAAGACTTCTGATGTAATTACTGAGATAGGTCTCTTTCCTACACTATGAAGACCTGTCTAGATTCCCATCCCATTAAGGTGCCTGAAGGCACTCTCCTGTATAGAGTTTCTGGCTTATTTTTAAAAAGTTTATTTCATCATCATGCTCTTCTTGAATGAGATTTTTTTTTTTTTTTGGCAGATATCTTCTACCTAAGCAATGTCTTTCATCACAGTTTCTGACATACTAAACAGTCCTATGAATGTAAAACAGAAGCTGGCTTTCAAGTGACCATAAATAAAATGCATTTTAAAACCAGACTATGGCTAGATGCAACATTTAAGTTATTCCTTTTGTCAGGTCAGCTCCAGGCAGTTTGCAAACACATTCTAAGAGGTACCTTGATCTGGATAAACACTTTTTATGACTGCATTTAAGTTAGCCACCTGGTTTAAACACTTCTATGGTAATAAATTGATACATAGATGCTGACTACATTAGTAAGTGATTTATATGTCTTGAGGATGCACTGTTTTAGATATTACTTAAAATACCTGAAGAAAAGTAGAAAGTAAAACAATGCAGGTCATAAAAACATATAAACCAAATGTCTAGAGATGCATTTGCTTCCACTGTTAAAAAAAATGCAAAATTCAATTAGATTAGAGAAGTTACCTTCCGCAGACACTGTGTGGGCACATAAATACCCACATAAAAATGCAGAGAAACACTGAATCAGGTTACCCATGACAGCAACCAAACATGGAGGAAAGGCTAGGATATGATAGACTCGTGTATATTGTTCAGATTATATTAAAATACGTTTATTTGTCACAACTCATGAGGGCTCCTGACTGGTCTCCTTCCAGGCTGAGCTCAGCACATAGCTGAAGAGGAGCTAATTGAAACTAAATCCAGGTAAGAGAGAGGTTATGCCTGCAGGCAGAAGAAAACCCCTGGGGAGCTTTCCATCATATTCGCTTCTCCATTTGAAGACATGTCGCACAAATCATCAAAACAGCCTTTGGTGTCTAGACTCCCCTCTGAACCCAGACTTATAAATAGAAACCTATACACAAACATCAGGACCAAGAGATTTCTTCTCACTTTTTGTTTGGTGATGAAACGACCTTAATCATGTGCACTTTTCTTATCTCATGAATTAATTATCGTGATGAAGCTTACTGAAGCCTGAACACAGTAAGCACCTACACCCACTGTTCTGCTCTTGGCACTAACTCCTTACCGAAAGAACACTGAGTCACATTTAATGTTTTATCTAGTGTTTTCCAGTCTCTGGCTGAACACAGACAAGGTTACTGTGACCTTCAGAATTTAACTACATAGCTCCATGAGAAAGGAGACAAGTAATAATTTTTTTTTTGAGCTTAAAATAAAAAAATTGAATTAAATGGAGAAACTGAGAGAGACCATGAGATTCTCCACTTTCTAGTTCAAATGCAAAGCCCAGTAATTTGAGCTTTCTTATGATAAAACAGGTGAAGGTATATCAATATTCAAGTAGTTATGACCTAAAAAGTTTAGATTTAAAATATGTTAATTATATACAGCAAAACAATTTTGGATTTTTTTTCTTCCCTGTGGAAAATAAGAATTGTGACTACTGGTAATATAAGTCAGTTTTGTACTAAACATTTTCAGGAAGAGCTAAGGAGAATGAAAGGCAATAGAAGGTCAGTTCAGGTTCACTGCTAACTTTGTTTCCTGATCATCAACTTATTTAAAAGCTAGTGGTTTATGACACTTTTTTCTCACCCCAGCATTTCTAACAAAAGCAAAAGTTTAGGTCAACATGTTTACATTTTAATGCTGTAGGTTCCATGTCATGCCAGAAATATGAATCTGGTCTCCCTTTCCACTTCCATCTAAGTGGTTATTTTATTAGATTGGTATGTTGGAGATGCAGTACAAAGCTACATCTTGGCCTCTGAAGCGCTCTTCTTCCCTACGACAACTATAAGTTTGGTTGTAAGAGATACTGAGTTTGCATAGCTTATGTTAAAATGGATTTTCTTCATATAAAATAATTTACAGAGTAATATTAAAAAAAATCATTGAGACAGTGAGAAAAATTGGTCGAAGGATCTATTTTGAATTAGGTAAGTGGAGGAGATGAGACTAGATTGCTTAATTAGGTTTCCAAACTTCTGTTCATCAAAGCAATTTCATTTCAATATGAATAAAACTCAGTGTTTTGTAACCACCAGAATGAACTATTTAAATATTTTATTATTTATCCTTTTATCTTTTAGCTGTCCAAAACTATTTCTTCATTTCCTCATAAGAAGCAATCTTTTGTCTTTTTATTTTAAACAGTTTTTATTTTTCCAGTATAAGTTCCGTCAACAAATAATTCAGTGATGACTGCACTCAAGCAGTTTCTGACTTTCAGTTCTAGTGGTTCTTCAAAGAAGAGATGAGGACTTCTGAAAGCCCAGCAACTCTTTTCTACTGTGGAAGATATAAGTTTGATACAGGGCTAGTTAACATCCCTAATATTATGATTTCAAGATCAGAAAAAAGACAAGATTTTTCCTACCTTAATTTCTAACGATTTTTTGCCTCTGAAAAAAAAAGATCATAATGAATAAATAGCCATTTTTACCTAAAAAGTATTGTCCAGTCCGTTATCTATCTTGATTTAGAGGTTCCATGAGCCTAAAATAGCTAAAGGTACAAGTCAATTTTATTTATTGTCTGTCTGTTCCCAAAGCAGAGTTATTAAGGAAAGAATATCTCACCATATTATCCACATACTTTCTAACATCACATGAGGCCATAAGGGAATGAGAGAAGAGCTTGTGGTTGTATTTTCACCAGCTTCTTTTCATAAACTTAAGGAAATTAATGGACAAAGGAAGAAATGTCTGTTTCCCAAGTGGAAAGGCAGCTTAGCTTAAGAGTGGACAAAAAGGAATGCTTTTAACTTCATCCTCACTGGAATCTGTAGAAGCCTTGGAATTGCATCTGAGAAAGACCCTGCTCTTGCCTGAAGAAACAGAAGAGAGCTGTGGGAAGCGTGCCCAGGACATGAAGGCTACAGTACTCACTTCAGTCATAAACAGTCAAATAACATTCTTGGCAGCAATGTGTTCCCTCTTGTTAACCCTCTTAACCAGCCTTTGTTGGGCTGCGAAGTGGATGGAAGGGTGGATGAAGGAAAGAAAAATAAGAAAATAGGTCTGAGCCATTGCTAGAGACAAAAATTCCAGCTTTTCAGGGAAGGAGAATGCCCTGGTATGGGAAAGGTGTTGAATGCCATCACCTTCAGAAAACAGAATTTTATTTATATAGAGTAGTTAGTGTTTTAAAGGTTAACCAGCTCCCCTTTAACCTCTCTCTCTAACTATTGCAAAAGTCAGTGTTCAGGTCACCTTCTTCTATCTTAGTCTTGCTGAATCAGTGATCCACAAATGTAACAACTCCTCTAGGGGAAAAAAATGCATGAGCTTGTTCTTTAATGCATATCCTTAGGGTCCATGCTTATTTTAAGTCTCTCCACTGCCTATTAACATTAGCAAAGACTGCTATAGCTTTCCCCATTAAAAAAAGGGGGGGGAAGAAGAAGCAAAACTAAACTACAGTTAAGTATAATGAAGACTTTATTATCCTGACACAACAAAGTGTTCTTATTGCTATTTTTCTTTGAAGAGAATAATCATGTGTAAGTGAAATCATACAGATGATTAGTTTGGGGTAGCTCTTATGTTGGAATAGTTTACACTGATTTCATATATCAAGCACCCTAACCATTCTGTGATTTTTTTTCTTTAAACTCACAGTCTATTACATGAATTACACTGTTCTAATTTCTTTAATATCCTACATGACTGTATGGTACTAGGAAGCATGCCAAATAAATTTCAAGGCAATTTTAGATGTTATCCCTTGAAACTTAAGATTTTCTGACATTATAAGACTGTTTAGTAAGTCTACTCTTCCATTCACCAAATCATTCTTTTGTGTCATCATAGCAAGTATGTAACTGCAGTGAACAATCATTAAAGAATTCTGTGCAGTGCTTGAAGATGACTCTGTATCTTTAGAGACTTGTATGTCCCCAGGTCCTGTCATTTGCAGGAGAGACTGCTTCTATTTCAAAGTCACTGATTTGTACGTTCTGCCTGACTTAATTCACATGGAGACACATACACACAATAAAACTTTTTCTGAGGACAAAACAAAAAATGGGAAAAAAAAGCTTATGCCCAAATACCTTAAAATCCAAGTAGCTCACAAAGCTCATTTCACTTTGACACAGAGAAAGGTGTCACAGTAAGTCAGCTGAAATATAAGATTTATTGATGTCATTTTCTGCCAACTCCAGGTAAGTGGTACTGAACTTCTAAACTTTGACCTTGTCCTATTTATATTTGTTCATATTAAAGATCACAACTGACTTACAGGCAGACAATTTGGTTGTCAGTATTTAATAGCTGAGAGTGCTGTTAAACATGACATCAACAGCTGAACTGTGCTTGGTCTATTTTTTCACTCCTCCAGTCCCACTTCTGTTATTGTCTCTCTCCTTAAGACATTTTTATCCAGGTTTGAGCCAAACTGTTTTTCAATTTGTTATCAATCTTGTAAATAATTTTAGAAGAAGAATTCATTGATTGTATCACGTAATAAAAAGGGATACAAAACCATGAGACAGTACTTAATGAAATGAGATATATTTATCAAGTACTTAGTAAATAAAAAGTTTTACACACTGTAATTTCATCAGTTCTCAGTTGAAAAAAAAAATTTCTAAAGGAGCTTTAAATATCCAGGATTCATGGAGGACATCTGGTACGTTAAGACTATTTTAAGACTTTCTTGGAGAACAGCATTTTTTTTCTGATCCAAATCTCTTCTGGAAACTTATATATCCCGCATTTTTATTAGTGCATATCTTTTCCCAAAATCTTTCATGCATCTTTTACAGTGGTGAATGATATGATGTATCTATTCATTGGTCAGTAGTTTCCAAGTTTCATCAAGAAGTGATGTATTAAAATCCAAACTTTAAAAGAAAATAATAATTTAATAACTTACAAGTTTCTGAGACATCTGGATTCTTTGTTGTGTATATCAGTACCAATAGCCAGAACAGAGTAGAAAAGATGTATGATTAAATATGTATTATTAAAAGATGTATAATTGTGTATGTGTTATTACTGCCCAGGGAAGCTGTGGATGCCCTGTCCTTGGAAGTGTTCAAGGTCAGGTTGGATGGGGCCTTGAGCAGTCTGGCTTTGTGGGAGGTGTCCCTGCCCGTGGCAGGAGAGTTGGAACTGGATGATGTTTAAGATCCCTTCCAACCCAAACCATTCTATGATTCTATGATTTTATGACTCTAATTTCTCTTACAAAGGTCAAATCTTTCCTTTAAACAAACAAAGCCTCTAAAACTGCAGATCTGTTAGAAAACAAGGTTCATTGCTTTCTCTATAACCTATAAAATGCCAGGAGAGTTTCAAACAAATAGCGATAAACGTAAAAAAGGGCCACTTTGTTCTCTTCACCTAACTCAAGTGCCATAATAGCCTACAGTATGTTTTAGCATCAGAATATATAGACTTTATACTTGACTAGAGAGGGAGTACTGTTGAACCAATAGATCTGTAGACCTATATTAATTGCAAAATCATGTGGAATGATAGAGAATTTTAAAACATTTCAAATAAGAAGCCATTCCACTTGTCAGCCATAGTGCAATTTATGACCAATGGAAGTCACAAAGCATATTTCTTAAACTCAGTTTTGAGCCTATTGTAACAAAAGTATCAGGTGACAGAAACTTCAGTGGACACGGCAATTTCCTATACTTCTAGATAAAGCTCAGAAATCCAAAGAAGCATGTATCTGAAGAAAACAAAAAGCCTAGGGGAAATAATATTACAGCTTCAAGTCCTTGAAGGCATTTGTGCCTTGCAATGCCCAATTTCTAGGTGTCTTGTTGCCACAAGTTACATGTCTTAACCAAGATTTTTCAGAAGGCAAGTGTCGTAAGCAAGCCATGATTGAAATGCAGAGAAAGAACAGGTCTGTCATTTGCCCAGCTCTGGTTTAACCGGAATCCTCCCTTCTTTTTACAATTACAGTGGAAAATTATTACAGTTTAAATGTATAACTTCTCTGAGGTAACACTAGCAGTTGTTTGATTGTGCTTTAGGAAGATTCTATTTTTGGTGTACTCAGTAATTGCTATTGATTCAGGCCACTAGCAACAGTGATTTGGAGGATTGTCTAAGCTTCAGGTTGAGCTGGGTTCTGAGCAATTTACTGACTTCAAGGCAGCACTGGCTCTGTATGTCTGGAAGCAGAAACATGACTTTAAGCAGAAGCAGGTGGCAATGATTATACAGATTGTAGTAAAAACTTAATATTTAGATAACTGAGTATGTCAGATTTTTAGCCTACAGGGAATATATGTTCTAACTTGGTACTTTCTGACACTTCTAGTGACCTGAGTGAGATTGCTGCAGGTTTTGTGAGATATGTTGATTTAATTAATTTACTCAGGGGACAATCAAATATTTTATAGAGGAACTGGCTTCTTGTTTTACAGTCAGTCTGCTGCTTTTATTGTAAAGGGTCAACCTTTCATGAGATATATAATTAGTAGACCAAAATGGTCAAACCAATTTAGTATGCAAAACAATCTTTCAAGTGACATGTGTGAAAAGGAAGGGAAGGGAGAAGGGCCATGGAAGGGCCATGGAAGGTCCATGGGAGGGGAGTGGATGGGAGGGGAGGGGAGGAGAGGGAAGGGAAATAAAAAGGTTGTGTGAAGTATCTATCATTCACTATCAACACCTGGGAGGAAAACAAGATGTTTTCAGAGTTGGCTGCTAAGCCTCAGGGACAGCTATCCAAATACAAGGAACCTCACTGTGACTCTTGATGTTAGCACACGGTTCATAACCCCTAAAGCCCAGAACATGATTAGCTGTCTACACATCCCAAATGCAGTTCAAGGTGAATGTTTGCACAAATTTTATGCCTAAATGCTCTTTTCAGTCAAAAACAGCAGAAAAGAGAAAACTGTGGTTTAAGCTGGCAATGTCTTTAAAAAAACATGCAAACAATTACCATTAGATACCAAGTTTTTCTCCATTAGTTCAAGACTAAGGAGTTTCCTGTCTCGTTTTTTTTTCTCCAAGTGATTCTTTGCTGACATATGCTATACAGGTAGTTTTTACTCCTAATCAAGAACCTAATTTGGAGATCAAACATCTGCTTCTGGCTATTGACTTTCCCCAGGCCTGGATTTGCATGGATTTTTTACCCTCTCTCGGGACCGTTGGTGGATGTGTTGTTCAGCAAGCAGCTGGATCTATAATTCCAACAGAAATTTAGTCCAAGATTACTAAGTATCACAATTCCACGCCGATGTACAACTCTCTGTTAAGGTCATAGAGATACATGTAAGAGTGCAGTTGGAGGCCAAGGGTGAGCCCATCACAGGTTGTATCCTTTGTACTGTGAGCAGACCTACAGGGTGTGTACAGAGTGGGCAGCACCAGGTGCTGATAACACCATCACTCACAACCCCAGACACAGTGAGTGATCAGCCAAGGGCCAGAGGCCAGCAAAGGGCACCAGCAAGATGCAAAAGGAGGTAAGCGCCTGATGATCCACCTGACAGGTGAGCTACCTGCAGAAGATCCAAGGTCTTTCCAGTAGTCAGGGCCAGAGAGAGGGCTCTAAACTAGCACTCTAGCCATGTGACTGGGGCAGGGACTGATGACTGACCCCATTGTGGTCTGAAGTGGCTTTCCTGGGCCTGTAGGCAGCAGGGTGGGAGGCAGGTGGGGCTGGGAAAATATGGCCTGGTTGTGCCCTCAGGGACCTGATAATATATGTATGAGGATATATGTACAAGATCCATGAATGTATAAGTATGCATTCTTTACAATCACAGGATGAGGCAGACACTTAGATATAAGGTTTGGTTAAACGTATGCTCACTAGGGAGTCATTATGGCTAAATACTAGGAAATACCATGGACACAGTCTAACATCTATAGTTTAGGAAGAAGTCTGCATAACAGTGTTCCCACTTTGGATTCTGGGTAGTCTTGCCAGACATTTCTCTTAAATAAAAATATGGTTTCTCATATTCTATTAATTTTAATCTTCATACTTTTATGCATGAGTTAACTCTATATGTCTCTTTGAGGTATATTATGGTGTGGCAAAGTCTCTTGTTAAATTTCTCTGCAGTGAGGAGGACATTAATGAGGGTATGGAGCCCTGGTGATTGTGCTAATCATTTGTCCACAGAGTCATTGTTATTTTCTGGAAAAGCAAATATTTTAGTATGCATAAAGCAGACCAAAGTAATAATAAATAAGTTGCTGCCAGTACTGCCTTACCTACAAGGAAGGAGAATATGAGAAACTGAAGTACTCCAGATCAAAGATTAAAGACGCATATTTCATCTAATCTTCCATATTTCATATAAAACCCCTAATCACCTATTAAGAAGTACTTTATTTGCATTGTTTATGAAAAATCAGAAGCTATGAATGTGCATACTCCATCAGAGTATGTAGGTAAATGAAATTAAAAGAATGGTTGTTTTGCAAATCAGTCTCAAACTTATCTGTAAACTAAGCATAACATTTGTCCAGTTATTCACTACACAAATAGAAATTCAACATTGTGGGTGGCAAAAAGTTGGATTTTGTAATTGCCAGTGGCACCTAACAAGACAAATACACGTCCAAGTCCATTTTGCAAATCTTGCCCTTTGCGTCTTTCTGTTTCTTCAGCACTGCCAGTGAAACAGTAACTACTGTCACCAATCCAATTTATAATCAATCTAGTGGTGTAGATTGGCTCGAATGAACAAGAAGGTTAGTTTTAATCTAAGGTGAGACTAAAAATAGCAATGTAAAGTCATTGCTAAATTGCCTCTACAACTCCAATCAAATAAATGTAGTTAAAAAAAAAAACGCTTAACTTTTTTTAAGAGGCATTTGGAACCAGTTGGAATGCACAGATGTTGAAGTCATACAATGCTGATCAGCTAGAACATAGATGTTGAGGTTTAAAAGTGTAAACCCCTTTTACTCTGAGTGATTGTTGAAGAGTGCATGTGGATCCTGAAAGAAAAGTTAAATTTTATATAGTATAAATGACATAATGGTTTGCTATTAATTAGCCGCATCATTACTGAAGAGGCTGTAGTCATAACTACAGCTCCTCTGTGCACTCTTCCAGACATACTGAAAACAAAGAATAACACTACTGTCTTTTCCCAAATAACCGACTTTCCTCATATATTGTAGCCAAAACATCTCCTTCAGCTTGTGTGTAATTAGGAACCATTCCTGTTTGACACATCCATGAAGTGAAAACTGATATGACTTTTCTTTAGTATTTCAAAGTCAACTACTGCAGTTCTTCACCCCTAAAATCAGTTTGAAATGCATCATCAGGCACAGGAGGAGACAGAAAGGTGAATTCTTTTACATTTCCAATTTTAAAATTCTTTCTCCTTCAGTCTGTCTTTTCTGTTCCTTATGTATAACTTTCCCTCCTTCTTGTTCCTCAAAACAGTTATTTTGGGGGTCATTCTCTACTGAAAAATATTTTATTAATTGCACAAATGGCAAAACAGTGTGTACCTGAGTTAAATCTTACAAACACAGGAACTTTTCAGGCTATTAGAGTCACAAGAAGAAACACATACTGTACATACTCTGTTCAGTCCTGACCTATTAATTATTCATCTGTCAAAAAAAAAGGAGTTATGTGCTATCAGAATTGTACTATCTGCTGATAAAGCTAGAGGGGAAACCTTGTTTCCAAGAACCTGTAATGGCTTTTTCTTCTAAAAATACATTTAAAAAAAATTATGTATCTTTTTTACATCCATATATTCCAGTGACTATGAGCTGTATGCTTCTTGTGCGTCATAGGTGTGTCCTCCCTCAATTTGTTTGTTACTGTTCCAAAGATTTTTGACCTCTAATTAGGAAAACAAAACCCTAAACTCCCTTGTCTTTTGTTAATGAATCATGTCAGCTAGTAGGCTAATCAGAATACAGAATTGAATGAATAGAGAGTTTTAAGCCATAATTTTATGGCTTTTAATCACAGACAGTAAAAGTATCTGCTTTTTCTTCTGGCAAATGGAAAAATTAAAAAGCAGTCTTATGAGTATTAAAATGTAGGGAAGGAAGTGTGATGTAAAAACAGCTCACTCTTTTTTAAGAAGTTTTTACTGAAGAAGTGAAAATGCTAACTGAAACTATTTGCTGTTTTTCAGGAAGTAGGTGTTGAATTTTCTTCAGACAGTATTGGGTGTAGATATCCAGGTGTTGGTCGTAAGTAGTGGTGGGGGAACTGTGAAGAAAGCCTAGCAGCTGTTCCATGATGGACACTCCAGCCAGTTCTATCAGTGACGCTAGTGGTTCCCCCAGGAAAACATATTTAAGAAAGAGCAAAATACTTCATGACAGTCTGTGCATATGATGAAGAGATTTTTTTGGTTTTTTTTTTGAAACCACGTAAAAAATATATCAGGAATATGCAATTTATTTTAATAACATATTTGAAAAAAAATATTGTAGCCCTACTCTGTTTTCTTTGTACTACTTGTACTGCACTTGCTGCACAAAGGAGTGAGGGAAAAAAAATGTGAGAAACAAAAGAGTGTGAGAAACAACCCTGTAGATACCAAGATCAGCAAAGATGTACTCCAGAAGCCAGACCTGAGATTTTCCTGCAGCCTATGGAGAGGCTGAGGTGGTTGTCACCCTAAAACCCACAGAGGGCAATGGTGAAGAAAATAGCCATACTGCAACCTGTGGAGGGCCCTTTCTTGCAGTAGATGTATATTCCCTGAAGGAAGCTGCAGACAGTGAAGGGCATACACTTCACTAGGCTCTTGGAAGGAGCAACAGCCCATGGAGAGGACTTCATGCAGGAGTAAAGGGAGAATTTTCCCCAAGTCAAGGGGAATTCTTATGGAAGTTGCGTAATAATATTTCCTGACATCTATATGTGTGATTGGTTTTTGTTTCTCACAGTGCTAAGTAAATCCTCAGAATTTTCAGCAACCAATGGTCTGTTTTATGGATACCTTGTCAACAGGAGGTAAATAACTTTCTTTAGGGGCACTCCGCTGAGTCTGCCTGGGTTACTGGGCCAGGGAACTTTAGGTTAATTTGTGATGCCTAAAGAAATTAAGGTACACAAGATGTGAACAGTCCCAGAAAATGGGAATGAATAGAGCCTAAGCCACATATAAGGCATGAATACACTAAGTTTGGAGGTGTTGTATCACCCTTCAGATACTTAGCTGTATCTCTTGGAATCCAGGAGATAATATCAGTTTTATTTTATTTTACAGTGCTCTCAGAATGTTCCCTTATGATTTTAATACTACTATATTTAATTTTGTCTCAAGTGCTTTCTATTTTAAGAATCTTACATGTTTTCAGAAATAGCTTCCAATAACATTAGTTACTCACATATTTGTCAATATAACCTCTCTCTTCTTTTACAAGAAAATCTATTCAAAAGATTTTTATCCTAAGTATGAAGCATAAGCAAAATTGTTTTAATCAATGTTTCTACCAGGGCAGAGCGGAGGTTGTTTGTCATTGTATTTCATGAGGGGGAAGATTGTTTCCCAGTATTGAATGTCTGTCAATATTTTTCATGAGAAGTCAGTGAGTCTTTAACATTGTAGAAATTATTACAATTATGGAATTAATAAAGGGCAAAATTCATTTGCATGCAGTTCAGTTTGTTTCGGTTTTCATTCACGTGTGTAAAGCAAAAAAAAAAAAAAGAAAAAAAGGCATTTTGTTATTTGTTCTAAGTGAGATTGCATAATATTCCATGTACGTGTCAGGCACTGTGAGTGAAAATACGGCTTTGCTACCTAAAATCTATTTGTTAAATTGCCTTGTGAGCCCTGGGAAAAGGCTGTAATTCTCTCAACAGAGGTAGGTGGCAAAGAGGCTGAAGGAACTCACTCTCTTCCTTCCAGACTGGCCATACTGCAGCTGCAGCACAAACTGTGCAGAAAGCTGCTTCCCAAGGTGCTTATCAAAACTGCAGGCAGCAGAGTGTACATGTAACCTGTAGTTCCCTAGAGGTACTTCAGGAAGCAAGTGGTGTCAGGTTTACTCCTGCTGAAACAGGAATGACTGGAAACCAAACTGTTATTTGGTCACAAATTCTTTGGAGTTTGTTACAAACTGAAAACTGAGCTCTAAGCATTTAAAGAGTCAAATACTGACTTTGAAGTTAAAATCCCATTCAGATGACAGACACCCACACCTCTGCAGGTGTTATATTGTTCAATCTGTCTTGACTAGTGAGCAAACAGAAATCTATTGATTTAGGGAATGAAGATTATTTCCACAGCCAAAGGGTGTGAGAATTTATTTTTATACGAAAGTCCGCATTCTGAGGAAGACAGCAAAATCTGTAAAAAGATGTGTATGGAGTATATTACTGTTACCTTCACCGAATATCGACTTACTATTCAGTGTTTTAAAATATAAGGTTTGTATAAACTATTTCAAAGGGTTCCATGAAGGACAATAGAGAAAACTACATTTACCAATGTCACACAATTTATAGACAGAAATTCTGAAAACATATACAGGTCCACTGAGGAGGGTAAAAAAAAAAGGAAGTTGAACCAGAAATCAACACAGTTGAAAAACAGTTAATGGGTCTTGAAACTATGTTTCGTTACCAGAATGAAAGGCAATACAGAAGTCCCTGTAACTGCGTTTTTATTTGCTCATTACTTGAAATCTAAGAGAGGAATTATTTCACCCCTTAACTGAGAGATAAAATTTTCTTAAGTCTGTCTCTTTCTTTAATGTAGCCTCTTATCTAAGAGATAAAATAACTTGGTTGTTTCAGTTGTAGGGAGCCTGGAGAAGTTTACGAACCACATATTGAAGAGGAATCTTGGTGTGTATGGCCCATTGGTTCCTGAGAAACTGGCACTTTCAAAAGCAAACCAAACTCTCAGAAGTATTAGTCATTATAAACAACTGTGGTCCTCTTACTTATTTCTTGCAGTCTTAATTATTTCTCCTCTAAGCATTTAGTTCCTGAGAGTATGGAACAATAGTCTCTTAAGAGTCCAAAACTTCTAATATTTGCCAGTTGCATTTCCTGAATCAAAAGGAATTAAGATATGGGCTCTCACTTCATCTACATTCCTTGCTGTACATCCAGGAACATGGAATGGAGGCTGAAACCAGCACAGTGAGGTGTGTTTCCAGCTGTCAGGCTTCCAGCTGTGCAGGCTTTGAAGTGCTCTGTAGTGTAAAGCAAGACAGAATCATAGATCAGGTGGGTTTGTGGAAAAAAAAACAAGGACAGGGAATAAGCTTGAGTACACATACACTGATTATCCACACAACTCAGTTGTTAACTTATTTCCTGTTTCAATTTAGGCTTGCCTTGACTTGGTCTCAGTAGTGCAATTCCTGGATGCCGTCCTGTGGACCTGTCAGGCAGCAATGAGAGCCAGCTGGTCTTCAAGGGAAAACGAATGGGAAACCAAGGGTGACAGCAAGGCAGATGGGTCAGCAGCCCTGGAAAATAAGCCTGCTCTCACAGTACCCATGCAAGAAAAATAGAGCAGATAATCAGGGCCACCCAAAGCCCAATGACTGCTGGACATATCTTTAACAACAGGGCTAAAGACTTGTCAAACTGGTGAGTCAGAGGAGAACTGGCAAGGTACAATCATATAGAATCATAGAATCATAGAATCAGCAGATTGGAAGAGATTCATCGGATCACCGACTCCAACCATTCCTATCAAACACTAAACCATGCCCCTCAGGACCTTGTCTACCCGTGCCTTAAACACCTCCAGGGAAGGTGAATCAACCACCTCCCTGGGCAACCTATTCCAATGCCCAAAGACCCTTTCAGTGAAAAACTTCCTCCTGATGTCCAACCTAAATCTCCTCTGGTAGAGTGTGAGGTCATTTCCTCTTGTCCTGTCCCCTGTCACTTGGGAGAAGAGGCCAGCTCCCTCCTCTCTACAACCTCCTTTCAGATAGTTGTAGAGAGCAATGAAGTCTCCCCTCAGCCTCCTCTTCTCTAGGCTAAACATGACCAGCATTCTCATCTGTTCATTGGCACGGGTGGATGAGGTCTTGAGGGACTTGATTTAGTGTTAGATAGGAATGGTTGGACTAGAAGATCCAATGGGTCCCTTCCAACCTGGTTGTTCTGTGATTCTGTGAATCTGTGATTCTGTTCTTCACAAGACCTGTTCTCCAACTCCTTCACCAGCTTTGTTGCTCTTCTCTGGACTCACTCCAGAGCCTCAACATCCTTCTTGTGGTGAGAGGCCCAGAACTGGACACAGTCTTCAAGGAGCAGTCTCACCAGTGCTGAGTACAGAGGGAGAATAACCTCCCTGGACCTGCTGGTCACACCATTTCTGATACAAGCCAGGATGCCATTGGCCTTCTTGGCCACCTGGGCACACTGCTGGCTCATGTTCAGTCAGCTGTCGACCAACACCCCCAGGTCCTTCTCCTCCAGGCAACTTTCCAGCCAGACTTCTCCCAGTCTGTAGCTCTGCATAGGGTTGTTATGCCCCAAGTGCAGGACCCAGCATTTGGCCGTGTTAAACCTCATGCCGTTGGACTCAGCCCAGTGGTTGAGCCTATTCAGATCCCTTTGCAGAGCTTCCCTACCCTCTAGCAGATCCACACTTCCACCCAGCTAGTGTCATCTGCAAACTTCCTACGGGAGCACTCAATGCCTTCATCCAGGTCATTGATGAAGACATTGAAGAGGGCTGGACCCGGCACTGAGCCCTGGGGAACCCCACTTGGAACTGGCCTCCAGCTGGACTTAACACCATTTACCACCACTCTCTGGGCCCGGCCATCCAGCCAGTTTTCTATCCAGGAGAGTGTGCGTCTGTCCAGGCCAGAGGCTGACAATTTCCGTAGCAGAATGCTGTGAGAAACTGTGTCAAAGGCTTTACTGAAGTCCAGGAAGACCACATCCACAGCCTTTCTCTCATCCAGCAGTCGAGTCACTTTGTCATAGAAGGCAATCAGGTTGGTTTGGCAGGACCTGCCTTTGGTAAACCCATGTTGACTGGACCTGATCACCCAGTTCTCTTGCATGTGCTTCATGATAGCACTCAAGATCACCTGTTCCATGACTTTCCCTGGCACTGAGGTCAGATTGACAGACCTGTAGTTCCCTGGATCCTCCCTGCAACCCTTCTTGTAGATGGGCACTACATCAGCCAGTCTCCAGTCCAGTGGAACCTCCCCAGTCTTCCAGAACTGCTGGAAGATGATGGAAAGGGGTTTGTTCATCTTGTAGCCCTCCTCTGGACCCATCCCAACAGTTCCATATCCTTCTTACTTTGACGACTCCATAGCTGGGCACAACACTCCAGCTGAGGTCTCACAAGGGAGGAATAGAGGTGTAGAATCACCTTCCTCAACCTGCTGGCCATGCTTCTTTTGATGCAGCCCGGTATACGGTTGGCATGTCAAAGGACTTCTTGCCCTGTCTCCATCCTAGTAGTTTCATCCCAGGTTTCTCAGCCAGGCTGCAGCAGAACTGGCCTAAATGAAGGCAGTCAGAGCCTGAAGAGACAGAAAGAATGGCAGAGCCAGGGGCTGGATTATTGACCCTGACACAGATCTCAAAAGGCTGTACTGGCAAACTACCAGTAGTTTTGGCTTTTTCTTCCTTAGACATTCCACTAGTGCCCTTTCAACAGCTTTGCCCACAGAGACTCATGCCCAACATTTCCAGAAAAAGAAACAAACTGATTTTGCCCTATACAGCACAAAGGACCCAGGGGAGATTAAACTCAGAGTGCTTTTCAGTACACACATGGGCAATTTGCTTTACACAAGACTAGGTTTAAGCAGCAGGGATGAGAATCAGTTCTTACCACTTGATTTTGGGGTCATAGATCAGTCCTATTCTACTTAGCAGAATTGACCAGGTCTTGTTCTTTGGTGATATGGTATGTGACCTGGAATGGAACCAAGGAAACCTTGAAATTAGTTCTGCTTGTAACCCTTCAGAAGGTTTCCATAAATGATATTGTTTTGTTGAAGTGTTTTAAATTAAAAAGAAACCCTTATTATTCTGAAAATTCAGACTAGCCGAAATTTTTACTGTTTTAGCAATTGCAGAGTCAACGTGAAGTATGAAGTTAGTTGTTTATCATCCTATCAGCATTGATATAATTTCTTATAGCCTGTACTGCCTTTAATTCATCTGCTTCTATGACTTGACCTGACCTCTTTCACATCCATCTCCTGACAAAGGCACACCTAAGCTGTTCTCCTTTTTGTAAACCCAAAGACTTTGTTGGTAGTGGCGTTGACAGTGTAATTCTATTCTTTTTGCTAGCTTACATCAGATGGAAATGTGAATCATAAAGTGAAAATATATTAATCACTTGATGTGCATTGTAAAGGCAGTAGCTATTTTAATCATATTATTCATAGGACAGTAGAATAGTTTAGGCTGGAAAGGACCTTAAAGATCATCTAGATCCCCCCCTCACCCTCGCACAGGCAGGGACACCTTCAACTAGATAAGGTTGACCAAAGCCTCATCCAGACTGACCTTACTATATGTCTGGAAAAGAAACACTTCCTGAGTGATGAGGTACCCTTATAACAGAAAAGTTCAGCTTTCCAGGACAGAAAAAAATATTGAATTCCAGAAAATATTATCTTGAATTGAATGGAGTAAAGTCATGTGTCTTTCTCTTTTTTTCATAGTTCTTGAAGAAGCTTGTACTATTATGGGCACATAAAATAGCAGTTTCTTCATATTTCTTCATATTTCTGACCATGAGTACTCAAATGATATTCATTCTCAGTTTGTAGCTTGTAAGAATATGATTTGAAGTAATTTCAGTTGCTGAAACACACTAAAACGACAAATTAATTTTCTAAGATATTTCTTTCCTAAGTATCTCATAGCTTTTAATGAATTTCTTTGTCATATGAAAAAGGCATTGATTTCAGCTACATGTATTTATATATTTTCAGAAATATATACAGTTGCATAAGTCAGGCTGAAATTCCTTACCGCTCAGGCTTCTGTTTCTGACACAGGCCATATGAAATACTAGAATAGTGTAGTGAGTCATATAAGACCAGGGCAATCAGATGATAATGATTTACAGTTATATTCTCCCAGACTGCAGAAATTCATGAGAGGGGTAAAGTGTGAGAGTTTGAATTGAAAGGTATTGGGTTTGTGTTTAATGGTCCTCATGGATTTTCTGCTGTGAGTTTGTGCAGTCATAAAGATTTTGCTCCTGCAACATCCTGTAGTAAAAAATATAACGTAACTATTCATTGCGTGAAGGAATCATACTTCTTCTTGTTTAAAATTTGAAATAAAATTGGTTAAATTGATGCTTCTGGACTTTCGATCAGAAAAGACAGAGAAGAATTGTTCCCTATTGATTATTTTCTCTGTGCCATTCACTGTGCTATACTCTTCAGTGCCTGGTATTGGTGTACATTTATTCCCACTGAGACTAACAAAAAAGATTTGATGGAAATAGAGTGAGGTCAAAATCAGGAACTTTTGAATTAGTTCTTTTCTCATTAGTGAAGAATGTATACCTTCAGACTTCTTTTTCATTCTGTCATCTTGCACGCTAGCTCCCCTCCCCCTCCTGTATTTTCTTCTTTAATGTTATGAGTTATGTTATAATGCATGCCATAAACATATATCGAAGTTTGGCAGAAACAACCAGGGAACTTTTCTTCCATTTCCCAAGAGAAAGTTGCACTGAGAATGTAATAACCATGACAATCAAAACTCTGCAGTCTTTCCTTGTTATAGAGAACTCCATATGTTTGTCAGGTAACTTGGGACATATATAAAAGATATACATGATGTACTTTTCATCTGCAGTGACCAATAGCTCTCAAGATGACAGACATTGTTCATTTCTGTCTAGCAGCAAACAAAAGCAACCGTGGAATAAACTTTATATTTCTTCTTCCTTTTCATATTTTACAGATTACTGGATGATCTCTAATGTTATATATTAGACTTTATCAGAAAAAAGTAGGTATGCATTCAAAACAAAACCAAGAACAAAAAAGAATAATGAATTCCCTTTTATAATGACAATTAAAGCCATTTATTTCCCCTTGAAGTCTATCAATATCCTCTTTGGTGAGTTGTCTTGTTTCTGATTAAAAAGCTTTACACTCATCCCAAATTTAATCTAACATTTCAGTGTTAGTTTAATTGTTCTCAGTTAAAGATTATAAGCTGTATCCCCATTTAATCAATACCAAACACCACCCAGACATTAAGTGATATTGTTTAAAGATTAGAATGGTTTATTCCTATTGCAACTCCTCTAGAATGACATTTTTTCATGTAATCACCATTACCTGTAAAATGTTCAGTTATTAGTTATCCTTTTGACTAAACTTGATTCAACTTTGACTCCTTTGCTAACTCTTTCGGCTAGCTCTGAAAAGTTAAAGGGGACTTTCCTTTCTTGGGAACAAATAATTTGTAAAATAAAGTATTTTAATTAATCTTTTAACATGGATAAAAATATGCACGAGAGACAAAAACTTGGGCAGAGAAAGAAAGGAAATAGAAATATGAAACAGTTCAATGATATGGCTAATGATGTTTCAGGGACAGACTATTCCTAGGTGCCTGTAGGAACATTTGGGTTTATACTTGCCTTACATGTTGATGTATTAGTTAAGAGTGCATGCAGCTATGATAAGCATATGGACCGCAATTTTTACTAGCTGTGTGGGCAAAGAAAGCAAGACTTCGTATTTAACAGTTAATGTGGAAGAAGGGAAAGGGATTTTCTATCAGTAGCATTTAGTGCATCAGAAGGGAGACCTTTGGAGTGCAGATTGCAGACAGCTGTCAGAGTGAACCATTTACAAACACTGACTTGTTCCTCAGCAGGGATGAGCAGATCCTGCTCTTACTATTGCATTGTAATTAGCACTCCCTGAAATAGTTCACCAGAGATCTGAAGACTGACAAGCTCTGTACTTTATGCTCTGGCCTAGTTTTGCTAGCTTTTCAAGCCAATGATGGGGAAAGGTTAATGCAGAAGATTCTACTCATTCAGAATGCTAGAAATTTTAAGTTACTTCTTGTATTTTGTCGTACCCACTGTAAAATTTAGCTGTTTTCCTCTTTAGATCTTCCAAAAGAAAACTTGAAATGTTCTTGTTGATTTACCCTGCACATTGGCCATACCCAGAATAACCGCACCTCACAACCAAGGTCCTGCTGGGGCTAGTGGTTCACTAGGGTCCAGGAGAATTGGGGGCTCCCTATTGTGAGTGATGGCAAAGCCTAACAGCCAGAGCACATCCCAGACAGGAGCATGACAGCCACGTACATCAGGGCAGCCCGAAGTCTGGACATCAGGAATGGGTTGAGGCTGGGATGTAGTCCTGAAGGTGGACCCAGCAAAGAGGACCCATGGCCAGAAAGGGCAGTGCTATGGGGAGCTGGAGACTGGTCCTGTTATGGCACCATTGAGGCAAGCGATGGCAGCCCTGGTGGAGCTGAGATGGGGCCCGGGGCCTGGGTAGGGTAGGAGGAGCCTCTAGGGGCTGGGCAGGAAGAGTCCAGACTGCCCTCAAAGACACGACACACTCCTTGTATCACAAATACAAGTTAAAAACAGTTGAAAGAAGCAAAAATTTAGCATGATCTGTAAGAATCTGCCATACAGTGAAGCTACAGTTTGATAAATGGTCTTTTGGTATTGGGGTGTGTGCCACAGCAGTACATGAAGATCCTAAAGTCCTATTGTCTATGGTAACTTTATATTTGCTATCAACAATTAAGATTACAATTAATACAGCAATGCTAGGTTTAGGTCTGTTTAAACTTACTAAAAATATTCAAAACATTATATAACTGTGAACACAGACATGCATTTTTGCTGGGCAAAACCTCTTAACTGACTTTTTATTATGCATTTATTATTGCCATCCTCAAAACAAAGAGTTGTAGATTTCAAGACTTATAATCTTCCGCTCCCACTTTCACTGCCATCTAAAGCAGTGATAAGTACTAATTGGGAAGACATTCTTATCAGTTCTCAAAGAAGTGTATTAACACTTGTCCTACTTAGGAAGTAGATTATACCCATAAGAAGGGGAAGTGGATGAGAACCTTCCCCATCAGCCCTGAAGGGAAGACAACTCCAGCTCATGCACAGCTATGAGGTAAGGCTGCTGTTTGGCTGGAAGGATTCAGATGATTATTCTCTGGGTAGCATTGGGTGGATGAACTGACTTGGTTAAAGTCTTGCATAAAGAGAGCTTTATCATGCTCCATTGCATGAAGTGTATGTCCCACAATATGAAGGTTTAAGTGCCTCATGTTTCTGTATTATTTTGAAAAGTTAGTTTGTATAAATGTTTGTAGTTTTTTGTGTAAAAAGGCTTCAGGGTTTAAGGTTGAGCACCACTGTTTGACAAAAAAAAGATTATTTACGATTAATAAACCTCTTTTCAGACTTGGATTGTAAATTAATAGCAATCTAGACAAACCTAACTTACAGAGATGGGACCAAAAACAGAGCTGATACCACCTAATTTGAAAAACTCTTTGTAAATCCCAGTGCTATAAAGTTACATAACTTCAGGAGGGACAGGCCAAGTGAAAGGGTGTAGGAGTCTTTCAATATATAAAATAGAGGCAATTCTGAGAATTCCTAATAGTATTAGAGCAAAATCTGTATTGTAAACAAGATGATAGTTCAACATAGAATAAAAATACTTTTACAGATTAATGCAATTAATGCAAATCAATACTTAGAGGCAGAATGCTGCTTCAATCACAATTTGAGCAAGGCAGCTCCCTTTGCTTTGATTTTTTTCATTTTTTCATCTCTCCCTCAGTTTTTGTACTGTATGCCACAGGAGGACAAACAAGCAAAACAGTTAAGTTTAAGTCACCTTTAAAACTCAACTTTCTTTTCACAAGTTTAGGTAAAAGGAATGGGATCAGAAGTGATTTATCTGCTTTCCTATTCATCTTCTGTGGGGTTCATGGAATTGACTTATCAACCATCAACAACCAAGATTACAGTTTTACTCAATGGTCACTATTCAGACAGTGACTGTCAAAGGTGATGCAGCTCCCCACCACACCTCTTTATCAGAGGGCTTCTGCTATTTATCTGGAAAGAAAAAAAAATTGTTTTAGTTCTCAGTTGATTAATTGAAAAAAAAAAAATACTGCTTTTGTGTGAGAGAACAGTAGGGAGAGTTTTTCTTTCTCCCTGGAACAAGTTCACCTTTTATATTTGCAGCATCATTAAATGCTGAGAAAAGGTCACAAGCTACTGCTTTGTTGGGTATTTTTCCCTCCTTTCCTTCATACTGCATGAATATTATATATACAACATGGTACTACATGAACCTTCTGAAACAAGGATGTCAGAAGTAAAAAGCAAAACTCAAAAAGGGGGAGAAGAAAAATCACATTGTCGTCACATCCCTTCCTGTGATAACTTCTTGTTTAACAAATCTTGGACGGCTCTCCCAGCAAGTAATTTTGACTTCACAGAGCTCTTATGACCTCACAGAGCTGCACTTCATGCATGCCCATATTGACTTAGATGCAGGTCTCAAAAACTTGGTGTTATAAAGGTCACCACTGTGACTCACAGGGGCAGCATTTTAATGGAGCATATAACCAAGTCAAATGGCAGTAATTATTTCTGATTTATCCCAACACCATTGCAATCTCCCTAGGTAGTGGAATCTAGTGCAGGTAGAGCAGCTGCTGTACTTTTCATATTTGTCTGATTTTGACAAAAGGACATGTCCTATTTATATTTCTGGAAAGTGGGATGCAAAGCTAAATAGAGCTGATAAAAGACAATCACTGAAACAATGAAACAATATAGATATTCTTAATTCTGAAATCTTGTCTCAGTAAGAAACAGAAAAGCAAAAAAGTCATGTATTATTTTCTAGTTTATTTGCTTTAATTTTACCTTTGTCTTTTTTCACACTACTTCCACATGTGCAGTAATAAATGGAAGGAAAGCTAGAAGAGTAAGAACTACTGTCTGTCTGTGTTGAAAACCGGCCTTCAGATAATGTAATACAGACTTTGCAGTGTTAAAAAATAGTTGAGTAAGTTTTTTGTTGTTTTCCCTAAGCTATTTGAATATGAAATAAGAGCTGCAACTGATCAAAGGAATGCCTAAGAAAGTAAACAAGTAGTTGCAGTATAATAATTGATATACATTTCTTTATAGTATCATTGTACAGCATTGAGCATATTTTGGCCATACAGCAAATGGGTTTCGTTATACTGAGTTTTCTTGGCGTATACTGAGCTTCTATGTTACATGAAGGAGTTTTAGCAGTCAGGATGTTTTCAACACTGGAAAGTAATTGCATTGTGCATGCAGAATATCACACCAAATCATTATGTGTTATTTTTTTCTCTCTAGCTATGACTTTCGTGTCCTGGGTTGTTTCTGCTTTACTGGGGGTTTTTTTGTTTTGAATTTATTTTTTTTTTTTTTGTGTGTGTGTGTATGTTTATTCTTAACCTGGTTTAATTTTTGATCTAAAAACACTACAAAGAACATAACAGAAATGGTACTACTACTTTAAAAATCAGGTGCTGGCTGTACCTATATGATGTTTCATGGGAAGTGGCAAAGAGAAAGAACAGAATCATTCCAAGAGCTGGCGCAGGTTATTATGATGGGGAGGTTGAATGCTAGAGTGATGTCATGCGACTTGTGTGATCTTTTGGATAATTTGAAAATTCCCACTAAAATGTTTGAAAACCACTTAGTTATCACGACTAAGTCACAAATTAATCCTGCTTTGTCAAGACATAGTGAGGGGTATTTTTTAAATTTTGTTGGTAGTTTTTGTTTGTTTCTGTAAGAGTTCAGATTTGCTAGCAAATATCCATCTTGACTTTTGATTGGTGCAAACAGTAGTTGTTTCTGATCTTGTCATATCTGGATTTCAGCATCATTGAAATTTACCGATTTTACGTTTCTTGATGAAAATGTTTTCATATTTGTGATAACTCCATTCATGAATGGAAAGACCATAACTAAATTATCTGTACAATAAAATAATTTGTGTTCTAAGTATAATGTGTGGAGGGGGGAAGGTATGGGTGTTTTTGTCTTTTTTTTCACAGAGCTCCCATATAGCATTCATTACTGGTGACCACAAGAAAACAGACATTGCCACAGTAAAGAAATGATTGCTTTTCAATTTTGTTTTCATCTGAAACCTCTTTGCTCTTGGTGAATCCTCACATAACATGTGGTGGTTGTAATGAGTGCTTCAGTAATTAGTGCAGATGCAGTTGGCAGAACGTGTCACAGGAATGAGATCTTGAGAAACTTGTATCTGTCTACAGTTGCAAGATACTGACAAAAGGCCCAGAGAGTCTTAATATTAAGCCTTACCTCTTTTCTATATGCTTAAAAAAATGTTGCAAGTAGTTATAAAGTAGAGGCATGCAAGGATTTTCTTACTAATGCTGAAAAAGAGAACTAAAAACACATGTCCCCCTTATCTGTTGGGTTCTATGAGACAATGACTTCATAAAATACACAAGACACAAATCTACCTCCAGTTAATTAACTTGGAATATGTTTATTTCCTTTTTAAATGGAATTAGATGAAATATCTATGCAGTAAGTTTTAATTCCAATTTTTTAAACGGCAACATACGTAAAAGAGAAAAATAAATTCCCTAGAACTTTGTAGGATGTTCTTTTAAATCCTGTGGACAGGCATGTTTGCAAGAATAAGCGTGGTTGTGTTTTGTTTGCTCAGTCCTTTTAAATTTGTAGCACATCCTTTTGACCTCAGCACTGGATCTTTGTACACAGGGATAACCTTATATAGTTCTGTAAATTCTGTGCTAATATAGGTTAAGATGTGTTCCAGCAAGTTTTGAGTGACTGTTTACTATTCATCCTTTAAACCAAAAACTTTTCTTCATCTGTCTCTTCATTTCACTGAAGCATCAAAATTTTGTTGCATAACTTTGATATATTGTGTTGCTGATATAATCTTTGGAGGAAAAAGCAAACAGTTATTGCCTATACCTTTAATGAGAAACTTCTTGTATAACATCAAGACTAATTTGGACGAACACCACAGGTATCCACAGAGCACAAGCAATATCTTTTGCAAAGAACTACCATTAAAAAGTCTTCAGGGAAGATACAATCTGCCTTGTATGGAAACAAAGCCAATTCTATTTCCCACTCTCCCTTAAAAGCAAGCTGCTCAGTGGGGTATCTTGAAAAAAAAAAGAATAAAATCTCGAGATTAAAAAGTCATATGACATAATTCAACAGAAGGACTTGAGAATGAGTTTGTAAAAAGTAATTTTTAGCATTCACTATAATTGGTCTGCTACAGTACTTATCCATTATCTGCTTTTTTTAGTTATCACCATTTTTCTGGAACATGATAGATAATTGTAGTTAGAAATTTGAAAGTAAAATGTGATATTTGCATTAAGAATTCATTTTTAACTCAATTTCACCTTTATGCTTCTTAGCCCCATCTTGTTAGAAAAAGGCACCTGAAAAGCAAAGTTAGTTTCCATAAGGGCATGTCTTATATTGGTATAAATTACAGCACCTTTTGGCTTTTGAAAGATATCTCCCTATTCTTTACAAGATTTCTGTCCTCTGTGTCACTGTGACAGCAACCTAAATTTGATACTAAAATGTAACTGACTAGAGAAGCTGGCATGATATCTTTGAAGATTAAAAATGAAGGTAAAAAACATGACTTCAAGTATATGTTCATTATTTTTAAAGAGAGTAAGGTAAGAAAGCAGAAAATGTATAAAAATCTTCAGCCTTTAAATACTACAGACTGCGGAAATATGCACATCACACTTTTAATCAACAATAGAGGTCCTTTTTGTAAGAGCAATTTATCATCAGATAGACGTGGTTTGTGATAGATGATGGGATGGAAGAGAACCTGTTTCTCTGCATGAATCTGCAGAAGTATCTGTTCACGTGAAACATTAAGGTTGCTATACCTGAAGAAGTTAATAAGGGATTTAGAAAGGCATATCCAGTCTTGAATTATGCTTCTCTTTCAAGTAATTACATAAACAGGGACTCACAAAATTTTGCTTTCTAAATGTTCTTGCCTTTATTCTCTCAACAAAAGAAGACACCTTTCCAAGTTAGTTCAGTTTTCCCTCAAGCACCATTCTGCTTTCTGTTGTGCACCTTCACATGCATCATTAGCATTTGCAGTTACTTCAGAGTCTGTAAGAATTACTCAATTTTAATTTAAACTTTGAAAAGCTGTCCTTTCATGAAAATGTCATAAAACTGTGTATCAAATAAAAATAAAAATTAAATTTCCATGTAAATAGTTGCCTTTCCATATCTCTCAGTTGATTCAATTTTGTTTTGCTAGAATAAATTCTTTAAAATATATCACTAATCCCCTTTCTTATGGTGCCTTGATTATGATTTTTTTATGCTTAACCTTGCATTTGAATGTTATCTTTTTTTTCCCTTATGCTTACTTGTGTTTTCCACCTGCGACCATTCTTATTTTAAATCTGTAGAGAGATCCTCAGCAGAATTACAATAGAAAAGATCTGTTGATCTTAGAAAAAGTAGGGCAATTCCACACACACAGGGAAAAAAAATAAACAACAAACAAACCAAAAGCCAAAACAACAAATCCAAAAAACCCACAAACCCATAACCAACTTAACTTAATCTCATTTCCCATTTGAACACAAGAATTGAGTTAATACATAAAAAATTACATTGCTAAAGTAACACTCCCTGCCCACATGCAGAAAGAGACATTGCTATAAGGCTTACCTGCTGGAGGGTCAAGGAGGCTCTACAAAGGGATCAGAACTGGTTGGACTGCTGGGTGAGACCAATGGCATGAGGTTTAACATGGCCAAATGCTGTGTCCTGCACTTGGGACACAACAACTCCAAGCAGAGCTGCAGACTAGGAGAATAGTGTCTGGAAAGCTGCTTGAAGGAGAGGGACCTGGGGGTGTGGGTTGAGAACCAACAGAACACAAACCAGCAGTGTGCCCAGGTGGCCATGAAGGCCAATGGCATCCTGGTTTGTATCAGAAACGGTGTGACCAGCAAGTACGGGGAGTTTATTCTCCCTGGAAGTATTTTGAGGCTCTGGAGTGAGTCCAGAGAAGTACGACAAAGCTGGTGAAGGGGCTAGAGAACAGGCCCTATGAGGAGTGGCTGAGAGAGCTGGGGTCATTTAGCCTGGAGAAGAGGAGGCTGAGGGGAGACCTTATTGCTCTCTACAACTACCTGAAGGGAGGTTATGGAGAGGAGGGAGCTGGCCCCTTCTCCCGTGTGACAGGTAATAGGGTGAGAGGGAATGGCCTCAAGCTCCATCAGGGGAGGTTTAGACTGGACATTAGGAGATAATTTTTCACCATTGGATATTGGAACAGGCTGCCCAGGGAGGTGGTTGATTCACCTTCCCTGGAGGTGTTTAAGGCACGGGTAGACAAGGTCCTTAGGGACATGGTTTAGTATTTGATAGGAATGGTTGGGCTTGATGATTCTGGAGGTCTTTTCTAACCTAGTGATTCTGTGATTCATTAGTGAAAAATTTAACCAAGAATACATTTAGGTTAAAGTTGTCATATTTGAAATAAATTTCTCTAAATTCATTGATTTCTTGTTTATATGCTGCTCCTAGTATCTGTCTTATTTCAGGCCTATACCTTCAGCTTTTCCTCTCATTCATGTTTCCATACCTTTCAGCTTTTATTTATCTGACTGCTGAAGTTATTGAGGTCTTGTTCTTCACATGAATTTTAAGATGCATGGTGGGACTCATCTTATGTAGTCTGCTTGCCCCAAGTTGAGATGGATAAGTGTTAGCTGGTACTTCAGACTCTATTTATCAACAATTAAAAAAAAAATTAGCAATCTACACAGGTTTACTTTAATTTTATTTTTAAAAAGTACAAGTAATTCCCATTATCTAATTCTCAACACAGATTATCAAGGAAGTCAAGGTATAGTAACTCAGACTCAGAGATCCAGCTTTTAGGTTTTTAATTTTTTTATACATCATTTTAGTATTTGTCTTGTCAATAACTCTATGAGAAGAGGTGAGATATCAGTGTTAGAAATGCTGTTCTACATTCCTTAGATTGGGGTATATAAAGTGAATCAGACTCCAATCTATCTTTCACTTTTTGGTAGGTTTTGTTTGTAAGTGTTTCCTCTTTTTATCCCTAATTTCATGTTCATTTCTCTTGATGCCAGAATTTATACTGGCCCAGAAGAGCACAGTAGTCAATTTTCAAATCAAAACTCAGTCATTAATATAGCACTGTCTCAATCCATTAATATGCGTAACACTAAGAAGAAAGAGTTTCTCATTGAGAAGAACAATGGTAAACAATCCTGAATATGTACATATAAATGTGTATCTATGTCTCCAGCAGTAACAGGTTTGTAGGGGATTTTCAGCTGACTACTCTGACTTTCAAAAGGATTTGTCATGTACATCCTCACTTATCTGGAATATTTTTGAAAGCACATCGTTCTTCTCCCCTGAAGCTTGCTCGCAGACTTTCATTCATCAGTAACTTCTGGCACAAGCTTGTGTGGGAGCTGCAGTCCGCTCAACCTACACAGCCAGAAATCTTAACATGCATTAGGAGCAGAACATTTTGGAAAGTACCTATTCTCCCTTACCCAGTAGATCCAGTCTTTTACCCATTTAGCTGACACACTCAGAAGTCAAAGGCCTTTATTATGATTTTTCACTGTCAACAATGTGCTCAGCACCATGCAATACATAACACTGCAGGTAGGGTCTTCTCTGGGGACAAAGTATATTCTTCTCTAGCTAATGGCAGAAGTAAGACTGTTGGGATTTTGAAGGAAAAATATTTTCTTACAGACACAACAAGAAAAAGACAGGAGTATTTTGAATCAAACAGTGCAATCCTCACAACTACCTGTCAGAGCAGGGGTTTTATCTGTTTTGAATGTGCTTATGTTATGGACACAATTCGAGACACTTTCTCAAGATATGTCAATACCTACATTACACTTTGCTGTTGTTTGCTTGCTTACAGAAGAAGCCTTCTGTATATTTCAAGATGGGAAGTAGAGTCACAGAGAAGGAGTAACACACTTTTTTTGTCATGCTGTATGCCAGGGACAGAAACAGAGCCTATGCCTTTGAACAGTACACTGTCTCCAGAAGATACATCCATTCAAATAATGGTGCTTTGGAAGCAATGTAAATGGAAGTTGTGTCATTGCGGAGTGTTCTACTAAAGATGTACTGTATACATATTAATACAACTATGTCATGCCAGTGAACTCAAAGTCTACTGAAGCATATGCTAAAAGGCAGTGGGATTATCATCTGTCAACATCATCCATAGATGACCTTGGGAAGCATGTACAAAGATCTGAAATTCCCAGTGCTAATTCTCCTTTTGGTTCTTAAGTTACTAGAGATTGATACACTAACTACTTGTAGAAAACCTTCTCCTCTTGTCCTCTACAAGTAACATACTCAGACTAGCTCCACATTAATTCTCAGTGCCGTGATTTAGATACTTTTAATTTCACCATTAGATATATGGCAATATTCTGGAATACCCACTGAAGAAGAAGAGATGAAAATTGGATTTGGGAAGTATAAGGTGGCTACCATAATGTCAGCTGTCAGTAAACACACTTCTAGCAGATGAAAATAAGAATGTCTAAAGTTGTTATTTTTGAACACTGCAAATAAAAAGGAAACCTAGAAATAACTATTATTACTCCACATAGTGGTGAATGCTGCTACTTTTTCAACAGTGTTAAATTACCTCATAAGGTGCCATGGCTTCATAATAGTGAATTGCTACTTACTTGAGCAGACCTAGTCACTCTGCAGGGAAGAAACACACAGTAATTGCCATATTTGGTAGGAATGAACTATTATCAAACACATATATCATTTACAAATGGTACCCGCACCAAGTATGTCTTATAAAGATTAGGGACATCCAATGATCTTGGAATGCAAATATCCTCCCTAGGTATTTTACAGGAAGTTACTATTAGCTTTGATGCAAACTTAACAATCTGGTGGCCAAAGTATGAGAAGGCAACATCGAAAACATTTTACAGTGATGTCAATGCTAGAAGACATCATATGTATTTAATTTTCATTAGAAATGTTATTGACTTTTCTATATAGCAACATAAGGATTATACTGATCTAGAATAGCTGATTTTTTTAAACACAATTTTCCCTAAGCTGCTAAACTGGTGACTCACTAATTTGTTTATATCTGTTGTTAACATATTTTTTCCTATTACAGTGAAATCACTATATCCATTTCAACAAAGAAGTGGCAAGTTTGAAAGCATGCCAGGAAAAAAAAAGAAAGGTTAAATAGGGTTTAAAAGCATTTTCACAGAATTACAGAATCACAGAACAACCAGGTTGGAAGGGACCCATCGGATCTTCTAGTCCAACCATTCCTATCTAACACTAAACCAAGTCCCTCAAGACCTCATCCACCCGTGCCTTAAACACCTCCAGGGAAGGTGAATCAACCACCTCCCTGGGCAGCCTATTCCAATGCCCAATGACCCTTTCTGTGAAAAACCTCCTCCTAATCTCCAGCCTAAATCTCCCCTGGCGGAGCTTGAGGCCATTCCCCCTCGTCCTGTCCCCTGTCACTTGGGAGAAGAGGCCAACTCCCTCCTCTCTACAACCTCCTTTCAGGTACTTTTAGAGAGTAATGAGGTCTCCTCTCAGTCTCCTCTTCTCCAGGCTAAACAACCCCAGCTCTCTCAGCCATTCCTCATAGGGTCTGTTCTCCAGCCCCATCACCAGCCTCGTCGCTCTTCTCTGGACTTGCTCCAGAGCCTCAACATCCTTCTTGTGCTGAGGGGCCCAGAACTGGACACAATATTCAAGGAGCGGCCTCACCAGTGCTGAATACAGAGGGAGAATCACCTCCCTGGATCTGCTGGTCACACCATTTCTGATATAAGCCAGGATGCCATTGGCCTTCTTGGCCCCCTGGGCACACTGTTGGCTCATGTTCAGTCGGTTGTCGACCAACACCCCCAGGTCCCTCTCCTCCTGGCAGTTTTCCAGCCAGGCTTCTCCCAGTCTGTAGTTCATTTTGATCAACTCAGGGTAGTATTAGCACCAAAACCCGATATCCTAGGCCCTACATCAGGGCTTAGGCCTTTGACCACACTCTTCTCTGCAGTAGCTGGTAACAATATCAGAGAATATCAGTCAGTCAGTCATCCACTTGGCCTATTCTGCTCCAATACAATCACATTCCTTTGCGTTTTAAAGACACCTATTTTTCTTTTCTTCTCTGGATCCAATTTTGGAGATGAGCCACTGGCAGTAATACTTTGCTTAGTCAGAGTTTGTTCTGTGTTTGTAGAGCGTTCCTTTAATTAGGATTGGAGGATTAAGCATTAGTATCAAAAGTGGGAGGAAAAAAACCCAACACAAACCCACAGAAGAAGATTAGACTGCAAACAGTCTATTTCACCACCAAAATTTTAGAATCAGGTGCTAAGAGCTACTAGTTCTTGGTGGTGTTGAATCATCTGATCTGGCTTGCAGCTCACAAAGTTATGTAATTACCTTGCTAGAGCATCTGATTGCAATATTTTTCTGTTTGTTTCTTTCCCATCTGAACTGACATCTCTTTGCGGAATCTTTAACTACTAGCAATTCCAAATGAGCTGCCAACAATATTGATTTATATTAAAGGTGTATATGTGTTTTGCCCCTTCCTTTTACAAACCTCATCTTCACATCTGTAAAATTTCAGCTGTGGAGAACGGCCCTTCAGTACTACTGTGAAATGTCCACACCCCTTCCAAGAGATTATAGGTCTCAATAATGCAGTTTTCATAACATTGTTCATTCTGTTTTTTAAAAAAGTAATGTCTTAATCCATATATATGGTTTACTGTATAGTATACTGACTCAATATCTAAGTTTAAGGCTGGTGAAACTTGTGAATATAAGACCTAAGTTCTAAGGGAATTAGTACTCCTAGGGATGAAATTTGCTGTGTCACAGTGATAGCAGGGAGAGAGTGGACAGGAAAATCTTACCAATCTACCCAAATAGAGGAATCTATTTTTACACACTATCCTCAAATTTCTGCCTGGTTTATAGGGCAAATGTCATAATTTCTAATCTACTTAGTTAGAGCCTGCTCCAAACTATAGGCACTTTTCTCTCATTGACTAAAGCTAAGCTTTTATTTCAGCAGTGTTTTGAACATTACTGTTGTTTTAACAGCTTAATCTCATTAATCTTATTTTGATATTGTTCTTTTAGCTTTTTTTCTCTTCAAAGTAAATCTTTGCAATTTGTCTTGAAAAGTCTAGTCATAGACAAGTTATTTGCATTTTCTACACAGTTCAAGCTTTATCTTTCAGTTCAAGCAATTGCTTTGGGAGTTGGCATTTTGGGGTAATAATCACATCTTTCCTCCTTTCAGTAAGGAAAGGAGGGAGGAAAAATTCACAGTCAAAATTATTCAGCTGAACAAAACTTACAGAGTTCAAATTTGTTGGTGAATTTAACCTCTGCTACAGCTGATTACATAGCTGCTACCTTTTTACTGCAATGTGGGTTCCAGTTTTCCTTCATAATGCCCCAATCATTCATATTCTCATATGTCAGCTGACATTCAAATTCTACATTTCCATGAGCTGGATGGCTTCCCTGGGATGAAAATAAGGGATTGTCTTCAAGTCTATTCTCTGCAGACTGTATGATGACCAGAGCCATACATATCACTGTGTTCAGTTCTATTCCCCTTGCTACAAGAAGGATGTTGAGGCTCTGGAGTGTGTCCAGAGGAGAACAACGAAGCTGGTGAAGGGGCTGGAGAAAAAATCTTACAAGGAGTGGCTGAGGGAACTGGAGTTGTTCAGTCTCGAGAAGAGGAGGCAGAGGGTAGACCTTACTCTCTACAACCACCTGAAGGGAGATTGTAGAGAGGAGGGATATAGCCTCTTCTCCCAAGTGACAGGGGACAGGACAAGAGGGAATGACCTCATACTGCACCAGGGGAGGTTCAGACTGATATCAGGAAATAATTTTTCACAGAAAGGGTCATTGGGCACTGGCAGAGGCTGCCCAGGGAGGTGGTTGAGTCACCTTCCCTGGAGGTGTTTACAAGATGAGTAGACGAGATGCTCAGGGGCATGGTTTAGGAATGGTTGGACTCGATGATCCTGGAGGTCTTTTCCAACCTAGTGATTCTACGATTCTGTGATTACAACCAGTTCACAGTGCTCCTCTCATGTCTCCCCTTTCCCGCAAGCTCAAGCCACATTGTCTATGCTGTCTTGACCTTTCTTTTACTACTAAAGTTCAGACAAGGCAGGTTGCAAGACATTCCTCTTATTTCTGTATAAGTTTTGTATTTCCCTCTTATGTAAGGAAGATGCTCTGTATCACAGAGAAAAATAAAGTCCTCATCTATACTTAGAATGTGAACATGGCTGAGTGCACAGCATCTGGTGTGAATTCTGTCACAGGAAAAGGAGGAAGTCTCCTGGGATCTCCTGTGCTTTGTTTGTTTAGTTCTTTGTTTGATTTTTAAAATAAACTCAGGAGTGTTTACTCTCTGCCATGTTCTATTGTATCTGTGATGAATTGCACAAAATACATAGCTGGGAAGCTACAACTGGGACATCTCACAGCTCAGGTAGCACTATGTTACAGGACAAGTCCCAGCTGAAAACTCAGTGAGTGGGAATCACAGGACTCAAAGAATGAAAAGAAGATCTCTTCACCTAGCTAGGCCTGAACTCCCCATAGAAATAATTTTCAGGAACCTAAAGCTTCAAAATTAGCTCCTTAAGAGATCATTTAGAGCCATGCTCATTTCTCTTAAGGTGTTTACAAATCCACAACATAACTATATTTTCGTCATCCATAAGATATCATGGGGAGCTTCTTCTTGGCTAAGTATAAATGAAGGAAAGTACTGCGAAAGGAAAGTACCCATATCTCAAATGACTATTATTTATTTGACTTTGTTGGTAAATGTTGTGAGATTTTAAGCAAATATCAAAATCCTTTTTTTTTCTCAATTTACCAAGCTGTAAAACCAGTACTGTAGCACTGTTTTTTCCTTTCCATGCCACTGGTTTTTGAACTAAATCTTGTTCAGTGCTGAACTATTCTTTATTATTGCATTGAAGAATATGATTAGATTCAAATGGTCTCTGTAACTCCTGTCAAGATCCTCAAGATCCTTCTGTATTGAAATAATATCAAAGATATTTTGTTGTACCTATGTATACTTGTATTTGCTGATTATACATCTATGATATATGCTGAATAGAATTCTACTTCCCCCACAAAACTCAGAATCATAGAATCACCAGGTTTGAAAAGACCCACCAGATCATCGAGTCCAACCATAATGTGCAAAATGTATAAATGTGTAAATGATGTTTTCTGTTAAATTACTTGTACTTCCAGTTTGTACAAAAGTCTTTGGTATTGGCTAAAGCTAGTAGAAGACTAAAGGAACATATTTACATAAGTTTTTGTTTCAGGGATTTGAAAAACTTTTTCCAAATTTTAGTGTTGTTTACTCCAAAATTAATTTTATCAGTTTTTTTTACTTCTATAGAGGATTTTTAGTATCTTCCATCCAGAAAGACCATCATAGGGTGCAGCTGATTCTAAGCGTGGGGATGAAAATCCCAGTATCCTTGTTCAACATTGTCGTGTTACGGGATATGCCTAAATCTAACCAGAACAGGACTAAACTTTTTGAAGGAATTTTTTGCATGTCAACATGATTTCTCTAAAAGGGGACACCACATATTATGCTTTGAGAGATTAAATAAAAAGGTTTTGACTCAGAAACTAATGTGATTCTTTGTCACCTATGAAAAACTGGTAAAATATTTGTTTTGAAATATTTTTTCCTCTAATAGAGCTTATTTTAATTCACTCATACCTGTAGTTCTGTAGAAGGGTTGGATATAAGTACTATGCTAATAAGTGTGTGTGCTCTTCTGCAGCGAATCTTCCTCTTTGGGAAATGTCCTTGAATAAACTCACTGCAAAAGAATTTCCATTTTTTTTTGTAATAGCAGTTAATTTCTATGATAATATCTCCCAGGGCAAGAAAATGTCTACTGTACCTGAAGATACAAAAGTAGCATCTTATCTTCTATAAAATTATTACTGGCATTATTCATTTCTATCTTGTGGTCATTGCAAATAGAAATGCAAGAATCCAAAAAGCATATATAAACGATTCTATATGATTCATATAAGTAAAAGAACAGTAACACAAGATAATGTTAACAAAGCAAAGCTTTCTATGTACCATCAAATGATCCTCTAAAAATCAAAGTTTCTTGATGTGCTTGGGTTTAGTATTTTTTTTTCATTCGAAGTACAAATACATATTTACAAATAATACAGATTCTCCAGTTGTCCTTGACAGCAACACACATTACATTTAAAGAGTGGGGTCACATGTGGGTCAGAGGATTCCATCAGTATTTCCTGTAGCCTAGGAGATAGTCAGAAGTGGCCTTGCATTGTACATTGTTCCCTGTCCTTCACGTACTGAAGTACTAGTGTCAGCTACTCAAATACACAAAGGTTTTTTCCTCCTCTAGATCTTTGTTTTTGTCAGTCTCTTTTCTTAAAACTTGTTTTCAACTGGCCATAAAAGCATACCTCAGGCAATTTATAAATAAGCAACTCTCTGACAGAAAAGTGATCCTTAAAGTAATTATTCACGAAAACATTGTGTATTAACTCTAACACTCCTCAGTAAATGACCGAGATTGATGAGAAATAAATAAAGTGTTTTTTAGAAACCCAGCATTATGGAGAAATGCACCTTTTATGTGGAATTTGGGTTCGAATTTTGTATTTTGCTTTTATTTTGGTTAAAATAGTAGCAATATCAAATTATAGAATGCAGAATGTCTTATTAAAAATCCCACTAATATTGCTATGAGAAAATGTAATTTCTTACTTCAATTTCAGTTCAAAGGTATCTGGAAAAGAAGGGGAATGGAACTACAAAAGAGAGCCAGACAAGTTTAATTTGTTGTGGTTTAATCGTAGCTGGCAATTAAGCATCACACAGTCAATCACTCCCTCACTTCCAGTGGGATGAGGGAGAGAATCAGAAGAATAAAAGTGAGAAAATTCATGGACTGATAAAGACAGTTTAATAGATAAAGTAAAAGCTTCACAGGCATGCAAAGCAAAAACAAGGATGCATTCACTGCTTCCCTTTGGTAGGCAGCAATCTGAACATCTCTTGGTGTTCAACAGTCCCTGGGAAAACAGGTCTTCATCACACATAATTGTTATCTGGGAAAACAAATGGCATAAATCCAAACATTCCCCCTTCTTCCTCCTTCCTCCAGATTTATATGCTGAGTATGACATTAAATGGAATGGAATATCCGTTTTGTCAGTTGTGGGTTAGCTGTGTCCTCTCACAACTTCTTACGTGCCCCCAGACTGCTTTCTAGTGGTTTCATGTGAGAAGTTGAAAAGGCATTGGCTCTGTGTAAGCACTTCTCGGCAGTAACTAAAACATCTCTGTATTATAAATACTTTTTCCTGTGCAAATCCAAAACTTTATCCTATGGTAGCTACTGTGGAAAAAATTATCTCTCTCCCACTCAAAATCAACACATCATTTAAGTTACCTAAGTAACCTAGTCTGACTTGAAGCTGACCTTGCTTCTGAGCAGAAGGTGGGACTAGATAACCTCTTGGTGTCATTCCAGTGTGAAATATCCAGCAATCCTAGTATTTAGATATGGTTTTCCACAGACTATGAATGGAGTTAAGACAGATCATTTTATCTGCTGGTCTACTCCTGAATTACAATTGCACATCTCTAAATATCCTATAAGGCTATCATCAGAAATGTTATTTATGATTAATGGTCTATCAGATTGCATACTGATTTCACACTTATTTCAAGCATATTTTCAAAGCTTAATTATAACGTTCATGAATGTCTATGTTGTATGGATCTGGGAAGTGCAATGACTGGAAACTCACAGTAATCTTAATGAGAAAATGGGTTTATTTCCTTTTACTTGTTAATGATGAGGAGGGGTTTTTTTGGAATATGGTCTCATGTTTTGGATACCCAGAAGTCCCTGGAGACTTAATAGTCGGAAGTGAAAATAGATCAAAAGGATCACCTCTCTGGTAAATCTTCCTCCAACACTGCATATATTTATGACCAGTTTCTATACCAAATAACAAAGTGGGCTTATATTTTTCCTGATACACACAGTCCAAACTATTTAAGCACTGTCCATGCCCAAACACCTCCTGAAAGGATGCTATGTAGTCCATGCCAAAAATGTCCTGCAAATGCACTTATTTTATATATTTGCCTTGGTACCATGACCTTCTTACAAGTTCAAAATATTACAATTCACTTGTTAATGTTTCTTGATTTCCGTTTTTAAACCTCAGCTTATGACATCTCAGTAGAAAAAGTTTTTTTTCTGTTTGGTAGATTTCTATAAACTCATTCCTTCTGTTTTGGGGTTTTTTTGTTTGTTTGGTTTTTACAGTCCTATTATGATTGATCAACAGATATTCCTTTTCTTTGATTGCTGCTGAAATAATAAAGATAAACTTTTTAAAAAGATCAGGCAAACTTCTCTGAGAAAAAACTCTTTGGCAGCAAAAAGATGAGGTGTAAGTTAAAGGCTTGACATTAAACCATGTTGCTCAATTTAAGGATTTCTTTAACTAACTGGATAGAAGTAGTAAGGTACTGAGACTCAGATCAGATATTCTCAGATCTTACGTCCAACTAGTCTAAATTATGTCGAACAGCTAGGTATAAATAAAATAAAGAATTAATAAATACTAGAATATGGAAAACAAGATTTATTTCAATAATCATTTTTGTCCTTTAAACAACTGTAAAGTAAAAAGCTATAATTTTAATTATTTCAAGTAAGAGAATATTTCTTCAACTTAAATATTATTCTCAAGGAGTAAAGGTTATTTTACTTGGAAAACTAACGTGCACTTTTAAATACTGTTTAATAAATTTAACATTTTTTAGCTTGTTGCTGCATTGCATTACAACAAACACATCGTACAAACCAAAAATATTTTAACTGAGTGGTATAATTCTAAAATATTATTGCAGTTCATTTTTACGGTTTTTTTACAATAAGGAATGACATTGCCCTTAATCTGGAAATAGTATTTTTGGCTCAGTAAATTTAATCCATACTTACTATTAACTGTCACTAAGATGAAATTTAATTTTATGTTGTGGTCACATAAAAACTATTAAAATGCTGAAATATGTGAATTTCATCCTGATTTTGAGACTTAACTCATATTCCTTTGAGACTCCCTAACACAGCAAAATATTTTAGATTTAGCCTGTTAACTGGATGCTATCAATGCTGAAAAAGAAAATAAATAGCACAATTCAACTTCTGATATGAAAGAGAAATGCACATGTGGGATCAATCTTTCGGCGAAATTTAGTGGAAATAAGTAAACTGTATCTAGTAGTAAAAATACGCAAATGAATTTGAATCTGTGTTAATCCTTTGTTCCTAAAGTCCAAGATATATTTTTTCTGCCTAAGTGATCTGGAATTAGCTTTTTCTTTGATAAAGTTTCTTTAGTCCTTAATATTAATAAGGGTAGATATATAAATTGTGGCAAGAATACGTATCATGGAAATTCATTTGAACATGCAACTAAGGCTATTAGGACCTTCTTGTTAGTTAATTTTAGTGATTTTTCCATAGTTTGCCTCCTGTATTTTCACTCAAAGTCTATGCACATTTAGAACCAGAGAAAATATACTGAAGTACTTGAAAGGACGGGTTTTGCAGAAGTTGCAACTTTCTCTTGTAGCAAATGACAGAATCAAGAAAATCAAAGCAAAACAGAAATGGTTATGGTTGAATTCAAGTGAAATCCATGACGGTCACATCTGCAGCATGCTGGTTCCCTTTTTCCCCCTCCTCTCAAAGGTTAAGAAAGGGTGGAAGCTCCCAGCAGTGGGGCAGGAGGTGGCCAAGGGCCCACCTGGGCTTTGTTTCCTGGTACGGAATCCCAGGATAGTACATTTTTGGAGAGAACTCTAGAGCACATCTGGTCCAACACCACTGCTCAAGCATGGCCACCTAGAGTCAACTGCCCAGGACCATGTCCAGATAACTTTTTAGCATCTCCAAAGAGGAAATTCTACCTCCTCTCTAAACAATTTGCACCACTGCTCTGTTAGAGCAAACAAATATTTCTTGATGTTCAGTCACAGACTCCTGTGTTTCACTTTGTGTCCAGTGTCTCTAGTCCTGTCACTGGGCACCACTGAAGACCCTGGCTCCATTTCCTTTACACTATTGTTTCAGGTATTTATACACACTGACGAGAGTCCCCCAGGAGCCTTCTCTTCTTCAGGTCAATAAGGCTTTGCTGTCTCAGTCTTTCTGCATAGGAGAGATGTTCCAGTTCTATGGCCTTTTGTCGGACTCTCTCCAGTATATCCATGTCTCTTTTATACCGAGGAGCCTGGAACTGAACTGAGAGCTTTTTCTGCCATGGTGTCCTCTCAGCTGCTCTTCTCAGCTGTTGTGAAGAATACTGTCTCCAAGTGCATTCCAAGTGTGGCACTTCTACTATCTGGCTTTTATTCTGGTGATGGCTTCTTTCACTGATGGCCTTGGAGAGGAAGGGAGAGTCGTGAATGTGTGTCAAGCAGAAGAAAAGAAGGTGCAAGGTAAAGATACTGGAGGCATAGGAAAAGGAGGTTCCCTCTTCTCAAGGTAGGTACCAAGAACTAAACTAGTTTCACTGTTGAACAGCGATGAGCTATAACTGATAAAAATTAATTGCAGGCTTCATTACCTGAATTTCCTTTTGAAAAATAGGGTGCATGTGCGTGCATGCGTGTGTGCGTGTGTGTGTGTGTGATAATATTGGCTCTAAAACTCTGCAGACAATTTAGAAAATAAATATCAGGATAATATTTTCAGACTGGAAAAAAGCTCCCAGCCTTCATCTAAAATACAGAACCATTTTAGCTGATCTGTTGAAACAGTATCCTGAGCATTGAGAAAAGCATAAATTAAAGTTGAGCAAAAGAAAAAGAAAATGAAAACAGGCTATACAGTGTTAAAAACTAGACAAATTTGACAGACATTATTAGAATCCCAGATTATAACGTTATAAATCTTGGTGTTTTGTGGATACTGTTTAGTATCTCTTTCCTTTAATGAATATTTTTCTGATACTTTAGATAATTATTGGGTTACAGTGTCAGGAAATTCACAGCTGGAAAAGAGACAATTACAAATAATTTAGCCATGTTGGTGCACTGACCTAGTATCAAATACAGTTAGACATCTCTGGAAGGTATTTATCTAACCTTTTTTTCATAACCTTTTATGAAGGCATAACCTTTCTCATTAATATATGGAATAGTCTAAAAGGCCTTGTTTTCCTAATATGCAGTCTGAATTTTTCCTACATTAGGGGGAAAAAGGGACAGTTTTCTTTTAGTTCAGCCTCTGTGGACATGGTAAAAATCTTTCATGGTTCTCTCTCTGTGTATTAGGTAGTTAGTGAAAAACTATTACACTGGTCCTGCTCTTTAATCTTTGCATTTTTAACATTATTGAGTCCAGCACTTTCCACTTTTCTTAGCTGCTTTTGTTGTCTGTGACTGGACATTACCCTGGTTATCCAAAATCTTGAAATGCGATGCCCTAAACTAGATGCAGTATTTCCTTTGAGGATCTGTTAGCAATGTATCAGATGATGAAATTGCCTTTTGTTTCCTTCAGGTGACATTTGCCATTTTGTTTCTAGTAGAATCACGGTAGAGCCTTCAAATACAACTTGTGATTTATATAACATTTGCTGTGGTAGCATTCGTAATTATTATGTATTCAGATCTTCATCATTACTGAAAATATTGAATTAATCTGACTCTTTTGAAAGCCCACTTTAATTACCTGTCTTCTTAAAAAAAACCAAAAACAGTGAGTGCAATGTATTCAAGCAGTGCTTCATTTAATTTATGATGGTCTTGGTCAGACCACGCATCTTAGAACGATTATTGAAAGTATACTGTAAATTAGCTCTTCCTAAAATCAAATATGTCAATCAAATATGGTATTTCCTTGTTTGCAGCTGGATAAGTTAACTGATCAAAAGAAATAAACCAGGTATTTTACATTTCTTCAGAAAGGCAGTGACAATGTCTATTGCATTATATCACAGACATTTATAACCGTCTGGTTGATTATATTTCAAGTATAAAAATATATGTAATTATTACCCCTTCTTTTACTTGTACTCAGAAAAGAAAATCTCTCCATCATTCATACACCTGATAGGCTGACTTTTTTTTAGCTTTAGTGAACTTTAATGGTTGGACTTGATGATCCTGTGGGTCTTTTCCAACTTAGCATTTCTGTGAACACAATTGTGTATAAGTGCATTTAAATGAAAATATTGCCAGTAAGTTTTCCTTTTCAATTGATTTGTTCTGAACATGTATAAAATACATGTAATAAATAAATATAAATTTAAAATGTTCTTTCGAAATAACATTAATTGGACTGATATCACAGTTTCAATTAATTTATGTTTTCTTTCAGTTTTACAGATCTCAAAGATACTTTGTGAGAACAGCAAAGAAAAATCATAGAATCATAGAAACATAGAATCATATAATGGTTTGGATTGGAATAGACCTTAAAGTCCATCTAGTTCCAACCATTCTTACATGGGCAGGGACACCTATCACTGGACCAGGTTGCTCAAGGCCCCATTCAGCCTAATCTTGAAAACTTCCAAGGACAAGGCATCCACAACTTCCCTGAGCAACCCATGTCTCACCACCCTCAGCATGAAGAATTTCTTCCTAATGTCTGGTCTAAAGCTTCCCCTCTCCAATTTATACCCATTCTCCCTTATCCTATCCCTATGTCTCCTTGTAAAAAGTCCCTCCCCATCTTTCTTGCATACCCCCTTCAAGTACTGGGAGGTATCCTCAGAGTCTTCTCTTCTCCAGGCTGAACAACCACAACTCTCTCAGCCTGTCCTTGTAGCAGAGGTGCTCCATTCTTCTGATCATATTTGCACCCTTCCTCTGGACTCGTTCCAACAGTTCCATATCCTTATTTTGAGTATTCCAGAACTGGACACTATATTATAGATTTGGTCTCACAAGAGAGGAATAGAGAGGCAGAATCACCTCCCTCAGCCTGCTGGCCAGTCTTCCTTTGATGTAGCCTGGGATACTGTTGAACTTCTTAGCTGTGAGCATACATTGCCAGCTCATGTCAAGCTTTGCATCAACCAGAACCTCCAAGTCCTTCTCCACAGGGCTGCTCTCAATCACATAATCCCCATCCTGTATTGAAATTGCAGACTGCCTTGACCCAGGTGTAGGACCTTGCACTTAGCCTCACCGAACCTCATGAGGTTCTCACAGGCCCACTTCTCCAGCTTGTCCAGGTCCCTCTGAATGACATCCTGTCCTTCTGGTGTGATGACTGCACCACTCTGCCTGGTGTCATCTGGAAACTTGCTGAGGGTGCATTCAGTCTCACTGTCTGTATTAGTGATGAAGATATTATACAGTGTTGGTCCCAGTAAGAATCCCTGAGGGACACCACTTGTCATGGATCTCCATCTGGACATCAAGCCATTGACCACTACTCTCCAAATGTGACCATCCAACCAATTCCTTATCCACTAAATAGCCCACCCATCAAATCCATGTCTCTCCAGTTTAGAGAGAAAGATGTTGTGGTGGACGGTGTTGAAGGTTATAGAGAAGTCCAAAATCAAATCAAACCAAAACACTTCAGATGTCAAATGCAGAAAATAATAGGAGATTTTGAAGTGACATAAAACACTCTGGAAGAGCTCCATTTATGCATCTTTACTTTTTTTTTCTTGTAATAGAATTTGTTCGGACACCTATATTCTTCAAAATATGTTTTTCAATTCTACTGTTTATTGATACTTGAAATTTTGGGAATTGGTTTTTGTGGGAGGTCACAGTGAAAGAATAGAAGAGGTAAGTGAAAGGGTAACTCTTTATTGCAGCCATGGCTCTTCCTGTTAAATAATATATTTTTTTATTTTTTATTGTTGTCTAGATATTAACTAGTGAGTCTTTTAAATTCATACAACCTGCCTACTGTCATTGCTTGTACTTATGACAGTCGAGTAGTTGAGGACCTGTAGCATAATACATAATAATTCGTAGGTATAGTAGACTATCAGTTAGTAAAGCAGAGGAAGTTGAAAGGTATTTTTAGTCTGGATGATGTCTTCTTCTCTAGAGTGCATACTTAATTGTCTGGAATTGTTTTTAGTTTTAAACTGCAGGCAATTTTTTGATTTAGTGTAATAAAAAATATTTTTATTGAAACTGCTCAGAAAATTTGATGCTTCAGAAGTTCTTTTTAGTTACCAATCTTTAAAGTAGTAGAAAGGAAATAAGAAGAATTGTGTCTTTTCCTTTCTTCTTCCTACACAGCTGGAAAGACGCATGAAGAAACTTAGGCTCCTATATAATTGCTAAATTGTAATAGTAAAATGTTAAATAAATAACACATAATATTTTCTTGGGAATGCAATAAAAACTAACAAAATTTTGTCTAAGTATCTTGCTTTTTAATAAACTGAATCTAATATAATAATTATTCACTATTTTTTACAAAGCTTATATCTCCAGAATTACTACTGCATGAATCTGAAAAGTTAGAGGCTGGTGCCTCAGCTGATTCAAGTCAGATAGACAAACCAATGGACTTTGCTGACTTAAGTGAGTTCTAGTGAATATATTGCTTTTTAACGGCTCTGTTGGATATCAGCATAGTTTGGAATTCAAATAATTCACAGAGGTATTCTGAAGAGGGAAATTTCATACTTTATCAACTTAAAAAAATAACAAATAAACCAGCTGCCATCCGTTCATTCAATACGTAAAAGTTGTCTTTTTCTTGGAGCACATGTAATAGTGGTCTTATGATAAAATCTGAATCTCAAGTGTGTTCCTGTGTTCTATGTATAAATAGATCCTAGGATGGAATGTGAGACATAGGATATCAAGCTGTACTGGCTAAGATGTTTCTATATAAGAGGAGGAAGGAAATTCAACCTACAATTTTTTAGGATAAGATGACCATGGAAAGAGTAAGAGCTGCATTCTGACTTGCAATATGACAATCTCCCGTGGAAAAATCCCCAAAGTTCGAAATCAGGTGATGTCAAACCACCTTATCTTTTTCTCCAGAGTTACACAGTTTTCTGATTTGGTCAACGGAAAATAGATTTGGTCCAAATTATTTATTTCCATACATATGTTTTTTCCTTGATTTGAATGCCTAAACAAATAAAGTCAGTTTAATTTTTCAACATGGTCATATTTAGAATATCTTAGTTGCTGAATTATATCTGTATAATTTTCTAGTATATCATTGGGTTGGGCTATGAACCACAACTGCAAGTACTAGAGCTATGTAATTCATCACTGACTAAAGGTCTGATGGCCAACACCTTCATATTAATACAGTTAACTAGCTCAATGGCAGATCAGATACGTAAAGCTCATCTATCTGCTTTCCAAATGTGTGTTTTAATTAGAATAGCACAACAGAATAAGCACAAGTAGATTATAGGTCTGCCCTCCTTTGAAGATGAACGCATTACATCCCTTTGATCATTCAGTCTATTGCAACGTTAAAAAAAATGAGTGATAATTTTATTTAGTTTATTAATAGTTTAACATATAATACACTTTTCCTTGAGAAGAAAACTATACAGCCAGTCAATTTTTAGAGGATAAGAAAAAATGTGATTTTTTGTAATCATAGTAATAGACTTCCGGTGTGACCTTTGACTGATTATTCCACTTGTCATTGGTGCTTTTCTAGATGGAGGGTCAGAGTAGCTGATGACATATGGCTTGGAAACCTATTTTTGTGTCACTACTCTTATTCTTAAAACAAAGATGTGTTCAGTTTTGGTAAAACATTTCACTTAAAGCCTTTAAGTCTCCAAAGCACTTATGCAAATGTTTAAACATGTGAGTAGTACTATTAACGTTGATGGGACTATTCACATACCTAAAACTAAGGACATGCTTAAGTGCTTCACTAATAACAGTGAAGGAGGGGGAAAGAACAACCCATGACCTCCATTTATGTTACTGCTTCATTATTTTTTTTATTTATAGGCTCCGTTATGGCATTCATCATCACAATATTGGAGCATGTCAAGAATATTAATATTGCCATTCATTTGCCTTTGCTTGACAACTGTTTTACGGTACAAAAAAGAGGATTTTTTTTGACCAGTGTACAGCCTCTGTAGGCAATCATGACAAATTCTTAATGCAATTAAAAAAAAATCTGTTAAACTTTCTTACAACATCCTGAGACTCTTAAAATTATATAGCTTTGAATTTCAGTGTGCTTTGAGTTTTTCACAATCCTAATTTTCCTTTTACTTTATTTTTTTAAAGAAATAACCCAATATCAAGTAAATACTTTCTAGAAAACAGAAACCTTCCAGTCTTCTCTATTTTGTCAAAGTAAACTAGAAGAAGCTGACCCTGAGAACTCTCTCTAGTGTTAACTCTAGGACCTGTTCATCTAATTCAAGAAATTCTAGTTACCTAAAATGCCAGCAATGTGTGACAATGGTCCTTTGTACAGAATGACAACCATGCCACAGTGGAATGCATTTTGAAATTTAGTCGCCTATATCTCCTTTTTAGCTTCCATTTGCTCCTCTAACTCATATTGGAATTGCAAATTTTAATGGCTGACAGTGCTGCAGACTGATGAATGTGAGAACTAGAGGGCTGAATAAGAAGTAATGTTTAGCCTCTCAGGTGGAACTGCTGATTCTCTTGGGTGCTCTCCCTGAGTCTGTCCTCAAGTTGTTACTGACTGAAAAGATTACCTTAGTAGGACTTTTGCAAATGTTATGAACTACAATAAACAAAAATGAAATATGACATAATTAATCACTTTGACAGGATGGTTGCACATTCCATCAAGCTAATTGAAAACTAAGCTATACAGTTATCAAATTAATACAGTTTAGCAGAAAGGTTGTGATAAATTTGGGATTACATTCTATATTTCTTCATAAGACAGAGACTTAAGATCTCAGTATTTTCTGAAGGAATCAACCAGTCAGGTAGGCTTCACAGAATGGATCCTATTCTTACATTGTATATTCACCAGCAAGTGTAGTGTCTGTGTTCTACCTGTGCTCGAATATACAAAATTACTCTGAACAAAGAACCATTCAACAATCACATAGCTTCAGCTATGTCGAGAAGTTGGTAGTTAGCTCTGGAAATTGTAACCTCCATCACATTCTGTCAATGCTTTCTGTGCTGGAGCTGACTTATGGCCAGTCAGGCTGGACAGCACAGGCAGAATTAGCATGATACCTGTATGAATCCATGAGAATATGAAGCTCAAGATTCCTACCTCTCTCATTCTGAATTTTTATTGGGTTTATAACATGGCTAGCTAAATAAAGTTTCAGATACCACTAATAGAGAACACCTTTAAGTTGCAATACTAAACATCAGTCAGCATTCATGTATTTAATGCGCAGTGTTTAGGAATTTTATTGCTGAATAATCACAATCACAGGAGACTTTACTGTTATAACGACTTGTTGCCATATTAAATAATAAGTGTATTTTTAGCTAACATATATCAGCTCTGCCTAGAAGGAAATAGCCAACACTTGTTCATTCCTACTGTATAATCTGAAGTCCAGATTTTCATATCATTTCTGTATATTTTAAAAACCTTGACTTCAAAGACCTTTTGTTGTTTAGAATGCTTTTATATATATACATGTATAAAAATGGTATAGATAAGTAACTTCTGAACTGGTGCTAACAACCAGCTGTAGGTTTTTCCAATCTGATCTACTACTGAAGTTATGCAACATAAGATTTCCAAGATGATTCTGATGTGAAACTCCAGCAAAAGGAACACTTTGCATGTTACTCTATTAGAAAGTATTATGGATTGAAGCAAAAGGTCAGTCTTATCACAGCTTGTGCTATACAGCATCCTGCAGCTCATTAGGAGTTGGAATATATCAAAGGTTAATATTCAAATATACTTGTTCTTTACTAGAAAGACACGAAACTAGAAGCTTTACATAATCAGGGTTAAAGGTTTTTGTAAAAGCTTAAAATGATGCAAAAATATTCTTTTTAAACATTTAAACCTGCAATTAGAAGTGTGTCCAAGACATACAACTATGATCTTGAATTCAAAAGAGAAATGAGCATGTTTCTGAATCAGAGATTTTTTATAAATGATCTTGATTTGCTTCAGCATGCTTTATTTTTATTGAAAATAAAATTCCTGCGGGAAGAGACATTAACTAATGGCTTGCTCAGGAAAATCTGTTTAGTACGTCATTATACAAGTTCTATCTATTTCAAGAGGAAGTTGCTTCCAAAAGCAATGTCAACATTGTGACTTTCTGAAATGTTGTGTACAAAAATACTAGTTATCACTATCAATTGCTTCATAGATGGTATATAATAGTATCTAGTACATGCTAAGAGTTCAGGAAGAATAGATTACATCATTCTTTATTTTATACTTTGCAGTGACGTAGTTATTCCAAACTACTAAAGGTCATTCTTTCTCAGATTAAACTAATTTAAGAGTTGAGTTCCCATGCTGAAATAGGTCTTGGTCTTTTTTTTCTGATTCCTCCAAAACTTTCTCTGTCTTGTGCATAATATATATTTTTATTTGAAGCAAATGTTACACTGTATGAAGGCATCTACACTACAAACATTTAGTAATGAAATAGAACCAAATAAATAATCTGTAGGACAAAAGTATTATTAAAAAAATTTCTAGTACTGTACACTTAGAAATTAGGCTACAGGAACTTCTATATCATTTATTTAAACTGCATGCTTCTTTGAAGAACTGAAGGTAGTAAGTTATTGTTGCAAGGCTATAAGGAGAAACAATATTGAGCATAGAGAACAACAATTTAAGAACAGGCCTTAGCAGAGTAAGATTTGTAGGTATGTGTTCTGATATTTATCTAGCAAATAAAAAGATGAATAACTAACTAAATAAAAATAAATAAATATGCTGGCAGCAGGGATATTGAACTTACATACTTTCTTTCAAGGTTGTAAAACTATTTTTTAACACTTTTCTGATAATCTACTCTGACCTTGTCTTTAATATCATATCTAACTTATTCTCAAACAAAATGCCTCACACATATGAAAGATAACAAGCCCTGAATGGTAAATACCATTGTCAATCAGATGTATAATCTTCTTGAATAAGAATACTGTGTATGCTTGGCAAGATTTTTTTCTCCACTACATCATACAGCTGACATTATTAATGCTTTTCATATTTCATTTGAGAGAGATATGTAGACCATATAATCCTTCCTAAACAGACCCTATGAGGAATGGTTGAGAAAGCTTGGGTTGTTTAGCTTGGAGAAGAGGAGGCTGAGAGGAGACCTCATTGCTCTCTACATCTACCTGAAAGGAGGTTGTGGAAAGGAGGGAGTTGGCCTCTTCTCCCAAGTGACAGTGGACAGGACAAGAGGGAATGGCCTCAAACTGCCAGAGGAGATTTAGGCTAGACATCAGGAGGAAGTTTTTCATACAAGGGGTCATTAGGCATTGGAACAGGCTGCCCAGTTTGGTGGTTGATTCACCTTTCCTGGAGGTGTTTAAGGCACTGGTAGATGAGGTCCTGAGGGACATGGTTTAGTGTTTGATAGGAATGGTTGGACTCAATGATCTGGTGGGTCTCTTCCATCCTGGTGATTCTATGATTATAATCAGTAGCACAATCTGTCAAGCACAAACTATGTATATTGCATAAGAATATACACTACCAGTGTGACATTAGAGAAAGGCAACCTGCAAGATATCAAGAGGACACCTTTATTTTTTGGCAGCACAGCAGTTAAAGAAGCAATAGGAAGTGACATATACTTGAGAACTGAATTCTGAGAGCATAGTATTATGTAGCCAGTTGTGGCTACCAAAGACTAGTGAGCCAAAACCACGCTGTAGTCCTTGAACTGAGTTAAGTCAATCAGTGTAGGAACATCATTCTCTGTAGGCAAAGGATGCTTTGTCTCAAAAGAGACAAGATGCTGTTGTCAGTGGTTCAGAATTTTGATATTGTTAGACAGAAAAATAGATGGATGTAGAGACAGGAGCTTTTAATCTATGATACTGGAACATAAACCAAGGTATGCTGTACTAAAGCTAGGCAGTTTCAAAACAGGATCCTTCTATTCTCCCCCTTAACAGTGACGATAATCCAAAGAGCAATTTAGCAAGATCATAGTGCATTTTCTGTGACTAGGAATTTTGGTATAATGGAACTTAAAGTAGGAATCAACACTTTTATGTGTGTGCCTAGGCAAACACGAGCATCACAATCACATGCGTGCAATTTATAATTTTTCCTCAAGAGGCAACTTCCAAGAACATGAATTAGTACTGCTATGACATGAAAGATTGCTAACAATAGGAGTAAGAATTGCTCTGGATGTGACCCATAAATACAGAAAAGTGTGTCAAAATTCCTGCGAGTTTTTTCCGATCTAGCGATTCTATGATTAATCACCTCCTTGTCTTCCATGTGCTTTAGCATAGCTTCTAGGAGGATCTGTTCAATAATTTTCCCAGGCACAGAGGTGAGGCTGACAGGTTGGTAGTTCCCAGGGTCATCATTTCAACCTTTTTTAAAAATGGGCACAATGTTACCCTTCTTCCAGTCATCAGGGGCTTCTCCTGATTGCCATGACTTTTCAAATATCATGGAGAGTGGTTTGGCAACAAACATGGGACAATTCCCTCAGGATTCTAGGATGCATGTCATTAGGTCTTATAGACTTAATATATGTTCCAGTTCCCCAGGTATCCTATCACTCAGAAAATGGTAATTTTTTTCCTTTGTTGCTGGTTTTCCTAATTTTCAGGAATTTCCTATCTTCTGTATCTATGGAAAATTTTTGAGTTTTTGGAGGCTTTAATAGCTATTAACAGCTTGTGAACTGACAAATCAGGATTGACACAATCTTGTTTTCACCAAGAAGCAAGAAACTGGAGAAATACTGAATGAAAAGCAGCCTGAAACTAGAGGCCCCGGGCAGGAGGGTGGTGAAATAAAGTAGCCTTCGGTGAATCCACCCAAAAATTACAAGTAATTTTAGCATTACAATGGTACATTGTTGTCCCAGAGGGAACAATGCCTCTTGAAAGCAGAATCAAGAGAACCAGTCTGACAGTTTAAATGCAAGAGAAGTTAGGACCTGAGTCGTTGGATCTGGCTTGCTCATTAACAGCTTTCATTTCTGTTCAAGGTCCAAAGTTATTGCTATATATGTATACTGTCCCTTTACTGCTACTGATTTTTAACATGAAATTGAAATAATGGTGCATAAGTCAACAGACAGACAGAGTGGGTTAAATAATAGTTAAATGCTTTTTTTTTTTTCTTGGAGAAGGAATTTTTTTTAGCCATGAAAGAGCACCTCTAAGAAAGAGCTACAAAATATTGTGTAGCTAAAAAGACACAATGATATGTTCTGAAACAGCAACAAAAGCAGACAATCTTTCAGACCATTAATGAAAGTGTTTACAGTTTCTGTTTCAAGGCGGCTGAAAGAATAACAAATACTGAACAGAGAATATTAATCTGTTTCTGTAGTTTTCTGTTTCACCAAGTGTGGGATGTTGAATAATTTTTGCTGCCCAGAGACACAAGAGTATCATGCATTGCACCTGTTGCTTTCCTGAAATTGCTTTCTCTTATGTGCATCCAGTCTTACAAGACATGTGAACATCAGTTTAAATTTAAGAATATAAGAGTTGTGAGTTGAAAAGATACAAAACAGTACTGCCTTGATATTATCTCCCTGAAAATCGAAGGAAAAACCTGCTGGGTTTTTTTTTACAATTTGAAGAGAGAACACCTCATCAGCAAGGCATGAAAGCAAAATCTAACCCTTGAACTCTCGAAGTTATGTTTATCATCAGGGAGACTAAAAGTTCTGTAATTGCAACCTCTTGGCGTTATGGCACACAGTGTGAACTTTTTGATATGGGAGGTGACAAGCTGAGACATTCGTCTGCATTAACTCTTGTAAATTTGGCTGAACCACTGACTAATGTCCACTATGAATGCAGAACTGCTTGTCCTGGAATTGCTGGCAATTGTACCTTAAGAAATTCAGTCTCTGAGAATTGTTCTGCATAGTTTTATTTCTAAAATAAGATGGGGATTTTATTATGTCTTCTGTGAACCCTGTGGATCCTAGATACTCTCAGAAAGAAAAATGAGTACAGGAGTTAAATGAGTTACAAACTTGTGGCAAATATTAGAAAATCACAGAATCACAGAATCACTAGGTTGGAAAAAACCCACAGGATCATCAAGTCAAACCATTCCTATCAATCACTAAACCATGTCCCTCAGCATATCATCCACCTGTCCTTTAAACACCTCCAGAGAAGGCGACTCAACCACCTCCCTGAGCAGCCTGTTCCAGTGCCCAATGACCCTTTCAGTAAAAAATATTTTTCTGATGTCCAGCCTGAACCTCTCCTGGCAGAGCTTGAGGCCTCTCCCTCTTGTCACTTGTTAGAAAAGGGCAGCTCCCTCCTCTCTACATCCTCCATTCAGGTAGCTGTAGAGAGCAATGAGGTCTACTCTGAGCCTTCTCTTCACTAGGCTAAACAACCTCAGTTCCCTCAACCACTCCACCTAAAATCCAGATTTACGTCTCTCATAAAATCCAGAAAAATACCATGTAATCCAGACAGCACCAGTCACTAGAAAGTACTACGAAGACTATACAGAACTTAGCACATCAAGGACTTCATTTGGTAGCAGACAAAATTCCTAATTTATCAGGGAACTGCAGAAGAGGAAGCCAGCTTATAATATTTTCTTCTGGCAATGCCAGCTTTTTCATCCCTGATTATACTAAACTTACCAAGGAGTGCAATCATTTACTATCACAATAATTTTGTTTTCTGGGATTGGAAGTATGACCTAAAATAATAAAAATCCAAATTTCTAAATAATCATCAACTTAGAGAAATTTCAGACTTTGAGGTATGGGATTGTTAGTGAAATACAAGGTTAGTTTTAACTGAGGTACACAAGTCTTTTAGTAGTACAGGATCAGCACAGTAATATGCTTTGGCTATTAAAAGAGGCGGAAGTGAAAACTGCAGTCTCATGCCTCAGTGAAGAAAAATAAGAGATATTACAGTGGTGTTACAGAAGATACTTGATAAGATACTTGATAAAAATACCTACTATCTATCTGTCTGATACTTCAGGTTTTGGCTAAAGCCATGTCAATATTTGTGGAGACAAGCTAAAATTTAATGTCTCTTTGACATATTTCAGTATGTATTTGTTATTTAATCTTACATGTCCACTCAGTTATGCAACTACGATGTTACATTTTCTTCACCTTTTTTTAAAAGTTTTTTTTTTTCTAGAAGACTATTTTATATAGCGCTGTTTCATGAATAAAATTAAAAACTACACCCAGGGGGAATAATTAATGTTTATCAATGTTTGTGAGAAGATAAGTGAATACGCTTTGCATGCTGGTGAATTTCACCTTTTCAGATTAACGTTATTTCTTTGCTTGTGCATCTTATAGTAAAAATTTAAAAAATGTTTTACAGTGAAAGCTCCAAATAATCATTGACCCCAACAGAGACAAATATTTAAGCATGTCTTCAGTTTGACCTGTATTTTTAAGTGCTCTGGAGTTGATATGGAGTCATGATGAATTAAATATTTCTACCTCTCTCTTTTTTTTTAAGCCAAATATGTAGAATTTAACCAAATGGATTAATGGATTTGGCCACAAATAAATACCACTCAGCTTCATTATCATACATAATGCATTTCTATATGAAGTGCAAACTCAGTAACATTTACAATCTGCCCAAAGTCTTCCTAATAAATTAGGTCAAATTAATAGTAGATGTATGCATACTGACATCAGTGAAATTACATTAAAGATTAATTTGTCCCACTCTTAAAATTCAGTTTTGAACCTCTAGGGTTTCACAATTTGCATTATGAACAACTGATCCTGTATTAAGGTTACTTTTGGGTATGTATGTATGTTCTGAAGTCTGATTAAAAGCTCACATATATAAATAGATGGATTGATTAATTTTGAAAGGGATAAATTATAATAACATTAATAGTAACCACTGTGAAACAATGTCTCATTTTCACACTGACTGTCATTACCTTTTTTGGATATAACTTGTTAGGCATAGAGCTGTAGTGTGAAGAACATGACAACTAATGTTCAGTTTGAGACAGAGACCCTAAACTGAACTTCAAGGTGATAGGTGTAAGAGGGAGGAGCAATGGATAACATCTGCCTTGATGTTAACATCATCTGTGAAAGCATCTTTATATCTAAGATGGGTTGGCATTGACTAACTAGGTAGATTTCTGAATGGATGAAAAACTAATTGAATTCTTCTGGTTCAAGTGAAGTAACTAATGGTTCATCCTTTACCTGAAGGTCAGTTACATGTGGAGTTCCTCAGGAGTACCTGAACCTATCCTTATTTGACATCCTTATGAAGGATCTGATGGGATATAAAATATACATACCTTCATCAAGTTTGCAGATGGTACTGTATTGGGAAGGACAGGTGATGCACTTGAAGGTAGGGCCACCATGCAAAGGGAACTCAAGAAACTAGAGGAATGTTGCAACAGAAACTTAAATTTGTCAAAGATAAGTTCTGCATCTGAGATGGGCTGGCAACTGACTAACTTGGGAGCAGGTTTACTGAGAAGTGCCTGGATGTCCTAATGACTGTGTGTGAACAGTTCACCCTCCCAGCAATGAAGTCTAACAGCACCCCCATTACTTGGCTGACTAGATATAGAGTACATGAATCAGAAGACAATGTGTAGGAGATTAGTGCTATTTGACAGCAGAGTATTTGAGACATCTGTGGTAGATGATATGATGTAAGACCTATAAACAGGTAAAGTCCAGGCAGGATATTATCAGACATCTAAAATGGACCTAAGAGCTTATGTTTGAGCAACTGGTTGTTAAAACACTGAGTAATAGGTAGTAATAGGACCCCTAGTGACTAAATGGTGGTAATTAGTTCATGTAAAAATAGCAATGATGGCTTAAGACAATTTGGTAAACTAACCAGTACTTACTACATTTTAATATGTGATGCTCACTGCTGCCCAAAATGTATAACTACAGTCACCTAGGAAAAATGTGGAAAGGAAATAAAAATCACTGAGAGGGTATGCCAGTTACTAATAGTTCGATGTACCGTTAATGTTAAATTATATTCAAGAAAATCAAAGAACTGAAAAAAGAACAAGAATTGAGAACTGAAAAAAGAACAAGAATTGAGGACAAGTTTAGCCCAAAGAGGTTTTATTTCATAAAACTCTAAGGACCTGAAAAAGAAACCTTATAAGAAGGTTTCCCATATATAACAGTAAAGTTGTTAACTAAAAAATTAATTGTCCTTCAAATTGCCGTAATAAAACTATAGTTCATTACGAAGCCAGTTTTTAAGTGTAACATCTCAACATACAGCTCAGTTTTTCCTACTGTGACCTTTGTCAATGCATCATAAGTATCTTGGAGGAACACTGGGCATATGCAGGGAATTACTGAAGAGATGATGGCTCTCAAGTGTGAAACAAATGATAAACTATTAATTTATAAATCACATTTCCTTGAACAAGGTTTTTCCTTAACTTTGTGTCTTTGAAAAATTTGGGTGCAAAATATAATAAACACATTGACACTCTGAAAACAAGCAAATTATTTTTTTCATCAGAGAAAATAGTATATGCAAATATTATATATCTGATATTCAAACCTCTACCTAAGTTCCAGTAGCATTATTATTTGTAAGTGAAAAACACAACACCAAAGAAAGAAAAAGGTGGTGTTGTTATAGACTTTGAGAAAATACTTTCTAATTCTTTCTGTTTAAGTAAAAAAAAAAAAAAAAAAAAAAAAAATTGAGAGAGGGGAGTATAGCCATTCCTCTTTTCCCAGTGAAAGTACCAGTGGAAAAAAACAGATGGTTTCATTTGAAACATATGAATGTAGGTCTCTTGAGTTTTAGTTGTATATAAAGTCTCTCACCTGTCTATAAGGTCTTTTATTCCTTTCAGTGATATTATTAGCTATCTAAGGTAGGATAATTTAAATTCTTTTGCTTCTTTCTAGCTCTCAGGTTTACCCGCTGTAATCTCTGGAATAATAGAGCCCGTTAGAAAAGCTGCCATTCAAGGAGAGTATTCAGGAACATTACCTGAACTGTCTTAATTCTGTGAACCATGCTCTTTCTCAGTGATGTGATTCTAGTAAACTCTAAATATGTTACTAAACAAATCTTACCCTCCAGAAAGTTTCTAAGATTCCTGTACAAAAGTGTGCTATTATTTCACCAAAGTGTTAGTAAAAGTTCTAGGTGGTAGAATACAGGACCATGATTTTTAGCTCATATAAAATGGTACCACAAATGTTAAAAGAAATTCATGCAGCAATTGTTATATGTTAAATTTTTCACTCCTGTGTATATTGGAGATCAAGATTTGGAATACTAAATAGTCATGGAGGTTCAATAAATTTTAATAAATATTTATGGATAGAAAATAATTCAAGAAAAGTAGAAAAACATTTATTGCAGTACTTATGAATTGTCCAATTTTATTTTTATTAAATTTAGCTAAATATTTGTTTCTTCTTTAAGTAGAATATTAAAATAATACTGAGATATAATGAGAACCATATTTAGCACAATAAGGAAATAGTTAACATTCAAAAAGTATTAAACAACTTTCATAAAATTAATTAAAAATTTAGGGTTTGCGTAATACTGGTATTTCTTTGCTCACATAGGCCTTCCATTATGCTAGTAAGAGTTTTCAGATTAATTTCAAATTAGGAGAGCTACTTGGCTCTAAGCATGTTTAACTAACAGGAGGAGTTTGAAGCAAAACCACATACGTTGAGCAATGCAAGAGGAAAAATATTTTAGTTTTCTACAAGGGACTAAGGGATGCATAGGTTGGCATACACGTATTAAACCATTTTATTGATCACTGATAGCCAAAACATTGGAAATGTCCTGCCTGATGATCAGGCTAAATGAAGCTGTGGGAGTGAGATGTCCAAAAGCAAAGATGAGGAAAGATAGAAAGTGAAACTGAGAGCAGCTTCATGTCTCTGGATGAGATTTGATTCTGTAAGATGTCTGGAATAGTCTAAGTCATCTAAGTACACCGATTTGATTTCTGTATGTCATCATTGTGTCTTAATCTCACATCACAGTCAATGGAGGTCTCTGGTAGTGTTCATTGCCAGTTCACATGGTGTGAGCTATCCCTCTTTGACCTTGTAACAAATATTTCCCACATATTTTATGTCTGTCTGTCCTGTCTAAACATCTCAGGTATCAAAATAAGTGGCAAGCCCGCTAAGATCAGCTGGCACTCAAAAAATTAACTGGTATCTAGAAACCCATTCATCTGATACAGTACAAATATTAATTTGTGGATACCATAATAGCTTTCCATATTCTTCTAGTCAGATCTCCACTGACTTAGACATAATGACTGCATTTGGACACCTTTTGTTATTGGCTTGTGCACCTATACTCTGTTGCTCTTCAACTGTCTCAATAAGGAACTAACCTCATCAATGTTGCTTTAGATAATCAAATAGAGCTCTGTTGTCTGGAGGGGTTGATCAAATTACCCACCAACTGAAAAATTAACTGAAAGAAGATGTAGGCTCTTCACAAAAAATCTTTTTTTTTTTTTTTTTTTTTTTTTTTTTGATTCCTACATTAGTCAGGAAACCATTGATCTCAAATAGAACTACATCAGTGAAATAGTTTTATGTAGTAATAGTGTTTCTTCCTACTAGAACACAAGGTGCAAGAAGTAGCTTGTATCCAACCCCAAACAGGATCAATTATTTAGATATTTAATGCAAAACAAGTCAATTTATCTAGCAAGTACTACAGCACCTGTTCAATATAAAATGAATTGTCAAGTGGTATTACTTACTAACAAAGTCATGAAATATAAGATGGTCTTTCCTTGTCCTTTTCCACCTAACCATATGGTAAACCAAAACCACTTGCCCTACCACTAAAGCTTATTGGTTTTCATCCAAGTGAGGATTCAGTGCAACCACCATACACACCTTGTTACTTAGAGAGTGCAATCACTTGTTCTTTAAATGGTTACTCCATGGTTAGACCAAACAAGAGTATGCTCCATGTTCTACCAGTTCATTATGTAACAATATGGAAGCACATTTTTTTAACCACACCTGATGTGCCTCTGACTTCAGAAAGCCATTAGGACACAAATGATGCAGCCCATGCTGGCTGGAAATGAGGTGATTTGGCATAGACATAAGCCCCATTAAAAAGTTAACACTTTTGGACCACTTAAACACTTCTGAATAGTTAATGCTTTCAGATCAGGAGTGGAAGTTTTTATTTCATCAACTATCATCAGCTGCTTGTAAGAGGCATTTTAATAAGGAGTTATGACACTGAAGTCATGAAAATGCAATATGATAGCACAAGAAAGGATGGAAGTCAGTAACATCTGAGTCTTCATGACTGTCAGAGACAGACTAATGCACTAAGAAAATCATCAGTCTTTAACCTGTTCACCAGACTTCTACCTTAGTTAAATGTTGTTGCCTGTGTAATTAAATGTGGTTTGAATTAGAATTTTTAGATTAAATCTAAACAAAATCACAAATCTTGTCTAACTATTTTGTTATGAGATAAAAAATATTCATTTTTTTAAAGATAAATGAAAAAAAGCAAATAAACCTGATTACTGTCTTTCAAATGCGTAAGGAACCTACCTCTCATCTTAAATACTTGGTTGAAAGGAGGACATGGAGACTGGTGTCATTCAAATACTTAATTCCTTTCACATACTGCCTGAGAAGAGTAAAGATGAATTGTTTAGATATTACTTCTTTTAGTAATCAAGGCGTGGCCTCATCAGTGCTGAGTACAGGTGGACTATCACTTCTCTAGTCACTTCTCAGGAGAGATTAACACTGCTCTTGATGTCCTATTTCTCCACATTAACAGGAAAATAATTTATATAAGTATGTAAATGATCCTGTGATATATCATAAATTTTTAAGGTAAGAAAGAGAACAAACCAATTATCAACATCAAATATATAAGATCTCAGTAACCCTCTAAAAAAATTGTAGCTGTTCTTGGGATAGGGAAGGATATTTGTTGATTTTATTTCATATTTGGGGTTGGTTAGTTATAAGCAAGGGATGATACAAGCAAATGAGAGGCTTTGAAGAATTAGTACACTGCTAGCAACATTACATCCTTTAATTTGACGATTAAGGCAGAAGTACCCGAGAAATGAATCTACGAAAAACCTTCTTCTGTTTCCTATAGTAATCATTGGAACTCTTGAAATGAGGAAGTAACACAAAATAATTGATACAAAACATATACAACTATTAAGATAAAAATATGTCTTGTGGATAAACTCAGGTTTGATATCAAAAGATGTTTATCTAGGATCATCAGAAATTCTTCCTTATATTTTATTAAATACTATCCTACAGTAATTAAATTTATTGTCCCCACAGTACTGCGTATAGACTTACTGGTAAAAATTTTGTTCATGATTGTAAATAATTTTTCTTACTATGTTGGATATATAGTCATAACCAATTTACAGCTTTTTTACATTACCTTTCAATTCAGTTAGTTTTTTCTCACTTCTTTCGAAATTCCCAAATGTTTAGTTTAATGAAATTAAAAGACTCCTTGTACAGTCAAGTAGTTTACCCCTTTTTCATAAGCTTGGTTTTCCATTACTGTAATTATTTACGCATTTCTCTGAATCTAATTCAATTTACATTCATTAATGCATGTGACCAAAACTGTATATTACATTTTCAATGAAGTCTTAACTCGACTTTTTTAGAGTGTTTTTGATATAGAAGTGTGGTTTTCTATTGCAGTCTTTCATTTCTGTTGCTTCCTAGAAGTGTGATCCTTTTATAAAAGATTTCTTAACACTAATAGTTCAAAACTATCTTGTAGGAATTGTGACAGGAAAAGAAGCGCTAGTTTGAAATTGAAGCAAAGAAGACCTAGTTTCGCCTAAAGGAAAACACTCTCATGCAACATCAGAGTAAATGGTTTAAGGAGGATGTAGAAGAGAAGAATTTTAAGAACAGCTTAGACAAATAACTGTCAGGAATGGTTTAAATTTAATTCATCTGGATCTTAGTGAGAGAATAGACTACATGACCTCCTAAAGACCCTTTCATTGTTATGCCTCTCTAATAAAATATGTTTCTATACCATCTCAGTAACTTTTTATGATTATATGTTTTATAATTTACAGCAGCAAATACTTTTTTTTTAATTTTGAAGTAAATTCTATCACAAATTACTCTTTACAGTCCTTGAGAAACTGAGGTGAAATTATCTATATGTAGTCTGAAAGATATACTGTGACAGGTGTCCAAAACTATATTTTTCAGTTATGAATAAGATGATCAGACTCCTGACTTGACAGGATTTTTCCATCCCTACATCTTTTTGTTATTCTAGAATTTTTTTATCATTTGTCATAAGTATAACATAACTGGGGAGACAATCTTTTCCCTTGATCTATGAGCTGTGCCCCTGTTCATATAGTCCAAGGGATGCAGGGCATACCATGACAGAGGTTCCCACTACCACCCTAGAATATTTTCCACTGACCTGCTGTACTCCTCCAGCCTCTTTGGTTCAAAACCAGGACCTGGAACAGATTCCTCTGGTGCAACTCTTGTTAGAAGCATTTTGTTACAGTATAATCCATTACCATCTAGGTCCAGCCATCAAAATATTGTTTTGCTCAACTAATTTTTCACTCATTGTAAAGCCCAGCTTTGCTTCTTTCTTTGCCTCAAACATTTTGTGTGAAGGCTGGTTGTTTATGCCCTTGTTTTGTGACACCAGCAATGAACAGGGAAGGGATGCAGCAGCAGACCTCCCCAAAGACTAATTTTAGGATATCACCTGAAAGCCTCATCTGTGGCACAGGTTTCCAATCTGCCTGACTGTCTTTGCCAGACTGTCACAAAAGACATATGTCAAGACCAGCCCACACGTGCCTGGCCTTATAAAAGAACTCACATGGAGTCACACACTGATTTTTGCCCTCTGAGAGTGACTTTCTCAACCTTCGGATCACCACACAGATAAACAACCCCTCCCTGTGCAGGTCAAAGGAGACCCAGACATGAGTCTGGAGTTTATGGATTCAGGGACAACTGTTAACCCCATAAAGCCCAGGTGTGAGCTGATATCTTGTGGATATGGGAAGTGACACTCATCCACTGTAATGTTCTCATTTGTCCTCATGGCTGTTACTAGAGAGAATGCCAAAGACATTGCTGAAGTTGAGGTATTGGACACACAGTTCTCTCTCCTCATCTACATGCCCAACTGTTTTGTCTCAGAAGCAGTTACATTGGTCAGGCATAACGTACCTTTGGTAAATCTTTGTTAGCTCCTTCCAGTCATCTTCTTCTGCTTCCTAGGCTTCAAGGATATGCATTTCATGGCTTTTTCAGGGATGAAACTGAGACTGACTGGCCTATAATTCCTCAGACTGATCTTTTGTCCTCTTTTGAAGTTGACATTTGCCTTATTCTATTTGTAAGGTATATCTTCCAATCTTCATAATTTTTCAGAGATAACGAACAGTGGTCTTAATAGTACACTGGTTGTCTCTGACGTGGGTGTAATCTGTCAAATCCTTTGGGATTGCAATCAATGCATGACTAGATCCTCATCCACTGCTGTTGTCTGTCCTCCCTGAACTTTCTCCAGGTACAAATATTTGATAATTATTCAAATTTTGTGCATTCTGAAATAATTTTTTCCCCTACAGAATATTTATTGTTGTGAAGTGCACTCGTTATCCAAATACTCAAACAAGCACAAGACTCAACCTGAAAGTTCTCCAGATATTTAATTTTAGTCACCAGAGCTTTTCCTGTGATATTCTCTGAAGTGTAATAATCTCAAGATTAGAAAACTTTTCTTGTGAATCCTTTTGCCTCAGGAGGAAGATTTTTTCTTGCAGTATTTCATAGCCGGGTGACCACAGTTGTAAGTTCAGCCTATTAGATTCTTACAGCCTTAGTCAAGCATCTAGGACACCTAATTTCTATATCAGTTTTCCAATCTTCTTACTATTTTTCAAGAAGTGTTCTGATAGTGGTTGATGGTCTAAGTGGGTGAAGAAGTAATTCTCATTAGTTGCCTCTATTTTCAGTGAAAGGAGGAACATGTGACATTACAGGATTTAACAGCACTGAACCCCCACACATGTTAAGTTCCATAGATTCTTGGACAGAAAGGAAGAACATAACCTAAATGAACAGGATGGCTTTTGATATTTTGCAAAACATTTGTTGAAATCTATGAAGCTAGAAAGCTTTCCCTTTAGCTCTTCCTCTGTTTCCTGTGTTTTCATTTCCTTTACCTGCATGCTGGGCCAGTTTATACCAGGTTTAATATCTTGCCACAAACGCACAAAATAATATCAAACATAATGAAAAATAGATAGACTAACTGCAAAACATTCATCACTAACCTAGGAAATGTTCCTTGTTACCATGTATCAAGAAAAAAAAATGCCATAAAACTTCAAGGTATTACTAAAAAGCACTTTGAAGGAATTTGAAATAATGTACAATTTTGGAGTGAGTAGTTTTGCAATCATCACTATTGTCCATTACATCCACTAAGGTTTCTGTATTTCTTTGCATTCTCTATACTTAAAAATGTCACTCACATATTTCATCTTTATGGGGAATGTCATATCTTCCAAATTTTTGCACTGTAGATTTATTGTTAGAGTTCCATTAAAGATGAAAGAAGGAAGACTGATGAATCTGAGCACATGACCATTTTAAATATACGTAGGTAATTGCTTCCTTATGTTCTAGTGTCTCTAGAATAGTACTAGATGCCAACTCTTAAGTAACTGAGTTACTTCCATTTTTTTTCATGCTATTATCTTACTCTTCTCTTTTTAGTATGTTTTTTATAGACCTAGCCTTATTTTAAACTGCAATTAAGTTACATTTCTGGGCAGTTGCTCTATTTCTTTGGTTTCTTTCAGTTGTTCTACCTATCATTGACCAGTCATTCAGGTAAAAAAAAAAAAAAAACCAAACAAAAAGAACAAGAAGACTAGTGTTTGCTGGTTGTTTCTGAAATGTATTCAGTTTTCACTTTGGTATAGGGCCTTTATGCATATGAAAACAAGAGGTGTCCCATGGATTAGAAACAAGCAGGAGGAAACGATAATTCAGAGGAGCATGTAAGTCTGTCCACAATGCTTGGTCCAAATCCATCTAATTTCCTGGCATCTACAGCTTTTGGATATGGGGTTCTAAAAGGTATAACCTTGCCTAATCTCTTTATCATCTATTCATAGACTTCTAGTTAATCAATCTGCTGATATGATCTGTCTCCATAGCCTCCTCTGGCAAGAAATTCTGGAAGTTCACTATCTGCTGGGAAGAAAAATTTCTTCCTTGAGTTTGTTCTGAAGTGGTCTCTGGCAAGTTTCATTAAGTGCAGTAAGTTCTGATATTGTGTGTTTTGTTAAATTATGATTCTTCATTCTTCCTATCCACCACCTTCATGTTTCCATAAGTCTTGATCCTTCAGCCATCTGCTCTCCAAATTTTAAAATATCATAGATAATTTCTGTCTTTTAAAGTGGTTCCTCCATGCCCTTGTTTGCTGCTTTCCTCATTAGCTTCTGTAACTCCTGTCCATTTTATTTCATTCCTCTTGAGGCACTTAGACTAAACCTGTACACAGTACTCAAGAAGCCAGCATATCAAGCTTTTCTATAGCTGTGAAGTGGGGCACTCTCTTTCTTTGTCCCTTATCTATGATTCACCACATTTTAGCACCTTTCTTTGCCAGGATACACATTAAAACAATGACTTCAAATAACCTCAGGGTCTCTTCCCTGGGTTGTAACTCACAGGTACAACTGAGAGACTCCTATAAGATACTTTAGAAACTGCACATTGTAGTAAGATGTAGGTCAACCCTAAATGCTAATAAAGAACTATGCTCAGGAAAAACAATTTATGTTAATTTATCAATAGGGTTTAAATAATCCATTTTAAACTTTCTTAGAGTTTATGAACAAGTATTAGTAGTCGACTTGCTGCTTTGGATTTATGTTTTATGGTGCCTACCAGAGACAATATATGTCGATCTGTTTGTTTAAACCTAATATCAAGGGAGAGAAATATGGAAGTCTAATGATAAGAGATGTTGAGCACTGGGAAATGCTTAAGTGTCTGAATATACATTCTTACTGAGTATGCAAGTATCTGATAGTCAGATAAGGATAATTTAAGGTTTACAAAGATCTGCTATTAAAACTTAATGAAATTAGTCTGGAAAGATCATGCATCATTAAGGACATCTGTCATATGGTGTGCATGTGAGACCCTTGCTGAGTGGCATGCTGGAAATAAAATACATTAACACTGTGTTCCAGAAAGAAAAATGGGATAAAAGCCAAGTGAAATGTGAGATAAAGCCAGAAAAGGACCTTTCTGCATTAATAACTTCAAAGTAATATGCAGAGGATTGGAACTTTGGCAAAGAAGTGTATACTTCCTACACTTTCATTCTCTGATAATCTAACATTTTGAGGTAAAAATGAAATCCTTGCTTTTCCTGATCTCTTTGACATAGGAGAAGAGTGATCACTTCAACAATAAGAAAAAGCTGGTTTAAAATTGAAAGATAATAGATTTAGGCTGGACACAAGGAAGATGGTTTTTTTACAATGAGGATAGTAAGACATTGGAACTGGTTGCCCAGAGAAGTTCTGGAAGCCTCAAGGACCTCAAGGAAATCTGACATTGGGTGACAATGCTCATCACATACTTAAGCTGTATTACTAACAGTGTTTACTAAGTGTTTTTCAGGATAAAGAGTGACATCATGTGGCATCCAGTGACCTTCTTGAGGCTGACATCTCTGGCCTTCAGCCTGTGGGCATGAACAACAGTGAATTCTCATATTATTCTTTCTGCCTTGAGAGACTGATTTAATGGATCGACACCCACAATCATGAACTTAATGAATTTTTGTGTGGCTAAATCAAGAACTGACATGTCTATTTGAAGATATAAGTAGTAAAAAGTAGTAATTACCTGAACATGACGTAAATTGTATGGAATAAGGTGTGGAATGTTCTGGTCTGAACTAACTTACAGACAACTTTGTGACTCTAACTTGGTCTTACCTAAGTGACTTCAATTTTCTGAAAGCAAACTGCATGTTTTTCAGTTTCTCTCTAGAAGTGACAACATTAGGCATTGATTTGCAGAAAGGGTAATGCTTATACTTATCCCTATAGTAACCAAGACCTGCAAGGAAGGACAGACAGGGCAGGTGACCCTAAACTGACCAGCAGAGTATTCCAGTCCAGATGCATCATACACAGTATAACTGTGAGAGACCATAAGGGTCTCATCCTCTTTTGCAGTGGCCCATGTCCATAGAGGACCTCGTGTGCCTGGTTGCTCCTGGTCCTGGATACATGTGCTCCTGAATCCAGTTCCTGAGCTCAGATCTCTTCTAGCCATGAACCCATTCTCTTGTATCTGCTCTGCAGTATTTGTGATGACGTATAGTCATTGAGGGATGGGGGGGTGATCTCATATATTTATATAAATGTTATTACACTATTATTATTATTACTACTACACTAAAACTGTAGTTTTATTTTCTGACCTACAAGACTTTTTCCCTCTCATTTTCTTCCCCCGGGGGTGGGGGGAAGGGAATTGAGAACTGACCACACAATTTTAGCAGCTGAAATTAGCCAGGTCAGGGGTAAACCATGAAATATGTATTCAAAATCAGGTTGCATAGGGTTTTGAGCAATGCTGAGGTAGTGAAAAATGCTTTTTTCCACAGCGTGGAATTTAGACTGGATGATCTCTGCAGGTCCCTTCCAAACCCAACCCACTCTGTAAGATTAGAAAGGAAATCCTGAGTAAAGTACTTGGGACAAGAAGTGGAACTTAAAAAATAAAGCATTTCTAATTTGATGAAGCAAAGATAAATGTGAAATTGTTAAAGATGATAATTTTAAACAGGTCTAATGATCATATGGAACGAACTATGTCTCATTTTGTGAGCTGCTATGATTATGTATCCATGTTGAAGTAATATATAGTTCAGTGACATCCAGTGCTTGTAGTATTGATCTTACAAAGTCAGGAGATCTGACATATGAAATATACTGAAGTTTGAGGATACAAGATAGACCTGTGTTCAAACTTGATTAATAGAGCCAACTTTTTTTTTAAATGAACAAAAGCTAAATGCTAACGAGTGTAGTTTTAATATATTTGGTACCTTTTGACAGCATGTCAGCTAGAAATGGAGAACAGAAATGGAGAGCAGAAATGGAGACCTCCTGCCAAATGCACTGTCCTTTCCTTAGGACACAAAAAGTAAGGAGCCACTTTCAGTAAAATGAAACCTGAGAATAACCAAAAGGTTTTTTGTTGTTTTGTTTTGTAAGATATTGGGACAGCTGTCACTCTCCATTGAAGAAAGAAAATATCCTGTAGTCAAAATTATTAAAAAAACCCCTTTGTGTAAACAAAGGAAAGACAAATGTGCAAAAAATGCAAAAGAACCTGAAGAAACTACAAATAGGAAATTAATGAATATATTATGGATGAACAGAATAACAGTCAAAAAAATAAACCACAGAAAAATAGGGTACTTGCACTTTGAAATATTTTCTACCATGGTGTTGAACAATAAAGAACGGGTGGAGCAGAAGAGAGGTTGCTGTATGTTTTTATATCAGATATGGAGTCAGAATAAAATGAAGTGTTCCCCCAGATTTACAGCTATGAACTGTTCCTTATGTCTATTATTTAAAATATAAAGAACTAATATTTGTTCCTGGCTCTGAAATCAAGAATTATGTTGATTACATAAACAGTATGTTCATTTAGTGGTAGACACAGAATCAGTGTAGACATAGCCCCTGGATTTTTATTGTGGGTAAAGTAAAATATCTGGGTTAGTTGCAAAGTTAACTTCACTGTTTTGCTTATGTTTGTCGGTTTCTTTCTTCACACAATTTTAATTTGGAAGCACTAAAGCAGTATCCTTGCTGCTGTCAGACTTCCACTTGTCATGATAGATGGGAGGTGTCACTGAAGATAAGAATATTTAGAGAACAGCTTCATGACCCCAGTATGACTCATAGTCACTTGTGTCATATAGAGAAATGGCCACTTATGATAGTTTTCTAAAAGTTTGGCTTTATCTCTTTGCAAATGCTACATCAGTTGCTGTCATGTTTTTCACCCTCGTGTTACCTATTTCGTGCTGATGTCAAAAAAGTCATCATTAACACCAACAGTTCTGGTTAAACAGAAGAGAAGAATTTCAGTTATTTTTTGCTCTTTATGTTTCCAGTGGTTTAAGAAAAAAACCAAACAAAACCCTGCTATTTCCACTTTGTATTTTTCCTGTACAAGTGAGGACAGAAGTGATTATTGGCAAGAAATTCCAATCTGGATTCTTATGTTCCTGATTTGTTTATGAATATTAGCAGTTGTGTCAGAAATACCCTTGCTTTAATCTCTAACATCTGAGGAAGAGCAGATGCCACCAAAATAGAAAAAGGCATTTATTTTCTCTTCAATTATACCTACATTGATGCACCTACAACTTATGCTCTCTTTCTTATGGTAAATTAATCTGTGTTCCTCTTTGCTCCTACATCTCCACTCCCTCCATTCCCTAGGATGGCACATTGCCTACAAGTTTGAGTCTGCTTGTGCTGCACTGAAGTGCTTTCTGCAGAAGACATTGTCCTCTGTGAAGTAATCTAGACAAGAAGCATCGAAAACCAACAGAGAATGAATTAGTATAAACTTGAACAGAGGGACTGCAAATGCAGTTCTTAGCTGAAGGTTTAGATATGTGTGGTAAGATCAAGTCCTTGTCTCCTATCTCATCCCCTAACTACATTCTGAGGGTTACACCCAGGCCTTGGTGCCTTAGTCTGGCTTCTTTCTGCATTTGTAAGGACCTTGGCCAACATTTTAATGTCAGGAAGTCTCTGGGTGAGTGGGTTAAAAAAACCTGACATACTGTGTAAGAGAAAATAAATAATAGTCTGTTGTGAGACATAATATGGACAAGTAATATATATACCTCTAAAGCATTGCAAACTCAAATTTTATGTTAAATGAGTTTAGAATAAAGAAATGGATTGGTTTAAGCAATAACTCTTAGCCAGTTTGTGGTTAGACTGCTTGTACCTAACTAAACAGATAATAGGAAGATAACCAGATAAAAGAAGGAGAGAAGCAGTTGGAACTAGATAATATTTATGATACCTTGAAGAAGAGTCCAAGACGCACGCATAGCCAAGAAAGGTAACAAGTTCAACACCCCAAGGAAGACCACCAGAGGATGGTTTGAGTGCACTAGGAGGAGGGAACTTACGTAAATGGATTCTGAGAAGTATGCATGGGGCACAGTGTGGTAATTTCTGTTAGCATGGGACAAACAACGTATTGCCACTCAGCTGCTAATGCACCAGGCTGGACTAGTAGGAGTTTAAAAGGACTACATACACTCCATTTACTAGAGAATGCCCTGAAGGTGCACAACCTATCGACCCTGACGGTTTAAGCACCATGTTCCTCCATCACTTCCCTTGTGCGGTGGGATGACACTAACCCATGGGTTGGTAAGTTTATAAGTTTTTGTGCAGCCAGGTACAAAATATTGTTTGACCAATAAAACATAACTGATTTAGCCTTAATTTAGTGGTCTTGTCTTTACACATTGGGACCTACAGATAAACCTAATACACATACCCTGTCCTTGGTCACAGATCACTGTAGAATCATAGAATCATCACGTTGGAAGAGACCCATTGGATCATCGAGTTCAACCATTCCTATCAAATACTAAAACATGCCCCTCAGGACCTCATCTACCCATACCTTAAACACCTCCAGGGAAGGTGAATCAACCACCTCCCTGGGCAGCCTGTTCCAATGCCTAGTGACCCTTTGTGTGAAAATCTTCCTCCTAATATCTAGACTATATCTCCCCTGGCGGAGTTTGAGACTATTCCCTCTTGTCCTGTCCCCTGTCACTTGGAAGAAGAGGCCATTACCTTCCTCACTACAATCTCCTTTCAGGTAGTTGTAGAGAGCAATGAGGTCTCCTCTCAGCCTCCTCTTCTCCAGGCTAAACAACCCCAGCTCTCTCAGCTGTCCCTCACAAGGCCTGTTCTCCAACCCTTTCACCAGCCTTATTGCTCTTCTCTGGACTCGCTCCAGAGCCTCAACATCCTTCTTGTGCTGAGGGGCTCAGAACTGGACACAGTACTCAAGGAGCAGTCTCACCAGTCCCGAGTATAGGGGCAGAATAACCTCCCTGGACCTGCTGTTCGTACCATTTCTGATACAAGCCAGGATGCCATTGGCCTTCTTGGCCACCTGGGTACACTGTTGGCTCATGTTCAGTCGGCTGTAGACCAACACCCCCAGGTCTTTCTCCTCCAAGCAACTTTCTAGACAGACTGCTCTTAGTCTGTATCTCTGAATAGGGTTGTTGTGCCCCAAGTGCAGGAAATGGCATTTGGCCTTGTTAAACCTCATCCCATTGGAATCAACCCAGCAGTCCAACCTGTTCAGATCCCTTTGCAGAGCCTCCCTATCCTCCAGCAGATCGACACTTCCACACAGCTTAGTGTCATCTGCAAACTTGCTAAGGTCATTGATGAAGACATTGAACATGGCTGGACCCCGCCCTGAGCCCTGGGGAACCCCACTTGTCACTGACCTCCAGCTGGACTTAACACCATTTACCACCACTCTCTGGGCCCGGCCATCCAATCAATTTTCTATCCAGGAGAGTGTGCACCTGTCCAGGCCAGAGGCTGACAGTTTCCGTAGCAGAATGCTGTGAGAAACTGTGTCAAAGGCTTTCCTGAAGTCCAGGAAGACCACATCCACAGCCTTTTCCTCATCCAGCAGCTGAGTCACTTAGTCATAGAAGGCGATCAGGTTAGTTTGGCAAGACCTACCTTTCATGAAACTGTGTTGGCTGGGCCTGATCACCGGATTCTCTTACATGTGCTTCATGACAGCACTCAAAGTCACCTGTTCCATGACTTTCCCTGGCACTGAGGTCAGACTGACAGGTCTGTATTTCCCTGGATCCTCCCTGTGACCCTTCTTGTAGAAGTGGGCTGGAGCACAACCAGAGCAAGAAGGCAGGCTGAGAAGCATTTGGAAACCTGAGCGCTTTGCAGATATGAAAGAAATTTTGTAGCGTTATGTAAATAGCTAGTTTGGAGGTATATAGCAACATCAGTAACTAAAGATGATCTGGTTTTGGTAGAAATGGTAGGGCAATCTGTGAGGCTACATGGGAATCTGTTCCTAGCATCCATTTGTATAGTCATGCCTTTGCATTTTATAAACTTTTGGTATTATTCAGCGGTCACAACTATTATAAAATTTGTTGCTAGTAAATATGCAATTATTTTGCATGATGTTAGAGCAATAATGTATCTAACACTAATACCAATCTGACACTTGTCATTCCCTCTTTGTGCCACATCATTCAGGTATATGTAAGAATGCAATGAGGAAATAGTAACAAATTATATCAGATAAGGAAATAACAGAAAGATCTAAAAGTGAAGAGGAATAGTGATATTGGCTATGCAGATGAGGAAGAGAAGGGGTAGTCAGTATATTTGCTGCCAACCTGAGCTCTTTGTGTATGAATCCAAAAGGATGAAGAATAGTTCTAGGGAGAAGTAAAATCATTTGTCATAATCAATAGTAAAACTGAATTGGCATCATGAAGACTAATGGACAGATTTATCTCACTTAGTACTAGGGATAAATTAGTTTCTTCGTCTATCTATCTGTATCTAGAACCATTGAAGACACCATGCTCTTTGTGATTTAGCTGCAGTGAGCTCATAGACAGGACATAGAAGCTACCCTGCCCTTCTGGGACGGCAGCTGATTGTCAGCAGGCAAAGGTACCAGAAATAATGCCAGACAGATTACTTATGTTCCTGCAGAAAACTGTATATTGGGCAGCAGTAAGGGAGTCTCATACACTTAGGCATTTATAATGTAGTTATCAGCACATGATTAAGTATTATATGAACTATGTGCCTGCAATCCCATTTTTGTTTCTGGAGATCTAGTCAATGTAACAATTTATTAATTCAGTCCATTGTAGCTATATTCCTCTTGCTGTTTGAAATAGGACCCAAAGATACCTAAAACACAAGTTCAGAGGTGGCAGAAATAACAAGACAGCTAACTTAAGATCTGGTAGATTACATGAGGATGTCTTAAAGAAAAGCACCAATTCCTTTGTTCACACAAGTGAGTCATACTGAATGGAAAGTGAAAATTCGTTCAGGTGAAAAATGTATCATCTGACACATTTCAGGGAACATTGCAGTGTATTTAGATGCAACCAGACTCTCCAGTTCAAAATGTGTGAATGACCTTTTCACAAACTGAAAGGAAATGGAGGCTAAAAGTATGTTTTTTATAGACGTAGGTGAGATCACTAGGCAGAAATATTGGAAGATTGAAAGTAGGAGAAATTTGGATGAGAATAATTTTGAAATAAAGATATTTATGATACATATAAAGAAAAGAAAACAAAAGCAGACATGTGACAATAGACAATAGACTTCCGTAGACTCAAGGGAGCTCATGGAAGCAAGGTCTAATAGTAAAAAAATCTATGGAATAAGGTGTTTTGGAGAACTGTTAATTCCTTTACAAAACAGTATTAGAGACACAAAGACAAAAAATTGTTGTAAAGAAGTATGATTTCAAATGTAGTGAGGTTAAATGGAGTGAAATGTAGTGAGATCAAATGTAGTAAAATGTAGGATATTGCATGACCTTAAAATAGTAATAAAAAAAAATGTACACAAAAATTTGATAGATGGCTAAATCACTAAAGGAACAGAATTACTAGAGAGAAGTAACAGAAGGGTGAGAATTACTAATTCAACTGTAGTAAATTGTTAGCAAAATTGGAAAGGCTTAGGCACAAAATAAGCCGTCTCAAGCCAAGGACATCACAAAAGAGTGAAAAGGTCATTTTGTTAGTGCATTAGAAGGGGAAAAAAACCAAAATAAAATCCAAACCCAAAATCTAGGGAACAGAAAAAAATCATAGAATAACCAAGTTGGAAGAGACCCACCGGATCATCGAGTCCAACCATTCCTATCAAACACTAAACCATGCCCCTCAGCACCTCGTCTACCCGTGCCTTAAACACCTCCAGGGAAGGTGAATCAACCACCACCCTGGGCAGACTCTGCCAGTGCTCAATGACCCTTTCTGTGATTTTTTTTTTCCTGATGTCTAGCCTAAATCTCCCCTGGTGGAGCTTGAGGCCATTCCCCCTTGTCCTTTCTCTTGTCACTTGGGAGAAGAGGCCAGCTCCCTCCTCTCTACAACCTCCTTTCAGGTAGTTATAGAGAGCAAGGAGGTCTCCTCTCAGCCTCCTCTTCTCCAGGCTAAACAAAGTGATAAAGAAAATCTGTTACAGTTTACACCAAAAGGCTGAAACGCTGTAATGTTGAATGAGCTTTTACTTTTCCTGAAACTACTTTTGTCTGTGATCAGGTAAATAGAACAGTTGTGAGTCTGAACTATACATACAAAAAAAAATTGTAAGAAAGTGCTCTAGTAAGTTTAAAGACCTCAAATCATCTTAATGTGATTAATTCATGTGTACTAAAAGAGCTAAATAAAATAGTTACAGCTGCCAGGGAGAATTCAAAGAAAAAAAAAGGAATTCAGAAGGATAAATTTAGTTCTTTATTTCAGAAAAAAATATAAAGGGCAACTGATGAGAACCCAAGTAACATTAAGCAAATAATGTCAGACTTAATTTCCTCCTACAAAAAAACAGAATAAGGTTTTCAGGAAACAAAGAAGAAACACATATTTTATATTTTGATTTTGTTAGTATTCTGATAATGCTTCTCATGCATGATGTGAAATATGGAACTTACAGAAACATGGAGAAGATAAAAATTCTAAAAATGTATAAAACCGGGTAACTACTGAGGATAATTATCACTGAGATGTTGAAAGGGTCTTTAATTTAGTTCTACCTTTTAAGTGATACTTCCTAAGTAAAAGTATAATTAAGCAGTAAGTTAGCTTGTTCAGGGATGTTGTACAGTATCCTGCAGGAGATATTTACATTACTTGTAAATAAAAAGAATAGATAAATATATTTTATATGTATCTATCTATGTATCTATGTAATAGATACAGCTGATAGTGAATTTAAAGGAGGAGGTGCATCAGGATTCTTCACATTATTTTCTATTCTTTCCATGTGCAAAGCAGATATCCTTAAGCCTCTCAGTTCACCTTAAGTAATTGGGTGTAACAAGATTTACTGAATCAGTGTTACAGAGATGAATTGTGTGTCGGTAAACTTCTTTGACACTTCATATGAAAACTGCTGCATAAGGGCAAAACAGTATATTGTATTGCTAACTCAATGTATCACAGACTTTTTGAGATGAAAGCAAACTGTAAACAAGGTCATCAGACCGATAATCTTAGCAGACCTTTCTCTATTCTGTCAACCTTATTTAGAATTTGCTCAGTGCGTGCATTTGGAACTGCTGAGTTTCAAGAACAGTTCAAAATAAACTTGCTGCTCCACAGTAGGTGATTTTTGCATTGTAATTGTTCTTAAATATTATTGAAGAAAAAGACAAAGGTTTGTCTACCTGAGTGTCAGATTTTCCACTGATGATTAGCAGCTTCCAAAATGGATTAAAACAAAAAAAAGAAGATAAATAGCTTCATTGAGAATAAAAATGTACTCTTAGTTTTCTTATAACTTCTGAGCAGATCAAAGCTATGCAAGTGTAGAAAATAATCTTTATTCACAAGGAATCTGCCAGATAACACAGAATCATGAAGAATATTGAAACAGCAAAGTTTCCTGAGGATATTCTAATGGAAAATATTCTCTTATATGCTCTTTCTACAGCCTTACATAACGAAGGAAGACTGAGTTTAAGTTATTAAATGAAAATTAATATTTATTTGCAATGTTTTTGTTTTCAAATTCGTATTCAATACTGTAAATCCAGTATAAACAGTAGCAGATGGAGAAAAAAGTTGCTACGACCTCAGAGAAGAAAGTAATTAAGTACAGAAACAATGGCAATAAGATGATTTTCATGCAATCTGTCTTCATAGTTACAGACCAAAATATATGATCCTATAATTCTTTAGTAACATCTCTGCAGATTATGTTCTTTCTCAGAGGACAAATGTTGCTAGTTGGGTTCTCAACCAAAAATAAATATTACATTATCTTTATATAAACATCATTGCTAAATCTTATCCAATTTAACAAAATTCATCAGCTACTCAGACCTTTAATGGTAAATTCCTCCTCTCTTCACATGTGATTCTATGGAAGAAAACATCATCCCCTAAAGAAGTGGCGTTATACATTGTAGTAAATTATTTTTATTTTTACTGAAATACCTTAAGCTCTTCCTTTTTCTTGAAGTGAGAACTACAATTGTTGTTTTTCTCTTATTTTAAGTGACAGAAAAAGTGATGGTAAATAACTGGAGACCAATTTAGTGTCATAATTCATCTTTCCAATATTTTTCTTTACAGACTTACTAACAAAATGTTAATAATAACTGGAGTTCTGGTAATGCATCAGAAACTTTTCAGGGAACATTGGAATTTCCTGTCGCTCGTTTTTAAAGCTTTGTGTGTGAAAAAAATATTTTAATTCTTCTTACTCAAGATTTAGATGGCAGCTCATTTCTGTGTTTTTTTAAAATTCTCTTGTTGTGATAGGACAGCTTCTAACTTTTCACCTTTTGTGACCTATTTTTTGAAGTTTTTTTTTTTTTAAATGAAATAATTGATTAAATGATCAACATAATAAACAGAGTGCAGTTGCTGGTATATACTCTCATGCTATTTTGCATTTGTTTTTCAAAGGAGAATATACTGTTAAGGTAAGCCACTATGACATTCAAATGCAGTTTTTGCCTCATGAAGAAAACCTGACAAATTCTTGACTTTTTTGTAACATCAGTGTTACTTATTATGTTCTTAACTCTTCTGGCTTTATCTTTATGTGGAAGCACCAACACGTGCTCTAGAGCTTTCTTCACTGTACAAATAGCAGGTTTGCCATGTGGGAAAGGTCTTTACTGTCACAGCAGGAGATTGTGAAACGTCAGGCTACCCAGGGAGAGGGTTGAGTCAGCTTCCTGGGAGGGGTTTAAGGGACAGGTGGACAAGGTGCTGAGGGACATGGGTTAGTGATTGATGGGAATGGTTGGACTCGATGATCCGGTGGGTCTCTTCCAACCTGGTCATTCTATGATTCTATGATTCTATTTGCCTGGAAATAAGGTTCATTTTCTACCAAGAAGATTTATTTTGATCAGAACTCCATACTGCATCCACTTTTAACTGATTATCTCTTAACTCTTAACTGCACTCTTAACTGCACCTTAACTGATTATCTCTGATCTGTCATACAGTGTGGTTTCCACACAGGCAATTCTGTTGAATGACAATTTGCTTTTTGAACTCTCAAGCGCTAAATTGAAAAACAAGGAAACAATCGTGGCAGATTTTCATGTTAATTGAATTTTGCCTTTTGAAATTCTCTTGCAATGTTCATGGGTTTTAGATGTACTAGGTATAAAGATTTCTTTGTGATTATCTGTTTTTCTCTTGATGTAGTCATCCTCAAAACCATTTATTGCCTTATATATTTTTTCATAATGAATGGCTCTTGGAATCCAAGGTAAGTAATCATAGCCTGAAGGCCAAGCTCAGTACACAGGTTCTGTGTACAGGGTCATATTGCTGAAACTTTATCAGTACTATTTATACATTTTAAAACCCAGACTCCTTTTAAAGAAAAATCTTGCATTTAGAACAGTGTTGTTGGTATCAGTAATCTCTGCATGGCACTTTTTATTTAGAAATATTAAAAGCTATGATGTTCTAGTTCCTGACACTATGCTTAGATCATCTCTAAGAGCTGATTAAAATAATTAACACACTACCACATTTACTCTGCCATCTTACTTTCAAGTGATATCAGAACTCCTTTATTGTATTTTTTATGTATTTTTTCATATATAATATATTTATGTATGTAAAGTGTATATTGAAGGACTTTGCCTTTTGACTTGAAGATGTGTTACAATTAAGTTTATATTGGCTGTGGAGAGTTGCAAACGATGTTCTCAAGCTCTAAATATTTTATAATTGTCCTGGGATGTTTCTTCAGTCAAAATGTGTGTTTTATCTCATATACAAAACAGAATGACAGGGAATCAAATTTACACAGCTACTATAACTTGTTAATATGGTGTGAAGTATTTTCTTCATATCCTGGTATTAATGGCATTAAAACTGAGAAAAAAGGTTATGTTACTTCAAATTACAATGCCTTTGAATACTTTTTTGTGCTTTTATCACACTGTTAACATCTACTACATAAAAGTAAATAATAAAATATATTTTACTCCTTTAATGTATAAAGGTTTTGTAAGGGAGTTGCAAACCCCTGAAGCTTGCAAATCATGCCTTTAATGGAATTTATTTGCAAAACAACTGTGTTGTACGATTAGATTTGTTTTAAAGGAGAGATGATGGTGGAATTTAAACGTGTGATTTGATGGGTGGGCTGTTTTGTTGATAAGAAATCAGTTGGATAGTCGCATTCAAAGAATAATGGTCAATAGCCTGATGTCCAGATGGAGATCCATCAGGGCTTCTCACTGGGACCAGTACTTTTAAATATCGTCCTTAATTATACAGACAGTAAGATCGAGTGTACCCTCAGCAAGTTTGTTGATGACACCAAGCTGAATAGTGCTGTTGCCACACCTGAAGGACAGCATGTCGTCTGGAAGGACCTGAACAAGCTGAAGAAGTGGGCCTATGAATTTCATGAATTTCAACAAAACCAAGTGACAGGTACTACACCTGGGTCAAGGCAATCCATGGTTTCAGTACAGGACAGCAGATATTGTGATTGACAGCAGCCCTGCAATGAAGGATTTAGGGGTGCTGGTTGATGAGAAGCTTGACATGAGCCAGCAATGCATGCTCCCAGGTCAGAAGGCCAACTGTATCTTGGGCTGCATCAAAGGACAGGTAGCCAGCAGGCTGAGGGAGGTGATTCCGCACCTCTGTTCCTCTCTTGTGAGAATCCACTTGGAGTGTTGTGTCCAATTCTGGAATCCTTAACATAAGAAGAATACAGAACTGTTGGAACTGGTCCAGAGAAGGGCTACAAAGATGATCAGAGGGCTGGAGCACCTTCTCTCTGAAGACAGGCTGAGAGGTTGTTCAGCCTGGAGAAGAGAAGGGTCTGAGAAGACTTTATAGTGACCTTCCAGTACCTGAAGGGGGCCTACAGTAAAACTGTGGAGGGACTTTTTACAATGGCACATAGTGATAGGATGAGGGGAAATGACTATAAATTGGAGAGAAGCAGATTTAGACTAGGCACAAAGAAGAAATTCTTCATGATGAGAGTGGTGAGGCACTGGCACAGGTTGCCCAGGGAAGTTATAGCTGCCCCATCCCTGGAGTTGTTCAAGGCCAGGTTGCATGGGGAAATTTAATTATAGCTTACATTTAACACATAAGATTCCATAAAATAATGAAATTATGAGTTTGATGTGAGGAAGAAGTTTGAAATAAGTGGCATTTGGATTAAGATGAAGAGGCAGAAGTGTAAAAAATATCACTACTACATCATAACACTTATGCCTCAGTGAAATGTGGAGTTCCGTGTCTGAGTTTGAATATTAATGAGATGAAAATTGGATGTACAAACTTGTAGCTGGGAGTTTTTATGCATTAGCAATCTCATAAATTTAAGCCCCCCAAATTCCCAAACTGCAGAAATAATTAGATCTTGATGGACAGTTGACCTGCCCTTATCTTGAAAAATTGTGCATAACAGGCATGCTAATGTACAGGAGTCAAAGGTATGGCTCTTCCATTTAAAATTCTAACCTGTCACTGCTTTCATCTCTACATTACCTTTTATATGTATCAACAGTTTTCATATTGTTCTGTAGTTTTGATTTTGACCTTTTTCTAACATTCTTTACTTTTCAGGTTTGAGTTCTGTTTCTCTTGTGAGCATTAACAGGTTCCCATGTATCTGCAGCTTCAATCTCTTTTAGATTTATTATTTCTATTATTACTTTAACTGCTACTAGAATGACACATAAATATCAGAGCTACAACAGGGCTTTGGCAATTACATGATGCAGAGCCTGAATAGCTTCAACCTGATCGATCAGTCCTGGGAGGATCATCGTGATTCCATGGTAATGCTGCATATTCCAATAGATGGAGGCCATAGACTTTATTGTAATATGCATAACTTCATGCTTCCCTGTTCCACATTGAGAGGAATTCAAGTCAGTTCTAAGAAACCTAAATTCAGGTGTCACATGTAAATTATGTATGCATGCTTTTATTACAGTCAGGAGACCTAGGGAAAGATTCAATCTTTTTATGTGTTGAAACACACGTTCACAAGGCACAAGGGAATACTTTCAGTCACTGGAAGTACTTAAAATTCTAATTTATGTACAGATGAATAGGCTTTCACATCCTTCCTAAAATAAATGAACAGCAGCTGCTATTGGTTGAGATCTGCTTTTGAGATCCCTACTCCCTCTTTACCTCTGCAAAATTGCAGGGTAGTGTTACTTTAAATTAGTTTCCACATACTTATTCTTCTGGGACCTAATCAAACAGAGCCCATGTCTCTCGGCTCAAACAGTGAATATCTGCTAGCATTGTTGGAGTGTTAACTTCCCCATCAGTCAAGTTCATGGCTTTGGAAGCATATGATGTTGGTAAGCAACATTCCTGTGCTGCAAAGGACTTTGTAGCAAGTGAACCTACTGCAACGTTAAAAGGAGAAAATATAATTTGTATGTATCTGGTTGAACCTGATAGGAAAATAGGCTGAGGAGCCTTGTGATTTAAAAAAAGTGTAGGGAGCTAACAAGAATAGGGCCCTTCTTTCTCAGAAACACAAGTAATTGACTGCTAGATCTGCTTCTGTTGCAGGTATTGATCAATGACAGTTAGAGATGTTCTTTAGAATCACTCGTCCTGTGAGGCCTAATTAACAAAGGCTGGCTTGCTGAATTAGATAAAACTCAATGTCCACTGAAATTAATGTGATGCTGTCTAAGTGTCCTTCAACTATTAAGGGGAAAATCAAGTTTAAGTGGAAGAAACGAGGGAAGTCCTGTTAAGGGATAAAACAACTGTGACTGGAAAAGTGGATTAAGACCACGGTTTTGCAAGGACAATGCAGAGGCAGAAAGGCACACACTTAAAAAAGTGTCTCTTCTTTTTCTTCAGAAATTTTTAATGCTGTTTATGCTATTTGTTACCAAAGAATTCTATTTTCTTTTCCTGAAGGGGTGGGGACTCACCCATTTGCAGAAGTAGTAGAGACTAAGAAACTAGAGCTCTTAAAAATGAAACTATTCCTTGGTCATACTTTCCCACACAGCATATATCTGGATATTTCCTTATTGGATGGTCAAGAAATTGATGTTCAGTATTTGTCATTTTGCTGCTAAAGTAAAATGTATAATTGTAAAAGAAGGTACATGACTAATGAAGGAATGACTATGGAGTAAGGAAAATGGATACCATGGGACACATAGAAAGTTTCCTTCACTCCTTCTGTCATATCATAGTAAGAAATCCTTCGTGTTACCCAGAGATGAAATTGGTGACACGTTTTTTTACGAAGCTATCAACACTAGTACTTTCAAGCTCAGAGTCCTAAGTTCACAGCAGAATCAGGAGACAAAGTCTGCATTTAACCTGCAGGCTCAATATGGGTTGTGAGTTCTGCCACATTAGGTTCCATACCGTCTAACCAGGCATTTGGTTTTGTTTTATACCCAGATTTACAAATCAGCTTTCAAAGATGTCTAACTGAATCACTTGGTTGGAAAAGACCCACAGGATCATCAAGTCCAACCATTCCTATCAAACACTAAACTGTGCCCCTCAGCACCTCATCCATCTGTCTTTTAAACACCTCCAGGGAAGGTGAATCAACCACCCCTCTATGCAGACTGTTCCAGTGCCCAATGACCCTTTCTGTGATTTTTTTTTTTCTGATGTCCAACCTGAACCTCCCCTGGCAGAGCTTGAGGACATTCCCTCTTGTCCTGTCACTTGGGAAAAGATGCCAGCTCCCACCTCTCTACAATCTCCTTTCAGGCAGTTGTAGAAAGCAATAAGGTCTCCCCTGCAACCAGACCAATTAATCACAGCCAACAAAACAATCAACTAGATACTTAAGAATTCCACTTATTATAATAATAATAATAACAACAACAACTATGATGATAATAATAATAATAATAATGCTTATGTCACAGTATAGTACAAGATCTTAAAGTATCAACACAGAAGAAAAGGGCAGTAGGCAAAATTCAATGAAGTTTGTTTGATTTACATACTCACTTCAAAGATGGTTTTACCTAAGGTATTCACTATCTTTAATGTAGTCTATTCAAAAGTGTATATTTTCTTAGATAAACTACTTATTTAGTAGCCCAACTATTTTCACATAAGATCTTCAAATGTGGACATTTTGTTTTCTCAGATAACGTTTCTATCTGTGAATGAAAATCAGGGTATTTTTTTCTGAAATACACATTTACATTCTTTTAAAACATGGAATCTTTCACTTGCTTTGTCAAGCATGGTTTAAGATTGTTTCAGTGTATATTTAGCCAAGCACATATTCTTCTTCATTCATAGGTTTCCCATTTACAATTTTTTCAGTTTTCTGGAAACATCACATTACAGCAGACTATGAATGCACGTACAATGCCTTTCCATAACTGCTTGCTATTGAAGTCTTAACATCTCTCAATTTATGGTACTTTTGAAGGTAGTTATTACATTTTAAAATTACTTGATTTTCATCAGGCTACTCCATTTGGACTCCTAAGATTTCTTTCTGTGGTTTCTATTCCTATGGATGATGAGAGTCTCTAGAAGTACAGAATAGCTCTGGAGAGGTCTGTTCCAAAGCCACATGCACCGAGTCCCAGCTGGTGAATCATCCTGCTGTTAGGAACAAGGACAAATCTACAAGTGTACCACATAAGGGAAAGAGAAGTATACACTTACATTTATGTGCAAAATCAGTAAGATTATTAATATAAATAACTTTTAGGTTAGTGTAAATTCTAAAGTCTGAAATAAAGATCTGCAAGCTAAGGATGACGGCAGTGTTGCTTCAGGTGTCCTCTGGCTTTGGAGAAGTGTGCAAATATCCCATGATAGAGGTTGAAGTTTTTATAGTTCTCAACAGTCAGGGAAGATTACCTATGAGAGTGCCCCAAAACCTCATGCTTTTAGAGGTCAGCATTTTTGAGGCACACATTGTGAAGGCCCAAAGTCTACCAGCTCTCGACTAGACTATCCTTTTCCCTTTTTCTTTTTTGAATGAAATCCAAAATATCTAAAACAATACTGCCCCTTTACAGTAATTGCTTACCATCAGTGAGAAACTTTGAGAGGAAGGAATAAATGTCTCATCATCTTCAGGATACAATAAGTTAGAAGCAATGCAAGCTGGAAATTGAAAGTTGTCATTATTAGCCACTACCAATACTTCTCATCCTTTCTGTAGTCATTGTGCACTCATGCATATTCCTCAGATCCTAATATGGTGGAAAGTATCTGCTTTTTTGACAGGGTATTGGAAATACCATAGCTGAGAGTTCTGGAAGCTTTAGTCTTCCTAAAACTTTTTGTAAGATCGCAGCACCAGTGGTTAAACAAGCTTTGAGTTTAAGGGATTGCCCGTAAACTGCAGCACAAGAACCATTCCAGTAGATCTCTGTTGCTTATAAGGTCAATGACATGAATTATAAGGTTATGTACATCAATATACATCAGTTTGCTTAATAACCATGAGCATTCAAACATAAGTTAGTCTTTAAACATTTTGAAAAATTATCTACTCTCTTCTGTAAGTATGGTAGTAATATAGACGCTAGCTGTCAAATTTACAGCAATTTACACACCCTCTTCCTTTTATACTATCATTTGTCTGAATCAGGTTTTTGTTATATGTAAAGTGGTTTAAATCAATGACTAGAAATCAGGTTGCATTACATTGATTTACTGAGCAGATTATGTATGAAGATGACGAGGAGTTATGAGTGACACAGACCAATCTTTAATTGCCTAATGAATTTAACACTTTTCAGTCAATTCTGTGAATACAATAAAGTGTCAGAAGTATTTTAAATATTTTTACAGTATATTCAGTGATAATAAATGCAATCTGGAAAACTGAAACTAAAACCATTGACATAAGAACGTAATTTTTATTCTTTATTCATCATTTAGTAAACAATTAATAATTAAAAGATATGCAGAAAGCTAACTTGTGATTTGGTGTTATATTTGTAAAAGTGTGTGGCTAAAGAACAGATATAGAAAGAAAATAATCAAAGAAATCAAAGACTAGAGAGTCCAATAGCAAACGTAAACTAAATAATAGGGAAAATGGGATTATGGGGCATAACTACTGCTTCATTTGTGATATGATGTCTAAGTTCCATTCGTTCACCTTGTTTTTTTACTAACAAACATGTATCCATTCTCAATTCACAACAGTTGAACAAAATACATCATCTAAAATTAGGATTGTGTTACTTTATCTTCTAATTCTTGTGTTTTCATTGTCAAGTGTTACTGTTTTTTTTCTCACAACATTATATAAATGTATAGAAGAAATAACTTGAATTAGAATAGGTGGACTATTCCTCACATTTTCTTCAAATATTATGTGGGTTTTGCCTTTTAAAATCCTGGCTTAATTTTGTAAGGCCTGACCAATATGACATGAGAGAATAAAGGAGAAGCTGGAATGTCTTAGATTATTCCAGACAGGCTTTCTATGACACATTTAGAAGGACAAACTATTCAGAAAAGAGATTGCATCTTCCGTCTGTTCAGGAAATGAAAAGAAAATGTAAAAAATAATTAGAATTACTTGAAGCAAAACCAGTTTTGAATATATATTAATAAAAAAAAACAGCCCACAAAAGTACTAACAAATAGTAAAAACTTGTGAGAATCTACGTTCAATTGGAACTTATGTTCCTTTTGTTAGTGAATATAATTAAGAATTCAGATCCTACATTTTCAACCTATGTTGCTGTAGGTAGACCAAAAAGAATTGCAGCAGGAATTCTATTCATTGTGTAGGTGACATTTTGCACTGATGGAATCCTGAAGAGGGCATTACAGAGATATGAGGTCTGACTCAAAAAATTTGAGAAACCTTGTAGCTTGGGAACCAAGAGTGGGAACAGAGAGACAAAGAGGTAGTTATATAAAATGTTCTGACCTGTCACAGTGAGATGAGGATTAACTCAATCGCTTCAATCAGTATCATTGGGCACACATTCAAATACAGATTTCTTACCCCTGGTTGGAAAACATTGATGTATATGAATGAACAGCAAGTTAGTATCAAGTTTCTTGCCAAACTGAAGAAATCCACAACAGAAACTTTTTAAGTATTGACTGAGGCTTATGGTGAAGAGATCACAAAGATCAAGTTGGCGCTAAAAGAAACCCATTTTATATTGGCAGAAGATGTGAAAGTAAAAATAGTGGAGATCCTCAAAAGCCTTTCAGAAAATCATCTGTGGAATTGTTTTGAAATGTTGGCATCATTGTGTGCAGCAGTGTGTCAACTAAGAAGAGAACTATTTTGAAGGTGATCATAGCTGATTTTCTTATTTTGTTAAAAAACCAAACAGTTACAGGCAGTCTCATCTTTTTTGTGTTGCATCTTGTATGTCTTAACATTACAGGAGACCATCAGACTTCTCTATCTGAGGATAATGAACCATTACTATAAGAAAATTTCTTATTCTTTCTTCTTGAAATGTATGAGATTACAGTACTGGATTTTGAGGGAAAATGAGTCAAAATGATGGGATCTTATAGTCAACATAACATAAACTAGTTTATTTTATAAATGCATACATACATTTATAGTTGTATTTAATCATATCCACACCCATATCAATATCCAAATCCTTCTATTTGCTGCTGTTTGCAGCTATGTGATGGCCTGTCCTGATCCTGGAGGGGAAGAAGACTGGGTTAATATAGATTAGTCTTGTCCCACTCTTCTGTCATGGGTATGTGTTTCACTGGTGAGATAAGCCATAGTAGCTCCATCTCACTCTGTTTTACCTTCTTCTGGTTACTCTTGATCCAAGGAAGTTCTTAATTTATAACAGGGTCAAGAATAAAACACAAAACTATCTATTACACAGGACTAAAAATAGGTCAACCATGGAGTAAAAACCAGGATTTTATGGTGTTATTTTTCTATATTCTGTATCTGTATGTTATATCCACTTTTAGAGACAGAATGCTGCTTTGCATCAGTGTGATATAGGTTTGGCATTGCCTCTAAAATTAAATACTTCCCTCAAGGTGTTTCTAAGGCCTCAATTAGAATATTGAAAGAAAGATGTCCTTTTTTTAACTCACATTAAACAGCAATTAAATTTGTTTATTTGAAAGTCCAAATGAAAACCAATAGAAGAATGTGACACTGAGCTTAAATCATAAGTCTGGATAAGAAAATAATCTATCTCCATCACTATTGTTTTAGTTGACTATCTCTTTGAAGAATATCTTTTAGAATATGCTCTCCAATGCTCAACTAGTAGTTGCTACACTAGGTTTGCAAGGTCCACAGATAACCTGTAACTTCTATCTATAACACTTTCAAAGAATAAAAGAAATACAAGTAAAAATATACGACCATTTGGGAGTATTTCTTTCTTCTTATATGTGGTTATCTCACTTCTTTGGTAAGTGTATTTGACATATGAGTTGAATAAGCAACAGAATATGGTATGTGCTATGTTTTAAAAAGGTAAAAATTATAGATAATCTCATTGATATCTAATTTGAAATGTAGCATCCTTCTTATAGCCAAAATCAGTACCTGTCTGATTTTTTGGAGAGGAAAGTTAACTTATTGAAACACTTATTTCTAATTTTTTTTTTTGAAAAAAAAATTGAATTATAGGATGGTATCTAGATATTTTTTCCCTCCATTTTACATTATGGGCTGAAAACTATAAAGAAAGAAAAATACATCTCTGTAAATAGGCAAATATGTCTAAGTATGTGTTTCAAAATTATGGTTTTGTCAAAGGTACTTGTAATACGAGATCTTCAGACTAGGAATGCTGCCTAGATTTACTTGTGCATCAGAATTGTTTTGTTTAATATGCAAAACCAAAAAGACAATCTCTGTCTTGAATCTTCAAATAATTAATTTCTATGGGTTCACATTTCCACATACAGTCCAAGACTTTGGCTGAGAGCTGCAGTGCTGTTGCGGAAGAGCTAGTATGAGGAATGGTCCTTTCATACCTAACATAGTTGAAAATGTGTTGTACTGGATTTTTGCCTTTTTTTTTACTCCTTGGATTTTCTTCTAGAATACCTATTTTTACCTTCTGCAATAACTTACATAAAAATATCTCACTAATGATGTTCTTTGTAAGTTTCATAATTGCACTAAGAAGAACACATTTATAATGCTGAATAGTTCTTAAGACATTGCCATGCATGAAAAGTATTCATGTAGTAATACATTTTCATGGTTTGTGAACAGGCCCTTAAAATCTTGCTCATGAAAATCAAAGAGGAAACAAGTGATGACTTGCAAACCTTGTGACCATTTTCTCCAATACTTTGGGGACAACAAATAGCTGTTAAATACATACAGGCTCACTGTTTTCTGCAATTTTTTAAAGAACTGAACAAATGATCATTACATAACAATAATTAGCATAAGTTAAATGACATCATTATTAAGAGTTCTGCAAAATTGTCATGGAAAATTATCAATAATATATAGCAACAAGTCTGTATGCAATGAAGTGAGTAATGAAGCTGGTGAAGGGACTGGAGAACAATCTTATGAGGAGTCGCTGAGGGAAAAGGGGTTGTTTAGCCTAGAGAAAAGGAGGTTGAAGGGAGACCTTATCACAGTTTACAAATACCTGAAAGGAGGTTGTGGAGAGATGGTTGTTGGCCTCTTCTTCCAATTGATAGGTGATAGGACAAAAAGGAATGGCCTCAGGCTGTGCCAGGGAGGTTCAGATTGGACATTAGGAAAAACTTCTTCACAGAAAGGGTTATCAACCGCTGGAACAGGCTGTCTAGGAGATGATTGAGTCACCATCCCTGGAGATATTTAAGGCAGGTAAATCAAATGATGGGATATGATTTAGTACTGGATTGGTATGGTTGGGCTCAATTGTATTTTCTGTCGTAGAGATTCTATAATTCTATGATTATATGAAACAATGGGAAGATCAGTGGTAGATGGTAAATGAGATAAAACAGACTAGGATAGACTAGGAAGACAGGAGGATAGAAAAGTAACCAAATCTAGAAAAAGGTGGGTTTTAAGAATCAAGATCTCTTAGAGTCTATACAGAGGTTTTATTTTGAATAACAATAATCTTAAAAAACTTCACTTAAAGGTTATTTTTTTTCTGGTTATTTTTTTATTATCTTACACCTATATTTCAGTTATCGCAAGCAGGTAGTTATCGACTCTCCTTGGAAAACAGTTTTTTTTAAACCTTTTAATAGGACATTGCATAGTTTTCTTTTCTAAGAACAGATTGGATCCTCTTGAATTCTACACTTCTTAGATTATTTGCATAACTTTGGAATTAATGAATGACAACTTTACCATCTTTAATAGGATCTTCTGATGCACACAATATTATCTCTGCTATCCAGAGCCAAAACAAAGACCATGCTACACAGTCTAATGTTTGAATATAGCGCAAAATTGTGAAGGTTTTAATGAAACAGGAAATAAATGCAACTGGTTTCATTCCAGTCCCTTCTAACTGAAGATTATAGTTTCACGACACCCAAGTGAACAGTAAATACTTTGCCTTCATCCTGTGGCTTTGTGGACCTCTGCAGTCTCACTCAGCTGGCAATGAAATGTTCTTAAATGTGATCTATTAGTTTTTTTTAAAAAAACATTTAATCTTACTAACCAGCTACACATAAGAAATTTCACTCTAGCTCCTGGTAATCATCTAGGTCACTTTGCAAAATATTTCCACAAAGGAACATATCATACAGAGAGAAGGGTCAAAGCATAAGAGCAAGTGCAAATAAATTCATATACTTATCTCTTAGTATAAAGATTGCCATCTCCATCAAAGTTAAGGTCAATTTATCTGCCTAAAACATTTTCTTAGGTGTTTGTGCCTCAACTTATCTACCCTCCCTGAACTACCACTGAGTACCAAGCTTCATTGCCACCCAGATGGAAAACCTGTAAGTATTCAGAAAGGTTTTAATCTCAGACCTTTGGTTTTGGCAATGTACCTGTGTGACTTTACCATCTTCTGTTATATTTTTTGCTTGGAACTCACTGCCGTCAAATGGAAGAGTACCAAGAGAGCAAACCATGTATATGCATTACAAACATAACGCTGATGCCTTCTGTGCCTTCATAGCCTTTAAGAGTTTTTAAAATAATAAAGAATGTGTGGGCACAGCTTTACCAGCTGTTCCTAGGAGTGTGTAGAAACACACAGAATTTTGCTCCATAAATAATATGCTAAAATATTTTGCCTTCTCTTTATATGAAGTATGGAGATTATATGAAGTCCTACATCTTTCACACTTTGTAGTTGCACAGAAAGGACAGTCAGAAACTGGCCAAAATAATGCCTGATTCTCTCCCTTACTACTACTGTCTTAATAGTTACTATATTTTACGACATATTTAAAGAGTTTAGATAGTTCCTCTGAATGCCTAATTTCTCCTGTTATACTGCTTATACTGTCCAGAAATTTACTGCATAGAGTTAGTGGAGTTCAGGCAGTTCCTGTCACCAAGATAGCAGCTGTTTCACCATGTATTCATCAAGCAGTTCTGTGTAATGAAGTAATTTATTAATCTGGTTAAATGTTCAGGAGGGGGAGAGGGGGTAGGGAGGGGTTGACATTCCCTACCTACATAGACTGTTTCCTGAGAAATGGTGGTTGAACTAATGATAGCTGCAAGGATGACTGACCCAAGATTTCTTCCTTTTTATTTTAATCTTCACACTGTTTAGTACAGGAAAGACACCTAAAATTAAGTAATAAATCTAAAACTTTCCTTAAAGAAGAATTCTGGTACTATAGAGTGTGTCCATGGGATCATCAATCCTAAAAAATAAGTTTTGTGATAAAAGTGTTTAATACTAAACTCTACATCTTAGATAAGAATCTATATATTTTTAAGAGATTGTCCTTTAAATATTTGAAAATTATTTCATGCTAATTCTAGTTGTTCTGTAATATAGACCAAATAGAAACAACTGAAAACAGAGGACCAGAAATTCCAAGACCAAAGGTATAATCCAATTTAAGCATATTTTGAAATTACTCTCTGCCTAATAAACTCAACAAAACCAACCTTAGATTCTGCCAGAAATGTTAACGTCCTCTTTTAGTTGACATATAAGAGGCAAGTGCTTCACAAAAAAGTTGTGTTGCAATGTAAAATGAATCTTTGCAGTTAATTAACTTCAAATGATGTTGGCACTTCTTTTGGACCATAGATAATGTTAGCATAGAGAGACTGTTCATTCTAAACCAGACATACATGTAATTAATAAACTCTTTGTTCTAATTGTCAACTGATTTCACGTGGATAAAATTTAGATTTGGTACCCATATTTGTGATTTATTCTTCTTTTTCTAGTGCAGACAAGGTTTTTCAGTATAACGCTTGTACTGAGAATGGATAGCAGAAAGTATAGCTCTTGTAGGTGAATAGTGCTCATCAGACTATGAGAAAACATTATAAAAATCATGTCTATATGCATTTATATTTCCTCCTAGTTAGTAAAATCTCTACTATGTTCTGAATTAAACAAATTGAAACATAATATGTTACAATTAGGAACAATTATTTTTTTTTTAAAATTCCAATGAAGCAATGTTTTCATCAATAATTAAGGGGACACATTGCTCAAGTTCTAATAAAGTTTTCAAGAACTACTTAGAAGTAACCTATTGGAATTTTTTTTTAAAGAACATTACATTATTTCACTTTACTGGAATATATTTTGGTACGCTCATGCCAATACTACAATTTTAATTTGTTTTAACTTTTACATTCAAGAAATTGTTAGATAATTCAAACATAAAATAGAAAATAAAATTTAAATGTAGAAATATCTCATGAAATTATACTTCCATTTTATAGACGAGTATACAAAAATACATTAAAGTCAAATAAATGCAAAAATTTATATCAACGGAACAGAAAAATCTTTTTAAGATATGCAGATGAATATCATACGGGGAGATTTTTTTTCAGTAGCTGATAGATGACAGCAGCAACTTATAACCAGCTACAAAGGGACCAGAACATAAGAACAATCTATTTGTGTTATGATTTCAGCTTCTGCAAGGCTATTAAAAAAAATCCAAATCTATGAATAGATTTTTAATTTATTATCTGGGAGAATCATCTCACTTCCCATCTCCATAACATAGATCTTATTAGTCACTCTTTGAGCCACTTGTGACCTATGTATTTGTATATGTAGTGTAAGTCACCACAGAATTGTTTTGCTACATCCGTATGACTTCTTTGCTCCAATTTCCCGGTTGTGTCTGTTTCTTCTACAACATCTATGATTATTATACATTCCCCTACGAAGGAATGTACCTTTTTAATTTCTTTTTGTACTGTATTAAAGACACATTTTGATTCCACAGGTATTAGATAAAATAATAAGAAATTGAAACTTTTACCTTACCCAGGGTATTAGCCTTTTTATTCCTAACAAAAGTCAAAAGGTAATTTTCAGGTTGCTGCACTTCTTTCAACACTATTGTCCTTTAGCTTATAGAGTTAATGTAGTTTAATTTAATTGCATATAAGTCAAAGACTCAAAACCACAGTCTGCACTTCAGTTAAAAAAGGGGAATGCGGAGCACAGCTTGTCCTTTATTTCTCTGGTTTAAACTTCTATGACATATAGTGGTATCACAATAAAACAAGACAAGATCTAAGAAAATTGTTTAGTGGTAGGAGATGAATCAAGGAATCAAAGATTCCTGAGAGATCAGTGTTATGTGACTAGTTTACTCCTAGAAGTAGCAACATAGATATTTAGGATGTTATAAGGGAACATTAAGCATAGAAAAACAGTGCCGTGATTAGATACTAAATGAGGATGAGGGCTCCCATTTTCAGTTCCGTTATCCTACCTAGACTACCTTTCTTGTTTCAAGAAATTCATTAATTCAGCACACCTAATTGTGGGAATCATTCCGTAGCCCGAACATATATGTCTTATGCTATTTGTCATACTTCCAAAGGTCCTTGGTGTTGACTTTCTTATCATAGGGTGATAGATATAAGGATAAATTTCCTGAGAATATTGGAGCTGTGGTAGTGATGAATGCAGTATAAATACTTGTGTGAAGCTGTGCTCCTAAGTGAGAATGGGGCACATGTGGTTAAAATAGCTTTTCACAAGAGTAAAAGGAACACTTAAACTCAGACACAGAGTTCCTGGATTGTGTTGATAACTTCCTTCTCTAAGTGATAGAAGAGTCAACAAGGAGAGGTACTCTGCTAGACCTTGTTATCACCAACAAGGAAGATCTGGTGGGGAAAGTGGAGCTCAAGAGAAATCTTGGCTGCAGTGACCTGGGGAATTACAAAGCAGTCCCTTTAAGATGAAGCTAAACCAAGAGGTCTGCTCCACAGACGTACCTGGACCCCTCCAACTGTTGATGAGTACTGACACTATAGGGCTAGCCTAGAGACAGTCTAAATTAAAACCATAGAAATTAATATAATGTGTACATCAGGTATGTGACACAAACCATTTTCTTGTACAGGTCTCCTGCCAATATGATGATCTAATTGTTACACTATAAACATAACCTGTAAGATCTGGGTCATATTATAATGAGTGATACAGCTGGTGTACAGTGCTGTGAGTCATGAAATTTAGGATTGTTATATTCATTCAAGGAAATTTCTGTCTTTAATTTTTATTCTCAATTATTCCATTTTGCTTTCTTGTGCAGAAAAATGAGCACACACAAAACTACATAGCCATGTATTTATCTATTTATTTGAATAATTAATAGTTCATTTCTTCCTCTTAGCCCAAAATAATATTTTGATTCTCTATTATAAAAATATATGTTATTGAAAGGCATTCCTCTACAAATGAATGCTTGGAGCTCCACCAGGAACTGCACATCAGCACACTGCAGCAGCCTGAAAAGGGAATGGGTGGTATGGTTAGTAGCAGACACATAATTTGTAGTAAGAAGTAGTGGGAAAATGAAAATAATCATTATTAACTGTTCCACTGGGAACCTTTTCTCCATGTTTCCATTAATTCTAAATTCTCCCTCTATTTTGTTCCTAAATCTGTCTTCCCAATCAATCCCCTCTATTATGTTAAATAGGAATGGCTCTGAAAAGTGGCTGAGGGATGCCCTCCCATTAAGTCTTAAGGATCAAGACAGAACCCCTTGTTTTCTAAGCTTCCCCTCAGAGAGGAGCCTGAGTGTAGTTGGATCTATCTCTAGTCCCAAACTTGGTCAACAATTTATGACTAGAGTATTATGTGTATGTGTTAGCCACTAGTCATAATTAGAGTCACCTGCAAGAGTCTCCTCAGAGACTGTCACCCACGGGTTTAATACTTGCCACCAGTAAGCCCTGGTAGGATGTCACTAAAGCAGTTTAGGAGGTTTGACAATGCCTGTCAGAGAGAAAAGTACACAATGCTGAAGTGGTAAGCAATTTAATTATAGCGATCAATTAAACAAATTTGGGATTGCTGTTGATAAATTCATTTGCTGTGTTAGCAGTAGAAGATAGTAATTCGTTAACAATGATCATATACATGTGTGTGTGTTTGTGTGTGTGTATGCGTGTGTGTGTGTGTATATATATATATGTATATATGAAGTAGCATATGTGAAATAATTGAAATTCAAGTTAGTTATTTTCCCTGGGAATATCCAACAAATACAGAGGTGTGCGATTCTTAACCAAAAGGCATCTCTTCTTTAGGATGGAAGAGAGGTCCAGACCTGTCCATCAAGTAAGGTGGTCATTTTTAATCCTCCAGAGAAAGAGGTTTTAGGTCCAAGTTTTATATATTTTTTGAAAACTCTTTGGTGCATCTTATCAAGGTGGGAAATAAGTCAATTAGTATACGTTCATTGGCTTTTGGTAAGACCATTTGTGTCATCTGAAGCTGGGACTTGGTTTGCCTTTGGGGCAGGATGCTCAGTTCATGCTTGGGGGTGTTTCTCTTCTTAACTGAAGCAACATGAGTCTGAGAGACCTCAGTCTCACTCCAGGTGTCACTCAGTTGATTTGAGTGACCACCACCTGATCCATTTATCTTGCAAGATAATGTTGTTCTTTGTTCAAATAGAACTGCACCCTTCTGTAAACACTTCCCTTTTGCAAAGTTTTGAACTTGCCATCCGCATGGGCTGGCAAATCCATTATACAACACACCTTTTGTACTACAGTGCCTGGAGATGGTTATGCAATTAGATACAACAGCAGAATGGGTAAATTAAGGATTGCCAGCATGCAAATACCCTTAGTGTTTATAAAACAGCCTCTTTGGAACAGACCTTTTAAAATAGGATGTAGGAAAGAGGTGTTTGCTGAGGTGCAAGTATAATTCTCTGATTGCACGTGTGTAATAAAATAAAAATTGTATCAGATTTTATACTCCTCGTCTGTTATTTCAGGGACAGATAGAGTTTGTTCGTTATTTTATTGCAATCTCTCCCATTTCAAATTCGGGTTGTTGTTTGGAGATAGCTTTAGCTTTGTTTGGAGGAGGGATTTAATTTGTGTGGGAGTTAATTCCTTTCATGAAGCAATACAAGTGAAATATATTTCATGAAAGGAAATTTTGCAAAATTAGGAACAAAATTTATGAGGCTGTAAGAGGAACTAATAAAACTTATGAGGCTGTAGACAGACTCAAAGATCTTGTTAGGAGTACCTAATGAAGCAAAGACAGAACAATCTACAGTTCCCCCAAACCAGAAAATTGTGGTGGGCAAAGAGAGGAGAAGTTCTGTTAAACAAGAAAATATTTTATAGAAGTGCTTGGAAGCCTAAAGGAATTTTAGGCTAAAGTATTTAAGGAATTTTAGCCTAAAGTATTTATGTTAACAGAAATAAGGATAGGGATTTTCATTAAGTCAATACATACAAAAAGATAGAAGAAATACTAAAAGATATGAAAAATGTCAATACAGTATAATCACATTTTAGAACATTCAAAGACAAAGATTGAAGTCCTATCTAGATTAATAATATGGAGACTCGTAGTAACTGAAAAGTGAAGACCTAAATATGCAAGAAAGGCAAACACAAAGAGGTATTAAGGAAAGATAAAGGGAAGAGTACAGAATAAGACCCTAATGGCCTTAATTAGTAAACTATTCTGCCTCTTTCCAAGGTTTAATATTCTAAAAGGGATGAAAGCAAAGAATCAATAATTGACAAGGAAGAGGGGAATTCAGTAATAATCCATAACTACTGGTATGGAATACTGAATTTTTGGTTTTAACAAAGGTGGAAGACAACTCTCAATGCTAATGTCTTCTCCAAAAATATTTTAAAAAATTTGAATACAGAAGATTTTTCTTCTAATGTTCAAAATATGACAGCTTTCCGGTAAAATATAATTCTGAAATTATATTTGAGACATTTTTTGAGATCATAGAACTATAGAATTGTTTGTTTCGAAAATACCTTTGAGATCATTGTGTCCAACCATACCTGTCCACTTCTAAATCATATCCCTGAGCACCTCGTTTATCCATCTCTTCAATACTTCCAGGGATGGTAAACCCATCAACTCCCAGAGCATCTTGTTCCAGTGTCTGATAACCCATTCAGTGAAGAAATTTTTCCTGATATTTAATTTGAACCTTCCATGGCGCAGCTTGAAGCTATTTCCTCTCATCCTATCACTAGTTACTTGGGAGACAAATATGGGTCTTGTTACAACCCCATTTCAGGTAATTGTAGACAGTGATAAGGTCTCCCTGTAGGCTTCTTTTTCCTAGGTTAAACAATCTCTGTTCTGTCAGCAAGTTCTCTTAAGACTTGTTCTCCAGTCTCTTCATCAGCTTCATTGCCATTCACTGGACATGCTCCAGTACCCCAATGTCCTTGTAGTAAGAGGCCACAAAATGGACACAGTATTAAAGAAGCAGCCTCACCAATGCTAAGTACAAGGGCACAATCACTTCTCTGGTCCTACTGGCACTAAGAGGATGCCTTATGCCCGCAGGAACTAGGCATTATGAGAACTCCCTGGTCCTCCTAATGTCTTTGGATATTAGGCGAAACAATCCAAAAAAAATCTCAGGAACATCAGTGGACTATTACAATGTAACATTGGACAAAGCTTGTAAAAAAATATTCTTGTACTTAGTAGGTTTTCTGTTATTTCACACAGCTCACATAGGTTTGAGTACTGTTAAGATGTGAGGATATCTTTCTCAATGCCAGAAAACCTGTTCCCTATCATACAGGGATATTTCTGCCACTCTCACTCCCCACCCCTGCAAAAAAAATGGCAGTGGCATAGCCTCCAATGTTATTTTTTGCCTTTCAGTTATATGCACATTTATAGAGAGCATAATAATTAATTTCTGATTTGAAATACAAATAAAGAATATAGATAGTACTAATTCTTCTCTTTAAAACTCTCAGTCTGTCAGGAGAAAGATAACAATTAAAGATGTCCTTTTTTCTAACAGTAGTGATAACAATCATGACTTCCCACATCGGAAGCTGACAGAGTCCCCTGACCAAGGAGATGCAATACAAGACCTGCTGGTCACCAAGACAAGTGAACTCATTGACGTTAGGATCAGAGGCAACCTGGGCTGCATCACACATTGGTGGACTTCAAGGTCCAGAGGGATATGGGACCAGTGAGAAGTATGATCAGGACCCTCAATTTCAGGAAAGCAGAATTCCAGCTCTTTGAGGAGTTACTCAGTAGGACACCCTGGGACATGGTCCTCAGTGACAAGGGAGCGGAACAGAGCTAGGAAATAAAAACACAAGAGTGCTCAGAGTATCAGGCAGGAAAGGGAAGAAACCAGTGTGGCTGAGTCGAGACCTAGTGGTTAAATTGAAGAGCAAGAGGCAAATGCACAGGCAATGTAAGCAGAAATGGGGAACCTGAGACATGTATAGAGACGCTGCCTGGTTGTGTAGAGATAGGATCAGGAAGGTCAAGCCACAGCTGGAGCTGAACTTGGCAAGGGAAGAAAAGACTAACAAGAAAGGCTTCTACAGGTATGTCAGTCAGAAGAGGAACGTTAAAGAGAATGTACCTCCACTGATAGTTGGGAATAGTGACCTCATATCAACAGATGAGAAGGCTGAGGTACTTAACAATTTTTTTGCCTCAATTTTCTCAGATAACCACTCTCCTCAGCCCTCTTGGGATGCGGGACAGCAAGATGGTGACCAGGAAGGTAAACCCCCTCCCACAGGACCAGGTTCATAACCACAAGAGGAACCTGAACATAAATAAGTCTCTGGGACCTGGTGAGATGCATCCCAGAATCCTGAGGGAATTGGCTGATGTGACTGCCAAGTCACTCTCCATGACATTGGAAAAGTCATGGCAACTGGGAGAAGTCCCTGGTGACTGGAAAAAGGGTAACTGGAAAAATTGTACGCATTTTTAAAAAGGGTAGAAAAGATAACCCTGGGAACTAGCAACCTGCCAGCCTCACCTTTGTGCCTGGGAAAATTATTGAACAGATCCTCCTAGAAGCTATGCTAAAGCACACAGAGGATGGTGACGTGATTACTGGCAGCCAGCACAGCTTCACCAGGGGCAAATTCTGTATGACCCACTTAGTGGATTTCTATGATGGGGTAACCACAGTAGTGGACACGGGTAAACCAATGGATGTGGTCTATCTAGACTTTTGTACAGCCTTTGACACAGTTCCTCACAGCATCTTTCTCTCTAAATTGGAGAGAGATGGATTTAAGGGTGGATGGTATGGTAAATAAGAAGCAGTTTGGACGGTAATATTCAAAAAGTAATGGTCTATGGTTCAAAGTCCAGATCGAGATCTGTGACAAATATTGCCCCTCAGGGCTCCATATTGGGACCAATGTTGTCTAATATCTTCATCAATGACATTGATAGTGAGATTGAGTGCATCCTCAGCAAGTTTGCAGATGACATCAAACTGAGTGGTGTAGTTGCCACACCAGAAGGATGAAATGTCATCCAGGGAGACCTGGACAGGCTGGAGAAGTGGGTCTGTGTGAACCTCATGAGGTTCAACAAAGCCAAGTGCAAGGTCCTACACTTGGGTTGGGGCAATCCCCAATTTCAGTACATGATGGGGAATGACATGATTGAGATCTGCTCTGCAGAGAAGGATTTGAGGGTGCTGGATGATGAGAAGCTTGACATGAGCCAGGAACATGCGCTTACAGCTCAAAAGGCCAACCATATCCTGGGCTGCATCAAAAGAAGTCTGGTCAGCAGGTTGTGGAAGGTGATTCTGCCCCCCTGTTCCTCTCTTGTGAGACATCACCTGGAGTATTGTGTCCAGTTCTGGAATCCTCAACGTAAGAAGGATATAGAACTGTTGGAATGGGTCCAGAGGAGGCTACAAAGATGATCAGAGGGCTGAAGCAACTCTGCTCATATGAGGACAGGCAAAGAGAGATGCGGTTGTTCAGCCTGGAGAAGAGAAGGTTCTGAGGAGACCTTATAATGACCTTCTAGTATCCGAAAGGGGCTTACAAGAAAGATGGAGAGGGACTTTTTACAAAGGCTTATAGTAATAGGATGAGGAGGATTGGCTATAAATTGGAGAAGAACAGATTTAGACTAGACATAAGGAAGAATTTCTTCATGATGAGGGTGGTGAGGCACTGGAACAGGTTTCCCAGGGACGCTGTGGATGTCCCATCCCTGGAGGTGTTTAAGGCCAGGCTGGATGGGGCCTTGGGTAACCTGATCTAGTGGGATGTGTCCCTGCTCATGTCAGGGTGGTTGACTAGAGGATCTTTAAGACCCTTTCTCAACCCTAACTATTATATGATTCTATGATTTTATGAAAGAACTCTCATATGAGTTGGGAATACTGTAGAGCTTATTTGTTTTCCTTTCTAGGAAGCCATAGATAATTTAGTTAGAATCTAGCTTTCTTCTGTACAACTTAGCTCAGGATTTTGTTCCTTAAACTTCAGTTTATGACCACTTTATGCACATGATAACACTCCTAAGACATACAACGAGTTGTTTTACAAGTTCCTATCACCTTTGAGTGCCCCTTTCCTCCCTTTTGCATGTCTTGGAGTGTCATGTTTGCAATATTTCAGGGAATGGAGATCAAGATTTTATGAGACATGAATGAAGCTGCAACCTTCTGCTCTGACCTGAACATACCTTAACATAGGTCACACTCTTAGCTCCCACTGAAATAAATATGGATACAGTGTAAATCCACTGAAAAACTTGCCTGATTGAGCTATTTTTCCTTCTTTCCTTTTTCCTTTTCTTCCCCTTTCCTCCCCCTACCCCAATTTTATATTTATAACCAACCTTTTCTAATTTACTGGCCTCTATAAGAACAGTTTATAGCTAATAGTAACAATATAGCATCCTGAGATTAATGTTGTTATTCTAGTAACACAGAGACATCAAAACCAGTATAAAAACATTCAGAGTGACAGGTGGCATTTGCTTTGTTGCTCTGCTTTTGCACATGTCATTGACATCTCTTCAAAGGCACAGTAGGGCTTTGATTCCTCAGTGTTTTCTATTCATGTACTTTCCACAGTGCTGCTATGGATCTACAGTATGCTAGGAATCACAGAAATTCAAAGCATGCATGTAAAAGGATAAATGATAAATTGTTGATGGCAAAAAGTTGGCTATCATCAGGCATGGGAAATAATCCATGAGATATTTGTGTTGCAGAAAGAGTACAAACTCCCATGGGAACATAAATGATCACCATTGTTTGTCCTACAATTTTCAACCATTCCAGAGAGCTCTACTAATACTAATCTTAAAAATAGAATGTAGTTAACAGAGGCTACAAATGCAGCCTCTCATAGCTGGGTAGTATATTTTAATCCTTTAAGTGTCATTGTGCCACTCTTTGGTTAAACATTGGCTTCCAAGATTAGTATTCAGAAAGCTAATTCATTTTGTTGCTGGCAGCAGTGCATTAATGATCAAGCTATGACAATGAACACTGTCTGCATAACAAATGTGTCTTTCTCAAGCTGCAGTAAATACAAAGTGATTAACATGAAATAACTGCTCCAGCAAACTGCTTTTCTGCTTTTAAATAGACACTAGTGCTTTTATTTAACCCTGCATTTCTCAGAGATGTCTTGAATGGACTGGTTTAAACTAATTTTTTTTTTTTTTTTTGCTGAGTTAAAATAAAGGGGGTGCATTGCTACCTTGATGCTTTATTTTACAGAGTGCATTCTCTTGAAGATCTGCTGTTAGCATACTAGGTGCAAATGATTATTAATACTCTGTTCCCTGCTTCTGACATTTACTAAGGCAGAAGCATCAAATAGAACTAAATCACATCATGCTTCTTCCAGCTAGCTTAATCCTGCCATCCTATCTAAGCTAATGAAAATAAGGTCTGAGCAGGTTAATGCTGCAGTTGTTAATAACCTTTAAATATAAAAGAGCACAAGGTGGAGTTGGTTTGCCTCCCAGGCCAGATGAGAAAGTAAGAAGAGGGAAGGTGGTAGAATGAGAAGGATCAAACTGAGGTTGCTATCCTCTCACAGCTCCGTTCCTAGTTTTGCTTCTTAATCCTGGCATAATGAAAGACCTGAGCAATGTCACTGTGTTATGAAAAGGTGGGATTATTCTATTCTTAGAAGGAGTAAGACAGAGACAGAGACAGACAGAGGCAGAGAGGGAGACAGTCGATTTGACAGTCAATGTCCCTTATCCTCATTGTCACTCAATCCATGTTGGGGGAGCCTGCACCTGAAATGTAATAGAGGTAAAAGAAGAGTACTCTCCATGAAACATTTTGAAATGGTTCTTTTGTCATCCAGACAATCCTCTAAAGCTGTGTTGTTCATGTTTCTGCTGTCATCTTGCTTCATCTCATTGTAATGTGCCAGTAGTGTATACTTTCTACTCCACTACAGTCTTTCAGAGACAGAGTTTTGTTGGAAGATATTGTATAAAAGAACTCAAGTGTTCTCTTTATTTTTTTTTCTGCTAAGGCATTGCTCTAGGGATTTAATGTTTGCATACTTTTTTAGAGGACTAGAATTTTTCCTCATTTACATCATATATGAGACACTTTTACAATCAGGTTAGAGAACTTGAATGGATACATCTACTAGAAAATACATCATTTTGCTGTTCTGTGAAGATCATTTAAAGGTGTATATCAGTGAAAAATAAATGCCATCATGCCAATGGGAAACATAATCAGGGAGAAGAGAAAAAGAAAATCAGAAGAGAAAACTTTGCTTTCTTATGGAGGATCATAAGAAGCATTAACAATATGGTTTCTTTAAGCAAACAAACGAACGATGTTGACCCACTTATTGTAAGTACTGAGTAAAATTTAGAGAGGGGAAACCAAGGAGGTATCTTCAGAATCTTTTTAAAAATTTGGAACCAGTTTCAGTTTCACTCATTAAATACAAGTCAGGTTCATGGGAGCTTTAAATCAAAAGAGAAAAAATTCCCCTCTATTTCTGAGAATAAAAACTACACGAGTTATTCAAAAGAAAGAAAGATTTGGGAAACATCTTTGCTTGAACAGGATACTTATGGCACTGGCACTGTAATATAATCTACTAGAGGCTATGAGTAGAGGAAAAGGGAATGGCTGATAAACAGGTCACATTTTCTGAAGTATTCTCTTGTCAACTAAAGTCTCAAATACAGCCAGGCTTAAATATAATGAGATCATAACAGTTGTGCTGATTCAGAGGCATAAAGATTCCTGTAGCTACAGCCCCCATCTTCCTTTTTGGTAAGTCATGATGTTTCAAAGAAAGTAGCATCCAGATAATGTGAGGATGAGGTATACCTACTGTGTTCAACAGAGGAAGATCTGGAATACCTACAATCAAAATCCACTGTCATTTAAGTATTTACAAATGAGCTAACATCTTCTGTACACCCTTAGCAAGTTTGCAGGTGATACTAAGCTGGGTGGAAGTGTCTAACTGCTGGAGAGTAGAGAGGTTCTACAAAGGGATCTGAACAGGCTGTACCACTGGGTTGAGACCAATGGAATGAAGTTTAAAAAGGCCAAATGCTAGATCCTGCACTTGAGGCAAAACAACCCTGTGCAGAGCTACAGACTAGGAGGAGTTTGGTTAGAAAGCTGCCCAAAGGACAAGGACGTGGGTTTGTTGGCTGACAGCCAACTGAACATCAGCCAGCAGTGTGCCCAGGTGGCCAAGAAGGCCAAGGGCATCTTGGCTTGTATCATATACAGTGTGACCAGCAGGTCCAGGAAGATTATTCTACCCCTGTACTTGGCACTGGTGAGATGGCACCTTGAATACTGTGTTCAGTTCTGGACCCCTGACCATAGGTAGGACATTGGGACTCAGGAGTGAGTCCAGAGAAGAGCAACAAAGCTGGTGAGGGGGTTGGAGAAAAAGTCTGACAAGGAGTGGCTGATGGAACTGAGGTTGTTAGGCCTGGAGAAGAGGAGGGTGAGAGGAGACCTCAGTGCTCTCTACAACTGTCTGAAAGGAGGTTGTAGAGAGGAGAGAGTTGACCTCTTGTCCCGAGTGACAGGGGACAGGACAAGAGGAAATGGCCTCAGTCTCCACCAGGGGAAGTTCAGGCTGGACAGCAGAAAAAAAATTTTCACCGAAAGGGTCACTGGACACTGGAACAAGCTGCCCAGGGAGGTAAATAAGTCACCGTCCCTGGAGGTGTTTAAAAGATGGATGGATGAGATACTGAGAGACACAGTTTAGTGATAGATAGGAATGGTTGGACTTGATGATCCTGTGGGTCTTTTCTAACCTAGCGATTCTGTGATTGTATGATTCTGTGATTCTGCTTCCAAATTTTGAAGTACATTAAATGCGCCACTAGCTGACATAAGCACCTCCTCTGTGCTACTTTGGTCCCTTTTTTCTCTATTTCTGTTAATGCTTGTAGTGTAGGACTATAGTCTTTTCTATGAGGCAAAGCTAGGTTCAGGAAGCCTAAGAACACACAGGCATGTGGCTCATGGACATATTTTACAGGTTCTGCTAATATCTGTCCCTGCTTTTTCAAAATTCTTACCATCGATATTTTAAAAAGATACTTAAATTGATTAAATCAGATTCACATTAGGGCCATTTAGCTAAGATTTTTTTTTCCTCACATTTCTTTTCTTAAACTGGGGTTTATAGGCTAGGCTTTAAGTGACAGACTGCTAATGAAAATTCTGTAATTAATGAAAAAATACAACTTTGATGAAAATGATGTAATATAACACCACATCATGAAAGCAAAGCAATAACACTGACTCAAACTCACAACACTCAAGTTAGTTAAACCAATTTCAATTGATTTTTCAATTGAATAAAATAACTCACTCCCTGACATGCTAAATTAATGAATGGATGAACAATAAAAGAGCAGAAAAGAAGTTATGATTGTCATGCACTGATGGTAAGATGAGGGCTTCAAACCAACACCAATTTTTAGGAAAAAATTGTTTAATTAACAATAAATTGCTGTGGGGCCAACAATCACTTTTTCTGATGTTTTTTTAATTGTAAAAAGTCCAGAAATTCTCACCAAATAAAGGTAGATATCTTTAACACAATCTATGGAGACATTTATAAAAGAAAGTCTCTGTTGCTTTACACAGTCTAGTTAAATTTTACATTGATAAGGTAGCTCTTATTCTTTGCCTAAACTGTTTTGACAGTTAGGTATGTGATCACAAAATCAACAGCATAAGATGTGTTTTGCACCTAGAATTAACATTGAAAGTACACATAAACCTGCATTATATGGGTTCTTGAAAAGTATATTACAGCCTTATTTAGGAAAAAAACGGCAATGATAGTGATGGGGTTTGTTTTAAAGGGAACTTCTCTGTTAAGAATCCATTTTGAATCATTTCTCCACTCCGGCTTTTCAGTGGATCAATGTTGAATTGTAAAAGCTTTACTTGTCACTTGCTTTACAGCTACTCAAACAGGAAAAACAGCTTTGTAATGGAGCTGAGGTAAAGATTCTTAGCTGTAATTAATTCTGCTTCTAGATCTTTATTTCTTTTTCTTTTCTAACTTACTTCATTCATGTAGTTCTTTCTTCTCTGTTTTTTCTCCTTTTTCACTTGTTCACAGGAGACTTTCAGTGCAAAGAGAAAACATCAAATACATCAGAGTCTGATGAACAGTTTTGGCCTTTTGTTGGTGGTATTAGTGTACTTTCTCCAACCACCTACTCTTATACTGTTTAATACAAACATTTTTCAAATCCAGGTTCTGCCTTCTGCAACAACTCTTACATTATTTTCATTATTGACCCAATTTTCCCCAGTTTTGGTCCAAAAATACACGCTACATGTTTTCTTCTTTCATGTTTATGGCCTGCCTGTTAGTAGTTAACCTATAATTTGCATTGTTTATCGCTGAAAAAAAAATTAAAAATTAAATTGTATGTGTGTAAAATGGCATTGTTTCCTCCTAAAGAATTATGTTGATCAGATGCCAAATTGTACTTTGCTTATACAGTCTCCACTGGAGTTCTGCAGTGTATGGTGAGCTACATAACATTTGGGGATAACAGATTTTTGAACAGCTTTTGGCAATGACTCTGAAACATTGATAAGAAGCATTAAGGAAGGAGAGAGGAATAGAACGCCACATGGAGTTTGCATGAGTACAGTTGTGATAAACTGACAGTTTACTGCTTGCTCTTTTATTCGTGCATTACCACTGGGGAGCATCAGGCTGCTGAAGTAAACATCATGAATGGGAGAAATACATAGAGTAAACTGCACTGCTACAAGGAGGGAACGATTTGGGAATTTATCAGTATGTTCTCAGTGATTTTGTCTTCCTTGCTGCCAGGCAACAATTTCTGCCCAAATATTGTTGCGAGTTCCTATTATCTTTCTTATATTTCTTCAGAGTTGTTGTACTGAAAATAAGGAAACATGCAATAGTGCTATGTCTTTTACTAGTATGAAACTGTAGTAATAAGAATAGTCATCATACTGTATGATGCACTAAACCAGGCACAACACTTTGAGCCAACAGGCTAATTTTAGATATTAATTCATGGAAATTTCAAGGGACAGAAACTCTTCTTGTGAGAATGTATTAAGATGATTGTGTTCTAACTGATCCATGTTGCGCCATACTCTTTTTCTGGAAAGAGTTATCTATTTACTTCAGTAGCCAGAGACACATTTACCTCTAAATCTGAGCAGAAAGCTGTTAACAATATGTCTATAGAAAAAAAGGAAAAAATGCAGAAATTGTATGGTCTTTTTTTTTCTCCTAGATAGAGTACAAATGGAGATGATGTCACCAAAAATAAGACTAAGATATAAAGAAAATTTAAAAAGTGACATCCTTCTCCCCCTCCTAAAATTGTCACTATTTTGGGGTTTTTTTTCATTTATTTGTTGAGTTTTTATTATTCTTACTTATTCACATAGGAAGGAAGGAAATGAGGCTCATGACAATCTGTTTAGATGCTGCTTGATATTGAAGTGATGAAGATCTGCTGGATTCCTAGTGGTTACCCCTGTAGATTAATGAAGGGTAAGACAGAAATTGCAGAGCTGCTATGCAGAATGACCTTACCTGATAAGACTGTTCTGCCTTCACTGCAGTAGGTGAGAAGGGCAGGCAGTATGCAGCAGACTGTTTTTTCTGTACCTTAATGAGAAAAATTGACCTGTTTATCCACCAGCTGTCTTTTATGTTTTTGATTCCAGACAATTTTGGAAAATCTTTTCTGTTCTTAAATGTTAAATTTAAGCAGAAACCTCTAAAGAATGTCTTATTGTCAGCAAAATCTAATGGAATGCCACAAACCATGGAAACAAACCTGCCAATAGATGCATTTGTAAGAAGTAATTTTTATGACATACGAAGTAGTGTGTGAATGAACACAGACTCCCTAAACTGTTTTCATTGTCTCTGTATACACTTTCTATAGCTTAACTTTTCTTGTTATTTTTCTATTACATCTTTATACATCATTAGGTGAAAAATTAAATTATGAAAATCTCTAGATTACAGGGGATTTTTTAACGTAGGAAATGAGTACTTTGATAACATCACTTTCCTTGGGTTTAATTACATTACAGGAGATAAACATTTTTCTAATACATACAATAGAAACACAACCTGCGTATACCACAATGAACAAAATGTCTTTTAAGGTTACTGAATCAAACACTCAAAAGGCAGAAATACAAAAATAAAGGTGGAATGAACAATTAAATTAAAAGTAAGGTAGAGTGAATAATTATCTGTTCCAATGCTCTTTTTCTGATTTTCACAGTTCTTGCTTTGTGCAGTTCAAATTTCACCCAGGATGCTCTTCTTGGCATCTGATTCCTCATTCAGCCATTAGACTCCTGCTGCCTCTTGGTTTTCTTTACTTGTTTCTAAATCATAGGAACATAGCAGCCCTTCACTCCCTCAAATTGGCACCATACCCAAACTTTCTCTGTCCCTATCATCCATGTAGTCAATAAATACATCAAAAATACCCCTTACACTGGTATTCATCCCTGAGAGATGTTACTGTTAATGATCCACCCAGGTATCTTCACAATCTTTTGCCTCTAATGATCCACTTAGATTTCTATCCACATTTTAGCTAACAACCAGTTCATATCTCAGTGGTTTGCCTGTTAGAATATCACGAGAGGCCATATTGAAAGCTTTACAAAAGTCAAGGTAAAGAACATACACACCCCTTTGTCCACAGGGTTAATCATCTAGCCTCAAAAGGTAATGAGTTTTTCCAGGCACTACCTTCTCTTTGTAAATCCACATTGGCTCGTCTCAGTCACCTCTGTGCCTGTAATAAAGCTGGCAATCATCTCCAGCACTTGCTCTGCCATCTTCTCAGGTACTGAAGTGAGGCTGACCAGACTGTTTATCATTAGACACTCCTTCCTGTCCTTCTTGAAGATGGGTGTTTCACGTTTTCCTCATTTTCAGGAACATCCCCCAGTCACCATGGTCTTTCAGATAATAGAGAGTGACCTCACAATGACATTGGCTGCACTACTCAGAACCCTTGGATGCACCCTTTTTAGCTCTTGGACTTGTGTACACTCAACAGTCCAAAATGCTCCTTCACTCCACCCTCTTGTGCTCTGGGTAACATTTGATCCTGCAAACTACTATTAGGCCTGTAGGCGGACTCCCATCTTACCAGTGAAAGCTAAGGCAAAGCAGGTATTAACAGCCTCTTCCTTTTCCACGCCTCTTTTCATGACATCCCATGTCCCACTGATCCATGGATTTAGAGTTCCTAATGCCATCTCTTGACTGACAATTTTTTTAAAGAATTTTTGGTCTCTGCCCATCTCATCTCATACTGTTTTCAATTACAGCTGAGCTTTAGCTTTCCTAACTCCTGCCTCTTTGTAGAGATCACTTAACATTATCAGATAACTTGCAGTAGCATATCAGACTTTCTTCCAGCACCTTACACTCTCAGACAAAAGTAACTTTATTAAAGCCTTCATCTTTAGTTGGTTGATTCAGCTGTAAACATTCACAGCCCAACCATCTTATACAGTATATGCTAGCAGAAAGTAGACTGTTATTTCTGCAGCAAGTTTAACCTCTTTTTTATTCAAAACACAAAGTTATGGCAGTTTGTACAAATTGTCTGAGATGTTTTTTTCACTGAATGTTTTAAGCAATTCTGTTTCAGTCCACGGGTTTTTTTATTAATTGTGTGCTGAGGCTGCTGCTTTTAATAGTAGCTTGTGATTCTCTGATCTTCATGTCGCAGCACGTAATTCCTATCAAGTATGATGTTTCATACATCCTAGTGCTTGGCAGAAATCAGTCCTGATGGCTCCCTCAGACTCTGGGATTATCATCAGGATTCACAAAGCGATTATATTCAGTTAGTAGATAATAATGTATGTCAGTATTGCCATACTTGCACCACACAAGTAGTAAGGACAGTCCAAATATCTTAAGACTGTTTCACTTACTGCTTTGTAGTATCTACAGTACACTCTTTCCACATATGTAATTATTAATTTAAGTTATGGTAGATCCATGAGTTCCCTCATTCCCAAGTATTTCTGGCGTGGAGACCACAGGGCAGCAATACATTTCCAAGAAAAATCAGAGAACAATATTGCCAAACATATTTAGCTAGTCTTTAGGGGCTGCCCTGTGCAGGACTCGGATGGTTCCAGAAAGCTCTAACAGGCCCAAGAAGGTGGTCCCTTTGTAAAAATATATTTATGAAAGAGCATAAAGCCACAAAGTAGTAAGAAGTGAGGGCAAAATTGTAAAACAACCCTGCAAACATCAAGGGAAGAGAAGAAAGAAGGAAATAAACATAACAGGGCCTGGAACAGAGATTTCTCTGCAGACCATGGAAAAGACTACACCAGAGCAGATACCTGTGCTGCAGCCAATGGGGAGTGCTGCAGATATCAAGTTTGTGAGGTTCACCAGTCAGCACTGACTCACAGCCCTGACTGGACATTATCTAACTCTGAACCTGTTGGCTTCTCAGTGAGAATGCCCCAGATATTTGAGAACAGTACAGCTCCATCCCGGTAAATCTCAGAAAACAAGATGGGTCTTTAAAGTTGACATATACATGACATATACAAGACATATAAAACTTAGTCTATGTTGCTTATAGGCATGCAGTGCTATTACTCAAAGTCTTCTTTTTTTATCACCTCCTCATTTTCTTCTTTCCACAAAAGACCATGTCCTTTCCCTTCATACTTAGTCATGCTCTGAGTCATTCAGAGGCATATGTCAATAGATCAAATCCACTAGAGAATAGGCCTTTGTCATCCTGAAAATCAGTAGCATTGCCTTGAGCAGTCTGGGGCAGCCCTGCAGCATCTCTCAAGGCATTTAACATCATTTTTAGAGAAAGCTATTTTCTGTGTGCCAAGGGAAGGGCAGAAAGCTGCAGTAGTTTGTTGGAGAGAAGTCTTCATGCTAGCCCTAATTTCTTGGCTAGGAAGACACTTCTGGCTGTGCCAAGACATAAACTTACTACTGCAAATCTATTCTAGGACAGGAAATCCTGCTGGAATGTTCTGAGTGAACCCTGTAGGGACATATTACTTTCTTGGCAGCATCACAGAGGCAATCTGGACATGTTCTGTGAGAGACAGAAAGACAGATAAGGCAGAAAAATTAAATAGTTACTGCCTTACGTTTTCAATAATATTTTTGCCCTGAACCAGAAGCCCGCAATACTCAAGTTCCTTGAGCTGCAGTCTGACCAAATGGAATAGTCACTACTTACAAGAGCTGAGCATCACCAATCAAATCACAGCATCTTTCTCCTGTAAAGTTACATTAGCAGAAAATGTGGAGTGAAGCTGAGTCATTAAATGATGTTTCAAGACAGTTGCATTGCTGTTTTTTGATTGCTGTGCAATTCTATCATTTTGCAAAGCCTGGGAATTTTTAACTGAAGTAGGAGCTGGAGCGGCCAGCATTAGCTAATGTCATGGGAAACCCAAGGAGTTGTGTTACAAATAAGACTTACAATCATGTGATTTCAAGTTAGAAATTGTTAAGAGTACAGAGACAAATAGAGTAGTAGATTGTTACTTGGAGAAGATCCTGAAGAGCTCACTGACTTCTTATCAGATATGAAACACTGCAGCACGTCTTCTCATCCCCCTTTTCTATCCTCCTCCTTCCATTTCCTCTGGGGTAAGTAACTCTTAAGAAAGGGGCATGTAGTTGTGATCGTAGCTACACTGTTTGTAATAGCTTCACAAACAACCTTTCCCTACTCCTTCTCATATTGCATAGATGAAACCTCCACCTTCTTCATTTTTTTTCTGAAGAACTGCACATAACTCTTCTGTCTCCACTATCACTTGCTAACAAGTAGGTGGTTTTGACTTATTTGATAGGTGCTATAATAAATTACTTTTCTTTTTCTCATCTTGTTGATGTGAAACCTAGAAATGGGGCTCATTTTTGCAGAATTAATTTAGAGAAAATTAATTCTAAATTTCCTGCTATCAATCAGTTATTAGGTAGAAGTCCCTTCTGGAATCATAGAATCATAGAATAGTATGAGTTGGAAGGGACCTTAAAGATCATCTAATTCCAACACTCCCACCACGGGCAGGGACACCTTCCACTAGATCAGGCTCCCCAAGACCCCATCCAGCCTGGCCTTAAACACCTCCAGGGATGGGATATCCACACATCCCTGGGAAACCTGTTCCAGTGCCTCACCACCCTCGTCGTGAAGAAATTCCTCCTTATGTCTAGTCTAAATCTGTCCCTCTCCAATTTATAGCCACTCCTCCTCATCCTATTACTATAAGCCTTCATAAAAAGTCCCTCTCCATCTTTCTTGTAAGCCCCTTTCAGATACTAGAAAGTCATTTTAAGGTGTCCTTAGAGCCTTCTGTTCTCCAGGCTGAGCAACCGCATCTCTCTTTGCCTGTCCTCATAGCAGAGTTCCTTCAGCCCTCTGATCATCTTTGTAGCCTCCTCTGAACCCATTCCAACAGTTCCATATCCTTATGTTGAGGATTCCAGAACTGGAAGCAATACTCCAGATGAGGTCTCACAAGAGAGGAATAGAAGGGTAGAACCGTCTGGCCATGCTTCTTTTGATGCAGTCCAGGATATGGTTGGCCTTCTGACCTGGGAGCACACATTGCTTGGTCATATTGAGCTTCTCAATTGACATCTCCAAGTCTTTCCCCAGAGGGTTGCTCTCAATCACATCATCCCCCATTCTGTATTGCAATCACAGTTTGCCCCTACCTCGGCACAGGACCTTGCACTTGGCCTTGTTGAACCTCATGAGGTTCAGACCTCAGTAGGAATTTTATGTAAAATATATTTTATTTTTATTATTGAATTGAAGAGGGTTTCTTTTTTTTTTCCCCTTCTCTGTTCTTTTACTACTACAGTTTACAGTTCCATTTAAAGTTTTCATCAAGACTGGATTAATATCACAGAATAGTATATGAAATTCTTTTTTGCTATCTGAAATAATTAATAAGTTAAAATTTTCTTAAAGCATTGTTAAGGTATTGAAATGTGATCAAATGGAAGAGTCTTGTATTCACTTGTTGTAGCTTAACATAGAGAGGGCATCATGCAATCAACTTCTACAATAAAAAGTACAAGCTTCCATAGCTAATTTAATATTGTCCTGTGGCTTCATTAGGAAGAAAGTATGCATACAAAAGTGTTCTGCTTTTCCAACTGGCTTTGTATTCAACTTTTGTAGTGCTGCTAATGAAGTAAATAAAAGGAAACCAAATCCCTGTTGAATCCTAGTTTGTTCACTGCTATGAAAGGTCTCATTAAATGAATAGCTATTGTGTACAAATATCCCACAACATTTTCAGTATTAACTTTAACTTAAGGAGCGTATAACCTTTTCTTGCCTGACACTATTATCAGGATACTCTGAAACAAATCTGGAAACATTTAATTATTATATATGAAATTAAACATTTCTGGCTTTCTATAGTTGATTTGTACTTAACGATCAGAAATATGTTTCAAATAAACAACAAAAACATTGGTATTTAGTATCTGATCAACGATATTTCTGTGATGTTATTTTGTGAGTAATTTTGACTTTTTTCTTTGTAATTACATGTTCTTTCACCAATCTGTAATCTAAAAGCTTCCGAAAACATTTGTCATATCTTGAAACCAAGATGGATATAGAAAACACTTCTTCTAAATGTATATATACTATAGCAATGTCCTTATTGGGTTGCTAAAAATATTTTGGAAATGTTTTTGACAGATGTTTATCAGTATAGAGGAGGAGCATTCTAACTTTTCCAGATTACTTTGTTCAAGAAATTGTATAATGGTTAGGCAGCAATGACAATACAGTAGTCACTGAGCATATTAACTCTTTAATTTCATTTTCTAAGAGACAGACATGAAAAGACAGGTAAAATTTAGTTTTTAGATAATCATAGCCATTGGGCCTACAGGTACAACTTCCATCCACAGACAAATTATTCCAAAAATTCTAAAATAACGAGGAAGGTGGATAAGGAGGGAGAATCCATACAAATAATTATCCCCAAGAAGCACTGTAACTGCAGCAGATCACTGTCCTTCATAAAGCTTCTTAAAGCCAACCTCCCCTTTAGCAGTATACTTTATAGGAATCTATACATCCCTGGAAAATCAGGACTTGAATCAGAAACATGAATAAAAAATATAGGTCTATTTTTATGAATGTATTAAGTAGACCTCTGCTGGGAGAGAGAATGAAATAGAGAGTGTCAATGAAACTTTACTTTGTCTTCACTATCAGCCTATGGAGCACATACTGCCACACTTTATCACATGGTCATTCAGCTCTAGCTCCCTTGTACAGAATGGGTTTTCTTCCTGCTCTGCTAAAACAACCTTTAATCCAGCAGCCAACATTCTGTGTAAACCAACTACATCTTGACTGTCAGGAGAAAACACTTTAGACTGGGAAGTAAAAATCACCCTTTCCCTTATACTACAGCCTTGACAGGCTGACAAGTCCCATACTGACAGATTTAAACAGTCTGGTGCTGTGCTGAGTCCAGAAAATGTCCCAACACCCCTACTCTAAATTTATAATCTAGAATAATTACAGAAAACATAGGGACAGATTTTGTTCATCTATTTATTGTATTTCTGATAATGACCCTGTGATTTTTCTTTTCAGACATGGGCTTACTTCAATAACTTCAGCCTTTTGATAGCAGCTGTAGAGAGTGTTTGGAGTTATGTAGATTAAGCCTCAAGGGAACCCCTCAGAACGAAACTTCATAGTCTGCATCATTTATAATTAATATTTTATGCAAAAAATATGAGCTCACTTTCTTCCGACCACACCCTTCTCTTTCTAGTACTTCTTTTCATTAAGCATATCATATTAGAAGGGAGTGTTAGATCACGTTATTGCAAATGAATTGCATATAGTCATTCTTACATTAAAATGAAACTGAATTTGCAGAAAAAAAGTATCTCCTGACAAGAGATTGTCTTGTACAAACAATTCGTGACTGAGACTCAAACTTACCCCTCTTATCACTGTCATAGCATAGAATCATAGAATCATAGCATAATCAGACTGGAGGAGACCCACTGGATCATCGAGTCCAACCATTCCTATCAAACACTAAACCATGTCCCTCAGGACCTTGTCTACCCGTGCCTTAAACACCTCCAGGGAAGGTCAATCAACCACCTCCCTGGGCAACCTGTTCCAGTGCCCAATGACCCTTTCTGCACAGACTGGGTAACATGTTTCAAATTCTGACTCTTGTCCAGATTTTTGAGGAGGCTCAGAGAACTACCTGCATAAAAAGAAACAGTGTCTACATTTTAGCCTGAATTTAGATTTCATCAAGGAATTTTAGTCTGCCAAGTGGGTAGGGCATATTGGCATTCTCATGCAAATTGTTTGTATTAACAGCAAAGTTAAATACTGACTATTGTGGAAATGATATGCAGCCATTTGCACATGTCATTATTGTGGGGAAAAATCAGGTATGTAATGCATCAATGAACATGAAATGTAGATTGGACTGTGGCAGCAATCCTTTATTTAGTCACAAGGCTGCGAAATTCTGTATGTCTGTTTAGCTGTCTTTGCTTGAGTGCATATTGTGTGCACCAGTTAATTTTTGGTATTCTTTCTGATGACATGTATGGGATATGAGACAAAGGAAGATGGAGGGAAGAGAAGTTTGACTCTTACATATATTCTTCTACTGACTTGTGTTTGCGTTATCCTTCAAAAAGGACACAAAGACTTGTATCCATATCATAGAAAAGAAATATTTTCAAGGCTTCATAGAATTTTTGCCACACGTTCTCATCTATGTATACATAATTCAATATATTGTTTTTGTTACTAAATTGTTGATGAACAGGCTATTTTCTAAGTAAATTAATAGAAGACAGAGGTTGAGGAGGTAGTTACAAATATATGACTAGGGACAGATTTTTTTCCTCAGTCTCCTACTACATTTATTCTTTTATTGGAAATCAGGGGCTTTGCAGAGGATTTTGCTAAGTGAATTATGTAAAAGAAGAAAAGAGTAAAACCTTAAAATTGAGAAGGAATATGAAGAGTTTCTGCTGAGATTTGTTTTTTCAGTGAGTTTATCTAGTTATAGGTGTGTTTAAAGCTAAGAAATTTTGAAGGATGATTTTCCAAGAAATGCAGAATGAACCACCAAACAGATATTGCATTTGAAAACTAGAGAATGTGTACTTTCAAAAAGATTTGCAATACATACCATAATACTTTAAAATCCTATGGTGGTGTCCATAAAACTGTAAAATCCTTTAACAGTCAAGAATTTAAGCCTCAGGCAGTGCATGAATACTAAACATTTAACAAAAACAACTCCCATCTCATTTTTCCTCTTCTTGCAGTGTGCAGTTTAATTCATTTTATTGTTTCATATTCCGGCTCATCTCACACTACCTTCACCCTCCCCACAATCCTAGTCAAGAAAGTGTATGGCAATTAGATAGCATGCCTCTGGCACAAGTTGCTCACTGCAGAGGAGTCAGAAGGAATTTCTTCCAATGCACAGTTTGAAGTTGCATTATGGGATAATTTAACTTCAAACTCCTATGTCTTTTCTGTGGTAAAAAAATAATAAATTAAATATGAAGGAATAAGTATAAAGTGGGAGAAAGAAGGAATTTGAGGTTTTTTGTTTCTTAAAACCACCAGAATTAGATATGGCTGAAGGCACAGATTAAAAAATGAGGCTTCCTCCTGCCTTTGCTGCTGGATTTCAAGTGAATCCTCCAATTTTGCTTCCAGTGCATACAGACATTTTTTAATTCCCCCTGACATTCTTCACAGTTTTAACACTTTTCGCACCTGAATATATCTTTATTCCAAGAAAGCTCCCACAATTAACTTCAGAGATTCTTCCCATTGGAGGCAACGTCTGGATTTTCCCTTACACATCATTCAAAATAAGCAGCAGATATAGCTCAGGAACCTTTGGGCGACAGTGATAACTGCTCAGGACAGATGTCTTAACAACACTTACCTTAAAGAAGGACTCTTTTAGAAGCCTTCTAAATGTCTCCATGTAGGAAAAAGAAGTAAGAATAAAATAGAAGGGAGCTGATAAACTAACTGTGTGCCTGTGCAAGATAATGCTCTTCCAAAAATAAACGGAAGTTCTGTTCTACTTCTTGCAGGCCCCCAAAGTCTGTACAACAAAATATTTCCTTTACCCTCACAAACGACAGATGACCTCCAAGGATGTTCAGAAGCAATTTTTAGTTCTTGAATTTCTGATTTTTTAGCGTCTTTTCTGAAGAAGGAGTTGGTGATAGCCTGTGGAAAGATGATAATAAACTTCATTTTTTCAGACATGACTATGATGCATAAAAGG